>OX346278.1:22500-2422500 GCA_947049275.1 Epinotia bilunana
CCTAACCTAACCTAACCTAACCTAACCTAACCTAACCTAACCTAACCTAACCTAACCTAACCTAACCTAACCTAACCTAACCTAACCTAACCTAACCTAACCTAACCTAACCTAACCTAACCTAACCTAACCTAACCTAACCTAACCTAACCTAACCTAACCTAACCTAACCTAACCTAACCTAACCTAACCTAACCTAACCTAACCTAACCTAACCTAACCTAACCTAACCTAACCTAACCTAACCTAACCTAACCTAACCTAACCTAACCTAACCTAACCTAACCTAACCTAACCTAACCTAACCTAACCTAACCTAACCTAACCTAACCTAACCTAACCTAACCTAACCTAACCTAACCTAACCTAACCTAACCTAACCTAACCTAACCTAACCTAACCTAACCTACCCTACCTACCTATCCTACCTAACCTACCTAACCTACCTAAACTACCTAACCTATCTAACCTACCTAAACTTCCTACCTACCTAACCTACCTAACCTACCTAACCTACCTAACCTACCTACCTACCTACCCTACCTAACCTACCTAACCTACCTACCTAACCTACCTACCTAACCTACCTAACCTACCTATCCTACCTACCTAACCTACCGACCTAACTTACCTAACCTTACCTAACCTGCCATCTGCTGCCATAAGACATCTGCTGCGCGCTTCCAGAGGGTCTACTGCAAGCTAGTTTTTTTTTTTACATTTTTAGTCCTAATATTTAATGCATGATTGAAGAAACAAAATTTGGCTTTCTAATTGATTTATTTAATAGGAAATAATTGAATATTTTAGTATAAGTTATTTTGCCGAATAGCGGCTCTGATGCACTTTGTTATATCGTTTTTTATTGTTTTTTATCTTTTAAATTGACCAAGTTATTACCTGGTTTGTGTTTTTCGTTTTTTTCGGAAATCCATCGAAATTAAAATCATTTGGACATAGTCCTGACCAGCTCCCTAATTGTATGGACCCCTGAAAGTTTATTCCGGATCAATAGGACCAATAGCGACCGAGATCCATCGATCCTGGCCGCTTGCAGACCAGAACAACTCCTGGGCATAGGTTTGAGCCGGCGGATCTCGGCTCTGGGGACTCTCAGAGACCTGCGGTTTTCTTGGGCGGGGTCTACGGACTGAGCACAGCCATCCCTCGGTGTTTCCATCCATCCCAAATTTTTGTTCAGGCTGAGCCTGCCAGAGGACGGGCGAGAGCAGCCCGAGTTCAGCGAGCCCAATCTCGAGTCTGTGCGACCACCTGGACCGGAGTTACGAGGCTTTTAAGTTTGAAGTCAGCCATCTTGAAATTTTGACAGCTGTCAACTGGCTAGCAATAACCCTTCTAGCTCGGGAACGGGGAGGCGTAGAGAGACGTGCGACACGTCATTGTGCTCGGCGGAGCATTCTCCTTCGATTGAGCTGGGTCCCATTGGGATCCGAGCGCCCCCCACTTTAGTGTGAGCTGAGCCTGCCAGAGACGGGCGAGACCAGCCCGAGTTCAGCGAGCCCAGTCTCGAGTCTGTGCGACCACCTGGACCGGAGTTACGAGGCTCTAAAGTTTGAAGTCAGCCATCTTGAAATTTTGACAGCTGTCAACTGGCTAGCTATAACCCTCCTAGCTCGGGAACGGTGAGGCGTAGAGAGACGTGCGACACGTCATTGTGCTCGGCGGAGCATTCTCCTTCGATTGAGCTGGGTCCCATTGGGATCCGAGCGCCCCCCACTTTAGTGTGAGCTGAGCCTGCCAGAGGACGGGCGAGACCAGCCCGAGTTCAGCGAGCCCAGTCTCGAGTCTGTGCGACCACCTGGACCGGAGTTACGAGGCTCTTAAGTTTGAAGTCAGCCATCTTGAAATTTTGACAGCTGTCAACCGGCTGACACAAACCCCCCTAGCTCGGAAACGGGGAGGCGTAGACAGGCGTGCGACACGTCGTTGTGCTCGGCGGAGCATTCCCCTTCGACTGAACTGGGCGCCGCTGGGATCCGAGGCCCCCCCACTTTTGTGTCAGTTGACCATAGACAAGAAGACAGTACATAAAGGAAAGGAGAAGAGGGAAAGAAAGAAGAAAGCATGTCAAACCATTTCGCCCTGTCATACTATTAATCAGAATAAATTTAAGCTATAAAACCAACATTATTAAAAAAAAATGGTCAAGTGCGAGTCGGATTTTAATTTTCCATACATTTTTCGATAAAGCGCCTGATGAAAATTTCCGCAACAAATCACGCTTTTATCAAAGTTTGGCATTTTTTATCTCCGAAACGGTAAGAGATAGAGCAAAACGGACTTCAATTTTGAACAATTTATACTACGTTAGTAGTATAAAATTATAGCAATCTACATAAAAACATTTTTTTTTTGTCAAAATTGGACAAAAAAAAATATCAAAAATAATCTAACCCGGGTCTAAAATTTTTGTTTATAGACTTAGAAAGTCCAAAAAAATACCATTCGATGCAGAATTGCAAAAATTTTGTCGCATGTGAATATCAGCTCCGCAAAGTAAATAGTTTTTGCAAAAAAAAATAAAAACCATAAAAAAACAAAAAAAATGTATGGGAGGTACCAAAAGGGGGGGGTTTGCACCCCAAGCCAAAAACACCACAGGTGGGGCATGGTTAAAAACCCCCCTCTGCGAAGTTTCAGAAAGATCTACCGAAATTCGACCCTATAACCTAACCTAACCTAACCTAACCTAACCTAACCTAACCTAACCTAACCTAACCTAACCTAACCTAACCTAACCTAACCTAACCTAACCTAACCTAACCTAACCTAACCTAACCTAACCTAACCTAACCTAACCTAACCTAACCTAACCTAACCTAACCTAACCTAACCTAACCTAACCTAACCTAACCTAACCTAACCTAACCTAACCTAACCTAACCTAACCTAACCTAACCTAACCTAACCTAACCTAACCTAACCTAACCTAACCTAACCTAACCTAACCTAACCTAACCTAACCTAACCTAACCTAACCTAACCTAACCTAACCTAACCTAACCTAACCTAACCTAACCTAACCTAACCTAACCTAACCTAACCTAACCTAACCTAACCTAACCTAACCTAACCTAACCTAACCTAACCTAACCTAACCTAACCTAACCTAACCTAACCTAACCTAACCTAACCTAACCTAACCTAACCTAACCTAACCTAACCTAACCTAACCTAACCTAACCTAACCTAACCTAACCTAACCTAACCTAACCTAACCTAACCTAACCTAACCTAACCTAACCTAACCTAACCTAACCTAACCTAACCTAACCTAACCAGTCACGTGCCACCCAGCGTTGTAGCAACATCGTTTCCGCCGAGCTCCGCAGTAAAAAATTCGTGGACGTGGCAATTCTTACCCGATCGGGACCAAACAAACGTCAGTGTGCTTGCAACAGTGCGGGCCATCATCTGGATTTCAGTGAAAGTGCGGCAGTGCTCTGTGAAAAACGCAAAGTGCAAAAAACCACGTTTTTAGAGGTTATTAACCTTTAAACAGCTGTGTCCAGCCTCACAACACATCGATATCGCCGCTTGCGATACATCGCCGAAACCGCCTCAACGAGCCCCACAATCTGACACCCAGCACGCACCTGGCCGACGCACCGTCGAAGCACAAAAGCCAGAAAAACAAAAACCAGGTGGCGGCGTGGTCGAGGATCCGAGCGTCTGCGGCTGCTTCCAGGACTGCAGGCCGATAGAGGAATTCGCCAGGAGTGTACCGGTACAAATTTTAAAATTTTTGGACTTATACTTTTGAAGAAAATTAAATTAGAAAATCAAAACTTTGAGTATAAATTGTGAAGAAAGTTCAGGCAGACCCCCCATTTTTTATTAGTAATTCTGTTGCGCGCTAAAGAGAAGAACATCCCTGCAAAGTTACAAGATTTTCTGGACAATATTGACTGAAATAGCGAAGTTTTTGTGAAATTTTTTATAAAGACACCTGGTGAAAATTTTTTGTATGAAAAAGCAGAATATTGTTAATGTGCATGTTAGATCTATAATTTATACAAATTTTAGTGTTTTTTGTATATTTTTAAGTTGAGCGGTTCAGGAGATATTGAATTTTTACCATAAATTACATATAAATACATAAATATTATAAAAAATCAAAATTTGGTAACGGTAATAGCTTTAGACAACACAAATACCCTCCCCGAACCCCAAACGCGGGGTCCATAGCATTTAAATTCAGCAGAAACCAAATTTTCGGCCATTTTGTTTTTTGATACCCAACTTTAAATTGTTAATATCTCCAGAACAGATCAACTTAGAAACTCCGGATTTTCGCCTCGCTCAACTAAATTTGACGTTATATTGATTTTTCCCGGTTTGAGGTGAAAATCTCGGAAATTTTTTCTAGAGGTCTAGACCACCCTAGAACGATAGCAGAGCAAAGGCCCATAACAGGGAAGAAGACCCGAACTCTCTGCGACCATCCGTTCTCGAGATATTGGCCTTCAAACATAGAGTTTGACAGTTCGGCGGCCATCTTGCCTTTTTTCAACCGGCGATATCTCGGTGACCGGAGGAGCTATAGACGCACGGTTTTCTTTGCTGACCCCAGCGTAGGCCCATCCATCATCCCCGACGGTTTTCAGGAGTCTTCAGAAGACTTGCCGTCTGAAAAATCCTGAAAATTTTCGAGGCTTGAAAGTGGTCTGGACAGATAGCCAAGGTCCGCTAAACAAGTGCCATCCAAAATCCGGAGTTTCTGCGACCACGGGATCGGGAGATATCAGCGACCAAAGTTCGACTTGACAGTTCCCGCCGCCATTTTGAAAAAATTCAAACTGTAATATCTCC
Source organism: Epinotia bilunana (assembly GCA_947049275.1). NCBI lineage: Eukaryota > Metazoa > Arthropoda > Insecta > Lepidoptera > Tortricidae > Epinotia > Epinotia bilunana. Next base: position 27,334 of record OX346278.1, read on the forward strand.
CGAACGAAGGGTCGTAGAAGACTGCGGTTTCCAGTGCGGACATCGACGGGGTTGGCTGCGGGTGGGGAGAGAGTTTTCAGTTCCCTCCGGCAATTTTCAGGAAACTGAAAACTGAAAAAATTTCCTCCCCTGAAATCGCTGCCAGAGGATAGAGCTCATTGAGCCCAGTAAAGCGAGCCCAAGCACGGACCTGTAGGACCGATAGAACCGGAGATACGAGCAGATACCGAATCGGGAAACCGGTTCCGGGACCGATACCAGAAATTTTAGACTACAATATCTCCGGAACCAGTGGGAACAGCAAAGCCGTGTTTGGTATCGCTGAAAAGGGCTCAGGGAGAGCTATCTATTGGACAAAAAATTTCGGCTCTAGGTAGAGTCCAGAAATTTTTCTGCAAAAGAAAGACAAATTCTATTCCTAGATTTAAGTGATCGATGTATATGCATCTAAATATAGTTCATTAATCAATAGTTGTATAAATAAATTAACAGTAGAGTCTGCGACTCTATAATTGGACAAAAAATATATTCTTACTTTTATATTTTACAAATTGGTGTATATCTCTCTCTTCCTTTTGCACTATACATATTTGCCTCCCCCTTACAGAGGCAAAACGGCTCTATATAGAGCAAAACATTTGACAAAGACTACTCTAAAAACAGAGAAAAATTTAGTTTAAGTGAACTGTGCCCCTGTGTGCCCTTTACAAACTATACACACTGCACACAGCTACACACACCTCCAACATGGCAACAACTAGGACACCAATGAAGGCGGTAGAGCCGGTGCCTATATCTCCAAGAAGGGAGTCGGAGGAGACGACGGTTAGACGCATGACCGGGGAATGGGAAGCAAAAAACAACCCCAAACCATCCCCACCCCCGGCTACAGGAACGAAGCAGGCAGGTCCTGCAGAACGCGGTAGGACTTTCGACCTTCTAGAACCGGAACAGACTTCTGCGGCCTCCGCGGCCCCCGTGACATCGACCGCGGGAGCCAAGGCACTGGGCCTTCCAAAAACGGCAGAGGCCAGACGCCTCCTAGAGAAAGGCAAAGCTCTATTGGAAAAATCCGGTAATATAAAAAGAGAAATCAAGATCGGGGTCATGGAGGTCATCGAAAGGTTCTATAAAATCGTGAAAGAGGCGGAACAGGAGAAGAGTCGACTGGGGACGCGACCCTGGCCTACGGGAGGTAAGGCCTCCCCGCAGAGGGCCTCCAAAGAGGACCAGCCTACAGGGAAGATGATAGAAGAGTCAAAAACGACCCTGGAATCAAGCCTCATCGCAAAATTCGAAGAGCACGCACAGCGATTGGAAGAAAACAACAAAAGGATGGAGGAGCTGAGGACGGTCATGGAGGTGCAGAGAGAAACCCTTGAAAAGGCTGTAACAGCCCACGCCACTTACGCAAGCGTGGTGGCGGCAAGGCGCCCAGAACAGGCAGTGGCGGGAGGGCAAACTCTGCACTCCATGATCGTCACAGCACAGGACGAGACGGAGACAGGAGAAGAAGTTATAGAAAGAGTTAGAAAGGCAGTAAAAGAAAAAGGAGGCATGCAGATTGACAAAATAAAGAAAGGGAAAGACAGAAAGGTGATCCTCAGCTGCAGGACCAAGGAGCTGAGGAAAGGAATGAAAGAGAGTCTGCAGAAAGAGGGAGTTGGTCTCCGGGTCGAGGACGTGGAGAACAAGGACCCCCTTTTGATCCTTAGGGACGTGTTGCAGTGCAACACTGACGAGGAGATACTGAAAGCTCTGAGGAATCAGAATGAGGATGTCTTCGGCGGACTCGACCAGGAGAGCAATAGGATGACGGTAAAATATAGGAAAAGGGCGTATAACCCACACCTGACGCACGTGGTCCTCACAGTATCCCCGCAGATCTGGGGGAGGGCGCTAAAAAAGTCTGTGGTCCACCTGGACATACAGAGGGTCAGAGTAGAGGACCAATCTCCTCTGGTCCAATGCTCTGTGTGCCTAGGGTATGGCCACAGCGGCAAGTATTGTAGAGAGACCACCGCTAAGTGCGGCCACTGTGGGGGACCACACATGCGAGGACAGTGCGAGCAAAAGGCGGCCGGCATGCCGCCCGCTTGCACGAACTGCAGCAAGGCAGGAGCAAGGAATGCAGAGCACGACGCCTTCGATCCGGGGTGCACGGTCAGGCGGAAGTGGGATGCTATAGCGAGAGCCAAAGTGGCGTATTGCTAAAGGCACCCCTAGCAACAACCCGACAGTAAGAAACAGGCATGGAAAGCGAGGGCTCCTGGTGATGCAAGCCAACCTGCAACGTAAAAACTTAGCCACAAGCGAATTATTACTAGAAGCGGCGAAGAGGAAGGTAGCTATAGCCATGGTCCAGGAGCCCTACGTCGGGGGAGTAGGAAAGATGAGAGGTGGAGGACCTGCAAGGGTGTACCAGAACGCCTCAGACGAAGAGGGCCCAGTCAAGGCTGCCATAGTCATTTTCGACGCAGACCTGGACGTAGAGCAAGACCCGGAACTTACGACCAATAACATCGTAGTCGCAAGGATTCGGTCCGGCGACTGGTGCATCACTGCGGTGTCCCTCTATTTCGAACCAACCGCCTCCATTGACCCATACCTGGCCCACTTAGCAAAAATCCGGGACAAGCTGGGAACGAAGGGGATGATAGTAGCGGGCGACGCCAATGCAAAGAGTGTCTGGTGGGGAAGCGCGTACACCGACTGGAGAGGCCAAGAGCTGGCGGGAGTCCTACACGAGCTGCAACTGCACATATTAAACATAGGCAGCACACCCACCTTTGAGGTGGAGAGACAAGGCAGGACGTGCACCAGCATAGTTGACGTGACGGCGTGCTCGGTGGACCTTCTCTCTAAGGTATCAGAATGGCGAGTAGACAGGGAGGTGACGGGGTCGGACCACAATGCTATTGTCTTTCGGTTAGATATGGAAATAGGCGCATGCAGAACCACAGAACGAACTACACGCATATACAACACAAAAAAGGCTAGATGGGATGAGTTTGATGACAAACTCTCCCAACTCCTGACACAGCACAACATAAACGCAGATAATATACACGCATTGACAGACAAAAAACAACTAGATAACACAGTAAACACGTACACAGCACAAATAACACAGACATGCGCACAGCACATACCACTGAAGAGCAAGAGCCAAAAACTCACCTTTCCATGGTGGTCCGACGAATTGCACCAAATGAAGAAGTTAGTCCAAACAAAGAAGAGAAGGATCCGATGCGCCGCGCCGGTTCGTCGACAGAAGGTGGTGCAGGAGTACCTGCAAGAAAAAGAAAAATATGAAAATGCGGCCAAGATGGCACAAACACGCAGCTGGAAGGAATTCTGCCAGAAGCAGGATAAGGAAACGGTTTGGGACGGCATATACAGGGTTCTCAAAACAACGGAAAGAAGGGCAGAGGACCTACCGCTAATGAAGGAAGGAAGAATATTGGGATTAGAGGAGTCAGCACAATGGATCGCGTTAAGATTTTACCCAGAAGACGACAGACGAGAGGATGGAGCTGAACATCGCGAGACACGTAATAAGGCACTCGAAGTAAATAACCCAAGTCATGCTGAGATACATGACCCGGTATTTACAAAAGGAGAAATGATGGCCGCGACGAACAGCTTCAACCCTAAAAAGGCCCCGGGCGAGGACGGCTTCACGGCGGACATATGTCAACGAGCAATCAAAAGTCACACCGACGTCTTCCTTGCTGTCGCGAACAAATGCCTCGAGTTGGGCCACTTCCCGAAAGCATGGAAGAAAGCGGTGGTGGTGATCTTGAGAAAGCCAGGGAGGGCTGACTACACCGACGTGAAGTCACACAGACCCATAGGGCTCCTGCCGGTTCTGGGTAAAATATTCGAAAAAATGGTTATGACCAGACTGCGGCACCACCTGGTCCCAAGACTCAGCCCGAACCAATACGGCTTCATGCCACAGCGCAGCACCGAGGACTCCCTCTATGTCCTAATGCAACATATAAAAGCCAAACTTGAGCAAAAGAAAATAGTCACAGTGGTATCATTGGACATAGAGGGAGCCTTCGACAGCGCTTGGTGGCCTAGGATAAGGACCCGCTTGGCGGAGGAAAAATGTCCCATAAACATCAGAAGGGTAATTGACAGCTACCTAGAGGACAGACATGTAGAGGTCAGGTACGGGGGTAAAAGGGCGGAAAGGAGAACAGAAAAGGGCTGCGTACAGGGCTCGATAGGCGGGCCCATACTATGGAACCTCCTCCTCGATCCACTCTTGAAGCGGCTAGGGGGAAAAGGCCACTACGTGCAGGCCTTCGCGGACGACGTGCTGATGGTGTTTGACGGCAGGACGGGACTGGACGTCTCGATGGAGGCGAACGCGGCGCTCTCACGTGTCCTGGAGTGGGGTGTCAGTAATAAGCTAAAATTTGCACCAGCCAAAACTGTAGCTATAACTATTACTAAAAAGCTTAAATATGACACCCCGGTCCTGGTCATGGGGGGGCGTAACATCGAGATGTCCAAAGAACTCAAAGTCCTTGGATTGACCATTGATGACCGTCTCACCTTCAATCAGCACGTCGCTAGGGTCTGCGGAAAGGCCCTCAACATATATAAAAAACTCCGAACCGCCGCGAGAGTGAGTTGGGGATTACACCCGGAGGTGATCCGGTCAATATATACCGCAGCAGTGGAGCCCGTCATCACGTACGCGGCAGCGGCGTGGGCACCGGCCGCGCAAAAGTTAGGAACCAGGAAGGAGCTGGCGGCAGTGCAGCGGGGCTTTGTGCAGAAGTTGTGTGGAGCATACCGCACAGTATCTCTGGACTCGGCCCTGGTGCTGACCGGGATCCTGCCCCTCGACCTCCGTATACGGGAAGCAGCCGACTTGTACAATGCGAGGAAAGGCCGGACCCGAGCGTTGCCCGACGACAGAGAGATGGAGGTTGCGTCAAAATACTCGGAGTCTCCTCACCCGGCCCTTTGCCAGGAGTTGGACTTCACGTGCCTTCCGGACCGTGAAGCCCTGGACAGATATGCGGTGCAGGAAGTTCAAATATTTACTGACGGCAGTAAAATCGAGGGCAGAGTCGGAGCCTCCCTCTCCATATGGAAAGGTGAGGGCGAAGACAAAGCCATCAAGATTACCTTGGCCAACTACTGCACCGTGTACCAGGCCGAACTCCTGGCAATACACAGGGCAACTGAGGAGATAAAAAGGAGGAACGAGGCGAGCTTTGGTATCTTCAGCGACTCAAGAGCTGCTCTTGAGACGCTGACGAACCGGGGCTCGCTCCACCGCTTGGCACTGGAGGCGAGACGCAACATTAAATCTGCTTATGACCAGGGCAAGAATGTTTTCTTGTTTTGGGTCAAGGCACACGCTGGTCTCACGGGCAACGAACGGGCGGACGAGCTGGCGAAAGTAGCAGCACTTTCGTCAGGGAGGAAGGCGGACTACGACCGGTGTCCCATCTCATTCGCCAAGCGTTTCATACGTGAAGAGACGCTTGGCGAGTGGGCTGAGAGATACGCGACGGGTTCGACGGCCTCCGTGACGAAGGGGTTCTTCCCGGATGCGGTGGCCGCATACCGGCTCGTAAGAAAAATCCAGCCCACGGGGGCAGTGACCCAGCTAATGACGGGACATGGTGGGTTCTCCTCGTACTTGCATAGATTCAAGTGCAAGGACAACCCATCATGCATCTGTGAGCCGAGTAAAGATGAAACCGTGGAACACCTACTAACAGAATGCCCGGTGCACGACTATGCGCGAATGGAGTGCGAAGCCAAAATGGGAGTGACGATAAGGTGGGAAAATATAGGCACTATAATGGAAGCCAAAAGGGAGAGAGAAATATTCTTGGAATTTTGCACAAAAATTGTAAATATTGTAAGAAATAGAAATAAGTAAACAATATTATGTACTCACATATATCATGAGAATATATTAGGAGGAACATAAATAAAAATTGTAAACATAACTAGCAAATAAGAAATTTATAAACTTAAGTGCAATAGATTTAAGAAGTTTGTAAAAGCAAAAATAAAAAGTAAACAAAATCTCTGACCTGAACCATGTCAGAGGAAATTACCTCCCCCCAGATCCTAGAAATAAAATTAAAAAGTAGCAATAGCATAGGGAAGTAAACAAACAGCAGTCCCAGCTGTAAAGAACGAAAGATGAAGAAAGATAGAAAGAACAGTATGAAGAAAGAAAGTGCGAGAGGCATAATAGCGAGAACTGGAATGAATGAAATTTTGATACAATAGGCTCCGATCCATGTGGAGGTAGAAAAAAAAAAAAAAAAAAAAAAAAAAAAAAAAAAAAAAAAAAAAAAAAAAAAAAAAAAAAAAAAAAAACCTAACCTAACCTAACCTAACCTAACCTAACCTAACCTAACCTAACCTAACCTAACCTAACCTAACCTAACCTAACCTAACCTAACCTAACCTAACCTAACCTAACCTACCCTACCTACCTATCCTACCTAACCTACCTAACCTACCTAAACTACCTAACCTATCTAACCTACCTAAACTTCCTACCTACCTAACCTACCTAACCTACCTAACCTACCTAACCTACCTACCTACCTACCCTACCTAACCTACCTAACCTACCTACCTAACCTACCTACCTAACCTACCTAACCTACCTATCCTACCTACCTAACCTACCGACCTAACTTACCTAACCTTACCTAACCTGCCATCTGCTGCCATAAGACATCTGCTGCGCGCTTCCAGAGGGTCTACTGCAAGCTAGTTTTTTTTTTTACATTTTTAGTCCTAATATTTAATGCATGATTGAAGAAACAAAATTTGGCTTTCTAATTGATTTATTTAATAGGAAATAATTGAATATTTTAGTATAAGTTATTTTGCCGAATAGCGGCTCTGATGCACTTTGTTATATCGTTTTTTATTGTTTTTTATCTTTTAAATTGACCAAGTTATTACCTGGTTTGTGTTTTTCGTTTTTTTCGGAAATCCATCGAAATTAAAATCATTTGGACATAGTCCTGACCAGCTCCCTAATTGTATGGACCCCTGAAAGTTTATTCCGGATCAATAGGACCAATAGCGACCGAGATCCATCGATCCTGGCCGCTTGCAGACCAGAACAACTCCTGGGCATAGGTTTGAGCCGGCGGATCTCGGCTCTGGGGACTCTCAGAGACCTGCGGTTTTCTTGGGCGGGGTCTACGGACTGAGCACAGCCATCCCTCGGTGTTTCCATCCATCCCAAATTTTTGTTCAGGCTGAGCCTGCCAGAGGACGGGCGAGAGCAGCCCGAGTTCAGCGAGCCCAATCTCGAGTCTGTGCGACCACCTGGACCGGAGTTACGAGGCTTTTAAGTTTGAAGTCAGCCATCTTGAAATTTTGACAGCTGTCAACTGGCTAGCAATAACCCTTCTAGCTCGGGAACGGGGAGGCGTAGAGAGACGTGCGACACGTCATTGTGCTCGGCGGAGCATTCTCCTTCGATTGAGCTGGGTCCCATTGGGATCCGAGCGCCCCCCACTTTAGTGTGAGCTGAGCCTGCCAGAGGACGGGCGAGACCAGCCCGAGTTCAGCGAGCCCAGTCTCGAGTCTGTGCGACCACCTGGACCGGAGTTACGAGGCTCTAAAGTTTGAAGTCAGCCATCTTGAAATTTTGACAGCTGTCAACTGGCTAGCTATAACCCTCCTAGCTCGGGAACGGTGAGGCGTAGAGAGACGTGCGACACGTCATTGTGCTCGGCGGAGCATTCTCCTTCGATTGAGCTGGGTCCCATTGGGATCCGAGCGCCCCCCACTTTAGTGTGAGCTGAGCCTGCCAGAGGACGGGCGAGACCAGCCCGAGTTCAGCGAGCCCAGTCTCGAGTCTGTGCGACCACCTGGACCGGAGTTACGAGGCTCTTAAGTTTGAAGTCAGCCATCTTGAAATTTTGACAGCTGTCAACCGGCTGACACAAACCCCCCTAGCTCGGAAACGGGGAGGCGTAGACAGGCGTGCGACACGTCGTTGTGCTCGGCGGAGCATTCCCCTTCGACTGAACTGGGCGCCGCTGGGATCCGAGGCCCCCCCACTTTTGTGTCAGTTGACCATAGACAAGAAGACAGTACATAAAGGAAAGGAGAAGAGGGAAAGAAAGAAGAAAGCATGTCAAACCATTTCGCCCTGTCATACTATTAATCAGAATAAATTTAAGCTATAAAACCAACATTATTAAAAAAAAATGGTCAAGTGCGAGTCGGATTTTAATTTTCCATACATTTTTCGATAAAGCGCCTGATGAAAAATTTCCGCAACAAATCACGCTTTTATCAAAGTTTGGCATTTTTTATCTCCGAAACGGTAAGAGATAGAGCAAAACGGACTTCAATTTTGAACAATTTATACTACGTTAGTAGTATAAAATTATAGCAATCTACATAAAAACATTTTTTTTTTGTCAAAATTGGACAAAAAAAAATATCAAAAATAATCTAACCCGGGTCTAAAATTTTTGTTTATAGACTTAGAAAGTCCAAAAAAATACCATTCGATGCAGAATTGCAAAAATTTTGTCGCATGTGAATATCAGCTCCGCAAAGTAAATAGTTTTTGCAAAAAAAAATAAAAACCATAAAAAAACAAAAAAAATGTATGGGAGGTACCAAAAGGGGGGGGTTTGCACCCCAAGCCAAAAACACCACAGGTGGGGCATGGTTAAAAACCCCCCTCTGCGAAGTTTCAGAAAGATCTACCGAAATTCGACCCTATAACCTAACCTAACCTAACCTAACCTAACCTAACCTAACCTAACCTAACCTAACCTAACCTAACCTAACCTAACCTAACCTAACCTAACCTAACCTAACCTAACCTAACCTAACCTAACCTAACCTAACCTAACCTAACCTAACCTAACCTAACCTAACCTAACCTAACCTAACCTAACCTAACCTAACCTAACCTAACCTAACCTAACCTAACCTAACCTAACCTAACCTAACCTAACCTAACCTAACCTAACCTAACCTAACCTAACCTAACCTAACCTAACCTAACCTAACCTAACCTAACCTAACCTAACCTAACCTAACCTAACCTAACCTAACCTAACCTAACCTAACCTAACCTAACCTTTTTTTTTTTTTTTTTTTTTTTTTTTTTTTTTTTTGCCGGGGGAAAATCCTCATGGATACCACCACTCCACGGGGAGGAGCGGTGGTTATGTCAGACTCCTACTGACTAAAAACCCCCGGGTGTTCGACGCAGCCACCAATTGGCCGAGATACGGGGACCATTTCACTTCCGCGTCTCGGTCGATGGTCGTCCGCAAGGCGGACACGACTCTGGGGGACTCGCCTGTCCCCCTGCTATCACAAAGTGGTGTGGTGTGCCTCGAACACTTGGCACGCCACCCAACCCGAGGACCTTGCTCCTTCAGACGGCGAACGTCCCCGTGTTCGTCGCCTGGAGGTCCTCTTTATGGTGGCAGTCGGCGGTCGAACGCCAGCCTCCTGCGACCAACTCTCCGGCGGCGCTGTTGGGGCGCCTCTGCGGCGTCCTCCCTGGCCCGTTCCGCCCTTTCCTTCTGTGCCACTACTTCCTCACAGAAGGAAAGCATTGCATTCCACGACCTGTCGCTGTCGACCATAGATTTTACCACGGCCGGCAGCGACAGGTCGCCGCCAACTACCTGGGCCAGTTCGTCCCTCTGACTCGCCCAGGCCGGACACATTTCCAGGGTGTGCTGAGCTGTGTCCTCGGCCTCACCGCAGCTATGGCACTCCATGGTGGGTTCTCTCCCGGCTATGCGACACAGGTACCGTCCGAAGCAACCGTGCCCCGTAAGTACCTGCGTCAGCCGGAAGGTGAGTGTCCCATGACTGCGCTCCAACCATTGCGACAGCACCGGTCGCACCGCCTCAATCGTCCTGAGGCCGGCAGATGGTGTTGCCAGCCTCTCCTTCCACCGCTCGACCGCCTGAAGGTGAAGCTCCTCACGCTTCGCCTCCACCTCCCTCGGTGCAGGTAGATGGTCCCGGGATCGTGCCTCCTCACGCCAAAAGTACACTGCTGCGAGGGTTCTGGCTTCGAGATCCCAGGGCAATGTACCAGCCAGCACGCACGCCGCCTCGGTGGAGACCGTGCGGTATCCCCGGATTGCCCTGACGGCCATTACACGCTGCGATCTTCGCAGCAGCGCAGAGGTCCGGCTGCCTAGGGCGTCGGCCCACACGGGCGCCCCGTACAGGGCCATTGACCGCACCACTCCGAGGTACAGCCGCCGGCAAGAGGCCTTGGGCCCCCCCGTATTGGGAAGTATACGCCCGAGAGCTGCGGCTGCACCTAGTAACTTTGGTCCGAGGCGCTCGAAATGCGCCCGAAAAGTCCACCTGCTGTCGAGGACAACGCCGAGGTATCGCATCGTCGACCCGACGCTGATGGATTGTCCCCCCACCACAATGTGCGCGCCGGCTGGAGGCGCCCTCCGGGGCCCATGGAAAGAGATGGCCTCAGACTTGCTCAGGGCGACCTCCAAGCCAATCCGTCGTATTCGGCCCACCACGTGGGCTACCGCAGCCGTCACCAAAATGGCCGTCTCTCGGAAGTTTCCCCCCCGAGCGGTGACGAGGGTGTCGTCAGCGTAGCAGATCACGTCTGCTCCCCGCAAGTTCGCTCCGCGCAGCACCCAGTCATATCCGATGTTCCACAGGAGCGGGCCAAGAACCGACCCCTGCGGAACACCGCACATCATCTGCCTCTGCCCCCACTCATGCCGACCGGGGAAGGACACAAACCTCTCGGAGAGATAAGCCTCCACCACCCGGCGCAGGTATCTGGGCACCCGGTGATAGAGGAGTGACTCCTTGATAGTCGCCCAGGGCAGGGTATTAAACGCGTTGGCGATGTCTAGGGACACCGCCAACACCATCTCGCCCCGGGCCACCGCCTCTTCTGCCATATGTTTAACCCGTAGGATCGCATCCACTGTGGAGCGACCGCCACGGAAGCCGAATTGGTTATCGGCCAGGTCGGGGCCCACTTCTCTCATGTGCCTGACGAGCCGGGCAACCACCACGCGCTCAAAAAGTTTGCCCACCTCGTCGAGCAGAACAATCGGCCGATATGCCGACGGTGAAAGAGTTGGGCGCCCATCTTTCTTTAGGAGCACGAGCCGGCCCGTTTTCCACTCGCGCGGAAAGCGGGCCTGTTCCATACATGCTGAGAACAGCTCGCGCAGCTTGGGCTCTAAGGCGTCCATGGCCAGCACCATTGCTCGACCCGGGATGCCGTCCGGTCCAGGGGCCGTGTTTTTCGCTTTCAGGCGCAGGACGGCGGCTCCCAGCTCTCCTTCTGACACAGACGGCACCTCTCCTTCGTCTTGCTCAGCTGCCGATGGCGCCATTACTGGCGGCCGGTGCACCCCTCGGTCGGGGAATAGTGTGGACACAACCTGGTCCAGGAGCTGCGGCTGAAGACTTTCCGTGACCGGGGGGGCCCAAGGGCGTAGTTTGGACCTGACCATCTTGTATGGCCTCCCCCACGGATCGTGATTTAGAGTCTCCAGCAGCATTTCCCTGGACAGCTCGATGGCCTGACTGATGGCCACTGAGAACTCCTTCTTTGCTGCAACGTAGGCCTCGTATAGGGAGGTCTCGACCGTGTCATTCCGCACCCTTCGCCGCCGGTGGTGCGAGTACCGGCGTCTCGTCTCGACGCATAGCTCACGCAGGTGCGAGAGCTCTGCCGACCACCAGTGCACGCAGCGTCTTGGAGGGAGGCGCTTGGCCCGAGGCATCGCAACGTCGCATATTTGCGACATAGCGTCTCGGAACCATCCGGCTCCTGCCTCTACCTCTGTGACCGCCTCCATTGAGTCAGCGCGCCAAGCCTGCACGATGGCTGCCTCTTTCAATAACTCCCTATCCATTTTTTTCAGCACCCATCGCGGGCCCAGGGACATCGGTCTCCGGCTTGGGCTGGCTAGGGTCGTTGGGGATGCAGAGACCTCGTATCGGATATATCTGTGGTCCGACAGCGTCTCCACGTTCACCAAGACTCGCCAGCCCTGGACACGGTGCGCCAGAGCGGCATCCGCGAGCGTAACGTCCACGATAGAGCCACCCTGTTGCCGCACGCACGTGTCGGCCGTTCCTCTATTCTGTATCACTAAACCGGACGAGATCGCCCACTCTAACAGCTCGTTGCCACGCGCGTCCGTCGCTGGAGATCCCCAGGCTACTGATTTAGCATTGAGATCTCCAGCAACTAGAATGGGGTGTGGTTGGCTTCTGCCGATCACGGCACCGACCTCCACCAAAAACTGTTCAAACTCGGCCAGGGTCCGGTTCGGCGAGAAATAAACGCCAATTATTGTGATGTCCCCCACGACAGCCGCCACGTACCCTTGGCCACGAGACACCCTTTCAAAGGGTGGGGTTCCAGTAGCTGCATGGGAGACAAGTGCTACTACTCCATTGTTGTCACCAACCCAGTTATCTCTAGGTGGGACCGAATATGGCTCCGCCACAACCGCAATGTGGATCAACCACTCCGCCATGCTCTGACACAAGAGGTCTTGAGCCCTGGCGCAGTGGTTGATATTGGCCTGTAATAATCTGAGGGCCATTAATGGGCAGCTATTATTGGTACCGCTTCGCCGCTAGCCTCTATCGAGGCAGGAGGACAAGTGGGTGGCGAGGTGGCTCCAGGGCCATCACCAGCCTTCTTCGCATTCTTCTTTCTGGCTTTCGGCGGGTTGCAGGTTTTGTTTCCCACCCTATGATTTGCGGCTTTGCCTGCCGCTGCGCACAGAACGCAGTGCGGTTCGGCTTGGCACTGCGCAGCCTTGTGACCAGCCTGGCCGCAGCGGTGGCATAGGTCGCTACGATCGACATCTGCATCACACAGTGCCTTAACATGCCCAATTTCAAGGCACCGGTAGCACCGCATCGGTCTAGCGGGTAGCAGCTTCACCTGCGCTATTACCCACCCCACTCTGAGACGGCCGGACTCGCAGATCTTTTTAGCTGCCGCCACTGGGCATCTTACCAGCACTGAACCGAGGCCCCTGTGGTCTCGGCGGATTTCACCGCATTTGATCGACGGTGATGGGCATTCTGCCGCCTCGGCCACAGCGGCAATTACATCGTTGACGTTGGTCGAGTCGTCTAAGCCAGCAAGCCGCACATCGGCAGTTTTAGTGGGCCTGTCAACCCGGATGACCTCGTCTCCTAACACTTCTCTTAGGGCATTTGCGAGGGCATCGGCCTTTTCGCCACTGGTCGCTCCTGGTAACTCCAGGACACGCGCGCCAGTGGCTGCCGTCTTGAATCGTATGCCCTCGATCCCTAACTCCGCCAACTTTACCCGGCTCCTTGCCTCTGCCAGAACTTTTGCGTAGGTCACGCCCCTTTGCTCCGCCTCTGGTTTTAGTGTCAGCACAATGGCAGCTGACCTCGGAGGACGGAGCTTGCGGACCTCGGATCGAGCTGGTATAGTGCCTTTATTTCTCTTTCTGCTTTTTCCCCCTTTACCATCTGCCGCGTTCCACGAGCTTTCCTGAGGCTGAGGGGCCAGGGGAAGCGGGTTCGATGCTTCGGGGTTGCCTACTCTGGAAGCAGAAGCCTCAGCGGCGGCCAACGTCTTCCTCTTTTTCTTTTTCTTATTCTTCTTCGTCCTCCCTTCTGTGTTCGGAGGATCATTCATCGTCTTGGGCCCCGTTGACGCTGTTGCCACTATGACCCTGGGCCGCGTCTTTGGTGCTGGTCCAGAAGACGGCTCTGGTGCAGTCCGGGTATTCACTATATTTTGTTGGCCTGCGGCCTCGTGCTCCGCTGACCGCGGTGGTTCTGGCGTTGGGACCACCGTTGCCGTTGGGTTGGCGGCATCTAGAGCCACTTGACGCCTTCCATCTGCGGCCTGAAAAGGCCTCCCAGTTGGCTGCAGAGGAATTCTCCCGTCCAGCTTGGCGTCCATCATAGTACCTAAGGTGACCATCATGGCGCGAGAGAACTCCTGCAGATCATTGTGGTTGACAAGTCGGTCAGAGGACGGCCCCTCGATCACTACCGGGTTGGAGACGGTCAGAGTGCCCTGATTTTGCAACCTCTCCATGTCACTTCTCAGTTCAGCCATCTCCTTGCGGAGACTGGCCATTTCCGCCTTAAGGCGATTGTTCTGCGCCTCTAACCGCCTAGTTTCCTCCGAGATATTACGCCCCCTAAATTCTTCCGCATAGGTCTTAATTGAGACTGCCGCGTCTTTTAGATCGCGCACAGATGTGCCTTTTAGGTTGCCGGACGTCGTGGCAATCCTGTATACGGTGTCTGCGTCATCTAGCATCTGGGCTGCCAATTCCTGTGCCGACTTGTCAGTCGTGTCGCTGAGCGAGGGTTTGGTTCTGCGGCCCCTTTGTTTTTTAAACGCCGCAGCGGCCCCCGGGATAGGCGTTGGTGGTGCCAGCGGCGGGTCATCTTCGCTGCTCTCCGACAGCTCCACACATAACCGTTTCGGGCCCTGTCCCCGCCAGAAGCGGGCTTTCTCTCCCTGAGGCGGTGAGCCCGAGTCCGACCCGGACCGTGGTTTGACGGTCACCAGGCCGGAGTCAGACCCGGATGCACCGCTATCAGTTCTCGCCTTGCTACCCGGTCTAGGGGCGTCCACTCTTTCGAGGGACACCCTCAACTCTCGCACCTGCGCCAGCGCGTGTCCCTTCTCTGGGGCGTCCCGCCCCGCGCCCGTGGCTGCCAGCCGGAGCGAGCCCGAGGTCCCCCCCGCAGAGCGCTCCCCGCCCTGCCCTCGCCGCACGAAGCGGCCAGAGCCGTCACGCGCCGAGCCGCCTGCCCCTTTCGGCGTAATCTGCATGCTGGCCGCATGCAGATTAATCCCCTCCCGTCGCACTGGTGAGCGTGCGAGGCTCCGGTGGGGGCGGAAGGCCTCCGTATCGGTGTCCAGTGTCGTTTTGCCGTGTTTGTTTGTTTCCTTCTCCGTTTCAATTTTAGTGTCCATTTGGGTTCCCACGAGAATGGGGGAAGGGAGTCCACCCAGGCAGTGCCCCCTGTACCTGGGTAACCCTATTTACTCTGGAGGTCGGGCGGTGTCCAGAGGTTTTAACGACTTCACTGTCGGGTTTTATAGGGTTTTCCTTCCCGCGGGCCGGCCAATTAAGGCAAGCCCTCCGGTCCGCGCGCTTACAGCTGGCACCTCCCGTACCCCATACCGCCACAGATGGGGGTCGTTGGGAGAGTGCTGCGGGTTCCGGGATTCAAGGGGAGCTGGCGTAGACTCCCCTGTCGGTGGTTGGTTAGACCACCCCTTCTCCACGGCCTTACGGCCGTTGCCCGTCTCCAGCGCCGTCTGCTGCTCAGAGGGACGCAGAGAGGGCCGTTCCAGGGCCCCGAAGGGAGCCCCCTGCGTCGGATTATTGGTAGCACCGGTAAGCGTTTCTCCCGTAGAAGAATCACTTACCGTTGCCTCCAGGGTGCACCAGTCAAGACCCTTCCCCTTCCCGCAGACCCGCGAGGGTCCACAGGAACTGGAAGAGCCTGACACTCGTGGAGGTTACCCGACCTAGCACCCCAACCTAACCTAACCTAACCTAACCTAACCTAACCTAACCTAACCTAACCTAACCTAACCTAACCTAACCTAACCTAACCTAACCTAACCTAACCTAACCTAACCTAACCTAACCTAACCTAACCTAACCTAACCTAACCTAACCTAACCTAACCTAACCTAACCTAACCTAACCTAACCAGTCGCGGTCCACCCGCCACCCGAAGCGCCACGTTTTAGAGCCGCTCCGACGTTAAAAATTCGGAAAAGTGGGTTTTTCACGTCCGATCTTATCGGGAAAGGTGTCAAAAGTTTCGGAAAAGTGCGGTACACATAGTGCTGACACTCAAATTAGCCGCAGTGTGTTCGTGTAGCGGCCAAGTGTCAAACAGTGCGAAAAAGTGAACTTGCAGACAACAAAACCACAAACGCTGTCTGATCCACAAGAGTCCGCAAAGCGTGCGGCATATCAGCAGAAGCGTCTCAACGAGCACTACAAGGCGACACCAAATTTGGAATCCTGCGAGCTACCGTCGAAGCACAATCGCCAAAAAAACAAGTTCCACGTGCGCACGTGCTTCGAGATCCAGCTGCGTGCGGCTCCTACAACCAACGCTGCAGGGTGCAGTTACAAGCCAGAAGCAATACGGTACAGAGTTTGGAATTTTTGGACCTTTAGTTTTTAAAATATAGACTTTTAAAATTTCAAAATTCAATCAGTCGTAGTGAAAAATCTTTAGGCAGACCATATACTTTTTATGCTGAAATCTGTTGCGCGCTAACTCGTTCTACGTGTTCTCAAGAATCCAGACCGCCGACTTCAAAATCCAGTGAAAAAGACATTAAATTCCAAAATTTTGGAAAAAGCACTCTATTGAAACTTTTTTGTATAGAAATAATTGTTTTAGTGTGTTAGTGTTAATTGTGTGTATTTAAGGTTAATTTTAAGATTTTTTTGCAAATTTTAGGTATAACGGATCCAAAGATACCGAATTTTAAGTAAATTTTAGCTATAAATTCTAAAATAATAATAAAAATAGCAATTTCACATCGTATATACCTTTAGAATATATATTTCAGCAGGGTCGACCCCAAACCCGGTCCCCCTAACGTCAAAAACGCGGAGATACCCAAATTCCGCCATTTTGTTTTTTCGGGTATCAAAATTAAACTCATTATATCTTTGGAACCGTTAGACCTACAGTGTCCGGATCTTCACCTAAGCCTGTGCTGGACGCGGTTCCTCACGTTGTGTATGGTCTTAACCAGATATCTCGCACAAAATTTTTTAGACCTCTGAGTAGCTCTGTCCTATAGAGGTGACAAAGCCTAGCACAGCAGTGAAAGTCCGGACCTCCTACGACCACTGGTTCCGGAGATACAGGCCTTTAAAGTTGTCTTTTGACAGCTCGGCGGCCATTTTGTTTTTATTGAGACCGCCATATCTCAGGAACCAGGAGCCCTAGAAAGCTGTGGTTTTCACACTTGACACCAGGGCACACTTACGGACCACCCCCCCCCCACTCTTGGGCAAAAGAGAGACTGAAAAATAAAATTCCAAAAACGGTCTCATCGGGCAGAGAAGGTCGGTCCCATATTGTAGCCCAAAACCCCGACGTTCTACGACCCCGGGAAGCGGAGCAATTCGCAGCCAAACATTAAGTTTGACAGTTCGGCCGCCATTTTGAAAAATTTAAAACACCGCTAGCTCAGCAACCCGTCGTCGTAGAGGGCTGGGACTTTCTCCAGGGGAACCAGCGGGACTAAGACCGTCCGATCTAGTGGGCCCTGATCGCAAATTGACACCTCTAGTGGTCAAAAAGTTGAAGGCCTGGAAGTGTTCCAGGAGGGTAGAGCTCGGCGAGCCCAGTAAAACGAGCCGAAGCACGGCCAAATCGGACCAACGGTTCCGGACTTACGAGCAGATACCGAATTTGGAAACCGGTAACCACACGGATACCAGAAACTTCGACCTGCCGTAGCTCCGGAAGCTGTGGCAGAAACCAGGCCGAGTTTGGGCTCGTTGGAAAGGGCTCGGGGAGGGCTATCTTTTGAAGGCACAAAAACCGCTCTACCTAGAGCAAAAATTTGGACAACTGGCATCGGCTCCATTTTGGCCACTGGAAGTGCCCTAGCCCATCCAGCGGCTATTTTGACGCATTTAAGACTAGAGTCTCGACTCTACATAGAGTGAAATTGTAAGACAAGGTCTATGACCCATTTTGTTTTTATTTTGTTTTTATTTTCCCTTTTGTTTTATTTCTGTGTTTCTGTGTTTACTTATTGACCATCACCCCCCGTATACAGGGGTGCCAACCTTCATTCTTCCTTTTCACCTGTATAACTTGTGTTATATCCAATGTTTGGATTTAGAACCCCAGCGAAGATGTCTGAGGAGGAAAATAACCAAACACATGACAAAGCACGGAATAAACCGGCATTAAACGTAGTCAGACGCAGCATAGGAGAATGGGAGCTAAACATGCAAAGTCAGAACCAAACGGAGAGAACCCCTCCGCTGGTGGACTTAGGCGACCCAGAAGCCCCATGTAAAGACGCCACGGCGCAAAAGACCTCAACCACCGAGCTGCTAGGATTGCCGACAACGCAGGCGGGCCCTGCGACATCTCAGCAAAAGATGACACCGACGCAAAAAGGGGCAAAACCAACGGCGTTTGAGGTATCGCCCGGTAAATTGAGCCCCAAGAAGAAGCAATACAAAGACCGGCTTACGGAAGCAAGGGCCTGCCTAGAATCTGGTAAACTGCACATGTCCGCGTCCCGCAATACCAAAGGCGAAATAAAAAATGCGATAATGACAGCGCTGGAGCGGTTATACAACCTAGTGAAGGAGTCGGAAATGGATCTAAGAGCAAAGCCCGAGAGCGGGGAAAAGACAAAAACGGGGAAGCCAAAGAATACCATCACTAGCATGGACTCAACCTTTACCGTCAAAAACAGCAAAAACAGCACAGACAAAGACCAGACGCTAACAAAGATAGAAGAGAACACAAAGCGGATAATGGAAGAACATGGGAATCTGCTAAGAGAGAACAAAGAGGAATTGGTAAAACTAAAGGAAGCACTTGAAAGGCAACAAGAAAAAATGGAAAACTATAAAGGGAGCTACGCGAGTGTTACTGCCGGTCCACCCAGAGACATGCCGTGGAAAGCGACGGCCATGCACTCCGTAGTAGTCTCGTCTACAGACGAAACACAGACTGGCGAACAAGTGCTGGACCAGATAAGGAAGGCGGTTAAAGCAAAGGAAGAAGGAGTTCAAATAGAAAAGGTCAGGAAGGCAAGAGACAGGAAGGTTATAGTAGGATGTAGGACACAGGAGGAAGTCGGAAAGGTGAAAGATAGGATATTAAAAGCGGGGGGACAGCTGCAGGTGGAACCGGTACTTAACAAAGACCCACTCATAGTCCTACGCGGGGTACTCCAATGCCACTCGGACGAGGACATCCTTGGGGCCATAAGAGCCCAGAACAAGCACCTGCTAAGGGGCGTGAGCACAGAGCAGGACCGAATGGAAGTTAAGTACCGGAAAAGAGCAAGAAACCCACTTACTGCGCACGTGGTGGTCAAGGTGTCGCCGCTGATCTGGGGCCGCCTGACTGAGGCGGGCACTGTTTACGTGGACATGCAGAAGGTTCAGGTGGCGGACCAGTCCCCCTTGGTACAGTGCTCGCGCTGTCTAGGGTATGGACACGGAAAGCGACTGTGCCAGGACCATGTCGACGTGTGCAGCCACTGTGGAGGTCCACACCTGAAAACGGCGTGCGCTGATTGGATCGCGGAAGGGCTACCCACCTGCTGTAACTGCAAAAAGGCAAACATAGACCAAGCACAACATAATGCATTCGACCCGGAGTGTCCAGTGAGGCAAAAGTGGGAAGCGTTGGCGAGGTCCACAGTAGCCTATTGCTAAGGTGGTCCCGGGCAGAAGCGGCGAAACTCATGGTAACCCAACCGCCACTAGAAAGTACACGGTCGTCCAGGCAAACCTCCAAAGGAGCGAACTCGCCACAGCAGAACTCATAATGGAAGCAGCAAAGAGGAAAATATCTTTTGCAATGGTCCAAGAACCATACATAGGAAATACTGGACGTATGAGAGACTACAAAGGCACAAGAACTGTCCAGTGTGATCAAACCACAACATCAGTTAACAAAGCGGCCATTGTGGTCCTCGACGATAAGATTGACGTCACCCAATGCCCAACACTAACGACCCACAACATCGCGGTCGCAAAGCTGAGAACTGGAGCCTGGGAGATGGGCCTGATATCGGTCTATCTAGAAGGGGACAAGGAAATCGAACCTTATATCGAGAGACTGGGGACCACAATCAGGGAACTAGGGACGAGGAGAGTTCTGCTGGGCGGAGATGTGAACGCATGGAGCACGTGGTGGGGAAGCGAGAGGGTGGACCATAGGGGAGAAATCTTCGCGGGCTTTGTGGAGGAACAGGAGCTACAGATACTCAACCGGGGATCTGAGCCCACCTTCGACGCAATCAGAGGGGGGAGACGCTTTACCAGTTGCGTCGATGTTACAACTTGCTCCATGGACATGTTAGGGCGAGTGGACAACTGGAGAGTAGACGGCGATTTGACATGCTCGGACCACAAGGCAATCCTGTTTGAAATAAACCTACAAAAATCTGAGGGTATTGATATAAAACGGACCACACGAATTTACAATAGCAAAAAAGCAAATTGGAATCAGTTTCTTGAGAAACTGACACAATTTTACGCTGAAGAAAACATCAATAAAACGGAAATAGAAAACATAACAGATACAGAAACACTAAACAGAAAGGCAGTCGAAATAACCAAATCAATTAAAAAAGCATGCGAACAATCAATACCCAAAGTGAAAAGCGGGACAAAGGCAGGGTTTCCTTGGTGGACCGAGGAGATCGACCAAATGAAAAAAGAAGTTGCCACGAAAAGACGCAGAATCCGATGCGCAGCGCCTATTCGCCGAGCGTGGGTCGTGGAGCAGTACCTCCAGGCAAAGGAGGCATACGAACTGGAGGTGAGGAGGGCCCAGACCACCAGTTGGAAAAACTTCTGTGAGAAGCAAGACCGCGAGAGTATGTGGGACGGGATATATAGGGTGATAGGTCGCACGTCAAAAAGGGCAGAGGATGTACCGCTTGTACAAAACGGGAAAGCACTTGGGAATGAAGACTCGGCGCGGCTGCTGACAGATACATTCTTCCCACAGGATGACGTACAGGAGGATAATGAGTACCATCAAGAAGTCAGAACCGCCGCCAAAACAGTTAACGAGAGGACGCATTCTGAAGAATGTGACCCCCCGTTTACAATGGAGGAACTGCGGTGGGCGGCGTCGAGTTTCAATCCCAAGAAAGCACCCGGGCCGGACGGCCTCACAGCTGACATATGCAAAGCGGCCATTACCCTAAACCCGGACATATTCCTCGCTCTTATAAACAAATGTTTAACCCTTAATCGCTTTCCCACCATCTGGAAGGAGGCGGCAGTAGTGGTTCTCCGTAAGCAGGGAAAGGAGGACTACACTCACGCAAAATCGTACAGACCTATTGGCCTTCTGCCTGTTCTCGGGAAAATCCTCGAGAAAATGATGATCCGGAGGATAAGGTGGCACATTCTCCCGGACGCCAGCCAGCGTCAGTTCGGGTTCACACCGCAGCGCAGTACCGAGGACTCCCTCTATGCCATGTTGGAAGAGATAAAAACGAAACTCAAAGCCAAAAACATAGTTACCATCGTATCACTGGACATAGAGGGGGCCTTCGATAGCGCATGGTGGCCCGCTATTCGATGCAGACTGGCAGAGACCCGATGCCCCGCGAACCTGAGACGCCTAGTTGACGACTACCTGTCAAATAGAATGGTAAAGTTGAGATATGCGGGAACCGAGTGTGCCAGGGAAACAACAAAGGGTTGTGTGCAGGGGTCAATAGGGGGACCAACCTTCTGGAACCTGCTGCTGGACCCGCTGCTGAAAGAATTGGAGAACAGAGGCGACTAC
This sequence comes from Epinotia bilunana, assembly GCA_947049275.1. Classification (NCBI taxonomy): domain Eukaryota; kingdom Metazoa; phylum Arthropoda; class Insecta; order Lepidoptera; family Tortricidae; genus Epinotia; species Epinotia bilunana. The sequence goes on from OX346278.1 coordinate 48,907, forward strand.
TGTCAGGCGTTCGCGGATGATGTGGTCCTTATTTTCTCGGGAACCACGGCTCTGGAGATCCAGAGACGGGCCAATGCGGCCCTCGCACATGTCCAGGAGTGGGGAGTCAGAAACAAACTCAAATTTGCGCCTCACAAAACCAAGGCAATGGTTATAACAAATAAACTGAAGTACGACTCCCCACTTTTGAACATGGGAGGGGTGGACATTGGGCTGTCACGGGAAATCAAGATCCTGGGGCTCACGGTGGACGACAAGTTGACATTCAACGCACATGTATCCAACGTGTGCCGAAAGGCATTAGGACTTTACAAGCAACTTGCAAGAACAGCAAAAATACACTGGGGTCTCAACCCCGAGGTGGTTAGGACCATATACACTGCAGTGGTGGAGCCTGTAATAATGTACGCTTCGAGCGCCTGGGCACCAGCATCCAATAAACTGTGCATCAAGAAACACCTGAATGCGGTGCAGAGAGGTTTTGTACAAAAAATCATCAAGGCGTACAGAACGGTCTCACTAAACTCGGCTCTTTTGCTCGCGGGACTGCTTCCGCTGGACATTAGAATCCGCGAAGCAGCCTCACTTTATTATGCAAAGAAAGGTTGTTCCCGGTATGAAGTGGCGGACCGGGATATGGAGAGACCGGTTCAATTCACAGATACGCCACATCCGGCAATGCAGTTGGGGCTGAAATTCACATGCCTGGAGAACCGTGCACAAATGGAGGAGCACGAAAACCCTGGTCTGAAAATATTCACAGACGGAAGCAAAATCCAGGGGAAGGTCGGAGCAGCAGTTTCTGTATGGAAAAACGACGCGGAGACCAAAACCAAGAAACTGAAGCTCGACCATTTCTGCACGGTCTTCCAGGCTGAGTTGCTGGCCCTAATGGAAGCCACGAAACAGGCCCTGCAAATTGGCGAGAGCATCTGCAACATTTACTGCGACTCAAGATCTGCTCTTGAAGTCGTCGTGAATGACGCTTCCCTCCACCCCCTAGCAGTGCAAATAAGAAAAAACATCGCGTTAAGCCACGAGCGAAACAAAATAATTAAATTATTTTGGATCAAAGCACATGTTGGACTGGAGGGAAACGAGAGAGCGGATGTTCTCGCCAAAGACGCTGCATTAAAAACTAAAACAAGGCCAAACTATGACCGATGCCCGGTTTCATTCGTCAAACGACAAATCCGTTCGGAGTCGATTGACGAATGGAATCAGCGCTACAAACAGGGCGACACGGCTTCTACCACCAAAGCATTCTTCCCGGATGCTTCAATGGCCTACGCAGTAATTAAAAAATTAGAACTGGATCATATCATGGTACAGGTGATGACGGGCCACGGCGGGTTCTCCAAGTACTTGAACAGATTCAAGTGCAAGGATAGCCCGGCGTGCTTGTGCGATCCCAATATAGAAGAGAGTGCCCTACATGTAGTGATAGACTGTCCTGTGTACGGCAAAGAGAGATTTAATATAGAGATGGAACTAGATGCTAAGATATGCAAAGAAAACATATGGAAAATAATGAAAGATAAAAATGTTAGACATAAGTTTATGAAATATTGTATAGGAATAGCAAAGAAAGTAGCAAATAGAAATAAGTAAATAGGCACACTAGTACATACAAAGACTGTATGACGTCAGTGTCCCAAAATTATGTAAAGAAAAGAACATGTATAAAGCAAGAAAACAATATTTTGAAATGTAATAATTATTATAAAACAATTGTCTTTCTAAAATAACAAGTAGCCTTAAGAACCACTGTAAAATTAAAAATTAGTCCTGGTTTCATTGTAATAAAGAGCAACCCTTATCTGCGATCCCTGCAAATATTATATAAAATAGGATTAGGTGGGAGTCCCACCCACACATGTATAAAAGAAGATGTACGAAAGAAAGAACAGTATGAAGAATAAAAGTACGAGAGGCATACAAGATAGAACTAGAATGAAAGGAAAACCGCAAACAAAGACCCTGTTTCATTCAGGGGATAAAAGAAAAAAAAAAAAAAAAAAAAAAAAAAAAAAAAAAAAAAAAAAAAAAAAAAAAAAAAAAAAAAAAAAAAAAAAAAAAAAAAAAAAAAAAAAAAAAAACCTAACCTAACCTAACCTAACCTAACCTAACCTAACCTAACCTAACCTAACCTAACCTAACCTAACCTAACCTAACCTAACCTAACCTAACCTAACCTAACCTAACCTAACCTAACCTAACCTAACCTAACCTAACCTAACCTAACCTAACCTAACCTAACCTACCCTACCTACCTATCCTACCTAACCTACCTAACCTACCTAAACTACCTAACCTATCTAACCTACCTAAACTTCCTACCTACCTAACCTACCTAACCTACCTAACCTACCTAACCTACCTACCTACCTACCCTACCTAACCTACCTAACCTACCTACCTAACCTACCTACCTAACCTACCTAACCTACCTATCCTACCTACCTAACCTACCGACCTAACTTACCTAACCTTACCTAACCTGCCATCTGCTGCCATAAGACATCTGCTGCGCGCTTCCAGAGGGTCTACTGCAAGCTAGTTTTTTTTTTTACATTTTTAGTCCTAATATTTAATGCATGATTGAAGAAACAAAATTTGGCTTTCTAATTGATTTATTTAATAGGAAATAATTGAATATTTTAGTATAAGTTATTTTGCCGAATAGCGGCTCTGATGCACTTTGTTATATCGTTTTTTATTGTTTTTTATCTTTTAAATTGACCAAGTTATTACCTGGTTTGTGTTTTTCGTTTTTTTCGGAAATCCATCGAAATTAAAATCATTTGGACATAGTCCTGACCAGCTCCCTAATTGTATGGACCCCTGAAAGTTTATTCCGGATCAATAGGACCAATAGCGACCGAGATCCATCGATCCTGGCCGCTTGCAGACCAGAACAACTCCTGGGCATAGGTTTGAGCCGGCGGATCTCGGCTCTGGGGACTCTCAGAGACCTGCGGTTTTCTTGGGCGGGGTCTACGGACTGAGCACAGCCATCCCTCGGTGTTTCCATCCATCCCAAATTTTTGTTCAGGCTGAGCCTGCCAGAGGACGGGCGAGAGCAGCCCGAGTTCAGCGAGCCCAATCTCGAGTCTGTGCGACCACCTGGACCGGAGTTACGAGGCTTTTAAGTTTGAAGTCAGCCATCTTGAAATTTTGACAGCTGTCAACTGGCTAGCAATAACCCTTCTAGCTCGGGAACGGGGAGGCGTAGAGAGACGTGCGACACGTCATTGTGCTCGGCGGAGCATTCTCCTTCGATTGAGCTGGGTCCCATTGGGATCCGAGCGCCCCCCACTTTAGTGTGAGCTGAGCCTGCCAGAGGACGGGCGAGACCAGCCCGAGTTCAGCGAGCCCAGTCTCGAGTCTGTGCGACCACCTGGACCGGAGTTACGAGGCTCTAAAGTTTGAAGTCAGCCATCTTGAAATTTTGACAGCTGTCAACTGGCTAGCTATAACCCTCCTAGCTCGGGAACGGTGAGGCGTAGAGAGACGTGCGACACGTCATTGTGCTCGGCGGAGCATTCTCCTTCGATTGAGCTGGGTCCCATTGGGATCCGAGCGCCCCCCACTTTAGTGTGAGCTGAGCCTGCCAGAGGACGGGCGAGACCAGCCCGAGTTCAGCGAGCCCAGTCTCGAGTCTGTGCGACCACCTGGACCGGAGTTACGAGGCTCTTAAGTTTGAAGTCAGCCATCTTGAAATTTTGACAGCTGTCAACCGGCTGACACAAACCCCCCTAGCTCGGAAACGGGGAGGCGTAGACAGGCGTGCGACACGTCGTTGTGCTCGGCGGAGCATTCCCCTTCGACTGAACTGGGCGCCGCTGGGATCCGAGGCCCCCCCACTTTTGTGTCAGTTGACCATAGACAAGAAGACAGTACATAAAGGAAAGGAGAAGAGGGAAAGAAAGAAGAAAGCATGTCAAACCATTTCGCCCTGTCATACTATTAATCAGAATAAATTTAAGCTATAAAACCAACATTATTAAAAAAAAATGGTCAAGTGCGAGTCGGATTTTAATTTTCCATACATTTTTCGATAAAGCGCCTGATGAAAAATTTCCGCAACAAATCACGCTTTTATCAAAGTTTGGCATTTTTTATCTCCGAAACGGTAAGAGATAGAGCAAAACGGACTTCAATTTTGAACAATTTATACTACGTTAGTAGTATAAAATTATAGCAATCTACATAAAAACATTTTTTTTTTGTCAAAATTGGACAAAAAAAAATATCAAAAATAATCTAACCCGGGTCTAAAATTTTTGTTTATAGACTTAGAAAGTCCAAAAAAATACCATTCGATGCAGAATTGCAAAAATTTTGTCGCATGTGAATATCAGCTCCGCAAAGTAAATAGTTTTTGCAAAAAAAAATAAAAACCATAAAAAAACAAAAAAAATGTATGGGAGGTACCAAAAGGGGGGGGTTTGCACCCCAAGCCAAAAACACCACAGGTGGGGCATGGTTAAAAACCCCCCTCTGCGAAGTTTCAGAAAGATCTACCGAAATTCGACCCTATAACCTAACCTAACCTAACCTAACCTAACCTAACCTAACCTAACCTAACCTAACCTAACCTAACCTAACCTAACCTAACCTAACCTAACCTAACCTAACCTAACCTAACCTAACCTAACCTAACCTAACCTAACCTAACCTAACCTAACCTAACCTAACCTAACCTAACCTAACCTAACCTAACCTAACCTAACCTAACCTAACCTAACCTAACCTAACCTAACCTAACCTAACCTAACCTAACCTAAACCTAACCTAACCTAACCTAACCTAACCTAACCTAACCTAACCTAACCTAACCTAACCTAACCTAACCTAACCTAACCTAACCTAACCTAACCTAACCTAACCTAACCTAACCTAACCTAACCTAACCTAACCTAACCTAACCTAACCTAACCTAACCTAACCTAACCTAACCTACCCTACCTACCTATCCTACCTAACCTACCTAACCTACCTAAACTACCTAACCTATCTAACCTACCTAAACTTCCTACCTACCTAACCTACCTAACCTACCTAACCTACCTAACCTACCTACCTACCTACCCTACCTAACCTACCTAACCTACCTACCTAACCTACCTACCTAACCTACCTAACCTACCTATCCTACCTACCTAACCTACCGACCTAACTTACCTAACCTTACCTAACCTGCCATCTGCTGCCATAAGACATCTGCTGCGCGCTTCCAGAGGGTCTACTGCAAGCTAGTTTTTTTTTTTACATTTTTAGTCCTAATATTTAATGCATGATTGAAGAAACAAAATTTGGCTTTCTAATTGATTTATTTAATAGGAAATAATTGAATATTTTAGTATAAGTTATTTTGCCGAATAGCGGCTCTGATGCACTTTGTTATATCGTTTTTTATTGTTTTTTATCTTTTAAATTGACCAAGTTATTACCTGGTTTGTGTTTTTCGTTTTTTTCGGAAATCCATCGAAATTAAAATCATTTGGACATAGTCCTGACCAGCTCCCTAATTGTATGGACCCCTGAAAGTTTATTCCGGATCAATAGGACCAATAGCGACCGAGATCCATCGATCCTGGCCGCTTGCAGACCAGAACAACTCCTGGGCATAGGTTTGAGCCGGCGGATCTCGGCTCTGGGGACTCTCAGAGACCTGCGGTTTTCTTGGGCGGGGTCTACGGACTGAGCACAGCCATCCCTCGGTGTTTCCATCCATCCCAAATTTTTGTTCAGGCTGAGCCTGCCAGAGGACGGGCGAGAGCAGCCCGAGTTCAGCGAGCCCAATCTCGAGTCTGTGCGACCACCTGGACCGGAGTTACGAGGCTTTTAAGTTTGAAGTCAGCCATCTTGAAATTTTGACAGCTGTCAACTGGCTAGCAATAACCCTTCTAGCTCGGGAACGGGGAGGCGTAGAGAGACGTGCGACACGTCATTGTGCTCGGCGGAGCATTCTCCTTCGATTGAGCTGGGTCCCATTGGGATCCGAGCGCCCCCCCACTTTAGTGTGAGCTGAGCCTGCCAGAGGACGGGCGAGACCAGCCCGAGTTCAGCGAGCCCAGTCTCGAGTCTGTGCGACCACCTGGACCGGAGTTACGAGGCTCTAAAGTTTGAAGTCAGCCATCTTGAAATTTTGACAGCTGTCAACTGGCTAGCTATAACCCTCCTAGCTCGGGAACGGTGAGGCGTAGAGAGACGTGCGACACGTCATTGTGCTCGGCGGAGCATTCTCCTTCGATTGAGCTGGGTCCCATTGGGATCCGAGCGCCCCCCACTTTAGTGTGAGCTGAGCCTGCCAGAGGACGGGCGAGACCAGCCCGAGTTCAGCGAGCCCAGTCTCGAGTCTGTGCGACCACCTGGACCGGAGTTACGAGGCTCTTAAGTTTGAAGTCAGCCATCTTGAAATTTTGACAGCTGTCAACCGGCTGACACAAACCCCCCTAGGACCGGAGTTACGAGGCTCTTAAGTTTGAAGTCAGCCATCTTGAAATTTTGACAGCTGTCAACCGGCTGACACAAACCCCCCTAGCTCGGAAACGGGGAGGCGTAGACAGGCGTGCGACACGTCGTTGTGCTCGGCGGAGCATTCCCCTTCGACTGAACTGGGCGCCGCTGGGATCCGAGGCCCCCCCACTTTTGTGTCAGTTGACCATAGACAAGAAGACAGTACATAAAGGAAAGGAGAAGAGGGAAAGAAAGAAGAAAGCATGTCAAACCATTTCGCCCTGTCATACTATTAATCAGAATAAATTTAAGCTATAAAACCAACATTATTAAAAAAAAATGGTCAAGTGCGAGTCGGATTTTAATTTTCCATACATTTTTCGATAAAGCGCCTGATGAAAAATTTCCGCAACAAATCACGCTTTTATCAAAGTTTGGCATTTTTTATCTCCGAAACGGTAAGAGATAGAGCAAAACGGACTTCAATTTTGAACAATTTATACTACGTTAGTAGTATAAAATTATAGCAATCTACATAAAAACATTTTTTTTTTGTCAAAATTGGACAAAAAAAAATATCAAAAATAATCTAACCCGGGTCTAAAATTTTTGTTTATAGACTTAGAAAGTCCAAAAAAATACCATTCGATGCAGAATTGCAAAAATTTTGTCGCATGTGAATATCAGCTCCGCAAAGTAAATAGTTTTTGCAAAAAAAAATAAAAACCATAAAAAAACAAAAAAAATGTATGGGAGGTACCAAAAGGGGGGGGTTTGCACCCCAAGCCAAAAACACCACAGGTGGGGCATGGTTAAAAACCCCCCTCTGCGAAGTTTCAGAAAGATCTACCGAAATTCGACCCTATAACCTAACCTAACCTAACCTAACCTAACCTAACCTAACCTAACCTAACCTAACCTAACCTAACCTAACCTAACCTAACCTAACCTAACCTAACCTAACCTAACCTAACCTAACCTAACCTAACCTAACCTAACCTAACCTAACCTAACCTAACCTAACCTAACCTAACCTAACCTAACCTAACCTAACCTAACCTAACCTAACCTAACCTAACCTAACCTAACCTAACCTAACCTAACCTAACCTAACCTACCTAACCTAACCTAACCTAACCTAACCTAACCTAACCTAACCTAACCTAACCTAACCTAAACCTAACCTAACCTAACCTAACCTAACCTAACCTAACCTAACCTAACCTAACCTAACCTAACCTAACCTAACCTAACCTAACCTAACCTAACCTAACCTAACCTAACCTAACCTAACCTAACCTAACCTAACCTAACCTAACCTAACCTAACCTAACCTAACCTAACCTAACCTAACCTAACCTAACCTAACCTAACCTAACCTAACCTAACCTAACCTAACCTAACCTAACCTAACCTAACCTAACCTAACCTAACCTAACCTAACCTAACCTAACCTAACCTAACCTAACCTAACCTAACCTAACCTAACCTAACCTAACCTAACCTAACCTAACCTAACCTAACCTAACCTAACCTAACCTAACCTAACCTAACCTAACCTAACCTAACCTAACCTAACCTAACCTAACCTAACCTAACCTAACCTAACCTAACCTAACCTAACCTAACCTAACCTAACCTAACCTAACCTAACCTAACCTAACCTAACCTAACCTAACCTAACCTAACCTAACCTAACCTAACCTAACCTAACCTAACCTAACCTAACCTAACCTAACCTAACCTAACCTAACCTAACCTAACCTAACCTAACCTAACCTAACCTAACCTAACCTAACCTAACCTAACCTAACCTAACCTAACCTAACCTAACCTAACCTAACCTAACCTAACCTAACCTAACCTAACCTAACCTAACCTAACCTAACCTAACCTAACCTAACCTAACCTAACCTAACCTAACCTAACCTAACCTAACCTAACCTAACCTAACCTAACCTAACCTAACCTAACCTAACCTAACCTAACCTAACCTAACCTAACCTAACCTAACCTAACCTAACCTAACCTAACCTAACCTAACCTAACCTAACCTAACCTAACCTAACCTAACCTAACCTAACCTAACCTAACCTAACCTAACCTAACCTAACCTAACCTAACCTAACCTAACCTAACCTAACCTAACCTAACCTAACCTAACCTAACCTAACCTAACCTAACCTAACCTAACCTAACCTAACCTAACCTAACCTAACCTAACCTAACCTACCCTACCTACCTATCCTACCTAACCTACCTAACCTACCTAAACTACCTAACCTATCTAACCTACCTAAACTTCCTACCTACCTAACCTACCTAACCTACCTAACCTACCTAACCTACCTACCTACCTACCCTACCTAACCTACCTAACCTACCTACCTAACCTACCTACCTAACCTACCTAACCTACCTATCCTACCTACCTAACCTACCGACCTAACTTACCTAACCTTACCTAACCTGCCATCTGCTGCCATAAGACATCTGCTGCGCGCTTCCAGAGGGTCTACTGCAAGCTAGTTTTTTTTTTTACATTTTTAGTCCTAATATTTAATGCATGATTGAAGAAACAAAATTTGGCTTTCTAATTGATTTATTTAATAGGAAATAATTGAATATTTTAGTATAAGTTATTTTGCCGAATAGCGGCTCTGATGCACTTTGTTATATCGTTTTTTATTGTTTTTTATCTTTTAAATTGACCAAGTTATTACCTGGTTTGTGTTTTTCGTTTTTTTCGGAAATCCATCGAAATTAAAATCATTTGGACATAGTCCTGACCAGCTCCCTAATTGTATGGACCCCTGAAAGTTTATTCCGGATCAATAGGACCAATAGCGACCGAGATCCATCGATCCTGGCCGCTTGCAGACCAGAACAACTCCTGGGCATAGGTTTGAGCCGGCGGATCTCGGCTCTGGGGACTCTCAGAGACCTGCGGTTTTCTTGGGCGGGGTCTACGGACTGAGCACAGCCATCCCTCGGTGTTTCCATCCATCCCAAATTTTTGTTCAGGCTGAGCCTGCCAGAGGACGGGCGAGAGCAGCCCGAGTTCAGCGAGCCCAATCTCGAGTCTGTGCGACCACCTGGACCGGAGTTACGAGGCTTTTAAGTTTGAAGTCAGCCATCTTGAAATTTTGACAGCTGTCAACTGGCTAGCAATAACCCTTCTAGCTCGGGAACGGGGAGGCGTAGAGAGACGTGCGACACGTCATTGTGCTCGGCGGAGCATTCTCCTTCGATTGAGCTGGGTCCCATTGGGATCCGAGCGCCCCCCACTTTAGTGTGAGCTGAGCCTGCCAGAGGACGGGCGAGACCAGCCCGAGTTCAGCGAGCCCAGTCTCGAGTCTGTGCGACCACCTGGACCGGAGTTACGAGGCTCTAAAGTTTGAAGTCAGCCATCTTGAAATTTTGACAGCTGTCAACTGGCTAGCTATAACCCTCCTAGCTCGGGAACGGTGAGGCGTAGAGAGACGTGCGACACGTCATTGTGCTCGGCGGAGCATTCTCCTTCGATTGAGCTGGGTCCCATTGGGATCCGAGCGCCCCCCACTTTAGTGTGAGCTGAGCCTGCCAGAGGACGGGCGAGACCAGCCCGAGTTCAGCGAGCCCAGTCTCGAGTCTGTGCGACCACCTGGACCGGAGTTACGAGGCTCTTAAGTTTGAAGTCAGCCATCTTGAAATTTTGACAGCTGTCAACCGGCTGACACAAACCCCCCTAGCTCGGAAACGGGGAGGCGTAGACAGGCGTGCGACACGTCGTTGTGCTCGGCGGAGCATTCCCCTTCGACTGAACTGGGCGCCGCTGGGATCCGAGGCCCCCCCACTTTTGTGTCAGTTGACCATAGACAAGAAGACAGTACATAAAGGAAAGGAGAAGAGGGAAAGAAAGAAGAAAGCATGTCAAACCATTTCGCCCTGTCATACTATTAATCAGAATAAATTTAAGCTATAAAACCAACATTATTAAAAAAAAATGGTCAAGTGCGAGTCGGATTTTAATTTTCCATACATTTTTCGATAAAGCGCCTGATGAAAAATTTCCGCAACAAATCACGCTTTTATCAAAGTTTGGCATTTTTTATCTCCGAAACGGTAAGAGATAGAGCAAAACGGACTTCAATTTTGAACAATTTATACTACGTTAGTAGTATAAAATTATAGCAATCTACATAAAAACATTTTTTTTTTGTCAAAATTGGACAAAAAAAAATATCAAAAATAATCTAACCCGGGTCTAAAATTTTTGTTTATAGACTTAGAAAGTCCAAAAAAATACCATTCGATGCAGAATTGCAAAAATTTTGTCGCATGTGAATATCAGCTCCGCAAAGTAAATAGTTTTTGCAAAAAAAAATAAAAACCATAAAAAAACAAAAAAAATGTATGGGAGGTACCAAAAGGGGGGGGTTTGCACCCCAAGCCAAAAACACCACAGGTGGGGCATGGTTAAAAACCCCCCTCTGCGAAGTTTCAGAAAGATCTACCGAAATTCGACCCTATAACCTAACCTAACCTAACCTAACCTAACCTAACCTAACCTAACCTAACCTAACCTAACCTAACCTAACCTAACCTAACCTAACCTAACCTAACCTAACCTAACCTAACCTAACCTAACCTAACCTAACCTAACCTAACCTAACCTAACCTAACCTAACCTAACCTAACCTAACCTAACCTAACCTAACCTAACCTAACCTAACCTAACCTAACCTAACCTAACCTAACCTAACCTAACCTAACCTAACCTAACCTAACCTAACCTAACCTAACCTAACCTAACCTAACCTAACCTAACCTAACCTAACCTAACCTAACCTAACCTAACCTAACCTAACCTAACCTAACCTAACCTAACCTAACCTAACCTAACCTAACCTAACCTAACCTAACCTAACCTAACCTAACCTAACCTAACCTAACCTAACCTAACCTAACCTAACCTAACCTAACCTAACCTAACCTAACCTAACCTAACCTAACCTAACCTAACCTAACCTAACCTAACCTAACCTAACCTAACCTAACCTAACCTAACCTAACCTAACCTAACCTAACCTAACCTAACCTAACCTAACCTAACCTAACCTAACCTAACCTAACCTAACCTAACCTAACCTAACCTAACCTAACCTAACCTAACCTAACCTAACCTAACCTAACCTAACCTAACCTAACCTAACCTAACCTAACCTAACCTAACCTACCCTACCTACCTATCCTACCTAACCTACCTAACCTACCTAAACTACCTAACCTATCTAACCTACCTAAACTTCCTACCTACCTAACCTACCTAACCTACCTAACCTACCTAACCTACCTACCTACCTACCCTACCTAACCTACCTAACCTACCTACCTAACCTACCTACCTAACCTACCTAACCTACCTATCCTACCTACCTAACCTACCGACCTAACTTACCTAACCTTACCTAACCTGCCATCTGCTGCCATAAGACATCTGCTGCGCGCTTCCAGAGGGTCTACTGCAAGCTAGTTTTTTTTTTTACATTTTTAGTCCTAATATTTAATGCATGATTGAAGAAACAAAATTTGGCTTTCTAATTGATTTATTTAATAGGAAATAATTGAATATTTTAGTATAAGTTATTTTGCCGAATAGCGGCTCTGATGCACTTTGTTATATCGTTTTTTATTGTTTTTTATCTTTTAAATTGACCAAGTTATTACCTGGTTTGTGTTTTTCGTTTTTTTCGGAAATCCATCGAAATTAAAATCATTTGGACATAGTCCTGACCAGCTCCCTAATTGTATGGACCCCTGAAAGTTTATTCCGGATCAATAGGACCAATAGCGACCGAGATCCATCGATCCTGGCCGCTTGCAGACCAGAACAACTCCTGGGCATAGGTTTGAGCCGGCGGATCTCGGCTCTGGGGACTCTCAGAGACCTGCGGTTTTCTTGGGCGGGGTCTACGGACTGAGCACAGCCATCCCTCGGTGTTTCCATCCATCCCAAATTTTTGTTCAGGCTGAGCCTGCCAGAGGACGGGCGAGAGCAGCCCGAGTTCAGCGAGCCCAATCTCGAGTCTGTGCGACCACCTGGACCGGAGTTACGAGGCTTTTAAGTTTGAAGTCAGCCATCTTGAAATTGTTTGAAGTCAGCCATCTTGAAATTTTGACAGCTGTCAACTGGCTAGCAATAACCCTTCTAGCTCGGGAACGGGGAGGCGTAGAGAGACGTGCGACACGTCATTGTGCTCGGCGGAGCATTCTCCTTCGATTGAGCTGGGTCCCATTGGGATCCGAGCGCCCCCCACTTTAGTGTGAGCTGAGCCTGCCAGAGGACGGGCGAGACCAGCCCGAGTTCAGCGAGCCCAGTCTCGAGTCTGTGCGACCACCTGGACCGGAGTTACGAGGCTCTAAAGTTTGAAGTCAGCCATCTTGAAATTTTGACAGCTGTCAACTGGCTAGCTATAACCCTCCTAGCTCGGGAACGGTGAGGCGTAGAGAGACGTGCGACACGTCATTGTGCTCGGCGGAGCATTCTCCTTCGATTGAGCTGGGTCCCATTGGGATCCGAGCGCCCCCCACTTTAGTGTGAGCTGAGCCTGCCAGAGGACGGGCGAGACCAGCCCGAGTTCAGCGAGCCCAGTCTCGAGTCTGTGCGACCACCTGGACCGGAGTTACGAGGCTCTTAAGTTTGAAGTCAGCCATCTTGAAATTTTGACAGCTGTCAACCGGCTGACACAAACCCCCCTAGCTCGGAAACGGGGAGGCGTAGACAGGCGTGCGACACGTCGTTGTGCTCGGCGGAGCATTCCCCTTCGACTGAACTGGGCGCCGCTGGGATCCGAGGCCCCCCCACTTTTGTGTCAGTTGACCATAGACAAGAAGACAGTACATAAAGGAAAGGAGAAGAGGGAAAGAAAGAAGAAAGCATGTCAAACCATTTCGCCCTGTCATACTATTAATCAGAATAAATTTAAGCTATAAAACCAACATTATTAAAAAAAAATGGTCAAGTGCGAGTCGGATTTTAATTTTCCATACATTTTTCGATAAAGCGCCTGATGAAAAATTTCCGCAACAAATCACGCTTTTATCAAAGTTTGGCATTTTTTATCTCCGAAACGGTAAGAGATAGAGCAAAACGGACTTCAATTTTGAACAATTTATACTACGTTAGTAGTATAAAATTATAGCAATCTACATAAAAACATTTTTTTTTTGTCAAAATTGGACAAAAAAAAATATCAAAAATAATCTAACCCGGGTCTAAAATTTTTGTTTATAGACTTAGAAAGTCCAAAAAAATACCATTCGATGCAGAATTGCAAAAATTTTGTCGCATGTGAATATCAGCTCCGCAAAGTAAATAGTTTTTGCAAAAAAAAATAAAAACCATAAAAAAACAAAAAAAATGTATGGGAGGTACCAAAAGGGGGGGGTTTGCACCCCAAGCCAAAAACACCACAGGTGGGGCATGGTTAAAAACCCCCCTCTGCGAAGTTTCAGAAAGATCTACCGAAATTCGACCCTATAACCTAACCTAACCTAACCTAACCTAACCTAACCTAACCTAACCTAACCTAACCTAACCTAACCTAACCTAACCTAACCTAACCTAACCTAACCTAACCTAACCTAACCTAACCTAACCTAACCTAACCTAACCTAACCTAACCTAACCTAACCTAACCTAACCTAACCTAACCTAACCTAACCTAACCTAACCTAACCTAACCTAACCTAACCTAACCTAACCTAACCTAACCTAACCTAACCTAACCTAACCTAACCTAACCTAACCTAACCTAACCTAACCTAACCTAACCTAACCTAACCTAACCTAACCTAACCTAACCTAACCTAACCTAACCTAACCTAACCTAACCTAACCTAACCTAACCTAACCTAACCTAACCTAACCTAACCTAACCTAACCTAACCTAACCTAACCTAACCTAACCTAACCTAACCTAACCTAACCTAACCTAACCTAACCTAACCTAACCTAACCTAACCTAACCTAACCTAACCTAACCTAACCTAACCTAACCTAACCTAACCTAACCTAACCTAACCTAACCTAACCTAACCTAACCTAACCTAACCTAACCTAACCTAACCTAACCTAACCTAACCTAACCTAACCTAACCTAACCTAACCTAACCTAACCTAACCTAACCTAACCTAACCTAACCTAACCTAACCTAACCTAACCTAACCTAACCTAACCTAACCTACCCTACCTACCTATCCTACCTAACCTACCTAACCTACCTAAACTACCTAACCTATCTAACCTACCTAAACTTCCTACCTACCTAACCTACCTAACCTACCTAACCTACCTAACCTACCTACCTACCTACCCTACCTAACCTACCTAACCTACCTACCTAACCTACCTACCTAACCTACCTAACCTACCTATCCTACCTACCTAACCTACCGACCTAACTTACCTAACCTTACCTAACCTGCCATCTGCTGCCATAAGACATCTGCTGCGCGCTTCCAGAGGGTCTACTGCAAGCTAGTTTTTTTTTTTACATTTTTAGTCCTAATATTTAATGCATGATTGAAGAAACAAAATTTGGCTTTCTAATTGATTTATTTAATAGGAAATAATTGAATATTTTAGTATAAGTTATTTTGCCGAATAGCGGCTCTGATGCACTTTGTTATATCGTTTTTTATTGTTTTTTATCTTTTAAATTGACCAAGTTATTACCTGGTTTGTGTTTTTCGTTTTTTTCGGAAATCCATCGAAATTAAAATCATTTGGACATAGTCCTGACCAGCTCCCTAATTGTATGGACCCCTGAAAGTTTATTCCGGATCAATAGGACCAATAGCGACCGAGATCCATCGATCCTGGCCGCTTGCAGACCAGAACAACTCCTGGGCATAGGTTTGAGCCGGCGGATCTCGGCTCTGGGGACTCTCAGAGACCTGCGGTTTTCTTGGGCGGGGTCTACGGACTGAGCACAGCCATCCCTCGGTGTTTCCATCCATCCCAAATTTTTGTTCAGGCTGAGCCTGCCAGAGGACGGGCGAGAGCAGCCCGAGTTCAGCGAGCCCAATCTCGAGTCTGTGCGACCACCTGGACCGGAGTTACGAGGCTTTTAAGTTTGAAGTCAGCCATCTTGAAATTTTGACAGCTGTCAACTGGCTAGCAATAACCCTTCTAGCTCGGGAACGGGGAGGCGTAGAGAGACGTGCGACACGTCATTGTGCTCGGCGGAGCATTCTCCTTCGATTGAGCTGGGTCCCATTGGGATCCGAGCGCCCCCCACTTTAGTGTGAGCTGAGCCTGCCAGAGGACGGGCGAGACCAGCCCGAGTTCAGCGAGCCCAGTCTCGAGTCTGTGCGACCACCTGGACCGGAGTTACGAGGCTCTAAAGTTTGAAGTCAGCCATCTTGAAATTTTGACAGCTGTCAACTGGCTAGCTATAACCCTCCTAGCTCGGGAACGGTGAGGCGTAGAGAGACGTGCGACACGTCATTGTGCTCGGCGGAGCATTCTCCTTCGATTGAGCTGGGTCCCATTGGGATCCGAGCGCCCCCCACTTTAGTGTGAGCTGAGCCTAGGACGGGCGAGACCAGCCCGAGTTCAGCGAGCCCAGTCTCGAGTCTGTGCGACCACCTGGACCGGAGTTACGAGGCTCTTAAGTTTGAAGTCAGCCATCTTGAAATTTTGACAGCTGTCAACCGGCTGACACAAACCCCCCTAGCTCGGAAACGGGGAGGCGTAGACAGGCGTGCGACACGTCGTTGTGCTCGGCGGAGCATTCCCCTTCGACTGAACTGGGCGCCGCTGGGATCCGAGGCCCCCCCACTTTTGTGTCAGTTGACCATAGACAAGAAGACAGTACATAAAGGAAAGGAGAAGAGGGAAAGAAAGAAGAAAGCATGTCAAACCATTTCGCCCTGTCATACTATTAATCAGAATAAATTTAAGCTATAAAACCAACATTATTAAAAAAAAATGGTCAAGTGCGAGTCGGATTTTAATTTTCCATACATTTTTCGATAAAGCGCCTGATGAAAAATTTCCGCAACAAATCACGCTTTTATCAAAGTTTGGCATTTTTTATCTCCGAAACGGTAAGAGATAGAGCAAAACGGACTTCAATTTTGAACAATTTATACTACGTTAGTAGTATAAAATTATAGCAATCTACATAAAAACATTTTTTTTTTGTCAAAATTGGACAAAAAAAAATATCAAAAATAATCTAACCCGGGTCTAAAATTTTTGTTTATAGACTTAGAAAGTCCAAAAAAATACCATTCGATGCAGAATTGCAAAAATTTTGTCGCATGTGAATATCAGCTCCGCAAAGTAAATAGTTTTTGCAAAAAAAAATAAAAACCATAAAAAAACAAAAAAAATGTATGGGAGGTACCAAAAGGGGGGGGTTTGCACCCCAAGCCAAAAACACCACAGGTGGGGCATGGTTAAAAACCCCCCTCTGCGAAGTTTCAGAAAGATCTACCGAAATTCGACCCTATAACCTAACCTAACCTAACCTAACCTAACCTAACCTAACCTAACCTAACCTAACCTAACCTAACCTAACCTAACCTAACCTAACCTAACCTAACCTAACCTAACCTAACCTAACCTAACCTAACCTAACCTAACCTAACCTAACCTAACCTAACCTAACCTAACCTAACCTAACCTAACCTAACCTAACCTAACCTAACCTAACCTAACCTAACCTAACCTAACCTAACCTAACCTAACCTAACCTAACCTAACCTAACCTAACCTAACCTAACCTAACCTAACCTAACCTAACCTAACCTAACCTAACCTAACCTAACCTAACCTAACCTAACCTAACCTAACCTAACCTAACCTAACCTAACCTAACCTAACCTAACCTAACCTAACCTAACCTAACCTAACCTAACCTAACCTAACCTAACCTAACCTAACCTAACCTAACCTAACCTAACCTAACCTAACCTAACCTAACCTAACCTAACCTAACCTAACCTAACCTAACCTAACCTAACCTAACCTAACCTAACCTAACCTAACCTAACCTAACCTAACCTAACCTAACCTAACCTAACCTAACCTAACCTAACCTAACCAGTCGCGGTCCACCCGCCACCCGAAGCGCCACGTTTTAGAGCCGCTCCGACGTTAAAAATTCGGAAAAGTGGGTTTTTCACGTCCGATCTTATCGGGAAAGGTGTCAAAAGTTTCGGAAAAGTGCGGTACACATAGTGCTGACACTCAAATTAGCCGCAGTGTGTTCGTGTAGCGGCCAAGTGTCAAACAGTGCGAAAAAGTGAACTTGCAGACAACAAAACCACAAACGCTGTCTGATCCACAAGAGTCCGCAAAGCGTGCGGCATATCAGCAGAAGCGTCTCAACGAGCACTACAAGGCGACACCAAATTTGGAATCCTGCGAGCTACCGTCGAAGCACAATCGCCAAAAAAACAAGTTCCACGTGCGCACGTGCTTCGAGATCCAGCTGCGTGCGGCTCCTACAACCAACGCTGCAGGGTGCAGTTACAAGCCAGAAGCAATACGGTACAGAGTTTGGAATTTTTGGACCTTTAGTTTTTAAAATATAGACTTTTAAAATTTCAAAATTCAATCAGTCGTAGTGAAAAATCTTTAGGCAGACCATATACTTTTTATGCTGAAATCTGTTGCGCGCTAACTCGTTCTACGTGTTCTCAAGAATCCAGACCGCCGACTTCAAAATCCAGTGAAAAAGACATTAAATTCCAAAATTTTGGAAAAAGCACTCTATTGAAACTTTTTTGTATAGAAATAATTGTTTTAGTGTGTTAGTGTTAATTGTGTGTATTTAAGGTTAATTTTAAGATTTTTTTGCAAATTTTAGGTATAACGGATCCAAAGATACCGAATTTTAAGTAAATTTTAGCTATAAATTCTAAAATAATAATAAAAATAGCAATTTCACATCGTATATACCTTTAGAATATATATTTCAGCAGGGTCGACCCCAAACCCGGTCCCCCTAACGTCAAAAACGCGGAGATACCCAAATTCCGCCATTTTGTTTTTTCGGGTATCAAAATTAAACTCATTATATCTTTGGAACCGTTAGACCTACAGTGTCCGGATCTTCACCTAAGCCTGTGCTGGACGCGGTTCCTCACGTTGTGTATGGTCTTAACCAGATATCTCGCACAAAATTTTTTAGACCTCTGAGTAGCTCTGTCCTATAGAGGTGACAAAGCCTAGCACAGCAGTGAAAGTCCGGACCTCCTACGACCACTGGTTCCGGAGATACAGGCCTTTAAAGTTGTCTTTTGACAGCTCGGCGGCCATTTTGTTTTTATTGAGACCGCCATATCTCAGGAACCAGGAGCCCTAGAAAGCTGTGGTTTTCACACTTGACACCAGGGCACACTTACGGACCACCCCCCCCCCACTCTTGGGCAAAAGAGAGACTGAAAAATAAAATTCCAAAAACGGTCTCATCGGGCAGAGAAGGTCGGTCCCATATTGTAGCCCAAAACCCCGACGTTCTACGACCCCGGGAAGCGGAGCAATTCGCAGCCAAACATTAAGTTTGACAGTTCGGCCGCCATTTTGAAAAATTTAAAACACCGCTAGCTCAGCAACCCGTCGTCGTAGAGGGCTGGGACTTTCTCCAGGGGAACCAGCGGGACTAAGACCGTCCGATCTAGTGGGCCCTGATCGCAAATTGACACCTCTAGTGGTCAAAAAGTTGAAGGCCTGGAAGTGTTCCAGGAGGGTAGAGCTCGGCGAGCCCAGTAAAACGAGCCGAAGCACGGCCAAATCGGACCAACGGTTCCGGACTTACGAGCAGATACCGAATTTGGAAACCGGTAACCACACGGATACCAGAAACTTCGACCTGCCGTAGCTCCGGAAGCTGTGGCAGAAACCAGGCCGAGTTTGGGCTCGTTGGAAAGGGCTCGGGGAGGGCTATCTTTTGAAGGCACAAAAACCGCTCTACCTAGAGCAAAAATTTGGACAACTGGCATCGGCTCCATTTTGGCCACTGGAAGTGCCCTAGCCCATCCAGCGGCTATTTTGACGCATTTAAGACTAGAGTCTCGACTCTACATAGAGTGAAATTGTAAGACAAGGTCTATGACCCATTTTGTTTTTATTTTGTTTTTATTTTCCCTTTTGTTTTATTTCTGTGTTTCTGTGTTTACTTATTGACCATCACCCCCCGTATACAGGGGTGCCAACCTTCATTCTTCCTTTTCACCTGTATAACTTGTGTTATATCCAATGTTTGGATTTAGAACCCCAGCGAAGATGTCTGAGGAGGAAAATAACCAAACACATGACAAAGCACGGAATAAACCGGCATTAAACGTAGTCAGACGCAGCATAGGAGAATGGGAGCTAAACATGCAAAGTCAGAACCAAACGGAGAGAACCCCTCCGCTGGTGGACTTAGGCGACCCAGAAGCCCCATGTAAAGACGCCACGGCGCAAAAGACCTCAACCACCGAGCTGCTAGGATTGCCGACAACGCAGGCGGGCCCTGCGACATCTCAGCAAAAGATGACACCGACGCAAAAAGGGGCAAAACCAACGGCGTTTGAGGTATCGCCCGGTAAATTGAGCCCCAAGAAGAAGCAATACAAAGACCGGCTTACGGAAGCAAGGGCCTGCCTAGAATCTGGTAAACTGCACATGTCCGCGTCCCGCAATACCAAAGGCGAAATAAAAAATGCGATAATGACAGCGCTGGAGCGGTTATACAACCTAGTGAAGGAGTCGGAAATGGATCTAAGAGCAAAGCCCGAGAGCGGGGAAAAGACAAAAACGGGGAAGCCAAAGAATACCATCACTAGCATGGACTCAACCTTTACCGTCAAAAACAGCAAAAACAGCACAGACAAAGACCAGACGCTAACAAAGATAGAAGAGAACACAAAGCGGATAATGGAAGAACATGGGAATCTGCTAAGAGAGAACAAAGAGGAATTGGTAAAACTAAAGGAAGCACTTGAAAGGCAACAAGAAAAAATGGAAAACTATAAAGGGAGCTACGCGAGTGTTACTGCCGGTCCACCCAGAGACATGCCGTGGAAAGCGACGGCCATGCACTCCGTAGTAGTCTCGTCTACAGACGAAACACAGACTGGCGAACAAGTGCTGGACCAGATAAGGAAGGCGGTTAAAGCAAAGGAAGAAGGAGTTCAAATAGAAAAGGTCAGGAAGGCAAGAGACAGGAAGGTTATAGTAGGATGTAGGACACAGGAGGAAGTCGGAAAGGTGAAAGATAGGATATTAAAAGCGGGGGGACAGCTGCAGGTGGAACCGGTACTTAACAAAGACCCACTCATAGTCCTACGCGGGGTACTCCAATGCCACTCGGACGAGGACATCCTTGGGGCCATAAGAGCCCAGAACAAGCACCTGCTAAGGGGCGTGAGCACAGAGCAGGACCGAATGGAAGTTAAGTACCGGAAAAGAGCAAGAAACCCACTTACTGCGCACGTGGTGGTCAAGGTGTCGCCGCTGATCTGGGGCCGCCTGACTGAGGCGGGCACTGTTTACGTGGACATGCAGAAGGTTCAGGTGGCGGACCAGTCCCCCTTGGTACAGTGCTCGCGCTGTCTAGGGTATGGACACGGAAAGCGACTGTGCCAGGACCATGTCGACGTGTGCAGCCACTGTGGAGGTCCACACCTGAAAACGGCGTGCGCTGATTGGATCGCGGAAGGGCTACCCACCTGCTGTAACTGCAAAAAGGCAAACATAGACCAAGCACAACATAATGCATTCGACCCGGAGTGTCCAGTGAGGCAAAAGTGGGAAGCGTTGGCGAGGTCCACAGTAGCCTATTGCTAAGGTGGTCCCGGGCAGAAGCGGCGAAACTCATGGTAACCCAACCGCCACTAGAAAGTACACGGTCGTCCAGGCAAACCTCCAAAGGAGCGAACTCGCCACAGCAGAACTCATAATGGAAGCAGCAAAGAGGAAAATATCTTTTGCAATGGTCCAAGAACCATACATAGGAAATACTGGACGTATGAGAGACTACAAAGGCACAAGAACTGTCCAGTGTGATCAAACCACAACATCAGTTAACAAAGCGGCCATTGTGGTCCTCGACGATAAGATTGACGTCACCCAATGCCCAACACTAACGACCCACAACATCGCGGTCGCAAAGCTGAGAACTGGAGCCTGGGAGATGGGCCTGATATCGGTCTATCTAGAAGGGGACAAGGAAATCGAACCTTATATCGAGAGACTGGGGACCACAATCAGGGAACTAGGGACGAGGAGAGTTCTGCTGGGCGGAGATGTGAACGCATGGAGCACGTGGTGGGGAAGCGAGAGGGTGGACCATAGGGGAGAAATCTTCGCGGGCTTTGTGGAGGAACAGGAGCTACAGATACTCAACCGGGGATCTGAGCCCACCTTCGACGCAATCAGAGGGGGGAGACGCTTTACCAGTTGCGTCGATGTTACAACTTGCTCCATGGACATGTTAGGGCGAGTGGACAACTGGAGAGTAGACGGCGATTTGACATGCTCGGACCACAAGGCAATCCTGTTTGAAATAAACCTACAAAAATCTGAGGGTATTGATATAAAACGGACCACACGAATTTACAATAGCAAAAAAGCAAATTGGAATCAGTTTCTTGAGAAACTGACACAATTTTACGCTGAAGAAAACATCAATAAAACGGAAATAGAAAACATAACAGATACAGAAACACTAAACAGAAAGGCAGTCGAAATAACCAAATCAATTAAAAAAGCATGCGAACAATCAATACCCAAAGTGAAAAGCGGGACAAAGGCAGGGTTTCCTTGGTGGACCGAGGAGATCGACCAAATGAAAAAAGAAGTTGCCACGAAAAGACGCAGAATCCGATGCGCAGCGCCTATTCGCCGAGCGTGGGTCGTGGAGCAGTACCTCCAGGCAAAGGAGGCATACGAACTGGAGGTGAGGAGGGCCCAGACCACCAGTTGGAAAAACTTCTGTGAGAAGCAAGACCGCGAGAGTATGTGGGACGGGATATATAGGGTGATAGGTCGCACGTCAAAAAGGGCAGAGGATGTACCGCTTGTACAAAACGGGAAAGCACTTGGGAATGAAGACTCGGCGCGGCTGCTGACAGATACATTCTTCCCACAGGATGACGTACAGGAGGATAATGAGTACCATCAAGAAGTCAGAACCGCCGCCAAAACAGTTAACGAGAGGACGCATTCTGAAGAATGTGACCCCCCGTTTACAATGGAGGAACTGCGGTGGGCGGCGTCGAGTTTCAATCCCAAGAAAGCACCCGGGCCGGACGGCCTCACAGCTGACATATGCAAAGCGGCCATTACCCTAAACCCGGACATATTCCTCGCTCTTATAAACAAATGTTTAACCCTTAATCGCTTTCCCACCATCTGGAAGGAGGCGGCAGTAGTGGTTCTCCGTAAGCAGGGAAAGGAGGACTACACTCACGCAAAATCGTACAGACCTATTGGCCTTCTGCCTGTTCTCGGGAAAATCCTCGAGAAAATGATGATCCGGAGGATAAGGTGGCACATTCTCCCGGACGCCAGCCAGCGTCAGTTCGGGTTCACACCGCAGCGCAGTACCGAGGACTCCCTCTATGCCATGTTGGAAGAGATAAAAACGAAACTCAAAGCCAAAAACATAGTTACCATCGTATCACTGGACATAGAGGGGGCCTTCGATAGCGCATGGTGGCCCGCTATTCGATGCAGACTGGCAGAGACCCGATGCCCCGCGAACCTGAGACGCCTAGTTGACGACTACCTGTCAAATAGAATGGTAAAGTTGAGATATGCGGGAACCGAGTGTGCCAGGGAAACAACAAAGGGTTGTGTGCAGGGGTCAATAGGGGGACCAACCTTCTGGAACCTGCTGCTGGACCCGCTGCTGAAAGAATTGGAGAACAGAGGCGACTACTGTCAGGCGTTCGCGGATGATGTGGTCCTTATTTTCTCGGGAACCACGGCTCTGGAGATCCAGAGACGGGCCAATGCGGCCCTCGCACATGTCCAGGAGTGGGGAGTCAGAAACAAACTCAAATTTGCGCCTCACAAAACCAAGGCAATGGTTATAACAAATAAACTGAAGTACGACTCCCCACTTTTGAACATGGGAGGGGTGGACATTGGGCTGTCACGGGAAATCAAGATCCTGGGGCTCACGGTGGACGACAAGTTGACATTCAACGCACATGTATCCAACGTGTGCCGAAAGGCATTAGGACTTTACAAGCAACTTGCAAGAACAGCAAAAATACACTGGGGTCTCAACCCCGAGGTGGTTAGGACCATATACACTGCAGTGGTGGAGCCTGTAATAATGTACGCTTCGAGCGCCTGGGCACCAGCATCCAATAAACTGTGCATCAAGAAACACCTGAATGCGGTGCAGAGAGGTTTTGTACAAAAAATCATCAAGGCGTACAGAACGGTCTCACTAAACTCGGCTCTTTTGCTCGCGGGACTGCTTCCGCTGGACATTAGAATCCGCGAAGCAGCCTCACTTTATTATGCAAAGAAAGGTTGTTCCCGGTATGAAGTGGCGGACCGGGATATGGAGAGACCGGTTCAATTCACAGATACGCCACATCCGGCAATGCAGTTGGGGCTGAAATTCACATGCCTGGAGAACCGTGCACAAATGGAGGAGCACGAAAACCCTGGTCTGAAAATATTCACAGACGGAAGCAAAATCCAGGGGAAGGTCGGAGCAGCAGTTTCTGTATGGAAAAACGACGCGGAGACCAAAACCAAGAAACTGAAGCTCGACCATTTCTGCACGGTCTTCCAGGCTGAGTTGCTGGCCCTAATGGAAGCCACGAAACAGGCCCTGCAAATTGGCGAGAGCATCTGCAACATTTACTGCGACTCAAGATCTGCTCTTGAAGTCGTCGTGAATGACGCTTCCCTCCACCCCCTAGCAGTGCAAATAAGAAAAAACATCGCGTTAAGCCACGAGCGAAACAAAATAATTAAATTATTTTGGATCAAAGCACATGTTGGACTGGAGGGAAACGAGAGAGCGGATGTTCTCGCCAAAGACGCTGCATTAAAAACTAAAACAAGGCCAAACTATGACCGATGCCCGGTTTCATTCGTCAAACGACAAATCCGTTCGGAGTCGATTGACGAATGGAATCAGCGCTACAAACAGGGCGACACGGCTTCTACCACCAAAGCATTCTTCCCGGATGCTTCAATGGCCTACGCAGTAATTAAAAAATTAGAACTGGATCATATCATGGTACAGGTGATGACGGGCCACGGCGGGTTCTCCAAGTACTTGAACAGATTCAAGTGCAAGGATAGCCCGGCGTGCTTGTGCGATCCCAATATAGAAGAGAGTGCCCTACATGTAGTGATAGACTGTCCTGTGTACGGCAAAGAGAGATTTAATATAGAGATGGAACTAGATGCTAAGATATGCAAAGAAAACATATGGAAAATAATGAAAGATAAAAATGTTAGACATAAGTTTATGAAATATTGTATAGGAATAGCAAAGAAAGTAGCAAATAGAAATAAGTAAATAGGCACACTAGTACATACAAAGACTGTATGACGTCAGTGTCCCAAAATTATGTAAAGAAAAGAACATGTATAAAGCAAGAAAACAATATTTTGAAATGTAATAATTATTATAAAACAATTGTCTTTCTAAAATAACAAGTAGCCTTAAGAACCACTGTAAAATTAAAAATTAGTCCTGGTTTCATTGTAATAAAGAGCAACCCTTATCTGCGATCCCTGCAAATATTATATAAAATAGGATTAGGTGGGAGTCCCACCCACACATGTATAAAAGAAGATGTACGAAAGAAAGAACAGTATGAAGAATAAAAGTACGAGAGGCATACAAGATAGAACTAGAATGAAAGGAAAACCGCAAACAAAGACCCTGTTTCATTCAGGGGATAAAAGAAAAAAAAAAAAAAAAAAAAAAAAAAAAAAAAAAAAAAAAAAAAAAAAAAAAAAAAAAAAAAAAAAAAAAAAAAAAAAAAAAAAAAAAAAAAAAAAAAAAAAAAAACAAACCTAACCTAACCTAACCTAACCTAACCTAACCTAACCTAACCTAACCTAACCTAACCTAACCTAACCTAACCTAACCTAACCTAACCTAACCTAACCTAACCTAACCTAACCTAACCTAACCTAACCTAACCTAACCTAACCTAACCTAACCTAACCTAACCTACCCTACCTACCTATCCTACCTAACCTACCTAACCTACCTAAACTACCTAACCTATCTAACCTACCTAAACTTCCTACCTACCTAACCTACCTAACCTACCTAACCTACCTAACCTACCTACCTACCTACCCTACCTAACCTACCTAACCTACCTACCTAACCTACCTACCTAACCTACCTAACCTACCTATCCTACCTACCTAACCTACCGACCTAACTTACCTAACCTTACCTAACCTGCCATCTGCTGCCATAAGACATCTGCTGCGCGCTTCCAGAGGGTCTACTGCAAGCTAGTTTTTTTTTTTACATTTTTAGTCCTAATATTTAATGCATGATTGAAGAAACAAAATTTGGCTTTCTAATTGATTTATTTAATAGGAAATAATTGAATATTTTAGTATAAGTTATTTTGCCGAATAGCGGCTCTGATGCACTTTGTTATATCGTTTTTTATTGTTTTTTATCTTTTAAATTGACCAAGTTATTACCTGGTTTGTGTTTTTCGTTTTTTTCGGAAATCCATCGAAATTAAAATCATTTGGACATAGTCCTGACCAGCTCCCTAATTGTATGGACCCCTGAAAGTTTATTCCGGATCAATAGGACCAATAGCGACCGAGATCCATCGATCCTGGCCGCTTGCAGACCAGAACAACTCCTGGGCATAGGTTTGAGCCGGCGGATCTCGGCTCTGGGGACTCTCAGAGACCTGCGGTTTTCTTGGGCGGGGTCTACGGACTGAGCACAGCCATCCCTCGGTGTTTCCATCCATCCCAAATTTTTGTTCAGGCTGAGCCTGCCAGAGGACGGGCGAGAGCAGCCCGAGTTCAGCGAGCCCAATCTCGAGTCTGTGCGACCACCTGGACCGGAGTTACGAGGCTTTTAAGTTTGAAGTCAGCCATCTTGAAATTTTGACAGCTGTCAACTGGCTAGCAATAACCCTTCTAGCTCGGGAACGGGGAGGCGTAGAGAGACGTGCGACACGTCATTGTGCTCGGCGGAGCATTCTCCTTCGATTGAGCTGGGTCCCATTGGGATCCGAGCGCCCCCCACTTTAGTGTGAGCTGAGCCTGCCAGAGGACGGGCGAGACCAGCCCGAGTTCAGCGAGCCCAGTCTCGAGTCTGTGCGACCACCTGGACCGGAGTTACGAGGCTCTAAAGTTTGAAGTCAGCCATCTTGAAATTTTGACAGCTGTCAACTGGCTAGCTATAACCCTCCTAGCTCGGGAACGGTGAGGCGTAGAGAGACGTGCGACACGTCATTGTGCTCGGCGGAGCATTCTCCTTCGATTGAGCTGGGTCCCATTGGGATCCGAGCGCCCCCCACTTTAGTGTGAGCTGAGCCTGCCAGAGGACGGGCGAGACCAGCCCGAGTTCAGCGAGCCCAGTCTCGAGTCTGTGCGACCACCTGGACCGGAGTTACGAGGCTCTTAAGTTTGAAGTCAGCCATCTTGAAATTTTGACAGCTGTCAACCGGCTGACACAAACCCCCCTAGCTCGGAAACGGGGAGGCGTAGACAGGCGTGCGACACGTCGTTGTGCTCGGCGGAGCATTCCCCTTCGACTGAACTGGGCGCCGCTGGGATCCGAGGCCCCCCCACTTTTGTGTCAGTTGACCATAGACAAGAAGACAGTACATAAAGGAAAGGAGAAGAGGGAAAGAAAGAAGAAAGCATGTCAAACCATTTCGCCCTGTCATACTATTAATCAGAATAAATTTAAGCTATAAAACCAACATTATTAAAAAAAAATGGTCAAGTGCGAGTCGGATTTTAATTTTCCATACATTTTTCGATAAAGCGCCTGATGAAAAATTTCCGCAACAAATCACGCTTTTATCAAAGTTTGGCATTTTTTATCTCCGAAACGGTAAGAGATAGAGCAAAACGGACTTCAATTTTGAACAATTTATACTACGTTAGTAGTATAAAATTATAGCAATCTACATAAAAACATTTTTTTTTTGTCAAAATTGGACAAAAAAAAATATCAAAAATAATCTAACCCGGGTCTAAAATTTTTGTTTATAGACTTAGAAAGTCCAAAAAAATACCATTCGATGCAGAATTGCAAAAATTTTGTCGCATGTGAATATCAGCTCCGCAAAGTAAATAGTTTTTGCAAAAAAAAATAAAAACCATAAAAAAACAAAAAAAATGTATGGGAGGTACCAAAAGGGGGGGGTTTGCACCCCAAGCCAAAAACACCACAGGTGGGGCATGGTTAAAAACCCCCCTCTGCGAAGTTTCAGAAAGATCTACCGAAATTCGACCCTATAACCTAACCTAACCTAACCTAACCTAACCTAACCTAACCTAACCTAACCTAACCTAACCTAACCTAACCTAACCTAACCTAACCTAACCTAACCTAACCTAACCTAACCTAACCTAACCTAACCTAACCTAACCTAACCTAACCTAACCTAACCTAACCTAACCTAACCTAACCTAACCTAACCTAACCTAACCTAACCTAACCTAACCTAACCTAACCTAACCTAACCTAACCTAACCTAACCTAACCTAACCTAACCTAACCTAACCTAACCTAACCTAACCTAACCTAACCTAACCTAACCTAACCTAACCTAACCTAACCTAACCTAACCTAACCTAACCTAACCTAACCTAACCTAACCTAACCTAACCTAACCTAACCTAACCTAACCTAACCTAACCTAACCTAACCTAACCTAACCTAACCTAACCTAACCTAACCTAACCTAACCTAACCTAACCTAACCTAACCTAACCTAACCTAACCTAACCTAACCTAACCTAACCTAACCTAACCTAACCTAACCTAACCTAACCTAACCTAACCTAACCTAACCTAACCTAACCTAACCTAACCTAACCTAACCTAACCTAACCTAACCTAACCTAACCTAACCTAACCTAACCTAACCTAACCTAACCTAACCTAACCTAACCTAACCTAACCTAACCTAACCTAACCTAACCTAACCTAACCTAACCTAACCTAACCTAACCTAACCTAACCTAACCTAACCTACCCTACCTACCTATCCTACCTAACCTACCTAACCTACCTAAACTACCTAACCTATCTAACCTACCTAAACTTCCTACCT
The DNA here is from genome assembly GCA_947049275.1 of Epinotia bilunana. NCBI lineage: Eukaryota > Metazoa > Arthropoda > Insecta > Lepidoptera > Tortricidae > Epinotia > Epinotia bilunana. Next base: position 77,675 of record OX346278.1, read on the forward strand.
ACCTAACCTACCTAACCTACCTAACCTACCTAACCTACCTACCTACCTACCCTACCTAACCTACCTAACCTACCTACCTAACCTACCTACCTAACCTACCTAACCTACCTATCCTACCTACCTAACCTACCGACCTAACTTACCTAACCTTACCTAACCTGCCATCTGCTGCCATAAGACATCTGCTGCGCGCTTCCAGAGGGTCTACTGCAAGCTAGTTTTTTTTTTTACATTTTTAGTCCTAATATTTAATGCATGATTGAAGAAACAAAATTTGGCTTTCTAATTGATTTATTTAATAGGAAATAATTGAATATTTTAGTATAAGTTATTTTGCCGAATAGCGGCTCTGATGCACTTTGTTATATCGTTTTTTATTGTTTTTTATCTTTTAAATTGACCAAGTTATTACCTGGTTTGTGTTTTTCGTTTTTTTCGGAAATCCATCGAAATTAAAATCATTTGGACATAGTCCTGACCAGCTCCCTAATTGTATGGACCCCTGAAAGTTTATTCCGGATCAATAGGACCAATAGCGACCGAGATCCATCGATCCTGGCCGCTTGCAGACCAGAACAACTCCTGGGCATAGGTTTGAGCCGGCGGATCTCGGCTCTGGGGACTCTCAGAGACCTGCGGTTTTCTTGGGCGGGGTCTACGGACTGAGCACAGCCATCCCTCGGTGTTTCCATCCATCCCAAATTTTTGTTCAGGCTGAGCCTGCCAGAGGACGGGCGAGAGCAGCCCGAGTTCAGCGAGCCCAATCTCGAGTCTGTGCGACCACCTGGACCGGAGTTACGAGGCTTTTAAGTTTGAAGTCAGCCATCTTGAAATTTTGACAGCTGTCAACTGGCTAGCAATAACCCTTCTAGCTCGGGAACGGGGAGGCGTAGAGAGACGTGCGACACGTCATTGTGCTCGGCGGAGCATTCTCCTTCGATTGAGCTGGGTCCCATTGGGATCCGAGCGCCCCCCACTTTAGTGTGAGCTGAGCCTGCCAGAGGACGGGCGAGACCAGCCCGAGTTCAGCGAGCCCAGTCTCGAGTCTGTGCGACCACCTGGACCGGAGTTACGAGGCTCTAAAGTTTGAAGTCAGCCATCTTGAAATTTTGACAGCTGTCAACTGGCTAGCTATAACCCTCCTAGCTCGGGAACGGTGAGGCGTAGAGAGACGTGCGACACGTCATTGTGCTCGGCGGAGCATTCTCCTTCGATTGAGCTGGGTCCCATTGGGATCCGAGCGCCCCCCACTTTAGTGTGAGCTGAGCCTGCCAGAGGACGGGCGAGACCAGCCCGAGTTCAGCGAGCCCAGTCTCGAGTCTGTGCGACCACCTGGACCGGAGTTACGAGGCTCTTAAGTTTGAAGTCAGCCATCTTGAAATTTTGACAGCTGTCAACCGGCTGACACAAACCCCCCTAGCTCGGAAACGGGGAGGCGTAGACAGGCGTGCGACACGTCGTTGTGCTCGGCGGAGCATTCCCCTTCGACTGAACTGGGCGCCGCTGGGATCCGAGGCCCCCCCACTTTTGTGTCAGTTGACCATAGACAAGAAGACAGTACATAAAGGAAAGGAGAAGAGGGAAAGAAAGAAGAAAGCATGTCAAACCATTTCGCCCTGTCATACTATTAATCAGAATAAATTTAAGCTATAAAACCAACATTATTAAAAAAAAATGGTCAAGTGCGAGTCGGATTTTAATTTTCCATACATTTTTCGATAAAGCGCCTGATGAAAAATTTCCGCAACAAATCACGCTTTTATCAAAGTTTGGCATTTTTTATCTCCGAAACGGTAAGAGATAGAGCAAAACGGACTTCAATTTTGAACAATTTATACTACGTTAGTAGTATAAAATTATAGCAATCTACATAAAAACATTTTTTTTTTGTCAAAATTGGACAAAAAAAAATATCAAAAATAATCTAACCCGGGTCTAAAATTTTTGTTTATAGACTTAGAAAGTCCAAAAAAATACCATTCGATGCAGAATTGCAAAAATTTTGTCGCATGTGAATATCAGCTCCGCAAAGTAAATAGTTTTTGCAAAAAAAAATAAAAACCATAAAAAAACAAAAAAAATGTATGGGAGGTACCAAAAGGGGGGGGTTTGCACCCCAAGCCAAAAACACCACAGGTGGGGCATGGTTAAAAACCCCCCTCTGCGAAGTTTCAGAAAGATCTACCGAAATTCGACCCTATAACCTAACCTAACCTAACCTAACCTAACCTAACCTAACCTAACCTAACCTAACCTAACCTAACCTAACCTAACCTAACCTAACCTAACCTAACCTAACCTAACCTAACCTAACCTAACCTAACCTAACCTAACCTAACCTAACCTAACCTAACCTTTTTTTTTTTTTTTTTTTTTTTTTTTTTTTTTTAAGGAGAGGAAAAATGCTTTACGCATTCCACCCGAGTGTGGGGACGGACCCGAGTGGATATGTGGGACTCCTCGTTGTGGGCTAATGAGACCCCGAGTCTACCCACTAAAAAACCTCTCCGTCTGCCGCCCTTGTGCCTTAACGGTGGGCTGAAGGGACGCTTGCGCTTTACTTCCTCAACACCACCAGCACCGCTCCATTCCCAGAGCACCGCCCCCGGAGGTCCTTGGTGACCTCGGTCGTTTTGCGCCAGTACAGGCACCCACTCACTGACCTGGGACGTGAGGGATGACAGGCGCCCCCATGCCTGTCATCCCGCTGTCAGTCTACGGAGGCAGGCGGCGATCCTGTGCTGCTCGCCTTCGTCCAGCACGCCTGCGGCGCCGCGGGTCGGCCACTGGGTCGACCTCTCTGGCCCGTTCCGCCATTTCCTTCCGCTCGACTACCGTTTCGCAGAAGGCCTTAACTGCATGCCAGGACCTGTCGCTGTCAACCATGGACTTGACCACGGCTGGGAGCGACAGGTCCGGCCCCACTATGGCCATGAGGTCACTGCGCTCTGGCCCCCACGCTGGACACGCTTCCAGCGTGTGCTGCGCCGTGTCGACCGCCGCGCCGCAGTCGTGACACTCCTCCGTCGGCTCTCTGCCGGCAACTTTGTGCAGGTATCTCCCGAAACATCCGTGTCCCGAGAGAACCTGCACGAGCCGGAAGGTCAGCGCTCCGTGTGTCCGCTCCAGCCACTGCGACAGGACTGGCCGGATCGCCTCGACTGTCCGGGCGCCCGCACTTGGCTGCCCCAGCCGGACCACCCACTCGGCAACTGCCTCGCGGGAGAGCTCCTCTCGCTTGGCCTCGACCTCTCGCGGTGCTGGCCAGAAATCCCTAGCTCGCGCCTCCTCGCGCCAGAAGAAGACTGACGCAAGGGTCCTCGCGTCCAGGTCCCAAGGAAGGGATCCGGCCAGCACGCATGCCGCCTCTCCTGAGATTGTCCGATAGCCCCGTACTGACCTTATCGCCATCACCCGTTGCGCTTGACGCAGCTGGGTGACGTTCCTGGCGTGAAGGTCATTGGCCCACACTGGGGCTCCGTACAGGGCTATGGAGCGTATGACGCCCGAGTATAGGCGTCGGCACGACGCTTTTGGCCCCCCGAGGTTCGGGAGCAGGCGCCCAAGCGCAGCAGCCGCGCCCAGCAACTTCGGGGTCACCCGCTCGAAGTGAGCCTGAAAGGACCACCGACTGTCCAGTATGATGCCCAGATACCGCATCGTACGTTGTACGGCAATATGGACACCTCCCACGATTATGTGCGAGCCAGCCTGGGGCGCTCTTCGGGGTCCGTGGAAACATATCGCCTCCGATTTGTTTAATGCGACCTCCAGACCTAGCCGCCTTATTTTGTTCACCACGTGGGCTACGGCCGCTGTGGCGAGAATAGCGGCCTCTCTAAATGAGGCCCCCCGCGCTGTAACGAGGGTGTCGTCCGCGTAGCACACCAGGTCGACTCCGCGCAGACGACCTCCCCGCAACACCCAATCGTACCCGATGTTCCACAGGAGTGGCCCTAGCACCGACCCCTGCGGAACACCGCACACCATTTCCCGCCGCCCCCACTCATGTTGCCCGGGGAAGGCCACAAACCTCCGCAGCAGGTAGGCCTTCACTATTCGGCTAAGATGATGGGGCACCCGGTGGTACAGGAGCGCCTCATTTATGCAGTCCCAGGGGAGGGTATTGAAGGCGTTGGCAATATCGAGTGACACTGCCAAGACGACCTCACCCCGGGACACTGCTTCCTCCGCTATCCTCTTCACCTGCAGAATCGCGTGAATTGTGGAGCGACCACTGCGGAATCCGTACTGGCAATCGGCCAGGCCCGGCCCCTCTGTCGCTAGGTGCTTGTTGAGGCGGTTCGCGATGATCCGCTCAAAGAGCTTGCCAACCTCGTCTAGCAGCACGATGGGCCGGTAGGCCGACGGTGAATCCGCAGGGCGACCCTCCTTCCTCAGCAACACCAGCCGACCGATCTTCCACGCGTCCGGGAAGCGGCCCTGCTCCAGACACAAACTGAACAGCCGTCGCAGCCTCGGCTCAAAGGCACTCATGGCCAGGACCCAGGCTCGACCCGGGATTCCGTCTAGCCCGGGTGCCGTGTTTTTTGCCCTCAGCCGCAAGACCGCTGCTCCCAGCTCGCCTTCCGTTACGCTCGGCGTCTCCGTCTCCGCTTCCCGCTGCCTCTCAGCACTCCCAGTTCCAGCCATGGGCGGCGGGCGTTGTTGGGGCCTATGCGGAAATAAGGCCGCAACCACGTCGTCCAGAAGCTGGGGCTGGAGACTCTGCGTTAGCGGTGGGGCCCACGGACGAAGCTTTTGCCTCACAAGCTTGTATGGTCTGCCCCATGGATCGCTGTTCAGAGTCTCCAGGAACTCCTCTCGAGACCGGTCGATAGCCTGCCCGATGGCGGCTTTCAGTGCCACTTTTCCCTCCTTGTATCTGCTGTACAGGGCCGCTTCTGTCGCTTCATCTCGCTGCTGCCGACTTCGGTACCTCGTGTACTGGCGTCTCGCAAGCACGCACTCCTCGCGCAGCTGTGCAAGGTCCGGAGACCACCAGTAAACAGCACGACGGGGAGAGAAGGCCCTGGCCCGGGGCATGGCCGCATCGCAGACATCGGTCATGCTATTGCGAAACCATTCGGCTTCCGCCTCGACATCAGCCACCTCCTCCGTTGCCGCTGTCCAGGTCCGCACCATGGCCGCCAACTCCAGGGCCTCCCGGTCAAGTTTTTTGACCGCCCAGCGCGGCCCGTTCTCGACCGGGTCGTTACGTCTTGGAAGAGCGGGCACGGGGAGCGCCGAGACTCCAAACCGAATATACCGGTGATCCGACAGAGACTCGACGTCCACCAGAACCTCCCATCCCCGAACACGGCATGCCAGGGCGGCGTTCGTAAACGTGATGTCTACAATAGAGCCGCCCTGTTGCCGCACGCACGTGTTGGCCGTTCCCCTGTTAGCGACTGCCAGGTTTGCGGTGATTGCCCACTCCAATAGGGTATGCCCACGCGAATCTGTAGCTGGGCACCCCCACACCGTGTTCTTGGCATTGAAATCACCGCCTACAATGACCGGGTTGGGATGCAGCCGACCAACAAGCGCACCGAGCTCCACCAAGAACGTTTCGAAGTCGGCCAGGCTTTTGTTTGGAGAGAAATATGCCCCAATGACCGCCAAATCCCCGCAGACCACCGCAACGCAGCCGTGACCCCTAATTACGCGTTTAAATGGATTGGAGCCGGCGGCGCTCCGCGTAACTATGGCCACAGTCCCGTCCAGGTCCCCGGCCCAGTCGTCTCTGACAGGCACTCTGTATGGCTCTGACAGTATGGCGATGTGAATGGACCACTGGGCCACGCTCTGACAGAGGAGGTCCTGGGCCCTGGCATCGTGGTTCAGATTCACCTGGAGGAATTCGATGGTCGCCATTTAACCCACGACCATCGTTAGATCCTCCTCTGTCGCGGCCTCTGTGGTGGCGAGCGACCGGACTGGCTGCGAGGGGGCCCGAGGGCCCTCGGCAGCTTTCCTTCTCCCGTTAGTTTTTGGCGCAGTGCACGCCTTACTGCCTATCCGGTGTTCGGATGGCTTGCCAGCCGCCGCACATTCAGCGCAGTACGGTGGAGCAGTGCATTGAGCTGCTTTGTGGCCTTCTTTGACGCAGTTGAAGCAGCTCTGTGACCGGTCTGCTTCCGACTGGCATTGCGCGCCCACGTGCCCATTACGGAAGCACCGGAAACACCGTAGAGGCCTCTGCTCCAGCAGCCTCACTTGGGCAGAGACCCAGCCTACCAGTAGGCGGCCCCTGGCTACAACCTTTTTGGCGGCCAAGACCGGGCAACGAACCACAACTGTGCCTAGCCCCGAGAAACCTTTGCGTATATCACCCGCCTTTACCGTGTCCACGGCACATTCCCCCGTACTTGCCACCGCAGCGACCACCTCTTCCGGAGAAACGGATTCGTCTAAGCCGGTGATACGAATATCGACACATTTTGAGGGCCTAGATACTCGAACCGTTTCCATGCCGACCTGTCGCTGAATTGCTTCGGCTAGTTTGTCGGCTTTATCCCCGCTGGATGCACCAGGAACCTCGAGGATGCACGCTCCGGTAGCCGCCCGCCGGAAGCGCAGACCGCCAGGGATGTCCATCTCGGTCAGCTTGACCTTGGTCCTAGCCTCAGCGATCACGTCCCTGTATGTGACGCCCTTCTCTACCGCTTCCGGTTGTAAAGTGAGCACCACGGCCGCTGATCTTGGGGCTCTCAGCTTCCCAGCTTTCACCTTTCGCACAGGTTGCGGCGGAGCAGCACCCTGCGCGGCCCTCCGTTTGTTCCCCTTGCTCGCCACATCGGTCCAGCTCTCTTTCATAGTCTTGGGAGCCGGTGGAAGCGGACGCGACGTCTCAGGAACGTCTTTTTTGGAAGTGGAGGCCTCAGCCGCGGCCAGAGTCGGCTTCTTCGCCTTCTTCTTACTCTTGTTCCCTTTTCCCTTCCCTTTATCTCCTTTTCGGGGCTCCTTCGTTAGGTTCGGCGGTCCTCGCTTCAGAGCCGGCTTGGGAGCGGACACGGACTCGGACGCGGACGCGGACGGGGGCTCCTGGCTCTGAGAGGCCGCCCGCTCAGCTTGGCGCTTCCGGTCAGCGGCCAGCGGGGGCCGCATTGGTTGGGCCGGCAGCAGCCTACCCTCGAGCTCTAAAGCTCCCATTCTCGCATCCAGCATTAGCCCCATCTGAGCCGTCATGGATCGTACGAAATCTTCCATGTTGGGAGACCCAAGAGCACCTTCACCGGAGCAACTGGTGGGCTGCGTCTTCTCCTTGGGTAGAGACGGGACCGGGGGCTCCATCCGGGCCTGGTTCCGAACGTCCGCTCTCAATTGTGCCATTTCAGAGAGAATGTCTGTCACCTCAGCTCGCAGGCGGTCATTTTGCGCCTGCAGTCGTCGCGTCTCTTCTGAGGAAGAGTGCTCCAAGAGATATTCCAACGCTCCTGTGATGCACGCTACCGCGTCCTTGAGGGACTTTACGAAGGTGCCTTTAAGGTTGCTGGATTTGGTCGCCACCAAGGTTATGGCCTTCAAGCTGTTCTGCACTTGCTCCTTTAACGAGGCCACAGAGGACTCGTCCTCGTCAAAAGAAAGGTTTGCGACCATTTTAACATTTCCTTCCTGATTGCGGGTCGAAAGTGACCGGTGTTGGTCAGCAACCTCTTCCTCTGCCCTCAATCGGAGCTCTTCCCTCTTAGCGCGGTTGAGTTCCTCTTTGGCCTTGGCCAGGCCAACATAGTGCCCCGTAGAGGGGGGCCGACCGCGCCCTCTCTTTGACATGGACTGGGGCTTCAGCTCGGAGGTCCCCTCACCATCCGACCCAGGGCTGCTGAGGCTACGTTTCCGCCAGAACCGCCCGGCGATTTCGTCCCCCGAACAACAGCTCATGTCCGAGTTTAACTCGGCTCGACCACCTCCGCTCCCGTCATCTGGGACTGGCTCGGAGCGCACTGTGACCATGCTCCCCGTGTCAGACTCACTATCCACCTCATTATTGCCACTGTTGGCTTCCACCTCATTCTCCAACACCGTAGGAGTTGCTGACCGAGGCCTAAGCTCGGTTCGCTCCAACAGGACGACAGGCATGCTAGCCCGCATCCTTTCTTCGATTGTTTGGCCCTGAGAAGGGCCGTTCGAGTTTTGGCCCTGAGAAGGGCCGTTTTGAAGGGTTTTGTTTGAGTTTTCCATATAAATCCCACGAGTAGGGGAGAACAAAAACTCCACTTCGGCAGAGATCCCCAGTACCCAAGTGGCCCTAATACACTGCGAGGTCGGGCGGTATCGCAGGTTGGTCTCTAATGACTGATACACACTCCAGCCGCTCCGAAGAGCATCCTGACGCGGAGAAGCCCTCACGTCAAGAATTGTGGATTTTTTATTGGGGTTGTCTCCCCTTGACCCGGCCGGTTAAGGCAAGGCCGCCGGTCCCGGAGTTGGCCTAAAACGTGACCAGACACTACTCCGAAATAACGGCTCGGCCGACGGTAATTGCATTATGCAATCTGCACCACTAACTCCGACACCGAAGCCAGCAGCACCCATCGCCCTAGTTTTTTAAAGAGGTATTCATCCTCGCAGTCCCCGTCCGCAGACAGCGACCCTCGTGCCGACCCCACGGGCCGGGTTACGAGTCGGCCGACAGCTAACGTAAGTCAACCGCCGCCCTCTCCTCCCAAAGAGGTTTTCGCCCTCATGGCCCAGGCCCACTCCACGACCTCACGGTCGACACTCGTCTCCTACGCCTTCTGCAGATCAGAGGGACGTGGAGAGAGTTTCATGCCCTTTGCCCGCCTGGGCCACCTCCTGTGCCGCTCTTAGTCTGGCTCCTCCCCCCTCGCCTTCCCGGTATGGGTAGCCCTGTCCGGTATAGCCTCGGGGATCCTAGGAGCACGCAAGCCCCCCCACCACGACAAGGTGGCAGCACGTCGGGGGGGAACCTAACCTAACCTAACCTAACCTAACCTAACCTAACCTAACCTAACCTAACCTAACCTAACCTAACCTAACCTAACCTAACCTAACCTAACCTTTTTTTTTTTTTTTTTTTTTTTTTTTTTTTTTTTTTTTTTTTTTGACGCTGGAGAAATGTGTTACACATACCCCCCGGCCCGGGGAAGGCCATAGTGGGGGATTATGTGGGGATCTCTCCTCCCGTAACCCCCTCCGCGCAAGGCGGAGGGAGAGGAGGAGCCTACCCACTAAAACTCCAGCGGCGTCACCCTCACCTGCCGTTAAGGGGGCGTCGTGGGATGCAGCATTACTTACCACGACGAACCTAACCTAACCTAACCTAACCTAACCTAACCTAACCTTTTTTTTTTTTTTTTTTTTTTTTTTTTTTTTTTTTTTTTTTTTTTTTTTTTTTTTTTTTTTTTTTTTTTTAAGGAGAGGAAAAATGCTTTACGCATTCCACCCGAGTGTGGGGACGGACCCGAGTGGATATGTGGGACTCCTCGTTGTGGGCTAATGAGACCCCGAGTCTACCCACTAAAAAACCTCTCCGTCTGCCGCCCTTGTGCCTTAACGGTGGGCTGAAGGGACGCTTGCGCTTTACTTCCTCAGCACCACCAGCACCGCTCCATTCCCAGAGCACCGCCCCCGGAGGTCCTTGGTGACCTCGGTCGTTTTGCGCCAGTACAGGCACCCACTCACTGACCTGGGACGTGAGGGATGACAGGCGTCCCCATGCCTGTCATCCCGCTGTCAGTCTACGGAGGCAGGCGGCGATCCTGTGCTGCTCGCCTTCGTCCAGCACGCCTGCGGCGCCGCGGGTCGGCCACTGGGTCGACCTCTCTGGCCCGTTCCGCCATTTCCTTCTGCTCGACTACCGTTTCGCAGAAGGCCTTGACTGCATGCCAGGACCTGTCGCTGTCAACCATGGACTTGACCACGGCTGGGAGCGACAGGTCCGGCCCCACTATGGCCATGAGGTCACTGCGCTCTGGCCCCCACGCTGGACACGCTTCCAGCGTGTGCTGCGCCGTGTCGACCGCCGCGCCGCAGTCGTGGCACTCCTCCGTCGGCTCTCTGCCGGCAACTTTGTGCAGGTATCTCCCGAAACATCCGTGTCCCGAGAGAACCTGCACGAGCCGGAAGGTCAGCGCTCCGTGTGTCCGCTCCAGCCACTGCGACAGGACTGGCCGGATCGCCTCGACTGTCCGGGCGCCCGCACTTGGCTGCCCCAGCCGGACCACCCACTCGGCAACTGCCTCGCGGGAGAGCTCCTCTCGCTTTGCCTCAACCTCTCGCGGTGCTGGCCAGAAATCCCTAGCTCGCGCCTCCTCGCGCCAGAAGAAGACTGACGCAAGGGTCCTCGCGTCCAAGTCCCATGGCAGGGATCCGGCCAGCACGCATGCCGCCTCTCCTGAGATTGTCCGATAGCCCCGTACTGACCTTATCGCCATCACCCGTTGCGCTTGACGCAGTTGGGTGACGTTCCTGGCGTGAAGGTCATTGGCCCACACTGGGGCTCCGTACAGGGCTATGGAGCGTATGACGCCCGAGTATAGGCGTCGGCACGACGCTTTTGGCCCCCCAAGGTTCGGGAGCAGGCGCCCGAGCGCAGCAGCCGCGCCCAACAGCTTTGGGGTCACCCGCTCGAAGTGAGCCTGAAAGGACCACCGACTGTCCAGTATGATGCCCAGATACCGCATCGTACGTTGTACGGCAATCTGGACACCTCCCACGATTATATGCGAGCCAGCCTGGGGCGCTCTTCGGGGTCCGTGGAAACAGATCGCCTCCGATTTGTTCAACGCGACCTCCAGGCCTAGGCGTCTTATTTTTGTCACCACATGGGCTACGGCCGCTGTGGCAAGGATGGCGGCCTCTCTGAATGTGGCCCCCCGCGCTGTTACGAGGGTGTCGTCAGCGTAGCACACAAGGTCGACTCCGCGCAGACGACCTCCCCGCAACACCCAATCGTACCCGATGTTCCACAGGAGTGGCCCTAGTACCGACCCCTGCGGAACACCGCACACCATTTCCCGCCGCCCCCACTCATGTTGCCCGGGGAAGGCCACAAACCTCCGCAGCAGGTAGGCCTTCACTATTCGGCTAAGATGATGGGGCACCCGGTGGTACAGGAGCGCCTCATTTATGCAGTCCCAGGGGAGGGTATTGAAGGCGTTGGCAATATCGAGTGACACTGCCAAGACGACCTCACCCCGGGACACTGCTTCCTCCGCTATCCTCTTCACCTGCAGAATCGCGTGAATTGTGGAGCGACCACTGCGGAATCCGTACTGGCAATCGGCCAGGCCCGGCCCCTCTGTCGCTAGGTGCTTGTTGAGGCGGTTTGCGATGATCCGCTCAAAGAGCTTGCCAACCTCGTCTAGCAGCACGATGGGCCGGTAGGCCGACGGTGAATCCGCAGGGCGACCCTCCTTCCTCAGCAACACCAGCCGACCGATCTTCCACGCGTCAGGGAAGCGGCCCTGCTCCAGACACAAACTGAACAGCCGTCGCAGCCTCGGCTCAAAGGCACTCATGGCCAGGACCCAGGCTCGACCCGGGATTCCGTCTAGCCCGGGTGCCGTGTTTTTTGCCCTCAGCCGCAAGACCGCTGCTCCCAGCTCGCCTTCCGTTACGCTCGGCGTCTCCGTCTCCGCTTCCCGCTGCCTCTCAGCACTCCCAGTTCCAGCTATGGGCGGCGGGCGTTGTTGGGGCCTATGCGGAAATAAGGCCGCAACCACGTCGTCCAGAAGCTGGGGCTGGAGACTCTGCGTTAGCGGTGGGGCCCACGGACGAAGCTTTTGCCTCACAAGCTTGTATGGCCTCCCCCATGGATCGCTGTTCAGAGTCTCCAAGAACTCCTCTCGGGACCGGTCGATAGCCTGTCCGATGGCGGCTTTCAGCGCCACTTTTCCCTCCTTGTATCCTCTGTACAGGGCCGCTTCTGTCGCTTCATCGCGCTGTTGCCGACTTCGGTACCTCGTGTACTGGCGTCTCGCAAGCACGCACTCCTCGCGCAGCTGTGCAAGGTCCGGAGACCACCAGTAAACGGCACGACGGGGAGAGAAGGCCCTGGCCCGGGGCATGGCCGCATCGCAGACATCGGTCATGCTATTGCGAAACCACTCGGCTTCGGCCTCGACGTCAGCCACCTCCTCCGTTGCCGATGTCCAGGTCCGCACCATGGCCGCCAACTCCAGGGCCTCCCGGTCAAGTTTTTTGACCGCCCAGCGCGGCCCGTTCCCGACCGGGTCGTCGCGTCTTGTAAGAGCGGGCACGGCGAGCGCCGAGACTCCAAACCGAATATACCGGTGATCCGACAGAGACTCGACGTCCACCAGAACCTCCCATCCCCGAACACGGCATGCCAGGGCGGCGTTCGTAAACGTGATGTCTACAATAGAGCCGCCCTGTTGCCGCACGCACGTGTTGGCCGTTCCCCTGTTCGCCACAGCCAGGTTTGCGGTGATTGCCCACTCCAATAGGGTGTGCCCACGCGAATCTGTAGCTGGGCACCCCCACACCGTGCTCTTGGCATTAAAATCACCGCCTACAATGACCGGGTTGGGATGCAGCCGACCAACAAGCGCACCGAGCTCCACCAGGAACGTTTCGAAGTCGGCCAGGCTTTTGTTCGGAGAGAAATATGCCCCAATGACCGCCAAATCCCCGCAGACCACCGCAACGCAGCCGTGACCCCTAATTACGCGTCTAAATGGATTGGAGCCGGCGGCGCTCCGCGTAACTATGGCCACAGTCCCGTCCAGGTCCCCGGCCCAGTCGTCTCTGACAGGCACTCTGTAGGGCTCTGACAGTATGGCGATGTGAATGGACCACTGGGCCACACTCTGACAGAGGAGGTCCTGGGCCCTGGCATCATGGTTCAGATTCACCTGAAGGAATTCGATGGTCGCCATTTAACCCACGACCATCGTTAGATCCTCCTCTGTCGCGGCCTCTGTGGTGGCGAGCGACTGGACTGGCTGCGAGGGGGCCCGAGGGCCATCGGCAGCTTTCCTTCTCCCGTTGGTTTTTGGCGCAGTGCACGCCTTACTGCCTATCCGGTGGTCGGATGGCTTGCCAGCCGCCGCACATTCAGCGCAGTACGGTGGAGCAGTACATTGAGCTGCTTTGTGGCCTTCTTTGACGCAGTTGAAGCAGCTCTGTGACCGGTCTGCTTCCGACTGGCATTGCGCGCCCACGTGCCCATTACGGAAGCACCGGAAGCACCGTAGAGGCCTCTGCTCCAGCAGCCTCACTTGGGCAGAGACCCAGCCTACCAGTAGGCGGCCCCTAGCTACGACCTTTTTGGCGGCCAAGACCGGGCAACGAACCACCACTGTGCCTAGCCCCGAGAAACCTTGGCGTATTTCACCCGCCTTTACCGTGTCCACGGCACATTCCCCCGTACATGCAACCGCAGCGACCACCTCTTCCGGAGAAACGGATTCGTCTAAGCCGGTGATACGAATATCGACACATTTTGAGGGCCTAGACACCCGAACCGTTTCCATGCCGACCTGTCGCTGAATTGCTTCGGCTAGTTTGTCGGCTTTATCCCCGCTGGATGCACCAGGAACCTCGAGGATGCACGCTCCGGTAGCCGCCCGCCGGAAGCGCAGACCGCCAGGGATATCCATCTCCGTCAACTTGACCTTGGTCCTAGCCTCAGCGATCACGTCTCTGTATGTGACGCCCCTCTTTACCGCTTCCGGTTGTAGAGTGAGCACCACAGCCGCTGATCTTGGGGCTCTCAACTTTCCCGCTTTCGCCTTTCCCGCAGGTTGTGACGGGGCAGCACGCTGCGCGGCCCTCCGTTTGCTCCCCTTGCTCGCCACATCGGTCCAGCTCTCTTTCATAGAGGTGGGTGCAGGTGGCAAAGCGCGGGGCATGGGCGACTCCTCTGTTGCTTGGGTCGCAGTCCTACCCTTGCCTTTCTTTTTGTTTGCCTTCTTCGTGGCCCTTTTTGAGCCTCCAGAAGCTGGAATAGACTCTGGTTTTTTGGTGGCATCTATCACCACCAACTTTCGACTCAAGCCAGCTGTCGTTCCCGCCGCAGAAGAAGCCGCGGGTGCCGCTACCTGCTTCTTGCTGCCCGCTGCCAGTGGCGGTCGCAGCTGTTTCGCCGGAAGCAGACGACCCTCGGCTTCCAGCCCGTCCAGGCGTGCGCTCACTATTGCTCCAACCTGGAGAGCCACTGCACGCATAAATTCGTCGTCCTTTGTAGCGGACAAGGGGTTGGTCGCCGGTTGATTTTTACGTGGCGACGGCACTTCTTTTGGGGCAGAATGCGTTTCTGGCATATCTGCATCTTCACTGGCTACGGAGGGCGGGAGCTCGCGCAGAGGACTTTCTCTCGGCCTCGTTCGTCCCACCTCTGCCTTCAACTGAGCTAACTCCTCACGAAGGCTGGCCATCTCCGCTTGCAGACGTTCATTCACCGCCTGCAATTGGCGAGTCTCTTCTGAGATCGTGCGCTTACAGAGAGTTTGGACATCCTCAGCAATGCCGTCTGCTGCATCTTTGAGGGCGCGCACGGAGGTCCCTTTTAAGTTCTTTGATCTAATCGTCACGTCCTTGATAAGTGCCGTACGAGCTGTGACCCTCTTTGCGATCTCTTCAGCAGTTTCCACCGGGTCCACAGTATCTGAGGGCGACTTGGCGGGACGTGTGTCCCGCAGCTGTCTTACCGCCTTCGCTTGGCCTGCAATGGCCAGCTCCGCCTCCAACTCGAGAGCCTCCCGTTTCGCCTCGTTGAGGGCTCTCTGTGCGGCTGCTAGGCCTACGTACTGGCCTGTCGTCGGCGGGCGGCCTCTGCCTCTTGGACGTTTAACCTCTTCAGGTTCTTCCGGTTCTTCCATCTCCGATTCCTCCGAGAAGTGCAAGGATCCCTCCCTACTTGCACTTCTGGAGCAACCCTTAGCCCAAAATCGGCTAGACGATCTCGAGCTCGACCTCGATGCAACAGATATCAGAGTGCTGTCTGATTCTTCGCCTTCTTCAGATGCGGCAAGCATGTCTGCCACGCTTTCCGCCATTTTTCCCGCGCCGTCGCTACTTTTTCTGCGGCTGCGCTTTTCAACCTTGGAGCCCATTATCTTCGGTTTTCCATCTCCTTTCTTCGATTTTTTAAGTTTTAAATCCATTTGATTCCCACGAGTATGGGGGAAAAGAGGTCCACCCAGGCAGTGCCCCCTGTACCTGGGTAACCCTATTTACTCTGGAGGTCGGGCGGTATCCAGAGGTTTTAACGACTTCACTGTCGGGTTTTATAGGGTTTTCCTTCCCGCGGGCCGGCCAATTAAGGCAAGCCCTCCGGTCCGCGCGCTTACAGCTGGCACCTCCCGTACCCCATACCGCCACAGATGGGGGTCGTTGGGAGAGTGCTGCGGGTTCCGGGATTCAAGGGGAGCTGGCGTAGACTCCCCTGTCGGTGGTTGGTTAGACCACCCCTTCTCCACGGCCTTACGGCCGTTGCCCATCTCCAGCGCCATCTGCTGCTCAGAGGGACGCGGAGAGAGCCGTTCCGGGACCCAAAAGGGGGCCCCCTGCGTCGGGTTATTTGTAGCACCGATAAGCGATTCCCCCGTAGAAGAATCACTTAACGTTGCCTCCAGGGTGCACCAGACAGGACCCTTCCCCTTCCCACAGACCCGCGAGGGTCCACAGGAACTGGAAGAGCCCTGACACTCGTGGAGGTTACCCGACCTAGCACCCCAACCTAACCTAACCTAACCTAACCTAACCTTTTTTTTTTTTTTTTTTTTTTTTTTTTTTTTTTTTTTTTTTTTAAGGAGAGGAAAAATGCTTTACGCATTCCACCCGAGTGTGGGGACGGACCCGAGTGGATATGTGGGACTCCTCGTTGTGGGCTAATGAGACCCCGAGTCTACCCACTAAAAAACCTCTCCGTCTGTCGTCCTTGTGCCTTAACGGTGGGCTGAAGGGACGCTTGCGCTTTACTTCTTCAGCACCACCAGCACCGCTCTGTTCCCAGAGCACCGCCTCCGGAGGTCTTTGGTGACCTCGTTCGTTTTGTGTGCCAGTACAGGCACCCGCTCACTGACCTGGGACGTGAGGGATGACAGGCGTCCCCATGCCTGTCACCCCACTGTCAGTCTACGGAGGCAGGCGGCGATCCTGCGCTGCTCGCCTTCGTCCAGCGCGCCTGCGGCGCCGCGGGTCGGCCACTGGGTCGACCTCTCTGGCCCGTTCCGCCATTTCCTTCTGCTGAACTACCGTTTCGCAGAAGGCCTTAACTGCTTGCCAGGACCTGTCGCTGTCAACCATGGACTTGACCACGGCTGGGAGCGACAGGTCCGGCCCCACTATGGCCATGAGGTCGCTGCGCTCTGGCCCCCACGCTGGACACGCTTCCAGCGTGTGCTGCGCCGTGTCGACCGCCGCGCCGCAGTCGTGACACTCCTCCGTCGGCTCTCTGCCGGCAACTTTGTGCAGGTATCTCCCGAAACATCCGTGTCCCGAGAGAACCTGCACGAGCCGGAAGGTCAGCGCTCCGTGTGTCCGCTCCAGCCACTGCGACAGGACTGGCCGGATCGCCCCGACTGTCCGGGCGCCCGCACTTGGCTGCCCCAGCCGGACCACCCACTCGGCAACTGCCTCGCGGGAGAGCTCCTCTCGCTTTGCCTCAACCTCTCGCGGTGCTGGCCAGAAATCCCTAGCTCGCGCCTCCTCGCGCCAGAAGAAGACTGACGCAAGGGTCCTCGCGTCCAAGTCCCATGGCAGGGATCCGGCCAGCACGCATGCCGCCTCTCCTGAGATTGTCCGATAGCCCCGTACTGACCTTATCGCCATCACCCGTTGCGCTTGACGCAGTTGGGTGACGTTCCTGGCGTGAAGGTCATTGGCCCACACTGGGGCTCCGTACAGGGCTATGGAGCGTATGACGCCCGAGTATAGGCGTCGGCACGACGCTTTTGGCCCCCCAAGGTTCGGGAGCAGGCGCCCGAGCGCAGCAGCCGCGCCCAACAGCTTTGGGGTCACCCGCTCGAAGTGAGCCTGAAAGGACCACCGACTGTCCAGTATGATGCCCAGATACCGCATCGTACGTTGTACGGCAATCTGGACACCTCCCACGATTATATGCGAGCCAGCCTGGGGCGCTCTTCGGGGTCCGTGGAAACAGATCGCCTCCGATTTGTTCAACGCGACCTCCAGGCCTAGGCGTCTTATTTTTGTCACCACATGGGCTACGGCCGCTGTGGCAAGGATGGCGGCCTCTCTGAATGTGGCCCCCCGCGCTGTTACGAGGGTGTCGTCAGCGTAGCACACAAGGTCGACTCCGCGCAGACGACCTCCCCGCAACACCCAATCGTACCCGATGTTCCACAGGAGTGGCCCTAGTACCGACCCCTGCGGAACACCGCACACCATTTCCCGCCGCCCCCACTCATGTTGCCCGGGGAAGGCCACAAACCTCCGCAGCAGGTAGGCCTTCACTATTCGGCTAAGATGATGGGGCACCCGGTGGTACAGGAGCGCCTCATTTATGCAGTCCCAGGGGAGGGTATTGAAGGCGTTGGCAATATCGAGTGACACTGCCAAGACGACCTCACCCCGGGACACTGCTTCCTCCGCTATCCTCTTCACCTGCAGAATCGCGTGAATTGTGGAGCGACCACTGCGGAATCCGTACTGGCAATCGGCCAGGCCCGGCCCCTCTGTCGCTAGGTGCTTGTTGAGGCGGTTCGCGATGATCCGCTCAAAGAGCTTGCCAACCTCGTCTAGCAGCACGATGGGCCGGTAGGCCGACGGTGAATCCGCAGGGCGACCCTCCTTCCTCAGCAACACCAGCCGACCGATCTTCCACGCGTCCGGGAAGCGGCCCTGCTCCAGACACAAACTGAACAGCCGTCGCAGCCTCGGCTCAAAGGCACTCATGGCCAGGACCCAGGCTCGACCCGGGATTCCGTCTAGCCCGGGTGCCGTGTTTTTTGCCCTCAGCCGCAAGACCGCTGCTCCCAGCTCGCCTTCCGTTACGCTCGGCGTCTCCGTCTCCGCTTCCCGCTGCCTCTCAGCACTCCCAGTTCCAGCCATGGGCGGCGGGCGTTGTTGGGGCCTATGCGGAAATAAGGCCGCAACCACGTCGTCCAGAAGCTGGGGCTGGAGACTCTGCGTTAGCGGTGGGGCCCACGGACGAAGCTTTTGCCTCACAAGCTTGTATAGTCTGCCCCATGGATCGCTGTTCAGAGTCTCCAGGAACTCCTCTCGAGACCGGTCGATAGCCTGCCCGATGGCGGCTTTCAGTGCCACTTTTCCCTCCTTGTATCTGCTGTACAGGGCCGCTTCTGTCGCTTCATCTCGCTGCTGCCGACTTCGGTACCTCGTGTACTGGCGTCTCGCAAGCACGCACTCCTCGCGCAGCTGTGCAAGGTCCGGAGACCACCAGTAAACAGCACGACGGGGAGAGAAGGCCCTGGCCCGGGGCATGGCCGCATCGCAGACATCGGTCATGCTATTGCGAAACCATTCGGCTTCCGCCTCGACATCAGCCACCTCCTCCGTTGCCGCTGTCCAGGTCCGCACCATGGCCGCCAACTCCAGGGCCTCCCGGTCAAGTTTTTTGACCGCCCAGCGCGGCCCGTTCTCGACCGGGTCGTTACGTCTTGGAAGAGCGGGCACGGGGAGCGCCGAGACTCCAAACCGAATATACCGGTGATCCGACAGAGACTCGACGTCCACCAGAACCTCCCATCCCCGAACACGGCATGCCAGGGCGGCGTTCGTAAACGTGATGTCTACAATAGAGCCGCCCTGTTGCCGCACGCACGTGTTGGCCGTTCCCCTGTTAGCGACTGCCAGGTTTGCGGTGATTGCCCACTCCAATAGGGTATGCCCACGCGAATCTGTAGCTGGGCACCCCCACACCGTGTTCTTGGCATTAAAATCACCGCCTACAATGACCGGGTTGGGATGCAGCCGACCAACAAGCGCACCGAGCTCCACCAAGAACGTTTCGAAGTCGGCCAGGCTTTTGTTTGGAGAGAAATATGCCCCAATGACCGCCAAATCCCCGCAGACCACCGCAACGCAGCCGTGACCCCTAATTACGCGTTTAAATGGATTGGAGCCGGCGGCGCTCCGCGTAACTATGGCCACAGTCCCGTCCAGGTCCCCAGCCCAGTCGTCTCTGACAGGCACTCTGTAGGGCTCTGACAGTATGGCGATGTGGATCGACCACTGGGCCACGCTCTGACAGAGGAGGTCCTGGGCTCTGGCATCGTGGTTTAGGTTCACCTGAAGGAATTCCATGGTCGCCATTTAACCCACGATCATCGGTAGATCCTCCTCTGTCGCGGCCTCTGTGGTGGCGAGCGACTGGACTGGCTGCGAGGGGGCCCAAGGGCCATCGGCAGCTTTCCTTCTCCCGTTGGTTTTTGGCGCAGTGCACGCCTTACTGCCTATCCGGTGGTCGGATGGCTTGCCAGCCGCCGCACATTCAGCGCAGTACGGTGGAGCAGTGCATTGAGCTGCTTTGTGACCTTCTTTAACGCAGTTGAAGCAGCTCTTTGACCGGTCTGCTTCCGACTGGCATTGCGCGCCCACGTGCCCATTACGGAAGCACCGGAAGCACCGTAGAGGCCTCTGCTCCAGCAGCCTCACTTGGGCAGAGACCCAGCCTACCAGTAGGCGGCCCCTGGCTACGACCTTTTTAGCGGCCAAGACTGGGCAACGAACCACAACTGTGCCTAGCCCCGAGAAACCTTGGCGTATTTCGCCCGCCTTCACCGTGTCCAAGGCACATTCCCCTGTACTTGCCACCGCAGCGGCCACCTCTTCCGGAGAAACGGATTCGTCTAAGCCGGTTATACGAATATCGACGCATTTTGAGGGCCTAGACACCCGAACCGTATCCATGCCGACCTGTCGCTGAATTGCTTCGGCTAGTTTGTCGGCTTTATCCCCGCTGGATGCACCAGGAACCTCAAGGATGCACGCTCCGGTAGCCGCCCGCCGGAAGCGCAGACCGCCAGGGATGTCCATCTCGGTCAGCTTGACCTTGGTCCTAGCCTCAACGATCACGTCCCTGTATGTGACGCCCCTCTCTACCGCTTCCGGTTGTAGAGTGAGCACCACGGCCGCTGATCTTGGGGCTCTCAGCTTCCCAGCTTTCGCCTTTCCCACAGGTTGCGGCGGAGCAGCACCCTGCGCGGCCCTCCGTTTGCTCCCCTTGCTCGCCACATCGGTCCAGCTCTCTTTCATAGTCTTGGGAGCCGGTGGAAGCGGACGCGACGTCTTAGGAACGTCTTTTTTGGAAGTGGAGGCCTCAGCCGCGGCCAGAGTCGGCTTCTTCGCCTTCTTCTTACTTTTGTTCCCTTTTCCCTTCCCTTTATCTCCTTTTCGGGGCTCCTTCGTTAGGTTCGGCGGTCCTCGCTTCAGAGCCGGCTTGGGAGCGGTCACGGACTCGGACGCGGACGCGGACGGGGGCTCCTGGCTCTGAGAGGCCGCCCGCTCAGCTTGGCGCTTTCGGTCAGCGGCCAGCGGGGGCCGCATTGGTTGGGCCGGCAGCAGCCTACCCTCGAGCTCTAAAGCTCCCATTCTCGCATCCAGCATTAGCCCCATCTGAGCCGTCATGGATCGTACGAAATCTTCCATGTTGGGAGACCCAAGAGCACCTTCACCGGAGCAACTGGTGGGCTGCGTCTTCTCCTTGGGTAGAGCCGGGACCGGGGGCTCCATCCGGGCCTGGTTCCGAACGTCCGCTCTCAATTGTGCCATTTCAGAGAGAATGTCCGCCACCTCAGCACGCAGGCGGTCATTTTGCGCCTGCAGTCGTCGCGTCTCTTCTGAGGAAGAGTGCTCCAAGAGATATTCCAACGCTCCTGTGATGCACGCTACCGCGTCCTTGAGGGACTTTACGAAGGTGCCTTTAAGGTTGCTGGATTTGGTCGCCACCAAGGTTATGGCCTTCAAGCTGTTCTGCACTTGCTCCTTTAACGAGGCCACAGAGGACTCGTCCTCGTCAAAAGAAAGGTTGGCGACCATTTTAACATTTCCTTCCTGATTGCGGGTCGAAAGTGACCGGTGTTGGTCAGCAACCTCTTCCTCTGCCCTCAATCGGAGCTCTTCCCTCTTAGCGCGGTTGAGTTCCTCTTTGGCCTTGGCCAGGCCAACATAGTGCCCCGTAGAGGGGGGCCGACCGCGCCCTCTCTTTGACATGGACTGGGGCTTCAGCTCGGAGGTCCCCTCACCATCCGACCCAGGGCTGCTGAGGCTACGTTTCCGCCAGAACCGCCCGGCGATTTCGTCCCCCGAACAACAGCTCATGTCCGAGTTTAACTCGGCTCGACCACCTCCGCTCCCGTCATCTGGGACTGGCTCGGAGCGCACTGTGACCATGCTCCCCGTGTCAGACTCACTATCCACCTCATTATTGCCACTGTTGGCTTCCACCTCATTCTCCAACGCCGTAGGAGTTGCTGACCGAGGCCTAAGCTCGGTTCGCTCCAACAGGACGACAGGCATGCTAGCCCGCATCCTTTCTTCGATTGTTTGGCCCTGAGAAGGGCCGTTCGAGTTTTGGCCCTGAGAAGGGCCGTTTTGAAGGGTTTTGTTTGAGTTTTCCATATAAATCCCACGAGTAGGGGAGAACAAAAACTCCACTTCGGCAGAGATCCCCAGTACCCAAGTGGCCCTAATACACTGCGAGGTCGGGCGGTATCGCAGGTTGGTCTCTAATGACTGATACACACTCCAGCCGCTCCGAAGAGCATCCTGACGCGGAGAAGCCCTCACGTCAAGAATTGTGGATTTTTTATTGGGGTTGTCTCCCCTTGACACGGCCGGTTAAGGCGAGGCCGCCGGTCCCGGAGTTGGCCTAAAACGTGACCAGACACTACTCCGAAATAACGGCTCGGCCGACGGTAATTGCATTATGCAATCTGCACCACTAACTCCGACACCGAAGCCAGCAGCGCCCATCGCCCTAGTTTTTTAAAGAGGTATCCTCGCAGTCCCCGTCCGCAGACAGCGACCCTCGTGCCGACCCCACGGGCCGGGTTACGAGTCGGCCGACAGCTAACGTAAGTCAACCGCCGCCCTCTCCTCCCAAAGAGGTTTTCGCCCTCATGGCCCAGGCCCACTCCACGACCTCACGGTCGACACTCGTCTCCTACGCCTTCTGCAGATCAGAGGGACGTGGAGAGAGTCTCATGCCCTTTGCCCACCTGGGCCACCTCCTGTGCCGCTCTTAGTCTGGCTCCTCCCCCCTCGCCTTCCCGGTATGGGTAGCCCTGTCCGGTATAGCCTCGGGGATCCTAGGAGCACGCAAGCCCCCCCACCACGACAAGGTGGCAGCACGTCGGGGGGGAACCTAACCTAACCTAACCTAACCTTTTTTTTTTTTTTTTTTTTTTTTTTTAGGAGAGGAAAATGCTTTACGCATTCCACCCGGGTGTGGGGGACAGACCCGAGTGGATATGTGGGACTCCTCGTTGTGGGCTAATGAGACCCCGAGTCTACCCACTAAAAAAAAACCTCTCCGTCTGCCGTCCTTGTGCCTTAGCGGTGGGCTGAAGGGACGCTTGCGCTTTACTTCCTCAGCACCACCAGCACCGCTCCATTCCCAGAGCATCGCCCCCGGAGGTCCTTGGTGACCTCGGTCGTTTTGCGCCAGTACAGGCACCCACTCACTGACCTTGGCCGTGAGGGATGACAGGCGTCCCCATGCCTGTCATCCCACTGTCAGTCTACGGAGGCAGGCGGCGATCCTGCGCTGCTCGCCTTCGTCCAGCGCGCCTGCGGCGCCGCGGGTCGGCCACTGGGTCGACCTCTCTGGCCCGTTCCGCCATTTCCTTCTGCTGAACTACTGTCTCGCAGAAGGCCTTAACTGCTTGCCAGGACCTGTCGCTGTCAACCATGGACTTGACCACGGCTGGGAGCGACAGGTCCGGCCCCACTATGGCCATGAGGTCGCTGCGCTCTGGCCCCCACGCTGGACACGCTTCCAGCGTATGCTGCGCCGTGTCGACCGCCGCGCCGCAGTCGTGACACTCCTCCGTCGGCTCTCTGCCGGCAACTTTGTGCAGGTATCTCCCGAAACATCCGTGTCCCGAGAGAACCTGCACGAGCCGGAAGGTCAGCGCTCCGTGCGTCCGCTCCAGCCACTGCGTCAGGACTGGCCGGATCGCCTCGACTGTCCGGGCGCCCGCACTTGGCTGCCCCAGCCGGACCACCCACTCGGCAACTGCCTCGCGGGAGAGCTCCTCTCGCTTGGCCTCAACCTCTCGCGGTGCTGGCCAGAAATCCCTAGCTCGCGCCTCCTCGCGCCAGAAGAAGACTGACGCAAGGGTCCTCGCGTCCAAGTCCCATGGCAGGGATCCGGCCAGCACGCATGCCGCCTCTCCTGAAATTGTCCGATAGCCCCGTACTGACCTTATCGCCATCACCCTTTGCGCTTGACGCAGTTGGGTGACGTTCCTGGCATGAAGGTCATTGGCCCACACTGGGGCTCCGTACAGGGCTATGGAGCGTATGACGCCCGAGTATAGGCGTCGGCACGACGCTTTTGGCCCCCCAAGGTTCGGGAGCAGGCGCCCGAGCGCAGCAGCCGCGCCCAACAGCTTTGGGGTCACCCGCTCGAAGTGAGCCTGAAAGGACCACCGACTGTCCAGTATGATGCCCAGATACCGCATCGTACGTTGTACGGCAATCTGGACACCTCCCACGATTATATGCGAGCCAGCCTGGGGCGCTCTTCGGGGTCCGTGGAAACAGATCGCCTCCGATTTGTTCAACGCGACCTCCAGGCCTAGGCGTCTTATTTTTGTCACCACATGGGCTACGGCCGCTGTGACAAGGATGGCGGCCTCTCTGAATGTGGCCCCCCGCGCTGTTACGAGGGTGTCGTCAGCGTAGCACACAAGGTCGACTCCGCGCAGACGACCTCCCCGCAACACCCAATCGTACCCGATGTTCCACAGGAGTGGCCCTAGCACCGACCCCTGCGGAACACCGCACACCATTTCCCGCCGCCCCCACTCATGTTGCCCGGGGAAGGCCACAAACCTCCGCAGCAGGTAGGCCTTCACTATTCGGCTAAGATGATGGGGCACCCGGTGGTACAGGAGCGCCTCGTTTATGCAGTCCCAGGGGGGGGTATTGAAGGCGTTGGCAATATCGAGTGACACTGCCAAGACGACCTCACCCCGGGACACTGCTTCCTCCGCTATCCTCTTCACCTGCAGAATCGCGTGAATTGTGGAGCGACCACTGCGGAATCCGTACTGGCAATCGGCCAGGCCCGGCCCCTCTGTCGCCAGGTGCTTGTTGAGGCGGCTCGCGATGATCCGCTCAAAGAGCTTGCCAACCTCGTCTAGCAGCACGATGGGCCGGTAGGCCGACGGTGAATCCGCAGGGCGACCCTCCTTCCTCAGCAACACCAGCCGACCGATCTTCCACGCGTCAGGGAAGCGGCCCTGCTCCAGACACAAACTGAACAGCCGTCGCAGCCTCGGCTCAAAGGCACTCATGGCCAGGACCCAGGCTCGACCCGGGATTCCGTCTAGCCCGGGTGCCGTGTTTTTTGCCCTCAGCCGCAAGACCGCTGCTCCCAGCTCGCCTTCCGTTACGCTCGGCGTCTCCGTCTCCGCTTCCCGCTGCCTCTCAGCACTCCCAGTTCCAGCCATGGGCGGCGGGCGTTGATGGGGCCTATGCGGAAATAAGGCCGCAACCACGTCGTCCAGAAGCTGGGGCTGGAGACTCTGCGTTAGCGGTGGGGCCCACGGACGAAGCTTTTGCCTCACAAGCTTGTATGGCCTCCCCCATGGATCGCTGTTCAGAGTCTCCAAGAACTCCTCTCGAGACCGGTCGATAGCCTGCCCGATGGCGGCTTTCAGCGCCACTTTGCCCTCCTTGTATCCGCTGTACAGGGCCGCTTCTGTCGCTTCATCGCGCTGTTGCCGACTTCGGTACCTCGTGTACTGGCGTCTCGCAAGCACGCACTCCTCGCGCAGCTGTGCAAGGTCCGGAGACCACCAGTAAACGGCACGACGGGGAGAGAAGGCCCTGGCCCGGGGCATGGCCGCATCGCAGACATCGGTCATGCTATTGCGGAACCACTCGGCTTCGGCCTCGACGTCAGCCACCTCCTCCGTTGCCGTTGTCCAGGTCCGCACCATGGCCGCCAACTCCAGGGCCTCCCGGTCAAGTTTTTTGACCGCCCAGCGCGGCCCGTTCCCGACCGGGTCGTCGCGTCTTGTAAGAGCGGGCACGGCGAGCGCCGAGACTCCAAACCGAATATACCGGTGATCCGACAGAGACTCGACGTTCACTAGAACCTCCCATCCCCGAACACGGCATGCCAGGGCGGCGTTCGTAAACGTGATGTCTACAATAGAGCCGCCCTGTTGCCGCACGCACGTGTTGGCCGTTCCCCTGTTCGCCACAGCCAGGTTTGCGGTGATTGCCCACTCCAATAGGGTGTGCCCACGCGAATCTGTAGCTGGGCACCCCCACACCGTGCTCTTGGCATTAAAATCACCGCCTACAATGACCGGGTTGGGATGCAGCCGACCAACAAGCGCACCGAGCTCCACCAGGAACGTTTCGAAGTCGGCCAGGCTTTTGTTCGGAGAGAAATATGCCCCAATGACCGCCAAATCCCCGCAGACCACCGCAACGCAGCCGTGACCCCTAATTACGCGTTTAAATGGATTGGAGCCGGCGGCGCTCCGCGTAACTATGGCCACAGTCCCGTCCAGGTCCCCGGCCCAGTCGTCTCTGACAGGCACTCTGTAGGGCTCTGAAAGTATGGCGATGTGAATGGACCACTGGGCCACGCTCTGACAGAGGAGGTCCTGGGCCCTGGCATCATGGTTCAGATTCACCTGGAGGAATTCGATGGTCGCCATTTAACCCACGACCATCGTTAGATCCTCCTCTGTCGCGGCCTCTGTGGTGGCGAGCGACTGGACTGGCTGCGAGGGGGTCCGAGGGCCATCTGCAGCTTTCCTTCTCCCGTTAGTTTTTGGCGCAGTGCACGCCTTACTGCCTATCCGGTGGTCGGATGGCTTGCCAGCCGCCGCACATTCAGCGCAGTACGGTGGAGCAGTACATTGAGCTGCTTTGTGGCCTTCTTTGACGCAGTTGAAGCAGCTCTGTGACCGGTCTGCTTCCGACTGGCATTGCGCGCCCACGTGCCCATTACGGAAGCACCGGAAGCACCGTAGAGGCCTCTGCTCCAGCAGCCTCACTTGGGCAGAGACCCAGCCTACCAGTAGGCGGCCCCTGGCTACAACCTTTTTGGCGGCCAAGACCGGGCAACGAACCACAACTGTGCCTAGCCCCGAGAAACCTTGGCGTATTTCACCCGCCTTTACCGTGTCCACGGCACATTCCCCCGTACTTGCCACCGCAGCGACCACCTCTTCCGGAGAAACGGATTCGTCTAAGCCGGTGATACGAATATCGACACATTTTGAGGGCCTAGACACCCGAACCGTTTCCATGCCGACCTGACGCTGAATTGCTTCGGCTAGTTTGTCGGCTTTATCCCCGCTGGATGCACCAGGAACCTCGAGGATGCACGCTCCGGTAGCCGCCCGCCGGAAGCGCAGACCGCCAGGGATATCCATCTCCGTCAACTTGACCTTGGTCCTAGCCTCAGCGATCACGTCTCTGTATGTGACGCCCCTCTTTACCGCTTCCGGTTGTAGAGTGAGCACCACAGCCGCTGATCTTGGGGCTCTCAACTTTCCAGCTTTCGCCTTTCCCGCAGGTTGTGACGGGGCAGCACGCTGCGCGGCCCTCCGTTTGCTCCCCTTGCTCGCCACATCGGTCCAGCTCTCTTTCATAGAGGTGGGTGCAGGTGGCAAAGCGCGGGGCATGGGCGACTCCTCTGTTGCTTGGGTCGCAGTCCTACCCTTGCCTTTCTTTTTGTTTGCCTTCTTCGTGGCCCTTTTTGAGCCTCCAGAAGCTGGAATAGACTCTGGTTTTTTGGTGGCATCTATCACCACCAACTTTCGACTCAAGCCAGCTGTCGTTCCCGCCGCAGAAGAAGCCGCGGGTGCCGCTACCTGCTTCTTGCTGCCCGCTGCCAGTGGCGGTCGCAGCTGTTTCGCCGGAAGCAGACGACCCTCGGCTTCCAGCCCATCCAGGCGTGCGCTCACTATTGCTCCAACCTGGAGAGCCACTGCACGCATAAATTCGTCGTCCTTTGTAGCGGACAAGGGGTTGGTCGCCGGTTGATTTTTACGTGGCGACGGCACTTCTTTTGGGGCAGGATGCGTTTCTGGCATATCTGCATCTTCACTGGCTACGGAGGGCGGGAGCTCGCGCAGAGGACTTTCTCTCGGCCTCGTTCGTCCCACCTCTGCCTTCAACTGAGCTAACTCCTCACGAAGGCTGGCCATCTCCGCTTGCAGACGTTCATTCACCGCCTGCAATTGGCGAGTCTCTTCTGAGATCGTGCGCTTACAGAGAGTTTGGACATCCTCAGCAATGCCGTCTGCTGCATCTTTGAGGGCGCGCACGGAGGTCCCTTTTAAGTTCTTTGATCTAATCGTCACGTCCTTGATAAGTGCCGTACGAGCTGTGACCCTCTTTGCGATCTCTTCAGCAGTTTCCACCGGGTCCACAGTATCTGAGGGCGACTTGGCGGGACGTGTGTCCCGCAGCTGTCTTACCGCCTTCGCTTGGCCTGCAATGGCCAGCTCCGCCTCCAACTCGAGAGCCTCCCGTTTCGCCTCGTTGAGGGCTCTCTGTGCGGCTGCTAGGCCTACGTACTGGCCTGTCGTCGGCGGGCGGCCTCTGCCTCTTGGACGTTTAACCTCTTCAGGTTCTTCCGGTTCTTCCATCTCCGATTCCTCCGAGAAGTGCAAGGATCCCTCCCTACTTGCACTTCTGGAGCAACCCTTAGCCCAAAATCGGCTAGACGATCTCGAGCTCGACCTCGATGCAACAGATATCAGAGTGCTGTCTGATTCTTCGCCTTCTTCAGATGCGGCAAGCATGTCTGCCACGCTTTCCGCCATTTTTCCCGCGCCGTCGCTACTTTTTCTGCGGCTGCGCTTTTCAACCTTGGAGCCCATTATCTTCGGTTTTCCATCTCCTTTCTTCGATTTTTTAAGTTTTAAATCCATTTGATTCCCACGAGTATGGGGGAAAAGAGGTCCACCCAGGCAGTGCCCCCTGTACCTGGGTAACCCTATTTACTCTGGAGGTCGGGCGGTATCCAGAGGTTTTAACGACTTCACTGTCGGGTTTTATAGGGTTTTCCTTCCCGCGGGCCGGCCAATTAAGGCAAGCCCTCCGGTCCGCGCGCTTACAGCTGGCACCTCCCGTACCCCATACCGCCACAGATGGGGGTCGTTGGGAGAGTGCTGCGGGTTCCGGGATTCAAGGGGAGCTGGCGTAGACTCCCCTGTCGGTGGTTGGTTAGACCACCCCTTCTCCACGGCCTTACGGCCGTTGCCCATCTCCAGCGCCATCTGCTGCTCAGAGGGACGCGGAGAGAGCCGTTCCGGGACCCAAAAGGGGGCCCCCTGCGTCGGGTTATTTGTAGCACCGATAAGCGATTCCCCCGTAGAAGAATCACTTAACGTTGCCTCCAGGGTGCACCAGCCAAAGCCCTTCCCCTTCCCGCAGACCCGCGAGGGTCCACAGGAACTGGAAGAGCCCTGACACTCGTGGAGGTTACCCGACCTAGCACCCCAACCTAACCTAACCTAACCTAACCTAACCTAACCTTTTTTTTTTTTTTTTTTTTTTTTTTTTTTTTTTTTTTTTTTTTTTTTTTTTTTTTTTTTTTTTTTTGACGCTGAGGAAATGCGTTTATGCATCCCCCGGGGCCTGGGGAGGGCCCAAGGTGGGGGTATGTGGGACTCGCCCTCCAGGTTGGAGGGAATACCCACTAAAACCTCAGCGGCGAACACCCTCGCTGCCGTTAATGGGGGCGCCATGGGATCCAAAAGACTCGACCACGACAACCTAACCTAACCTAACCTAACCTAACCTAACCTTTTTTTTTTTTTTTTTTTTTTTTAACGCAGAGGAAAATGCTTTTACGCATCCCCCCGGACCTGGGGTAGGTCCATTGTGGGGGGTATGTGGGACTCACCCACCCGACTGGAGGGAATACCCACTAAAACCTCTGCGGCGAACACCCTCGCTGCCGTTATGGGGGGCGCCATGGGATCCATAAGACTAACCTAACCTAACCTAACCTAACCTAACCTAACCTAACCTAACCTAACCTAACCTTTTTTTTTTTTTTTTTTTGTTTAGGGGGGGAAAATGCGTTACGCATACCACCCGGGTGCAGGGGGTGACCCGAGTGGTTATGTGGGACTCCCGTATGAGCTTATGAGACCCACGGTGTACCCACTAAAAACCCCCCCACTTGCCGCCTCGCCGCCTTGTGGCGAGGTTACGGGAACGCTTGCGCACACATCCGCAACCCCGCCGGCGGCAGCCGCCCACAAGCGGCTCCTCGCGGATGCCCTGAGGCCCTCCACGTGAGGCGCGCCAGATGTTAGGACGCGCCTGCCTGCTCGATCTCCACCTGTACAGTAGCGGATCCCCCCTGAGTCCGCTACGAGGAGATCGTGGGTGCAGAAAAATCCAGCACCCGGTGGCGGATCAGGTCTGTGGTTCCGCCACCGACCACGTCTCGGCCGCAGAGGATAGGGAAAGCGGCGCACCGTAATACCGGCATTCCTCTTCCTCTGCGGTCCCACCAATGCCGTTTCGGCGGAACGGCCCCGCCAAGTTCGCAGGGGGTAGGGAGAGTGGCGCACCGTAATACCAACACGCCTCTCCCCCTGCGATCCCGCCTCGGCCGCAGAAGATAGGGAGAACGGCGAACCGCAATACCGGCACTCCTCTTCTTCTACGGCCCCTCCCTTACGCATCCTAAGCGGGCTTCGCTAAGCCCGCTAGGAGCGCCCTCCTCGGGCCAGCCGGCGGCCCAAACAGGCCGGCCCTGGGTGCCTCTTAGCTTCACCGTGGGTGACCAGTCCACGGTTACTAAGCCCCCCCGCCCCAACAAGGCGGGCACCCTCGGGGGGGAACCTTTTTTTTTTTTTTTTTTTTTTTTTTTTTTTTTTTTTTTTTTTTTTTTTTTTTTTTTTTAGGAGAGGGAAAATGCTTTACGCATTCCACCCGGGTGTGGGGACGGACCCGAGTGGATATGTGGGACTCCTCGTTGTGGGCTAATGAGACCCCGAGTCTACCCACTAAAAAACCTCTCCGTCTGCCGCCCTTGTGCCTTAACGGTGGGCTGAAGGGACGCTTGCGCTTTACTTCCTCAGCACCATCAGCACCGCTCCATTCCCAGAGCACCGCCCCCGGAGGTCCTTGGTGACCTCGGTCGTTTTGCGCCAGTACAGGCACCCACTCACTGACCTGGGACGTGAGGGATGACAGGCGTCCCCATGCCTGTCATCCCGCTGTCAGTCTACGGAGGCAGGCGGCGATCCTGTGCTGCTCGCCTTCGTCCAGCACGCCTGCGGCGCCGCGGGTCGGCCACTGGGTCGACCTCTCTGGCCCGTTCCGCCATTTCCTTCTGCTCGACTACCGTTTCGCAGAAGGCCTTAACTGCATGCCAGGACCTGTCGCTGTCAACCATGGACTTGACCACGGCTGGGAGCGACAGGTCCGGCCCCACTATGGCCATGAGGTCACTGCGCTCTGGCCCCCACGCTGGACACGCTTCCAGCGTGTGCTGCGCCGTGTCGACCGCCGCGCCGCAGTCGTGACACTCCTCCGTCGGCTCTCTGCCGGCAACTTTGTGCAGGTATCTCCCGAAACATCCGTGTCCCGAGAGAACCTGCACGAGCCGGAAGGTCAGCGCTCCGTGTGTCCGCTCCAGCCACTGCGACAGGACTGGCCGGATCGCCTCGACTGTCCGGGCGCCCGCACTTGGCTGCCCCAGCCGGACCACCCACTCGGCAACTGCCTCGAGGGAGAGCTCCTCTCGCTTGGCCTCGACCTCTCGCGGTGCTGGCCAGAAATCCCTAGCTCGCGCCTCCTCGCGCCAGAAGAAGACTGACGCAAGGGTCCTCGCGTCCAGGTCCCAAGGAAGGGATCCGGCCAGCACGCATGCCGCCTCTCCTGAGATTGTCCGATAGCCCCGTACTGACCTTATCGCCATCACCCGTTGCGCTTGACGCAGCTGGGTGACGTTCCTGGCGTGAAGGTCATTGGCCCACACTGGGGCTCCGTACAGGGCTATGGAGCGTATGACGCCCGAGTATAGGCGTCGGCACGACGCTTTTGGCCCCCCGAGGTTCGGGAGCAGGCGCCCAAGCGCAGCAGCCGCGCCCAACAACTTCGGGGTCACCCGCTCGAAGTGAGCCTGAAAGGACCACCGACTGTCCAGTATGATGCCCAGATACCGCATCGTACGTTGTACGGCAATATGGACACCTCCCACGATTATGTGCGAGCCAGCCTGGGGCGCTCTTCGGGGTCCGTGGAAACATATCGCCTCCGATTTGTTTAATGCGACCTCCAGACCTAGCCGCCTTATTTTGTTCACCACGTGGGCTACGGCCGCTTTGGCGAGAATAGCGGCCTCTCTAAATGAGGCCCCCCGCGCTGTAACGAGGGTGTCGTCCGCGTAGCACACCAGGTCGACTCCGCGCAGACGACCTCCCCGCAACACCCAATCGTACCCGATGTTCCACAGGAGTGGCCCTAGCACCGACCCCTGCGGAACACCGCACACCATTTCCCGCCGCCCCCACTCATGTTGCCCGGGGAAGGCCACAAACCTCCGCAGCAGGTAGGCCTTCACTATTCGGCTAAGATGGTGGGGCACCCGGTGGTACAGGAGCGCCTCATTTATGCAGTCCCAGGGGAGGGTATTGAAGGCGTTGGCAATATCGAGCGACACTGCCAAGACGACCTCACCCCGGGACACTGCTTCCTCCGCTATCCTCTTCACCTGCAGAATCGCGTGAATTGTCGAGCGACCACTGCGGAAACCGTACTGGCAATCGGCCAGGTCCGGCCCCTCTGTCGCTAGGTGCTTGTTGAGGCGGTTCGCGATGATCCGCTCAAAGAGCTTGCCAACCTCGTCAAGCAGCACGATGGGCCGGTAGGCCGACGGTGAATCCGCAGGGCGACCCTCCTTCCTCAGCAACACCAGCCGACCAATCTTCCACGCATCAGGGAAGCGGCCCTGCTCCAAACACATGCTGAACAGCCGTCGCAGCCTCGGCTCAATGGCACTCATGGCTAGGACCCAGGCTCGACCCGGGA
Source organism: Epinotia bilunana (assembly GCA_947049275.1). Taxonomy (NCBI): domain Eukaryota; kingdom Metazoa; phylum Arthropoda; class Insecta; order Lepidoptera; family Tortricidae; genus Epinotia; species Epinotia bilunana. The sequence goes on from OX346278.1 coordinate 109,847, forward strand.
TTCCGTCTAGCCCGGGTGCCGTGTTTTTGGCCCTCAGCCGCAAGACCGCTGCTCCCAGCTCACCTTCCGTGACGCTCGGCGTCTCCGTCTCCACTTCCCGCTGCCTCTCAGCACTCCCAGTTTCAGCCATGGGCGGCGGGCGTTGTTGGGGCCTATGCGGAAATAAGGCCGCAACCACGTCGTCCAGAAGCTGGGGCTGGAGACTCTGCGTTAGCGGTGGGGCCCACGGACGAAGCTTTTGCCTCACGAGCTTGTATGGCCTCCCCCATGGATCGCTGTTCAGAGTCTCCAGGAACTCCTCTCGAGACCGGTCGATAGCTTGCCCGATGGCGGCTTTCAGTGCCACTTTTCCCTCTTTGTATCTGCTGTACAGGGCCGCTTCTGTCGCTTCGTCTCGCTGCTGCCGACTTCGATATCTCGTGTACTGGCGCCTCGCAAGCACGCACTCCTCGCGCAGCTGTGCAAGGTCCGGAGACCACCAGTAAACGGCACGACGGGGAGAGAAGGCCCTGGCCCGGGGCATGGCCGCATCGCAGACATCGGTCATGCTATTGCGGAACCATTCGGCTTCGGCCTCGACGTCAGCCACCTCCTCCGTTGCCGTTGTCCAGGTCCGCACCATGGCCGCCAACTCCAGGGCCTCCCGGTCAAGCCTTTTGACCGCCCAGCGCGGCCCGTTCTCAACCGGGTCGTTGCGTCTTGGAAGAGCAGGCACGGGGAGCGCCGAGACTCCAAACCGAATATACCGGTGATCCGACAGAGACTCGACGTCCACCAGAACCTTCCATCCCCCAACACGGCATGCCAGGGCGGCGTTCGTAAACGTGATGTCTACAATAGAGCCGCCCTGTTGCCGCACGCACGTGTTGGCCGTTCCCCTGTTCGCGACAGCCAAGTTTGCGGTGATTGCCCACTCCAATAGGGTATGCCCACGCGGATCTGTAGCTGGGCACCCCCACACCGTGTTCTTGGCATTAAAATCACCGCCTACTATGACCGGGTTGGGATGCAGCCGACCAACAAGAGCACCGAGCTCCACCAGGAACGTTTCGAAGTCGGCCAGGCTTTTGTTCGGAGAGAAATATGCCCCAATGACCGCCAAATCCCCGCAGACCACCGCAACGCAGCCGTGACCCCTAATTACGCGTTTAAATGGATTGGAGCTGGCGGCGCTCCGCGTAATTATGGCCACAGTCCCGTCCAGGTCCCCGGCCCAGTCGTCTCTGACAGGCACTCTGTAGGGCTCTGACAATATGGCGATGTCAATGGACCACTGGGCCACGCTCTGACAGAGGAGGTCCTGGGCCCTGGCATCATGGTTCAGATTCACCTGAAGGAATTCGATGGTCGCCATTTAACCCACAACCATCGTTAGATCCTCCTCTGTCGCGGCCTCTGTGGTGGCGAGCGACCGGACTGGCTGCGAGGGGGCCCGAGGGCCCTCGGCAGCTTTCCTTCTCCCGTTAGTTTTTGGCGCAGTGCACGCCTTACTGCCTATCCGGTGTTCGGATGGCTTGCCAGCCGCCGCACATTCAGCGCAGTACGGTGGAGCAGTGCATTGAGCTGCTTTGTGGCCTTCTTTGACGCAGTTGAAGCAGCTCTGTGACCGGTCTGCTTCCGACTGGCATTGCGCGCCCACGTGCCCATTACGGAAGCACCGGAAACACCGTAGAGGCCTCTGCTCCAGCAGCCTCACTTGGGCAGAGACCCAGCCTACCAGTAGGCGGCCCCTGGCTACAACCTTTTTGGCGGCCAAGACCGGGCAACGAACCACAACTGTGCCTAGCCCCGAGAAACCTTGGCGTATATCACCCGCCTTTACCGTGTCCACGGCACATTCCCCCGTACTTGCCACCGCAGCGACCACCTCTTCCGGAGAAACGGATTCGTCTAAGCCGGTGATACGAATATCGACACATTTTGAGGGCCTAGATACTCGAACCGTTTCCATGCCGACCTGTCGCTGAATTGCTTCGGCTAGTTTGTCGGCTTTATCCCCGCTGGATGCACCAGGAACCTCGAGGATGCACGCTCCGGTAGCCGCCCGCCGGAAGCGCAGACCGCCAGGGATGTCCATCTCGGTCAGCTTGACCTTGGTCCTAGCCTCAGCGATCACGTCCCTGTATGTGACGCCCTTCTCTACCGCTTCCGGTTGTAAAGTGAGCACCACGGCCGCTGATCTTGGGGCTCTCAGCTTCCCAGCTTTCACCTTTCGCACAGGTTGCGGCGGAGCAGCACCCTGCGCGGCCCTCCGTTTGCTCCCCTTGCTCGCCACATCGGTCCAGCTCTCTTTCATAGTCTTGGGAGCCGGTGGAAGCGGACGCGACGTCTCAGGAACGTCTTTTTTGGAAGTGGAGGCCTCAGCCGCGGCCAGAGTCGGCTTCTTCGCCTTCTTCTTACTCTTGTTCCCTTTTCCCTTCCCTTTATCTCCTTTTCGGGGCTCCTTCGTTAGGTTCGGCGGTCCTCGCTTCAGAGCCGGCTTGGGAGCGGTCACGGACTTGGACGCGGACGCGGACGGGGGCTCCTGGCTCTGAGAGGCCGCCCGCTCAGCTTGGCGCTTCCGGTCAGCGGCCAGCGGGGGCCGCATTGGTTGGGCCGGCAGCAGCCTACCCTCGAGCTCTAAAGCTCCCATTCTCGCATCCAGCATTAGCCCCATCTGAGCCGTCATGGATCGTACGAAATCTTCCATGTTGGGAGACCCAAGAGCACCTTCACCGGAGCAACTGGTGGGCTGCGTCTTCTCCTTGGGTAGAGACGGGACCGGGGGCTCCATCCGGGCCTGGTTCCGAACGTCCGCTCTCAATTGTGCCATTTCAGAGAGAATGTCTGTCACCTCAGCTCGCAGGCGGTCATTTTGCGCCTGCAGTCGTCGCGTCTCTTCTGAGGAAGAGTGCTCCAAGAGATATTCCAACGCTCCTGTGATGCACGCTACCGCGTCCTTGAGGGACTTTACGAAGGTGCCTTTAAGGTTGCTGGATTTGGTCGCCACCAAGGTTATGGCCTTCAAGCTGTTCTGCACTTGCTCCTTTAACGAGGCCACAGAGGACTCGTCCTCGTCAAAAGAAAGGTTGGCGACCATTTTAACATTTCCTTCCTGATTGCGGGTCGAAAGTGACCGGTGTTGGTCAGCAACCTCTTCCTCTGCCCTCAATCGGAGCTCTTCCCTCTTAGCGCGGTTGAGTTCCTCTTTGGCCTTGGCCAGGCCAACATAGTGCCCCGTAGAGGGGGGCCGACCGCGCCCTCTCTTTGACATGGACTGGGGCTTCAGCTCGGAGGTCCCCTCACCATCCGACCCAGGGCTGCTGAGGCTACGTTTCCGCCAGAACCGCCCGGCGATTTCGTCCCCCGAACAACAGCTCATGTCCGAGTTTAACTCGGCTCGACCACCTCCGCTCCCGTCATCTGGGACTGGCTCGGAGCGCACTGTGACCATGCTCCCCGTGTCAGACTCACTATCCACCTCATTATTGCCACTGTTGGCTTCCACCTCATTCTCCAACGCCGTAGGAGTTGCTGACCGAGGCCTAAGCTCGGTTCGCTCCAACAGGACGACAGGCATGCTAGCCCGCATCCTTTCTTCGATTGTTTGGCCCTGAGAAGGGCCGTTCGAGTTTTGGCCCTGAGAAGGGCCGTTTTGAAGGGTTTTGTTTGAGTTTTCCATATAAATCCCACGAGTAGGGGAGAACAAAAACTCCACTTCGGCAGAGATCCCCAGTACCCAAGTGGCCCTAATACACTGCGAGGTCGGGCGGTATCGCAGGTTGGTCTCTAATGACTGATACACACTCCAGCCGCTCCGAAGAGCATCCTGACGCGGAGAAGCCCTCACGTCAAGAATTGTGGATTTTTTATTGGGGTTGTCTCCCCTTGACCCGGCCGGTTAAGGCGAGGCCGCCGGTCCCGGAGTTGGCCTAAAACGTGACCAGACACTACTCCGAAATAACGGCTCGGCCGACGGTAATTGCATTATGCAATCTGCACCACTAACTCCGACACCGAAGCCAGCAGCGCCCATCGCCCTAGTTTTTTAAAGAGGTATTCATCCTCGCAGTCCCCGTCCGCAGACAGCGACCCTCGTGCCGACCCCACGGGCCGGGTTACGAGTCGGCCGACAGCTAACGTAAGTCAACCGCCGCCCTCTCCTCCCAAAGAGGTTTTCGCCCTCATGGCCCAGGCCCACTCCACGACCTCACGGTCGACACTCGTCTCCTACGCCTTCTGCAGATCAGAGGGACGTGGAGAGAGTTTCATGCCCTTTGCCCACCTGGGCCACCTCCTGTGCCGCTCTTAGTCTGGCTCCTCCCCCCTCGCCTTCCCGGTATGGGTAGCCCTGTCCGGTATAGCCTCGGGGATCCTAGGAGCACGCAAGCCCCCCCACCACGACAAGGTGGCAGCACGTCGGGGGGGTCGGGGGGGAACCTTTTTTTTTTTTTTTTTTTTTTTTTTTTTTTTTTTTTTTTTAAGGAGAGGAAAAATGCTTTACGCATTCCACCCGAGTGTGGGGACGGACCCGAGTGGATATGTGGGACTCCTCGTTGTGGGCTAATGAGACCCCGAGTCTACCCACTAAAAAACCTCTCCGTCTGCCGTCCTTGTGCCTTAACGGTGGGCTGAAGGGACGCTTGCGCTTTACTTCTTCAGCACCACCAGCACCGCTCTGTTCCCAGAGCACCGCCTCCGGAGGTCTTTGGTGACCTCGTTCGTACAGGCACCCGCTCACTGACCTGGGACGTGAGGGATGACAGGCGTCCCCATGCCTGTCACCCCACTGTCAGTCTACGGAGGCAGGCGGCGATCCTGCGCTGCTCGCCTTCGTCCAGCGCGCCTGCGGCGCCGCGGGTCGGCCACTGGGTCGACCTCTCTGGCCCGTTCCGCCATTTCCTTCTGCTGAACTACTGTTTCGCAGAAGGCCTTAACTGCTTGCCAGGACCTGTCGCTGTCAACCATGGACTTGACCACGGCTGGGAGCGACAGGTCCGGCCCCACTATGGCCATGAGGTCGCTGCGCTCTGGCCCCCACGCTGGACACGCTTCCAGCGTGTGTTGCGCCGTGTCGACCGCCGCGCCGCAGTCGTGACACTCCTCCGTCGGCTCTCTGCCGGCAACTTTGTGCAGGTATCTCCCGAAACATCCGTGTCCCGAGAGAACCTGCACGAGCCGGAAGGTCAGCGCTCCGTGTGTCCGCTCCAGCCACTGCGACAGGACTGGCCGGATCGCCCCGACTGTCCGGGCGCCCGCACTTGGCTGCCCCAGCCGGACCACCCACTCGGCAACTGCCTCGCGGGAGAGCTCCTCTCGCTTTGCCTCAACCTCTCGCGGTGCTGGCCAGAAATCCCTAGCTCGCGCCTCCTCGCGCCAGAAGAAGACTGACGCAAGGGTCCTCGCGTCCAAGTCCCACGGCAGGGATCCGGCCAGCACGCATGCCGCCTCTCCTGAGATTGTCCGATAGCCCCGTACTGACCTTATCGCCATCACCCGTTGCGCTTGACGCAGTTGGGTGACGTTCCTGGCGTGAAGGTCATTGGCCCACACTGGGGCTCCGTACAGGGCTATGGAGCGTATGACGCCCGAGTATAGGCGTCGGCACGACGCTTTTGGCCCCCCAAGGTTCGGGAGCAGGCGCCCGAGCGCAGCAGCCGCGCCCAACAACTTTGGGGTCACCCGCTCGAAGTGAGCCTGAAAGGACCACCGACTGTCCAGTATGATGCCCAGATATCGCATCGTACGTTGTACGGCAATCTGGACACCTCCCACGATTATATGCGAGCCAGCCTGGGGCGCTCTTCGGGGTCCGTGGAAACAGATCGCCTCCGATTTGTTCAACGCGACCTCCAGGCCTAGGCGTCTTATTTTTGTCACCACATGGGCTACGGCCGCTGTGGCAAGGATGGCGGCCTCTCTGAATGTGGCCCGTCGGGGGGGAACCTAACCTAACCTTTTTTTTTTTTTTTTTTTAGGAGAGGAAAATGCTTTACGCATTCCACCCGGGTGTGGGGGACAGACCCGAGTGGATATGTGGGACTCCTCGTTGTGGGCTAATGAGACCCCGAGTCTACCCACTAAAAAACCTCTCCGTCTGCCGTCCTTGTGCCTTAGCGGTGGGCTGAAGGGACGCTTGCGCTTTACTTCCTCAGCACCACCAGCACCGCTCCATTCCCAGAGCATCGCCCCCGGAGGTCCTTGGTGACCTCGGTCGTTTTGCGCCAGTACAGGCACCCACTCACTGACCTTGGCCGTGAGGGATGACAGGCGTCCCCATGCCTGTCATCCCACTGTCAGTCTACGGAGGCAGGCGGCGATCCTGCGCTGCTCGCCTTCGTCCAGCGCGCCTGCGGCGCCGCGGGTCGGCCACTGGGTCGACCTCTCTGGCCCGTAACCTTTTTTTTTTTTTTTTTTTTTTTTTTTTTTTTTTTTTTTTAGGAGAGGGAAAATGCTTTACGCATTCCACCCGGGTGTGGGGACGGACCCGAGTGGATATGTGGGACTCCTCATTGTGGGCTAATGAGACCCCGAGTCTACCCACTAAAAAACCTCTCCGTCTGCCGTCCTTGTGCCTTAACGGTGGGCTGAAGGGACGCTTGCGCTTTACTTCTTCAGCACCACCAGCACCGCTCTGTTCCCAGAGCACCGCCTCCGGAGGTCTTTGGTGACCTCGTTCGTTTTGTGTGCCAGTACAGGCACCCGCTCACTGACCTGGGACGTGAGGGATGACAGGCGTCCCCATGCCTGTCACCCCACTGTCAGTCTACGGAGGCAGGCGGCGATCCTGCGCTGCTCGCCTTCGTCCAGCGCGCCTGCGGCGCCGCGGGTCGGCCACTGGGTCGACCTCTCTGGCCCGTTCCGCCATTTCCTTCTGCTCGACTACCGTTTCGCAGAAGGCCTTAACTGCATGCCAGGACCTGTCGCTGTCAACCATGGACTTGACCACGGCTGGGAGCGACAGGTCCGGCCCCACTATGGCCATGAGGTCACTGCGCTCTGGCCCCCACGCTGGACACGCTTCCAGCGTGTGCTGCGCCGTGTCGACCGCCGCGCCGCAGTCGTGACACTCCTCCGTCGGCTCTCTGCCGGCAACTTTGTGCAGGTATCTCCCGAAACATCCGTGTCCCGAGAGAACCTGCACGAGCCGGAAGGTCAGCGCTCCGTGAGTCCGCTCCAGCCACTGCGACAGGACTGGCCGGATCGCCTCGACTGTCCGGGCGCCCGCACTTGGCTGCCCCAGCCGGACCACCCACTCGGCAACTGCCTCGCGGGAGAGCTCCTCTCGCTTGGCCTCGACCTCTCGCGGTGCTGGCCAGAAATCCCTAGCTCGCGCCTCCTCGCGCCAGAAGAAGACTGACGCAAGGGTCCTCGCGTCCAAGTCCCATGGCAGGGATCCGGCCAGCACGCATGCCGCCTCTCCTGAGATTGTCCGATAGCCCCGTACTGACCTTATCGCCATCACCCGTTGCGCTTGACGCAGTTGGGTGACGTTCCTGGCGTGAAGGTCATTGGCCCACACTGGGGCTCCGTACAGGGCTATGGAGCGTATGACGCCCGAGTATAGGCGTCGGCACGACGCTTTTGGCCCCCCAAGGTTCGGGAGCAGGCGCCCGAGCGCAGCAGCCGCGCCCAACAGCTTTGGGGTCACCCGCTCGAAGTGAGCCTGAAAGGACCACCGACTGTCCAGTATGATGCCCAGATACCGCATCGTACGTTGTACGGCAATCTGGACACCTCCCACGATTATATGCGAGCCAGCCTGGGGCGCTCTTCGGGGTCCGTGGAAACAGATCGCCTCCGATTTGTTCAACGCGACCTCCAGGCCTAGGCGTCTTATTTTTGTCACCACATGGGCTACGGCCGCTGTGGCAAGGATGGCGGCCTCTCTGAATGTGGCCCCCCGCGCTGTTACGAGGGTGTCGTCAGCGTAGCACACAAGGTCGACTCCGCGCAGACGACCTCCCCGCAACACCCAATCGTACCCGATGTTCCACAGGAGTGGCCCTAGTACCGACCCCTGCGGAACACCGCACACCATTTCCCGCCGCCCCCACTCATGTTGCCCGGGGAAGGCCACAAACCTCCGCAGCAGGTAGGCCTTCACTATTCGGCTAAGATGATGGGGCACCCGGTGGTACAGGAGCGCCTCATTTATGCAGTCCCAGGGGAGGGTATTGAAGGCGTTGGCAATATCCAGTGACACTGCCAAGACGACCTCACCCCGGGACACTGCTTCCTCCGCTATCCTCTTCACCTGCAGAATCGCGTGAATTGTGGAGCGACCACTGCGGAATCCGTACTGGCAATCGGCCAGGCCCGGCCCCTCTGTCGCTAGGTGCTTGTTGAGGCGGTTCGCGATGATCCGCTCAAAGAGCTTGCCAACCTCGTCTAGCAGCACGATGGGCCGGTAGGCCGACGGTGAATCCGCAGGGCGACCCTCCTTCCTCAGCAACACCAGCCGACCGATCTTCCACGCGTCCGGGAAGCGGCCCTGCTCCAGACACAAACTGAACAGCCGTCGCAGCCTCGGCTCAAAGGCACTCATGGCCAGGACCCAGGCTCGACCCGGGATTCCGTCTAGCCCGGGTGCCGTGTTTTTTGCCCTCAGCCGCAAGACCGCTGCTCCCAGCTCGCCTTCCGTTACGCTCGGCGTCTCCGTCTCCGCTTCCCGCTGCCTCTCAGCACTCCCAGTTCCAGCCATGGGCGGCGGGCGTTGATGGGGCCTATGCGGAAATAAGGCCGCAACCACGTCGTCCAGAAGCTGGGGCTGGAGACTCTGCGTTAGCGGTGGGGCCCACGGACGAAGCTTTTGCCTCACAAGCTTGTATGGCCTCCCCCATGGATCGCTGTTCAGAGTCTCCAAGAACTCCTCTCGAGACCGGTCGATAGCCTGCCCGATGGCGGCTTTCAGCGCCACTTTGCCCTCCTTGTATCCGCTGTACAGGGCCGCTTCTGTCGCTTCATCGCGCTGTTGCCGACTTCGGTACCTCGTGTACTGGCGTCTCGCAAGCACGCACTCCTCGCGCAGCTGTGCAAGGTCCGGAGACCACCAGTAAACGGCACGACGGGGAGAGAAGGCCCTGGCCCGGGGCATGGCCGCATCGCAGACATCGGTCATGCTATTGCGGAACCACTCGGCTTCGGCCTCGACGTCAGCCACCTCCTCCGTTGCCGTTGTCCAGGTCCGCACCATGGCCGCCAACTCCAGGGCCTCCCGGTCAAGTTTTTTGACCGCCCAGCGCGGCCCGTTCCCGACCGGGTCGTCGCGTCTTGTAAGAGCGGGCACGGCGAGCGCCGAGACTCCAAACCGAATATACCGGTGATCCGACAGAGACTCGACGTTCACTAGAACCTCCCATCCCCGAACACGGCATGCCAGGGCGGCGTTCGTAAACGTGATGTCTACAATAGAGCCGCCCTGTTGCCGCACGCACGTGTTGGCCGTTCCCCTGTTCGCCACAGCCAGGTTTGCGGTGATTGCCCACTCCAATAGGGTGTGCCCACGCGAATCTGTAGCTGGGCACCCCCACACCGTGCTCTTGGCATTAAAATCACCGCCTACAATGACCGGGTTGGGATGCAGCCGACCAACAAGCGCACCTAGCTCCACCAGGAACGTTTCGAAGTCGGCCAGGCTTTTGTTCGGAGAGAAATATGCCCCAATGACCGCCAAATCCCCGCAGACCACCGCAACGCAGCCGTGACCCCTAATTACGCGTTTAAATGGATTGGAGCCGGCGGCGCTCCGCGTAACTATGGCCACAGTCCCGTCCAGGTCCCCGGCCCAGTCGTCTCTGACAGGCACTCTGTAGGGCTCTGAAAGTATGGCGATGTGAATGGACCACTGGGCCACGCTCTGACAGAGGAGGTCCTGGGCCCTGGCATCATGGTTCAGATTCACCTGGAGGAATTCGATGGTCGCCATTTAACCCACGACCATCGTTAGATCCTCCTCTGTCGCGGCCTCTGTGGTGGCGAGCGACTGGACTGGCTGCGAGGGGGTCCGAGGGCCATCTGCAGCTTTCCTTCTCCCGTTAGTTTTTGGCGCAGTGCACGCCTTACTGCCTATCCGGTGGTCGGATGGCTTGCCAGCCGCCGCACATTCAGCGCAGTACGGTGGAGCAGTACATTGAGCTGCTTTGTGGCCTTCTTTGACGCAGTTGAAGCAGCTCTGTGACCGGTCTGCTTCCGACTGGCATTGCGCGCCCACGTGCCCATTACGGAAGCACCGGAAGCACCGTAGAGGCCTCTGCTCCAGCAGCCTCACTTGGGCAGAGACCCAGCCTACCAGTAGGCGGCCCCTGGCTACAACCTTTTTGGCGGCCAAGACCGGGCAACGAACCACAACTGTGCCTAGCCCCGAGAAACCTTGGCGTATTTCACCCGCCTTTACCGTGTCCACGGCACATTCCCCCGTACTTGCCACCGCAGCGACCACCTCTTCCGGAGAAACGGATTCGTCTAAGCCGGTGATACGAATATCGACACATTTTGAGGGCCTAGACACCCGAACCGTTTCCATGCCGACCTGACGCTGAATTGCTTCGGCTAGTTTGTCGGCTTTATCCCCGCTGGATGCACCAGGAACCTCGAGGATGCACGCTCCGGTAGCCGCCCGCCGGAAGCGCAGACCGCCAGGGATATCCATCTCCGTCAACTTGACCTTGGTCCTAGCCTCAGCGATCACGTCTCTGTATGTGACGCCCCTCTTTACCGCTTCCGGTTGTAGAGTGAGCACCACAGCCGCTGATCTTGGGGCTCTCAACTTTCCAGCTTTCGCCTTTCCCGCAGGTTGTGACGGGGCAGCACGCTGCGCGGCCCTCCGTTTGCTCCCCTTGCTCGCCACATCGGTCCAGCTCTCTTTCATAGAGGTGGGTGCAGGTGGCAAAGCGCGGGGCATGGGCGACTCCTCTGTTGCTTGGGTCGCAGTCCTACCCTTGCCTTTCTTTTTGTTTGCCTTCTTCGTGGCCCTTTTTGAGCCTCCAGAAGCTGGAATAGACTCTGGTTTTTTGGTGGCATCTATCACCACCAACTTTCGACTCAAGCCAGCTGTCGTTCCCGCCGCAGAAGAAGCCGCGGGTGCCGCTACCTGCTTCTTGCTGCCCGCTGCCAGTGGCGGTCGCAGCTGTTTCGCCGGAAGCAGACGACCCTCGGCTTCCAGCCCATCCAGGCGTGCGCTCACTATTGCTCCAACCTGGAGAGCCACTGCACGCATAAATTCGTCGTCCTTTGTAGCGGACAAGGGGTTGGTCGCCGGTTGATTTTTACGTGGCGACGGCACTTCTTTTGGGGCAGGATGCGTTTCTGGCATATCTGCATCTTCACTGGCTACGGAGGGCGGGAGCTCGCGCAGAGGACTTTCTCTCGGCCTCGTTCGTCCCACCTCTGCCTTCAACTGAGCTAACTCCTCACGAAGGCTGGCCATCTCCGCTTGCAGACGTTCATTCACCGCCTGCAATTGGCGAGTCTCTTCTGAGATCGTGCGCTTACAGAGAGTTTGGACATCCTCAGCAATGCCGTCTGCTGCATCTTTGAGGGCGCGCACGGAGGTCCCTTTTAAGTTCTTTGATCTAATCGTCACGTCCTTGATAAGTGCCGTACGAGCTGTGACCCTCTTTGCGATCTCTTCAGCAGTTTCCACCGGGTCCACAGTATCTGAGGGCGACTTGGCGGGACGTGTGTCCCGCAGCTGTCTTACCGCCTTCGCTTGGCCTGCAATGGCCAGCTCCGCCTCCAACTCGAGAGCCTCCCGTTTCGCCTCGTTGAGGGCTCTCTGTGCGGCTGCTAGGCCTACGTACTGGCCTGTCGTCGGCGGGCGGCCTCTGCCTCTTGGACGTTTAACCTCTTCAGGTTCTTCCGGTTCTTCCATCTCCGATTCCTCCGAGAAGTGCAAGGATCCCTCCCTACTTGCACTTCTGGAGCAACCCTTAGCCCAAAATCGGCTAGACGATCTCGAGCTCGACCTCGATGCAACAGATATCAGAGTGCTGTCTGATTCTTCGCCTTCTTCAGATGCGGCAAGCATGTCTGCCACGCTTTCCGCCATTTTTCCCGCGCCGTCGCTACTTTTTCTGCGGCTGCGCTTTTCAACCTTGGAGCCCATTATCTTCGGTTTTCCATCTCCTTTCTTCGATTTTTTAAGTTTTAAATCCATTTGATTCCCACGAGTATGGGGGAAAAGAGGTCCACCCAGGCAGTGCCCCCTGTACCTGGGTAACCCTATTTACTCTGGAGGTCGGGCGGTATCCAGAGGTTTTAACGACTTCACTGTCGGGTTTTATAGGGTTTTCCTTCCCGCGGGCCGGCCAATTAAGGCAAGCCCTCCGGTCCGCGCGCTTACAGCTGGCACCTCCCGTACCCCATACCGCCACAGATGGGGGTCGTTGGGAGAGTGCTGCGGGTTCCGGGATTCAAGGGGAGCTGGCGTAGACTCCCCTGTCGGTGGTTGGTTAGACCACCCCTTCTCCACGGCCTTACGGCCGTTGCCCATCTCCAGCGCCATCTGCTGCTCAGAGGGACGCGGAGAGAGCCGTTCCGGGACCCAAAAGGGGGCCCCCTGCGTCGGGTTATTGGTAGCACCGGTAAGCGATTCCCCCGTAGACGAATCACTTACCGTTGCCTCCAGGGTGCACCAGCCAAGACCCTTCCCCTTCCCGCAGACCCGCGAGGGTCCACAGGAACTGGTAGAGCCCTGACACTCGTGGAGGTTACCCGACCTAGCACCCCTCTGGCCCGTAACCTAACCTTTTTTTTTTTTTTTTTAAAGAGGGGAAAAATGCTTTACGCATACCACCAGGGCGCGGGGACGGACCCTGGTGGTTATGTGGGACTCCCATGTCGGCTAATGAGGCCAATGGTTTACCCACTAAAAACCCCTCTATGTGCCGCCTCTGCGCTATAAGGCGAGGCCACGGGAACGCCCTGGGCACACTTCCGCAACCTCGCCAGCGGTTGTCCGCGCTGCGGACTCATCTCTGGGGAGATGATTCTCCCCCTACCTCCGCAAGGGGGCGCACCGAGAAACGGCACGCCCGCCACTCGGGGACCATCTTGTAGGCGACAGACGTCCCCGTGTCTGCCGCCCACAGGTACCCTTATGGGGGAAGTCGGCGGTCATATGCCAACCGCCGTCGCCCCACGCGTTTGCGGCGCATCGATTGGGAGGCCGGATTGTCCTCCCTCCCGCGCTCCGCTGCCTCCTTCTGCGTCATCACGTCCTCGCAGAAGGAGGCCGCCGCCTTCCATGACCTGTCGCTCCCCACCATGGCTTCTACCACGGCGGGCAGGGAGAGGTCATGCCCCACCACGGCCACGAGTGTGGCCCGCTGCTCTGCCCAAGCTGGGCACACCGCCAGTGTGTGCTGCGCCGTATCTTCGGCGTCGCCGCACTCGTGGCATTCCGCCGTCGGTTCCCGGCCCGCCACCCCGCACAGATATCTCCCAAAGCAGCCGTGCCCCGAGAGAATCTGCGTGAGGTGGAAGGAGAGGAACCCCCCTTTTCTGCCGACCCATCTTTCCAAGACGGGCCGGATCGCCCCGATGGTCCAGTGGCCGGCACTAGGCACTTCCAACCTTTCTTTCCACTTCTGAAGGAGGACACGGCGGGAGTCAAGTCTCCACCGCCTGGTCTCCTCCAGAAGTGGTTGGACCCCCCTGGCCCGCGCCTCGGTGACACGCCAATACACATCGGCCAGAACCAAGGCGTCGAGGTCCCAGGGTGGGGTCCCCGCCAGCACGCAAGCCGCCTCGTAGGAGACGGTGCGGTATGCCCTCGCCATCCTAACCGCCATAACCCGCTGCGGCCTTCGCAGCTGGGCTTGATTTTGGGCGGTCAGGGATCCGGCCCAGATGGGCGCCCCGTACAGGGCCATTGACCGCACCACCCCCGCGTACAGTTTGCGACAGCTCGCATTCGGCCCGCCCAAGTTGGGTAACAGCCGGCTGAGTGCCGACGCCGCCCCGACTAATTTCGGAGCAAGGCACCTGAAATGCTCCTTGAACGTCCAACGGCTGTCAAGGACTATGCCTAGGTACCGCATTGTCGACTTGACAGCGATGGACGCTCCTCCCACAACCAGGTTGGAACCTGCCGGAGGGGCCCTCCGAGGCCCATGAAAACACAGGGCCTCGGATTTGTTCAGGGCCACCTCCAGCCCCAACCTTCTGATTCGGGCCACCACCGTTGCCACGCCAGCCGTGGCTCGAATCGCCGCCTCCCGGTACGTGCTACCCCGGGCTGTCACCAGGGTGTCGTCGGCGTAGCACGTCACCTTGATCCCCGGCAGATTGTGCCCCCTCAGCACCCAGTCGTACCCGATGTTCCACAGGAGTGGACCAAGAACCGACCCCTGCGGGACACCGCACGACAACCTCTTCTCCTGCCAGTCTTCGTGCCCTGGGTACCTCACGGCTCTATCGGTGAGATAGTCCTCAACCGTCCTCCGCAGGTACTCAGGCACCGCGTGGCGCCTCAATGCGGCCGCAATGGAGGCCCAGGGCAGGGAGTTGAACGCATTGGCGATGTCAAGAGACACCGCCAATACTACCTGCCCGTGGAGCACCGCTTCATCCGCCAGGGCCCTCACCCGCGCAATAGCATCGATAGTGGATCTGCCCCGGCGGAATCCAAACTGGTGGTCACTGAGGTCCGGACCTACCCCCTCCAGATGCCGGTTGAGACGGGCAGCCACTACCCGCTCCAATAGTTTGCTAGCCTCGTCCAGCAGCACTATTGGCCTGTAGGCCGAAGGTGAGTCTGCCGGTCGCCCCTCCTTACGCAGAAGGACCAGTTTCCCCGACTTCCAAACACGGGGAAACTGTCCCCGCGCAAGACATGCGCTGAATAGCGCCCTCAGCCGCGCTTCCATCGGACCCAGCGCTAGAACCCAGGCCCGGCCGGGAACTCCGTCGGGGCCGGGGGCAGTGTTTTTGGCTCGGAGCCGTAGCACCGCCGCCCCCAGTTCACCCTCCGTTACCTCCGGCGCATCGCCCACGTCAGCTACCCTCCCCCTAGGGGCTAGCATGGGTGGAGGTGTGTGCTCCTCTCTCGTCGGAAACAGGCCGTCGACCACCTGTTCAAGGAGCTGTGGCTGGAGACTTTGCGTAAGTGGGGGTGCCCAGGGGCGGAGCTTGCGTCTCACCATCCTGTACGGCCTTCCCCACGGGTCACTGTTGAGAGTCTCCAGCATCTCCTGCTCAGCCAGGTCCTTGGCCCTGCTGATTGCCCCCTGCAGCACCTTGACGGCCTCCGAGTATGCGGCATACAGCAGCTCCTCCAATGGCACGTCACGCGGCCGACGCCTCCGGCTGTGAGTGTACTGGCGTCTCGCTGCAACGCAGGACTCGCGTAGCTGCGCGAGTTCCCCGGACCACCAGTACACCCTACGCCTTGGGGGAACCAGGCCTACCCGCGGCATAGCTGCGTCGCACACCTCCACCATAGCACTCCTCATCCTTTCGGCCTCCGCGTCGACATCAATCGGACCGTCGGTCGCTGGCAGCCAAGCCTGCACCAAGGCTGCCTCCACCAACGCGTCCCGGTCCAAGCGCTTGAGTGCCCAACGCGGGCCATCCCCTCGCAAGGGCCGACTCAGGCTTCTCGAGTCTGCTGGAAGGGTGGAGACCTCGAACTGGATATATCGGTGGTCCGATAATGTCTCCACGTCCTCCCGCACCTCCCAGCCACGAACACGGCGCACCAGGGCGGCATTGGCGAACGTGACGTCCACGATGGATCCGCCCTGTTGCCGCACGCACGTGTTGGTCGACCCCTGATTAAGGACAGCCAACCCAGTAGCAGCCGCCCACTCCTCCAGCTCCGCTCCACGAGCATTCGTCGCCGGGGATCCCCACGCCGTGCACTTGGCATTGAAATCACCGGCGACGAGCAACATGCCAGGACGACTTCTGCCGATCTTGGCTCCGATCTCCACCAAGAACTGCTCGAATTCAGCCAGAGGTCGGTTCGGCGAGAAGTACGCCCCAATCACCATTATGTCTCCAATCCGTGCGGCGACGTATCCGTGGCCCCTCTCCACTCTTTGCGGCGGCGGGGAACCAGCGGATGAACCAGTGACAATAGCCACCAGGCCGTCCAGGTCTCCGACCCAGTTATCCCTGGGAGGGACAGAATAGGGCTCGGCGACAATACCCACTCCAATCAACCACTCCGCCAGGCTTTGAATCAACAAGTCTTGGGCCCTGGCGGAATGGTTGATATTCGCCTGGAGAAAGCGAGTGGCCATTAATCAACGGCCCTTTCCTCTACCACCTCGCTGCGGGCCTCGGATGTTGTTGAGGCTAGCTGGGAACGCTGCGAGGAGGCCCGGGGGCCATTGCCAACGCTCTTTATCCTCCTCTGGTGTGGTGCCGAGCACGCTTTTGAGCCCAGCACGTGATCCGCCGATTTACCCGCAGCTTGGCACAGCACGCAAAGAGGCGCGGCCGTACACTGCGCCGACTTGTGGCCGGGCTGGCCGCAACGGTAGCACAACTCGCTGCGGTCCACCTGTGACTGGCATTGTACTCTGACGTGCCCACTCTCCAGGCACCGGAAGCACCGCATCGGCCTCGACTCGAGTAATCTCACCTGAGCCGAGGACCATCCCACCAAGAAACGGCCGCCTTCGGCCACCTTCTTCGCCGTTGTAACCGGGCAGCGCACCCAGAGTGTACCGAGGCCAGTGTGATCCGGACGGATCTCGCCGGTCTTCACCTGGTCCTCAGCGCAGCCACCAACTCGAGCGACGGCGGCGACCACCTCAGCGGGAGTCACCGAGTCGTCCAGGTTAGACAAGCGCAGCTCCGCGCATTTTGTCGGCCTGTAGACCCGGACTCCCTCCCCAAGTTTTTCAGCCAGTTCTTTGGCCAGCTTGTCGGCCTTTTCGCCATTGGTGGCTCCCGGCAACTCCAGGACCCGCGCACCAGTGACTGCACGCCGGAAACGCAAGTTCGTGATGCCAAGGTCGGCAAGATTGACCTTGTCCTTGGCCTCGGCGAGCACTTTGGCGTAGGTCACCCCTTTTGCTTCCGCGTCCGGCTGCAGTGTCAGCACCACTGCCGCAGACCTTGGAGGGCGGAGCTTGCGACGTCCCGTTTTAGGGCGCGTTTTCGCCTTGGATTGGGGCTGCGCCTCAGCTTGCGTTGCAGCTTTTCCCTTCGCCCCGGAGCTAACCACCTTATTCCAGCGCTGTGTCGTCGTTCCTGGCGCCGGAGGCTGTGGTTGCGGCTTTGTAGCTGCTGCAGCTGCGGCACTGGCGGCAGCCTCGGAGCTCATTGATGCCTTCTTTCTTTTCCCTTTCTTTTTTTCCCCGCGTTGGTTACTTGTGACCGCGGGAGGCGCGCTGGCAACTGGTGCAGTTGCTGCTAGCCAATTTTCAGGCAACGCTGCCGGTTGTCTTCCGCCAGCCGTCTTCGTTTTATCAGCCGCCAATTGGGGCCGCAAGTTCTTGGCAGGTAATAACCGCCCTTCCACCTCCAGCGCTTCGAACCGGGCATTCAACATAGCAACGATTGTTGCCCGGTCCGAAGGCGGTTCCTTCTCCACACGGGGGAGTGTACTGGGCTGGGTCTCAGCCTGGGAGGGTGCCCTGGGCACTGATCTTACTTCGGCCTCGAGGCGGTCCAGTTTTGCTTTCACCTCGGCCAGTTCCGCTTGCAGGCGTGCGTTACTCGCTTCCAGGTGCTTGACCTCGTCCGACGATGTGCGCTTCTCCAAGACACCGAACGCATCCCTAATCGCGTTGCAGGCAACCTTCAACTTGCGTTGGTGACCGCCTTTAAGGTTGCCGGACGTTTTCTGCACCGTTTCGATGACCGAGACGCTGTCCAGCGCCTGCTTGCGGAGCACAGCAGCAGGCACCGCCTCTGCTTCATCTGCCGACATGTCCGATGGCCGGGAGGTTGATGCATTGCAGAAGGAGTGGCGGGTCTGGATGGTCATATTGTTGACCTCTTCCTCCGCCCTCAACCTCATTGTTTCACGCAGCTCGGCGTTGTATTGCGCCTGCGCAGCCACTCTCGTCGTGTATTCCGCTTTGGTTCGCGGTTTCGGTCTCGGTCTCTCCCCCGAGGGAGACGCAGGATCCTGCTTCTCTACCTCCTTATTTTTTTCACTGCCAGATTCCTCATCCTCGGACCCCTCCAGCTCCAGGCAAATGCGTTTTGGCCCATTGTCCCGCCAGAAGCGAGATTTCCCTTCATGTGGGGGCCTAGAGCCCGGATTGGACCTGGACCGTGACTTTACCGTCTCCAGGCTGCCGTCGGACACGGTTCCGCTGCCTTCGGCACCCGTTTTCCTCCTCGAGACAGGGGTGTCTTCGCATTCCAACGACGCCGTGAGCTCTTTTAGTTGAGAGCTCGCTGCTGGAGCACACTCCCTTTGCCCTTCATGGTCCGATGAGCCCGAGTTCGACCTGGACCGTGATTTGACGGTCTCCAGGCTGCAGTCGGACACGGATCCACTGCTTTCCGCTGTCGTCTTCCTCCTCGTTGGTCTGGGAGTATCCACTCTTTCGAGGGTCACCCGCAGTTCTCGCAGCTGTGTGTTCGTGACGGGGCGCTCCCCACCCCCCTCTCGCGGCAAGAAGCGGCCAGAGCCATCGCGCGCTGGGCCGTCTGCACTCTTCTGCGCGATCTGAATTGCAGCCGCGTTCAAATCGATGCGTGGGCTGCCACCTCCCCATTGCACTGGTGAGCGTGCAAGGCTGCGGCGGGGGCGGAAGGCCTCCGTATCCTTGTCCATCGTGTGTGTGCCGTTGTCGTCGTTTTTTGGGGCCATCTCGAGTTTGTGTTTGTTTTTGTTTTTTTTGGTATTACCGTCCATATTTTGTTCCCACGAGAATGGGGGAAGGGAGTCCACCCAGGCAGTGCCCCCTGTACCTGGGTAACCCTATTTACTCTGGAGGTCGGGCGGTATCCAGAGGTTTTAACGACTTCACTGTCGGGTTTTATAGGGTTTTCCTTCCCGCGGGCCGGCCAATTAAGGCAAGCCCTCCGGTCCGCGCGCTTACAGCTGGCACCTCCCGTACCCCATACCGCCACAGATGGGGGTCGTTGGGAGAGTGCTGCGGGTTCCGGGATTCAAGGGGAGCTGGCGTAGACTCCCCTGTTGGTGGTTGGTTAGACCACCCCCTTCTCCACGGCCTTACGGCCGTTGCCCATCTCCAGCGCCGTCTGCTGCTCAGAGGGACGCGGAGAGAGCCGTTCCGGGACCCAAAAGGGGGCCCCCTGCGTCGGGTTATTGGTAGCACCGGTAAGCGATTCCCCCGTAGACGAATCACTTACCGTTGCCTCCAGGGTGCACCAGCCAGAGCCCTTCCCCTTCCCGCAGACTCGCGAGGGTCCACAGGAACTGGAAGAGCCCTGACACTCGTGGAGGTTACCCGACCTAGCACCCCGCCCGTAACCTAACCTAACCTAACCTAACCTAACCTAACCTAACCTTTTTTTTTTTTTTTTTTTTTTTTTTTTTTTTTTTTTTTTTTTTTTTTTTTTTTTTTACGTGGGGAAATGCTTTTACGCATCCCGCCCGGCCGGGGAGGCCTGGGCGGGTATGTCGGACTCCCGGGAACCACCCGGACTACCGACTAAAACCCCACGGTTTTCCGCCTCGTCACCGTGTTGCCGGGTTACGGGCACGATTGTGTATACTCTTCCGCGACCCGGCGGTGACTGGCCTGGTGAAGGCCCCGAACTCGGGAGGGTGTGAACCCCACCAGCAACACCTCGGTGTTTTGTGTGCGGGAGCCCGCGCACGCCATCACGGGCCAGTTTGTCATTCGGCCGACAGACTTCCCCAAGCCTGCCGGCCCTGGCCACGGTTAGGGTGGAATATGGCGGTCGTAGGCTCGCCGCCTTCGCCCTACTCGCCGTTGGCGACCGGGATCCTCGGAGGTTGCCTCCCTCTGTCTCTCGGCCGCCTCCTTCAGCTCCATGACGGTCTCGCAGAAGGCGAGGACCGCTCTCCATGCCCTGTCGCTGTCCACGATACTACTTACTACCGTGGGCAGCGAGAGGTCATGGCCAACAGTGGCGCATAGTGTCCGGCGCTCCTGCTCCCAGGCTGGGCAAACCTCCAGCGTGTGCTGGGCCGTCTCCTCCGGGCAATTGTCACAGTGGTGACACCGCGCGCTTGACTCTCGGCGTATGCGATGCAGGTACCTCCCGAAACATCCGTGGTCCGAGAGGACCTGCGTCAGCCGGAAAGTCAACGTGCCATGACTCCGGTCCAGCCACCGCTCCAGAACCGGACGAATTGCCCGGATGGTCTTGAGGCCCGCACACGGTTGTGCCAGCCTTTCCTTCCATATTCCCACCATTTCGAGGCGAGCAGCGTCGCGTTGGGCCTCCAACTCTCTTGGTGCTGGTGAGTCACCGCGACCAAGCGCCTCCTTGCGCCAACGGTAAGCCGCCGCAAGGGCTCTCGCATCCAGGTCCCAAGGGAGTGACCCCGCCAGCACGCATGCCGCCTCACCGGAGATGGTGCGATACCCCCGTATTTGCCTGACGGCCATCACACCTTGCGCCTTGCGCAGGAGAGCAATTTCCCGGCTCCGCAGGTTCTCCGCCCATACGGGAGCACCGTAGAGGGCCATGGAGCGCACGACCCCCATGTACAGCTGCCGACACGGCGCCTTAGGCCCCCCCGTGTTCGGGAGTATACGCCCTAAGGCACCGGCGGCTCCCATCAGCTTTGGCAACAAGCATTTGAAATGGGCATGGAAGCTCCAACGGCCGTCGAGTGTGAGGCCCAGATACCTCATGGTGGGCTCTATTTTGATTCTGGTGCCCCCCACCACTAAGTGGGCGTCCGGTGGAGGGGCCCCGCCACGCCCGTGAAAGCATATGGCTTCTGATTTTTGCAGAGCCACCTTCAACCCCAACAGTCGGATTCGCCTTACCACGTGAGCCACGCCAGCCGTGGCCAGTACACCAGCATGGCGGTAAGTCTTCCCGCGGGCCGTCACAAGAGTGTCGTCGGCGTAGCACGTTAGACTGACTCCTGGAAGATTTGCGCCACGCAGGACCCAATCGTAGCCGATGTTCCACAGGAGTGGCCCTAGGACCGACCCCTGTGGAACACCGCAGGACATCCGATGTCGTCCCCACTCCTCCCGGCCTGGGTAAATTACGTACCTCTCAGAGAGGTACGCGCCGACCATTTGCCTCAGGTAGGCGGGCACTTGGTGGAAACGTAGTGCCTCCATCACGCATCCCCAGGGCAGGGTGTTAAATGCGTTGGCGATATCCAAGGATACCGCCAATAGCACTTCTTTTTCTGACACCGCCCTGTCCGCAAGATCTTTTGCGCGAAGGATGGCATCGACGGTCGAGCGACCGCTACGGAACCCGTACTGGCACTCCGCCAAATCCGGTCCGACTCGGATGAGATGTTTAATGAGGCGGGCAGCTATAATCCGCTCAAAAAGCTTGCCCACCTCATCGAGCAGGACTATTGGGCGGTATGCAGACGGGGAATCCGCAGGGCGCCCTTCCTTCTTTAGAAGGACAAGTTTGCCTGTCTTCCATTGCCTGGGGAAGAGAGCCTGCTCGAAGCACCCCGAGAAAAGTCTGAGCAGTCTGTTCTCCAGCGTGTTACTGGCTAGGACCCAGGCGCGGCCCGGGATCCCGTCAGGTCCAGGGGCCGTGTTTTTTCCTTTCAATCGGAGAACAGCTGCTCCGAGTTCTCCGACTGACACATTTGGAGCCTCTTCCTCGTCGTCACCAGGTACGGTGGGCGGCGCCATGTCTGGCGGAGAGAAGCCTTCACTAGCCGGGAACAGAGTCGCGACCACGTCCCCCAGCAGGTTCGGCTCGAGACTTCTCGTCAGTGGTGGGGCCCAGGGGCGAAGTTTGCTGCGGACCATTTTATATGGTCGGCCCCACGGGTCCCTGTTGAGCGTTTCGAGCATCTCCTGCTGGGAACCCTCCTTCGCCTGGCTTATGGCCAGCTGAAGGTCTTTCGTGCACTGGATGTAAACGGCGTACAGTTCCGCCTCTTGGACGGGGACCCTGCGTCGACGCCTCCGCTGGTGACTGTACATGCGCCTTGCAGCTACACAGGACTGTCTCAGCTGGTCGAGTTCAACCGACCACCAGTGGACTTGGCGTTTCGGAGGCACGGGTTTTGCTCGGGGCATTGCTGCGTCGCAAATCGCTGTCATGGATCCGCCGAGCGCTTGCGCCTCTTCCTCCACATCCACTGGGCCCTCAGGAACGGGGTTCCAAGCCTCGACTTCGGCGGCAAGATGGAATGTGTCCCAGTCGAGGTGTTTTAGTGCCCAGCGTGGTCCCTCTCCTCTCAGAGAGCGGCTGATAGGGCCACTCGGAGCATCTGTTAGTGCGGAGACGCTGAACCGAATATAACGGTGGTCCGACAAGGTCTCGATGCCCTCGAGCACTCCCCAGCCCTGGACACGGCGCGCCAAGGCGGCGTTGGCGAATGTCACGTCCACAATGGAGCCACCTCGTTGCCGCACGCACGTGTCGACTGACCCGCTGTTCACAACGATTAGGCCCTCTGCGATGGCCCACTCCTCCAACTCGCGGCCGCGCGCATCCGTTGACGAGGATCCCCACGCCATGGACTTGGCGTTGAGATCCCCGGCAACGAGCACAGAGCTTGGACGGTTTTGCCTAATGACCGCACCCACGTCCGTCAGGAAAGACTCGAAATCTGCCAGGCTCCTGTTTGGCGAGAAGTAGACACCGACAACAAGGATGCCGCCAAGGCGCCCGGCAACATAACCCCTTCCCTTATCGACTTTCTCGAACGGTGGCGAGCCAGCAGCCGTTTGCGTGGCTAACGCTACCAAGCCATCATGGTCCCCAGCCCAATTGTCCCTTTGGGGGATAAAGTATGGCTCGGAAACGACAGCCACGTGGGTCAGCCACTGCGCCATGCTCTGGAATAAGAGGTCCTGAGCCCTGGCGCAGTGGTTGAGATTCGCCTGCAAGAAGGAGAGGGCCATTATTATTCCTCCATTTCTACAGCCTCCTCAGTCTCTGGTGCCACATTGGCGGCCGGGTGGAAGTTCGGCTGGGTGGCCCGTGGCCTAGTGCCAAACTTCCCCTTCTTTTTGAGAGCAGCGCACAACTTGCTCCCTACGGCATGTCCCGCTGGTTTTTTGGCCGCTGCGCAGACTGGGCAGTGCGGCGTAGCGGTGCACGTGGCTGCCTTGTGGCCGGGCTGGCCACATCGGTAGCACAGCTCGCTCCGATCGTCCTGAGATTGGCACTGTGCTCGGACGTGTCCCGCCTCGAGGCACCGGAAGCAGCGCATGGGTTTAGCAGCCAGTAGCTGCACCCGTGCGGATACCCAACCTACCAGCAGGCGCCCGCCCTCTGCCAGCTTTTTGGCTGCTGTTACTGGGCAACGGACCCATGCCGTGCCTAACCCCGAGAAGTTCTGACGGATTTCGCCGCATTTTACAAGGCCAGCATCGCACCCGCTAACCTTTGAAATTGCCGCCTTGACATCCTCCGGTGTCACTGAATCATCGAGACCCGTAATGCGCACCTCCGAGCACTTCGTGGGCCTCGAGACTTGTACGTCCTCGCTCTTGAGCGTTGCCCTCAACTTTTCCGCGAGAGCATCCGCTTTCTCGCCCGCTGTCGCCCCGGGTACCTCAATGATGGTCGCTCCAGTGACCGCCCGCTTAAATCGGACACCCTCAATCTGGAGGTCCTTCAGATCGATCTTCGACCGAGCCTCCTTAATTATGTCCCCGTAGGTGGGGCGGCCCTCTCCCGGCTTCAGCGTCAGCACTACGGCCGCTGAGCGTGGTGCCCGCAGTTTTTGGGTCTGCTTGGGCTTGGACTGTGGCGCTGCTCCCTGCGCGGCAGTCTTCTTTTTCTTCTTGCCTTTCCCGATGACGTCTGTCCACGTCTCATTCCTGGACGCCGGCGTGGGCGGCATGGGGCGGGGCACATGAGGGGCTTCGGCTGGCAGAGCTGTTAGAGCCACATGGTCATCCTTCTTGGCCTTTTTGACGGGTTTTTTCTTCCCCTTCTTTCCCGTTGGAGGAGCAGGAGCAGGCGCTTTAGGCTCTGCCATCTTCCGCCCGCTAGTGCCAGCGACGTTGTTGACTTCTGAGTTGGTGGCAGGCGGTGCGCCCTGTCCCTTTTTGTCCACCGCGAGCAATGGGCGCACAGCCGTCGGTGGGAGAAGCCGATCTTCTAACGCATCCAGCCGAGCGTTTACCATGGTCCCCACTTTGACCATTATGTCGCGTTCGGCGTCCTCCGGCATATGAGTTTGCGGTGTGGGAGCTGCTTTAGCTGTGCGCAGCTCACTCCGCAGCTCCCCGAGCTCTCTTTGGAGCTCAGTCATCTGAGCTTGCAGGCGTTTGTTTTGGGCCTCAAGCCTCTCGGTCTCTTCCGAGGATGTGCGCTTAATCAATACCGTTGCAGCATCCATATAAGCCGCCACCGCATCCTTCAGCTTCCGCTGGTGGGTCCCCTTTAGGTTGCCTGATTTGGCAATCACTGCTTTGATCACGTCAGTGCTGTCCATCATTTGCGTGTGTAAGGCAGAGGCCAGCTGGTCCTCCGCTCGTGTACTCTGCGTTACTGTCCGGTCGGGTCTCAAGCGGATGACCATTTTGGCCACCTCCGCCTCTGCCTCTTCTGCAGCCTTGCGGCGGAATTCCTCCTTCGCCGCCTTGTAATCGGACTGCGCCTTGCCTATTCCGACATACTTCCCTGTCGTAGGCGTAGACCTGTCCTCCGTAGCAGTCTTAAAATCGCCATCACTGGACGATTCCGACAGTTCTAGACGCCGCCTCTTTTGCCCGTCCTGGGACCATAAACGGCCTTCAGGAACGGACGACGCTGATCCCGACCTGGATCTGGTCCTGACGGTTACCGGGCTTGAGTCCGAGAGCCGCTCCGCCCCCGCCTGCCCCGGCGGGTCCTCCGCGTCTGACCGGGGCACTGGGGAGTCGACGGACGACTCCCGCACCCCCGCCGAGTTCCCGAAATTAAAGGGAGTCAGCGGGCATAGGGGCAACCGCCCCCTGGCCCTGGCTCTGTGATTTCGCCGCAAAGCCAGTTCAGCCTGTTGAGGAGCAGCCTCGTCGGCGGAGGACGGCCGCTGCCCCTCCCTGTCAGCTGTGGCAGGCGAGACGGAACGCGACGTGCCCCGAATCTTCTCTGCATCCTGCGCCGGAACTCCCGGGGGGCAGCTCCCCTCGTCCAGGCGGGTCAGCACCACCCTAGGGATTAGCTCGTAACGGGCCTCTTGCCCCCCCTCCAGTGCCGGTGGCACCAGTTGGACCGAGCTCGAGGGCCCCTCCACAGAGCGCTCCCTGCTCCGCACTCGCGGCAAGAAACGGCCAGCGCCGTCGTGCGCTGGGCCGTATGCCTTTTTCGGCACGATCTGGATGGCGGCCGCGTTCAGATCGAGACGTGGGCTGCCAACCTGTTGCACTGGTGATCGTGCTAAGTTTCGTCGGGGGCGGAAGGTCTCCACATCTGTGTCCAATGTTAGTTTGTCAGTGTCGTCGTTTTGGATCATCACGGGTTTTGGGTTGGGTTTGGTTTTGGGTTTGGGTTTGTTTTCCATTTTGTTCCCACGAGTAAGGGGGAAGGGGGAGTCCACCCAGGCAGTGCCCCCTGTACCTGGGTAACCCTATTTACTCTGGAGGTCGGGCGGTATCCAGAGGTTTTAACGACTTCACTGTCGGGTTTTAAAGGGGTTTCCTTCCCGCGGGCCGGCCAATTAAGGCAGGCCCTCCGGTCCGCGCGCTAAAAGCTGGCACCTCCCGTACCCCATACCGCCACAGATGGGGGTCGTTGGGAGAGTGCTGCGGGTTCCGGGATTCAAGGGGAGCTGGCGTAGGCTCCCCTGTAAGTGGTTGGTTAAACCACCCCTTCTCCACGACCTTACGGCCGTTGCCCGTCTCCCGCGCCATCTGCTGGTCAGAGGGACGCGGAGAGAGCCGTTCCGGGACCCAAAAGGGCCCCCTGCGTCGGGTTATTTGTAGCACCGATAAGCGATTCCCCCGTAGAAGAATCACTTAACGTTGCCTCCAGGGTGCACCAGCCAGGACCCTTCCCCTTCCCACAGACCCGCGAGGGTCCACAGGAACTGGAAGAGCCCTGACACTCGTGGAGGTTACCCGACCTAGCACCCCTAACCTAACCTAACCTAACCTAACCTAACCTAACCTAACCTAACCTAACCTTTTTTTTTTTTTTTTTTTTTTTTTTTTTTTGTTTAGGGGGGGAAAATGCGTTACGCATACCACCCGGGTGCAGGGGGTGACCCGAGTGGTTATGTGGGACTCCCGTATGAGCTTATGAGACCCACGGTGTACCCACTAAAAACCCCCCCACTTGCCGCCTCGCCGCCTTGTGGCGAGGTTACGGGAACGCTTGCGCACACATCCGCAACCCCGCCGGCGGCAGCCGCCCACAAGCGGCTCCTCGCGGATGCCCTGAGGCCCTCCACGTGAGGCGCGCCAGATGTTAGGACGCGCCTGCCTGCTCGATCTCCACCTGTACAGTAGCGGATCCCCCCTGAGTCCGCTACGAGGAGATCGTGGGTGCAGAAAAATCCAGCACCCGGTGGCGGATCAGGTCTGTGGTTCCGCCACCGACCACGTCTCGGCCGCAGAGGATAGGGAAAGCGGCGCACCGTAATACCGGCATTCCTCTTCCTCTGCGGTCCCACCAATGCCGTTTCGGCGGAACGGCCCCGCCAAGTTCGCAGGGGGTAGGGAGAGTGGCGCACCGTAATACCAACACGCCTCTCCCCCTGCGATCCCGCCTCGGCCGCAGAAGATAGGGAGAACGGCGAACCGCAATACCGGCACTCCTCTTCTTCTACGGCCCCTCCCTTACGCATCCTAAGCGGGCTTCGCTAAGCCCGCTAGGAGCGCCCTCCTCGGGCCAGCCGGCGGCCCAAACAGGCCGGCCCTGGGTGCCTCTTAGCTTCACCGTGGGTGACCAGTCCACGGTTACTAAGCCCCCCCGCCCCAACAAGGCGGGCACCCTCGGGGGGGAACCTAACCTAACCTAACCTAACCTAACCTTTTTTTTTTTTTTTTTTTTTTTTTTTTTTTTTTTTTTTTTTTTTTTTTTTTTTTTTTTTACGTGGGGAAATGCCTTTACGCATCCCGTCCGGCCGGGGCAGCCAAGACGGGTATGACGGGCTCCCGGGAACCGCCCGGACTACCGTCTAAAACCCCAAGGTGTTCCCCCTCATCACCATATTGCCGGGTTACGGGTACGCCGAGGCACTCTTCCGCGACCCGGCGGTGATTGGCCTGGTGGGAGGCCCCAAGCTCTGTGGCAGGAGGGCGAGGTGTTGAACCCTTCCTGCGACGACTACGGAATGGCGCGCGGGAACACGCGCAACGTCATCTCGGGCCAGTTAGTGATACGGCCGGCAGACTTCCCCAAGTCTGCCGGCCCTGGCCACTGTTAAGGGGGCAGGTGGCGGTCGTAGGCTCGCCGCCTCCGCCCGGTTCGCCGTCGGCGACCGGGATCTTCGGAGGTTGCCTCCCTCAGTCTCTCGGCTGCCTCCTTCTTCTCCATTACGCTCTCGCAGAAGGCAAGGACCGCTTGCCATGACCTTTTGCTTTCCACCATTCTGCGGACTACGGTGGGCAGCGACAGGTCATGGCCTATTGTGGCGCACAGTATCCGGCGCTCTTCGTCCCAGGCTTGGCACACCTCCAGCGTGTGCTGGGCCGTCTCCTCCGGGCAGCTGTCGCAGTGGTGGCACACTGCGGTTGGCTCTCGCCCTATGCGACGCAGATACCTCCCGAAACACCCGTGTTCCGAGAGGATCTGCGTCATCCGGAAGGTAATTGCGCCATGGCGCCGGTCCAACCACTGCTCGATCACCGGACGAACTGCCCGGATAGTCTTGAGGCCCGCACTAGGTTGTGCCAGCCTCTCCTTCCATTTTGCCACCATTTGGGCGTGGGCCGCTTCCCTACGCCCTTCCACCTCCCTTGGTGCTGGTGATTCGCCACGACCGTGCGCCTCCTTGCGCCAGTGATAGACTGCCGCAAGGGCCTTCGCGTCCAGGTCCCAGGGAAGCGACCCAGCCAGCACGCATGCTGCCTCATTGGATATTGTGCGATATCCTCGTATCATCCTGGTGGCCATCACCCGTTGTGGTCTTCGCAGCAGGGTGATTTCCTGTCTCTGCAGAGTCTCCGCCCATACAGGAGATCCGTAGAGGGCCATAGATCTCACGACCCCCATATATAGTAGCCGACACGACGCTTTGGGCCCCCCCGTGTTTGGGAGTATACGCCCTAGAGCGCCGGCGGCTCTCAGCAGCTTCGGAATCAAACCCTTGAAGTGGGCATGGAAGCTCCACCGGCTGTTAAGTATTAGGCCCAGGTACCTCATAGTTGTCCCGATTTTTATCCTGGTTCCGCCCACCACAATGTGCGCATCCGGTGGTGGTGCATTCCGAGGTCCGTGGAAGCAAATAGCTTCCGATTTTTGGAGCGCTACTTTTAGCCCCAATAGCCGGATACGACCGACTACGTGCGCTACGCCTGCCGTAGCCAAAATGCCGACCTGACGGTGCGTTTTCCCGCGCACTGTCACCAGCGTGTCATCTGCGTAGCACGTCAAGTTGACGCCTGGAAGATTTGCGCCGCGCAGGACCCAATCGTAACCGATGTTCCACAGGAGTGGTCCCAAGACCGACCCCTGTGGAACACCGCAAGACATTTGGTGCCTTCCCCATTCCTCCCGACCTGGGTAGATTACGTACCTCTCGGAGAGGTACGCGCCGACCATGTGCCTCAAGTAGGCGGGCACTTGGTGGTACCGCAGCGCCTCCATCACGCATCCCCAAGGCAGGGTGTTAAAGGCGTTGGCGATGTCAAGGGACATCGCCAACACCACTTCGTTCTCGGACACCGCCTTGTTCGCTAGCTCTTTTACGCGGAGGATGGCATCTACGGTTGAGCGACCACTGCGGAAGCCGTACTGGCAGTCCGCTACGTCCGGGCCGACACGAATAAGATGCTTGATGAGGCGGGCAGCGATAATGCGCTCAAATAGCTTGCCCACCTCATCAAGCAGAACAATGGGGCGGTATGCAGCTGGTGAGTCCGCTGGGCGCCCTTCCTTCCTGAGGAGCACAAGTTTGCCAACTTTCCACTGACGGGGGAAAACGGCTTGCTCGAAGCAGGCAGAGAAAATCTTGAGCAGTCTTGCCTCCAACGCATTATTGGCCAAGACCCAGGCCCGACCTGGGATTCCGTCGGGTCCAGGGGCTGTGTTTTTGGCTTTCAGCTTAAGAATCGCTGCTCCGAGTTCACCACCAGACACGCTAGGGACGTCCTCCACTACATCTCCGGTTGCCGTTGGCTGCGCCATTGCTGGCGGAGTAAAGCCCTCGCTGGTCGGAAACAGGGCCGCGACCACGTTACGCAGCAGGTTTGGCTCGAGAGTCCGCGTCAATGGAGGTACCCAGGGGCGGAGCTTGTTGCGGACCATTTTATATGGTCGGCCCCACGGGTCCCTGTTGAGCGTCTCCAGCATCTCCTGCTGGGAACCCTCTTTCGCCTGGCTGATCGCCACTTGTAGGCCCTTCGTGCGCTGGATGTAAATCGCGTAGAGTTCTGCCTCCTGTGCGCGATCTCTGCGTCGACGCCTCCGCTGGTGGCTGTACATGCGTCTTGCGGCGACGCATGATTCTCGGAGCTGTTCAAGCTCGGCTGACCACCAGTAGACCTGCCGTTTTGGAGGAAAAGGTTTTACTCGGGGCATTGCCGCGTCACAGATGTTCGTCATCGCTCCACCGAGCGCTTGCGCCTCTTCCTCCACGTCCACTAGGCCCTCGGGGACCGGATTCCAGGCCTCGACGTTCACGGCAAGATCGAACAGGTCTCTGTCAAGGCGTTTTAGTGCCCAGCGTGGTCCTTCTCTATTCAGGGACCGGCAAATGGGGCCAGTCGGATTATCCGATAGCGTGGAGACGCTGTACCGGATGTACCGGTGATCGGACAACGTCTCCACGCTCTCGAGCACTTCCCAGCCCTGGACACGGCGCGCCAGGGCGGCATTTGCGAACGTCACGTCCACGATGGAGCCGCCCTGTTGCCGCACGCATGTGTTTACCGACCCTGTGTTGATCACGGCAAGACCCATTGCGATGGCCCATTCCTCCAGTTCGCGACCACGAACGTCCGTTGACGGGGATCCCCAAGCCACGGACTTGGCGTTGAGATCCCCCGCAACGAGCAAAGGGTTTGGGTGGCTTCTGTTAATAAGCGATCCCAGGTCCGTCAGGAATGACTCAAATTCCGCCAGAGTCCTGTTAGGCGAAAAGTAGACACCTACTACTAGGATGCCGCCAATGATTCCGGCTACGAAGCCTCTTCCTTTCTCTACTCTCGTGAACGGTGCCGAGCCAGCCACCGTTTGTGTGACTATCGCTACCAAGCCGTCGTGGTCCCCAGCCCAATTGTCCCGTTGGGGGATAAAGTAGGGCTCGGAAACGACAGCCACGTGGATCAACCACTCCGCCATGCTCTGGAACAGGAGGTCCTGAGCCCTGGCGCAGTGGTTGAGATTCGCCTGTAGGAATGAGAGGGCCATTTATTGGATCTCCATTTCTGTAGCCTCCTCAGCCTCTACTGCCATATTGATGGGCGGGTGGAGGTCCGGCCGGGCGACTCGTGGCCCATTGCCGAGCTTCCCCTTCTTTTTGGGAGCAGTGCACGACTTGCTCCCCACGGCGTGTCCTGCCAGTTTTTTAGCCGCAGCGCAGACTGGGCAGTGCGGCATGGCAGTGCACGTGGCCGCCTTGTGGCCGGGCTGGCCGCATCGGTAGCACAGCTCGCTCCGATCCTCCTGTGCTCCGCACTGCGCGCGGACGTGTCCCACCTCGAGGCACCGGTAGCAGCGCATGGGTTTCGAATCCAGCAGCTGCACCCGTGCTGAGACCCATCCTACCAGCAAACGCCCTTCCTCGGCAAGCTTTTTGGCTGCTGTCACCGGGCAACGGATCCATGCTGTTCCGAGGCCCGAGAAATCCTGACGGACTTCGCCGCATTTTACCAGGTCAGCAGCACACCCACCAGCCTTTACGATCGCGACCTTGACGTCTTCAGACGTCACAGAGTCATCGAGACCCGTAATGCGCATTTCCGCGCATTTCGTGGGCCTCGAGATCAGGACGTCGTCGCTGCTTAGCGCAGTCCTTAATTTATCTGCGAGAGCGTCCGCTTTCTCGCTGCCTGTCGCCCCGGGCACTTCAATGATGGTCGCTCCCGTGACCGCCCGTTTGAAGCGCACTCCCTCAATCTGCAGGTCTTTGAGGTCAATCTTCGACCGTGCCTCCTTAAGTATTTCCCCATAGGTGGGGCGGCCCTCTCCCGGCTTCAGCGTCAGCACAACGGCCGCTGAGCGTGGTGCCCGCAGTTTTCGGGTCCGCTTGGGCTTGGGCTGTGGCGCCGCTCCCTGCGCGGCAGTCTTCTTTCTCCCTTTCGCGACTACATTTGTCCACGTCTCATTTATAGACGCCGACGCAGGCGGCAACGGGCGGGGCACATGAGCCGGTGGAAGCGGACGCGACGACTCAAGAGTGTCTTTTCTGGAGGCGGAGGCCTCAACTGCGGCCAGAGTCGGCTTCTTCGCCTTCTTCTTGCTCTTCTTTCCCTTCTCTTTATCCCCTTTTCGGGGCTCCTCCGCTAGATTCGGGGGCTCCTCCGCTAGATTCGGGGGCCCTCGCCTCGGAGCCGGCCTGAGAGCGGGCACGGACCCGGACGCGGACGCGGACGGGGGCTCCCGGCTCCGAGAGGCAGCCCGCTCAGCTTGGCGTTGCCCGTCAGCGGCCAGCGGGGGCCGCATTGGTTGGGCCGGGAGCAGCCTGCCCTCAAGCTCTAAGGCTCCGAACCTAGCGTCCAGCATCAGCCCCACCTGGGCCGTGATGGACCGCACCACGTCGTCCCCGCTAGTCGTCTCACTGGCGGGTAGGGTCTTTCCCTTGGCTGGAGAAGGGTTCGGAGACTGCCTCCTGTACTGGACCTGGACCTCCCTCCTCAGCTGGACCATCTCAGCGCGAAGCTCAGTCAGCTCCTCGCGCAGGCGATCGTTTTGCGCCTGCAGTCGCCGCGTCTCTTCCGAGGAAGTGCGCTCAATGAGGACTTCGAACACCTCTCGGATCGACGCGACGGAGTCCCTGAGGGCCTTCACGGCTGTGCCTTTGAGGTTGCTCGATTTGGTGGCTACCAAATCCACGGACTCTAAGCTACCCTGGACTCGCTGGGTGAGGGAAGCTAAGGAGAGGTCACCCACCACAGAGTCGGTTGTCAGCCTTATGAAGCCTCTCTGAGGGCGAGGCGATGGCATCCGATGAGCGCCAGGAGCTTCCTCTCTCTCAACCTCCAGATCGTCCCTGGCGGCCTTAAATGCCTCTTTGGCTTTCGCCATGTCAGCTGTCGGGTGGCCCCTCCCCCTCGTCACCGGAGGTGAAGAGCCACTCGCCGCGGACTGGCTGGACTCATCCTCATCCTCGTCCTGGAGGCGCCGCTTCTTTCTGGGCATCTGCCATAGTCTCCCGCGCAGTGGCTGGGCATCTGCACTGTGGGAGTTGAATCCTATCTCCGCTACATAGGGCACATTCGCCACCCCCGGGAAGTCCTCCGCGTCCGACCGGGGCATTGGGGAGTCCACAGACGACTCCCGCGCCTCCACTGGAGCTCCAAATTTGAAGGGAGTGAGCGCGTATTTGCGCGCCCGCCTCCCACTCACGGTTTTGGATTTGGTTTTTGGTGCGTTCACCTCAGCACCGGAAGACGGCCGCTGCCCTTTCGTGTCAGCACTGGCACCAGCGCAAGCGGACGAGACGGATTGCGCTGTAAGCATTGTCTCGTCCGTGTCTTCATCCCGTGCCGGATCCCTAGGAACCATGATCCCCTCGGCCAGCCGGGTCAGCACCACTTGAGCGACCTTTTCAAAGCGGACCTCTCCTCCTCCTGCGGAAGGTTGCACCGGCGTCAGTGTGCTCTCCACATTTGGGGCCTCCCCCCGATCTGCATACACAGCCAAGTGTTGGCTAGAGCGCAAGACCTCCTCAGGAGCCTCCGCGGAGCACTCCTTGCTTTGTCCTCGTGACTGGAAGCGGCCTGAGCTATCTCGTGCAGGCGGGCCGCTGGTCCGCCCTCTCGGCACCGCGGCCGCCAGTTGTGCTGAGCGCGGGGCCGCCCGCGCGGGGCGCTCCTTGCCCCCTCGTGGCAAGAGGCAGCCAGAGCCGTCGTCCGCTGGGCCGTCTTCATTTATGGGCGCGATCCGGAACATGTCCGCGTCCAGATTTATGTGTGGGCTTCCGCTCTCCCACAGCACTGGTGAGCGTGCCAGGCTGCGGCGGGGGCGGAAGGTCTCCGTTTCGGTGTCCACTGTCGGGTTTCCACCGTCGTCTGTTGTCTCATTTTTATTGGTCTTATTTTTATTTGTATTGTCCATTTCTGTTCCCACGAGTATGGGGGAAGAAGAGTCCACCCAGGCAGTGCCCCCTGTACCTGGGTAACCCTATTTACTCTGGAGGTCGGGCGGTGTCCAGAGGTTTTAACGACTTCACTGTCGGGTTTTATAGGGTTTTCCTTCCCGCGGGCCGGCCAATTAAGGCAAGCCCTCCGGTCCGCGCGCTTACAGCTGGCACCTCCCGTACCCCATACCGCCACAGATGGGGGTCGTTGGGAGAGTGCTGCGGGTTCCGGGATTCAAGGGGAGCTGGCGTGGACTCCCCTGTCGGTGGTTGGTTAGACCACCCCTTCTCCACGGCCTTACGGCCGTTGCCCATCTCCAGCGCCATCTGCTGCTCAGAGGGACGCGGAGAGAGCCGTTCCGGGACCCAAAAGGGGGCCCCCTGCGTCGGGTTATTTGTAGCACCGATAAGCGATTCCCCCGTAGAAGAATCACTTAACGTTGCCTCCAGGGTGCACCAGCCAGGACCCTTCCCCTTCCCACAGACCCGCGAGGGTCCACAGGAACTGGAAGAGCCCTGACACTCGTGGAGGTTACCCGACCTAGCACCCCAACCTAACCTAACCTAACCTAACCTAACCTAACCTAACCTAACCTAACCTAACCTAACCTAACCTAACCTAACCTTTTTTTTTTTTTTTTTTTTTTTTTTTTTTTTTTTTTTTTTTTTTTTTTTTTTTTTTTTTACGTAGTACGTAACGTAGTATGGCGAGGCGGTGCGGTGCGTGTGCCGGGTGGGTGTAGTGAGCTGTGACCAGCACTAGCGGGGAACGCTAGGAGGATAGGTAACGGATTACTAACGGCCATTTGCATCAATCCACGGATAGTTTTCCTTACCAGCAGTTACATTTTGACACATTTTCTACGGGTAATCTGTGAAAATGTAACTGCTGGTAAGGAAAACTATTCGTGGTTGGATTATTGGGAATGGCCCCTAGTCTTCTATCGAAATAATAGTTTGCTTTAGATTATTTATAACGGTCTCTCGCGTCGTAAAAGTCGAATAACGTTCGACATGTTACGAATCGATCCGCGATTCTTAACCGAAAGAGGCTCGTGAGAGTTTACTATTTAAAATCCTCATGGATACCACCACTCCACGGGGGGGAGCGGTGGTTATGTCAGACTCCTACTGACTAAAAACCCCCGGGTGTTCGACGCAACCACCAATTGGCCGAGATACGGGGACCATTTCACTTCCGCGTCTCGGTCGGTGGTCGTCCGCAAGGCGGACACGACTCTGGGGGACTCACCTGTCCCCCTTCTATCACAAAGTGGTGTGGTGTGTCTCGAACACTTGGCACACCACCCAACCCGAGGACCTTGCTCCTTCAGACGGCGAACGTCCCCGTGTTCGTCGCCTGGAGGTCCTCCTTATGGTGGCAGTCGGCGGTCGAACGCCAGCCTCCTGCGACCAACTCTCCGGCGGCGCTGTTGGGGCGCCTCTGCGGCGTCCTCCCTGGCCCGTTCCGCCCTTTCCTTCTGTGCCACTACTTCCTCACAGAAGGAAAGCATTGCATTCCACGACCTGTCGCTGTCGACCATAGATTTTACCACGGCCGGCAGCGACAGGTCGCCGCCAACTACCTGGGCCAGTTCGTCCCTCTGACTCGCCCAGGCCGGACACAGTTCCAGGGTGTGCTGAGCTGTGTCCTCGGCCTCACCGCAGCTATGGCACTCCATGGTGGGTTCTCCTCCGGCTATGCGACACAGGTACCGTCCGAAGCAACCGTGCCCCGTAAGTACCTGCGTCAGCCGGAAGGTGAGTGTCCCATAACTGCGCTCCAACCATTGCGACAACACCGGTCGCACCGCCTCAATCGTCCTGAGGCCGGCAGATGGTGTTGCCAGCCTCTCCTTCCACCGCTCGACCGCCTGGAGGTGAAGCTCCTCACGCTTCGCCTCCACCTCCCTCGGTGCAGGTAGATGGTCCCGGGATCGTGCCTCCTCACGCCAAAAGTACACTGCTGCGAGGGTTCTGGCTTCGAGATCCCAGGGCAATGAACCAGCCAGAACGCACGCCGCCTCGGTGGAGACCGTGCGGTATCCCCGGATTGCCCTGACGGCCATTACACGCTGCGATCTTCGCAGCAGCGCAGAGGTCCGGCTGCCTAGGGCGTCGGCCCATACGGGCGCCCCGTACAGGGCCATTGATCGCACCACTCCGAGGTATAGCCGCCGGCAAGAAGCCTTGGGCCCCCCCGTATTGGGAAGTATGCGCCCGAGAGCTGCGGCTGCACCTAGTAGCTTTGGCCCGAGGCGCTCGAAATGCGCCCGAAAAGTCCACCTGCTGTCGAGGACAACGCCGAGGTATCGCATCGTCGACCCGACGCTGATGGATTGTCCCCCCACCACAATGTGCGCGCCGGCTGGAGGCGCCCTCCGGGGCCCATGGAAAGAGATGGCCTCAGACTTGCTCAGGGCGACCTCCAAGCCAATCCGTCGTATTCGGCCCACCACGTGGGCTACCGCAGCCGTCACCAAAATGGCCGTCTCTCGGAAGTTTCCCCCCCGAGCGGTGACGAGGGTGTCGTCAGCGTAGCAGATCACGTCTGCTCCCCGCAAGTTCGCTCCGCGCAGCACCCAGTCATATCCGATGTTCCACAGGAGCGGGCCAAGAACCGACCCCTGCGGAACACCGCACATCATCTGCCTCTGCCCCCACTCATGCCGACCGGGGAAGGACACAAACCTCTCGGAGAGATAAGCCTCAACTACCCGGCGCAGGTATCTGGGCACCCGGTGATAGAGGAGTGACTCCTTGATAGTCGCCCAGGGCAGGGTATTAAACGCGTTGGCGATGTCTAGGGACACCGCCAACACCGTCTCGCCCCGGGCCACCGCCTCTTCTGCTATATGTTTGACCCGTAGGATCGCATCCACTGTGGAGCGACCGCCACGGAAGCCGAATTGGTTATCGGCCAGGTCGGGGCCCACTTCTCTCATGTGCCTGACGAGCCGGGCAACCACCACGCGCTCAAAAAGTTTGCCCACCTCGTCGAGCAGAACAATCGGCCGATATGCCGACGGTGAATGAGTTGGGCGCCCATCTTTCTTTAGGAGCACGAGCCGGCCCGTTTTCCACTCGCGCGGAAAGCGGGCCTGTTCCATACATGCTGAGAACAGCTCGCGCAGCTTGGGCTCTAAGGCGTCCATGGCCAGCACCATTGCTCGACCCGGGATGCCGTCCGGTCCAGGGGCCGTGTTTTTCGCTTTCAGGCGCAGGACGGCGGCTCCCAGCTCTCCTTCTGACACAGACGGCACCTCTCCTTCGTCTTGCTCAGCTGCCGATGGCGCCATTACTGGCGGCCGGTGCACCCCTCGGTCGGGGAATAGTGTGGACACAACCTGGTCAAGGAGCTGCGGCTGAAGACTTTCCGTGACCGGGGGGGCCCAAGGGCGTAGTTTGGACCTGACCATCTTGTATGGCCTCCCCCACGGATCGTGATTTAGAGTCTCCAGCAGCATTTCCCTGGACAGCTCGATGGCCTGACTGATGGCCACTGAGAACTCCTTCTTTGCTGCAACGTAGGCCTCGTATAGGGAGGTCTCGACCGTGTCATTCCGCACCCTTCGCCGCCGGTGGTGCGAGTACCGGCGTCTCGTCTCGACGCATAGCTCACGCAGGTGCGAGAGCTCTGCCGACCACCAGTGCACGCAGCGTCTTGGAGGGAGGCGCTTGGCCCGAGGCATCGCAACGTCGCATATTTGCGACATAGCGTCTCGGAACCATCCGGCTCCTGCCTCTACCTCTGTGACCGCCTCCATTGAGTCAGCGCGCCAAGCCTGCACGATGGCTGCCTCTTTCAATAACTCCCTATCCATTTTTTTCAGCACCCATCGCGGGCCCATGGACATCGGTCTCCGGCTTGGGCTGGCTAGGGTCGTTGGGGATGCAGAGACCTCGTATCGGATATATCTGTGGTCCGACAGCGTCTCCACGTTCACCAAGACTCGCCAGCCCTGGACACGGTGCGCCAGAGCGGCATCCGCGAACGTAACGTCCACGATAGAGCCACCCTGTTGCCGCACGCACGTGTCGGCCGTTCCTCTATTCTGTATCACTAAACCGGACGAGATCGCCCACTCTAACAGCTCGTTGCCACGCGCGTCCGTCGCTGGAGATCCCCAGGCTACTGATTTAGCATTGAGATCTCCAGCAACTAGAATGGGGTGTGGTTGGCTTCTGCCGATCACGGCACCGACCTCCACCAAAAACTGTTCAGACTCGGCCAGGGTCCGGTTCGGCGAGAAATAAACGCCAATTATTGTGATGTCCCCCACGACAGCCGCCACGTACCCTTGGCCACGAG
Source organism: Epinotia bilunana (assembly GCA_947049275.1). NCBI lineage: Eukaryota > Metazoa > Arthropoda > Insecta > Lepidoptera > Tortricidae > Epinotia > Epinotia bilunana. The sequence goes on from OX346278.1 coordinate 147,607, forward strand.
ACACCCTTTCAAAGGGTGGGGTTCCAGTAGCTGCATGGGAGACAAGTGCTACTACTCCATTGTTGTCACCAACCCAGTTATCTCTAGGTGGGACCGAATATGGCTCCGCCACAACCGCAATGTGGATCAACCACTCCGCCATGCTCTGACACAAGAGGTCTTGAGCCCTGGCGCAGTGGTTGATATTGGCCTGTAATAATCTGAGGGCCATTAATGGGCAGCTATTATTGGTACCGCCTCGCCGCTAGCCTCTATCGAGGCAGGAGGACAAGTGGGTGGCGAGGTGGCTCCAGGGCCATCACCAGCCTTCTTCGCATTCTTCTTTCTGGCTTTCGGCGGGTTGCAGGTTTTGTTTCCCACCCTATGATTTGCGGCTTTGCCTGCCGCTGCGCACAGAACGCAGTGCGGTTCGGCTTGGCACTGCGCAGCCTTGTGACCAGCCTGGCCGCAGCGGTGGCATAGGTCGCTACGATCGACATCTGCATCACACAGTGCCTTAACATGCCCAATTTCAAGGCACCGGTAGCACCGCATCGGTCTAGCGGGTAGCAGCTTCACCTGCGCTATTACCCACCCCACTCTGAGACGGCCGGACTCGCAGATCTTTTTAGCTGCCGCCACTGGGCATCTTACCAGCACTGAACCGAGGCCCCTGTGGTCTCGGCGGATTTCACCGCATTTGATCGACGGTGATAGGCATTCTGCCGCCTCGGCCACAGCGGCAATTACATCGTTGACGTTGGTCGAGTCGTCTAAGCCAGCAAGCCGCACATCGGCAGTTTTAGTGGGCCTGTCAACCCGGATGACCTCGTCTCCTAACACTTCTCTTAGGGCATTTGCGAGGGCATCGGCCTTTTCGCCACTGGTCGCTCCTGGTAACTCCAGGACACGCGCACCACCCGCGCACCGGTACGGCACGAAATAAGTGTGCTCCGCGGTTAAAAAATCGAAAAAATAGGTTTTTTACGCGATATCGCAGTGAAAAAGGTGTCAAAAGTTGCGCATTTGCAAGGCCTATACGCGCACAGTGAGATTACATGTGATAAGTGACAGTGACACAAGTAAAAGTGCGAAAAACCCCAAATTTTTGAGGTTAAAGTGGAAATTGGACCATTTAACTTGAGATTTCTCGAGTTCTGCTGCCTGGATTTTTACGAGCGAAGTGCCTCGCACTGCGCCTTGCCGAGCCCCATCTTTTGACGTATAGCACAGCTTTGTGTGACGTCACGCCGAGACACTACAGCCAAAAAAACAAAAACCACATGTTGCGTGGTTTTGCTCCTGAACACCGGAGAGAGCTGAGCTTCGGAGGCATCGTGCGCCGCGTAAACAGCAGCCCGGAACCGCAAGCGCCATATTTTTAACTTTTATAGTTTCTTTTTTAAAAATAATTCTGTGACCAAACTTTGATAGTGAATAACTTTTTAATTAAGTGAGACGCGCGGGTTTTAAAACTGCTCAAAGTTGCGCGCTAGTTAGTTTTATCTATTTTAGACTTAGAAAAATTTTAGATGATCTAGGACTTAGAAAAATTTTTGAAAAACCAAATTTTTAGTTTTTTCAGGAAATTTTCACATTTTTATTTGTCAATTTTTTTTCTGTGTATTGTGTTCTGTGCGCCTTTTCTTACTGTATTTTTGTGTATTTTTTGGGAATTTTTCGCGCATCGGCTCGGGAGTTAAAAATTTTTTTCAAAATTTCTCCATATTTTCTAAATTAATTGTTTTTTATTGTTTCTGACCACGGGATAGTGTTTAGAGAGGTCGTACTATCCGACCGAAGCGGCAGCCAGGGTCGGAAATACTCAAAGACAAAGAAGTTGAACATTTTCGGCCATTTTGTTTTTAGATACCAGATTTTAATTTTAGTTTATCTCCCGAACCCCTTGTCGGAAAATTCCGAGACAGGTGTCCCTGCTCCTTATTTTTTGGGCCCTATCCATCCCCATCAAAATTTTTAAATTTCGGCGCATAGAAATTTTTCGTCCCGAAACCCCTTTAGGGAGCAAGAGGAGGTCAAGGGAGAACCCCTGGAGAAAGCCCGGCGGCTCCACGACGTCTGGTTCAGGAGTTATCAGCTCCTAAAGTTGGAGTTTGACAGCTCGGCGGCCATTTTGTTATTCCTTCAGCCGTCATAGCTCTTGAACTAGGAGTCCTAGCGACCTGCGGCTTTCTTCAGTGGACCCCGGGGCTCAGTATCTACCCGCCCCTCCAGGTTTCAGGCCGTTTCAGTGCCTGAAAATTTTGACTCCCGGAAGTGGTCCCGGAGGAGAGAGGAGAGAGAGCGAAGCCGGACAGAGAAAATTCCATGGTTCTGCGGCCACCCGGAGCGGAGTTATAGCCTGTCAAATTTCGACTTTGACAGTTCAGGCCGCCATCTTGGGGAATTTCAACCCCCGATATCTCCGAAACGGGAAGTCGTAGCGACCTGGGGTTTTCTTTGTGCAGAAGCCCGGTGGAAGGTCTACCCAACGAAACTTTTTTCAGGAAGATCCAGGACTTTTCAGCCTGAAAAATTTCAGGACTCTGATTTTCCTGAAACCGGTCTCCAACGGTGCGTCTCGGCGAGCCCTCTTCAGGGAAGGAAACCGCGTTCCGATCGGACCACTGGTTCCTGAGATACGGCCTGGTATCTGATTTCGGCGGCCATCTTGGATCCGATAACGAAAACGGAAACCGGTCACATCTCCGGATCCCTTGGGGCTAGCGGGGCGTGCGTGGTGTCCCTGAACGCGGCTCGAAGAGAGCTATCCTTTGGGTGGATTTTTGTAGCTCTACATAGAGCCGTTTTGACTCTACATTGTTATTTTTGTTATTCTTTTTACTGTGTGTAGATTTATATTATTTTTAAGACTAGCAGTGTATTCTGCTAATTTATATCGTATAGTAGACCGGCTCTACATAGAGTTTTGTGGAAATTCTTTAGGATATTATTGTAATTCCTTAAGCCCTAGTCGGGGTAAAATTCTGACAGAGTCCGCGACTCTATTGTTTTATTTCTGTGTACTTGACCTAAATTGTTAAACCAATTATTCTCATTTGACATTGCACAAACATCTATTTTACGACTTTACAACACGGTGACGCGTGCCCTGTTGATTAAACGTCTTCCTTTATACGAGGAACCACACTACCTCCGACATGCTAGGATTGAGAACCCCCTCGAAGGGGGCACCAGCAGCCGAAGCTGAGACCTCTCCTATTAGTGTAGGAGAGAAGAGTGTCAGGACGAGTATTGGAGAGTGGGAAGCTACTGGGGCAAGCTCCACCCCTCCATCGAGAATACCAAGACAGAGCCCAGCAATACGACCTAAACAGACACAGGCGCAGACGCAGCACACAAAGAAAGAGAACGTAAACAAAACGTTCATCTCAATACCTGCGTCACCTTCGTCACCGGCACAAGGCTACAAAAACCGAGTGGCGGAAGCGAAGGCCTGTCTCTTAAAAGGCAAATTAAATATTAACAGCTCGAAAAACTTAAAGACCGAGATAAAAAATAGCGTTGGTGAGGCCTTGGATAGGCTGTATGCACTGGTTAAAGAGTCGGAGGCCGAGGGTAAAAAAGGACAAACGAAAGCGGAGACCAGTGGGCCATCGAAGCAGGTTGGACCCAAAGTGGAGACCACAATACCTGAGCCCCCGACTTCTAACCAGGACGTGATGGTGAGGGCCTTGGAGGAGCACTCAAGGCTGCTGATTGAGAATAGCCGGAAATTGGACGACCTAAGGAGGAAAGAGCAAAGTAAGTCCACCGCCGCCACTGCACACCAGCCTCATGACCATGAGTTGGCCAAGAGGTTGGAGGAGCACGGAAAGCACATAGAGGCCAACAATGCGAAAATGGACGAACTGAAGGAGACACTGGACTTTACGCTGGAAAAGTTGGCCTCAAAGACCTATGCCGAAGCAGCCGCCGGTAGTCCTGAAAGACCCACCCAGAAGAGAGGGACACTACACTCTGTGTGTGTCACCTCCAATAACGAGACGGAGACTGGGGAAGAGGTCTTGGATAAAATCAGGAGGGCGGTTGACGCAAAGGAAGGGTGGATAAAAGTGGAAAAAGTAAGAAAGGCACGGGATAGAAAAGTAATAATAGGATTAAGGACGAAAGAAGACAGGAACCGAATAAAGGAAAGGTTGAAAAAGGATGGTGTCGACCTCAGCGTGGAGGAGGTCGAAAACAAGGATCCCTTACTGGTGCTCAGGAGTGTGCTCGCAGTCAACACTGACGAGGACATTGCAAAGGCCCTGAGGAACCAGAACAGGAGTGTTTTCGACAGCCTCGACGCTGAGGACGACAGAATGAAAGTCCGATATCGGAGAAGGACGTGGAATCCCCACACCAGCCATGTGGTCATCAGTGTTTCACCTATAGTCTGGCGACGAATGCTAGACAAGGGCTACGCGCATGTCGATCTTCAGCGTATCCGGGTCGAAGATCAGACCCCGCTGATGCAGTGCACTCGCTGCTTGGGTTTTGGCCACGGCAAGAAGTACTGCACAGAGACAGTGGACCTATGTAGTCATTGCGGTGGCCCACACCTAAGGAGTGAGTGTGCCGACTATCTGGCTGACGTACCCCCGAGTTGCAAAAATTGCACAAGGGGAGGTCGGGAACGAGCGGCCCATAACGCATTTAGCCACGATTGCCCTACTAGGAAGAGGTGGGACGAAATAGCGAGGGCAACCGTGGCTTATTGCTAAGGGCAGCCAGAAGGACACTAGATATATAATCGCGCAAGCGAACCTCCAACGATCCAGACTGGCGACCGATGAGCTGATGATCGAGGCGGAAAGGCGCAGAGTAGCAGTCGCACTCATCCAGGAGCCGTATGTGGGATCCATCGGGGAAATGAGGAGTCGCAGAGGGGTGAGGATCTTCCAGAACACCAGTGTGGACGGGGGAACTGTAAAAGCCGCCATAGCGGTCTTTGACCCAGACTTAGACGTGATACAGTTCCCCAAGCTTACCACCAATAACATCGTGGTGGTAAGGATTCAGACTGGTGCCTGGAAGATCAATCTAACCTCAGTCTACTTCGAATGCCCCCGACATGATCACCCTATCGATGCGGACCTGGAACGCCTGGCCCACATAAGCCAGCAAATCGACTCGTCGGGATGGATTGTTGGAGGCGACGTAAACGCAAAGAGTGCGTGGTGGGGTAGTCCCACAAATGATCACAGGGGGGAGGAGCTTGCCGGCTGTCTTGACGAGCTAGATCTGGCTGTACTGAACCAGGGAAAGGTGCCAACCTTCGACACCATCAGGGGGGGTAAACGGTACCAGAGTTTCGTGGATATAACGGCTTGCACGTCAAACATCTTGGGCTTCATAGACGGGTGGAACGTAGTTGAGAATCTCACGAGCTCGGATCACAATGGCATGGTATTTCACTTAAACTTGAAAAAATCTAAAGGCGCTAGCATATCAAGGACTACACGAAAATACAATACTAAAAAAGCAAATTGGGATGAATTCTATGGCAGACTCACCCAATTGTTTGAAGAAAACAAAATCACAATCACAGACCTTACACATATACACACTACGGAACATTTGGAACAAATTACACACAAAATTATAGAGTCAATAGATATAGCATGCAAACACTCAATGCCTACCAAAAAAGCTAAGGAAATACTTACCGTGCCATGGTGGTCCGAAAAACTCGCAGAGATGAAGAGAGAGGTGACCCGTAGGAAGCGCAGGATCCGATGTGCAGCCCCAATCCGCAGAGCAAAAGTCATCCAAGAGTACCTGGAACAGAAGGACGCGTATGAGTCAGAGGCAGCGAAGGCTCAAATAGACAGCTGGCGGGAGTTCTGCGGGAAGCAGGACAGGGAGAGCATGTGGGACGGGATCTACAGAGTCATAGGCAGAACAACAAGGAGATCTGAAGACCTACCGCTGACAAAGGACGGAGTTACCCTTGATGCTAAGGGTTCCGTGCAGCTACTAGCTGAAACGTTTTACCCGGAGGACCTCGACATAAGCGACAATCAACAGCACCGAGAAACCCGACTGAGAGCCGAAGTGGTGAACGCCGGGGGACAAGTTGATGCTTGCGACCCGCCGTTTACTATGGAGGAGCTCATGAAGGCGATCGAGTCTTTCAGTCCAAAAAAGGCCCCTGGGGAGGACGGTTTCACAGCGGACATCTGTCTTCGAGTTGTGAAGGCCCACCCGGAAATTATGCTGCTGCTTTTCAACAAATGCCTGAAATGCGAGTATTTCCCCGTAGCGTGGAAGAGAGCTGTTGTCATAATCCTGCGGAAGCCTGGCAAGAGCGACTATACCGTCCCAAAATCTCACAGACCTATCGGCCTCCTGTCCATTATGGGCAAAACATACGAGAAGCTGCTGGTGACCCGACTTAAGTTCCATCTATTACCGAAGATGAGCCCCCGTCAGTACGGATTTATGCCACAGCGCAGCACCGAAGACTCCCTCTATAACGTAATGCAATACATCCGCAGCAAACTAAGACAAAAGAAAATCATTACATTGATTTCACTGGATATAGAGGGAGCATTCGACAGTGCATGGTGGCCTGCAATCCGAGTCCGACTGGCGGAGGAGAATTGTCCGTTGAACTTAAGGAGGGTCATCGACAGTTATCTCAGCGACAGAGAGGTCGTAGTAAGGTATGCGGGAGAGCAACACACGAGATCCACAAGGAAGGGTTGTGTCCAGGGCTCCATAGGAGGACCAATCCTATGGAACTTACTGTTGGACCCTCTCTTGAAGGATCTGGAGGACGAGGGTAACTATTGCCAGGCATTCGCGGATGACGTGGTTATGGCGTTTGACGGAGATACAGCTGAAGAAATCGAAAGGCAGGCGAACCTCGCTCTCGAACGTGTCAGGGCGTGGGGTGTAAAGAGCAAACTGAAGTTTGCTCCACATAAGACAAACGCTCTACTTATTACCAACAGGCTCAAATATGACACCCCTCGCCTTGTCATGGGAGGGATAGAGGTCTGCTTTGCAGAGGAGATTAAACTGCTGGGGGTGACGATAGACCAAAAGCTTACTTTTAACACCCACATAAGCAACGTCTGCAGGAAGGCTACGGGGATATACAAGCAACTGGCAAGGGCAGCAAAAGTTAGCTGGGGACTTCATCCCGAAATCATCAGGACGATATACGTGGCCACCATCGAGCCGGTGATCTTATATGCGGCCAGCGTATGGGCACCGGCTGCGGAAAAATTGATGACAAGGAGAAAATTCGAAACAGTCCAGAGAGGTATCGCGCAGAAGCAGTGCGGAGCCTACCGCACTGTCTCCCTGAACGCTGCGTTACTGTTGGCGGGAATGCTCCCCCTCGACCTCCGAGTCCGTGAGGCGGCCTCATTATATGAGGCCAAGAGGGGAGCGGACCTGCCGCAGCTGGGCGACAGGGAGATAGAGCGGAAGGGATCCGCATTGGAAACGCCGCACCCGGCGGAGCTAACAAAAATAGAGTTCGGTATCCTGGCAGACCAGGAGGCCCTAAGTGACAACACAAGGTACCAAACTAAGATCTTTACAGACGGGAGCAAGATTGGCGGCAGGGTCGGCGCCGCATTGTCAATATGGCAAGGCGACGCCGAGACCAAAGCCGTCAAGCTTGCTCTCTCGAGTTACTGTACCGTGTACCAAGCAGAGCTCCTGGCGTTGCGCGAAGCAACGAGTGCGGCGCTTAGCAGTGCTGGGTCTTCTTTTGGAATCTATAGTGACTCCAGGGCGGCTCTAGAAACGGTCACAAACCATCGTTGCCTCCACCCGCTAGCCATCACAGCAAGGGAGAACATTAGATCTATCTCCCTCCAGGGCAAGGAAATCTCCCTGTTCTGGATCAAGGCTCATGCGGGTTTGGACGGGAACGAGAGGGCTGACCAGCTAGCCAAGGAGGCCGCTATGGCATCCAAAAGGAGACCAAACTACGACCTATGCCCGGTATCACACGTCAAGCGAGTCCTCCGAATGGAGACGCTTGAGGTGTGGAACCGGAGGTATACAGAAGGCACAACAGCAGCGACGACAAAAATTTTCTTCCCTGATGCGGTGGCAGCGCACAGGATAGTCAGGAAGGTGCTTCCACGCGGCATACTGACCCAGGCAATGACCGGGCATGGTGGATTCTCCGAATACTTAAACCGGTTTAAGTGCAAGGAGAATCCATCATGCTCATGCGAGCCCGGGATGCCGGAGACAGTCACCCATCTGCTCCTGGAATGCCCCCAGAATGGAATACAGAGGTATAACCTGGAACAAAAAATAGACTTGACATTAACTAAAGACAGCATTAAAGACATCATGATGGGAAAAAGCAGAGACAGATTTGTTAAGTATTGCATTGAAGTAGTAAGTAAGACTATTGTAAAAAATAAAAATAAGTAAAGAAAAGTATGCTAAAATAATATACTGCGTATATTAAGAACTAGCATACAAAATATATATATGACAAATAATATAGTATTAAATGTTATATATAAATATAGTATTAAATAATATAGTAGTTAATAAGAAAATTGTAAGTAATAAATAATTAATTTATTGACCAAATACAAAATTCAAAAATGTTAATAAATAATTTTATACTTTCGGAAATATAATTAACAATCATCTACTAAAACAATATATATATATATTTATAACGGAATATAACTAAACTAAACCTATATTATAAACTAAACCTATAAAAAGTAAATGCCCCCCAGGTCCCCGTCATTGGTTATGGTGCCCAGAAGGCTGGCAGCGTTGCCTCTTTGGATTGCTAGGCTAATCCTTTGGCCAAAATAGCTGCCAGCCCTCTGGTCGCCGGATGTTTGAATGAGCCGCTCCGAAATTTCCTTATATAGGGCTTTCGCGCCCGGACCCCACGGCCCCAGAGTTTCCACTCCAAACGGCGCAAACATGTAGCCCTCACCGAGGACAGCATATTTCCGCCGCTTGTGTTGCTCTGCCGTGGTGGCCGCAGCTCCGGCTTTAGAGGAGGTCGCTTGGAGATGGGACGGGGCTAGCGTATCAACGCAAGTAGCGTCCCACACAAGAGTCCTCCCCTGCTTCCACGGAATGAGCGTCATGCCGTCAGGGCGCCTACCATCGTCACGTGCGATACCGTTCGGCTCTAAAATGGCCGGCACGCTAACGGAGGCAAGAGCCCTACGGATGACGTCATTCAAAGAGGCGTGGCGGGAGATGCGGCCAGCACTCTTCTGGCAGGACAAGCCGTGGTGACCTAGGGAGTCTACGTGGGCGCCACAGCGGCAGCGGTGTGGCTCATTAGTTTTGGAGCCAAGTCGCAGACAGGTTGCCAAAGTTAAAGTTGGTTTGTCGAGGAGAGTGCCAAGGTTTGGAGACGGCAAAGAGTGAAGCCAGAGCCCCGCCTCCGGCTCCGCTACAGCAAGGAGACGAGCACGCTCTGCTGTGCTTTGAGCGGAGGTGATGAGGTCTTTAAGAGAAGATTGACAGAGGGGCTCGTCCCACTGCTTTTGAGATTTCGGGGAAACCGGAAGCGAATCATCTGGGCAGGCCTGCTCCCACGCGCTTATTGCCTCGCTCGAACAGGCAATCGCGACATTGTCGGCAGCTGGGCTAAAAATTTTGCTGGCGAGTTCCTGCGTGCTGTGGAAAGAGGCTAAGAACGCTGGAAGGGCTACACTGACAACCTGCCGGATTCCCAGGCCGCCGTGCCGGATTGGCAGAGAAGCCTGGGTCCAGGCACGACTGTCCAAATGGACGTTCAGGATGGATGTGAGGGTGGTTTTAAGGACGGCGTCGAGGGGTTCAATAATATGAGGGAATTTCCAAATGGGGCTACATCTTAAAATATATGTAAATTTGGGGACAAAAAGACAAAATTTTATGATGACTAAAGCCATGTGTGCACTGACTTTTAGAAGGCGATCCGAATAAGTTTTGTGAATGGTTAGATGTTCGTTGATGAGCGATGGTATGGATTCCTGAAAAACGGGAGCCCCTAATAGTCTGAGCGAAGATTTATCTATAATTTTAATGTTAGGGGCTAAAGAATTGAAGATAGAGATAATACTATGTAAGTCAGTCGGAGGAAGCGATTTATTTATAAACAATTCACACTTGGAGAAATTTAAATCTAAACCTATTTCGCTAAAACCATCGCACAGACTTCTTAGGTCGTCCAAAACTGTTTTCCAGTCCCCCCCTAAAGTGCCGTCGTCGAGATACCATGAATTAAATTTCGAATTTAGATTTGAGATTACTGGATGGATGGCGAGGCTGAAGATAGCGGGTCCAAGAGGATCACCCTGCTGACAACCAACTGCCGAGGATAGGCGATGGTTTTTGAAGAGAAGGTGCGTAGGTTGCTGGTAGCATTGCCATAAGTATTTAAATATTAAAGGTGTGGCATCTTTAACTTGTGCCAGCAGGGCGCCTCTATCCACAGAGTTGAACGCATTTTTAACATCCACCTTCAGCAGCACCTCGCAGGAGTCGTCGTGCACAAACGCGCGTGCTGCGTGTACAGCAGCTTCGCAACCACCTTTGCTGCCGAAACCAAGTTGTGACGGCTGGAACTTTTTGGTCAGAGAAGGAAATACTTGTTTACAGCAAATTTTGGAACAGATCCGTCTAAGAGTAAAGCCCACCGCGATAGGTCTAATTCCTCCATCTTTTTTTTTTAAGGCGCAGAGATTTGCTCCATATAATATTTCTAACACGTCACTACAAACTTTACCAGACAGCATAAGGTAATAAATTAAGTTACTGAAATGGGTCTGGCATAAACTGTCCATTATGGAACAATCTAGAAAAAAAATTGTAAAAAGTGAAACATTGTTAGCATCATAAGTTAAAAATAAGAAGTAAAATTGTAATACATAGTGGTAAGATAGTTAAGTCAAAAAACTGTAAGAATAAAATATTGTTGAATATAAATAAAGAAACACCCGGGAATCCTCTTCCCCCCTATTGTTGATACAGTAAGAAAATAATAAAGTATGGTAATAGAGGACGGCTAGATAGATATGATGGTATGGAAAAGAGGAAGGAAACGGAATGTTAGATAGATCAAGACAAAGTATGTATAAATAAACAATATAGCTAGTTAGAGTAGACAAAGCACGGTAAGAATGAGGAAGGACGTTAGAAAGAAAAAGTATGCAGCATGAAAGTGCGAGAGGCATAATCGATGGAACTGGAGTGAAACTGTTTGGCTTGAAATAGGCTCCGATTATGTTGGAGGGAGATCAGGAAAAAAAAAAAAAAAAAAAAAACCTAACCTAACCTAACCTAACCTATATTTTAACTTAGGGTTTTTGAGAGCATGAGTCCCAACAAAGCACCAGGAGAGGATGGAATCACGTCGGACCTAGGACAAAAAGCCTTTCTTGCCAGCCCAGTGATCCTAGCAATCTACAATAAATGCCTGGAACTCGGATACTTTCCAAAATGCTGGAAGACTGCCCAGATCAAAATTATACCCAAGCCTGCCCGTGAGGACTACTCGCAACCCAAATCGTACCGCCCAATTGGACTACTACCAGTGCTGGGAAAGGTCCTGGAGAAACTGACTTTCAACAGAATAACATGGGAAACGGCAAAAGAAGGGAATCTCAGCCCAAGGCAATACGGCTTCAGAGCCCAGGTCAGCACAGAGGACGCACTATACGACGCACTAACGTACGTCTACGAAGGCCACAAAAATAAACACATAACTGCGCTGATCTCTTTAGATATAGAGGGAGCTTTTGACGGAGCATGGTGGTCGGCAATCTTAAAAGAGTTGGCGGAGAGATGCAGGGACGAGTGGCTGGTCAGAATAATAGCCAGTTATCTCGAGGACCGCCGAGTTACCTTGAACTACATGGGTGAAAAGATCGAGGTGAAGACGGAAAGAGGATGCATCCAGGGATCGATTGGGGGAGCTACATTGTGGAATCTGCAACTGGACCCAATGCTGAGGGAATCCGAAAAACTCAAAGCAAATATTCATGCGTTTGCTGATGACATCCTCTTCCTAGCTAGTGAGAACACCACAGGCGAACTAACCAGCTCAGTAAACCTAGCACAGAAGACGGTAGCCGAATGGGGAGAAATGAACAAGCTGAGGTTCGCCCCCCATAAAACGCAGGCCGTAGTATTAACCAAAAAAATAAAATATGACACCCCAGTGTTCCAGATGATGGGTGCTCCCATCTACCCCTCAGAAACAATAAAAATTCTGGATCTACGATCGACAGGAACCTGAGTTTTGGCCCCCATCTCGACAATGTCGTCAAAAAGGCCATAAACCTCTTTAAGGCGGTGGCAAGGATGGCGAAAGCCCAGTGGGGCCTAAATCCAGAAATAACAAAAACCATCTACCACACGGTGGTCGAACCCACTGTCCTCTACGCCGCTGGGGCATGGGGGGTGGCTGCCGAGAGAGTCCACGTTCGAAAAAGACTCGACAGGGTGACCAGGGCCTTCTCGATAAACATTTCTAGAGCCCATCGAACAGTGTCCACCATATCGAGCGCAATCATGGCCCGCGTCATTCCCCTAGACCTTAGGGCGATGGAGCAGAAGGAACTATACGAAGTAAAAAGGGGGAAACCATTAAGGGAGATCCCTGACAGAACCCTCCAACTAAGAGCTCACCCCTCCAGCCTCCCCCATCCGGCAGCCAGAGATCGCCTGGAATTCGGCATGGCCAAAACGGAAGAGGAGATCTTTACAGGAACGACCCACCAGGAGGAGGATAACGATATCAGGATATTTACAGACGGCAGTAAAATAGAGGGCAGAGTGGGGGCCGCCATGACCTTATGGAAAGGCGAAAAGGAAATAGGATACCACAAATTTCGACTGGGAAGCCACTGTTCGGTATACCAGGCGGAAATGGTGGCGATCAACCGGGCCACTGAGATGGCCACAAGAAAGGAGAAATCAATTAAAATATATAGTGACTCACGATCAGCCATCCAAGCGGTGAGCGACCCAAACACCCTCAATCCTATAGCGGTGGAGATCCGGCAAAACATAAGAATAGCAACAGAAAGTGGAAATCAAGTAAAGCTCTACTGGATCAAAGCCCACGCTGGATTAAAGGGTAACGAGAGAGCAGACGAGCTGGCGAAATCTGCGGCCTTAACCAGTAAAACGGCCCCAGTATACGACGAGTTCCCACTGTCATTTGCGAAGCGCTCAATAAGAGGGACTACGCTGAACAGATGGCAGGAGCGTTTCGAGACGGCACCCACGGCTTCGGTAACGAAGCTGTTTTTCAACAACATTAGAGTCGCAAACCATATGATGAAGAAACTAAAGAACAGCAATGTGACCGCCCAGCTCCTAACCGGGCACGGCGGATTTAGATACTACCTGCACAGGTTCAAGCTTTCAGAGACACCTTACTGCACATGCGATGACCAAACGGAGGAGACAGTCATGCACGTGATATTCGACTGCCCAAAGTACGGTCGCGAAAGATGGGAATGCGGAGAAAAATTAAGAATAGACGTAATAGCTGACAACTTAAAACACATAATGGAATTGGATGAAAACCGAGACGCCTTCATGAAATACGCGGAAGGGGCTATAAAGAGGGCAGGCAGGGAGAATGGGGCTAGATACGCACAGTGATGGAGTCGTGGCTGGTATTAGAAATAAGCCGTAGTAATAGCACTAGATCGTAGTAGTAGTAACTTGCCTGTAGCCTCTGTAGTCTCTGTAGTCCTTGTGTTCTCACTGAGCTTTCCTCGCGCTATTGTAAATACTGTCAATTAGCAGGTAACCCACAGACTGCCGCAGACATGGTGTGCAAACACTGCGAGGAGGAGTTCCGGGCCCTCGAAGAAGCCTCAAGCTGTACGATAGGAATGATGGCAAGAATGGTTCAGTTCCTCCTCATCGGCCGTAGGGGGCAGGATGGGCCCCGCGGTCAACAAACCACAGAGGAGGCACCGGCAGCAGCCCATGAAGAGCCATCTGACCACAGCGACAGAATAGCTGCTGTCGAATCAAACCCGCCAACGTACACGGTGGAGGAGCCCGAGGATGACGAGGAGGAGGGGGAAGCCCGCAGCAGTGAGTACCCTCGGTCGCCTGGCACTTCAACAGGAAACCCACCGCTCCTGGAGTCTGTGGAGGAGACGGAGCTGGGGGAGGAAGAGGAGAATGGTGCGGACATAGAACCAGCGTTAAAAACGGCCCGCCCACCGCAAGAGCTCCATAAATCAAGCGCCGAGACCAGCTCTCTCTCCTCGTTCCGCTACCCCACAGGGCAGGCCACCGAGACTGAAACATCTGAATGGAGCTCCCCTGCAGAGGATCCGAGCAGGGTAGAGCGACTAAAAGCGCTCTACAAAGGCGCCCGAAACACCACCTCAAACACGCAAGTAATAATTATTGGAGAACGGGAGTTTGAGAGTCAGGGAGAGGCAGAAGCGGACTTGGAGAGGGAGACCGAGGAGGAGGATCAGGAAGAGGAGGACCCCTATGCCGGCGACGACTCGGGCTCCTCGTACCACCCTCCGGAAAAGAGGCGCCATAGGACCCTGCTGGACAGGGAGGACCCGAAGCCGAAACCCTGGAAAAGGCCCAAAGCAAGAGGAGGGAGGCCGAGAAAGCCGGAAGGCCGGCAATGCGTACTCTGCGGCTACTACACAGAGAAGGGTCACATCAGACGGCATTTCCTGGCCAGGCACCGGGGTCTGGGAGATGAGGCCGAGCTGTTCTACGCGACATACGGGACGCTGGTCACACCAACCCCGCTAAACGAGTGCCCGGCAAGGTCTCGGCCACCCAACGAATTCCTGGCCACAGCGGAGGGAGTCGATTGGACCTGGCTGGGAGGAAAAACAGCATAGCAATATTAAAATTAAAAAAAAATATATATATATATATATAATAATAATAATAATAATAATAATAATAACGTACCTGAGTACTCCTGGGGGTGTCCTGTGGTCAGGTTGAGCCGACCGGGTGGATGGTTGGACAGGCCCCCTGTCTCTGGCTTGCCTTTACTGGCCGTTCAGAGTGGGGTCGCAAGAGCTGTTGCTCGAGGGTTGATGTGGACACCTAAGTGGCGAGTTGGCTATATGTTTAAAGTCCAGTGCCACCTCTCTTCCCCCCAGCTTTCTGACCGGTGTTGCCCTTAGGCCATTTTTTAATGTCGCTATTAATAGGGGCCCATCTAGCAGTTGGCGAGTCACCGTCTGCCAGAGATAAAAAGTGAGACAGTTTTATTAGGCAGGCGTCCGATGTTTCACCCAATAGCCCAGCCACTAGTCCATCATTTTCACCCAATAACCCGTTTCATTTAGATTCCATCAACCATCAATAGGCCCTATACTCCTCAGCGGGTGCTGTCCCTGTGTGCGTCCCATGACACGGGCAGGGACAGCATCCGCTCGGTGTACTCCTTGCATTTTATTAAATTGTCAAAAGGGCCTCTACGTGTTGGCTCAGGTGGTACTTTGTAGGTACCTAGCTCCACGCACGCCTCCCAAAGGTCCGGGACGTCATTGTCCCGTGAGCGGGAAAGACATACATAATAATAATTAAAAAAAAACCGCTGTCATGACAGACGTGTCAATTTTAGTCTATATTGTATAAATTCGTTTTTAATGTTTTCTGTGCCTTTTTAAATATTTTACACCTATGCAGATGCACATACTAGTTTCCTACAATGTGCAATATATTTAAAATGCGGCACCACAAGCCATGCAAACAATGTCAAAAGCATATCGGAAAAAATGAAAACGATACGAATACGAATATGATCACAAGGACACGCTCAAGAGCGGCACAACGCGCACGCCCACCACCTCCGCCCGCGCCGTCCAGCTCCTCGCCATCGCCATCGTCGTCGGGCGATGAATTCGCCACAGCGCCCGACACCAGCGAGTCGAGCGACGAGCGCGGGCCGCCGTCCCCGCTGCCACGAACACCTGCGCGACGAGGACGACCACCGCTGCCGGCACGCTTGGGGCCTGCGGGGCATCTTGCTCCGCCCACGGCTCCCGCTGCCGGTGGTATAGTGCGCCGCATGCGGTGGACGCAATCCATCAACGAAAACTGCATGCGCGCCTACTATGGGGCGACAGAGGGAGGTACTAATCTGTCCGCGTATCGTGTCCGGATGCTGCCTCTGTTCCAGGCGCTTGAACCGACCATCACCGTGTCTACGCAGCGTCTATCGGATCAGGTACGCGTCATCCAGCGACACAAGCGGTTGGATGACGCCACGCTTGATCGGCTACGCCTGGAAGCACTCTCTGCTCGTGCGACCTCTACCTCGGCGCGGGATCCGCCCGCCTTGTTGCCGGCTCCGATGCCTGCTCCCGACCTGGCACCGGGGGCATCGCGGGTTGATCCCAGTGCTGACGAGGAGGACTGTGCGAATCAGAGTGTGAGTACCCAGACCAATGAGCAACTGAGGAGGGCTTTGGAAGATGCGATTACGGGGTATCGTTCCACAAACAACTCTAGGCCACGACTACCACGCCTGCCCGTAAATAGACGCAATCTAGCGCTAATGGGAGCTCTAAACGGTCTGCTAGACCCGTATATACGGGCTAGTGAAGACTTACTTGATACACACTCAATCATGTACTGCGGGGCCATCGCGGCGTGCCGTGTTGCTCGCGTCAAGTTTCCGGACGCTGACCGTGCACCTAGGACCACCGGGGGTGTCCCTGCATGGCAAGTGCGGATTGAGCGTCGTATCAATACGTTTAGGACTCTCATTGCAAAGCTGATCTGCTTTAGGGGGGGCAACAACCGCCCCCGAGTCATGCGCTTTGTGAACCAGGCCTTTGCGGGATCTGGTATCAGGCCCCGCGACTATATGGCCAGCGTCACGGAGCGTATTGATTTTCTGAAGCAGAAAGTCTATGCATGGGCAGGCCGTATTCGCCGCTACAGAGAGCGTGTGGACCGATACAAGCAGAATTGCCTTTTCCAGAGCGATCAAAGGAAGGTGTACCGAAAATGGGAGGAAACCGACCTTCGTGTGTCCGACGGGCAGCTGCCGGATGCTACTGCCATGGTTGACTTCTGGCGTAGTATCTGGTCGGTACCAGTCGAACACACCGAAGGTGAGTGGATGAGTGTTGTCAAACGTGAGTGTGAGTTTATCGAACCCATGGGGACTGTTACCATCAGCCCCGAAGACGTTAGTTGTGCCATCCGTTTGGCCCCGAACTGGAAATGTCCTGGACCGGATGGATTACACAACTTTTGGCTGAAATGGTTTCGATGCTCACACCTGCATTTGGCAACGCAGTTCCAGCAGGCCCTTGAGCTCGGTTCCCTGCCATCTTTCTTGACGACTGGTATCACCTCCCTGCTCTATAAGTCCGGTAGTACCACGGAAGCGAAAAATTACAGACCCATCACGTGCTTGCCTACGCTGTACAAGCTCCTTTCATCCATTCTGAGAGCAAAAATTAACGCACACATCGTTGCAAACAACGTTTTGGCCCCTGCTCAAAATGGATGTAGAGTTGGGTCTCGTGGTACTAAAGAGCTCCTCCTCATAGATATGACCATTTGCCAACGAGTCCGGCGGAATAGAGGGGCCCTTTCGGCCGCCTGGATTGACTACAAGAAGGCCTATGATTCGGTGCCTCATTCATGGCTGAGGAGGATCTTAGAGTTGTATAAAGTTGATGCAGTTCTAAGATCCTTCTTAGGCGCTTGCATGGGGCAGTGGACCACAGTCCTTCGTCAACCGGGGGGAGGAGATTGCCCTTCTGGCCCGCAGGACTCTATAAGGATTGAACGTGGGATCTTCCAGGGCGACAGTCTGAGTCCTTTGTGGTTCTGCCTAGCAATGAATCCGCTTAGCACCCTGCTGAGGGATTCAGGACTAGGTTGCCGGCTTCGGAGGGAGGGTGAGGTCATTTCTCATCTGCTCTATATGGATGACCTTAAGCTATTTGCACCGAATGGTCATAACCTGTTGGAACTACTGAAAACAACAGAAGTCTTCAGTAGCGCCATCAAAATGGAGTTTGGTGTCGATAAGTGTGCGGTCATGCATGTACAGCGGGGGAAAGTTGTAAATTCAACAAATTTGCAACTTTCTGAGACAATGTCCCTCAAATCTATCTCCGAAGCAGAAACCTATAAGTATCTTGGTATGTCACAGTCATTGGGTATTGAGGGTGAGGGCGTAAAGCGGGCGGTGAAGGAGCGCTTCTTTTGTCGCCTGACCAAAGTACTTAATAGTCTTTTGTCGGGCGGCAACAAGGTGCGCGCCTTCAACGCCTGGGTGATGCCCTTGCTTACTTACTCCTTTGGCGTACTAAGGTGGACTCAGACTGAGCTGGATGCCCTGGATCGAAGAGTCCGAGTACTGCTTACTGCGCATCGCATGCTACACCCATGCTCGTCTGTTATGAGACTGTACATCTCGCGGAAGTGTGGAGGTCGCGGCTTTTTAAATGCCAAAGACCTCCACAACCGCGAGGTGTGCAGTCTCAGGGATTATTTCCTAAACAACGAGTGTGGGATGCATCGTGACGTAGTAGCAGTAGACGGAAACTTCACCCCGCTCGCCTTGGCAAACGAGAACTGGCGCAGACTTAAAGTAATGAGCGTCGAGGACCGCAGAGCGGTGTGGAGGAGCAAGGAGCTACACGGGCGGTTCTACAAGGCCCTCACAGGGCCCGATGTAGATCTGCTCGCGTCGGTGAACTGGCTACGTTTCGGGGATCTCTTCGGGGAAACCGAAGGTTTTGTCTGTGCAATTGCGGACGAAGTTATCATGACGAACAATTACCGGAGGTATATCCTGAAGGACGGTACGGTCGACATTTGTCGGGCATGCCGCCGTCCCGGGGAGTCACTCAGGCATATTATCTCCGGTTGTGGTCATCTTGCTAACGGCGAGTACTTGCACAGACATAACCTTGTAGCCAGGATTATTCACCAGCAACTTGCTCTGCTATACGGTCTTGTGGTTTCCGAAGTGCCTTACTATAAGTACACCCCTGCGCCAGTTCTCGAAAATGGTCGTGCCACGCTCTATTGGGATCGATCTGTCATCACGGACAGGACTATTCTTGCCAATAGGCCTGATATTGTGCTGACAGATCGATCGAAACGCCAGGCGGTGCTCGTCGACATCACCATCCCCCATGATGAGAACCTCGTGAAGGCCGAGAAGGACAAAGCCAGCAAGTACCTAGACCTGGCTCACGAGGTAACCGCCATGTGGGATGTTGATTCGACGATCATCGTCCCGATAGTCGTTTCGGCGAACGGTTTAATAGCGAAGAGTCTCGACCATCACCTCAAGAGACTTTCGCTAGATGGCTGGATCAAGGGTCAAATACAGAAGGCGGTACTCCTGGATACTGCGCGGATAGTCAGGAGGTTCCTGTCTCTGACGCCCTGACCACCGGCAGCTTAGGCCCCGCCTCGCTGCCGGCGGTACCCTAGGTTAGGTTTTTATAATGATTTTATGTTTTGTATATAGTTTTTATATTTTACTTTTTATAAATTTATTGTAAAATCCTAACTTAAGATGAAATAAGAATAAAGAGATAATAATAATAATATATATATATATACACATATTTGTAAATAATAATATATCTATATATAACTATCACCTAAATAGTAATAATCAGATACAGGCACAATAAGATTATAGATTAAAACTTGACCGGACTGTATACCGGGAGTAGATTTAAAATCATTTAGATTACATTAGTGTACACGTAGAAATTGAATTAACACGGCAGGCGAAATATAAAGTCAATAAACTTGCCAGTAAACATCAACTAATAGCTAAAAGCACTGAAATTGAAATCAGTGAGAAAGCCCCAGAGAAGAGACTGGTCAAGTGGTGTTTTTAGCCGGTAGGAGTCCGGCACTGTCTGGGCTTCCCTTCCCAGGCGTGCGTGACGCATTTTCACCACTTGTCCAGCCTCTCGCCCTAGCCCTTTTTTTTTTTTTACTTGGGGAAATGCCTTTACGCATCCCGCCATGGCCGGGTGGGCCAGGGCGGGTATGACGGGCTCCCGGGAACCGCCCGGACTACCGTCTAAAACCCCAAGGTGCTCCGTCTCGTCACCATGTTGTCGGGTTACGGGCACGCCATAGGCACTCTTCCGCGACCCGGCGGTGACTGGCCTGGTGGAAAGGCCGCAGGCTCTGTGGCAGCAGGGGAGAAAGATGTTAGCCCTGCCTGCGCCGACGGGATGACTGGCACGCGGGGACGCGTGCGCTGCCGACTCGGGCCAGTTGGTTATCCGGCCGACAGGCTTCCCCAAGCCTGCCGGCCCTGGCCACTGTTAAGGCGGAATGTGGCGGTCGTAGACTCGCCGCCTCCGGCCTATTCGCCTTTGGCGGCCGGGGTCCTCGGAAGTTACCTCCCGCTGTCTCTCGGCCGCCTCCTTCATTTCCATGACAGTCTCGCAGAAGGCGAGGACTGCCTTCCATGCCCTGTCGCTGCCAACCATGTTGTAAACCACGGTTGGCAGCGAGAGTTCATGGCCTACTATGGAACGCAGGGTTTCGCGTTCTCCGTCCCAGGCTGGGCACACCTCTAGTGTGTGCTGGGCCGTCTCCTCCAGGCAGTTGTCACAGTGGTGACATGCTGCGGTTGGCTCTCTCCTTATACGACACAGATACCTCCCGAAGCATCCGTGCCCCGAGAGGATCTGCGTCAGACGGAAGGTCATTGCACCATGCCGTCTGTCCAACCACTGTCGGAGAACTGGACGAACTGCCTGGATAGTCTTGAGGCCCGCACTAGGTTGTGCCAGCCTCTCCTCCCACATTGCCACCATTTCACGGCGCTCAGCGTCTCTCCTCGCCTGTACCTCCCTAGGCACCGGATGATTGCCTCTCTCGTGTTCCTCCTCGCGCCAGCGATATACTGCCGCGAGGGCCCCAGCGTCCAAGTCCCATGGTAAGGTACAGGCCAGAACACACGCAGCGTCCGTGCTTATGGTACGGTACCCTCTGATTACCCTCAGAGCCATCGCTCTCTGCGATCGACGCAGCTGAGCGATATTCTGGCGGCTGAGGGCAACAGCCCAGACTGGGGCACCGTAGAGCGCCATTGAGCGCACCACACCCGTGTATAAGCGGCGGCATGAAGCCCTGGGCCCTCCCAGGTTGGGTAGTATACGCCCAAAGGCTGCCGCCGCGCGCAGCAACTTGGGTGCTAGGCGCTCGAAGTGCGCTTTGAAGTTCCATTTGCTGTCAAGTACGACGCCAAGGTAGAGCAGCGTCGGCCTGACAGCAATTGGAACCCCCCCCCCACCACAATCTCGGCACCGGCTGGAGGTGCTCTTCGGTGACCATAGAAGCATATGGCCTCGGACTTTGGAAGAGCCACCTCCAAGCCTAGCCGGCGAATTCTGCCGACGCAGTGGGCAACCGCCGCCGTCGCCAATACGGCTGCGTCGCGGTAGCTGGGTCCCTGGGCCATCACGAGCGTGTCATCGGCGTAACAGGTGATTTTAACACCATGCAAGTTTTCCCCCCGTAGGACCCAGTCATAACCTATGTTCCACAGGAGTGGCCCTAGGACCGACCCCTGTGGAACTCCGCGGGACATTTCCCTCCTACCCCATTCCTGTTGCCCTGGCCAGACGACGAACCTCTCACTGAGGTAAGCCTCTGTGACTCGGAACAGGTGGAGGGGTACTCGGTGGTACCGCAGGGCCTCCTTTATTATGTCCCAGGGCAGGGTGTTAAAGGCGTTAGCAATGTCTAATGACACCGCCAGGATGACGCTACCCTGGGACACGGCCTCGTTTGCCGTTTCTTTAACCCGCTGAATTGCCCCCACTGTTGAGCGGCCTCGGCGGAAGCCAAATTGGCAGTCGGATAGATCCGGTCCTTCGCACTCCATGTGCTTGATGAGACGGGCAGCAATTATCCGCTCGAAAAGCTTACCCACCTCATCCAGCAGGACTATGGGTCTGTAGCCGGATGCAGATTCCGCCGGGCGCCCCTCTTTCCGGAGTAGGACCAGCTTGCCAACCTTCCACTCCTTAGGGAAGCAACCCTGCTCCAAGCAAGCAGTCAGGAGTCGCAGCACTCTCGGCTCTAACTTCTCTATGACCAGGGCCCAAGCACGGCCTGGGATGCCGTCGGGTCCAGGGGCTGTGTTCTTAGCACGGAGCCGGTTGACCGCCGCACGCAGCTCGGAAGCGCGGATTGGTGGGATAGTCTCCTCGTCCCTTGGGCTCACCACTGGCAGCGCCATAGTAGGCGGCTGGTGAGGTTCCCTGTCCGGGAAGAGTGCCGCGACCACACGAGCCATGAGCTCCGGCTGTAGTGTCTGCGTCAGTGGAGGCGCCCAGGGTCGCAGCTTGCTCCTGACGAGTTTATAGTGCCTTCCCCACGGGTCGGCGTTGAGGGTCTCCAGAAATTCGGCACGACTTGCCTCTATTGCACTCCCAATGGCTGCCGAGAGCTCCAGTTTGGAGGCCTTGTAGGCCTCGTACAGGCGGCGTTCCTCGTCCGCATCTGTTTGCCTGCACCTTTTTTGACGCATGTGCCGGCGCCGCGCAGCTACGCAGTCCTCGCGGATCTGTGCGAGCTCAGCGGTCCACCAGTACACGCGTCGCTTTGGCGGCAAAGACTTAGCCCGGGGCATCGCCGCGTCACAAATTTGCGACATGGCCTCCCGGAGCCGAGACGCTTCCGTCCCTACCACCACCTCTCCCTCCGGTGTGGGCAACCAGGCCTGCACGATGGCCGCCTCCTGCAAGAGTTCTCGGTCGAGCTTAGTGAGGACCCACCTTGGGCCGCATCCGACCGGGCCATTCCGACTTGGGTTGTTCGGAGTCTGTGAGGGTGTGGCGACTTGAAACCGGATGTATCGGTGGTCCGACAATGTCTCCACCACCACCATGACCTCCCAACCCTGGACACGGCTCGCCAGGGAGGCACTCGCAAACGTGATGTCCACGATGGAGCCACCCTGTTGCCGCACGCACGTGTCTGCCGTTCCCTGGTTGATAACCGCCAAGCCGGACGCAACTGCCCACTCCTCGAGGGTTGCACCTCTCGCATTCGTCGCCGGGGAGCCCCAGGCCGTGGACTTAGCGTTAAAGTCACCAGCGACGATTACGGGGCGTGGGCGAAACTGACCGACTCGAGCCCCTATTTCATCCAGGAGCCGCTCAAAGTCGGCCAGACAGCGGTTTGGAGAGAAATAGACCGCTACAAACCAGATTTCGCCACAGAGCGCAGCCACATAGCCCCTGCCTTTTATCGCACCGGTCAGCGGTGAACCACCGGCCATCGCTCGCGTAACTAGTGCAACACACCCCTCCACATCGCCTATCCAGTCATCCCGGGGAGGGATTGAGTATGGCTCTGACACCACAGCAACGCTGATCATACATTGCGCCAGGGACTGGAACAAGAGGTCCTGGGCCCTGGCGCAGTGATTGAGATTCGCCTGCAGTACGCGGAGGGCCATCTTAATCGGTGGCCATCTGATCCTCCTCATGTGCATCTGGCCTGCTGTCAGGTGCCCGGGGGCTGGTTCCAGCCTTCTTTCTTGCCGCCTTCGGGCGGGGGTTAGGCATAGTTTTGAGCCCAACCCGTGGTCCGATTTCTTGCCCGCGTTTGCACACACGACACAGTGTGGCGACGCGGAGCACTCACTCGCTCTGTGACCTTGTGTTAAAAAAAATATATATATATAATAATAATAATAATAAAAATAAAAAAAATAATAAAGGCGTAGGGATGTGACGGCCCCATCGCCCACCAGATTTCTGGTGCAATCAGTCAACGTAAGGCAGCTTGTGGCGGGCTGTTAGGGCGTAGCGACCCTACGTACCTGAGTACTCCTGGGGGTGTCCTGTGGTCAGGTTGAGCCGACCGGGTGGATGGTTGGACAGGCCCCCTGTCTCTGGCTTGCCTTTACTGGCCGTTCAGAGTGGAGTCGCAAGAGCTGTTGCTCGAGGGTTGATGTGGACACCTAAGTGGCGAGTTGGCTATATGTTTAAAGTCCAGTGCCACCTCTCTTCCCCCCAGCTTTCTGACCGGTGTTGCCCTTAGGCCATTTTTTAATGTCGCTATTAATAGGGGCCCATCTAGCAGTTGGCGAGTCACCGTCTGCCAGAGATAAAAAGTGAGACAGTTTTATTAGGCAGGCGTCCGATGTTTTACCCAATAGCCCAGCCACTAGTCCATAATTTTCACCCAATAACCCGTTTCATTTAGATTCCATCAACCATCAATAGGCCCTATACTCCTCAGCGGGTGCTGTCCCTGTGTGCGTCCCATGACACGGGCAGGGACAGCATCCGCTCGGTGTACTCCTTGCATTTTATTAAATTGTCAAAAGGGCCTCTACGTGTTGGCTCAGTTGGTACTTTGTAGGTACCTAGCTCCACGCACGCCTCCCAAAGGTCCGGGACGTCATTGTCCCGTGAGCGGGAAAGACATACATAATAATAATAATAATATATATATATATATACACATATTTGTAAATAATAATATATTTATATATAACTATCACCTAAATAGTAATAATCAGATACAGGCACAAAAAGATTATAGATTAAAACTTGACCGGAACCGGAGGTTGTCAGGAACAATGGTCGAGTAATACAGCAGTTAGAGCAATCTCTTTTTATGTTCGCAATAATTTTTATAACTGTATGTGCAACTTCGGTTATCGTCCTTGTCCTCGTCTGCAAATGTGTTTGCCGTGGCTGGTCCACATAAGTATCATGGGCGCTACAAAATCGAAGGAGGAGGTCTTCATCGCGCAGACTGCGGCCGGAGGTGACAATAAGGCTACTGCGGGCACCGACGAACTTAAATTCCATGCCAGTACCACCAACATCATTCTGGGGGTGATGCTCATCATACTTGTCCTTGGAGGCAGTTACGCGGTATACAGGAGGTGCAAGAAAACTCAGAAAAAATGGGTGCGTCAAGAGATCACTTTGCGTGACCTGCAGCGTGCGGCTCGAGAGGCTCCGATGAGTGTTTAAGTGTTAACAGAGTAAAAAAAAATCGCGTTTCGGTTTCGTGTGATAGTGTATTCACGCATTAGCAAAGGAACAGACTGATACAAATGGCAAAATTGTTACTATTGTGACGAAAAAGTGGAACAATAATGAGTAAGTGTGACATAAACATAAGGCAAATTAAGTAGACAAGTAGGTAATATAATTGTGTAATGACAGTTGAGTTATTGCAATGTTACGAAGAGTTAGTTGACATAAAGAAGTACTTGATTAAAAAGGGAAAATCTAGATTTGAAGGTAACATTACTAAAAATCAGCTGTCAAAAGTTAGTGATATTATAAATAGATGTGATGAATTTATTGGGAAAATTACCATACTGAAGAATGTACAACCTCAACTCATAGAAGAGGCTAATAGTTTGTATGACAAAATTACATGTTTGCATAACGGCATATTAGAGTTATGCACAAAGCCTGTAGTGGAAGAAAGTTTTAGTGGTGATACCAAATATTGTAAAATTGACAACATGGAGTTCGATTTAAAATCAGCCTGTAGCATGATTCCTCTTATGGATGGTACCGAGAACACGACAAAACGATTAATCGATGCCATTGATATGTACTCGGGTATGTTAGATGAGCCAGGTAAAAAAACATTAATTATTTTTGTATTAAAAGGAAGGTTGTCCGAAAGTGCGAAGTTGCGTATGTCAGCAACTTATTCGTCTGTAGAGCTACTTATAAGGGATTTGCGTAACACTCTGCTGCCTAAGAAATCCTTTACAGCTATCCATTCCCGACTTCAAAATATAAGTCAGGGTTGGCGTAGCATAGATCAGTATGGGTCCGAGATAGAGAAACTTTTCTCCGAATTAACAATAACGTAGGCGGATGGTAATTCGGCGAGTTATGACGTTTTAAAGCCGTTAAACGAAAAAATGTACATTAAGAAGTTCACAGATGGTTTGAAGGATCCAAGGCTTAGCGCCATCATTGCAGCTCGGAACTTCGGCAGCCTAAAAGATGCGATCCAGGCTGCGCAGGATGAAGACGTATCGAGGCCATCAACGTCCAGTCAAGCAGAGGTCATGGGTATGTACCGCTCACCAAACTCTTATAACAGATACTACAGAGGCGCTAGCAACCGGTACAGAGGTTATCGTCAGCGTTTTCAGAGGGGACCGCGACAGTTTTCGCATAATCGCTACCCTCAGCATCATCAAGGGAACACGCGTAGAGGGGGCCGTGGTGACAGATCACGGGGCAGGCCATATAGGGGTAGTTGGCATGCCATGTCCCGTAGCCGTGGGGTCAGTGCCCGTGGCAATGTGAATATGATATCCCCTGCCGAACATGACTCTGTCGGTCAATACACCGACGTGCCTAATACGGAATCGCTGAATCATTTTTTTCGTGTCTGACTTTATTTACACGTGCAATGATTTAAATAGAGTAGCCATAAATATAGGCAAGAAAACATATAGCTGGCTACTAGACACCGGAGCTTCCATTTCGGCGATAAAGTATGAAGTTATTAGAAGTTGGAATATACCGATCCATAAAAAGAGGTTATGTGTTAGAGGTATAGGTGGTCAGGTAACATCAACTGGATATGTACTTTTAAAGTTAAATTATGATGACTATGAATTCGAGCATACGTTCTTTGTATTTGAAAACCTATCTTGCAGCTCAGATGGTATCCTAGGGCAAGATTTCCTCAAACGTCATGCAGCGATTATTAACTTTGAAACAAACACTTTACAATTAATGACACAAAAGGAAGAACCATCAGAGATCAGCTTTAGCTGTTCATCAGGAACAAATAATAAATATTTAACAATTCCTGCTCGTAGCGAGTACATACACTATATGGATACTAGCATTGCGGAAGACTGCGTTGTGAGCAGTCAGCAATTATGCGAAGGGATATATGTTGCAAATGCGATAGTAAAACCGAGTCAAGGTAAAATACCCATTAGGATATTAAATACGAGGGACAGCGACGTTGTTTTAAGCCATTTTACAGTAAATAAAAGTAATTTGAGTGACTTCTTCATTTGTGAGTTTAGCAAGCCAAATATGAACGCCGAAAGGGTGAAGTCGTTGTTTTCTGCATTAGATTTTAATAAATTAAATGAAGAGGAACAGAAATCTATTGAGAACATTTGCGCAAAATATCCGGACGTCTTTTTCCTACCGGGAGATAGACTAACCACTACTACGCTGTACGAGCAATCGATAGAATTAAAACCGGGTAGCTCTCCAGTTTACGTTAAACCGTACCGGTTACCATACTCTCAAAAGTCTGAAATTGATAGGCAGATTCAAGGAATGCTTGATGATGGGATAATTGAAGAGGCAAGAAGTGCGTGGTCAAGTCCATTATTATTAGTGCCAAAAAAGTTAGATTCCTCGAAACAAAAGAAATGGCGTGTCGTAATTGATTATAGAAAATTAAACAATCAAATAAAAGATGATAAATTTCCCCTTCCTAATATTACAGAAGTCCTAGACTCATTATCAGGTGCTATCTATTTTTCACATTTAGATTTATATCAGGGTTTCTATCAAATTAATTTAGACAAATCAAGCCGACCGCTTACCGCTTTCCAAACTAGTAAAAATCAGTTCCAAATGACAAGATTACCGATGGGGTGTAAGACATCCCCAAATGCTTTTTCAAGAATGATGACCGTAGCTATGTCTGGTTTAAATTATGAGCAATGTTTAGTATATCAAGACGATTTAGTCGTATTTGGAAGAAATTTAGCAATACATAATCAAAATCTATTAGACGTTTTCGCTAGGCTAAGGAAAGTCAACTTAAAGCTCAACCCTGCCAAATGTCAATTCCTACAGAAACAAATATTATATCTCGGTCATGCAGTGTCAGAAAATGGAATATTACCCGATCCCGAAAAGACTAGAGTGCTAGATAATTATCCGACACCGCAAAGCGCCGACGAAGTCAAACGATTCGTAGCGTTTGCTAGCTACTATCGTAAATTTATTGTGAATTTTGCCGACAAAGCGTACCCACTAAATAGATTAGGCTGTAAAGATGTGCCATTTATATGGACACAAGAATGTGACCATGCTTTTAAAGTGTTAAAATCAGCATTAGTTGAACCACCAGTTCTCCAGTATCCAAATTTTTCAGAGAAAAACCAGTTTCTATTACAATGTGATGCTTTCGGAAAAGCACTGGGGTCAGTGTTGTGTAACGACGATGGTCGACCTGTCGCTTACGCCAGTCGAAGTCTAAATAAAGCTGAATTAAACTACCCAGCTATTCAAAAAGAGCTTTTATCAATAGTGTGGAGTGTGAAGTATTTTAGACCTTATTTATATGGCAGACAGTTTAAGATACAGACTGACCACCGTCCACTAGTGTATTTGTTTGGTATGAAAGACCCAACCAGCAGATTACTTAAATTTCGCTTACAATTAGAAGAGTACAATTTTATAGTCGAGTATTTGAAAGGTTCCAAGAACTCAGCGGCAGACGCGCTGTCTCGCATTATCATTACGTCAGAGGATTTGAAACATATGAACGAACAAGTTATGAATGTGATGACGCGAGCGCAAAGACGAAATCTAGAGAGTATGCAAGGTACAGACAGTACAAAATCTTCGGTTATTAATACGCCCACTAACTCGAGGCCTGATCACCCAAGAGTCGTGGAAATAATTAAAAAACCGGAAAATTTTACTGAATTATGTATTACCACATGTAGAGATTTTAAGAAGGTCATGAAAGATAATTTTGTAAAAAAGACGTCTAAGTATTTTAATTACGTGCCCAGCAAATCGTGTATTTATCTTAATCCGACTTCTCAATCGCTATTATCGCGAGCCGAACTAGCGAGAGATTTGGATTCAATGTGCAAGAAGATAAATGTTAGAGAATTATGCATAATCAGAAGTGAATTCAATAAAGAATTTATTGCGGGCTTGATACAAGAAATAAATAGTAAAGGCAGTTGGGCCGGACCACGGATATGTGTGTTAAGTGATGTACAAAGAATAAACAACTTGCATGATAGACGCGTTATAGTTAATGACTTTCACCTACTCCCCACAAGTGGCCACGCGGGGATTAGGCGAATGACCAACAATATAAAGAAATACTACTTTTGGCCTAGTATGGAAAAGGACATAAGAGATTTTGTGTCTAAATGTGCTCAATGCCAAAAACAAAAATATAGTGTTGCTACTAAACAACCTATGGAGATAACAACCACAGCCAATTCTGCTTTCGAAAAAGTGTATTTGGACACTGTGGGACCTCTCCCAAAAGATGAACACGGTTATTGTTACGTGCTGACCCTACAGTGCGAACTAACGAAATTTGTAGAAGCGTATCCCCTACGCTCTAAAGATACGGCAACTATAGCTCGATCCTTTGTAGATAACTTTGTATTGCGTTATGGCATCCCACTCGAGATAGCTACTGATCGAGGTACCGGTTCATCAGCAGCACAATGAAAGAGGTATGTAATTTACTAAAAATATGTCATTTGCCATCCACAGCATATCACCATGAGTCCATCGGTGCTCTAGAGAATTCGCATAAAACTATGGGAGCTTATTTGAGAATACAGTGCGAAAATAAAACGGATTCTTGGAGCACATGGTTGCCTTACTGGTGCTTTACGTACAACAACACAGTGCACACGGAGACGAAGTACACGCCTCACGAGTAAGTTTTTGGTAAGTTATGCACGCTCCCTAGTAACCTACAGAGTGGTAACGTTAGTCCCTTATATAATTATAATAGTTATCCATTAGAGTTAAAATATAGATTAGAGCTAGCACAGGCAGACGCCCGTAACAACTTAATAAACAGTAAGTTGAAACGCAAAGAGAAATATGATTCTAATATGCGGCCTGTCTGCTATAGTAACAATAGTTATTTGTGGTTAAGAAATACAGCTGACAATAAGATGCAGAGCATTTATTTAGGACCGTATTTAGTATTAGAAGATTTAGGATGTAATGTTAGAATACTTAAAAATGGAAAGGAAGATGTCGTCCACAAAAATCGCACCAAACCTTGTATCGTATAAATATAACTTCTTTAACTGTACTCAGAATTTTTTCTTCTTAAGATATTGTTACTTTAAGTTTAGTATACTGTACTGCGCTGAATAGGTACCTATGTAAGCTAAAAAATAAAATAATCCTTATGTTTATTTTTTTAAATCACGATAGGTAGTGTGGTGTATACTAGATATAGATATGTACGTAGCTTATAGGACGCTTATATATAGAACTACTACACATGTGTAAGAGCAGTAATAAAGCATCATTTGTCTTGAACACTTGTTTCACCTCATCTCCGAACTCCGCACCTTACAGGACTGTATACCGGGAGTAGATTTAAAATCATTTACATTACATTAGTGTACACGTAGAAATTCAATTAACACGGCAGGCGAAAAATAAAGTCAATAAACTTGCCAGTAAACATCAACTAATAGCTAAAAGCACTGAAATTGAAATCAGTGAGAAAGCCCCAGAGAAGAGACTGGTCAAGTGGTGTTTTTAGCCGGTAGGAGTCCGGCACTGTCTGGGCTTCCCTTCCCAGGCGTGCATGACGCATTTTCACCACTTGTCCAGCCTCTCGCCCTAGAAAAAAAAAAAAAAACCTAACCTAACCTAACCTAACCTAAGTCTCAATACTTCGAATTGATACTTGAAGTTGGCTTGACTACAGGTGGACAAGCAAAAATCGAAGGTCGGCAGCCAGAAAAAGAAAGAAAATGTGGTAAATTTAATGCGTTTTTGATAGTGCAAAACATGAATTTTCTAAAATCAACCTTCTATTTATCTCGCTAAAGTATTTTTTGATAATAAACTAGAATTAATCTTGGGCAGTGATTTTAGAAAAGTGGAATTTCCACATATCCGTTACCATGAATTTGTGGGAACGAGGTATTTTTATTACCAAATTAGGTGTTTATTTTCATCTAGCAACACATATCGTTACGTAACATCATTCGTTTTGTCAGAAGTAGCTAGAAATCGCGCGCGAACGGGGTGTCGAGTGGTGGTCCAAAAAAAAAAAAAAGATTCCGGGTGCTGTTACCAAGATTACGTAGGTAAGTCATTATTTTACTGTTATGCGACTCAATTATCTTAACCTGTCATTATCATTGAACATGATTTCAATAAAATACTATTACAATTGTTACAAACAGTATATTAAAAGGTTAGGTTAGGTTAGGTTAGGTTAGGGTTTTTTTTTTTTTTTTTTTTCTCTTGGACCTCCAACGTTATCGGAGCCTTTGTGTTTCTAGGTTCTCTTGCATACCATTTCTCGCTTTTGCTGCTTCTCGTACTTTCATGCTTCATACATTTCTTTCTAGCATTCCTCTTCATTCTTTCGTTTATGGGTGGGTTGCCCATCTAACTATCTACTTTGTATTTTTATTTTATCTTATTGTCAGGTAAATAAGTCAGGACACAGGTTTTATTTCTGATTTCTTTCGTATACAATTTTTCTTATTACTATTTACATTTTGCCTTATAGCTATTTCCATACTTGGACGTGTACACATTAGCAGTTATTGGCCTTAAGCTTTCATATTTTCTTATTTTTTATCTTACTGTTTATTTATGATAACTGCACTATATTTCATACAATATATGCCTATCATAGTTTCTTAATCTACTTATTTCTTTTGTTTACAATTCTTACGATTTGCTTACAGAAGTTTAAGAGTTTTTTCCTACCTTTATTTAGTTGCATAATGGATGCTATGTTATTTACTTTTAATTGCTCTTTTATGTCCTGCTCGAGGTTGAAACGCTCCCTGGCAAACATCGGACATTCTATTATAAGGTGTTTTACCGACTCCTCCATACCCGGTTCGCATACACGCGACGAGTTGTCCTTACACTTGAAACGATACAGGTATGAGGAGAACCCGCCGTGTCCGGTCATAATTTGCGTGGTGAGGTTATTAATGCCTATACTTCTTATTACCCCGTACGCCACACGTGCGTCCGGGAAAAACATTTTAGTTGTTGACGCAGTTTCGCCCGTCACATACCGTTGGTTCCATAGCTCAATTGTTCCCAATCGGATGTTTCTTCTTGCGAAGGATACAGGGCACATATTGTAGTCCGGGCTTCTTTTTAAACTCAGTGCAGCTTCTTTTGCAAGCTCGTCAGCACGTTCATGGTTAGGTTAGGTTAGGTTTTTTTTTTTTTTTTTTTATACGGTTCTTTCTATCTTTCTTCATCTTTCGTTCTCTACAGCTGGGACTGCTGTTTGTTTACTTCCCTATGGTATTGCTACATTTTAATTTTATTTCTAGGATCTGGGGGGAGGTAATTTCCTCTGACATGGTTCAGGTCAGAGATTTTGTTTACTTTTATTTTTGCTTTTACAAACTTCTTAAATCTATTGCACTTAAGTTTATAAATTTCTTATTTGCTAGTTATGTTCACAATTTTAATTTATGTTCCTCCTAATATATTCTCATGATATATGTGAGTACATAATATTGTTTACCTATTTCTATTTCTTACAAGATTTACAATTTTTGTGCAAAATTCCAAGAATATTTCTCTCTCCCTCTTGGCTTCCATTATAGTGCCTATATTTTCCCATCTTATCGTCACTCCCATTTTGGCTTCGCACTCCATTCGCGCATAGTCGTGCACCGGGCATTCTGTTAGTAGGTGTTCCACGGTTTCATCTTTACTCGGCTCACAGATGCATGATGGGTTGTCCTTGCACTTGAATCTATGCAAGTACGAGGAGAACCCACCATGTCCCGTCATTAGCTGTCACTGCCCCCGTGGGCTGGATTTTTCTTACGAGCCGGTACGCGGCCACCGCATCCGGGAAGAACCCCTTCGTCACGGAGGCCGTTGAACCCGTCGCGTATCTCTCAGCCCACTCGCCAAGCGTCTCCTCACGTATGAAACGCTTGGCGAATGAGATGGGACACCGGTCGTAGTCCGCCTTCCTCCTTGACGAAAGTGCTGCTACTTTCGCCAGCTCGTCCGCCCGTTCGTTGCCCGTGAGACCAGCGTGTGCCTTGACCCAAAACAAGAAGACATTCTTGCCCTGGTCATAAGCAGATTTAATGTTGCGTCTCGCCTCCAGTGCCAAACGGTGGAGCGAGCCCCGGTTCGTCAGCGTCTCAAGAGCAGCTCTTGAGTCGCTGAAGATACCAAAGCTCGCCTCATTCCTCCTTTTTATCTCCTCAGTTGCCCTGTGTATTGCCAGGAGTTCGGCCTGGTACACGGTGCAGTAGTTGGCCAAGGTAATCTTGATGGCTTTGTCTTCGCCCTCACCTTTCCATATGGAGAGGGAGGCTCCGACTCTGCCCTCGATTTTACTGCCGTCAGTAAATATTTGAACTTCCTGCACCGCATATCTGTCCAGGGCTTCACGGTCCGGAAGGCACGTGAAGTCCAACTCCTGGCAAAGGGCCGGGTGAGGAGACTCCGAGTATTTTGACGCAACCTCCATCTCTCTGTCGTCGGGCAACGCTCGGGTCCGGCCTTTCCTCGCATTGTACAAGTCGGCTGCTTCCCGTATACGGAGGTCGAGGGGCAGGATCCCGGTCAGCACCAGGGCCGAGTCCAGAGATACTGTGCGGTATGCTCCACACAACTTCTGCACAAAGCCCCGCTGCACTGCCGCCAGCTCCTTCCTGGTTCCTAACTTTTGCGCGGCCGGTGCCCACGCCGCTGCCGCGTACGTGATGACGGGCTCCACTGCTGCGGTATATATTGATCGGATCACCTCCGGGTGTAATCCCCAACTCACTCTCGCGGCGGTTCGGAGTTTTTTATATATGTTAAGGGCCTTTCCGCAGACCCTAGCGACGTGCTGATTGAAGGTGAGACGGTCATTAATAGTCAATCCAAGGACTTTGAGTTCTTTGGACATCTCGATGTTACGGCCCCCCATGACCAGGACCGGGGTGTCATATTTAAGCTTTTTTGTAATAGTTATAGCTACAGTTTTGGCTGGTGCAAATTTTAGCTTATTACTGACACCCCACTCCAGGACACGTGAGAGCGCCGCGTTCGCCTAACCCTAACCTAACCTAACCTAACCTTTTAATATACTGTTTGTAACAATTGTAATAGTATTTTATTGAAATCATGTTCAATGATAATGACAGGTTAAGATAATTGAGTCGCATAACAGTAAAATAATGACTTACCTACGTAATCTTGGTAACAGCACCCGGAATCTTTTTTTTTTTTTTTTTGGACCACCACTCGACACCCCGTTCGCGCGCGATTTCTAGCTACTTCTGACAAAACGAATGATGTTACGTAACGATATGTGTTGCTAGATGAAAATAAACACCTAATTTGGTAATAAAAATACCTCGTTCCCACAAATTCATGGTAACGGATATGTGGAAATTCCACTTTTCTAAAATCACTGGCCAAGATTAATTCTAGTTTATTATCAAAAAATACTTTAGCGAGATAAATATAAAATTAAATTAAATTAAAAAATCTTTATTTCGGACTCTAGTTCCATAACTTGTTAGTAACAAATTACTTACAACTAGTGTTAGTGACATAATCTTTAAACCTAATATCTGCGGGGAGAGGCACGCACCGGAGTGTGTGATTCCTCCCAATGTCGCATAATCGGGCAATCTACCCGTTCAGCCAGTGAACTCAGGATGCTGTTGGTGCTACCTCGCACCCTTTGCATCAACGATGCTATTCTGTTGCGTAAAATATAAGGTTGATTTTAGAAAATTCATGTTTTGCACTATCAAAAACAAGTATTGCCAGGCACAATATACAAGTCTCAATACTTCGAATTGATACTTGAAGTTGGCTTGACTACAGGTGGACAAGCAAAAATCGAAGGTTGGCAGCCAGAAAAAGAAAGAAAATGTGGTAAATTTAATGCTAAATGATAGGTTCTTTGGGTTTATTTACAATTTAGATATATTATTGATATTTTAAAATAGCTACAAGTACACATTTTCAACGTGTTTCGTATTTGTAGGGTAACAAAACTGGACAAGCCAAAACACCAAGGTACAAGAAAAAAAATGCCCAAATTGTACAAATAGATTATTGGTGTAAATAGATTAGTATTATGACGTTTCAAATTTTAAATTAGAATTTATATTTTGCATGCCAAACTATGGCGGAACATGCCCTCATGTAAATTAATTCTACTCTTCTACGGGGGAATTGCTTAGTTACCGGTGCTACCAATAACCCGACACGGGGTTGAATTGGGCCTTTTGTCGGTCCAAGGAAGGCGGATGGCTCTCTCCGCGTTCCTCTCATCAGCAGATGGCGTTGGAGATGGGCATCGGCCGTAAGGTCGAGGAGAAGGGGTGGTTGTAACCAACCACTGGAAGGGGAGCCTACGCCAGCTCCCCTTGAATCCCGGAACCCGAAGCAACGACCCCCGTCAGTGGTGATATGGGGTACGGGAGGTGCCAGCTTTGAGCGCGCGGACCGGAGGGCTTGCCTTAATTGGCCGGCCCGCGGGAAGGAAACCCCTTTAAAAACCCGACAGTGAAGTCGTAAAAACCTCTGGATACCGCCCGACCTCCAGAGTAAATAGGGTTACCCAGGTACAGGAGGCACTGCCTTCGTGTATGAACATATTGCCTAGTTTCCCGAGTTGCTGCATATGGGGCAAATTGAATGGGGCCAGAATGGCGCCATACTGGAGCAATGATTACTTCATTTTGAGCAATATTCGAATTCCTTGAAGTGGCCGTGCGTGACGTCAAAATTGGCCCGAATTTCCGGCAATTCGGCAATTTTTATCGCTCGTGTAAGAGGTCCTTTATAAGTATATTTATATAGCCGGATCTTTGCTACCGAGCAAGCAGACGAGAGGGAGCCAATAATGCCCGTCCCAAAAATGTACAGCCTGATATCCGCGTCCACTTTTTGTGCTCAGATTATTGGGGTCGTGCATTATCAGCCCGGACAAAAGTGGCATTGTAAAACTATTGTTCGTTACGTGTAATCGTAACGTACCCTTTTCTATAGAGCACAGACCAATTGGGTTTGGTTTCCAATAAGTCGGCACTCTTGCAAGATGAAGGTGGATTCAGGCCTGGCTAACAGAACAGCAAACAACGATTCTATTCTAGTAAGATTCATTTATTTACACAGGTTCAATATACAGAAGTTCGTTCACTTAATACTTGTTAATGTTCACAGAGTTCACAATACACTTGATATTCACTTTTAACAAAGATGTAAGTACGAAAATATATGGTTTTCATACGAGTGGGACGAGTTACGCTCCGCGCTAGGCTTCCAACGTACTTATTCCGGATTGCACCGTTTATGGTCGGAATTGCTACCATATAGGGTTTATGCAATGTGTGATCGGGACGGGGCTTGGTCCGTACTAAATAAGGAGGCGGCTACCACCCTTCACTATGTAAGTCAGTTTGCGGTCGGGATTGCTACCATAGAGGGTTTATACAATGTGTGACCAGGACTGCTTTGTATAGAGCAAGGTGTTAGCTTGGAGGTGACTGTATGTCAACTGGATCGGGAATCCTACCGTAAAGGGTTTATGCAATGTGTGACCAGGACTGTCCTTGGATGTCAACTGAATATTCTAGCCACCAGGCTACCCTTTTATACCATCTGGTGGCGTGGGTCTGCTAGGGACGCTTGCGTTGGCGTCGCCCGGGTGATGCAACAAATCCCGTTATCTGGATAGCGTCGGTTCCCACGCTATACCGTCCCGTTGGCCAAAGGATGGCTTTGCTTCCTTCCGATAGAACAATGCTGGGTCCGGCGGACCGTTACTAGATAGACATCGGCCCTGGGTACCTGAGCCCTGTGCTGCGGCTCGGTATTTAAAATGTTGGTGCTACAGCATCCAATTATTGCCCCGGACAAAGTTTACTCAGGGTGATAATGCACGGCCCAATAATGTACAGCCTGATAATCCATGTACAGTATGGACGCGGATTATTGGGCTGTACATTATTTTGGCCGTGCATTATCATGGCTTAAAACTCTTGCTTAAAATTGTATATATTTTTATTGGAGCATTGTATATTTTGTTTGTCAAAAGATTTTATATTGGAATGTCTGGATGAGGTGTAAGTGCTTTGTTGAAGGGCTAAATATTGGATTTGAAGACATATTTACTGGACTAGACACTTCTGATTTAAACTAGGTACATGAAGACGTTATTGTTACTGGATTCGACCAAATGAAATTATATTTACTGAAGACGAGGCACTATGGCCCATGGTCTTAGCCTGTCCGATTTAATTCGTCCATTAATGGACCAATTAAAAAAAAAACAAATCAAACATCTGTAATGCCGAGAAAAGACACGATACTATCGTGTATTTATTTGGATAACTGAACAAAACAACTAACCGTAACCAGATATCGTTCGCAGTCTCCCGTGTGGTGTCGGGTTAGAATAGCACCACCCCCTTTCTTCCTGTGGGTGTCGTAAGAGTCGACTAAGGGACCAGGGTTGAAGTGTGTTGTGGGCGATGGGCTAGCAACCTGTCACTGCAATATCACATTTTATCGATCATTTATAACCACATTTATGCTAAAAGTGGTACTGGAACACAAGTTTCATGTGCTCTGCCTACCCCTTTTAGGGATAAAGGCGTGTATGTATGTATACTGCCCAAAAGAAAATAAGGGCCATTGTTTGGACATAAACTAATTGATAAGTGGCTAATTAATGAACTCCCGTATAAGGATACGAATGTATTCTGAAGGCAGAATCTAACCTCTTTCATGCTGGAGTTTAAGTCTAAAAGCTAGAAAATATATATATTACTGTTTAATATAATTTTCACGTAACGATCACCATACTTGTGGCCCCTATTTCCTTTTGA
This sequence comes from Epinotia bilunana, assembly GCA_947049275.1. Taxonomy (NCBI): domain Eukaryota; kingdom Metazoa; phylum Arthropoda; class Insecta; order Lepidoptera; family Tortricidae; genus Epinotia; species Epinotia bilunana. The sequence goes on from OX346278.1 coordinate 185,393, forward strand.
GTAGTATATGTATAAAAAACACAAATTCCAACGTTATTAATCGATCATAGGCACTGGCGATAAATCTCCTCGCTCCTGCGGTGTCGTGCGGCCTCCGCGCTGTCGCGCTCGGAACTTCGTTGGCATCGCGACAGTCCGTGACGTGTGCTGACAGTTGGTGTCAGTCTATCAGCATCGCAGCATGAGGCGCCCCGGACCAGCCCTCTCCCGGCTCGGCCTCCTGATTCGCACCGATTCAAACTAACACTTAAGAACTATGCAGGTTTGGAAAAACAGTTTTGCTTTTAAAATGCTTTTAGCCGAATTGCTGTAATTGCCCTCCAGTGGTACGTGTGTAGGGTGACGGATGATGATGGTAGTGGTGAGACCATGCCTATGAAGATTAGAATCCCAAGTTCGAATCCTGGTGGTGAATATTCGTGTGAGTCAAAAAGGTCATTATCAGTACAATCTAAGGTCAAATCTACAAACCAAACTTTGTGTGACGACGAAACAGTTCGAGAAAAGGGAGGTCGCTGTGCCCCCAACAAGACAGATAGGGTTTAGGATAAATACTCCAGGGTCTTCTTTATTGTTTCCGAGAGCTTTTAGAAGGGCTCGTCTTACAGTAACACAACACAATGTATGCAAGTTTATATTGTACAGCGTTCGTGACATGCGTGCACAGTGAGCTGAAGCAGCATGGTTACGTCGTCGGAGACTTGGTCGGAGGAGGCGCGCGCCGGCGCCGGCGCCGACATTCTCGACTTGGACCGCTACATGCGCGGGACGCGGCCCGCGCGCCGCGCGCCGCCGCGTGACACGTGAGTACCTACCTGTGACCAGACAGACGAGGCTAAATGGCATGCAATAGACACATTATTATGTGGAGCACAGCGGACGGCAATACACGGTCACACGGTTATCCCGCCACACGGTTTCCGCTTCGTACGGCGGGGCTATTCCCACCGCTCCGCATCACCCGTTTGTTCGCAATGTGACCTACTGGGAGTCCACACTACGAACAATAAATTACTGGTGCGGACTATAAGACAATGCGCTGCGCCGTCTTATGTAACCATCATAGAAAGAAAGAAAGAAAGAAAGAAAGAAGAAAGAAAGAAATATATTAATTTGGTGTGATATCATGTTACATGTGTGTCTTACTTATAATTATAACTTAAACGTAACAGAACTTAATAAATGAGAAGGAGAGGTCAATGGTCAATCAAGTCTTTACAAATCAGGTGTAGGTATGATGTCATTTACAAATATTGAAATGAAGAGCTGTGTGGATTGTCCGCTTATGCATTAGACATTTGTAAGTTGATAAGATACATTTTATTATTGTTTTTAAATGATGCAATGGATGTACAGTTTCTGATAGGTGGTGGAAGATCATTCCAACACTTCGTGGCAGCATACCGAAAACTGCCACGAAAAGCGGACGTGTTGTGTTGGTTACTAATCAGTCTTAACGCTCCTCGCTTTTCACGTGTGGAGAAATTTAATTTGCTGTACAAGTATGATGGTTGTTTGGTATGAATGATTCCAAAAATAAATTAAGCAGTGTGAGGTTCGTCTGGCGACCATGTTTAATAATTTGCTGCTATTTAAAAATGGGGTGATGTGGGATCGGCGTGGGACATTAAAGCAAAAGCGCGCACATACCTATTCAGAAAGTGTTCATTTATGACACGTCGAGGTGCAGAAGTTTGTATGCAAAGTGGGGTCGCGTTTCTCTACAGCTGTAGATGCCTGTTTTTGGGCCGTCTAGCAGCCATGAGGCTTTAGCAGGTCACCTGGGCTGCCTGTGGGTGGACGCCTCCATGGGGCCACCCAACAGGACGAATATTGTAGATTGACGATTGGACGAAGACTGTAAATGAATGAGAGCAGTTGTGTTCGCAGGAGCAGCTCGAGGCTGGTGGTGGACGCGGGCGCGGGGGCCGCGGGGCGCGCGGGGCGGCCCGCCAGCTCCTCCGCCAGCTCCGTCTCCGAGCCCTCGGACAAGCGTTTCTCGCACGACTCTGGCCTCTCGGACACCACCTACCGCCAGCGGCGCCCCGTCAGGTAACTAACTCCTCAATTCTATGCCTGGACAAGGGTGTAGGTACAGAGGGGGGGCTGAGGGGCTGCCTTTATAACTAGTAGTTATTAGAAGCTTGGCTTTTAAGCGCTTTGTTGCATTGCAAGAAATCCTTCGGTCTTAGTCTTCGGCTAAGTATTAGAACTCTTCGGAACGGCTATTCGAAGAATAATCAGCTCCTTGGAAGTATCGTGTTCGTGAAACTTACGTTGCAGAGATACACATATATCTATCTCAACAACACTTGCTTTATTGCCTTTATCGTGTGACACCTACCAGTAAGCGCGACAACAATAATCCCGCTGTTTGCTAGATGTATTTATTGTCTTACGGTTTGTGATGACCTGCTCAGGGAGAAAGGCAAAGAGAGAGTTAAGGAGACGCTACACGAGTGAAATCGGCAGGACTACCAAGCAAGGTCACAAAAAATCCAGTATGGAGGGACCTTGATTTGGTTGGCCGCCGTGCTTCCGACATGATCCACACGGGCCGAATCACGGGGCAGGGCTGCATGCAATCCTGCCGATTTCGCTCGTGTGTCTCCTATTGGGAGATGATGACAGAATGAATCTTAATCGAATCGTTCTAAAGCGGATTATTATAATTTGTCTATAGACGCAAGAAAGTCATCAGCAGCATCGGCAGCAGAAGCGGCACCGAGACAGCCGTGCGGCAGCGAGGCAACAAGAGTAGCGGCGAGGCAAAACAGAGACGGCTCGGCAACAAAAGTGGTGGCGAGTCAAAAGAGAGGCGACGAAGCAAAACCAGCGGCGGCGAGGCAACAGACCGACGAGGCAAGAGGAGCGGCAGCGAGGCGGCGCGGCGGGTCTCCTCCGAGTCCAACCGCAGCTTCCGCGAGTCGCTGGAGCGCGCGCTGCGTGACCAGCAGGCGCAGATCGCGCGCGTGGCGGCGCTGTGCGAGCGGCAGGCGCGCTCCGAGCGCACCAGCGAGCGGCACAGCGACCGGCACAGCGAGCGGCACAAGGAGCGGAGCGACAAGCCGAGCGAGCGACCCAGCGACCGCCGCGCTGCCGACCCCTCCACCAGCGGCTCCACCGACCTGTCATCCTCGAGCTGCAGCCAGGACCAGCTCAAGCGACGGGTAACATCTCCTCTCAAGGTGGGTTTAGACCGTTTAGACTTGTGGGCTTACTTATCTACAAGCGTTATTTTTGTGTAAGCAATTGTGTTAGCCATCTGAACAAAGAATGCTGGTTCCTTCCTTTGGTCTAAACTAAACCCACTTTGAGATTTTATTATTGTTTACATTACTTAAGTTCAATGTTTGCAAATAATAGGACGGCCCAGCTGATGCGATGCGGACACGGTAGTCCATGGGAACTGGGAAGGAAGTAAGTAGGTATATTCCGGCAAAAAAATTTTGACGTTTAAAACCCACGAAAACGGCGTTAGTCACTTTTTATGACAAACGGTTTATCACAGTGTGCCCACTGTTACCTACGCAGACTTAGGCACTTGAAACTTTGAAACTGCAGTTTGTTAACCTCTAGGTTTTATGTCCCTCGTGTTAACGCAGTGCATCCTCAAGACCTGTGGGGAACTTATTCACCGCCAGAATTACAATTCGACATACCTGCAGAGACAGAGATGACACGAGTATAGTAGTGCTGTTATAACTGCGGCCCTCTCAAGTGTAGATCCTCCCCAGTTGTGCAGCAGCAGCACTTAAGTAACATTTGAAGCCCTACTCTGTGTATATTCATCACGCTATTGCAGCCGGGCTCCGAGTGCAGAACGTACAAGATCATAATGTCGAAGCTGGACGAGCTGAACCGCCTGTTCGTGGCGCGGCGCGCGCTGCCCGCCCCCTCCGCCCCCGCCGTCGCCCCCGCCGCCGCCGCCGCCGCGACCCGCGCGCGCTTGCGCCTGGTCTCCTCCGGGTCGGTGACGGTCTCCGATAAGGTCGTCGGCACCGACTCGCAGCAGCACACGGTACGCGGCAATCAAGCTCATCATCGTGTACACGGAAAGATGTGCCTTCCAGCCTTTATACTTAATCATCCTCCACCAGGCTCTCGCAGGATTTACCTGATAATAGGCACACCTTGTGGAAGGTTTACAGCGTTGCGCTTTGCTACGGTTCCGAGCTGGTCTTTTCGTCTCTACCCTATCCATCCTACGAGCAATCAGTGTGTTCATTGCTGTATTGTGTCTGTCAGCTCACATCTACTTCGGACTTTGGGCATCATTTCTGCTTTGATCCCAGAATAAAGCCGCAGTGAATTGAGCCTCAGAATGTATCTCTTATCGTGAATTAAATAAAATAACGATAGCATTGAATCGTTCTATTTTGTGTTATGTTGTAGACGCGGCAGGCGAAACCGCGGGCGACGACCGTCGTGGCGGCCGCCGCCGTCGACATTCCTCCGCAACACAACATCGTCACTGAGAGGTATTCCACGTCATCATACAAAACATAGGTACCGCTGGTGTTAAGTCACAGACTCACAGTCAATGTAAATGTTTCAAACAAGCTGAATGTCATTTTTTGCACAGTCATCTACGACTCACAAGCTTTACCCTAACACCCTTAAATCTACACTGGTTTTTGCGAAAATGCCTGTCATCTTACCTTACAACCCAGAGGGGAAACTAGGCTTTATTGAGATTCGACTTTGTCGAGTTAGCAGACAATTTAGTATCAGAACAGAACAGAAGTTCTCAAGCCGCCAGAACATAGTCTCTAACTCGACGTTTATGTCTACTGTCGCAGTCCAAGATCTGCGGCTAACCAATCACAATCAATCAAATCAATTCACGCAAAGCGTCCATCCATAATCTGACAGTAGTTACTTACTCTTAGCCGGCGTTGTCTAACATCTGGAATACGAGCGGTACTGCCACTAGGCCAGACCTTCCAACTGGTGCGATGACACTGTTGTCCTGGCTGGCCACATATAATTTTTCTTGACGTCTTTCGCCAGAGACTATGCAAAGGTATTTCCACCAACTTTAATTGTTCAATGCTCTGTGCTATGGACTGGGTTTGCTGTTGATTCGCAATAAGCGCCTGGCAAGGAGCAATGGCGAACACTTTTCATTATTGGTTTGAACGAATGGAGTTGGAAGCCTAGCTAGGTAGGTAGTTCCTATGAGACATTAATGCATTCAAATGTTAGGGGACGTCTGCTCTACACTGTATAACTCAATAATTGTCCGTGTTGGCAGCGTGGTGCGCGGCGAGGAGCAGGATGTGAGCGCGCCGGCCAGCGACAAGGCCATGCCGGGCCGCTTCCACCTCGACGACCCTGTGCGCGTGAGTTGGATAGGCATAAATATTGATTTTGGTTTCATTACAACCTGATTTCACTTTTCCCAATACCCCAATTTTCTAGATCTCAAAACAACTTAAATCTCAATTCTCTAAAAAGGAACGAAAATTCTGAGAAACATACGTAGGTACAATCGATGAAATATTTGTGGTATAATCTTGTTGCTGGCATGCGAATAAGTCTCATTTAGGTATTAATGTCAGTTGTACCAGCAGGCCAAGCGCCTGAACTCCAAGCGCGAGCGGCGCAGCTCGGCGAGCAGCTCGTCCCCCGGCTCCCGGGGCTCGGCGGGCTCGGCGGGCTCGGCGGGCTCGCGCGGCTCGCAGGGCTCGGCGCGAGGCTCGGCCAGGAGCTCGCCGTCGCTGTGCGCGCTGTGCCGCTGCTACTGGACCGTGGCGCGCCGCTACGTTGCCGCGCAGCTCACCGCCGTGCGCGAGTGAAGCACTATGTAAATTGTAATGTAATGTAATGTCTTGTGTTGTTTATAAAGTACAATTCCAGTATCGTTTACGAAACATATTTTTAGTAAACGGTTGTTTTATTTATCGCTTATGATCCGGGCGCATGAATAAAGCCTTAGGGCGGATTGTCGGCCATGGCGATTGCTCTCATCTCCGTTCGCTGATGTGATGTGCTGTGGGTCGGGCTTATCGCTTTTGACACCATTCTCATACTCGTCAACGGACATAACCAACGTCTATAGAGTATAGACTTCGCAACATTGAGGTATGTACTTCGTTTTTTAGGGTTCCGTAGTCAACAAGGAACCCTTGTAGTTTCGCCATGTCAGTCCATCTGTCTGTCCGTCTTCGGCTTAGCTCAGTAACCATTACTACTAGAAAACTGTGGTTCGGTATGGATATATGAATCAATCACGCCGACAAAACAGTACAATACTAAAAAGTTTTTTTTTGGGTACCTCCCCTACACCTAAAGCGGGGATGTAATGTTTTTTCTCGTTAAACCCATGGTGTGGGGTATCGTTGAATAGCTTGTTCAAAAATATTATGGGTTTTTTAAAACCATTTTTCAAATCAGTAATTCGTTTGCGAGATATTGGGCTTTAAAGCCCTAATTTTATTTTCGAGTCATGTGCCCCCCCCCCCCCCTTCTAAAACGCTGAAAGTACTTTTTTGTGATCTAATAAGTAATCTTTCTACAAAGGTATGTCTCTTGCTCAAAAAATTAAGTTTCCCCTATATAAACTTTGCATGCCTATTCAATCCCCTGAAGGCACGGCACTGCTCCCACCGCCGGCTAGTAAGCTAGAAAAGTTGGGCGAGTAACGGTTCATTGCGTGCTGACCAGGCACAGTGTGATCAATCGATCACAGACACATCAGTTCTTTATTTGTATTCAAATAAGTAATCTTTCTGCAAAGTTTCAAGTTTCTAGCTCAACAAATAAAGTTCCCGCCATATAAACTTTGCACCCCTATTTAACCCCCTTAGGGAAAGAACTTTCTAAAACGCATTTTTTTTTATTCTAAGAAGTAATTTTTCTAGAAAGTTTTAAGTCTCTAGTTCAAAAAATAATGTTTCCCCTATACTAATATTGCACCCCTATTTAACCCCCTTTGGGGTGGAATTTTCTTAAATGCAGAAAGGTCTTTTTTTGTATCTTAATAAGTTATCTTCCTACAAAGTTTCAAGTCTAGTTAAAAAAAAGGTGGTTGGTTTTTTAAAATGCTAAAATTACTTTTTTTGTATTTATTAAGTAATCTTTCTACAAAGTTTCTAGTTTCTAGCTCAAAAGGAAAAGTTTTCCTTATACAAACTTTGCACCCCTGTTAAACCCCCTTGGGGTTGGATTTTTCTAAAACGCTGACAGTTCTTTTTTTGTATTCAAATAAGTAATCTTTCTACAAATTGTCTAGTTTATAGCTCAAAAAATAAAGTTCCCTCCATACAAACTTTGCACCCCTTTTTAGCCCTCTTAGGGGTGAAATTTTCTAAAACGCAGAAAGTATTTTTTTGTATTCTAAAAAGTAATCTTTCTACAGTTTCAAGTCTCTAGTTCAAAAAATAAAGTTCCCTCCATACAAACCTTGCACCCCTTTTTAGCCCCCTTAGAGGTGAAATTTTCTAAAACGCAGAAATTAGTTTTATTGTATTCTAATATGTAATCTTTCTAGAAAGTTTCAAGTCTCTAGTTCTAAAAATAATGTTTTCCCCATACAAACATTGCACCCCTATTTAATCCCTTTAGGGGTGGAATTTCCAAAAATCCCGTCTTATCCCTTGCCTACGTCATAAAAGGAAGTCCTGGTGTAAATTTCAAATTTCTAGTCCCAGTAGTTTCGGCTGTGCGGTGATGAATCAGTCAGGAAGTCTTCTTTTTCAAAGCTCACCATTTGTTTACCTCGTTTTTGTCAAAGCGTAAACAAGTTGTAAAACTCCGTGCAAACGGCAAATTGGTGCAATCAGATCCAGGGTATATCAATTTAGGTATTCCTCAAGGGTCAGCTTTAGGAAATACCCTATTTTTATTATTTATTAATGACCTGCCATCGAATATCGTGGCCGGGTTATCAGTACTGTTTGCGGACGATACTACCGTGTTAGTTGGTGCAAACACCTATGAACAACTAACCATCAAAATTAACGCGGCTTGCACGCAACTCCAAACATGGTTCGTGGATAACGGGCTGCAACTGAATGTAGCCAAATCCAATATAATGCTTTTTTCTGGCCGTAAAGTACCAACGCCATTGTCAATGGCAAGCTGTTCGATGCCGGTGAGTGAGGAAAGCAAGTTCCTTGGATTTATAATTGACTCCAATTTGAATTGGAAGCGCCATGTTGGCAGTCTGTGTGACAGGTTGAGTAGTGCTGTCTTTGCGTTAAGAAAATTAAAGCCGCTAATCTCGGGTGATTCACTGAAACAAGTTTATTTCGCATATTTTCCTTCCCTGATGTCCTACGGTACCCTCCTATGGGGTAACTCCACGGATGCGCAAAGAGTTCTTGTCATGCAAAAACGTGCAGTTCGGGTACTTGTAGGAGTCAAGCATCGGCACCCCTGTCGGGAGCTATTCTCTACGCAACGCATAATGACGCACTACTCACAACATTTGTTTGAGCTTCTCTTATTTGTAAGAAAAAACATCTCCCAGTTTGCGCGTGTGAATGTAACGGGTAAGGAGCTTCGTTCAACTGGGCGCCTAATGACAGTTCCTCGTCGCATGGCGCTTTCAAAGAAAAATACCCGGGTTATTACTTATTTCGAGCACCTACCCGCCGATATAAGAAACGAACCTTGTGACGTAACATTTGGGCGTAGACTGAGAAATCTTTTGTTGGATAACCCTCTGTACTCTGTTCACGAGTTCATGGAAATAATGTTTTAAGTAATTATTTGATTTATTGATACCTAATTATGATACTATTTCTTGTGTAACATTTATATTGTATTTCTACTGTGAAATCTTAATACGTAAATTGACATTGTTTATTTTTGTTTAAAATTAATTATCCACTAGTTGTTAAATGACAATCCGTAATCGGAGATACTATTTCCACTTTCTGTATTGACATTTTGAATATTATTTAATTTTTATTTCTTATTATTAATTATTGACGATCGTGATAAGGATTCTTATAATTTTGACATTGTATGCGAATCTATATTGTAATTTTTATCTCGAAATAAATAAATCTAAATCTAAATCTATATATAGATTAAAAAGTAAGTACCTACCTATTTTAAGTAAGTAGGTACTATCGAACCAACTCAATCATGACCCACCATAGAACCTTGTTATAATTAACGATCATACGTACGATCATATGACGTTAATATGTCAGTTAATTGTAACAAGGTTCCATGGTGGGTCAGGATTCATTTTTGTCGATAGTACCTACATATACATTATTACATTTTAAAAAGTGCATCTTTAATATTTTTCTTATTTTACAACCTTTCACATATAAGTTTTGTACATGTTCAGGTAATTGATTTATTATTTTACACAGTAAGTACCTACCTATGAGTATTTTCGAGCACCGCATAAGTATGTTAAAATTATATTTAGTCTTATGGATCGAGGTGTGTACTTAATTTAAATAAACCAACGAGTTAATCAATTAATTTATTTAAACGTTAAGTTACAATTGAGATATTACACTAATTATGCTAATTGGTACGATGTCGATGGTCACGGGTGACGGGTGACGGGTGACGGGTGACGGGTGACGGGTGACGGGTCCTAGCTAACCGTCCGATCCCTAACGAGTGCGCCGCCGAAGTCAAAGAGTATAATAAGTATATTTTGGCCGAAGTGAAGTCCGTCGCGTCGCTGCTCCGGTCTCTTGCCCACCACCCAGCTCCTCGTCCGGCTGGCGCCCGGTGGGAGCCCCGACGCGTTCTCGGAGAACGCGTCGGGGCTGTGACGTAGGCGTAGCAAGCAAGACAGACAATCTTGCCTTCTCTCTCTCTTTCTTGAGGGCGTTGGTAATATTAGGTATACAACATTGGCTTTGGGATGACAACTTTCTTAATGTAATACATAAGAATAAGAATAAGAATTTATTTATTTAGCACACAAAACACAGAAAAAATAATGCAATCAAAAAGGTAACCTTATATTACAGTGCTAAACGGGAGCCTCACTCAGCATGTTGTCACGGGGCCGTGACGCTGGTTTTCAGTGAGAGCCCCAAAAATAAATAAAACTAGGACTAAACAAACAATTTTATAATTTTTGGGCACTGTATTGTATGCCTAAAAATTATAAAAGTGAACTTAAAACTAGCGGGTATTGAATCTGTACGTAATAAAAAACATCAAATAAAAAGTGGTAATAACCAAGCGTAAAACTACTATTACAAACTACTATCCCAACTTTGACTTTGGTAAAAGGTACAAGTGTTCCTTTACCACTTCTATTTTTTCATAGTTACACGTAAGTAATACGTGCATTCAAATGTCACGTAAAATTGATAAAACACATTCTGAGTTTTTTTATTTTTTTGGTGAAATTAGGATTAGGTACATAATATTTTTTTACGCCAAATTGTACTTTTATTTTGTCCCAAAAATTATATTAATTATAGCAAATTATAACTTTATGTTAACCATAAAAAATTATCATAACTATAGGACCTATTACGTTGCCGTAAATTTATATATTTTTTAAAGACGTATAAATCACGCTCAATTTTTATTTAAGAAATGATTAAGAGGTTAAGAAATTAAGTACAATATCAGTTTTTGAATAAATACTAATAGTGACGTCGTAATCTTGAATGAAAAAGGAAGCATTTTGCAAAATACGCTTCCGCTTCTGCTTCTGTAGGCGTATAAGGCCTCTTTAGCGTGTGGCATAGGTACTTTATTTCGCCTTTAAAGTTGGCACTCTTTAGCACCACCCAGGGGACTTCTGCGGACGCGAGTATCAGTTGTCCCCCACGTTACACACACGACACACAATATCGCGTCTTTAAAATTATTTATTTATTTATTTAATCATACAAATTTTATACAGTATGACAGTAAGAAACCAAAGCACTGTAAAATGTATAATTGTTAACATGTAAAAACCGAAATTGTGCATTAGACCTACTAGACGGAGAGCTAGCGACCAAATCGGCCATGTGGCTTCAGCTGTATTGAAACTCCGTTAGCTACTTCCCTGAACAACCTTCTCCGATAATCTTTGTGCTGGCAGGCCGCGGGCGGTGGGTGCGGGTGTAGTGGGGTGGGGAAAAAAAGAAAAAAATGTGGGCTCAGCGACTTTTTTTTTTCAAACAGTTGCGCTGACCTCCCTGTGCACCCAATTTTTTTTTAAATCGATCGGTTGGTGGGAAGGGGTTGCCAGCGTTAATTAAAAATACCAAAATAATAATAATTTTCATGTGGGCTCAGCTGTATTAGCTTTTTTTCAGACGCAAGATTAATTAATATGTCAAGCCCCAAAAACATAGCCATGCAAAAATATCGGTGGAAAAGTATCGAATTTTTTTTGTTGAAATCGTAGGATTTCGTTCGAAAATGTGCTGAGGGGAAGGCAAAAGCGGACGTGGAGGGGATATCAGCCGGCGAACGCGTCAGCGCGCTCACGGCGCGTCGCTTGTGTTCGGCTAACAGAGAGTAGCCGCTGTCCTTCTCGCACCCGTTGACCGGGAAAACCCGAATTCTTCCGAACGAGCAGCTGCTTTAGCTAAAGCTAATACAATTTCTTCGCATAAATCAAAATGAATAAAAAAAGGAATCGCAATGAATATTCTACGTGCATACAATTTTTTCGCATATGAATAAGAATGAATTAGAAAAGAAATAAAAGTAAATATCATTTTTTTCACGAATAAAACTGAATGAAAAAAAGGAATAAAATTGATTTTTTTTTGCATAAATAATGAAAAAAAAAATTGCATAAATAAAAATGAATAAATAAATAGAATATTTTTTGTACATAATAATGAACAAGAAAAGGCATAGAAGCAGGGGATATTTTTTCGCACGAATAAAAATAAGTTCAATTTCTACTACGAATGAAAATGCGTAGACGCACAGCTGAAGCAGCTGCTCGTTCGGAAACGTTCGGGTTTTCCCGGTCAACAGGTGCGAGAAGGACAGCGGCTACTCTCTGTTAGCCGAACACAATCGACGCGCCGTGAGCGCGCTGACGCGTTCGCCGGCTGATATGCCCTCCACGTCCGCTTTTGCCTTCCCCTCAGCGCATTTTCGAACGAAATCCAACGATTTCAAGATTGTTTTTCGATACCTTTCAACCGATATTTTCGTATGGGTATTTTTTTGCGGCTTACATATTAATAATTAATCTCGCGTCAGAAAAAAAGCTAATACAGCTGAGCCCACATGAAAATTATTATTATTTTGGTATTTTTAATTAACGCTGGCAACCCCTTCCCACCACCCGATCGATTTAATTTTTTTTTTGGGTGCACAGGGAGTACAGAGCAACTGTTTGAAAAACAAAAGTCGCTGAGCCCACTTTTTTTTTTCTTTTTTTCCCCACCCCACTACACCCGCACCCACCGCCCGCGGCCTGCCAGCACGAAGATTATCGGAGAAGGTTGTTCAGGGAAGTAGCTAACGGAGTTTCAATACAGCTGAAGCCACATGCATGACCGATTTGGTCGCTAGCTCTTAGACCATACGTGCTTGAGAGCTACTGACAACTACTGGCGACATAAAGCGCGACGCATGTCATGAACATGAACCCCTAAACCATCTCCAGGTAACATGATCTCGGAACCTGTTGTATACGTATATAATATAAGTAGTTGTAACGGTACGGTGCCGCGATCCCTACATAAGCTTAATGTCATGATCTAATAAAGCAGTGTGTAAACGACCGCCTTTGGTTTCACTTGTCCCCTGTCACATACCTAACAGTGGCGACGAATCTACCCGCGTACAAAAAAAAAAACGGGTTATTAACAAGTTTTGACCATAATACGGGAACGTGGCAGGTGTACAAAAATCGGTTGTCGCAGTGGTTTATTGCAAACGATATGGACACCACGGGAACGAAGCGGCGAGCGATTTTGTTGAGCGCACTCGGCGAGGCTACCTACAAGTTGGCGGCAGACTTGGCCTTGCCTAAGTTATTACATACAGTGCCGTATGACGAGATTCTCGAACTTTTGGATGCACACTTTTGTCCGAAACGCTGTTGGTGAAAGATTTAATTTCTATTCTGCTGTGCAAATGCAGGGTGAGAGTTACACGGAATGGGCGGCAAGGTTGCGTGGTCTGTCGGGGCATTTTGGGTTTTCAAACGTCGAGGAAGCATTACGGGACCGTTTTATAATGGGAATGCTTCCCGGGGCGGAACGCGAGAAGTTGTTCGCTTTAGAACATAGCCGGCTAACCTTGGCGAGAGCCGTGGACCTGGCCGAGAGCGCGCGGAGCGCGCGCGCAGGAGCGACCGGGACCCAGGTCTCTGCGCAGCCCGAACAGCTGTTCAAGATCGCTACGAAGCCTAGTGTTAAAGTGAAGTGTGCGGTGTGTGGTTTTAAAAATCATACTACGGAGCAGTGTCGGTTTGCTAATTACACTTGCCGAAGTGTAACAAAAAAGGTCACTTAAATAGAATGTGCAAAAAAATCAATTTTGTAGAAAGCGAGTGTCGGTGAGAACGGCGGTGACGGTGAGTTGAACAACATTCGTAATTCGTACCATTAACGGAGAACCCATGACTGAATATACTCGTATCGATGGCCAAGGGATCAAAATAAGGTTTCAAATTGATAGCGGCTCGGCGGTCACGGCGTTCTCAGAACAGTTATATTTACAATATTTTAGACATGTGTCGTTATCACAGGCCAATAAACGGTTGCTAACGTACACCGGAGATCACTTTTTTTGCATTGGAGTCGCGCGATTACTATTTAATTATTCAGGCAAAAGTCATACGATTAACTTGTACATTATTCGTAATGGTGGGCCACCCATTGTAGGAAGGGACTTTATTGCTCAGTACAATTTAGAAATAGCACCCATTCATTTCTGTGAACCGTCAGATAATGTCATAGATAAATTACAAAAGCAATATCCCGCGGTATTTTCAGACGAGTTAGGAACTTTTAACAAATATAAAATAAAATTGTTCCTCAAAAATGACTAAACCCATATTTTTTAAGGCTCGCCCCATGGCCTTTGCTTTGCGTGAAAAAGTAGATAGAGAATTGGAGCGATTGGTACAAGTAGGTATTTTAAAACCTGTTGAGTACTCGGAGTACGCATCGCCGGTAGTGCCGGTGCACGGTGTTGAAGCGCGATGGCTCCATACGACTCTGCGCGGATTATTCTGTGACAATTAACAAACAGCTGCTAGTAGAACAGTACCCGTTGCCCACCGCGCAAGAATTATTTACTAAACTACACGGCGGCCAGCAATTCAGTAAATTGGATTTATCTCAAGCGTACGCGCAATGTCTTCTAGACGATGAATCTCAAAAACTCACTTGTATCAATACGCACAAAGGGCTATTTTTGTATAGAAGATTAGCCTATGGACTTTCCAGCGCGCCTGCAGCATTTCAGCGCGTTATGGAGTGCGTACTGTACTATGGCAGGTATGGAAGGAGTTGTGTGCATGCTGGACGACGTGCTAGTGACCAACCGGGGTGGGGTGGGGGGGGGGGGGGGGGGGGGGGGTGCAACCGGGAGGAACATGTTTCTAGGTTACGGGCGGTAGGTACTCCAAAGACAAGATACACATACTCCACAGATGGTCTTACACTACAAAAAGCCAAGTGTGATTTTTTCAAAGATGAAATAGAATACTTAGGGTACACTATAAATAAAAACTGCTTGAAAAATTCACCTAATAAAGTTGAAGCTATTTTGCGTGCGCTTACTCCTTCAGATGTAGCTAGTTTACAGTCATTTTTGGGCTTAGTAAATTACTATAGAAATTTTGTACCTGGGGCGTCATCCCTGCTCAGTCCCCTATATCAGTTGTTGCAAAAAGGAACTAAATGGGGTTGGACTACTGAGCATGATAACGCGTTTACGGCCATAAAAACACACCTGAGTTCGGATCAAGTGTTAGCCCACTTTAACCCAAATGCGAAGGTAGTTTTGACCGTGGACGCATCCCGAAAGGACTTGGCGCCATTTTATCACAGATTGACGCTGATGGCGTAGAACGACCAGTGTCATTTGCATCCCGTACATTAAATTCCGCCTAGAAACGTTATGCCCAAATACAAAAGGAAGCGACCGCGATCATATTTGGGGTCCGACGATTCCACCAATACCTATACGGCCGATCGATTCCTTTTGTATTGCGCACTGATCATAAACCGCTAATATCAATATTCGGTCCATATCGGGGAATTCCAGAGGTGTCAGCAAACAGGTTGCAACGTTACGCAATGTTTCTAAGCGCGTATAACTATACAATAGAATACATACGTAGTGTTGATAACAGCGCTGACTACCTATCGCGCGCGAGCCTGCCCAACCCGGGTAAATCATGCGATTCATGCGCTGCGCCAGTTAGTTGACGATCGGGCTTCATACGTTAACTTTGTGGTCGATGATACTTTGCCCATTACGTGTGACGAGTTGCGTGAGGAATGTTTTAGGGATGTAACATTAAGTAAGGTGATACGATATATTCAAGACGGTTGGCCTAGGAATGTGTCAGATTTAGATGTTAATCCTTATTTTTTGTGTAGAAATCAACTTTCTGTCGAAAATGGGTGTGTCATGCGGGGTCATAACATAAGATTGTGATACCTACGAAACTACAGCCTAGAATTTTAGCTGAACTCCATAAATCGCACTTGGGGATTGTAAAGTGCAAAGCAGAGGCAAGAAGTAGACTATGGTTCCCAGGCATAGATAAGGAAATAGAAAAAACTATAGGGACTGTTTGTTCGCAACTCCGACAGTCGCCTCCCCGTGCACCGTTAGCGGGTGGCCTTATCCGCAACAAGTGTTTTATAGAATTCACATAGATATTCTTGGCCCGATAAGTAATAACTCTTATTTGGTTATTGTGGACGCCTATTCAAAATGGGTTGAAGTTTACTTAATGAATAATACAACTTCACTCGTAGTTATATCTAAATTATATGATTTTATGGCAAGATTTGGTCTTATGCACACATTGGTCAGTGATAACGGTACTTGTTTTGTGTCGAGCGAGTTTGAACAATTTTGCGAGGTAAACGGGATCGTTCACGTGACGTCACCCGCTTGTCACCCGGCAACCCGGCCAGTAATGGACAGGCGGAAAGTTTCGTAAAAGTGGTGAAGAAAGGCATTCGGGCTTGTTTGTTGAGTACTAGTAGTACAAAGCAAGTAGATCAAAATTTGTCAAGATATTTGTTTGACTATAGGAACTGTTAACTCCAACACGGGCGATTCGCCCGCCGAGCTGGGGTTTGGTCAGAAACTTCGCTCGCGCCTGGACTTGCTCATGCCCGCCGCCACTAAGGCAGCCACTGCGGCGTCGGCGACGTCGGCGTCCTCGCCTGACACTCTCGCTAAGGTTGTAAATCATAAACAGTGTTTGCAGACTAGGGCATATGGTGGCACAAATAGACAATGTTTTGTGTGCGGAGATAAAGTTATGTATAAGAAAAACTTGAGTATTAATAAATTCACGTGGAGTAGTGGAGTAATATTGAAGAGATTATGTAGAACCGTATATTTAGTGCAAGACAATCGACGACTACTTCGCGGGCGCCGCCACAGGCTTTGCACCCCGCGCCATCCGACGACGGTGACCATGATGAGTTCTTCGAAGCACGAGACCAGAGCCAAAGCACAGGAGGTGTGCAAGAGACGGAGACTCAAGCTGAGCCGTCTAGCCCGATTAGGACAGCTGGGGAAATGTCACTGCGTCCTATCCCTAGGGTTGATTATAAACCTTTTTTCTATATTATGTAGTTTAGTTATATTATACACATTACTTTAATTGTATCGTAAAGCTAGAAGGGGTAGATGTTGTATACGTATATAATATAAGTAGTTGTAACGGTACGGTACCGCGATCCCTACGTAAGCTTAACGACATGATCTAATAAAGCAGTGTGTAAACGACCGCCTTTGGTTTCACTTGTCCCCTGTCACATACCTAACAGAACCATGACGTGTACTGCACGACAAGCGGGTCCAGGGGAGAACTAAGGAGTTCGTCACCCTCAAAAGCATTTGAGTCCTTGCCAAAATCTACTCTCGGCAGCAGTCAAGCTCGCAGTCAAAATCCTGGCTTCACGCTGCTGCAAGCTTTACGCATGAACGTAGAATATATCATGAATATACTCCTTAGAACATACTTCGACAACAGAAACTTCTTGCAAATAGCCAAAGACTTTGTATGCAAACCTCTTTAGAACGAGACCGAAAGTCGTTTCTACAAACTGGCCATTCGCTTCTGTCACGGAGTTCCAAGTACCGCACAAACAAAAGAAGTTTCGACCATCATGCCCGCAGGGCGCAAATCCCCCAAGTTCCCCGAAAACAAGTAAAGCACCATGAACCAGGATAGATAAACTGCCACAAGATGAAACGGTCAGAGCTCTTGCTCTGGTGGATGCTCGTCTTGCTTTTACAAGTAAGTACTTATTCCTTATGTTTCTGCACTCCTGGTACCCAAAATTATTTCCTAGATCTTGGAGGAACTTGGACGCCTTTTTAAAATCATGCTTTCTTAAAAATCCTATTGATGCACTAAATATTTTGGATGCACATTGACAATGGGATATTTTGTGCAAACGTCATGTGATGAAAATTAAGCTACCTCTTCCCGGCTCTCGCTTGAGTTTTCCTGTCACGTTACTGATAGAAAGTTCAGCATTATTCTTTACTAGTCCGTCTAAGTAGTGACTCCGCGGTGGTAGATTGCCCACAGTGACAGTTGGTAGGTATTCGACAGTTATTTTGCGTCTCCTGCTGCGTGAAAGCTGCACAACCTTATCCTGTGGGGCACTCTTTATGTGGAGTAGGTACAGGTAGTTCAGATTTAGTTGCAGTTTAACGCACTCACTGCCGATCTTGGGCTACCTAGGACTCAACTTGTATGAATGTGGAAGCATTAGGGTTGGTTCATGGCTGACAGGAGACAACTAAATTAACTTTAACTGTTCGATGCTCTGTCATATGGCTTGTGTCCGCTGTTGATTCACAATAAGCGCCTGGCAAATATAAAGAGCGCAATAACCAACACCTTTAAATTATTGGTTTAAGGAATGGAGTGGAAGCTGGGTAGTTCCTATGAGGCATTAATTAGCAACCTTTTACTATATTTTCAAGGACACAGTACATTCAATCTGGGACTGCTCCGAATAGTCGACATATCTTAGATTGCGCTGCGAACTTTGGGGTTTTCCCCAGAAGAGAGGTTTTAATCTTTCCGGTTCACTTGAACCTAAACTAAAATTACCCCATTACACAGAAAAAACTAATATCAAAAACACATTTTGTCATATAAACATAAATTCAAAATAGTCTAGCACCAGAATACTTAAGTCCCAAAACACACTAAAACTCTAAATCCAAAACGAACTTATATCTCTTATATGCTATTGCTAAGATCGCCTAGTGTCATAAAAGCAGATCAAAAGACCTATTCCCCGAATATACTAGTCATGTTATACACGATTCTCAAAATGCAATAGTTTCAAAACACGCTCGTCCCAAAATACCCTAAATGCGTCTGTATATTGGTAGTGGTAATTCCTGACAAGTTAAAAGAAATGCAATAAAATAGAACCTTCAACATTGATGACGGATATCAATTCAGGCCACTTGACGTCCACTGCTGGTCATAGGCCTCCCTAAGTTTGGAGGGGATTTGCCATAATCGCCACGGTTGGCAGGTGGGTTGGCGATCGCAGTAAATTGTGCTGAAGTTTCGGAACGCTGCTGTCCATCCAACCGCAATCTTGGACATGGTTTCGGGACGGGCCGGTTTAACGGATCACCAGATATGTGTCTGCCACCGAGGGTTCTAGAATTGTTCTAAGTATTCTAGAAAATAAGAGTGAGGTTACAAAAAAATAGGGTGTTTTGGTACTAGCGTGTTTTAAGACTGTTTTATTTTGTAGAATGGAGTATTTTAGGATTAGTGTGTTATGAGATTGGTTTGATCTGAGTTTCAACCTTTATGACATTAGGTGTTGCGGGAGAAGTACATAATCAAGATAAGTTCGTTTTGAGTTTTAGGGTGTTTTGGGATCCAGGTTTTTTGACGTAAGGCTATTTTGAATTTATGTGTATATGACAATGTGTTTTTGATATTAGTTTGTTCTGTATAAGAAGGTAATTTGAGCTAAGGTTCAAGTGCACCGGAAAGGTTTTAATCTCCCATCTGTTCGCAGGGGGCGGACTAAGGAATACTAAGTACTTAATACTAAGCTGAGAGAATCTGAAGATTTACTGGCACATTGTTTTTGAGGATTCAGTTGTATTAGGAACGTAGCGATGTAAATTGAAGTTGTACTATGATGGCGTCTGCTTACAGGTGGTAAGCGAGGTGTGCGGGTGTAAATGCTGCCGGAGGAAGGCCTGTCGCCCACCCCGCTGCCCTGGCGGTTGCAAGCCCAAGTACTGGTGATCCTCGCTCCCTGTGCCCTGATCCACATACTCATGGTGAGATGCTTTTCTTTTGCTTGTGCTCATTTCATCCATCTTTTAGCTCTCTACTGCTCACTCACTATTCGCCCTATGATAACTTGATCTGAAATTAGATTCTCCGCGATTGAGACATTGTCACGCCAGCATCAATCATCATTAAGTACAAGGGAGCAAATACAAACCAAACCATATACTTATCAAAGACTGAAGGTTGCTCTGACAGCGTACGCCATTATTAGGTACACCTATATGAGTAGGTCCTTAGCACTCCGGGCACGATAACACACGACATCGTGTTCTTGGCGCTCAGGGTTAAACAATTCTTGATTAATTAAATGATGTTGTATTATTAGATGTTGTACAAATGACTAGCACCTTCCGATACCGAAAGCCTAGTCCAGAGAAATATTAGTTGGTTGGCCATAGCTTTGTGGAAGTTTGTTCCTGTTAGTATCGTGTGATGTGCACAGCTGGCGTGGCTGCTGGCCCGAGTGGCGATGCTGCTGTGGATGGCGCTACTGGCGGCCGGCTGCAAGAAGCAGCAGGTGGCCTGTCGCCCGGCGCCCGGCCAGGCACCTGCCTGCCAACAGGGCAAAGCGGGTAACTAACCACACCTAGACTATTATTATTTATACAGCACAGTTAAAAAAAAAGATATTCAAGGGTGGCTGGAAAAAATTACATTCCTTACTTGCCAACGGATATTATAGAAAACCTATTAATAAGAGTGAGCTGCTTTTTCGATGTTGCTTATACAATTAAACGCATTCGTAAACAGTTCTACCACTTCGTATTGAGTGATTCTTCGCTCTACATTCGAAGCCATGGACCTTTACATGACTGACACTCTCTGTTGTAAGCAACTTTCAGTGGGCCAAAATATGATTCATCCAATGGTTGCAGGCGGTGTGAAGTGTGTGGCGGACAACAAAACAACTTTTTCACGACATAATTGGTAGCAATTGAGGCTGCTCTGGCTCTCATGGTTGTCAAGAACTAATAAAATCTACTCATCTTTGCTTGGTTTTGCAAAGGAAATGAAATGGTTAAGCCAATCCACGAATAAATTTTCGTTTATCCAACCAGAGTCACTGACTGCTGTAATCATGTCAGCATTGCCTCCACGCATCAATTGCTCATTCATGCGTTTTCTTTTAACTATAAAAAATGGAGGGACATATCGTCCTGCCGCACTAAATGCACATACAACAGTGGTCGTTTTACCTCTTTCCCCGCTGGTAGCCATACCTACTTGTTTTTGGCCTTTAGGGGCTAATATTTTCGAATTTCGTTGAACATTGCTAATGCCCGTCTCATCAACGTTATATTTTCGACCAGCATCAAAATGATGAGTTCTTTGCAGCTTCTCTAAATTGACAAAAAATAGCTTTACCTCAGTTTGATTAAAAGCACTTATTCTGTTTAAGGAAGTGGGCTCAGGCTTTCTTAAAGAAATGCTTGGGTGTCTTTTTATAAACCCATAATACCAGTCTTTACCAGCCATTTGGGATGCTTCGTTAAAGTTGTGGTTTAGTTTATTTTTAACGGCAAATGTAAAAGCAATTTTTCGTACCATCTCTATTGTCAATCCATAAAAAAGCTGGCTACATTTAACAATATGTTCTTTCAATTGTTTTTCCTGCTCTTCAGAGAAAACACACTTTCTTCCACATTTCGGTTGATTTATCTGTTTCCTGAGATAGTCAAATATAGTCGTTTTTGGCACAGAATAAACTATAGAAGCTTTTTTCAGTGATAGCGTCTTGTTTCTTACTTCTTCAACAGCCTTTTTTAAATCTTCTAACTGATATTTGACTTCGGTTTTTCGTTTGTATTCGCGAGGCATCTAAAACGACATTAAAATATTATACAACAGTTTGGGGTAATGGCGAACGTTCGTCATTATCCGTCTCAATTCGTTCGCGATTGCCCCGTAAGCCGAAATAGAAAAAACGAAAAATATTTTTCAAGGTTATTTTATCGTTGTCAAAAGTAGGTTATGCGTGCACGAATCTTCTATTATAAAGCCTTGCAATGAAAAAAACAAGTAAATTTCATGACACAAATCGTAGTTACTACCCGAAAATTCGTTTATGCAAAAATTACATGAAATTAGGTCAAAATTTTAAGTTTTCTTACCGTGAGCAAGGAGCGCGTCCCCACTGTAACACTGCATATCCGACACTGACTGGCGGGGCCGGCCTCGAAAGGTGAATAGAGTTGTTGGGCTACTTGACTCTGTCACACTGAGACGGCCTTGGTCGCCCCGCGTTCGCCATTACACTACTCTCCCCTACTTGTAAAATTGTACATAAGGTCCACTGGTACGTAGACATTTACGTATAATGATCCTTCAGCCCGCTGCGTCATGCGTCATGCGTCATGCGTCACTAACCTGTGTTTCCGTTGCAGGATCGCGCCCCGCGCCCTCGCCGTAGCCGTGCGCCGCGCATACTGTTCCTTAGTCACACAATAAAACGTACCCAGTGTTCGAGCGTTTCATTCCTAACGATACCGGCTCCAGAATTCCAGAGTCAAGCCGAACATGACCAAGCGCATGTGATAAGCTGAAGAGGCATATAGGGTCTTCTCGGTTCACACGCCTTCTTGCCGGGCACCATGGAGCCGGTACCTAATACTACCCTTGTATATAGAACATAAGGATGAGCTATCATAGACCCGACCCGAGTTTATGGACACGCTACACGCGCGCATTGTTAGGCAAATAAGGAAACGCAAACGCCTATGCCTATTGATCAACACTCCTAGCCTCCTAGGAGACAGGCATAGGTTTGTGTGTACGAGTGTTTCGGCGCGGGCCAAGCACCGCCGTAACCTCTCTCCTGGGTCACCATTTAAAGCCCAAAGTGTTCGAGTCATGTGCATGTGTCGTCTTCTCAAAGATCCATTTTCCACAACTTTCAAATCCTAGAAGACCCGCGTGGATCTCTCGTGCCTAAACGATAGATTTTCCCAATGAAACAACTAGGTGTGCTATGGGGAAATTCAATTCCCGATGGCTCAACCCGTTGTGCCGTGGTGAGAATCGTTTAGGCACGAGAGATCCGGGTCTTCTAGGATTTGAAAGTTGTGGAAAATGGATCTTTGAGAAGACGACACATGCACATTACTCGAACACAAATTTGTGCTTTAACCCTTAAATGGATGTTTTTTTTAAATTTTTGATAGAAAAAATGTTTGGTATAAAGGTGCGTTCAAAAACGTAAGCCTGTTTTTTTATCTGTGAGCTGTCTAATGCTTTGTAGACATTTGGCAACACTATGCATTTAAGGGTTAAGGCACTGGTCCCACCGCCGGCTAGTAAGTTAGAAAAGTTGGGCGAGTAACGGTTCATTGCGTGCTGACCAGGCACAGTGTGATCAATCGACCTTTACAGATCCGCAATGTAATGCTACTCGCCCAACTTTTCTAGCTTACTAGCCGGCGGTGAGACCAGTGCCTTAAGCCCAATATCTCGCAAACAAATCACTAATTTTGAAAAATCGTTTTAAGAAACCCATAATATTTAAACAACGATACCCCACACTATGGGTTTAACGAGAAAAAAAAGTTACATCCCCACTTTAGGTGTAGGGAAGGTAGGTAGAGATTTTATTTTGTCGGCGTCATTGGTTTATATACCCATGCCGAATTACAGTTTTCTAGTAGTAATGGTTACTGAGCTAAGCCGAAGACGGACGGACAGACGGACGAACGGACGGACGGCCAGACGGACATGGCGAAACTATAAGGGTTCCTTGTTGACTACGGAACCCTAAAAACGGATCTCTCGTGCTCGTGCCTAAACGAAATCTATGTACCCATGATATCCCACACAATGGGCCATCCTGACCCATCATACAGGACGCAACTATGCGTTAAAGGGAGTAACTGCACGTCTAGCACACGACGGCCGCGACATACTCTCGATTTTTATCGCTCTATACCTCTTCTTCTAAGTGTTCTAATAAGAGAGAGACGGATAGTGCGAGAAAAAGCGAGAGAGCTCGCGCGCCGTCGCGTGCTAGCCGTGCTGGTGTAAGACATATTTATGTCTCGTTCTACAGCATAGCCGCGTCCTGTATGGGTCAGGATGGCTCATCGTGTGGAGCGGCCATTACGCTTGCGATTGATTTCTCGCAAATGGCACAGTCGAATTCGAAACTGCATGGACAAATTGATCAAAAATATGTGAACACGTCTTTGTTGTAACGGGCATAACATGAGGTTGCTCAAAAAAATTTGAACCTTTGGGCACACGCGGGAACTCGAACTGGAGCTCAACTACAGTCGCGATCAAAGGTATTACCAGCACCTGTTAACCGTGTTCCCATCGCTATGACACACAGTGGGTCCATGGGTATCTTTGTCTCCCCGTAGCCACTGCGAATGGGACTACACGGGTAGGTAATTGAAACAAAACTGCCTTTTACCCGTGATCCACTACTGTCATAATGTTTGGAAGATTAAGTACAGTTATTTAACCCGCTTAGGGGTGGGTTTTTCCAACACAAGGAGTCCATACACAAAGTTTCATGTCTCTCAATTAAAAATTTACTCCATCCCCATACAAACTTTAAAGTCTTTAAACCCCCTTTTTACGACGTCGGACTCGTAGTCACACCATTTTGTCACACTGGTGTGACCACGAGGAATTTATTTTCCTCGTAAACACACGGTTTGGTCACTGGTACTCGCGGGCGTAGGGTCGCAGATCGCAGTACCTACACCTAACACTCCTCCTCGCTTCGCTCGTCGTCGTACCTTCACGGACCTGTTAGTGTTTTTAGGATCCCGTAGCCAAATGGCAAAAACGGAACCCTTATGGATTCGTCATGTCTGTCTGTCCGTCCGTATGTCACAGCCACTTTTTTCCGAAACTATAAGAACTAAATACTGTTGAAACTTGATGAGTAGATGTATTCTGTGAACCGCATTAAGATTTTCACACAAAAATGGAAAAAAAAACAATAAATTTTGGGGGTTCTCCATACTTCGAACTGAAACTCAAAAAAAAATGTTCATCAGACCCATACGTGTGGGGTATCTATATGGATAGGTCTTGAAGTTTCTAATATCATTTTTTTCTAAACTGAATAGTTTGCGCGAGATACACTTCCAAAGTGGTAAAACGGGTACGTATTTGAAGATCGAAAATTTAAATATCTACTGTAGGTGACGGGATAAAGAAAACACGTAATTGTGGAAATACAAGGCAAACTATGGTGCGAGCGAGTAGCCAACGCGGCGAAAACGGTTTTTGGAAATGCACTGACTCGCGGTATACTACATGTGTTGCGCATGACGTACGCTCGCTACCCACCAACGTTTTTATTAATCTTTAATATCTATATGTGACACGAGATGGCATTACATATATCAAAATATACTTTTTCAGAGAAACTATACTAATTTATACCTACTCTAAAACATTTGCGTCGCCTACATCTACTTACTGTGAAAACATCGAAGTACAAAATATCGAAAATCAAAATATCGAACGATCGAAATATCTGAAGTTATTATATCGGCGTCTAAACGCCGCTCACCTTCAGGCCTTGTTTTTCTGTTCGAACTTGTTGCCTGCAAAACTGCAACGACTTGCAGTTCCATAGTTCACAACATGTATCAGTTGACAAACCGTATTTACGGATAGATATTTATCTACATGCATCTCAAGAGAAAAAAATGTGTTTACCTATAGCTGTTAGGTAAATGTAACAAATCACCACGTGCAAATGTCTCCAAACTCAATCGCAATTTGCCCTCGAATGAAATGAAATATGCGCGGGCATGGGGTACGGCAAGGGTGGCCTTGTCGCCAGTTTGGTTCCGTCCTCGGGCTGGATTTTGGCGAAAGCTTGCGGCCCACAGTCAACGAAGTGAGGAATTTAAAATGCGTTTTTATTGAAACATATTTACAGAATAAATTATGTTCACCTGGCTGATAAATATAGGCGTCCTGGGCGTAAAAGAACTCAATTCGCCGATTATAAATACTAATCGACGCATACAAATACACAGTTAAACACAATATTTATTCATTCGATTACAGTACACATTTGGGAACACCAAAAATGAACTATCAAAGTATTTCAATCATACAAAGCATGCCGGTTGGAGCGGACTTGCGTTACGGAATTGGCCATAAATTACATGTTTATTATTGAACGGCGACAAATTGCATATTTTTGGCAAGCTAATAAAATGTATAATATTTTTTATAATGACATTAATCACGCTAAAGTATCTCTTTCTCGAATTATGATGGTAAGGAAGCAAATCTCTAAGGTAAAAAAATCTATTTTTTTTAATTTTTTTCCAAACGGTTGGTTGTACGTTATGAAGTTCAAGAAAATAATTATAGTACGTTTAATATGCTTTCAAATGACACCTCACACGAAGCAATCAGTAAAATAGAACCAGAGATTTGGACAAAAATCGATGACCGTCGGCTGCCATCTTTATGACGTCACAGCTATGTTCGTCCCCCTCTCCCGTAACTAAAACCGGTAGATTCGTACTCTGGAGACAACAAGGAACAAATCCATACCAGTTTTAGGTATATAGAAGACGTGTCCACGACTTTTGTCAAAATTGGCCATTTTCCGCCGTACTATAATTGGTCTAAAATAAAAATGCCGAACGATTAAAATATCGAAAGTACAGAATATCAACAATTATGAAATTGCGCCGCCCAAATAATCGAAAAGTAAAACGTCGAACCATCAAAATAACTAATATCATATGTTAAACTTGCATACCACTGGTAAAATCATTTAAATTATTTTTTCGCGGATTTTCGGGAGCGTGTTCCACCTTGCCTGATAGGCAAGGCCAAAGGCGCTTCGCCGGCCGCTGCCGCGGCACGCTCGCTTCGCTCGCTCGGCTCGCGCGCTGTAGGGTCGCACTTCACCTAACACTCCTCCTCGCTTCGCTCGTCGTCGTACCTACCCCGACCTGTCTGAGTAGAATATAGGTAGGCTACACAGCCCGCAGCGCCTGCGCTAAACGTATGAGAACATTAGTTTAGAACATGACTATACTGGGACACGTCATTTTACATCATAAGTATAGGGTATCAATATCAATCGACATTCTTGTTGACTTTCGATGAGAATCGTCGTCGAAATTTTATTATCTACTTAAGAAATATCGAAAGATTTCTTAAGTAGATAATGAAATTTCGACAATTAGGCAGTCTCGGTAACGGAATACTTTTGACGTTTTAAACTATGGCATTATGAACTTTTGATGTTTTAAATTCGATATTCTCATTTTATGTATTTTAATCGGTCGGTAAATTAAACTTTCGATATATTGAATTTAGACCATTCAACCGTTCAATATTTTGTACTTCGATGTTTTCATTTTCGATGTTTCAATTTTCGATCTTCTAATACGTACCCGGTAAAATGTGTCCCCCCCCCTGTAACTTCTAAAATAAGTGAATGATAAAACTAAAAAAAAATATTTTGTACATTACTATGCAAACTTCCACCGAAAATTGGTTTGAACGAGATCTACTTAGTAAGTAGTTTTCTTTTAAGGGGCTCCACGCGCTTTTTGGCTAGTTTTGACGAGTTTTGAATTGATATTCCTCCGTCAAAACTATAGATATATTTATGGAACAAACACCTATCGGTTTTTTAGTTTTTTATCTACATTTGCACGAGAGTTTTTTTGAAAATAATTAATATTTATTTTTTTATGATTTATTCAAACATGGTCCAAAAAAGCTCTGTTTTCGATATTATTATGTTGTTTATGCACTTTTATATATGAAATCTACATATAACTGTTCCTTATTGACGTCTCTAACAACCCACGAGAGATTTTTATTTTATACTCATTTTCACAAAAGTTACGTCCATAAAACTGGTTTTTTGGCCTGAAATTGCCAAAGTTTGGTGCCATATATCCCGAAAACTGTGAGGTTTGAAGTAAATATGGGATACTATTTCGGTAAACCTCGTTGTTGTTAATACGATAAACCATAAAAAACACAAATAAACCGACAGTTATAGATCGAAGGTCATTGGCAGCTAGGAGCCCCTTAATACGTCATAAATCGTAAACCGCAATTTACCTTTCATTCAACGGTGTAGTGGGCAGATTAATGTACGTAGGTTAAGTTACAGTCGTAATAAACCGCTTGACATATAAAGACGTGTTCTTCCTTCGAGTACGCCCCTACCTATCTCCACATGGCGACCGTGACTCGGGGACGCGGCGCGCCGGGTGTACGCCACGGCGCCGCGCGCGTCAGCGTTTTCGGCCCTTAGCCTTCGGTGGAATTATTATACTCAATCGCTCTGACTCGTACGGAAGCAGTACTGTGCATATCAAACAATCAAGTGCCAATAGTGACAAAGTTTGTGCACGCCAGAATATTTTAAAAGTGAACTATATATTATTATCAAGGACATTATAAATTTACGGCTTCAACGTTTACGCGATGGGAAAATCATACTCAAAACAGGAAGAGAAAGAAGTCATCATTACTCAAAATGCCGCTGCCTCAAATGAAGGTCAAGGCATAGCCGAACATTCGGAGCACCTACACGTGAACAACATATTGCTAACGACTATTTTAGCGAAAATCGCAATCAGCATTATCATTTTCGCATACTACAAATATAAACAGTGCCACCACAAATGGATTCAAAAGGAGATCCGTGATGATATCGTAAGGCGGATTCGTGGGAGACTTTCGGGGCGGACCCGCAAGCAGCCAGGCGAGATCGGCACCGGGATGGCCGACGTTGGAGGTGAAGAGCCGTAGGCCGTGAGTGAGAAAGTGTTAAGTACGTGAAAGAGCGCGAAAATACGTACCGTATAATTATGTACTAATTTTTCCTTATTTCTTCCATACGTATGGAACTAGAGCTTAGTGATGTTTTAAGTAAATTGGTAAAACTTCAAGTAGATTTACGTAAATTAGGCCCAACCAGACGTTCCCAAAACGTCTTGATCGAAAAAATAAATGAGGCAAAGAGTATATATACTGCCTACTTGAATTAATTAAATCTGGTTTTGGTACTGCAGAAGTGCCGGATGAATTCTCAGAATAAATTTCCGATGTGTTATGCGATAAAATAGATAAGGTTTATAATAAAATATTAAGTTACATCGTTAGTGATACTTCTGAAATCCGAAAACAAGCAAAAATGGCGGAAAAAATTGATCTTAAGGAGGTCAGTTCCATGATTCCGTTGTATGATGGTAAAGATGACACAACTGAACGAATTATTGAGGGTATAGAGATGATGGATAGCATGTTGAAAGAAGCAAGTAACAAGAAATTGTTGATTACGTTTGTGCTAAAGACTAGACTGAATAAAAATGCTAGAATTAAATTTTGCCAGAACTATGACACAGTGACAGGGTTAATCACTGATATAAAAAAATATTTACTCCCAAAAAAATCAGCCAATTCCTTGTTACTGCAATTAAATAACATTACACAAAGCAACTTAACGATTTCGGAATATGGAGACAAAATAGAGGAATTGTTTACCAATCTCACAATTACGCAGTCTGATAACAATACACAGGCATGCGAAATCCTGAGACCGATAAACGAAAATTTAGCAATAAAGAAATTTGCTGATGGTTTGCGTAACCGGAGATTAGGAACTATAATTGCAGCCAGGAACTATAAGGAGCTCAAGGAGGCCGTGCAGGCGGCCCAGGACGAGGACAGCAGCCAGCCCGCGCCCGTCGTGATGAATATGAGAGGTAACAGGAGAGGATTCCAGGTGGGCGGACGCAGCAATCGCGGGTACAACCAGTATTACCGTGGACGATGGAATAATCGCGGCTATAACAACCAGCACTGTCGTATGGGCGGCTGGGCGGCTGGTTACCTAATCATTTTAACAGGTCCAGGAGTGACAACTACCAGCAGAATAGGGTGCGAGCAACACGCACCTGTTCAGCTAGGAGCCGCGGTGCGCGAGGGAATCGAGCACACCAACAAAACGTTTATACAGCTACAGCAACAGAGGAAAACTAAGTGAGTTACATTCAACCCAATTTTTCAGTTTTTTCGTCCATAAAGTATTAACATGCGATGGTTTAGATTACGTGATTTTTCAAATACAAGGACAAGATATATCCTTTATTATTGATACGGGTGCGTCGCTTTCGCTGATTCATATTGACAAAATTCCAAGTAGCGTCACTACATGACAGTGATACAGTTATTACAGGCGTAGGAGGTGATATCACATGTAATAACATAGCTTACTTATTTATCACTAGAGAATTGTAATGAGATCTCATTCACACACAAGTTCCACGTAGTGCATGATATGCCATGTCATGCGGACGGCATAATCGGCTTAGATTTCTTGAGAACTTATGGCGCAAACATCGACTTACATGGTAATTTGTTAACGTTGCATTCTGACAACCAAGCTTGTGTGGTACCAATTCATAGGAGTAGCGATAACGCTACACATTATCACTACCGGCGAGAAGTGAGTCTTTGCATTTAATAAAAGTAAATTCATCTTTGTTTACGTACGGAAATGAATATGTAGTTGGCGTGGCGCTAAGGAATTACGCGAGAATGTATTTTTGGCCGGTAGTATAGGAATAGTTAAAAATAATAGGATTCCGGTCAAAATATTAAATACGAGTGATAAAGACATTCAATTACCTGTTTTCACACCAGAATTAACATCCATTAAGGATTATGACGTTTCTTACTTTTGCAAATACGAAAACGGGGTAGGGTCATTACGCTGGTTACGCGACCACCACCTTCGGTTAGCGACCACCTGAAGGAGAAGGTTTTTTCTATTGAAGATAACATCAATTCTACAGACCCTATTGAGATAATTAGTTGTACATGCATTTTTGTTGTTGTTTTAGAATAGAAATCTACTAAAAAACCAAGAAAATATCATTTCAGTTCACCAACTCAGCTAAGTGGTCGCCAACCGGCACATAAAATTAGGTGGTCGCTAACCGGCGAAATGACCCTAACTAGAGGTACACGTTTATTAGAATCATTAAAGTTAAACCATTTGGGTCCAACTGAGAGGAAACTTATCGAATCGATGTGTAAAATACCCCGACGTCTTTTACTTGGACGGTGACAAGTTAGGAACTACCTACGAACATATTAAGTCAAAGTATAAGTGTAAAGCCTAATGGGTCAGGCCGTAGATTTTGCCACAAAAGGTATAACCTAACTCTCCGCTCTTTTTTTTACCTTTAATACGTAATATTAATTTCTCAACCACAGCATTGTATTCCCTAAGAAATGGTGAACCTTGGTCACTGAAGATATTAAAATAAATCCATAAACTTGGGAAGTTACACAATATTTTTTCACGAAAAACGTCGAAAATTTCATAAAAAACGCGAATCCGCTTAGGTAGTAGTGTGTACTATCGCCATCAGAAAAATTAGAAAAAAAAAATTTTTGTTAATATTTTTAATGAAATATTATGAAATAATAGTTACCTAGCCGCCTTTTAAATATCGTTTCATGTTTCCTAAGAAAGTACATTAATTTTCACACGTTTAAAAAAAACACACAAAACCATTTTTCTGCGCTACTTTGACTGCGTAACTAACATCTCCCCATTTTGTGGAGTTAAACATTAGCAGTGTTTGTATTACAGTAGTGACAACACCAAAGTTACCTTGTCCATGGTCAATGACGCGGTAGCGGCTATATTTTTGTCAGTAGGCTGTCAATTTTGGCAAAAAGTGGAAGGTAACCAGTTTGTCGCGGAGTGCATTTTTTAAGATTTCAAGGTAAGTCTTGTATGAATATTTGTTATTGTTACTGTGTCCTATTCAGTAAAGTGTGTGTAATCTTTCAAGGCAAATAAACCTGGAAAAAACAGTGTATTTATCGAGTTAAGATTGATTCTATCTGCGTCACGTTACGCAGAATGGCTGTATGCTACCTGACCTAACCTAACTATGATGATAATCCTGAGGCTTAATAATAGTATTGATAGGTAATTTCTACTATTTAGTATGGAGTCTCTTGGTGATCTTGGGCGCATTTTTATAATGTATGATATTTCCTAACATCGTGTCTGTTCTACTTTCCTCATATTCGAAATCAAACGTGTAGGTATAGTGTTTTACTCGTATGAAACAACCCATTCCATCCACGACCTATTGGCGCTCTCACTTCGTTCCAGTACCTTTAATATCTCGTCTGTAATGGGGTTTTTCTTCCCTCGGTTCACAATCTACTATTATTATATATTAATTCCAAATATTTTATGTAAAAATCACACATGTTGTGCGCACCTTAATTATTTTGCGTTTCCGTTGTGCGTCACTTTGCGCACCTGCGTTACTGTTTTGCGTCACTCTGCGCATCCGGTTCGTAGAAAATTCTACGTCACCGCTGCGCTCTTTGTGGCAAAATCTACGGCCTGACCCTAATACAAAACCGGTATACGTAAAACTTTACCGATTACCGGCAACCATGAAGCCAGAGATAAATAGACAAATTAAAAAAATGTTGGAAGAAGATATCATAGAACCCGCTAACAGCGATTGGAATAGTCCGATCCTATTGATATTGGTTCCAAAAAAATCTGCCAATAACACAAAAAAATGGAGGTTAGTCATAGATTATCGGAAAGTAAACAACGTGATTCAAGACGATAAATTCCCTCTCCCAAACATCGTTGAAATTTTACTCATTATCAGGAGCCATATATTTAAGTCATTTAGATTTACAGCAATCATACTACCAAACAGCTTTAGACGAAGACAGCAGAAACATCACTTCCTTCTCAACAAGTCAAGGTCAATTTCGCATGAAACGCCTCCCATGGGATTAAAGCTCAGTGCGAGTGCCTTCTCACGTGTTATGTCAGTAGCCATGTCGGGACTGTCATACGAAAAATGCTTCATCTACATGGACGACCTCGTGGTGTTCGGTAGAAATATAGACCAGCATAATAAAAATTTAACCGATGTATTACAACGGTTACGGAAGGTTAATTTAAAGGTCAATCCTCAAAAATGCGAATTTCTCAAAACTCAACTTTTATATTTAGGCCACATAGTGTCAGCCCAAGGAGTTTTGCCCGATCCTGAAAAAACTAGAGTATTAAAAGACTATCCAGTACCTACAACTATAGACGAGGTCAGACGTTTCGTCGCCTTTTGTAATTATTACAGGAAATTCATACCAGATTTTGCCAAAATTACCTCACCATTGAATAGATTATGTCGGAAAAATGTTACCTTCAACTGGACAGGTGAATGTAAACAAGCCTTTATGTCTTTGAAAGAAAAATTAATATCCACACCAATCCTGCAGTACCCTGATTTTTCTGATAGTAACGAATTTGTCCTTCAAACTGACGCCTCGGGGAAGGCCATTGGATCTGTTTTGTGCAACAAAGATTTAAGACCGATAGCATACGCAAGTAGAACCCTAAATAAAGCCGAAGTAAATTACCCAACTATCCATAAAGAATTATTAGCTATGACTTGGAGTGTAAAGTACTTCAGACCTTATTTATTTGGTAAATATTTCACTATCATGACTGACCATAAACCATTGATATATCTATTTAGTATGAAAGACCCATCCAGTCGTTTAATTAAATTCCGGTTACAACTCGAAGAATACGATTACAAGGTTGTTTATTTATATAAGAGGCAAAGATAACGCCGTCGCCGACGCGTTGAGTAGGGTGACCATCACTTCAGACGAATTCAAAAATATGGAGAGACAAGTTTGAGTAATGACTAGAGCGCAAAGAAAGAAAGCCTTACAACAAGGTATGGATTTGGGAAATGCAACGAGTCCTAATATACCCATTGATTCGAGGCCTGATCAACCTCAAATTTCGGAGATATTAAGAAAACCGAGTAATTCCGTTGAGTTAGATTTTATCTCGAGCATGAATTTAGATAAGTTACGATATTTTATTTATGGTTACGAACAAGGAATGAAATTACAATGGAACATGAATGTTTTTCATACATAAACGAAAAGTCAATTACTTATATACATAAACCTTAGCTATATGTCGCACTATACGCGAGCCGATTTTGCGAATAAGTGAAGCGTGTTCTGTAAAAATATAAATATTGAAGAAGTATGTATGATAAAACTCAAAATAACGCGTTATTCTTAAAGAATCTTAGTGAAGAGATAATCCTACTAATATTATAAATGCGAAAGTTTGGATGTTTTGATGCTTGTTATTCAATCAGGCTTAAATCGCTCAACCGATTTAAATGAAATTTTGCACGAATATATTTTATAGCCTGGATTAAAATATAGGATAGTTTTTATCCCGGGTCCACGCAGACGAAGTCGCGGGCGGAAGCTAGTGAGAAATAAACAGTGGTCCGGACCACGCATTAACATTCTCAGCAATGTAAAAAGAATAATTGACAAAAAGGAAAGAACTATAATTTTGAATGATTACCAATTATTGCCAACGTGTGGACACGCCGGTATACGTCGAATGATAAATAATATTAAGAGAAAATACTACTGGCCAGAGCTAGAGCAGGACGTTAGAAATTTTGTTAAGAAATGTAGTAAGTGTCAGCGTATGAAATATTCGCGGGAAAATAAAGAACCAATGCAAGTAACAACAACAGCTGCAACGGCCTTGGAGAAGATATTTTTGGACGTAGTCGGACCCCTAGAGGCCGATGTGGACGGATTTACCTACATCCTAACTATACAATGTGAACTTAGTAAGTATATCGAAGCATACCCATTACGTAACAAGGACACTTTCAGCGTGGCGCGAGCTTTAGTGAACAACTTCATATTAAGGTACGGTATACCCAAGGTCATTGCCACGGACAGAGGGACAGAATTCACGTCGTCGACATTTAAGGAGGTATGTAAGTTACTAAAAATTGAAAAATTACAGTCAACAGCTTACCACCATCAATCTCTCGGCGCTATCGAAAA
The DNA here is from genome assembly GCA_947049275.1 of Epinotia bilunana. NCBI lineage: Eukaryota > Metazoa > Arthropoda > Insecta > Lepidoptera > Tortricidae > Epinotia > Epinotia bilunana. The sequence goes on from OX346278.1 coordinate 219,750, forward strand.
TATGCATAAACATCTCGGAGCATTCTTACGAATTTATTGTGACGAACACACAGACACATGGAGTCACTGGCTACCATTCTGGTGTTTCGCTTACAATACCACGATACATAGTTCCACTAAATATTCACCATTCGAGCTCGTTTTTGGTAAAGAATGTCGAATACCTAGTAATTTAAGCGATACTTTGGATCCATTGTATAATCCTAATAATTACATGTTAGAGTTAAGGCTGCACATTCGAAATTTTCGTGAAAATGAGTTGTTTTGTAACCGTTTTATACATTATAACGTAACACTTTTGCCGTCAGAAAAAATATATCATAATCTGCAAGATATGCGACGGGTCATAGTTTTCGTAGAAATCCATTTTAACAATAAAAATTAGAGAAAAAGAAATCTAAAGTCACCCCTATTTTTTCACTTGTAACCATTTTACTGCTCCATTTTTTTATTAGAATAATATGAAATTTTATAACTTTCTTCATACAATAATGAACAAGGGCATCATTTTCTTACTTTCTTAACACTTTGCACGCCGATCACGAATACCACTCGTTACACTTTTTTTCTTAGAGTCGCGGATGACGAAAAGTACTCGTGATCAGATTCCATACTGTTTGTATCAAAATAACGAACACAGTTCGTGATCCGCTTGATAGCAACGTATAGAGGAACGATTTAGCTACACGCACACATACAATCCATTAACGAATGTGGCTGGAGGTGGCGTGACGATGCGTCAGCCCGCGCTGCCTCGCCAGTGCGCCGCGGGCTCGCTACGTGGACACTATTGTTTTTTCAAAAAACGTGTTCACACTACTATAGTTTTAAAATAATAAAAAATATATAAACACATTGTTTTATTTTTATCCTTAAAATATATGAAATCACCTTCCAGATACATAAACAATTGTTCCTATATATACGCTAATTATTTTTTTATAAATGTTTCAATATCACCGGCGAACCACAGATGACGCTTTAAAAAACACGCGGCGTACTTGGGTGCAAGAGCATCACGAGTGGAGCTCGTGATAGGCTGTCGAAGTGTGGCATTGGATTATAACGTCGGAGTGCAGTGTTAATTTTCTTAAAAATTTATCTCGTTTTCTGAAATATTCCGCCAAAGTTCCTACGCCTCCCCGTTTTCGTCCATACGGTCAGTGTCAGTGCGGGACGAGACACGTTGCATGACGGACCTGTGTCAATTTGCGCTGCGCCGAAATTTCTAAATATTTGTGGAAATTGTGGACTATATTTGTTGCATAGAGTGGACAATCCGTTTTGTGATTCGTATAGTAGGTAACTAATAAACATTTGCGTATAGTTTAGTTTTTAGTGACAGATAATTTTGTTGCATGGAGTGGACAATCTATTTCGTGGTTTGTAAAGTAGTAGGTACCTACTATAGACAAGACAGCTGACTGACCATCCGTGCACTTTATGTGCATTGTAATAATAATAAGGTTCTTGTATAAATACAGGATGGTCAGTTAACTGTGTTGGCGTTTGTACCTAATTAACATTTACGTAGGTATAGCTTAGATTTTGGTTTTAGTTCAAGATGGGAAATAATAATAATAATAAATTCTTTATTTCAGGCCAGTTTGCCCATAGATTGTTAGTAACATACAAACTTACGATACTAGAGTTAGTACGTCTTAGCTTAGGTCTCACTAATTTTCAACAATTATTTTGGGTCTGGGGTTAAATAAGCGCAGGAGGAAAATACGTAATATCAAGAAATTTTACAAGCGAAGAGGAAAAAGAATACACAAGTAAATACCTATTCTATCAAAGTATCAAATATCTAAACAGTATCAAAATTGGGAAATCGCTAAAACCAGACATTTTATTTGTAAATATATTTACAATATCTATTGCTTAGGAGCATGAACAATTATAGAAACAATATTAACATACAATATTAATATACCTTTTTGGCATTATTGCAACGCACAAGTATGCCGTAATTTTAATTTATAATTCTAGTTCCGTACCACAATTGTTTTACTTGTTCTTTTATTGTTGTTTTTTTTCTGTTTCTTTTTTTCTGTATTTCTTTGTTTTTATTTTGTTGCATAGTGCCAAATAAATGATTTATCTATCTATCTTATCTATCTATATTGTTTTATCTGCTCGTATTAATGACTGTCAAGTGTTAATAGAATAAGTTTTTTTTTTATGATATAGGAGGCAAACGAGCAGTCGAATCTCCTGATGGTAAGCGATAATCGACGCCCAAGTTCTAATAAAAATAGTGGGCTTGGCAAATATTGTAAGTTGCATGCCAACTCCAAGTTCGATACAGAGTTATTATTTGATATGAAACAAAGTATGGTTAACGTAGAACTAATCTATAAGTATATATTTACCCGAGGCCGATTTCTGTACAGTCAGCATAATATAGTTAGTAGCATCCAAGTTAGCCAAATATATCGGAACGTACATTCATCGAAATAGTATTTGTTACTATAAGTAGGAGTAAGGAATGTGTTCCGATATATTTGGCTACTTTGGATGCTACTAACTATCTGATGCTGACTGTACACGCCATCATCATCAAATCAAGGAAGTAGAACAAATTTAGATTGAATAGAAAAATTAGTTTAAAACTTAACAACCTTACACTTACACAAAAGGTAACGGACAGACAGACACACTTTCGCATTTATGATATTAGTATGGAGTATGGATATGGAAGTATGGATTATATGTCTTTCCCGCTCACGGGACAATGATGTCCCGGACCTTTGGGAGGCGTGCGTGGAGCTCTGAGCCAACACGTAGAGGCCCTTTTGACAATTTAATTAAATGCAAGGAGTACACCAAGCGGATGCTGTCTCTGCCCGTATCATGGGACGCACACAGAAACAGCACCCGCTGTTGTGTAAGAGTCTATTGCTAGTTGAAAATGATGGACTAGTAGCTGGGCTATTGGATGAAACATCGGACGCCTGCCCAATAAAACTGTTTCACATTTTATCTCTGGCAGACGGTGACTCGCTAACTGCTAGATGGGCCCCTATTAATAGCGACATAAAAAAATGGCCTAAGGGCAACAGTAGGTATGGATTATTATTATTACATTTATATTTTTTTCGCACTATCCGTCTCTCTCTTATTAGAATATTTAGTAACAGAGGTATAGTGCGAGAAAAATCGAAAGTATGTCGCGGCCGTCTAGTGCTAGGCGTGCTGAGGGCCTACCGTTACCGTAACTTCGTTCGTGTATCTCCCTCTCTGTCGCGCTTGCTAGTTCGAGCGACAATGAGAGTTATTCGAACGAATTTCGTTTTCACTAGCACGGCTAGCACGAGAAGGCCGCGACATACTCTCGATTTTTCTCACACTATACCTCTCTTTCCTAATGTTCTAATAAGTAATGTTCTAGTAAGTAATGTGTAATTTTTAATATTAAACTGTGGCTAGAAACATGAAAGCAGGACAGCAGGTTTCTTTTATAATATGTAGATCTATTTGCCCCCTAAAGGGGTGAAATAAAGGGGTAAAGGGGTTTAATCAAAATAATTTATTCTCTAACACCGTTAAATGGGGACCGTGGATGGAGATGGAAAGTTCTCCGTCTTTTAGCATTACATAAGTTTGCTTTAAAAACTATACAGGTAGCCCGAACTAACGTGAGTAAAACTACTGGACGAATTTAAGCAAAAATGTCCAGTCATGTAGCTTTCTTTAATAGGTACCTACATTATGAAAAAATATACAATTTAAGCAGAAACGTCTGTTGATGATTCTTAAGATATTATATTTGTAAAAACGAAGTTTTCCATTGAAATTTTGCAATTTAAACTAATGAACTCATCGCACTGTTACCTTTTACGCTGAATCCGTGAACGGATTTAGTACAGACCCTTGGAAGGTTATAGGATAGTTTTTATATCAGAAATCATCCCTTAAGATGGTAGAACTTTGTTTGGGTCAGCGATAATTGAGGTTCCGCCCACAATAATTTAATAGCAATCAAGTTCTACGCGGACGAAGTCGCGGGCAACAGCTAGTACGTCATAAATCGTAAACCGCAATTTATCTTTCATTCAACGGATATTGGTACGAAACACTTTGTGCGCGAGTCCGACTCGCACTTGGCCGGTTTTTTTAAGTGGTGTGACCACGAGTAATAGTTTTGTTATACAAGGGTGCAAGGGTGTATTTTATCCGCGAGTGTGGAATTGAAACACGAGCAAGCGAAAGGATGCTATAGTTGAACCACGAGCGAAGCGAGTGGTTCTAAAATATAATCCTGAGCGTAGCGAGTGTTTCAACACACAAGAAGTAAAATACATTTGCACCCGTGTGTAACACAAAACTTTTCCCCTCACTGTAGCGAGGAAAGTGCAACATGCAAAACAACTTATGCGTTAATATCACGAAATGAAGACGTGAAGTTTCTTGTTTATTTATTTATTTAATCTTTATTGCACAAAAGAATAACTTATCGTACAAAAGGCGGACTTAATGCCGTAAGCATTCTCTACCAGTCAACCTTTGGGCAAAGCAGACAAATTGTGGGCGGTTTAAGGCTCCCTACATTTCTTCTTGGCCTTACGCCAAGAATTAATGTATGAAAACCCTAAGTAAAACCATTATCGTCCGCTACTCTAACTTTTTAAATTTGCTTACTAATATTAAACTGACAAAGGAAAAATTACATACTGCCAACCACCACTAGACTCTGTAAGCATACATACGCCATTTAAAAAAATATCGATGGTACTATACTTCAAATGGCATGTTTAAAAAATAAAAAAGGCGGCCAATTATACAATTGTTTACTGATCTTTCGTTCCGATTGTAATTGCAACAAATATAAAACAATTATTTAATTGATTACCTTGTATTTATTTTAATATTCTTCACATCGTTTGAGAAAAGCACTATACAATCCTCGGCCGGAAAACAGGGATTGCTGGACTCGTTGTATCCGGCTTCGTCTACGACTCAGCCGTCTTCTCCAAACTCGTCCAGCAATCCCTTACTTCAGTAATCTACTATTTTTTTAGGCATCAAAAACTGCACGCGGTTCCCTATGACATTTGGTCGAGTACCCCTGACCTAGGCTAGGTCTGACCGTTTAGCCAGGCTGTACTCCAACTTTTTACCCCGAGGCAAATCTTGAAATGTCAGATTTTTCTGGGGGTCACACGGAGACCCTACACTTGTTCCATACATCACCAGGTCGTAATTGAACTCTTTCCCGGAAAACAAGTATATTTTATTTCTTTGTTGTTGTAAATCGACTATTTTTTATCGCTTTGTTAACTTTAACACCCTGTAGCTCCCAAAGTATTGATCATAGAGTAAAAATAATTATGACCAATTTTATAGGAAATTTTATGTAGAATATTTTGTCTGAAGTTATTATAACGCTATTCGTGCAGATATTCGAGATATGTACGAAAAATCTGAAAAAAGGTACGGTAAGGGTCTGGAAAATTATTTCCCAGTGTCACTTCCCAAAAAATGTTTCCCAAATGTTCATTTGGCAAAAAAGCACTACACTCGAGAGCAAAAGTTTCGGGTCACTAGCATTTACTTCAATATCTTGAAAACGAATAAAGCTATCGTATTGAAATAAATTGAACCTTATAGACAATTTAATGTTACTAAAATAAAATGCATTACATTTACTACTGACCATTTATTTTATTATGTTTAAAACGACAAATTAAAAATGGCGTCATTTTGCTTCCAAAACCAAAACTGAAAATATTGAACTTTTTATATTTACAAGTAGTTTTAACACAGTTTAGTACTTGGTATTACCCCCACGTGCTGTCTGGACTGCTGCAATGCGATTCGGCATGCTGTACACCAAGTTTCTGAAACACTGTTGGGGAATGTTCTCCCATTCCTCTACCAATGCATGTTTCAAGTCACGAAGCGTAATTAAAGGAGGATCTCGTTGTCTTAAACGTCGTCCGAGCTCGTCCCAGGCGTGCTCGATCGGGTTGAGGTCGGGGCTACGTGCTGGCCACACCATGGGACGAATATTCACCTCATCAAGGTAGTCTTGCACTACACGAGCAGTGTGGGGAGGGGCGTTATCGTGCATAAAGATGGCATTCTCACCTAGTCTTGCCATAAATGGACCGACGTGCTCGTTGAGGATTTCATCCACGTATCTTACGCCATTAAGAGTACCGTTTTCGATCAGTACAAGCTCTGTTCGGCTTTCCGCAAAAATTCCAGCCCACACGAGTACCGAACCACCACCGTATGCCACCTTTTCTTCAATACAGGCTTGCATAAATCTTTCTCCTGGTCTTCTGTACACCTTTGCCCTTCCGTCGTGTGTATACAGCATAAATTTTGATTCGTCCGAGAACCCGACATTTGACCAATTTTCAATCGTCCAATGCGAGTGTTCGCGTCCATAAATTCGTCTTGCTATACGATGGTGCCTCTCGAGTTTCGGACCATTTGCGGGTCTAAATGGTTTCAAATTACCTTCAGCAAGTCGCCGTCTTACAGTCCAAGCAGAAGGGTTGCTTCTACCAAGCCCTAAAAAATTATGAGTCAGTGATGTTCCCGTAAGAAACCGATTTCGCAGCATAGAGTTGACTAGATATCGATCTTCCCGTGCCGTCGTACACCTGGGTCTGCCTGTTATTGGTCTGCGTAGGTTTGAACCAGTTTCTAGAAACCGCTGGCGAATACGCTGAACTGTAGACAACGATACACCGACTATTCTTGCTGTTTCTCGCTGACTGCTTCCATTTTCCAGGATCGTGAGGATTCTCGTACATTCCTCAGGTGTGAGTGACATAATTACTACTTTAATAATGACTATTGGATACCTAGAAGATTTCTTATAAATACATTTTATGACAGAACAAAAACAAAAGCAAAAATAGTTGCGAAAATTAGAAGTTCTGATTTGAAAAAAAGGGATCATTATGTTTATAACTTTTTTAATGCCATTACTTCACGCCAACCAATAAGTTTTTATACGTGTAATGAAGGATTATTAAATTGTCTATAAGGTTCAATTTATTTCAATACGATAGCTTTATTCGTTTTCAAGATATTGAAGTAAATGCTAGTGACCCGAAACTTTTGCTCTCGAGTGTAGTCAAATTATTGTTTCGCATTTTATCACTTGGCATTATATCCTACTAGCTTCCGCCCGCGACTTCGTCCGCGTGGACCCGGGATAAAAACTATCCTATATTTTAATCCAGGCTATAAACTATCTTCGTGCAAAATTTCATTCAAATCGGTTCAGCCGTTTAAGCGTGATTGAATAACAAACATCCAAACATCTAAACTTTCGCATTTATAATATTAGTAGGATGGCAAAATATTACTTCGCAAATTATTGTTTGGTAAAGTTTTATATAGTCAAGTTTCATTTGGTCAAACGTATTATTTAGCATAACATTCGTTTTCCAAATTATTGCATGGCATACGATTTATACCCTAATTGTGTAGTGCATACGAAATGTATTTGAGTGAGTTTACATATTTTGCTAAGCGGGTAGTTTTGTAATTAACATACAAATTATAACAAGGATTATTATTTAAGATTAAAATAGTTGGCATACACAGTTATCTATGGCAATTATTTTAATCTAACCTAAACCTAACCTAACCGCCAGCCTGTCGACGTCACCCCGCGAACGCGGGGTGCCTATTTCCGCTCTAAGGGACACAAGTGAACCCTAACCTAACCTACTTATAATACAATTGTTACGGTTGTATTTTTTTTTACTGCGGGAGGCTTCGCCCCCGATCCCCCTCTTTCTGGCTGCCCTAATCTAGTTAAACCCCTGTAATCAGTTAATGTTTTTTTTTGTAATGTTGTAATAAAATTTCGAACAAATTAAATTCGTTGTTTTGTTACTCTGCCATTTAAAATTCATACGAAATTAATCATTTGCCAAATAATATTCCCTGAACAGTTATTCTATGAAATAATGAAATAATTATTCAAATATTTGCCAAAGTCATGCTAAGTACGTGAAGTGTGCGAAATGAAAAGTTGAACAAATGTTTTGTTTGGAAAACGATATTAGCCCAAACCAAGTGTTTGCTTAATAAACTTTTGTCTTAATAACACTTGACAAAGCAAAATGATACCAGATGATATTTTGACCAAATCATCAAATGAACAAAATGCGAAACAAAAATGTGCTATTTGTTCATTTGGGAAATGAAACTACTGCCATAAGTTTTGTGGGAAGTGAAATTTGGCGAAAAATATTTAGCCGAAACGGCAGGATACCACAATTTCGATGTAACACCACTGCGCGGGGCTCCTATTTCTGGGCAGTTTGCCCTTTGGGATCTGAAGCTACCTACCTATAAGGAACCTGACCTGCCTGTTTCGCAAACCCTTTAGTCTATGAGAGGACGTCTGTGCCCAGCAGTGGGACGTAATGTTTCACTACCCCTTGGAAGGGTGGTCGGAAACAATAGTATTTTTTTAGTAGGTGGCTGCAGCAGCTGTCAGTGAGTTTTATTTCTGACCAGCCCCGGGGGTACATTCGAGGTGGTCGTTAGGAATCAACAGGAATGTTGCAGAAGCAGTTATGAACATCCATTTGAGGCTTTTTCACACATGGCTTTTGTGTGACCAGTCTTCTGTCCGGCAGTTGACCAAATGTCAACAGTGTATCGGTATTACTCATTTGAATTAAGATACATATTTTACAGGCATTGTGTCATCATCATATCAGCCGAAAGACATCCACTGCTGGACATAAGCCTCCCCCAAAGAGTGCCAGGCATTATGTAAACAATAATAATTGTCTCTACCTGGAAACAGGTTAATATCTAACAACTATAATAAAGTAGTAATTTTAAAAACGAATATGAATTTATCTGTATCTGTGGATGTCAATAAATCTGCATTAGCAACCTTCCTGGTCTGCAGGCGCACAGGGCAGGTGAATGGAAATCCCATTAGGATATCAAAACAACAGCTCAGCCTTTATACTTTTTTTAATTTTTTTGTAAAATTATTCTTACAAGACTAACTGCATCAGTAGTTCCTGAAACAAAGAAACATTGTTTACCGTTATGTACCACACCAAAGTTCAGCACCTGGCATGGGACGGGTGTTAATTTTTGTTTTAATTAATAGTACACATAATTCTGACTATTCAGAGTATGAACCAAGATTTTCTTTTATAAGTAAGTACAGTAGTAGTAGTAATTATAGTACCACTAAAAACTATTTTCCATATTCTGCGGAGAGAAGCTGTACAATAATTACATTTCTATGCACTACCTAGCTGGGGGAGGGGAGATAAACCAACTTGTTCTAATCAGTGAGTGTCAGTGCACTGCATTTAGCCAGATCTAAAAGCCACTTCACAACTAAGTGTATGAATTGACAGCTATCCTATTCACAAACCTATCGTAGTTGAATAATAAAACAGTTGTAACAACTATCATCATTAGCAGCCATTGCTATTGCTACAATTTTGATTTAAACCGTATATGAATGTATCAAGATGGTACTTATTTCTTCGCAGGTTCTAGTCCTGTCCGGGGCTACAGACGAAGATGGTTTATGTTTCCATTATATTCGTTTTCTCTGTATCATATTGTTTATTTCTTTGTCTTATATATCCATAGGTATGGCGGAAATGAGTTGAAAAATCAAGATGTAAACTTGTTTTTTTTTTAACTTGGAACAAATTACAGCTTACAGAACATGTTTGCCTTTGCTTATGTTCACTGTGTTCTGTACTTTTATTGACGTGTTCTACATAGTAGTATTAGTATTGTACTTACTTGGTGAGAATGCCGTCCTTCTTCGTGAGTCTGACGATGCAGTCGTCGCTCTCACCCATGCGGCGGATGGCGCCGCACACCACGTACATCTTGGACGCCTCGGCGGCGCGCCCGGACGCGGGATCCACGTCCGCGATCACCAGCTGCACGGACGCATGGTCCTTAGCGTGGATCAGCCTGTTGCTGGCAGAGCTGCAAACACAAAACGAACACTTCACTACACTGCAAAATACCGTTTTAAACTGTTTTGGATCTTGATATCAACGTGAAACTTGTGCAATGCGTCCAAAAGATCTAAAAAATAACCTAAAGAGGTGACACTAACCATTTCCTGGGGCAGTACAGGTCAACGAATTCACCGGCGTCGTTCTGCATTTTGATTATCTGAAATGCACAATTTTAAACTATTTAGTATAATTTTCGGATGGTTGAATGTATTTTTTTATTATTTTTGTAGAAAACACGCACTAACCTATAACAATCACACGATTCACGGAAATGACAGAAAGCGAAAAGGAAGATGGCGGGCGTGCACAGTGTTGCCAGCACTAACGACTAAGACGTTCGGAAACGTGTATAAAATTACTTGTGTTTATAAATATTGAGAGACCATTTTCAACAACGATTATGAGATTTATCATCATCGGAATATCACGGTGTCAAGAGATTATTGTAACAGGAAAATGTAGCCACTATACTATGCGATGGAACTTCTTTAGTGGCTCTTGGCTTCATTGTCTTGTCTTTCGCTTTGGCTGACAATGCTGACGATATAGGATGTTTTCTATGTATTTAAGTATTTATTTATCAATATTAAGTATGTATATCGTCGTCTAGTACCCATAGAACAAGCTTTGCTTAATTTGGGACTAGGTCGATTTGTGTAAGATTGTCCCCAAATATTTCACGGCTATCACAAGACGGCACGCGAGCTCTCGATTGTTCTCGTACTTGTGATAGCCATGCAGAAGTGTTCCATGCACCTATCAATTTGTCATAACAACCGCCTTCCACTGAATGAATTAATATTGCTCTCTTTCTTTCCATCTTATAGCTGCGCTTCTAGGTTGTTATGATAAATTGCTAGGTGTGTAATAGCGGTTAGTTTATTTTTATTTTTTAAATAAGAATCATAGCAATAAATATTATAAATATTATTGAAAACTCCTCTCGCATTAGTATTTATCATCCTCAGTGTCTAAAATTGAACTTTTTATTCAACTGATTGTGATTATCACATTTTGTAATTTTTTTAAATTAAAAAAAAAACTTAATGGTTGAGGTTAAATATGAGGATATCACGTATCATTTGTGGTATGATATGTTTCGAAAATTGTTTTTGTTTTAATTTTACAAAAATGGCTGAAATATAACGATGTGATATATTTTTAGAACCGGCTTAGTAAGCCCTTTCATTAGGTACCACACACGATAGGTTTCAGAACAAAATATGTTCTTTTCCATACAAAAAAAAGATGTTGACATAACTCCACTCCTTTTACGTTTTTTTTCGGGCTACGGGTCAACTTGATTCGTTTAACCTAAAGATCAATCGTACCGATTTTCAAAACTAACACCATTTGCCGCATATTTTGGCGTACCACTAGCACTAATATATACAAGGTTTTTTTTACATTTCTATGGAGCTTGTCGCCCCAGTTGGCCAACGCTCCATACTAAGGTAAAAAAATAAATCGCGTCAATTTTTTTTTCTGTTTTTCTTATTAGAACACGATACCTGTTAAGCCCTTGATCGGTTCATACCCCATTTTTGTTACACCTTGTATATAGTACCTCTACCTTTGGCTTGGCAGTCCTACTAATATAATAAATGCGAAAGTTTGGATGTTTAGGTAGATGTGTTACTCAATCAAGCTTCTACGGCGTAACCGATTTTGATGAAATTTTGCACGAAGAGCTGGATTTAAATTTCGGATAGGTTTTATCGCGGATTCACGCAGACGAAGTCGCGGGCGGAAGCTAGTTATACATTTTTTTTTTTGATATATTATTTTGTTTGAGGAGGGACATTATGAATTATGAGGTACACCGGTAGACGTGAGCGTCCACAATATACAAGCTTGCGCATTTTCGTGCAGCTCGACGCGCCTCGCACTTCGCAGCGCAAATCGAGGCGCAACCTTATTCCGAGGCGCAAATCCAAAAGTTAAGAGGGTGAATTGGAAATGATCGCGTGCTTTGAAACGCCGTTCTGACTAGATGAAGAAACAATACTATATGATTGTTTATCTGATTAAATCGACGCATGATTTCTTAAAATTTCCTCGATAGAAAAAAAAACAAATTTGGGTCTTTATTTTCCTTTTTTTACTCAGCCTACTCAAACAATAAATTAATAATGTTTATGTAGCTTATATTATTTTATATATTATATTAACAACAACAGCTTTAAGCAATATAGTAGGTATCCCATATTTACTTTAAAGTTCATAGTTTTCGAGATATTTAACATCAAAGTTGAACAATTTTAAGCCAAAAAACTGGTTTTCTGGCCATTAAATTTTGTGTTAATTGGTTTAAAATGAAAACCCTGGACCAGTTTTTAGAGACGTCACGCAGACGAACCCAAATATGTAGATAACGTATATGTTAGATCTTTCCTGTCAATAGAGATACGAAATAGACAATATTTTAAAAAAAACATACAAAATTAAGTATTCATTTGTTTCCAAATCCGGTGGACCAAAATGGAGACAAAAGATTGAAGAACCGATAGCCATTTGATCGCGCGCTCGCGAGCGACACTAAACGCGCCAACGTGTAAATACGTCGCAAGCGCTTGCTCAAGCTTCCTTTGATCTGTGTTCAAAAACCGACACTAGTCCGGATCGGGCCAAGCTCTCGCAAGCTCACGCAAGCCAAGCCAAACACCCCCGTTTACACGCTTGGGCTTGTGGAGGCTTGCCAAGCCACCGCAAGCGTGTAAACGCACCATTACAATAGCTGTTAAGTTTACTATGGACCGCCACCGCAGGCCGCGCCAGTCTGTGAGAGGCTTAAACGCTCCCGTACTTCACCATGTGCTTGTGCAATGAAGTCTTGTCTTAGTCTATGGTTAGGGAAGTTGTAAATAAAATAACAGAGTGTGGGGACTTGTCTATTAGACACGGGTCATGGGTGCACCCGTCATCAGCAGTCATATCTATTACAATACTCTTTGACAGTCATTCACTGTTGTGGTTGTCTACTTGTGTACCTTTATGACAGGATGTGGGGTCGAATAGAGGATTGAGCCTGCCCAACGAGTCGTGGCCCGACAAAACAGCGGGAAATATACATTTTATAGGTAAAATTATTGTCATATAAAGAATTCGAAAAAATACTCGTTACACCAATGGCTGCACGGCTATCACGAGACGGCGCGCGAGCTCTCGAGTTTTCTCGCAGTATCCGTCTCTCTCTTATCTTATCTAATAAACATCGAGAGAGCTCGCGCGCCGTCGCACGATTGCCGTGCTGGGTAGATTCTAACCGTTTTTGCCCACAGCACTGCACATAAAAACCGTAAGCTAGTTTACAAACAAGTAAGTTCTTGAATAAAGTATACAATGTTAGTATTTTAGCGAAATAGTGGATGCGTAAGAATGGATGCCTATTACCGCCCGCTACGCCCGCTTTCTAGCCATAGACGTATGAACATATTGAACATACTAAGGGCGGTAATGAAGAAAGCTTCCGATACTGCTTACCGTCACAGTTATGCAATCCACTATTACCAGTTGCATGCCTTGAAAATGACAACTAGACAAGAATAAAACAACAGTTAGAAATTGTTGCTCATCGGCCTGACTGACAGTGACAGGTTTGACGGGGCCCCACGCACGGGTACAACCATATAAGTATTCGTAACAAAGGGAAAAGTACATTACTTACCTAGGGCGGTAAAACAAGTAATGTATCAGAACGCAGTTATTTGATAAGTATGCGATCTGACGCTTTCTTTATTGCCGCCCGTAGTGGGTACAACATACGTCTCTCCGCGGCCAGGAAGCGGGACTTTCCGCACGCGTAGTATAGCGTACGTTAATTGCTACTTTGTGGCCAGGTATGACGTAAAATATCTTACACCTTTGTCATTTTGTCCGCATTATATATATTTGCGCAGTGCGCCTTTTATTGCTCTCACAATTTAAAAATATTATACAAAAGAACATTAAAATATATCCTATACAAACTATACATATACACATTTAAAAACAATTCATGTTATACAAGGCGTAACAGCGCGCGTGATATAATTAAATCAACAGGTAGAATATATCCACCACGACGGTTGTTCCTAAAATACCACAGAGGTATCATACAAACCAAAGCTTACATGTAAAATACAAACCGAATGTCAAGGTATGAAGTTTAACACAAGACTGGCAGTGGTTAACTCACAATAATTTACCAGTAACTTATAAAGAAGTCGTGTTTTTAGCTCTTTCAGAACCAAGAACAGAGCGCTCGCGGCAGGGTTTATTTTGTAGACTAACATGTGAAACCTAAGAGGATGCTAAACAGACAGATATAGAAAAGCTTTTATTTGTTTTGTATATGAAAAGGTTTCTGTCAAAAATTAAATTTTTGGTACAAGCTTTTATTGCCGACTGTACTTTTCTGTATACCACCAAACTCAACGGGGCTACGTCGGTTAAGTCCTGAATCCCCATGGCCACCTTCTGTCTCCATCATCAGATCAGCTCGATGGTACCATAATATTGAATTTTCATCCAAACCATACCTTTACCCAAAATGACAGCTCAATAGGTTGAAGATATCTGCTTCAAAATTGAGTTGCAAGATTCCACCCGAACAAACATAGTTACATAGTTAGGTACAAACGCCAACACAGTTCACTGACCATCCTATCCTGTATTTATATTAAACCTTATTACAATGCACATAAAGTGCACGTAAGGTCAGTTAACTGTGTTGGCGATGGTACATACACTGCAACTTAATAGAAAGCTTGTAAAATGGTACGGTTAATGGTAAGTTACATTTTGGAGGAGGAAACAGCCCGTCAACCACGAATTTCCCCTTCTCTGTAAGGACCGAGCGACCTGTTTAGCATCCTCTTAATATTATAATTATCAAGCTAAAGTAGCATTATTTTTTTACAATAGAGTGGAAGGATGCCATGGCATGGTTACACTGGAACTAACAATTTGAACTTTATTGCAACGCCCGTTAGTATCACTTTACAGTTTACACTATTACATGATCTAATCTGAATCAAGTACACATGTCAACAGCAGAGTTATCACAAGAAAGCGCGCGAGCTCTCTCGCACTATCCGTCTCTGTCTAAGTTTTCTAATAAGAGTGAGCGTGAGAGAGAGAGCGCGCCGTCTTGTCCTAACTCCTAACCGTGCAGGTACGGTACACGGCACTCAATGTCCACCAATATTGATTGGAGATACAAACGCCAACACAGTTAACTGACCATCCTGTATTTATATTGAACCTTATTACAGTCCACATAAAGTGCACGGATGGTCAGTTAACTGTGTTGGCGATAGTACATCGTCGGATACTTTGTGAGTTTTGCCTCATTAATACCAGCACGGCAACTACCACGGCGCGCGAGCTCCTTTGATTTTTTTCGTACTTATACCTCTCTTTCCAAGTTTTCTAATAAGATAGAGACGGATAGTGCGAGAAAAATCTAGAGAACTCGCGCGCCGTCGTAGTAGCCGTGCAGTAATCATTAATTTAGAGGTGTTGACATTGCGAAATAAGTTTAATTGAACATATCACTTGTGCAAATTTACAATTTAAACTGTGGGCATTTTCCTCGAAACTAGTATTCTGCATATTTTCAGTGTTTTGTTTTAAGGGTGATGAGTTGAAACAAAATGAGCATTCTTGCTTAGATTCGATTATCCGCTAAGACAATTTGATGCGTGAATGCATGGTCAAAAACCAGTCTTTACTTTTATGACAGTCCAGAGAAGCTTACGGGAAAAGTGAAAATTAAAATTGTGAACAAGTGATACGTAGGGTTATCCATATTTCGAGCTTGTGGTAGAAATCTTTGTATTACAACCTTGAAACCGTCTATTGGCTCGCGGCGGAGCTCGGAGGGCGCCAAATGCAGTCCTTTCTGGGCTCCACTCTGTTATAACTATAACAAATCTGCGCACTGAACTGATAGTGAACGTCACTAGTACCCGCACTGCGTTGTTAGTGACATTGGTGATCGTCGTTAGTCACCGCACTGCGTTGTTAGTGACATTGGTGATCGTCGCTAGTCACCGCACTGTTTTTGCCAGGCAGCATCACTAGTTACCACGCTGTGTTATCGAACTCGCTGTTGTTCCCATAAGGAGGCGCTACACCTACGAAATTGAGCGTGATTTCGGCCCGTGTGGATACGTGCCGGAAGCAAGGCGGTCTACCAAATCAAGGTCATTCCATACTAGATTTTCTGTGACCTTGCTTGGCCGTCCGCCGCTTTCGCTATATTTGCTATATTCTTTATTTTTTCTCCACAGTGTACACAGTTCTGACAATAAAATGATCTTATCTTATCTTATCTTCGTAGGCCTAGCGCCTCCTGTACTCGTAGACCAAATAATTTATAATATCCGTTTGGAATGAGCTGTATATTGGACCGTTATTTTAAACTGAGATTTGTGTTGCACAGCGCCATCTATTTCTAAATTTATTTTTCTTTTTCTATATTATCTACAATTTTTTTTTTAATTGTCGACAATATTGCGTGTCACATCATGTGCAGTTCAAGGCAAAATTTACAAACTAGTCGTATTTCACTTGTAAATTGTACGTTTTGTATGATAGTGCCCAGATAATTATGGCGCCAACACAGTTAACTGACCATACTTTATTTATACAGAACCTTATTACAATGCAAATAAAATGCACGGATGGTCAGTCAGCTGTGTTGTCGACGGTACAGCTAATATCGTTATTCCAAATGTCTATTATAATTTATTTAGTCTATGCTGTTGATATGCTCATCAATTGATAAATTAGCGTGTGTCGCAGTCGGCAGCGCGTGTGTGTGTGCGCACAGTGTTAGGTGTGAGTGTAGTCGTGGTCGGGCGCGGGGTGTTCCCCGCGCGTGGCCGCGGGTCACTGCCCGTTGGCCAGCTCGTCCATGCGGCATCTGCAACCAGACGGCCTCGTAACAAAACATGCGAGGAGGAACGTTACACAAGTATCTTCATTACCATTTGACTAGTCTCGCATCTATAATAAGTATTATAAAGATTCGTTATTATTATGGTCTTACGACTGTAACCGGGGGTAGCACGGCCTTATGGACCGTGACCATGACTCGCGCACTACCGTAGTGCGGGTAGAATTAATATGCACGAAAGATATATAGACCGACTCCTGAAATGGTATTGAGGATAAGTACCTACACTACCTACTATAATGGGTTGATCGATCTTGGTTACCACAATTGGCACCACATTGTAACGGCACCACCTTACTTTTTGATGGTTTGTGATACCACTCGCTGTGAATAATAAGAATAAGAAAAATTTATTCACTTAAACAACCCTTGTTTTACAGTATTTTCTTCTGCCAAACTGCAGTTTCAGACAGTTTGTTGGCAGAGGGACTCCCTTACAAAAAATACATGGGTAGGCTTAGCTATTAGCTAGTTACTTAAGTTACATAATTTTGTTTTCTAATGTAATAGTACAGCTCACGTGACAACTTTACTTAGACTACATTTCCAGTTTAGATTTTATCTTTTCTAAGAAAAACTCCTTCACTTTAACTTTAAACATTCTAAATGTGTTACTTTCCCTTATATCATACGGTATATCATTATATATTTTAGGGACCAAGTACTTCCTACTTCTCTTCCCATAATAATTATTACCACACGCCGGCACCTCTAACATTTTTTTACTAATTTTTCTTGTTAATTTAGTGACTTTTTTTGATGTGTGTTCTGTGCTTGCGTATCGATCGACTTATGATGCAGTTTTTCAATCAACAGTTGTTTTATCAAACTAACCACCACACTAATGAGTTTGCTGGACAAAAGCTGATCACCATCGAACAATCTCTTTAGTTACACACTCAGATAAATATATATTGGTCGAAGAAGTATTGAGCTGAAAATGAAAAAAAAAAAAAAAATTAAAAATCTTTTATAACAAGGTTGGAGTTGGAGCCTCCTATTAAGCAAGTAATTTTTTACCTCAATAGCTCGGAAAGCCCCCTTTTTATTCTTTTAACACTTTATCAACACTGCATTTTATCCACAAGAGTGCAAAGAATATTTGAAATCGGAACTAGCTATTATTTACTTTTTAAACATAACATAATCCCCCGTGTGGTGTCGGGTTAGAATTTCACCACCCCCTTTCTTCCCGTGGGTGTCGTAAAAGTCGACTAAGGGACCAGGGATGAAGTGTGTTGTGGGCGATGGGCTAGCAACCTATTACTGCAATATCACATTTTGTCGATCTTTTATACCCACATTTATGCTAAAAGTGGTGCTGGAATATACGTTTCATGTGCTCTGCCTACCCCTTTTGGGAATAAAGGCGTGTATGTATGTAACATAATAACATGTAAAGGCCAGTCAAGACAGGACAACCTTCGCCCATCTGATTAAATTGTCTCATCAAATCAGGTGGTGTCACCGCAAAAATAAGTTCATATTAAATTGTATCTTTTTCTTATGTAGTATTTACCTCGCTTTAGTGATATGAAAAGATTTGTGTTACACACGGGTGCAGATTTACGTCTTGTGTGCTCGTGTTTCAATTCCACGCTCGCGTATGTTAAAATACATCATTGCACCCTTGTGTAACAAGTAACCATATATTGCTTGTGTCAGGAGACACCGCTCTCCCAAGAAGAAGAAGTGGTAGATAGTGGCGATGTGGGAGTGTTTACCTGACGGCCATCTCCGCGACCTCGAGCGACGGGTAGTCCAGCTCCTTCAGCAGGCACAGCACCGCGGACAGCAGGTTCGAGTTCTGGAGGGCAGATGTTCGCTTACTACTCCATGGGCACATATTTTAAATTAAAGTTGATCCTTGAAACACGCGATGAACTGCAATTGTTCGAGCAGTTTTATTTTCATGGGTGGTTTTGTTTGTTATACTATTTAGCCCTTTGGACGTCATTCACGTACTATAGTGACAGTTAAACGCCAACTTTTTTCTACAATAAAGTGTATAAGCAGGAAGGTGACTTGGAGAACTGATGCCATGACACCTTCGGTATTGGCGCCTTGGGCACGGCAACACGCAATACCTTTAGACGTTCTTGGCGTTCAAAGGTAGTTTATGTTTTTCTTTCTTTCTTTCTTTCTTTCTTTCTAATATTGTGTACGCACCACCGGCGGTAATTCGTAAAGCCCCAGATCGCATATTTATGCCCCTCACCTTCTGTTTGGGCCACTAACACCTGCGATCTGGGGCATCCACGTATTCACTGCCCTAGGTACGTAATGTACTATTGTTTTCTTCAATTGCGGAGCGCGCATCAATAACTGTAGTTATATTATTATAAGAAAGCGATCGTACAGAAAGAACACAATAAATACTAAGTGTGTGTGGGTACTGTGTGTGTGTACGCACGCGCGTGACGGGGCGGCGCGTGAACCCGCGGTGCTCGCCCATCACGGCGGACGGGTAGCCCGCACTATGGGCGTCCCGCTCGCGCGCCGGCTCTCGCTCCCACTCGCGCTCGCGCTCGCGCGTCGCCGTGCTGCCCAAGTACTCCGATCTGAACATTATTATTAACAACGCTCTTAATTAATACTATTCTATTCTCAAAAAGTACATTAAGTACCGTACCGTATAGCGAGCGGAGAAAAAGTTCATTTTCATTTTTGGAACGAATAGTTTTTATTCTTACACGGATAAAACCCATACAAATGTCGGCACAGGAACAGCTGATCATTGTTTTGAATTTTCATACATAATGTACCCGTTTTTTAAGGTTCCGTAGCCAAATGGCAAAAAACGGAACCCTTGTCATGTCTGTCTGTCCCAGGGCTTGTTAACGTTACCAAATTCCCATTATAGGTAACGTTAAGTAACGTTAATATCATAAAAAACCTAGGTACCGGTAGTAAAAACTAACGTTACTTGCTAACATAACATTACCCAATTAACGTTACTTTTATCGGGTAGTTTACTTTTCATTGCAGGGCTTGTTAACGTTACCCAATTCACATTATAAGTATCGTTACCAAGTATCACTACTTTAATCGGTAATGCTACGTTGCCACACCGCGCTACCAATAGACGCGCGCGCACCACGCGGCGCTGGTGATTGATTGGCGTTGTTGCCATTTCGTACACTGGCTATCGTGCGTGAGCGTGAAGAGCCTTGTTGTATATCGTACTATCGTATAATATACTCTACAATACATTTTGCTATCTAGTTGAGTGCGGAAGGGTATTGCGTTGTACGATGTGAGGTAACAGTTTGTCTTGTGCCTTGTGAATTGTGATTATTAACGTCTGCTCACAACAGATACACGTAAAATTTTGTTAGTGAGTTCGATATTTAACTATAGCGCAAAAATGTTTTCGTATGTTCGATTGTCTGGCTGTTCGGTTGCCTGGCTGTCCAGCTGTCTCCTCTATAGGTCACATCTCTCAACAGATTCTCGTGAAATTTTATGAGCGAGTTCGATATTTAACTATAGGGCAAAAGTGCTTTCGTATGTCCGGTTGTCCGGCTGTCTCCTCTTTAGGTCGCAACTCTCAACAGATTCTCGTGAAATTTTCTGAGTGAGTTCGATATTTAACTATAGGCCAAAAATGCTTTCGTTTGTTCGGTTGTCTGGATGTCCGGCTGTCTCCTCTATAGGTCGCATCTCTCAACAGATTCTCGTGAAGTTTTGTGAGCGAGTTCGATATTTAATTATAGGGCAAAAATGCTTTCGTATGTTCGGTTGTCCGGCTGTCCGGTTGTCGCGTCTATAGGTCACATCTGTCAATAGATTCTCGTGATATTTTGTGGGTGAGTTCGATATTTAACTATAGGGCAAAAATGCTTTTGTATGTCCGGTTGTCCGGCTGTCCGGCTGTCGTGTCTATAGGTCACATCTCTCAATAGATTCTCGTGAAATTTTGTTAGTGAGTTCGATATTTAACTATAGGGCAAAAATGCTTTCGAATGTTCGGTTGTCTGGCTGTCCGGCTGTCTCCTCTATAGGTCGCATCTCTCAACAGATTCTCGTGAAATTTTGTGAGCGAGTTCAATATTTATAAGAAGGCAATAACGCTGTCGTATGTCCGGTTGTCCGGCTGTCCCCTCTATAGGTCATATAACTCTACACATTCTAGTTAAATTTAATGAGTGAGTTCGATATTTAACTAAAGGGCAAAAATGCTTTCGTATGTCCGGTTGTCCGGCTGTCCGGCTGTCGCGTCTATAGGTCACATCTGTCAACAGATTCTCGTGAATTTTTGTTAGTGAGTTCGATATTTAACTATAGCTTTCGTATGTCCGGTTGTCTGACTGTCCAGCTGTCCCCTCTAAAGGTCGCATCTGTCAACACTCTGCTGTTAAAAAGTTATAGCTATAAAGGGGACAGCCGGACAGCCGGACATACGAAAGCATTTTTGCCTTATAGTTTAATATCGAACTCACTCAGTAAATTTCACTAGAATCTGTTGAGAGAAGCGACCTAAAGAGGGACAGCCGGACATACATACATACGAATGCATTTTTGCCCTTTAGTTAAATATTGAAGTCGCTCACAAAATTTCACGAAAATCTGTTAAAACTTGAGAGATGCAACCTATAGAGGGGACAGCCGGACAGCCGGACATACGAAAGCATTTTTGCCTTATCGTTAATTATCGAACTCGCTCACAAAATTTCACGAGACTGTTGAGATATGCGAACTATTGAGGGGACAGCCCGAGAGATGGACATACATATGAAAGCATTTTTGCCCGATAGTTAAATATCGAACCCACTTACAAAATTTCACGAGAATCTGTTGAGAGATGCGACCTATAGAGGGGACAGCCGGACAGCTGGACATACATACGAAAGCATTTTTGCCCTATAGTTAATTATCGAACTCGCTAACAAAATTTCACGAGAATTTGTTGAGAGATGCGACCTATAGAGGGGACAGCCGGACAGCCAGACAACCGGACTTATGAAATATTTTTTTCTCTATAGTTAAATAGCGAACTCACTAACAAAATTTCACCAGAATCTGTTGAGAGATGCGACCTATAGAGGGGACAGCCGGACAGCCGGACAACCGGACATACGAAAGCTTTTTTGCCCTATAGTTAAATATCGAACTCGCTAACAAAATTTCACGAGAATCTGTTGAGAGATGCGACCTATAGAGGGGACAGCCGGACAGCCGGACAACCGGACATACGAAAGCTTTTTTGCCCTATAGTTAAATATCGAACTCGCTAACAAAATTTCACGAGAATCTGTTGAGAGATGCGACCTATAGAGGGGACAGCCGGACATACGAAAGCTTTTTTGCCCTATAGTTAAATATCGAACTCGCTAACAAAATTTCACGAGAATCTGTTGAGAGATGCGACCTATAGAGGGGACAGCCGGACAGCCGGACATACGAAAGCATTTTTGCCTTGTAGTTAAATATTGAAGTCACTTACAAAATTTCCCATGAATCTGTTCACAGATGTGACCTATAGAGGGGACAGCCGGACAGCCGGACAACCGGACATACGAAAGCATTTTTGCCCTCTTATAAATATTGAACACACATAAATATTGATCACAAAATTGAATTAGAATTTGTTAGAGATGCGACCTATTGAGGGGACAGCCGGACGACCGGACATACGAAAACATTTTGGCCCCATAGTTAAATATGAAACACACTAACAAAATTTCACGAGAATCTGTTGAGAGATGCGATCTATAGAGGGCACAACCAGACAGCCGGACAACCGGACATACGAAAGCATTTTTTCCCTTTTATAAATATTGAACTGGCTCACAGAATTTCACAAGAATCTGTTGAAAGATGCGACCTCTTGAGGGGACAGCCGGACAACCGGACATACGAAATCATTTTTGCCCTATAGTTAAATATCGAACTCACTAACATAATTTCACGAGAATCTGTTGAGAGATGCGTCCTATAGAGGGGACAGCCGGACAGCCGGATAACCGGACATACGAAAGAATTTTTGCCTTAATGTTAAATATCGAACTCGCTCACAAAATTTCACGTTGAGAGATGCGATCAGCTGCTACTAACGTTACAGTACGATTAGTGTTAGTTAAGACCTGACAGATGGATTGCCTTCATTTAATTTTCAACTTTAATTTCATACAAATAAAGCATTTTTCAGAATACTGTTACCCACATCTACCGATTTAGTAATAACAATTTTATTTGTATAAGATTAAAGTTGAAAATTAAATGAAGGCAATCCATCTGTCAGGTCTTAACTAACAGTAATCGTACTGTACCTACTAACGTTAAAAACATTTACGTCACACCTGGCCATAATGCGAGTATTACTGCACGCTGCGCGTACGGTAAAACTCGCATTGTGGCCAGATGAAGACGTAAAATTGTGTACTCACCACGGGCGGCAATTCGTAAAGCCCCAGATCGCATATTTATGGCCCTCACCTTCGGTTCGGGCCACAAACACCTGCGATCTGGTCAATTTACGAATTCACCGCCCTAGGTACGTAATGTACTATTAACGATACCTTTGACTTAACGTTAGCTCAAGGTATTGATACCATTTTGTTACCGGTAAAAAGTAGTATAGGTAACGGTAGATAGTTTAACGTTAATTACAACTTAACGTTAAATCTGTCTCACAGTGGTATCGATACCAACTTTTTAACGTTATTTGAAGCCCTGCTGTCCATCCGTATGTCACAGCCACTTTTTTCCGAAACTATAAGAACTATACTGTTGAAACTTGGTACGTAGATGTATTTTGTTAACCGCATTAAGATCTTCACACAAAAATAGAAAAAAAACAATACTTTTGGGGGTTCCGCATACTTAGAACTAAAACACAAATATATTTTTTTTTCATCAAACCCATACGTGTGGTATATTCTATGGATAGGTCTTCAAAAATTATATTGAGGTTTCTAATATCATTTAACTGAATAGTTTGCGCGAGAGACACTTCTAAAGTGGTAAAATGTGTGCCCCCCCCCCCCCCTGTAACTTCTAAAATAATAGAATGATAAAACTTAACACAATATATGATGTTACATTACCATGCAAACTTCCACCGAAAATTGGTTTGAACGAGATCTAGTAAGAATCGTAAAGCGCAATTTACCTTTCATTCAACGGATAATGGTACGGAACCGTTTGTGCGCGAGTCCGACTCGCACTTGGCCGCTTTTTACTCCTGAA
Organism: Epinotia bilunana; assembly: GCA_947049275.1. Taxonomy (NCBI): domain Eukaryota; kingdom Metazoa; phylum Arthropoda; class Insecta; order Lepidoptera; family Tortricidae; genus Epinotia; species Epinotia bilunana. The sequence goes on from OX346278.1 coordinate 243,876, forward strand.
TGTAGACGAATTGACAAACCTGTTGTCGCCGCGCTCGTATTGGTCGTGCGGTGAGGCCACGCTGTGTCGGCAGTCGCCGTTCATGCCGTACGCGTACTCCTGCGACACGACAAACAACAAACATAGTACAGGAACCGCGAACACAATCCGAAGACAACACTCAGAAACAACAACAGCAAGGCTAAAGGTATTTTTTTGGGGTCGATATCGTATAAGGAAATATTATTAAAAAGTATAATGCTCAGATATAGGTACCTTCTGTTAGTTGTTGTTTCTGAGCGTTTCAAACGCTCGCAGATTCACTGTATTGAGTTCAAGACCGCAATAGGCAGGCAGGCAGTGTTTACTACAATTTTAATATTAAATTACGATAGATTTGCGTAGTCGATGTATTTCGTGCATTTTTGAGTGCTAAAACTAGATGGTGCTGCACGCCGCTGAACTAGATTGTCAGCTATCGATTCGGCATTTTGTTTTTATTCGACTATGCTAGGTATTAGCAGTTTTGAGTGGTGAATAAAACAAGAGTGTACGTGACAGCAACAAAGATTATAAGATTAGATAGCTGTGTGTTATTTGTTAAACCATACGTAGACACACTTACTGTCCTTTTTAGGGTTCCGTAGTCAACAAGGAACCCTTATAGTTTCGTCATGTCCGTCCTTCTGTCTGTCCGGCTTCGGCTTAGCTCAGTTACCATTACTACTAGAAAATTGTGATTCGGCATGGATATATGAATCAATCACGCCCACAAAACAGTACAATACAATTTGGAAAAAGATTTTTTTTAGGGTAGGTACAAACGACAACACTGTTAACTGATCACCTGTCTTTATATAGAACCTTATTACAATGCACTTAAGGTGCACCGATGGTCAGTTAGCTGTGTTGTCGATAGTACCTCCCCTACACCTAAAGCGGGGATGTACATTTTTTTCTCGTCAAACCCATGGTGTGGGGTATTGTTGAATAGCTCGTTCAAAAATATGATGGGTTTTCTAAAACCATTTTTCAAATCAGTATTTCGTTTGCGAGATATTGGGCTCTAAAGGCTCTCTAATTTTAGTTCGAGTCATGTGTGCCCCCCCCCCTGCCGGCTAAATGGCTACTACTGGGGATGTGAAAAAATTCGTGGTAGTAGTACATATAATGAATTTAAAAGGACAAGTAGGCATAAGTAGTTACCGAGTAATAGTCGACCAACTTAATGTGTAAATGAAAAGGCCAATTTTCGTACAAATTCGGCCGACGCATCCGCACCGGACGTCGATGTAACTAAGACAGACAGGCAACTACGGAACCCTGCACTGCGCGTGGCCCGACACGCACTTGGCCGGTTTTTATACTATATCTTCATTACAGTAAAGCTGGTAAGTGTGTCTTTGTCAAAGTTAATACATACATATGTACGAGTATCTGTGCAGTGCCTTATGGATGATCTTGCAATGGTTATGGAGGATATAATATGACATATTAAAGTATAGGCAGGGACCGGAACCGGTTTCCCTAATAAGGGTGTTCCATAGGGTTATTTTAGAAGTTGTTTTTAAACCCTATCCATGTTAAACCTTACGATAAGGTAATCCAACGACTGGATTGATTTGTAGTCCTCCTCCATCTGTAATCCTTTTTATAGCCGGACCCTGCCAACCGATGGTTGTGTTGCTACTAACTCGGATCAAAAAGTTCGCGCGAAGAACCGGATGTCTCCGTGTGAACGGGCTCTGAGATATGTATGTGTGTGTGTGTGTGTGTGTGTGTGTGTGTGTGCCCAGTGTCCGTGTGGTGTCGGGTTCACCTGGACGCTGTGCGCGGAGACGGAGTGGCGCAGCGGCGGCCCGCGCGCGCTCCGCGGCTGCAACAACGCGCTACTAGCACACACGTGACACACGAGTACTGCGAGCTAGTCTAACTACGCCCACTGTACACCGGAAAGGCCGTGCCGTGCTTTTTATATCTCTCTAGCTCCTGCCCGCGACTTCGTCCGCGTGGAAGTCGCTTATATCTCCGTACAAACTTTTAGGGGATGATATTCGGGGTTAAAACTATTCCATATCCTTACCTAGGACTAAAACTATATCCGTATCAATTTTCAGCACAATCGGTTCATCGGTCTAATCGTGAAAAGGTAATATACAGACAAAACAGTTACTTTCGCATTTATAATATTGGCATGGATTTGGTTACGCGTACCGGTCAAATTGAAATATAGAACTTTACGTAGCTCACAGTCACTGCGGCAAGATTGAAAGTGGTCAAACAAACGAACATCTACACGAGTATGTATTATGTACACGATGTAGAATTTCATTCATAACATTTTCAGCCCGATGCCAAATGCTGCTGGAAGGAGGCGTTTGCTCTCTCTCTTACTTCCACGCATCTCTATCGATAGCTAAACTAGGTTAGTTCTTTTGAAAAGCGTCGACCTCATCCGAACATCTCAAAATATAGCAATCTTTAAATATATACTTACCTCCTATATAGATTTTTGTGATAAAAGTTGCTAAAGAAAAAACATAATTCTGGAGCACGGCACAGGCTTTACACACTTCAATGCAACAAAGGTTCATTTATTACGTACTTTCTATGTTTCGTTTACCTTTTACACGTAATATATGAAACTTGCAAGAGTTACTCAGTACCTACAACACGGCCATCGTGATGACTTCCATCCCATTTGCAGGCAAATTACTTCTGAAAAGCAATGCTTTAGCCCCTTTTATTGAAGAAAATATACTTATAGATAAACAAAGTCAACGCTTTGACAACTCTGATATTTTAGCATTTTTTGAAGGCTTTCGCTTGTAATACAAGTCGTTGTCAAATGGGCCCCTGGTATTATGGGAATTCGAAATTGATATGGGTATGTAAGTCTCTCGCGGCCACATTGTACTGGAGATGATAAGATAATGATATAAATGTTAGTATATTATAAATACTTAATTCGTGACTCTCTTTACTTTGATGTAAGATTAAAGCCAATCGTTTGAGTGATGACTGATGATGATAGCGTGGGTTACAGCTCAAACTAATGTTAAATAAAAATACTGCAAAATACTATCAACGCTCTCGATGGTAGTGACATCGGAACATACTTGTTGGTTAATTTCTAGTTCATGGCATTTGAATGCCATCGAATATATCGTAATGTCTGACCGTTTCGTTCGACACGTTATTCTCCGACGGTCGTTACAATGAATTACTACGGGTGGGAATCCACCAGAGCTTTGCGAGGTAAGCAGTAGAGCGGTGTGCGAACCAAACTTCCTTAAGTGCGCTCTGAGCGAAACGGTAGACATCTCAACTATGTAGTGTATTGTGTGTGTGTGTGTGTGTGTGTGTGTGTGTGTGTGTGTGTGTGTGTGTGCGTGTGTGTGTGTGTGTGTACTTACATCGTACTGCGAGTGCGTCATGGCGGGGTGGTCGAGGCGCTCGTCGCCGGGCGCGCGCCGCGGCGGCGCCGGCGACAGCGGGCCCTGCGGAGTGAGGACGCCGGCTGTGACTGTGACTGTGACTGTGACTGTGACTGTGACTCCGGCGCAGTCGAGACCGACGCCGAGACAGGTGAGGATGTACGGTCGACCGACCAAGGGGCTGAACACCTTTACCGTGTCGCTTCAACCTCATGTTTAAACCGCCATACAAAGTTGACAAATGGAAGAAACAAGGGCGGAACAAGGCAGGGAAGGGAAGAAGAGGACAAGGTATCAAGGTATTCAGCTACTTATGAGTTCGACTGTACAGACACCCGTCTCATTTTAACGGGTAGTGCTGTCACGCATTTTCGTACATCCTTAACGACTTTAAGCGCCACGATTTACACAATTCACTGACCTATGTCTTTTTTGTTGTGGGAGACTGGCACCACAAATCGAGTCAGCCGTTTGGTAACATGAGTTTTCACAATCTAAGAAGCGTAGTTATCCAGCGCAAATTAATCTGGTTATAAAAATTGCATTCTCAAAATTCTGAGATCAAGCCTCGTTCGATGTGGGTTTTTTTGTCAAAAATGATAAAAAAACTCTTAGTAAATATCGCCTAGCCCGTTTTACCACATAGGTAGTTAAAAATCAATATAGGTGCGTTTCCCTTCACCTTTTAATATTTTACAACCATAACATGTTCCTAAACTTTGAGGCAGTGCTGAGGTTGGCTGCAGAGACTGCAGAACTAAAAACACATGAAAAAAAGGAAAGCACCATAGAAGTTAGTGCATTCACAAGCAGAAAATAAGACAACCAAAACATGTAAGAACAAATGGGGGTGTCGTTACAATTTGGTGCCAGGATCGAACCAGGGAAGGGTGATGTGCGGCCCTGGTGGTGTCTCACCTGCGGCTCCACGCGCTCGGCTCGCGGCTCGGGCTCGGGTGCGGCGCCCTCCGAACTGTCGCTGCCCTGCGCGCCAACATGCTCGGCCGGTTAGTCACGTCAATAGTCATACACAGCGCTTCACAGAAACCAGTCTTTGCGGTAAATTCGTACTCATACATCGATTTACCATTCGCACATCTACAATCCCAAAAATAAAAGTTTTTTTGTAGGTTATTGATGGGATTAAGCGTTACTTTGCGAAATTCTCTGATAAATTTCTACAGCAATATATACCTTTGCTATTCCGCTAAAGAACGCAAATAGCAGAGTAATATATTGTTCTAGAATTTTCTTCCTTAAGTTCCTTTGTCCAAACCGTGGACATTCAACTCTCGCTATAACAACAGGCAATGACGAGTCTCAGCCACAAGCATTCAAATATTGCAAATATCACGGGTTTCTGTCAAACGTTCGTCTTCGGTATTTGCTAGAATATGAATTGTAGTCACACATGCATGACTGCATTTAAGAAACTCTCGCAGTTTAAGGAACTCACAAAACACGCAGCATAACAGAGAGACATTTGTTAGTTTACAAACAAAGAAACACACTTTATAGTTCCGAGAAAATACAATACAATGCTTTTATGTACTTTTTATAATGATGATTTGGGTGCTGAATTTGAGGACGTCAAATACAGCTTACAATCAAAATCTGATGTATAATCGCCAGTACCTATGAATACGCCCTTGCCTTTAAAACAGAATCTTAAGAGATGATCCATTGGCGATCAAACCTCGCGAGCCAGAGGACTTGATCAACACTGTAAACGGGCAGACGGAGTTTTTAACTACGTGCATGGTTAAAATACTTGTTCCGGGGTGTCAAAGAGTTCACCAGTAAGTATATCACCGATAGTACGAGCCAACCATCCAAATCAGTCGGGTCGTTGTCTCACCAATAGATCACCGTTATGGTGACTCTGAGTATCTACCAGAGCTGTGCAAAGCGGAGTGCGAGGAAAAATCCATCAATAGGAAGAGATGCGTTATCGAGGCTAGCAATTGGTGCATTTCTTCCTCGCACAGCTCTGGCGGATACTCAACCTTCAATAGCGAGGGAAAAGGAAACTGACCTGCTCATGCCTGTTGGTGGGTTCCCGGTACTCGTCCCGCTCGGGGCTGGAGTCGCTGGAGCGCGCGCGGGTCGCGCGCCGCGCGCTGCCTCCGCTCCGCACGCTTTCGGCGTACGCTTCCTGCAAACACCGATGACGATCATTGCCTAAATTGTAATTTTGCTAACACGGTGAAATATGTCCTGTCATCTGCACACTTAAAGAGAAGACGCTCAAGAATTTCTAATGCAGTTGTATCGGAGTATTGATTCGGGACGTTGTCTCCAAATAATGATTAAGAGGGAAGTTGGCGAAAACCGAATCGCTCCAGGACGGGCCAATCCAATAGTAGCAAAATAGGTTCCAGAACATTCATTATGCGATCCATCCGAAATAGCAGCTACTTTGGAGTTTTTGACGTGCCCTAAAAAAAATAAAGGAGCCCAAACTATTAACTGAAATAGTTTGGGGTACGGTTAACGGACGCGGACGCGGATTATTGGTTTGTAATAATCCGCGTCCGCGTCCGTTGTCTTTCTCTCTTTATGCATATGATGAAAAGAGACCGAGATATAGTGGACGTGGATGACCCATGATATGTACCTGTGTCTGCGGATAGCCCTCGTCGTCGGAGTCGATGAGCGAGCCCCGCCGCTGAGCCTCTTCTAGCTCTTCTTGTTGCACCTCCACGTTGTCCAACTTCTCTAGTCGGGGCAAGTTTCGTAACACCGTTAGACGGTACCTGGAACATATGCAATGAGGGTTTTAGATATGCGTATCTCAATTAGCAGCAGTTTGATGAGAGGTTTAGGCGTCAGCATCCACCTCCACGAGTTCAATCGATTGGAGGATTTTGACATCTGATCGTCTAAAGACCTCTCACAGTGTTCCCAGCTGGTAACGATGTATTCTGATTCTACAAAAGACCTCCATGAATAATGTATGCTTGTAATAAAATACCGTAATGCAAGCACAATTTGACACAGGAATCATTACGTAGGTGCAGGCAACAGCATTAATATCTGCCATTAAGTCTTAACGGCCCTACAAATAGAGTAATGTGAGATATTTATGCGCTCTTTGCTGTAGCTTTGTGCTCTTTGTATTTGTCATTGAAAAATGTATGAAAGGTAGGGAGATTCGTCATTGAAAAATGAAAACAACAGTTAGAGACTGTTCTTTATGTCACTGTTCACAAAGGTATTACTCGACACGGGCCGGTGTTGCCACATACGTCCAAATAAACCAATGGTTGTATTACTACAATTGGGGGCCAAAACCAGGATTTTTCAAATATAGTGAACTTAGGCCAGAGTGACTACGTTAGTGGTCAATCAATCTATATGACAGAATGTTGGCGCGACTCACTGTGGATGGTGCGTGCATGGGTTCTCATCGAGCCACAGCGACGTGAGCGCGGGCAGCTGCCGCAGGTGGCGGATCTCCCGCAGGTCGCGGATCTCGTTCTTGCGCACGTACAGCTCGCGCAGCTGCCGGCAGCCCGCGAAGTCCTGGAGGCTCCGGATCTTGTTTATACTGGAAACAATACCAGACTAATCAACACTTGCATGCAGAAAGATACAGTCCCACCGGGTAGTTAAAAAATCAGCACAGCCCAACATTCGTCTAAGGATGTTCCTAAATACAATTATCCTACAGCCTTGATACCTAGACCCTCGTGAGAGCGAGACCGCACTATCAGCTTCCGCCATTGCACACGCGTCAGGTACGGGTACGGCAAGGCTGCACCAACCAGAGCGTGGCGCGGGATGCGTTGCCCAATACGCGCGCGCGCCGGTGCCAATTTGCCAATCAGGCTCGGGGTGTTGAAAGTGCCATGTGTCACGCACCATAAACATATATAGAGAGAGAGAGAGAGAGAGAGAGAGAGAGAGAAAGAAAGAAAGAGAGAGAGCTATATGCGTGCGTCCAAATAAGGCCAACAGAACTCGTCATCCTCCTAGCATTTTTCCTGATTGTGCCAAAAGGAGTCCGGGGTGCCCTTTGGTATTGGAATCCCAAGATTTCGCATTTTAGATAGCGATCGGACTTTTCAACTTACAGGGAAAACTAGTCCCTAGTCGGATTAGACCCGTTTGTTTTCCTCAGTATGTTTTCTTAAAAGTTGTTGTTAAATATTCAATGATCGTACTTTTTTATGTGAACGAGCGAGCGAAGCGAATTGAAGCCTCTGTTTACGATACGATACGATACGATCATTTATTGATAAAAATATTTTACATGTCATTATGTGTTTCAGCTTGGACCAGTCTTTTCTCCATTTCCGGACAACCGATTTTTGACTTTCGAACGCTCGACTCTTTCACTCGAAAACGGTCAAAAACGATTTAATGCTAATTTTGAAATACGAGCGATAGAAAATTGAAAAACGTGTGGTACCTATTGACCACTCGTATTCAATAGACAATTTGACGAAAGTCAAATCAGCTTCTTTTTATGAAACGTCAAGAACAAAAGTACAGGTCGCATTTTGGTCGCAAATGGCAAAAAACGGAACCCTTATGGATTCGTCATGTCTGTCAGAGTCACTTTTTTCCGAAACTATACTGTTGAAACTTGGTAAGTAGATGTATTCTGTGAACCGCATTAAGATTTTCACACAAAAATAGGAAAAAAACAATAATTTTTGGGGGTTCTCCATACTTAGAACTGAAACTCAATTTTTTTTTTCATCAACTCCGTACGTATGGGGTATCTATGGATAGGTCTTTAAAAATGATATTGAGGTTTCTAATATATATTTTTCCTAAACTGAATAGTTTCCGCGAGAGACACTTCCAAAGTGGTAAATGTGTGTCCACCCCCCGCCCATCTAAAAAAAATATATGATGTATATTACCATGCAAACTTCCACCAAAAATTGGTTTGAATGAGATCTAGTAAATAGTTTTTTGTTTAATACGTCATAAATGGTAAAGCGCAATTTACCTTTCATTCAACGGATAATGGTACGGAACCCTTTGTGCGCGAGTCCGACTCGCATTTGGCCGGTTATTTATTCAAGTAAATTTTTGTGAGCAGGTTCGATAAGTAGCTACTTATAATATATTTTGTCTGTTCAGGTTTTTTTTTAAGTGAGTGCTTTCTTGGATATGGCAATCTGCAAGCCTACTAGCCAGTGCTGGAGTGGCTAGCGAGGTAATGCCAGATAATCCAATAAGCAAGTCGCGCCCCGTCTGCCCCACTGCGGCGCGGGCACGGCTGCGGCGATGGAGCTGCAGGGACTTCAGAGCGGCTCACGAAAATTAACTTTGCTCTCCCTCTATAATGTGCTATCTAGAGATGCACCGAATATTCGGTATTCGTCATACCTATTCAGCATATTTTTCAATGTTCGTTATTGGGCCGAATTATTAGTTTTAATGCCGAATATTTACCGAATAATTTTGCAGGTGTTTGTCTGCAACTTGGAAGAATCTAACATAGTCATCGCCCTGTGAAATTATTATTCTAAACGGATTATTTAAAGGTTATATAGGTATTTAACTAACTTCATTGTAAATATTTCATTTAAAAAATCGATTAGATATTAATCACTGAAAAATTATACGACTGACGAAGGCATAAGGCATTACTTTGAACCGAATAATTCGGTCGAATATTCGGTTCGGCAAAAGCTGGACCGAACATTCGGCCGAATATTCGTATTCGGTAAAACCGATATTCGGCGCATCTCTAAGCTACTGCTCGTATCTACAGACACACTGCAAAATGTTGTGACGTGAAGGGGATCCTGTTGTTTTGCCAAATTTATTTTGGTGCAATTTCATTTCCCAAACAAAGTTTAGCAACTATTTTGTTTGCCAATGCAAACTTTGGCACAATACGATTATTTTTATTACGTCAAATTTTCATTCAGCAAAATATTACTACGAAAAATTACATTATGACATCTGGTCTTTTAGCAAATGCTTTTATAAGGCAAAAAAAATTTGACAATAAACATTTAGTCAAGTTAATGATATGGCAAACTATAAATAGACAAAAATTCACATTGAATTGGGTTATGAAATTTTACCAAAATACTATTAATAAAACGGCTCGGTCGCTTAAATAAAAAATGCACGGTTAGGTAGGTCGGTAGGCAAGGGCGGTAAATTAGGTAAGGGGGGCCGGGGGGCGGAGGCGCGCACGGAGGGGGCTCGGGGGGCGAAGCCCCCCGCACTAAAAAAGCATACGATCGTAACAATTATATCATTTGGTAGGTTAGGTTAGGGTTAGCTTGTGTCCCTTAGAGCGGAAATAGGCACCCCGCGAAGCGGGGTGACGTCGACACGCTGGCGGTTAGGTTAGAATTACGACCTCTACACAAATTCATTGATACTCCCTACCCACATAATAAAAAAGTTGTTATTTTATTGTGTATCTTTTACATCATTGAAATAAAGATGCAAATGATTTTTCATTGAAGAGTTCCTCTGCTGATTAACCAACGGAATAGAAATGGTAAATTAAATATTGACGATACAAATCATTTGTCTTATTTTGTTTTGGTTAAAACATATTATGCCAACTAACATATTTGACTGAATGAAATTTGATCAAAGTACTAGTTGGTAAACGAGATATTGCTTAAACATGAACATGCCAAACATTAGGTTTGCCAAAGAATTATTTGTCAGTGTTAATTTGGCAAACGATTATTTGGCAAATGAAATTCTACGAAACTTATTTTGGGAAATGATAATTTGTCATTTTTTTTTGGTAAAACAAAGGTAACCCGTTTTTGGAAAACTGCTAATACTCGTACAAAATTGGTTGGCAAACAATCACGTGCCACATTGTAGATACCACTTGTATAGGATCTGCAGGAACTTGTCGCGGGGTCGTACGCGAATCGTCAGTTAAATAGGATTGAAGGTCACCTGAAGGCCAGCACCTCGACGTTGGGCATGCGCCGCAGCAGGCTCACGTCGCCCAGCTCCGCGCCCCTGCGACAAACAAACAAACATACACATTAGTTACCGTTCAATGTCACTACATAATAGGTATAGGAAAACACAAGCATTTTCAGAATTATACCATTCCATGTTCCCAAGACCACTTGACAATGACTTTATAGCGATGCCTGGACTAATCCGAATAAGGTCTAGTTTCCCCTCTGGGTTGGAAGATGGCTGTAGCTTTCGTAAAAGTAGTGCCTTCGCCAAGTCTTGGGATTAGGTGCCAAAGTGGACCCCAGGCTCGTTTAAGGCAAGGAGGATGAGTAATGCCTCGGTATGTTGGCTTAGCGACATGACATTGTGAACCACTTGTCCATTTGTCTGTTGCTGTCACAGCTTATCCTCAAATCAATAAAGAGTTGGCAACGTACTTATATCTGTATCATTGCATCAGGAACACTGCGCCTGTTTGCCACCACCATAAATCCCACAACAATAGTTTGCCAAATGAGTCGTGGCCTGTGGTCATACAAGCATGGAACCGTAACTGTACTTATTGTTGCCTGCGTCTGCGCAAGGGATCGCGTGCGGAAGCGATCACCGTGTATCACTCAGTCAAGGTCAAGGAACAATCCAAAACAATCGACCACTCCATCAAACCAGTCTAGAACCCATCACACTCGACGTAGAGTCCAAACTCCAACGGCTGTCGCACGGTTTTTTTGAATCAATACATCAATATTCAATACCGCGATCAACACAATGAACGCTTGAAACAAAAGTGCATCAAGTGAGTCAGATGTCTGCTTAGAATCTAAACCTTATTAGTGCCCAGTAAAGTTTAAATTCGAATGCGCTGAGTATACTACTGGAGGTGATTTATTTGATTAGATACGCATACGGTAGGTACACACGTGTATCGAGTTTTGGAACAGTTTCGCACGCTAGTTTGATAATTATGCAAAATAATGCTAAGAGTGAATCTTTCACGCTTATGACAGGTTTATAACCTAGAAAGAGTTAGTTTCCTGATGCTCTCTCTTCAATAGCTCAATATAGTTTCAATTTGGTTAGTTATAATTTTGACGTGTCTGTCTGTGGTATCGTACCTCCTAAACAAATGGACCGAATTCAATGCAGTTTTATTTTGTCCGAAAGCTGACGTGATTGAGATAGTCTTAGCTACGTTTCAACAAAATCGGTTCAGCCGGGTTTGATATATTGAACTTTGAAGTGAAAATGTCGGGGTTTTTCAACTTTTCTAAGTTGTTAATTATATTGAGTTACATTTATTGTTATTGATTTCTGACTTAGGTTAACTTTATTCCGAGACGACAACAAGCAACCGTACCGCGCACGAAACGAACCGGTCATCGTGGCCTATGAACGTCTGTAACTCCTCATTGGCAGGTCCAGGGCTCAAGACCTCCACTTGAATCTCGTAAGCCACTTAACTTTACTACCCTTACTTGTACAGACTTATCCTTGTCTTTGCTTTTCCGGGCTTTGAACCCAGGACCTTCAGCTTCGCAGGAAGAGTACCCACTAGGCTAATCCAAGTCGCCAAAGTAGTCGCCAACAAGGTCGTCTATTAGGAATAGGCTGGCTATGTGAGCGATCAGCGATCACAACCCGAATGCACAATAACAGCACGCCTGTCACTCAACCATCACCTGTCACTCCACAGAACGGACTAACAACACACTAAACACTTACAAAGTACGCTGTTTCAACGCAGATGACGCTTTAATAAGCAGTTTCACTTTCGAGGAGTCAACAACCTGCGCTCGCATAAAACAGTCCTAAGTCACATCACAACATATGCATGGGTCGGTTGCAGGAAAAAGATCCATACTGCGATTGGACTAAGGTCTATTATGATTGGACAACCAATCTGTAGTAAAAAGTACTTTACCTACTTGATGCTAATATATAGGGAAACCCTTTCAACACTTAAAGTAAGGTCAATAGTAAATATGAACATAATGCACTTGTTGGTACTAGGAAAACCCTGTCAGCATTCAAACCAAGGCAAATTTTCTTAGAATATCGTCCATGTGTGCTCACTAAGTACTCTAGAAAAATGTGCCATTCTGCTCTATCATTAAGGTCTTCCTGAGTCTGAATAACCGCCTTAGGAGCACAGGGAAGGCTTCAGACAAGCTGGATGTAACCAGGCGCCGAATCAGAATAGAATTCCTCTTTCATGAAGGAGTTCTGGCCGAGGGCTGTAGTTTTCGCGCGATTTCGAGGCCGGCTATTTGACACCCAGAACTTGCGCCGCGCGTCGCTGTCATGACGTGTTTTTGTGTTATAAGTTTTGTTTATTGTTATGTATGTTAGTCTGTAAGGTATTTCTAAATATGGGCCTCGTTGCCTGACTCAAATAAATAAATAAATAGAAGCGCCGGTGGTGGCTACCAAGGAGATTTTAGTCGATAGAAATTCCACATAACATTTATCCCGATGAACTGGGTACCTGGTTCGGAGGCTGTTTCCACGGAAAAGGTTGTGTCAGATATTATTACGTGCTTGCGCTTAGCCCTGTCAGATATGGGAAAGTGGCTGAAGGAATGCGACAAACGATCGACCACCCGCCTGTTTCCCTGCTCCTTACACATCACCTTAGATATTAGCGCAATAGACCGAAATTCGTAAAACAAATAAATGATTAGTCACGGAGACGTCGAGAATTTTTTTCTGGCTACACAATAAGCAATGAACCGTGATGACGAAGTGACGGTAACTCATCTCGCAACGCGAAACAATTACCAGTTACGAAACGTTGCGTCGCCGTTACGGCAGCTGTCGTCACAAGATTATGAATATTATGATGAGTTACTTTGCTAACATTGGCCCACAAAGTAAACATAAGGCTGCGTTTCCACCAGAGCTGTGCGAGGATGCGTTGCGAGGTTTCTTCATACATTTGAACTTCGCAAGGCCTAGCTTACGACGTTCAAATGTATGAAGAAACCTCGCAACGCATACTCGCACAGCACTGGTGGAAACGCAGCCTTAAAGAATAGGGCACAAGCCGCGCCTTACCAAAGATAAATAGGGGAAGGGGGGGGTGAAATCGGATAGCGGGTCAAAGCAGATAGTATGCTATTTCACATTTCCGCTATCGCTGACTCGTTCCGACACGTTAGACAGTACGGGCAGAGGCCACTCAGTGCGATTGCAAATGGCGTCTAGTGAAGTGTATCGTGTCGCGATGCTGTGGACGAAAAAAGTAAAAACAGGTAATTGATGTAATATTTCAACTTTTTTCATCACGTATCAAACGTCAACGTGAGAGTATGTTAGTTAACATTTTAAGTCGATACAGTGACTATTTGAGTTATGCTTTTCGATATTGTTCCTATTTTAGACCTTGAAATTCTTGCGTATTTATTTCGTTCGTCAAATCAAGGCCGTTGGGTAGAAGCAGACGGGGTGAAATCGGGTATCCGGTTTCCCCCCAATCTTTACTATGTTACAGATTAGTAGTTTTATAATTATTTTCTGCTTACAGGAGTTCAAAAATGCCACGAAATTACGTCAAGCAATCTAACAGACTACAGTGGGCTAAAAGTGACATGCTGCTAGCAATTAATGCGGTGATAGAAGGTAAAATGGGATATTTACGAGCCGCTGATACGTACAATGTACCAAAATCATCACTCGAAGACAGAGTAAGAAAAATACGCGGGGGGGCTTCAAAAGACGATGTGTGTCGGAAATGCCCAAGTATATCCAAATGCGTGTTCACAGAAGATTGGAAAATCTTTTGGTAGATCATATAAAAACTATGGAAGCCCGCCTATTCGGTCTTACAAAGACCGATTTAAGGCGTTTAGCTTACCAGTTTGCGGTCAGAAATAATTTAAAACACAAGTTCAATAATGAAAAGGGGCTCGCTGGAGTTGACTGGGTCAGCTGTTTCATGAAAAGACATCCAGAACTGTCTTTAAGACGCCCAGAACCAACTTCGGCTGCTAGAGCCATGGGATTTAATAAGCCAGTAGTGGCATCCTTTTATGAGCTTTAGGAATCACTGTATGTCAAATATGACTTAGTTCCATCAAGAATTTACAACATGGACGAGACGGGATTGACATCAGTGCCTAAAAAAGTAGGCAAAATCATTTCCTTAAAAGGCAAGAAGCAAGTTGGCACACTCACTTCAGCAGAACGAGGACAGCTGGTAACCGTTGCTCTCTGCTTTTCAGCATCGGGGCACTACATACCACCTTTGATGATTTTTCCACGTGTGAGAATGAAGAACGAGTTACTGGATGGTGCTCCGACTGGAACAATTGCTGTATGCCACCCAAGTGGATGGATGCAGCAACATATATTTACGGAATGGTTCCGGCATTTCATTTCGTTTGCGAAACCAACGAAGGAATCTTCTGTGCTCTTAATCTTAGATGGACATTCAACCCACACAAAAATATTGAAGCTATTGAATTGGCTCGGGATAACGGCGTTCATATGCTGTGTCTCCCACCACACTGCACACACCGCTTGCAGCCTTTAGATGTTGGGTTTATGGGACCTCTCAGTACATTTTACTCTCAAGCGGTTCAGACATGGCTGAGAAACCACCCCGGCAGAGTAGTGACGCAATTCCAAATTGCATCTTTGTTTGGATTAGCCTTCGAAAAAGCAGCCACCATGCATAATGCAGTTTCTGCTTTCAAGAAAACCGGAATCGCTCCCTTTGATGCACACTCATTTACTGACGCCGACTTTGCTCCATCTGAAACTACGGATAGGTGTGATGTTCCCATTGAAATGCAAGTAGAGGAGAGTACACCAACATCTACGATTCAACCTTCTGACAATCAACAGAGCCAGGTATGCGAACAACCGGGACCATCATCTCTTACTGGTCAAATGCAGGATTCTGATCCGCTTCTTGACTCTAGACAAAAGACACCATCACCTCAGCCATCTGGTTCTAATCATCAAGAAGAAAACTTTGTCACGCCAAAGGAAATAATGCCCATTCCTCACGCCTTGGAAAGAAATAGGAAGCCATCGGTTCGCCGGGGTAAAACTGCCATATTGACAGAGTCTCCTTATAAAAATGACTTATTACAAAATAAATCTAAAGCACCACGAACTCCCTCCCTTAAGGGAAAGGGAAAAAAAACAAAAGCTGGAAAAACTACAAACCGTAAACGGAAAGAAAATGAAGAAGATGCTGAATGTCTTATTTGTGACGAGAAATATAGTCATACAATATCTTCAGATGCCTGGATCCAATGTAGGGTGTGTCTGAAATGGGCCCACGAGGGTTGCACAGCACAGGAATTATTGTTTTTTGTATGTGATAGTTGTAAGTAATGAGTATCCGTAATCACCCTATTATAAAAATAATGGTATCTGGTTTTACCCGTATATGAGGGGTGATATCCGATTTACTAAATCTAAGAAAATGTTGATTGGTCTCTTAAGTAATAACTTGATCTCTTTAATTTTGTGCCAAAAGAAATAATACTTGTTGATTTTGATGTTATATATTTTTTTTATATATCTATGTGGACTAATTAAATATGGTTTTTTTTTCTTAACTATCCGGTGTTACCCCTCTCTCCCCTACTTAGGCCTTATTTAAGGCCTCCACCTACCGAACGCGAGTCGTGCGCGGCGCGTGTCGAGCGCGGTTGAAGCGGTATATTCACATCGCAAGCGGGCGGCGTGCCCGCCGCGTCAGCGACGCGTTAGCAATGCGTGTGCAGCGCGTGTGCATCGCGTGTGCAGCGCGGGCCCGCGCGGACACAATCGAATAACTCGAACAGAGTTATGCGAAAGCGAAATTCTAAGACCGGTTTTTATCACTCAACGAAATGTTGATAAAAGAGAAATGTTCATCAGGGTTCATTAAGCCGTTGAAGTTTGGAATTCTGAAAATAAAGCATGCCAAGAGGAGCAAAGTTTTTTAATCACTATAATTCATGTTTTCTCATTCTCACTGCATTTTACCAACACAGTACCTTACAGACTGGCTTAGTCGATTCGATGGCCGCG
The DNA here is from genome assembly GCA_947049275.1 of Epinotia bilunana. Taxonomy (NCBI): domain Eukaryota; kingdom Metazoa; phylum Arthropoda; class Insecta; order Lepidoptera; family Tortricidae; genus Epinotia; species Epinotia bilunana. The sequence goes on from OX346278.1 coordinate 260,231, forward strand.
CCCTGACAACGCCTCGCGTGACAACCCTACGAGCGTCACCGCAAAAAACAACTGTAAACGCAATCAATAACACTCAAATTCTATTACACCTAATCAATCACATCACCCTATCCGAACCAAAATGCATTAAAACACAAGCGAACCCATTGGAATCCCAACCTTGGCCTGCTAGAATTTAGGTACAGATTCGCGTGAACTTGATTAAGTAGCTGATGCTCATCTGTTTTACCGTGGCGAAAATTACCTGCCTGTGTTAATGGAAATTGGAGTTTATGTCTTAACGTTACGGTGTTGTTCTTGTTAGCGAGTGGCTAAGGGTGCGTGCCAGGTGTAGGGTCGCCATGAGTTATGAGTTTCGCGAGGCGCTCGCTCCTCAAACAAATGGTTCTTTGACAAGTTTTCTACAGCAACAAGTTATCGCGTTTATTATACTGTTCGTTTTGGTATTTTTGGTGAAATATAACAGGGTAAATTAAACTGCCCATTTATCACCCAGAGTGGATTAAAAATTAAAATCCCATTTGAACTTGCATGGAACGACACGATATATCATTCGAACTCGACGAAACGAATTTTATCCAAGAAAACGTAACGAATATAAAGTGACATCAATTTAGTGACCGAAAGCACAATACCTTAGAACGAATGTTGACCCAAGAAGACACAATTTAACATAAAATCTGTGTGTCCGTCTGTAACAGATGAACCGAATTGAGTGCAGTTTTTTTTATCCAAGTCTTGTCCGTCGAGACGGTTCTTAGCTGTTTTGCGTCAGGAGTATTTATCCAACGGGTTCGGTTCGCCTGAAGAGATTTGTCGATAAGATGACTGCCGGCCCTGTATCGAGTGACGGCGATGCGTCAAAAACCGATATAGCTCGGTAAACACACAGAATCGATACTTCTTAAGACGAGGACGCGGATCGAATGGAATGTAATATTCAAGCGGTGAAGGGATTGATGCACACCTAGTGTTTTATCTAAGTAGAAAGAACCTCCATCCTCCAGCATACCATCGCCTTCTGCGAACTCTATCTTTATAATCCATGCCATTGCCAAATAAGTATAAAATAAAACGACTCAATGGGTGTTTTAACTTTACTGCAGAGGTCTCCTTTTAAGTTAGTCCCTGGCCCTCAACGCAGTGTACCCTCGTAAGCTCTGGCGATCTCACTCCCTATCCCTACCAGAAACAAGACTGCCTACTTGCATAGGTATTTATTACTTACAGAGAGTCAAAAGGCAGTTGTTGATGTTACGGCTGTCGTTATCTGTTGTTTTCAAACTTCTCCTTCCTGGAATATTGGTTTCTTGACCCATGTAACATCACCATCAGGCATAGGCGATCATACCAAAAGAGACGTCTAGACGTCAATGACAGAATACAGAATTCTATTGTATAATCTTTCGCTTAATTCAGGATCTCGAGACACAATCTACTATTTAAAGATAGCTGAAAGGAACCGAAAAGGTTTTGTTTTCCATCGCCGCTTGCTTTCTAATATCAGCAGAATGCCTCCATGCTAATCTGTATAAAGGCACATAAATAACCCGGTCACTCGACACTCGCACAAAAATGCGCCTCGTCTCGCACCTACGGTGGAAAATCAGCTTAAATATCCAGTGAAATACGCCTCGCTATATAGGCCATCGCGTTATGGATTGGATATAAAATATATCAACGGATATTGTTATGCGAAAATGTTTTAGGGAAGATGTCACGTACTTACATCTTCCCTAAAACATTTTCGCATAAAAATATATGGAGTTGATTGGTTATGTTGGTTAATAAATATAAAGTAAAATAATGGAAACGAATAATCTAACTTGTCGTTTATTTTTTATTTATTCATTACAATAACAGGTTACATAATATAAAATTAACCTTATCTGCCAAACTGCATGATAGTTTGTTGGCAGAAAACATGAACAACCAGCCATACACCACCAAACAATCTAATTCTAAGCACACGTCGAAGGTGCGCCTCTGCCTAGCACGGTCAACCGGGCGGCCTCGCCTCGAGAGCCCTTCCCATCGCCAGATATGGTGGAAATCGTTACCTATACGTATACTTCGCCCATAGTGACTGAATGTATATAAACGCAGAATGTGTACTTTTTGCACAGTGATAAAATATTTTTTTTCTATTGTTCACCAAAAAAATGAAGTCTTAAACGAATAGTTACGGATAGTTACAGAACCAACGATCAATGTCAATCGCATACATTTAGTAAAAAAACCGACAGGTTAGACGTGACTTAAACACCACTTAAGTTAACCTTACATTTTTTTTAAACTCCACAAAATCGTTTGAGTATAAAACCCTGATAACCAAAGGAATTCAAGGTGCTCCCGCTGAGCTGCATCATCCGCTTTGTGGAAATGATGGAGCGAGCTAGGGAGTAGGCATAAAGGAGAGGGCAAATGCACAAAATATCCCGCTGGGTCGAAGTGCATCCGAAAGGGCCCTCATCTAGATAAGATAAGATAAGATAAACCCTGATAAAATTGTCTCCCTTCTATTCGGTTCTGCCATACACGCAGGCAAAAATTTAATTATTGAGGGAAACTTTTTTGACGAAATGAAAGGAGTGATCAAATGCTGATAAAGAAAGACGTCCCAAACGAACCCTAATACGATGTGTTTGTTTCACTTGGGAGGTCCTACATGGCTGCTTACATTGTCACCCGACTTAAATTAGTTTTAAGGCTCCACATTCGAAATTTTCGTGAAAATGAGTTGTTTTGTAACCGTTTTATACATTATAACGTAACATTTTTGCTGTAGGAAAAATATATCATAATCTGCAAGATATGCGACGGGTCATAGTTTTCGTAGAAATCCATTTTAACAATAAAAATTAGAGAAAAAGAAATCTAAAGTCACCCCTATTTTTTCACTTGTAACCATTTTACTGCTCCATTTTTTATCAGAATAATATGAAATTTTATAACTTTCTTCATACAATAATGAACAAGGGCATCATTTTCTTACTTTCTTAAAAAATTATCTCGTTTTCTGAAATATTCCGCCAAAGTTCCTACGCCTCCCCGTTTTCGTCCATACGGTCAGTGCGGGACGAGACACGTTGCATGACAGACCTGTGTCAATTTGCGCTGCGCCGAAATTTTTAAATATTTGTGGAATTTGTGGACTATATTTGTTGCATAGAGTGGACAATCCGTTTTGTGATTCGTATAGTAGGTAACTAATAAATATTTGCGTATAGTTTAGTTTTTAGTGACAGATAATTTTGTTGCATAGAGTGGACAATCTATTTCGTGGTTTGTAAAGTAGTAGGTACTATAGACAAGACAGCTGACTGACCATCCGTGCACTTTATGTGCATTGTAATAAGGTTCTTGTATAAATACAGGATGGTCAGATAACTGTGTTGGCATTTGTACCTAATTAACATTTACGTAGGTATAGTTTAGATTTTGTTTTTAGTTCAAGATGGGAAATAATAATAATAATAATAATATACAGGCGTAGGGATGTGACGGCCCCATCGCCCACCAGATTTCTGGTGCAATCAGTCAACGTAAGGCAGCTTGTGGCGGGCTGTTAGGGCGTAGCGACCCTACGTACCTGAGTACTCCTGGGGGTGTCCTGTGGTCAGGTTGAGCCGACCGGGTGGATGGTTGGACAGGCCCCCTGTCTCTGGCTTGCCTTTACTGGCCGTTCAGAGTGGAGTCGCAAGAGCTGTTGCTCGAGGGTTGATGTGGACACCTAAGTGGCGAGTTGGCTATATGTTTAAAGTCCAGTGCCACCTCTCTTCCCCCCAGCTTTCTGACCGGTGTTGCCCTTAGGCCATTTTTTAATGTCGCTATTAATAGGGGCCCATCTAGCAGTTGGCGAGTCACCGTCTGCCAGAGATAAAAAGTGAGACAGTTTTATTAGGCAGGCGTCCGATGTTTCACCCAATAGCCCAGCCACTAGTCCATCATTTTCACCCAATAACCCGTTTCATTTAGATTCCATCAACCATCAATAGGCCCTATACTCCTCAGCGGGTGCTGTCCCTGTGTGCGTCCCATGACACGGGCAGGGACAGCATCCGCTCGGTGTACTCCTTGCATTTTATTAAATTGTCAAAAGGGCCTCTACGTGTTGGCTCAGGTGGTACTTTGTAGGTACCTAGCTCCACGCACGCCTCCCAAAGGTCCGGGACGTCATTGTCCCGTGAGCGGGAAAGACATACATAATAATACATACATACATACATACACGCCTTTAGCCCTAAAAGGGGTAGGCAGAGCACATGAAACCTGTGTCCAGTGCCACTGTTAGCATAAATGTGGGTATAAAAGATCGCCAAAATGTGATATAGCGGTGACAGGTTGCTAGCCCATCGCCCACAACACACTTCAACCCAGTTCCCTTAGTCTACTCTTACAACCCACACGGGAAGAAAGGGGGTGGTGCTATTCTAACCCGACACCACACGGGTAATAATAATAATAATAGAATAATAAAAATAAAAAAAAAAAAACGCTGACAATGACGGACGTGTCAATCGCTCATCTCTAATTTGAAAATTAGCTTTTTATAGTTTTTACGCCTACATTGCCTTTTTAGATTTATTTTCGTGTACATAATTATGCAGAACACCAAATGCAATGTTGATAAAACACCAAAGGCGATGAATTTGCAACGTAGCAAAAATTGTACTGGAATGAGAACCTGTCAAAACAATTAAGACGAGAGAAAAATCAAATTTCGATGATCACGAGATCACGTCTTCGAGCGGAGACACAACGCGCACGCCCACCACCTTCGCCCGCGCCGTTCAGCTCCTCACCATCGTCGTCGGGCGATGAATTCGCCACAGCGCCCGACACCAGCGAGTCGAGCGACGAGCGCGGGCCGCCGTCCCCGCCGCCGCGACCACCTGCGCGACGAGGACGACCACCGCTGCCGGCACGCTTGGGGCCTGCGGGGTATCCTGCTCCGCCCATGGCTCCCGCTACCGGTGGTATAGTGCGCCGCATGCAGTGGACGCAATCCATTAACGAAAACTGCATGCGCGCCTACTATGGGGCGACAGAGGGAGGAACTAATCTGTCTGCGTACCGTGTCCGGATGCTGCCTCTGTTCCAGGCGCTTGAACCGACCATCACCGTGTCTGCGCAGCGCCTATCGGATCAGGTGCGCGTCATCCAGCGGCACAAGCGGTTGGATGACGCTACGCTTGATCGGCTACGCCTGGAAGCACTCTCTGTTCGTGCGGCCTCTACCTCGGCGCGGGATCCGCCCGCTTTGTTGCCGGCTCCGATGCCTGCTCCCGACCTGGCACCGGGGGCACCGCGTGTTGATCACAGTGCCGACGAGGAGGACCGTGCGAATCAGAGCGTGAATACCCAGACCAATGAGCAACTGAGGAGGGCTTTGGAAGATGCGATTACGAGGTATCGTTCCACAAACAACTCTAGGCCACGACTACCACGCCTGCCCGTAAATAGACGCAATCTAGCGTTAATGGGAGCTCTAAACGGTCTGCTAGACCCGTATATACGGGCTAGTGAAGACTTACTTGATACACACTCAATCATGTACTGCGGGGCCATCGCGGCGTGCCGTGTTACTCGCGTCAAGTTTCCGGACGCTGACCGTGCACCTAGGACCGCCGGGGGTGTCCCTGCATGGCAAGTACGGATTGAGCGTCGTATCAATACGTGTAGGACTCTCATTGCAAAGCTGATCTGCTTCAGGGGGGGGCAACAACCGCCCCCGAGTCATGCGCTTTGTGAACCAGGCCTTCGCGGGAACTGGTATCAGACCCCGTGACTACATGGCCTGTGTCACAGAGCGCATTGACTTTCTGAAGCAGAAAGTCTATGCATGGGCAGGCCGTATTCGCCGCTACAGAGAGCGAGTGGATCGATACCAGCAGAATTGCCTTTTCCAGAGCGATCAAAGGAAGGTATACCGAGAGTGGGAGGGAACCGACCTTCGTGTGTCCGACGGACAGCAACCGGATGCTACTGCCATGGTTGACTTCTGGCGTAGTATCTGGTCAGTGCCAGTCGAACACACCAAAGGCGGGTGGATAAGTGTTGTTGAACGTGAGTGTGAGTTCATCGAACCCATGGGGACTGTTACCATCAGCCCCGAGGACGTTAGTTGTGCCATCCGTTTGGCTCCGAACTGGAAAAGTCCTGGACCGGATGGATTACGCAACTTCTGGCTGAAATGGTTTCGATGCTCACACCTGCGGTTGGCAACACAGTTCCAGCAAGCCCTTGAGCTCGGTTCCCTGCCTTCTTTCTTGACAACTGGTATCACCTCCCTGCTCTATAAGTCCGGTAGTACCACGGAAGCGAAAAACTACAGACCCATCACGTGCTTGCCTACGCTGTACAAGCTCATTACATCCATTTTGAGAGCAAAAATTAACGCACACATAGTTGCAAACAACGTTTTGGCCTCTGCTCAAAATGGATGTAGGGTTGGGTCTCGTGGTACTAAAGAGCTCCTCCTCATAGACATGGCCATTTGCCAACGAGTCCGGCGGAACAGAGGGGCCCTTTCGACTGCCTGGATTGACTACAAGAAGGCCTATGATTCGGTGCCTCATTCATGGCTGAGGAGGATCTTAGAGTTGTATAAAGTTGATGCAGTTCTGAGATCCTTCTTAGGCGCTTGCATGGGGCAGTGGACCACAGTCCTTCGTCAACCGGGGGGAGGAGATTGCCCTTCTGGTCCGCAGGACTCTATAAGAATTGAACGTGGGATCTTCCAGGGCGACAGTCTGAGTCCTTTGTGGTTCTGCCTAGCGCTGAATCCGCTTAGCACCATGCTGAAGGATTCAGGACTAGGTTGCCGACTTCGGAGAGAGGGTGAGGTCATTTCTCATCTGCTCTATATGGACGACCTTAAGCTATTTGCACCGAATGGACATGACCTGATGGAACTACTGAAAACAACAGAAGTCTTCAGTAGCGCCATCAAAATGGAATTTGGTGTCGATAAGTGTGCGGTCATGCATGTACAGCGGGGGAAAGTTGTAAATTCAGCAAATTTGCAACTTTCTGAGACAATGTCCCTCAAATCTATCTCCGAAGCAGAAACCTATAAGTATCTTGGTATGTCACAGTCATTGGGTATTGAGGGTGAGGGCGTAAAGCGGGCGGTGAAGGAGCGCTTCTTTTGTCGCCTGACCAAAGTACTTAATAGTCTTTTGTCGGGCGGCAACAAGGTGCGCGCCTTCAACGCCTGGGTGATGCCCTTGCTTACTTACTCCTTTGGCGTACTAAGGTGGACTCAGACTGAGCTGGATGCCCTGGACCGAAGAGTCCGAGTACTGCTTACTGCGCATCGCATGCTACACCCACGCTCGTCTGTTATGAGACTGTACATCTCGCGGAAGTGTGGAGGTCGCGGCTTTTTAAATGCCAAGGACATTCACAACCGTGAGGTGTGCAATCTCAGGGATTATTTCCTAAACAACGAGTGTGGGATGCATCGCGACGTAGTGGCAGTAGACGGAAACTTCACCCCGCTCTCCTTGGCAAACGAGAACTGGCGCAGACTTAAAGTAATGAGCGTCGAGGACCGCAGGGCGGTGTGGAGGAGCAAGGAGCTACACGGGCGGTTCTACAAGGCCCTCACAGGACCCGATGTAGATCTGCTCGCGTCGGTGAACTGGCTACGCTTCGGGGATCTCTTCGGGGAAACCGAAGGTTTTGTCTGTGCAATTGCGGACGAAGTTATCATGACGAACAATTACCGGAGGTATATCCTGAAGGACGGTACGGTCGACATTTGTCGGGCATGCCACCGTCCCGGGGAGTCACTCAGGCATATTATCTCCGGTTGTGGTCATCTTGCTAACGGCGAGTACTTGCCTGTGCAAGTACTCGCCGTTAGCAAGATGACCACCTTGTAGCCAGAATTATTCACCAGCAACTTGCTCTGCTATACGGTCTTGTGGCTCCGAAGTGCCTTACTATAAGTACACACCTGCGCCAGTTCTCGAAAATGGTCGTGCCACGCTCTATTGGGATCGAACTGTCATCACGGACAGGACTATTCTTGCCAATAGGCCTGATATCGTGCTGACAGATCGATGGAAACGTCAGGCAGTGCTCGTCGACATCACCATCCCCCATGACGAGAACCTCGTGAAGGCCGAGAAGGACAAAGCCAGCAAGTACCTAGACCTGGCTCACGAGGTAACCGCCATGTGGGATGTTGATTCGACGATCATCGTCCCGAACGGTTTAATAGCGAAGAGTCTCGACCATCACCTCAAGAGACTCTCGCTAGATGGCTGGATCAAGGGTCAGATACAGAAGGCGGTACTCCTGGATACTGCGCGGATAGTCAGGAGATTCCTGTCTCTGGCGCCCTGACCACCGGCAGCTTAGGCCCCGCCTCGCTGCCGGCGGTACCCTAGGTTAGGTTTTTATAATGATTTTATGTTTTGTATGCATAGTTTTATATTTTACTTTTTATATAGTTATTGTAAAAACCTAGCTTAAGATAAAAGATGAATAAATAGAATAATATTATTATATTATTAATATAATAATAATAATAATAAGGCGTAGGGATGTGACGGCCCCATCGCCCACCAGATTTCTGGTGCAATCAGTCAACGTAAGGCAGCTTGTGGCGGGCTGTTAGGGCGTAGCGACCCTACGTACCTGAGTACTCCTGGGGGTGTCCTGTGGTCAGGTTGAGCCGACCGGGTGGATGGTTGGACAGGCCCCCTGTCTCTGGCTTGCCTTTACTGGCCGTTCAGAGTGGAGTCGCAAGAGCTGTTGCTCGAGGGTTGATGTGGACACCTAAGTGGCGAGTTGGCTATATGTTTAAAGTCCAGTGCCACCTCTCTTCCCCCCAGCTTTCTGACCGGTGTTGCCCTTAGGCCATTTTTTAATGTCGCTATTAATAGGGGCCCATCTAGCAGTTGGCGAGTCACCGTCTGCCAGAGATAAAAAGTGAGACAGTTTTATTAGGCAGGCGTCCGATGTTTCACCCAATAGCCCAGCCACTAGTCCATCATTTTCACCCAATAACCCGTTTCATTTAGATTCCATCAACCATCAATAGGCCCTATACTCCTCAGCGGGTGCTGTCCCTGTGTGCGTCCCATGACACGGGCAGGGACAGCATCCGCTCGGTGTACTCCTTGCATTTTATTAAATTGTCAAAAGGGCCTCTACGTGTTGGCTCAGTTGGTACTTTGTAGGTACCTAGCTCCACGCACGCCTCCCAAAGGTCCGGGACGTCATTGTCCCGTGAGCGGGAAAGACATACATAATAATAAATTCTTTATTTCAGACCAGTTTGCCCATAGATTGTTAGTAACATACAAACTTACGATACTAGAGTTAGTAGGTCTCACAAATTTTTTAATAATTATTTTGGGTCTTTGGGAGCGCAGGAGAAAAATACGTAATATCAAGAAATTTTACAAGAGAAGAGGAAAAAGAATACACAAGTAAATACCTATTCTATAAAAGTATCAAATATCTAAACAGTATCAAAATTGGGAAATCGCTAAAACCAGACATTTTATTAGTAATCTATTGCCTACTAACAATATTGTTTTATCTGCTCGTATTAATGACTGTCAAGTGTTAATAGAATAAGTTCTAATAAAAATAGTGGGCTTGGCAAATATTGTAAGTACCTACCTATGGGTTGCATGCCAACTCCAAGTTCGATACGGAGTTATTATTTGATATGAAACAAAGTAAGGTTAACGTACAACTAATCTATAAGTATATATTTACCCGAGGCCGATTTCTGTACAGTCAGCATAATATAGTTAGTAGCAGCCAAGTTAGCCAAATATATCGGAACGTACATTCATCGAAATAGTCTTTGTTATTATAAGTAGGAGTAAGGAATGTGTTACGATATATTTGGCTACTTTGGATGCTACTAACTATCTGATGCTGACTGTACACGCCATCATCATCAAATCAAGGAAGTAGAACGTAATAAATATACCGAACATTAGTTTAAAACTTAACAACCTTACACTTACACAGAAGGTAACGGACAGACAGACACACTTTCGCATTTATAATATTAGTATGGAGTATGGATATGGAAGTATGGATAGTATGGATTATATGTCTTTCCCGCTCACGGGACAATGATGTCCCGGACCTTTAGGAGGCGTGCGTGGAGCTCTGAGCCAACACGTAGAGGCCCTTTTGACAATTTAATGAAATGCAAGGAGTACACCAAGCGGATGCTGTCTCTGCCCGTGTCATGGGACGCACACAGAAACAGCTCCCGCTGGGGTGTAAGAGTCTATTGCTAGTTGATGGAATCTAAATAAAACGGGTTATTGGGTGAAAATGATGGACTAGTAGCTGGGCTACTGGATGAAACATCGGACGCCTGCCCAATAAAACTGTTTCACATTTTATCTCTGGCAGACGGTGACTCGCTAACTGCTAGATGGGCCCCTATTAATAGCGACATTAAAAAATGGCCTAAAGGCAACAGTAGGTATGGATTATTACTATTACCTTTATATTTTTTTCGCACTATCCGTCTCTCTCTTATTAGAATATTTAGTAACAGAGGCATAGTGCGAGAAAAATCGAAAGTATGTCGCGGCCGTCTAGTGCTAGGCGTGCTGAGGGCCTACCGCGAAACGAAACCGAACTTCGTTCGTGTATCTCCCTCTCTGTCGCGCTTGCTAGTTCGAGCGACAATGAGAGTTATTCGAACGAATTTCGTTTTCACTAGCACGGCTAGCACGAGACGGCCGCGACATACTCTCGATTTTTCTCACACTATACCTCTCTTTCCTAATGTTCTAATAAGAGAGAGACCGATACTGCGAGAAAAATCGAGTGTATGTCGCGGCCGTCTCGTGCTAGCCGTGCTGACGGAACTACACTAATCGTAAGTAAATAGTATTATAATAGTAGACATAATTTTTGAACTTGCATTGGTAACGATGCGCGATGACGCGTCTGTAACTTAATCTATGTAACGCTTAATAAACGACGGCGGGTTGTGCGACTTGCGCGGGGAGAGGGTCGAGGCTCCGCCCATACGCTCAAGGACTTAAGCGGGTAGACAAGCCTTAGTTAGTTTACTCGCTTTGACTCCGAAAACTTGTACGTTTTGACTGAAACATAAACTTCAAACTTCTTTATTTGCATAGAATAGTTATATACAAAGAGGTGACAAATGTTACTGGAGAACATAATTCTGCTATAAGTATTACAATACAATAATACTAGCATGCAAATAATTAAAACTTATCTAATAGGAACAACTTTATATCATAGTATTGTTTTTCTTGCATAAGATAAGTTTAGCTAGTAAAAAAATCAAAAGGCGAAAGGAAATCATATGTATGTCAATGGCAAGACTTCGCGGCATCAGAAGTCGTAATTTACGAGTGACTCTCTTCGACAGCGATTAGGTTGATTACTTACACGACACGACTGTAATAACGTGTATCGTATCACTGCCGCCGTTCATCAACACTAGGGATGCTCAACTCAATATCGATTCGATACATACACTTTTATGGATAAGTACAGCTGCAGGCCCGGGAAAGTAGGTATAGTTTTTAGGTATCTCGAATGAATCCTCAAAATCAACTTCAATTCTTTTTTTTTATTCAATGGCCAAGGTGTTCCATCAGCCGTGAAACGAAATAATTATTACATCACAGACTACTATACTACTCCGACTATACTAGGTATTTGCCGCGGTTTCCTCCTCGTGGCTTGTATGGTATGTGTAATAAATATCCTTGGAATCATTACTCATAGTCAAGTCATAGTATACCTACCTATACATATGAATGTCTGTCCATTTCAATTTAGACAGCTTGACAGGAATGGGTTCCCAGGAGTCCTCGTGGCTAAGCTATTCGCGTAGTCTATTAATAAAAACAAAATTAAATATCGATTTTTGGCACAGAAAAAAGAATAAATATTGTTTCCCTAATCGGAAGAGTCCAATATATAAATGTAGGTTAGCAAAATAATCTATGCATGAATCGATTCCCACCCCTACTTTCAGCGCGGATAGGCGGACACTGCGCCGGCACACGCGATGCTGTCAGTGTGACTTGACATAGCTGACAGCTGTAGGCTACCGTTTGGTAGTGGTTATGTGAGTTGAAGAAACTACTGCATTTGCTGGCATATTATTCACAATATTCGTAATCTATGGTGCTTACCGTATCGCTTGAGTTTGTTTTGAGGTTAGAAAGTGTACTGAGATGACAGCTGAATGACAGTTATCATCGTTTCCAAGTAATTTGAAAAGCACTACGAATTCTATTAAGAACATTCGTTTCTCAACAACGCACTTTTCTCTTTTAGGTACCTACCCCGATCATTGCTGAAGCGACATCCGCTTTACGTTATTACTTAGTCTGAACAGTGCACAAAAAAAAAGCCAACTTCTCACCTTGTTTCATTGTCATCATCCTAGCGTTATTCCCGGTTGTGTCCCTAAAGGAGCGCGGGATCCGCTTAGGCGCTAGTTTTACGAACTTAGCCTTCCAACCCAGAGGGAAAACTATACACCTTATTGGGATTAGACCGGTTTCTTCACGATGTTTTCTTGTTTCATTGTGATGATACTTATTTTGTACAATGCACGGTGAATCCTCACACCCTGTAGAATCTAAATGGTCGCGTATAAAACGGTTTCAGAGGAATGTCCATTCCTGAATTCTCCGGCCGTGGAATGAGTAATGAGCTCCCTGTTGTGGTTATTCCGCGGGGCTCCAGTATGGGGTTCTTCAAGAAAGGAGTAGGTATATGCATTTTTAACGGGTCGGCAACGCACATGTAATGCCCATGGAGTTGCAAGCATTTATAGGCTGCGGTGACATCTTACCATTATGCGGTTGCGGGCCGTACGCTTGTTTCCCACCGACGCAAGTGGTATAAAAAAATTCCACACTAATAGACGGCTAATCACAAAGGGCCAACTTTGTAGCCTCGCCTCCACTAATGACTGATCTAAGTGCAGCGTGTGGAAAGCCATTACCGATGGTCAGTGTAGCGACTAGTGTCCACGCCCGGCCACGCCTGCAGTGACACCGCCATACCCGGAGGTATTGCCAGGTCATCGCTCCGCATTATGTACAGTCGGTAACATTTGCATAGCCAGTCGCGGGCATTGCTGGACCTTATTCGGGTCGGACCGGTTTCCCCGCGATGTTTTCCTTCACCGAAAAGCTAACGGTAAATATTCCGTAGATACATAAGTTCGGAAAAACTCATTGCTACGAGCTGGGATTCATTTCGAACCCACGACCGCCGCTTGACAGTAGCATGTTACCTGAACGGGCTACCGGTAGCTTCCAATGTTGCATCCTAAACACCCTCGCATTAATATCAATCCGAACACCTACAGCTAAGTTTATTCCAAGACAAGTTCTTATTTGGTCGATTCCAGCCTGTTCAGATATTTTATTTTATTAATGGATAAAAATATCTGACACATCGTAACAGCCTTAGAAATAGAGCCGTGTCAGATATTTATGCGCGCCTCGCTGTGGCAGATAGTGGGCGGATACTGCTGGTGCAGACTGTATCTAGACCTTATCTCGATGCAATAGGGTTCACAATCGGTTACATGTAAACGTAGCATGCGATGTAATTTGTATTTGTTATTGTCACGGGATTTGTCTACTGTCAAAAATAGTATTAATTAAGGTGTGAGTATTAGCTATAAGTATACCTTAAGTACAAATACAAATGGCAAGATGGGAAAACGTGAGTAATTGTGGCGTCAAGTAGCTTGTCCTGTACAAAGTGCTCAGTCGCCAATGAATACGCATGAGCTCTAACTAATGAGAAAATTTCCAAGATTACGGATCAAATATTCGCGCTGATCGCACAAATAAATGACCTTACCGGGATTCGAACCCGGGACCGCCATGTCCGCCAACTTCATATACTTTATTTACACTAGCCTCCGCAATTCGTTTCGCGGGGCCGCATTATCGCATCTGACTTTCTCTTTATTTAACTTACTACACTATTATATATAGCCATAGATATTACTGCCTCGGTGGTAGTATTGAATCTTGTAGAAAACTTAAGTGAACTCATCTTAAGTTATTACTCTCCAACCAACCTAACATAACATCGATTTAACAAGTAGTTTGTATATGTATGCATAAAGTAGCAGTACGCAATGCTTGGTATGATAATATTACCTATTCATCTTCCGGGAAGGTTTGACGAGAACAGATTTTGAGACCTTCCGTCAATTCAATTCAATTCAAAAATAATTTATTCAAGTAGGCTTAATAATAAAAACCAAAATAAGTATAAGTAAATATACAAACATTAATTAATACAAAATAATAATAATGAAAACAAACCAGTAACAATTAACAATAATTAAAGACAATGTCATACATACATAAGTCAGTAATAAACTCTTATTACTGACTTATGTATGTATGACATCTAATATAAATATTAGAATTGCATAAGTTAGGCATAGGTCAACTCAGTCCCAGTCATTTTTGTCATTAATATAATCCTTGATACTATAATAAGCTTTACTAATTAATCTACTCTTAATATGTTTCTTGAATCTATTCAATGGAAGTGCAGTTACACTACTGGGCAGTTTATTGTAGAACCGTACACAGTTACCCTTAAAAGATTTTTTGATCTTTTGCAGTCGTGTGGTTGGCACTGCTGGTTTGCCCTTGTTTCTGGTATTAATATTTTGTATGTCACAATTTCTTTTAAAGTCATCTATATGTTTATGGACAATTACAATATTCTCATAAATGTATTGGGAGTACACAGTCAATATATATAGTCTGCTATATATACGCTCTATATAACGTCCGCGGGTGCGGGTGAACCCCGCATGTGGCCTAGATTAGGTAGATGCTGGCAGCTTAGGTCTGCCATTGATGGAATAGCCTGCAGTAGTCGACTAAAGCGAACCTATAGACACGGCTTGTGAAGACGCCAGGCCGTCTGCGAAGGCCGAATGTTCACCTCCCTTGGGCCGCCGCCAACTTGATCGATGAACTCTGAAAGTGGCCTAGATTACCGACGTGCTGGCATTACTCACTGTTTCTACGCTAACGTTATATCTCCAGCCTGCAATAATATCTGACTCTACAATGCGCCAAAAATATCTGCCACGATCAGACGGCACTATTAAATAGGACTGTATTAGGTATCTAAAGCGTTTTTTTTTTCATAGAAAAAGTAGCCTATGTTACCCGGAGCATTATTATTATTACGAATTGATTGACACCTCATTTATCAAAATCGGTTCAGTTAAATACAAACATAGGCTGCTAATATCATAACCCTTCCCTTCGGCTCCACCGTAGTCGGGCAACAAAAAAGAGTACTACTAGAAAACTGTGATTCAGCCGACAAAACAGTATTTTTTTAGGGTACCTCCCCTACACCACTCCTAAAGCGGGGATGTCATTTTTTCTCTCGTTAAACCCATGGTGTGGGTTATCGATTGGATAGCTCGTTCAAAAATATTATGGGTTTCCTAAAACCAAATGAGTGATTCGTTTGCGAGATGTGTGTCTAATTTTGTTCGAGTCATGTCACATGTGCCCCCGCCGGCTATATGGCTACTACTGGGGATGTGCAAAAATTCGTGGTAGTAGTACATATAATGAATTTAAAAGGAAAACTATCACGGATAAGTAGGTATAAGTAGTTACCGAGTAATAGTCAACCAACTTAATGTGTACTTGGAAAGGCCAATTTTCGTACAAATTCGGCCGACGCTACCGCACCGCACGTTGATGTAACTAAGACAGACAGGCAACTACAGAACCCTACACTGCGCGTGGCCCGACACGCACCCGGTTTTTTTATTACACGGTATTACATCACGAAATTCTGTGTTTAGAAAAATGGCTACCAAATCTGACAGCATACGTTTCCATTGAAGACGCGAAACTGAGGAAAGTTGGTGAAATTGACTCAGTTTTAGTGTGGCACTTTTGGAGCGCTTATAACCTATCTACCTCTTTTTAGGGTTCCGTAGCCACATGGCAAAAAACGGAACCCTTATGGATTCGTCATATCTTGTCTGTCCGTCTGTCTATCCGTCCGTATGTCACAGCCACTTTTTTCCGAGACTATGAGTACTATATACTGTTGAAACCTGGTATGTAGATGTATTGTGTGAACCGCATTAAGATTTTCACACAAAAATAGAAAAAAAAACAATAAATTTTGGGGGTTCCCAACTGAAACTCAAAAATTTTTTTTTCATCAACCCCATACGTGTGGGGTATCTATGGATAGGTCTTCAAAAATGATATTGAGGTTTCTAATATCATTTTTTTCGAAACTGTATAGTTTGCGCGAGAGACACTTCCAAAGTGGTAAAATGTGTCCCCCCCCACCCCTCCTGTAACTTCTAAAATAAGAGAATGATAAAACTAAAAAAAAAAGTTGATGTACATTACCATGCAAACTTCCACCGAAAATTGGTTTGAACGAGATCTAGTGAGTAGTTTTTTTTAAATCCTTACTAATATTATAAATGCGAAAGTGTGTGTTTTTGTTTGTCCTTCTTTCACGTCGCAACGGAGCGTCGTATTAATGTGATTTTTTGTACGGAAATAGTTTAGAAGCTGGAGAGTGACATAGGCTACTTTTTCAGCGGGAAAACATGTAATTCCCACGGGAAAATTCAATATGTTACATTTTCCTATAACCACGCGGGCGAAGCCGCGGGCATCAGCTAGTACACGTCATAAATCGTAAACCGCAATTTACCTTTCATGCAATGGATAATGGTACGGAACCCTTTGTGCGCGAGTCCGACTCGCACTTGGCCGGTTTTTTTTATATTCCATCCTAACAGGAAGATGTAGATGATAGAGATAACCTCTCACTTGCACGGTCATGATCTGTCAACTTATCTTCGCCAATAAATCAACCATATTACGCCTTGTGAAAGAATACTCCATCGATTGTTTAGTCTAAACTAAACACACAAGTTGTATTGAAAGTCGAGCAACTTTTGACAGTCCGACAGCTGATATACCATTCTTCAGCCCTTGCTTCTGGCAGCCCGCCAGATACTGTCGAATCGTTCGGAAATTATGAATACCTACGGGTGGGAAAGTTCACTCTTTCCTTCGTTCTCGAAATCGTTTTTATATAACAGACGGAGTAGAACATGAACCAAATTATAGTATAATGTCAAAACTTTAACTCCATAAATAAACAGTACGGCCGCCGGGATTTTTTTTACTTGCGTTTACATACCAATGTGTTCAGCTACTTATGAGGCTGACTGTACCATCGAAGACAGCTATCTAACCATATTTAAACTCTGTTACAATATAATAAGACCTACTATGAATCAGTGGAGTGTTATTGTTTATGCTACGACTCCGTGTCCACCCTTGTTCCAAAAGCCCTTGCCAGACAAGACCAGCCAAGTGGGCATTATTAATAGCCCAATTGCCTCAATCGATCTCCCATAGGTCAATGTTGCGGTGAATAGTAGAATAACAGGACAAGCTGCAAACGATTATTAGTGTTCTGGAAATGTGCCTTAAATGTAGAGAGCGGAAACTACGAGTATTACCACCCCGGGGAAACGGGAATAATCATACCATCGGCAGTCAGTTCAGTTGTCATTTGTTTTGTCGCGGATGATATTCTATTTTAATTTGCTTCGCGCCATCTCACCTCACCTGTGGGAAAGCAACTTCATGCTCTTGTGCAAATCAATTTGAGAATGTAACTAGTTCCATGAAACTACATACGACACATGCCGCTCCAATCGGCCAATTATACACTATTCTAAATAAACATGTTGTGTATCGTACAATGAACTAACATACTGAAAAACTGTTGGTATCTGACCCACATCGAGTTAACTAAGGTAAGTGATCCTTTACCTCGTTGGGCGACACGCGAGGCCCCCATTTAGTTAAATACGTGTATCCATAACAGCACATTAGTTGAAGATATCGGAACATCGCGATAATATGTCTATATATCGAGTCGTTCAAGTTGGAGAATTTCAAGAATGAAACCGAGGTCAGAAATATCTATGCAGACAGTGTGGTCAGAAATATGTGGATACGATCCTATTGTTAAAGACATCTTGGACGGAGAGTTATTGTATACTGGTAACTTGGTAACTATTACGATTGAATAACTATTATGAGAAACACGTACCCATTACTCATAATTCATACTTTGTGTGACGTTATGCTTTCTCTGCGTTCTGACGCCAGACGATTATGAAGGCCTGCGTTCACATCTATATCTGTCGCGATAAGAGACCTTCCTTAGCGCTATCAGAAGACGGTCCGCGATGCGATGCTGATGCTATTACGGATCAGTGCAGTAGTAAGCTTACGAGATGTCCACAATGTTTTCTAATGAGACAGATTCTAATAATCAGGGAAAAGGTAACGGATGCATTGGGTTCATATTTACTATACGCTACGGAAAGGAGGGCCCGAGGCGAGAGCCGTTGGGATGTAGAGGTAAAACATAAACCCGGAAATCACTTCTACAAAATTGCCTTTTTGTGTAATTTGATATATTGTGCGGTCCGATATCTACTTCTGTATCAGTATACATAACACCATACACACCGGTGTATGGTGTTATGTATACTGATACAGACCCCATGTGTGGTACGTATGGTAAACATCGAATGTGACTGTGATGAGATGATGTAGCTTTATGTGATGTAACTTGGCTTTGAGGTCCATCCCACACTTCACGCGGGGCCGTTCTGACCCGGACATGGTCACCAGTTACGACTATTACAAGGGCGTTAGAAAGTGTTAAGTTAAATTGCGAATAGAGTTGAAAGTCATCTAAAAAACTTGTCTGTATTAGCAGTCATGAATAGTCGGCCCGGTCGTGCAAAAATATATATCGATTTAATCCTGACATAAGTATGTATGTACAGAAACCCTAATCCGCTGATATAAGAGCGATGGGACATATCAAGAATAAGTTGTATGCACCCATATATTTACACTTGACTGTACACAAAGAAAGAGCAATCTTTTATTGTACAGGAAAAACCTCACAAAACGTAGACTTATGAAATGATATAATCCACCACAATCGTCAATCAACTATTAAGACCTAACCTAAGACCATTTCTTTTAGACGCATTGGCGTATTAATATTGTATACGAATAATCCTGTTAGATATAAGTTCTGTTGTTTATAACTTAATTAGATTATATCCACTTATTGTACTATTTTTTCCTAAATAAATCTTTTTTTTTTGTATTGTGCGAAGATCGAAACACGAATAAATAATGTAGGTAAGTAGGTACTGGAAACTCAAATAATGGTATCGCGTTTTTTTATTTTGTGGTTAAGAGGCTTGAGCCTGCTCTTATATGGCAACTAATACTGGCTGGCGAATGATAAAAAGTTTTTTTTTGAATTTGGAAAGAAGTGGAAAATTAAAAAAAATACAAATTCATTCTATAATTATACTACACATTTAGGTACACTATGTACTACAAATTGTCCCTTCCTCCAAAATTTCGTGAGCAGATCAAGCCGCAGGACATATTTGTATTCAGTTCCTTCAGGTGATGCTGGTATACAAAAGTGTATCCTGTCGGTTTCCTTTAAAAGTAAAAGCGAGCTGGTTGACCTCAATGAGTGCCAAGTATTTTCCTGGACAAGTGGACAGTGTTAAATGAAATAAATGTACTTATTCTGCAAGTAGGCCGTAATGGGGGGAGTTTTAAAAAAATGGCAGGTTAAGGTTAGCTAAAGCGATCTTTAAGTCACTTCTAACCTGTCGGTATTGTTACTAAACATATGGGATTGACATTGACTGTCGGTTTTGTTACTATCCGTAACTATCCGTTTAAGGGACATAAATTAATGAATATGCCCAATGGCTCTTTAACAAGTCAAAAACCTACCAACGTTTCTGAAAAACAAGACTACTATTAGGAAGAAACGCCGAAACCAACTCAACAGTCAGTAATTTTTTGCCAAAAAAAGCTTATTACAATGATAGTTCCTAAGCTACTTAAAATAAGTCAACCTGAATATGAAAAGAAAAGAAAAAAAATCATCATAATGTTAGATAATTAATGTTGATACAACTATCATGTATTATTTTCCCGACCCACATTTCCCGGCTGACATTTACGCGCGCGTGCGTGGGCGCAGGCGCACCCAGAAATATGCAGTGGCCAATGAGGTCGTTGTCGCTTTGTCTAAACAAACTTACAAAAACCGCCTGTTGACCAACTAAATGGAAAAAAATATATACTTATAAGTATTGTATCAAGATGAAATGTAAAGTTTTATGTGAAGTCTCCAACCCGCATAAAGCGAGCGTGGGGACTACACCCCATTCAGAAGTTTCATCAAGAGGGGGCCTGTGCTGTGCCCAGCAGTGGGAGTGGGACGTATATAGGCTGACGATGATGGCGGTGGCGGCCAAGAGACTTATCGGGAAGACCGCCATTATCTTGAACGAAACAAATCATCTTGAATTGAGATGATGCTCTTCAAACAATAGGTTTCATAGATTAGGTTATGTTTCTATTTTATCTGTGTGTTTTTGTACACGGTATAAGTTTGCCTATCTCGTTCTACCTACTTTTCTCTCAATTGCTCAAAGGTTAGCTGGAAGAGATGCCTTATAGAGATAAGTTCGCCTTAGATCTATTGTGTAACATCTATATTCTTTACCCTGTTATTGTATACATACATACAATAGAAAAGAACAATATTCAATAATCAATTAATTACATACTTGGATAAGAATAATTGCCTCCAATGAAGTCAACCACACCACGGTCGGTGGTCGTTTTTGACGACCACTTTAGCCTAGTTGGAAGTGACCCTGCCTACGAAGCAAGAGGTCCCGGGTTCGAATCCCGGTAAGGGCATTTGTTTGTGTGATGAGCACGAATATTTCTCCTGAGTCATGGATGTTTTCTATGTATTTAAGTATTTATTTATCTATATAAGTATCTTTATCGTCGTCTAGTACCCATAGTACAAGCTTTGCTTAGTTTGGGACTAGGTCGATTTGTGTAAGATTGTCCCCTAATATTTATTTATATTATTTATTTATAAGTTAAGTTCTTTTGCTGTGCAGGTATTCCACAAAACCATACTAAGATACGAATTTTGTTTAGGTGACTGTGGTGTTTTGTTTGCCACTGCAGTTAAGCCGTTTCAGTTCCGGAAAAGCTATTGAGTAATGATTGGCGGCAAATCGCTTTCTTAGTTTCGGACAAAGGCTTTTCTAACGTTGCGTGGTTCCTATTGACTGTCATTGTTGCGGCGGATATTGAATGGTTCACAAAATAAACATTTAGGATACCGTAATTGCCAAAGCAGGCGAAAACGACGTGAAATCTCGACTGAAAGACGGTCGGCTGGAAAACTACAGTCAGCAGCAGGAGTAGCTACGCAAAATAACACGCTCAAATTGATCTAGGCAGTCCTTATCTCCTTGTCATTAGATTCGTGTGTAGGTCATTTTGAGCACATTACCCGTGCAGCTACTTTTGCTGCTGACTGTACTTTAAAGCATTCATTTATTAAGTTTTTAGTGTTCCGTACCACAATTTAGTTCAACGGAACCCTTATAAATGTAAGCAGTTGGTGTTTGTCCGTCTGTCACAGTCACTTTTTATACCACGGAGGCTAACTAATGTCCGGCCCGCAAGACCATAACTGGACATGGTAGCCTACAGTCAAGTGTAAAAATATGGGTGCATACAACTTACTCATAAATATGTCCCATAACTGTTATGTCAGCGGATTAAGGTTTTGGTACTTATTTATGAGAGGATGTTATCGATACATATTTTTGCACTGGACTGTACACCATCAGTATATTTATTGTTATTAGTGCCCTGATTTCAAGATCATCCGAAAACCACCCGATTGCTAAATACTCTATGTAGATTACCAATTTGCTAAACCATCGTAAAAAATGCAAATGGATCGCTTTGGATATTAAGAGAAGCGCGCGTTACTTTTTAACTTGGAATTGCTATTGGGCTTCAGCAACTGCGGCATTTAGTGCGGTTAAAGACGGCGACTTTTTGCAGCGATACAAACGCACATTTCAGGCCTAGTAGATCAGCACGGCTATCACAAGACGGCGCGCTATCCGTCTCTCTCTTATTAGAAAACTAAGAAAGAGAGTGCGAGAAAAATCGAGAGAGCTCGAGCGCCGTCTTGTGAATCTTGTGATAGCCGTGCAGCCGTGTAAATCACCTTTACAGCGGCCATTACACGGTGATTAAATACTGATGATCCTGGTTTGTCAGTATTTGCAGCAAACACTCAGTATGAAAGCAGTATTGAATGGCCCGTTAAACGCTAATTATTTATCGCGTCAGTATTAAAGGGTGGCCAGACGTTCGGTTGTTCTGCTTCTTCCATATCCCTATCTCACTCTATCCTATAGCTGCGTACCGCTCATATCATTCACCAAGCAGAATCTTGTGGTGTGTCTTACGTCGCTCACAAATTATTTCTTATCTGTGGGCAGATTTCAAAATCATCCGGATATTCCGCAATGTATTGACAATCCTGCTGTGATACACGTCAATATGCATGTGATGCGGATTGTGATATGGGTGGATCATCATGTATTTAATCACCGTGTATTGACCGCCTATCGACGCTGTATCGCGTCTGTAGCACTGCAAAGTCTCCGCGTGTAGTGTAACCGCTCATAGAGAGAGTCGATGCGAGAGGTGTCTACCTAAAGTAAGGGTTTGGCATAATGCGGCGGAGTGACACGGCGAAACCAAATAGGTCAGCATGACGCGGCGCACTACGGACTAGCATTTAATTTACACAGGTAACCGTGACCTACCTCTATTCGTGGCTGAATATATGGGTATGCACAATTGCACACCCTGTCTGTCTGGTGTATCAACACCCTGCTGAAAAAATGTGTCCTTCCCAGGCCTGTGGTCAGTAAGAAGGTATTTTGTCGGTTAGCAATTTTGCACTGGACACAGCACTTTTTGCCTGAAATTAATACAAATATCATAGCTTACTTGCGCCGCTTTGACTAACGGTGTCAGTGTCATCCATCATCCTCCTCCCAGCGTTATTCCGGGTTGTGCCCTAACTAAAGGAGCCCGGCCTCCGCTTTGACATCTAATCCCAAGAATTGGCAACGGTGTCATACAAGTCTTGATATTTCGGAGCTCCTCACTCTAACCTAATGAAGATTGCCACTCATAACAAATGAACAAACAAATGCGAAGGTGAGGTGACGACATCTCAAAACCTCCATCGCGCGCAATGAGGCATGGTTCACCATCAATTACCGAACCTTTGACGATGAGGTCAGCCCGCGTCATTGGCAGGAGCGACACGGTTGAGCTAGCGATGATATCAGTTAGTGTACCGAAGTTGGCAACACGGAATAACGTTTATGCCCTTGTTGCCCTCCCGGGGATGTCACACATTGTGAAGGTCGAATCGCGCCCCAAGCTAAGTCGAGGAAGAAAGACAGTGCGGCAGACCTCATATCAGATGAGAATAATGGTTGCTAAAGAGTAGTTTCAGCTATATTTATAGAAGCTTAAGTGTAACTGAACTCTACAAATAGAACCGAATGCCAAGATTGGAATTATAATGAAAACAAAGTAACTTTTTTAGATTTAAAATACCGCCATAATTTTGTTATTGAATCATAAAGTGCCCAGTACAGGGTGTGGCTCAAGTGGCATACGGTCTCCACGTCTGGGACGTATACTTACAATCTTTTGTTAAAAACTTCCATGATCACATTTTGCATACAAGTTTCTGAATTTCGTTAAATGTCAATGCCATGTGCTATAGTGTACCTGGCGGGTCGGCGCCGGCGCACACTGAGTCACGACCGCGAACGCGCGCCGCACGCGCAAGTCAGCGCCCCGGAATGCGCCCCCGCGGTCTTTGCTCTTACATCCGCTATTTAGAACTATTATGCACTTTCGAGATATGTATATATGCACATCTACCCTTAGTCATGGATATCTGTCATCTAAACATTTTTTTGGTGTGTATGGGAATGTGTGTCTGTCTGTCTGTAACCTCTTCACGCTTAAACCGCTGAACCGATTGAGATGCAATTTGGAATAGAGATAGAGTCCCGGAGAAGGACACAGGATAGTTTTTATCCCGGAAATCATCCCTAGAGGGGGTAAAAAGTTTGTATGGACGCTACGATATAAAAGAGTTCCACGCGGACGGAGTCGCGGGCAAGAGGCTAGTATTTAATACAGGGAACGGCCGTCTTCTAATGTTTCAAAACTGACGTGGCGTGTTCAGATATTCTTGAGGATTGATTTACCTATTTGTAGTCAACCATAAAACGACGGTATTTATAATCCTTACGGGTAGGTTTATCGAAGAGCAATAAATTCCAAGCTTTATCTAGATGTCTGTAGATCGTTTTGTTACACGGGTAGTACAAAGTACAAGTTATCAGATAAATGAAACAGAGCAGTCGGTCGCTGTGAGCTGTGAGTTCAAACTCACCGCTCACAGCTACTCGTCAATTAGGTTTGATTGGAGAACGTTGGCCTCATCACAGACTTAAGATTCACATATTTCACATCCCACACATAACATAAGTGCAGTCCAGTCCAATAATATCAGACAAGAAATGTCAATGAAGAATATCTGATCTTTATTTTGTAAGTCTAAGAGTCAGGTAGAGCAGCGGTCGAAGCGGGAGCGGCTGTTTTGTATGTACAGTCGAGTTCACACATATGTGCACGAACAAAGCCATCATAAACATGTGAACACGACTTTATTGTTAATGCTATAAGGTTGCTCAGATAATTTCGAACCTAGGGGAACGTATTTATGAATTTGCCGACCGTTACCCCGTCAAGTTATCATCTGATCAAATGCGCGACAGTGAACTAGAACTAAGGTATTAATAACAATATGAACCGAACTGTGCTGTGCTGTGCTGTGGGAACGCGAATACACCGTGAGTGAGAACTGTCACCCCTTCTCCATGATCTACCTAACTTGCGGACTGCTCGTACAATCGAGTTCTCCATGCAATATCTGTACAGACAACCTTTCAAAAATATCTACACATGTGTCTTATGTCATTAGCAATAAAATCTCTGTAAGTATAGATATTTTTGAAAGGTTGTCTGTGTAGATATTGGAGAACTCGACTGTACTCGTAGATAGCATGTATGCTAATCTAAACAGCGCAACTGTATAGTATATAACTGACTGAACTACTGAAGGCAGGGCAGGTACTGGTTCATGGTACAGTCAAGTGTAAAAATACGTATCGATAACGGTTCTCTTATTTTTCGCAGAAAATTGTTTGGCCAATTATTAGTTCCCAACCAACATTTCGCAGAATATTATTTCGCCAAATAATCACATGCCAACTTGTCATAAGATTTCGTTTCGTTTCCCAACCTCACAGTTGCCAACTGTACGTTTGGTCTGATGATTATAAAGTAAACTTTCAAAATGCCAAAAATCGTTTAACAGAATGTTTTAGTTGGCTGAATAGTCATTTCGTTGTATAACGTTTCCCAAATGTTTCACGCAGTAGGGTTCGTACAGTTACTATGTAATATAATTTACAATGTGGGTAAGCGCAACTGCTCAATTCTTTTAATAACTTTGTGGGTGAGTAAGAATAAACTGACTTATTAGCGATAAGTGTTTACGTTATTACTTGCGGGACGTTGCTTTGTATTTTTCATTACTTATTTTGAATATTCAATAAGGCGATTTTGGCACTCGCCGGCCGCTGCCGCGGCACGCTCGCTCGGCTTCGTGCGCTGTAAGATCGCGGTTAACCTAAAACGCTCCTCCTCGCTTCGCTCGTCGTCGCACCTATCTGGACTCTGTCACAGTTATTATTTCTGTTGCTATATTTATCACGAAACTGTTCTTTGTTTCAGGCAAGTTCAACAGATGGGTTTCGCCAAAAGATACGCAAGTGACGTAACGATTCATCGTAACTTTTAAGTTGGCTTATATGTTAAAACGTAACTTTTGCACTGACGAAACGTTGTTCGTTCAATAATTGTTTGGCCTAGTGAAATAGTTGGCAAGTGATAAGTTTTCCAAACATTTTTAGTCATTGTGATATTCTGCTTTATAAAAATTCGACCAAGTGTCAGGTTGTCATACAAAAAGTTGGTAATGGTTAGTTGTCAAAGTGAATCATTTTCGAATTGTTGGTTGGCAAGTGATGTTTGACCAAAGGAAATTCTGCGAAAAGGCAGAACACCCCTCAGACTACTTACGATTACGAGACTAAGAGAAGACAAGACTAATAATGTCAGGTTCTAAAACAAAATACAAAATTAATACAAAAAGTAAAAAGGTAAAAATGCTTCCAAAGAGGTGCATCGTACACGCATCTGCAGTGCCAGTGCCGCCGCCAAGTCGCGCAAAACAGCGGCACGGCCGTACCATCCTTTTCTCGAAGCAGTTCAGGCCATTTTAGACCCTCCAATAATTTCGTTGTGGATAAAACTAGAAGCCTGAATTTTCAGTAACCAAGCAGGCATTGTATAAACACGGTATATTTAACATTTCAATCAATTTGAACCAGTAGTTTAAGAATTATAACTAGTCAAAGTTTCTTAACTTTGTCACTCACT
Organism: Epinotia bilunana; assembly: GCA_947049275.1. Taxonomy (NCBI): domain Eukaryota; kingdom Metazoa; phylum Arthropoda; class Insecta; order Lepidoptera; family Tortricidae; genus Epinotia; species Epinotia bilunana. The sequence continues at coordinate 286,831 of OX346278.1, forward strand.
GACTGACTGACCGATCATCAAAACTCAAATTAGGCACTTGTAGCAACCACAGAAGCTTCAAATTTAGAATACATAATTGTATTCTAAATTACACACACAAAAACACAATCGACACCAAACCAATCGATCAATTGTACACTAATGTGTTTAGTGTCAAGTTTCATTTATTATATATTAAGGATGAAAGAGAATCCCGATGGAGACTTTTAACACATTCATTGCCCATAGAATCGCTACGCGCTACGCTCGTAGCCGATCCCGTGGTTTTCCTCGTATGTAGCGGAAAGCGACTACGGCGTAGGCGCTCGCTAGGCGGGTTCACAGAGCTTGGAATTTTCACGGCAAAACAAAAGACTGTCGCAACCTTACTAGTGTTAGTAACATTTTTTTATCGATAGCCACGGCCAGATAACAGTGTTGGTACACGTCTGATGGACGCGGACGCCCGTCGCCCGCGGGTGACGAGATTGTCTTATCAGTTTTATTTATTCGTATGGCTAACTCAATCGTCTTATCAATGACGCAAAGCAATGTCAAACGAGGCAGGAAAGCTTGTAAATATTTGACGTAACTGATTGCATGTCGTTTCGTATTTCACTGGATTATCGACATATGATACAACAACCTTGGACGAAGTCTGCATGATATTAATAAACAGTGCGCTTATAGGCCGAATCTTGGGGAACCCCGGGCTCCTTTAGGGGCACAACCGGGAATAACGCTAAGAGGATGATGATTTAATACATGAATCTGGAACGTGCACCCATCATGTCATGTCTCATTAAATCAGTCCATCAGTAGGACCACAACATCAATTAACATTCCCCGCGCGACGCCATAGCCGGCGCACGCACATGCAAACCGCGCATGCGTGGTGTCGCGTGGGACGTGCGTTTACGCAGATAACGCGGAGGCGTGATTATAATGGCATTAACGTTTTAATTGCGCATGACGTGCTTCCGCGACCAAGCGCTACGCTGAATTTTCGCTGTATGCGGAAAATGCATACAGCCGCTAAACCAATATACTTTTCAGGGTGCTCTAAAATATCTGAACATGCATTCTAATGCCCGGACAATACAGAAATTGTGTTTTATATTTTTGAGCACCGTAATTAGCTTGGAACGGAGCCACACATAAAAATCAAGAATAAATACAATTTAGTATGAAATGGGTCATAAGCGCGTTTCCCACCCTTTACTGATTTGAGGATTCCTCGTGTCGGTAGCTGGAGACAAACGCAGGTCCCTCACTTTCTACGCAGCTCGTCGTCGGGTGCTGCACGGCTGTCACAAGGCGGCGCGAGAGCTCGCGGTACGGGTCGTCTTGTGTTTAATGATTTGTCGACAAACTTGACCAAGAAGAAGACACTACTGTCAGGGGGGGTACCCACAAAAGACTGTGATTTAATCAAAATTTACCATAAGCTATCATAGTAATAGTAAATGCAATAATCAGTAGACGCACACGATCTACACTGTTTAACATTCCCCTCGACGCCATTACCGGCGCACGCGTGCATGTTTGCATAATGCGTGTGCGCAGATAGCATCGCGGCATTACCATCACATTATACCGTGGAGCTACAGAATAACAGTAGGTACCTACTTACGTACACAAGATCCAGGATCTAACCGACGTTTGACAACCAGAAAACTCAAACCATGGCGTCAGACCAAGAAAAAAAGATAGAGGGAGCATGACCAACTAACTAGTGAAGTCGGTCTTTATTTTTTAACCATGCGAAATAAGTTTACCACCAGCTCACGCACACATATATACAACCTGAATTGCACAAAATTAGAAATCTAAAAATCTAGGTGATCTTGACTGCATTACGACACGTGCTGGAGAGTCTAATTTTTCTTTGTCTGAGATCATGGCGTCCCGCCCTACCGCATAGAATTAATTGGCATATTTGGCACGGTGCGAGCGGGATAGTAGTCGCTGAGTCGCGCGCTACGCGACTAAACCGCAGGTTGTGCTAAATATACTGGACTGGACACATGGTTATAACCATACATACATTTTGAAATGGGTTCTGTCATTTTAACTTCACTTATTACCAAAAAAAGTTGACATCTCTTTGTATTCGACTGTCCATGACCAGACAAAAGGATACAAACCCAATTCCTTATACAAGCCAGCACGTCTAGCACACGACGGCCGCGACATACTCTCGATTTTTATCGCACTATACCTCTTCTTCTAAGTTTTCTAATAAGAGAGAGACGGATAGTGCGAGAAAAATCGAGAGAGCTCGCGCGCCGTCGCGTGCTAGCCGTGCTGCACACTCATTGATTGATGGCGCCCACCGCCGCCCACGGCTGACTCAAACACACGTTCCAACTCCAACAAAGACTCATGCTTTCTTTGTTTGCAAATGTACGGCCTGTTATGGGTATCAGATAGAGAGATTGTCGGTAAAACTGCGAGAACAAAACTATACAAACTTGCAGTTGAAGTATTGCATGGTATGGTACAAACAACCAAGATATTAGAAAACCGAAACCATAAAGATTATGCGACAAGCAAGGCTTTTGACGACCGCTTTAGCCTAGTTGGTAGTGACCCTGCCTATGAAGCAAGAGGTCCTGGGTTCGAATCCCGGTTAGGGCATTTATTTGTGTGATGGATGAGCACGAATATTTGTTCCTGAGTCATGGATGTTTTCTATGTATTTAAGTATCTATTTATCTATATAATTATGTTTATCATCGCATCGTCTTGTACCCATAGCTTGCTTGCTTAGTTTGGGACTAGGTCGATTTGTGTAAGATTGTCCCCTAATATTTCGAGCACGAAATAGTTTTGGTCATTAATGGAAAATGTAACATAAAGGTGGACCTGCTACCGACGAGGCGAGACAAGGCAAAGAGAGAAATAGGAACGTCAAACTCGTCAAAGCGATGTATACGTTAATTATGAATAGGGTGCGAAGGGGACCCTAAACACATCTTTGATGTCGACGGCGGGTTTAAACTTACAACTTGGTTACAACGGTAAAATAAACAGTGATCAGTCATCAACTATGCAACTTAAAGTCAATCATCATGCTTTACCGTTTACCGATCAGAAAGTTGCGCAAACCTGCCAATTTCGCGTATTTTGTTGAAGTGCGGAAACATTACATTGCGGTTGTGCAGTCGGCGTCAGAAGTACGCGGTCCGCGCAATCGAACACGTCAAACAAAAGCTCTTATTCCGTTTTAATAAAGACTTGGAAGTCTTCGTTTGCGCAGTTACTTTTGATGCTGACTGCACGCCGGTTCACGCCCCCTCCTAACGGAATGAACCGTGCTTCAAGGACCAGGGGCTACGCACAATACCGGGCCAGGCCTTTGACTCATTACTGTCATTATCAAAGCTATTAATGAAGACTTTTGTCATTTTAAACCTTATTACAATGGCATAAAGACGACGATTACGAGTGGTACTCGCACGGCTATCGCAGGATAGCCCGCGAGCTGCGTCGCGTCGAGATAGACTATTCGTCTCTTTCTAATTAGAACGCTTAGAAAGAGACGAATAGTCAATAGCGCCGCGACACAACTCGCGGGCCGCCATGTGTAGCAGTGCTGATTATGAAGACACTTTTGTGACCATTTCAAACCTACTTGCAATGGGTTTAAATTAAATATCACTTATACGAATAGTGCGCATGCAATCGGCATCACACCGGTTATCTGAGCACGATGACAGTCAAGCTATCAATCAGCTGATTGGCCAAACAATCGGCAACAAAAGTAGCTACGGGACTTGTTATGACGATCCGATTTCGAAGATACCATTTCCGATTTCTGTATTGACATTTTGAATATTATTATATAATATAAGTATTCTTATAATTATTAAATAGAGAAATGAAAATTTCTATTGTAATTTTTTTACCTACACGAGTTTGTAGTCGTCAATATTTTTTGCGTGTTATTTTACATAGCTATACTTCTGCTCCTAGACTAGACAGGCATACATAAGTTTTGTGAACGTCGTCCGTTAATGTTAATGACAGTTAGGACCAGTGTAGACCTGAGTTGAAAAGTAGTAATTCGTGTCGAATCATCAACAGCCTTGACGCCGAAGCGGCCTAAGACAGCGTCAGCCCCACTTGGACATGATTTTATCTGCCGCCCACAGCTACATACTATTTGGCTAGCTACGTATACGTAACACCATATACTACCATCACGTACTAAGTAACCTGCTATGCCTCATGCTATTCAGGTGATTTGGTCAGTAGGTATGTGCCGCTATATTCCTTTCCCGGGCAGCTAGCACGATCGATTTAATGGTCATTTTTTACGTGACGTTTAGGGGAATTTGGCCAAACATGACCATAAAACCTATGATCTAGAATCTGGACTGGTTGTGAGTAGGCGTTGTGTTGTGAGTGAAGGACCTTTTGTCTCTAGCTGTCGTCATAACGAATCCAGTCATAAAAGCGTCGGCAACGCGCTTTTCGAACTGTGTCGTAAAATCATCGGCTTCATCAAACATCGACGTTCAAAGTATATGTATGTCACGATATATATCACGATATTGGCAAGGCTATCATGGATCGTAAATTCTAGTTCGTCATCCATTCGCGTCAGGTTTGTTTTACGTGCGTACACAACAATTAACTCTATAAGGCTAACAACTATCATGTTATCGCGTAGGCGCAAGAAAACAAGCAATAATAATCTCTTTGCCATTGCAATAGGGTCGAAGTAAACCGTTGCAAAATGAAATCTTTCGACAAATTTGATGTTCTCCTAGATTGACTTAATGTCTATTAATAAGAGGTTAGTTTAACGATTTGTGGAGGAAAGCGCAGAACTTTGAGTATCTACTGTATCTCTATCTTTATGCTTGAGACATACAATAGTTTCGCTAGAACAGCGACTGGCCTGTTATGTATTTTTATTACTAACTAGCTTCCGCCCGCGACTTCGTCTGCGTGGACCCGGTATAAAAACTATATTTTATCTATATCTAGGCTGTAAACTACCTATATCTTCGTGCAAAAATTCATCCAAATCGGTTGAGCCGTTTAAGCGTGATTGAGTATAACAAGCATCTAACCATCCAAACTTTCGCATTTATAATATTAGTAGGATTTATAATGGTTTACCCTTGTTTTACCGACAAACGTGTCATCGAATGAATGTTTCGCAAAATTTACATTTCATCGATCTTTTCTCAGTCAAGTCCGCCATTTTTAGTTTTTGTCTGTTCAATAAAGTTTAAATAAATAAATAGAGTAAAAGCTGTTTGTTTGGATTATGAGTCCAGCCAAAAATTAGGCTATAGTCAACTTTGGCATCATATATGATGACATACCCAAAGTTGAGTTTCGCTTAATTTAAGAAAGTCGCGAACCAATATTCCTGTACGACCCTCATCCTCATAGCATGTCGGTATTGCGCCGTGGGTATAAATAAATGGTATAATTGAACAGTCACAGCTGTGCGTCGTGAGTCACCCCGCGTGGTGCACTTAGCGACGGGCTCCTAACATGGAGAACATCGCGAGCGGTGCAACTGCAGCGGGGCAAGGCCGACTCCTGCAGGGTTGGCACTTGACTGTGTCATCTACTAATTATTTGTCATTTTTTATTTGACTTTTTTTATTGACGGTAGCATTACGGTGAGGCATCGTTACATTACAGAAGCGAACTCAAGAGTTTGCTCCAGCAAACACTGAAACTTCGCTACCATGATTTAATGATCCTTAACCAATGTTTGGAGGCCTTCGAGATCTGGTTTTGGCTAAGAGTGGAGGGTATAAAGTGGACAGATAAGGTATCAAACGAGAATGTGTTGAAAATAATCAATGAAAAGAGAACCATATATCAGAAATAGATAAACGAAGAGGAGTAATGATAGGACATCTGCTAAGACGACCTTTTCTTTAGGACTATTATGGAAGAGAAGATTGAAGGAACGAGAGGCAGAGGAAAGCCAAGAAGAACTAATATTTCGAACAAATAAAGGAGAAAGTTAAGTCGGGTCATATCGGAAAGTAAAGGATGGCAGAGGACAGAAACGGCGGGCAATTGCTCCACCAACAACAGTGCTACTCTTAAGTTAAAGAAGAGAACCAATCTTTACCTATACAATCGTTTTTTCTTGATGATTTCATTTTTTTGACATGTATGCAAATCTGTAATGTAATTTTTTATCATGAAATAAATAATCTAATCTAATCTAATCTATTCAACACCGTCCCTTACTCCCAATAATCTTGCGTTATAGCTGTTCGCGTTATACCATACCGTACCTTAACCCATTCAGGGCCCATGACGACACATATGCGTCAGACCGCCGTAGTTCTGCTAGATACGAGGAAAACCACGGGATCGGCTACGAGCGTAGCGCGTATATAGCGATTCTAGGCAATGAATGTGTTAATGAGCCCGGGGTTTGCTCGATTATGTAGTCCCAAGCATTGGCTTCACCATCATATCAGCCCAAAGAGTGTCACAATGACACAATGACCTGTCCTTATACCACCCGCATAGGCATACGCAGTAGTTATTACGAAAGCAGCTGCCTACACAACGCACCAAATCCCAAGCAATACAAACGTAAACAACATATTAATCATAACATCTGAATGACTCTACTTCTCTCCTTACTTCTCAGGCTACTTGTAATTCTCCGCTCGTCGCCCCGTTCGTGTCCGACACCATCAATCACGACCGCGGCAGCCCTACATAATGCATGCGTCCAGTCCAGTGGCGTGGGCGAGCCTAAGGCTAGCGTAGCTAAGTTATATTTCAAAAGATGTTTATGTCTAAAAGTATGTGAATAGACGTCCGAAGAAATTCAAGTGTTTGTGAAGTGAACCATCCGAGCTAGGCCTCTTTCCTTCCGCGAGAGAAGGCCTCTGGCGACTGAGGCGAGACGAGAAAATTTACACTCCTTTTTGTAATTAGCCCACCCGGTTGATACTCAGGAAAATGTAGTAGCAATTTTAACTCTGTTCAGTGGCCAAGTGGCGCCAATGTATCCTAGGTTATGAGTATGACTGCGAAATCAGAATCAATCCTCTGTACAGTCGAATATAAACAGATGTATCATAATGAACCGTATCACCTTATTACATGGCAATAAGCTACATTCTCGTATAATCTTTTCCGGGATCTAGTCAAATAACACTATACGTCACCCACTATTGACAAGGTCATATGAAGTAACAGATATCTTAGGCCAAGCAGTGTAATTGGGTAACGTTCTAACGAGAGCTAGTAACATATCAACTTTCTTTTTTACCTTCCGATCCAATCGATATGTCTTACATCGCGTTCGATAAGTTGCGCGATAGCCCTGCAGAGTAGCTAGCATGGTTACGTTTATGACGGACATTACATTCGTTCCTCTCGCACTTTCTTTGTTGTTAGAAAGGGATGAATGTTTTATCTCCGATACAAACTTTATCATGCTAGCTAGGCAGGACAGGAGACATCGCCATAGTATAACCGTTACCAGCTGCGAGAACTGGCACGACAACATGAGCACGGCTAGCTATGACACCCCGCGAGCTGTGTCGCGGTGAGATAGACTATCCGTCTCTCCGTAGCCATGCAGAACATAACTGAAGTGCGAATCAAGTATCTATGCATCTTGTAACCTAACAATAGGGTTTAGGAATGTCTTCGATGGTATGTGGGCGACCTTGAGTGAAGGCAGCCTGCAAGTCCGGTTATTGTTATAGCCCTCACTTCCTGCTGTGGATCATAAACTCTAGCTATAATAACAAATGCTATAATCGCGTGGGAATGCACACCAGAGTGCAGTCCGAAGCATTATGTGCCAGACGAAACTGACTCTAAATACACTTATAATCTATGTCTATTCAAGAATATTCTGTGCCGTTTGTTTCCGTTTCAATTTAATTAATTGTATAATGATATGTGAATCAGATTCTAATTCGACGAGACTCACGGTAGGCAACACCTTCGTCACTACATAGTGTAAAACAAAGTCGCTTCCAGCTGTCTGTCCCTATGTATGCTTCGATCTTTAAAACTACGCAACGGATTTTGTGCTACGCAAGTGATTTTAGAGGAAGGTTTATATGTATACTAGCTTCCGCCCGCGACTTCGTCCGCGTGGACCTGGGATAAAAACTATCCTATATTTTAATCCAGGCTATAAACTATCTTCGTGCAAAATTTCATTCAAATCGGTTCAGCCGTTTAAGCGTGATTGAGTAACAAACATCCAAACATCAAAACTTTCGCATTTATAATATTAGTAGGATTATAGTACCCGTGCGAAGCCGGGGCGGGTCGCTAGTATATAATAAATGTGATACTACTGCCTACCATTTTTTTTGAAAAGGCTATAAAATTGGGAAACAGCCATGTCAGCCAACATCATCAACTCGAGTGCGCTTTCTAATCTGCGCTATTACGCATAAACTGTCAACGGCGTCATTTAGCATCTAATAAATTTCCACTTACCAAACTTTATTATTTGTGGTCGGCAGCTCGAGAGACGAACGCGAGTTTGAATACGTCATCGTACTGAGAAACCAATTATGATTTAACTGCATGATTTTATTGAAGGAGCGAACGAAGTCCTACACTTCAGCTCGGGCCGAAATTCGTCCGTATGTCCGGAGGTCCCGCTGTCCAGCGGTTCTCCTCTACAGGTCGCATTCTACAACCAATTCTCGTATTTTTTTGTGAGCAACAGTTGTTATTTTTTATTCAAATGCATTTGGTGGTGCTGTCCAGATCAAGACCGTTTTTTGTACACTTACAAGCCTTTATTCTTGACCTTCAACTTTTAAACTTTCTATCTTTTTATTGGACTACCTCTAGCTCTTTTCTTCTTCCGTGCGCCTCACTCTTTGACTACTTGGCCAAATTTTCTTACAGTTAGTAATAATAGTAATTTTATATGACGATTCAGGCAATCTGAAGTAAAGCACACAGCCTACACTCCAAGCAGAAAGAGAAAGTGTGATGTAATATTTGAGATCCACATATTATTCATCTGTTAACTTGCATTATTCAACAATAAGAATGATTTCACAATCAGTCTGATTATCCAAAGGATGTTAAGTAGTAACAATGGATTGTAAACCTTATTTTCATGCGAATAGCAGCAGTTTTGAATCATATGTTGTGTTCCTGGCTGTAAGTCATTTTTATTCTTATGCTTGCTATAATTAAGTTTGAAATATCAGTGCTAAGAGATTTTTTGACTCAAGTTTATGATGACCAATTAGTGTTAATATGTGATTGTGTTGATTGGGAGCTTTCAAAACCATCTCGCACACATTTTTTATGGTATTGAATCTTTTGCTATTTTGGAACTGCAGTAACTGATACTTATTTTACTGTAAGTTCCCATCCCTAATTCATGAACTGAATATTATAAACTGACTAATCCAAAAAAAATAGTCGGAATAAACGATTCCATCCGGAAGGGAACAAGTTTGTTGGACATTGTCAGACTGTTCCAACTTAAGTAAGTGCATATCATAGACAAGACGCAAACAAAAGATGACTCAAATGCTATGACATCCATGTCCATATGTTAATCAAATCACCATACTGTGTTAATCAAATCAGTAAATGTTGGAAAGATTTGCCACCACCAATACGAAACTCTAATACTTCTTCTATAATGCTTCTTTTAAAATGTCCCTTTGAATTTTTTTGATTTGTAAGCAGAAAATGTAGTACTTAGGCAGCCATGATCACATTTACATTATATTACCGCACACTTTCATCTGCTCACCCACACCAACACACACTCACACACAGCCTTATTAGATATTGCAACTTCAATAAATAAAATGTTTTATGTATACGCCCACACATTAGAGCTTAAGCATATAAAGAGTAATTTTTTTATTTGTTTTGGTTTGGTTTTTATGTTTAGTTTTGGTTTAAAGATTTTGTGTTTCTTTTATTATTATAGACTATTTTCTCAGTGCCATGCCATCTAGTCCAAATGCTGGCTTCACTGAAAATCAGCGTCACGGAATGTGTCTTCTGGCTAACTCTGTGGCATTAAGCTGAATTTAGTGCACCCTTTAGTGCAAATTAGTTAAAATAATGTGTATTAAGATAAGTTTTGTTACACTTTTATATAAGTATAGTTTTTGCACTAATAAATTATTTTCTTTCTATTTTCTTTCTTACTTTCTTTCTAAATAAACTGGTGAACAGTTTGCACCAAGACACATTCTATTGGTAGCCTTCTGTAGAAGCCTAGCCTTCTGGCATTCAACAAGATCTGAAATAACTTACTAAAGCTGTTAGAGAGTTCCAGATATGTTCTAGGGCTATGGAAGCATAATATTGCATCCCGGTACATAGTATCTTTACAAGCTGATCGAATTTCATGTTCAGGAAAGCATTTTTATCTATCTAGTTGCAGGAATCAGCACAGACTAAAATAAACAGCTGTGGGCTATGAATGGAAATATCTCATCCATGTAAACAATGTGAATCACGACCAACAAACTCATTCCAATTAGATTCTAAATAGAATCACAACTATACAGATCTGTTTCCAGAGCAAATGATTGCTTCAACCCAACACACACATAGATTGACAAAATAAGCCACTGAGTAACGCAGTTTCTTTTTAATATATTTTAAAAAGTACCAGCTGGAGCCATGACGCATAAAGTCAGGTTCAAGAACCAAGAGCAGAACACTTACGATACTCTAGGCGGGCGCTCGGCGACCGGAACGCCAATTATCCACGCCGTGCCCTATAATAACACCCTAATCGCACTCACCAGCAGTTCAACTTCTTTATAGACGACAAATCCGACTGTTTGGAGCGAGCGATCACCATCTCCTCTGTAAGGCGAGCCATGGTCACTCACTGCACTTCACTGTTTCAGTGTATAAACAAACTAGAAAAACACGAGGGGTTCGTTTAGATCGGCGCGGGGCATGGCATGGCGCTCCGGGTCACGACAACCACAAAGCGAGCGCGAATAAAAACTGAAAACAATGAGCGGTCGGCCACCATCCGTCACTTCGGCATGGGACGTTTTTACTACTTTAACTTCTGTTCACACTAACGCCATTTTGTAGTCCTTATTTTTTTGTTTTAAGTTGATGTGGCCATATTTAACGAAAATTTCACGCAAATACTAATTGAATGTGTTTAATAAGTTCATTCTATGGTTCTGAAGTTACTTTTGTTTAATTTGTTGTTATAATAGGTGCAATAGAATTAAAATTTCTTAATAATGCTTAAGTATGTATAAGTTGAAAAACGCAATGAAAGCTAAATAATACAAAAACTCTTTCGTTCTCTAGATTTAAAAAGGAGTATTTAGGAGTAAACATGCATTTTGCGTATCAAAACGTCGTTATCAACAAAGTGACGTGCCGTTTACTGTTTGACAGTGACAGTGACAGTTAACTAACACAAATCTGTCAAAATTCTGAGGAGTTGAAGACGAATGATTTGAGCAGATTTTCGGTAAAAGATGGAGTCAAATGGGCTGGACGACAAGGACACGGGGCCGGAGGTGCAGATCAGCTTCCCCGAGTCCGTGACGAGCCGCATCGAGGAGCTCATGGGCGGCACGGAGCAATTCGACAGCGAAGAGGTAAACAAACTCCTGACTGCAGTGTTCTTCATTTCCTGCTACTCAAAAGTGGTTTAGAAGAGACAGTTCGTTAGCGATAAGGTGGCCTTAACATCACACTCAAACAATCGTTCAGTTCTGTTTTTTAGAGTTCACAAGAACAGATATTATGTTTACGCTATCATACTTACGGTGTTGCTTTACCATTCATTAAAATGGCTATTAGGCTAGGCGGAGAATTTTTGCAATATGCATCACAAATTCCATGCCTAAACCAATATGATAATGTCATGTGAGCCAAATTTCTAGATATAATTATGATCATTTCATTCAGCCTCTCCCTACAGAAGATTATTATTATAGCTTTATTTATCCATACATTTTTTACTTTGATATATTGTTTAAAGTAGTTGATATAAGTTTTATTGTATGGCCCCTAAAGGGTAGAGAGGCTTTCTACCCCACATGATTATACAGGGTGTAACAAAAATGTGGTATGAACCGATCAAGGGCTTAACAGGTATCATATTCTGATAAGAAAAACAGAAAAAAAAATTTTGGACGCGATTTTTTTTTCACCTTAGTATGGAGCGTTGGCCGACTGGGGCGACAAGCTCCATGGAAATGTAAAAAAAAAGCGTTTTTTTTCTTCTTTTTTTTCCTTATCAGAACACGATACCTATTAAGCCCTTGATTGGTTCATACCACATTTTTGTTACACCTTGTATTTATGTACACTTACATTCCAAAGCAACATCAAATTGCAAATTTGAGCTATTGGGCTACACTAACAGCCATTACATTTAATTTTCAGTTTGATGCAGTATCCTACATCAACCGAGTATTCCCAACAGAGCAGTCTCTGGCCGGAGTGGAGAGTGCCGCAGCTCGTTGTGAGATGTGTCTGGCAGGGGTGGAGGCAGACATCAGACGGCTGGTGCGTGACCAGGCGCAGCAGCGGCAGGACGGCCACGAGGCGTTGCTGCAGGCACAACAGTGCATCGCTGAGCTTGCTCTGCAGGTAAAGTTAGACTTTAGATTTTTTGCACTCATTTATCTTCTTATCTTATTACTGCATCACCTCTACAAAAAAGGACAAAACATTAATAATTTAAATTCTATAGTTTTTGACAAAGGCACTGCCAATTTGGATGGACTAGGTGACCCGCATCATCCAAGAAAGTCATCCTCCTCCGAGTGTTATTCCCGCACACCCTAAAGGAGCCCCAGTCCGCTTTGACATCTAATCCCTTGGCATAGACACTAGTTTTGCGAAAGTGACTGCCATCTGACCTTCCTACCCAGAGGGAAAACTAGACCTTATTGGGATTAGACATCATGCAAGTAAATCATAAAATTCTATTTAACTTGTCCTTTGTTTGAATAAAGGAAGGACAAGGTGTCCTTAACAAAAATTAGGAAGAAAACCAAAGTGGCAGATTTAATACGGTGCATCAAAAAGTTGAAATGGAGGTGGACAGGACACATGATTAGGGAAAAAATGGAAAAGTGGACAAAGGATATCACAGAATGGTATCCAAGACAGGGAAGAAGAAAACGAGGAAGACCAATAATGAGATGGGAAGACGATATTAAAAAGAAAGCAGGAACAATATGGAGAAGGGAGGCTAAAGACAGAACAAATTGAAAGCTTGGGAAGAGGCCCATGTCCGAGAGGCAAGCTGAAGTTAGGAAAATAAAACATATGTATAGAAAAATGAAATATTTTAATTAAGAAAATGAATTAGTTTAAGTTATATAATGCATGCATGTAGTAAATGGCTATCTCATCTTATCTTGTTTGAATAGAATTCTTGATGCTTATCTAAAAGTATGGGACATCAGTCACTATTCTACAATTGTTGCTGTAGGCACACTGGAATGTGTCTGGAGTCTCTATGCACTGTCTATAGACCCAGTCTAGTCTGCATTGCTGTACTAAATTTTATCTTGCAACTGTGAATCCAAATTGTCCTTCCATTAGCATCCATGTATCTGTCGGCGGCCGATCGTAAAATCCGCCAGATCACGAAATTCCTAGGCATATTGTGAGACGCCGCTATTTTATGATTTGGCTGAGTAACATCCTCCATATCGTTCAAAATTCACCATTTAACGATTTGCCTAGTGACGTTTAGACAGATCAAGAACTTCCTAGGTATATCATGAAACGCCGCCATATCGTTCAATACTCACCGTTATACGTAAGTAGGGTGTCCAAAATTGAAGTAGGTAAATGAAAAAGAGAGAGTGCCGACTGATAATCTCCAGCGAGTCGACGCCACTCCGCTGCGCGGGTTGTCTATTTCTGGTCTGAGGGACACAAGTGAACCCTAACCTAACCGACCTAAGACAGAGTTCGCTTATGACGAGCCATTTTTGTCCGCCCTGAATATTGGCTCCCAACAAACACGGCCGCCATCGCATACGCAGCGCCACCAGTGGCCAAGAAAGAAACTATTTTACGATATGCCCGGTATAGATCTAGGAATATCGACGAATGCGTTGCTCTAATCGATCTGCCGTATTGTTTATCAGGCACATCGTGATAAGCCTGGCCAACTTTTAGGCATATCATGAAATGGCGGCGTTTCACGATATGCCTAGGAATTTCGTGATCTGGCGGATTTTACGATCGGCCGCCGATATATTAACCGGACTAACCCTGAACGTGTTGTGTAGGTGACTGACATAAACAAGAAGGCGGGCCGCAGCGAGAGCATGGTCCGCGAGATCACCGCCGAGATCAAGCAGCTGGACCGCGCCAAGAGCAACCTCACCGCGGCCATCACCGCGCTCAACCACTACCACATGCTGTGCGGCGCGGCAACGTCGCTCCGCGCGATGGCGGCGCAGAGGCAGTACAGCGCGCTGTTGCCGCCCCTACAAGCGGTTATGCAGGTGGGAGTAGTAAACAATCCTTCAGGAGTGTAGTGGCGGCCTGTTCTGAACCCTGGTCATTTTGTAGGCTTGTTGTCACAATAAGCCGGTCATTTCTTTGGCATCTTGGCTTTTATCTTCTTTCTTCTTTGGGGATGTTGGCCATCTTGGCTTGGTGATCAAGTTGGCATGTCTATGGCGTTGCTGAGGGTGTAGGAGGCCTATCAGAGGCGTTGAGAAGTCCTGATGGAAGGACTGGGGTCCCTGGGTTCGGCGCCGCCGGATGTTGGAAGGACGCGCGTGGAGCGGCACTTTGCCCTAAAGCTGCGATGCAGGTGGGAAAAAAAGCACATATACGCGTATATGCGGTATTAACCACGGTTAATGGTCACTACCGAGATCACCACCGGAGCTCGTCGGCAACATCAACGGTCTGCTAGGCTTCCTGGTAGAACTGGGTTGGCACGAGTAGTGAAATATGTAAAATCTATACGGTTAATGGTCCCACCTTCCCTCCGTACGTGCAGACATGCACATGTTTGGTAATATGTTATTTGCTTGTCAGGTGCTGGAGCATTTTGAGCGTTACCGCGACATCCGCTCTCTCAACGCGCTGCGCGATGACGTCACGTCGCTGCGACACTCGCTGGCCGCGCAGATCCTTGCAGACTTCAAGGAGGCCTTCACAGGTACACATTCACTGGATGTTTTTAGGATTCCGTACCCAAAGGGTAAAAACGGGACCTTATTAACTAAGGCTCCGCTGTCCGTCCGTCCATCTGGAACCATGAACCGTGAGTTGAAATTTTCACAGACGACGTATTTCTGTTGCCGCTATATCAACAAATACTAAAAAAACGGAATAAAATAAAAGGGGGCTCCCATACAACATTTTTGATGTTTTTATAAATAATGGTCCGGAACCCATCGTGCGCGAGTCCGACTCGCACTTGACCGGTTTTTTAATTTATTTAAGAAGATCCAACGACTTGAAAAAGATATTGACTTACAAAATAACACAAATTGTGACTTAGCCGAATGCCAATAGAACAAGTTCGGGATGATTCTCGGGCCCGCCCGTATGTATGTGCAACACGCACTGGTCGAAAACCTTTATCTTGCGACACTGCGGAATTTAGGACGTGAAGGCGTAACGCAAGCGTGGGAAGGCACCCAACTAGGTGGACGGACGGAAGGCGTTGGACGCGGGCAGCACAACACCGGTCGTTCTGGAAACAGTCTTTTACACCAACCCGGTTTTGTCCGTTAAGGTGGATGACACACTGCGCCGCATCTGCGGACGGAGGTGCGTTTCTCGTTGTGTGCAAGTACCTCAGTTTGTATATGCTCTGTTTGTATAATACGACACACTGCACCGCACCTCCGTCCGGCGAAATTTGTATGCAGCTCTGCACCTCCGTCCGGAGATGCGGCGCAGTGTGACATCAGCCTAACGCAAGCGTCGAAAATGGTATGATTGTTCGAGAACCAAGAATATAATTGGTTATAATTATACATAGTTTCTATGAACAGTTTGGGGATGCTTCTGATGCGCTCTGACGTGAGAGCTCCTTTTGTGTCAGCGAGCGCACCGGAGAGCATTACCTTAGATATTTAAGTGACTATGAATCTGGCTTTATCAATGATTTTACTGTCAATCACTGGTCTTTCTGTCACAGCTGGCAAGGCGAGCACAGTATCGGCGAAAACCCTCAGCGAAGCGTGCGGTGTGGTGGACGCGCTCGAGCCCAAGGTCAAGCGCGAGCTGCTCGCCTGGTTCACCAGCATGCAGCTGCAGGTCAGTCGCTGCTAAACATGCACTTCAACACACGCAGACGCGTGGTCATCAAATAAAAAAGCTTCCAAGGGCCATACATTGTGCGAAGAGCGCCGGGCGCCATCTTTTTACGCGCCTCGAATACGCATGATGCCTCATGTTCAAAATTCAAATTGATAACGTAGTCATTCTAAATGGATAGTAAACCATCAAATTATCGTAATAAAGTATAAATTATAACATATAATTAAAATCATAAAAAGATCTGAACTATGAAAGTTTAGAAAAAATATGCATTTTTTTATTGTCCAAGAGTAAATTTAAAGCTGCCAATAGAATCCTTACGCTTTTATAGAAACAAATTTGTATGACAACTATGTACTTAAACGCAGTATTTCGCGACTGAAAAAATAAATTGAAAGTAAATAAATTGTAGGTAGGTACCTAATATTCACATTATGTTAGGTACATACCAAATTTTCGTACGCCACACGGCACATCATAGCTGAACTGAATTTTACTTATAACTGTCACCTATTTACCTATGTTTGACGAAATAAATTATTTGTATTTGTGTTTATTTGTATTTGTACTGAAACAACAATTTACCTGATTTTCGATACAACGATTAGTACAAATGGCAGTTGTGACGTCACACCTGTGTGTCTATTAGAATGAAGCGTTCTGCGCTGCCGCCAGCGAGGTCAATCTTTGTGTAAATTTTTTGGGCATTTATGTTCTTTAATTGTAGTTGCTCCCATACAAACATTTGTTCCTCTCCAAAAGCTGGTTCGAATGACATCATAAAAAATCTTAGTCATCATCCCTATTGTAGGTATCTGATGTTGTGTGTCAGGTGATGAGTAAAGTCTCCACCAGACGCTAGAGAAGATGCGTTCTCTTGAGACTGTTGGAGGTATAGGAGCTATGCACTATAGTTTAGTCATTAAATGAAAAGACAAGAGTCTCAATTACACTAAGTATAATGTGAGATAATGCGTTACAAAGCGAAAGCGAGTTTAGCGAGTGTATGTGGTTGGGCGGGCGCGACACGCGTCTGGCTCGGAGTTGGGTCGACGTGCGCCGGCCGCCGCGCCGCCTCACGCGTCTCGCCTTGCCCCGCGGCGTGGGGGCGGGGAAGTAGTGCGCTAGTGATGCGCCACAGAGGTAAGGACCGTGCATTTGTCTCCAGCTGTTGATACAATGAATCCCTAATTGGATAAAGGCTGTTCAACATGCTCGTGATTGTGGCTCTTTTGCACCTACGTGTATGTTACCTCTTTGCCTGCTTAACATCAGGTAGACCGCATGCTTGTTTATGAGTTTCTTGGAAAAAAGGTAGAGTAACATGTTCACCGAAGTTTCCCAGAACTAGGGCATACTTGGACCAGTGGGGGACAGTGGTTCAACAGTTGTTTTGTTGCAGGAGTACGAGCACCTGTTCTCCGCGGAGCAGGAGTGCGCGTGGCTGACGCACGTGGAGCGGCGCTACGCGTGGCTGAAGCGCCACCTGCTGGCCTTCGAGGACGGGGCGGGCGCCGTGTTCCCGCGCGCCTGGAGGCTCAGCGAGCGCATCGCCACGCACTTCTGTGAGGTAACCCTGCTGCGGGGCGGCAGCTCTGTGAGGTAACACTGCTGTGCTGTGAGGTGAAAACAGTCCTGCCAGTATAATCTTTACGTACTGACAATGGAGTCTCTATTCCCAGATGACCCGCACGCAGCTGACGGCGCTGCTGGCGGCGCGGCGCGGCGAGCTGGACGTGAAGCTGCTTCTGTACGCGATACAGAAGACGTACGCCTTCGAGCTGCTGCTGCACAAGAGGTTCCAGGACGACGGTGAGTGTTTTATAACTCCAGTGTGCGACATCCTTCTCGTGAATTAGAGCCCGTACATATATATAAATAAAAGTTTCATTTTCAGACCCCGTTATCAGTAGTGAAAATTTATTGAAATCTAACACTAGGGTTGTCACACAATATTTATTTCGACATGTGACATATTGTTTTTTTTTTACAGAAAAATATTTTAATAGAACCATTCAGCTTACCTTATTTTTTTTTGGTTTATTATTGCATTGTCACTGAATATGTACATGTTACAAAATCTTAAGTGTATAGTATTCGATGTAATATATTTTGTTAATCTAATATATATATGGTGGAAAAATTTAAATAAAAAAACAGATGTGTATAATGCCCATACTTTCATTTATACTTCTCTGAACATATTATCAAAAGTTTTTCTAAATTAATTGGTGTTCAACTTGGTCGTCTATTACTGTATCCGCTTTAGATATGAAAAGGATCGCTCCACTTCTACAGACGTAATTGGTAAATACTTCAGATGTTTCTAGTGTTCTACGGTGTTCCGGTTGATATTTTTTGTTATTTCAGCTTCTCCATTATTAAGTAATTTTAAAATTGCTTTCACTGTACTGTAATCGGGATATTTGTTAAAAACTGAGTTCAACTTCATATACACATTTTTTCGTATAGGATGAAGTTTCCACATGGACATTTTCCTAATCACACCATTAACGATGCTCATAGATTCTTCTAAACTTAGTTCAGAATGTTGTAATCGATCAATTGCTATTGATAGGAAACCAAATTAGTCAGCTATAAAATCAATATCACGTTTTAAATTTGGATTTAGAATAATTCGTTTCGCCTTCGCTATAGCAGCGGCATCTCGACTGTTAAATTCGTTTATTATGTTTTTAATATCTAAATAAAAATATTAATAATAGACAACCGCCTGCAGCCATGTTCCCCCCCTCGTGACAACTGGACGTCGGACGAGGGGGGTTTTGGGATCAAACGAAACTCGTTTTTGAGTTTTCGAAGTCGGCTCGGCGGTTTACAAAATACTTTTTTGACACAATCGAGATTATTTAATATTTTCATTTTAAACTTAGAAAATTCAGCACGATTTTCCTGAAGCAATATTTTTACTGAATAATAAAATTATTTATATGACATTAAACATATCTTGACAAATAAATGACAACTAAGTACCTACTTATTATGGAGTTTAACAATCAAATGAAAACTTGTTCTAGCCCGTTGGCTCAACGTATGTCATATCATAAACTAATTATATTGTTTACATCAAATTGTACAGGTTAAAATAATAATGCAGATAATAGTTATGTGCAGTGCCAACCCTAGTATTTTATTTATATATTTAAACAGCACAAAAGAAAACTTATCGTACAAAGGCGGACTTAATGCCAAATGGCATTCTCTACCAGTCAAACCTTAAGGCAAAGCGGAAAAGATTGTGGGCAGTGCAAATAACAACTAAAAAGAATAATAATATTACGGTATTCCTATATACAACATATTTACACAAATACATATACATAAATAAAATAAATCCTTACATACACAAATAAATATATAAGTACATAAATATATACTACATGCATACTTACAAGCGAGAAATTTCAAATATGTCTTGCCTTTAGTCTACTCGGATCTGCCAGCAAAGAAATTACGCACAGATTTCTTAAAAACGAATTTGCTCGGGGCTTTCCTGATCGCGGGGGAAGGCCGTTCCAAAGACGAACCACCTGCACACTGAAAGGATTGGACATAAAGCCAGTACGGTGAAGAGGGATAGATAGAGAAAGATTGACAGAAGAGCGAAATTGACGGTCACGAGAATTTTCAATAAATTTTCACCGCTGATAACGGGGTCTGTTCATTTTACATCTTTTGATTGACATAAAAGTAAGTTTAATTTAAGTAGAGGAGGTTGAGCAAATACATATAGAAATACACGATTGAAGTGACGAGAATCGCGTGCCTCTGCTATTACTTACGCCAATGGTTTGTGCGCAGGCGCGGTTCTGCCGGACAGCGCGGAGCTGAACGTCGACCCGCAGGAAGTCTTCGATGCAGACGCGAAGGACGTAAGTGTTGTTCCGATATAAATGTATCGTTCATATGGGAAAACGAGCCTTATACTCGTTGGCGCTTATGCCATTATTAACACTGCGCAAACGCGATGATTCACGGCGAAATAGTGGCATTGGCGACAATGATTATAGACCTTACTCGTCTATAGACTATAGACCTAATCTTTTCTCTGAGAATATTGTGCTGAGAACTTTTACTTTGATTTCAAACTATCTATATCACAATCGAAGATACACAATTTTATTATATTATTTTAAACTCCTACTGAGTCCGTTATTATTTTGAAGGTTCAATTTTTGACTATTTATGGTGTTATAGTGGTGTTATAAGTTTCACGTGCGTCTGTCTAGCATCGTAGTTACCACAGAATTATTTCTGTGGTAGTTACCAAGCGAATGGACTGATTTGCGTGCTGTTTTTTTAACGAAAGTTTCGTTAATAGTCAAATGAGTGTGTGATCGCAGCCAGGCAATATGGGTGGAGCCGCTCGGCCAGGCGGCCCTTGGGTGGGCATCATCGGGGGCTGCTTCGAGCCCTACCTGTCCCTCTACATCAGCAGCCTCGACGCGAACCTAGCTTCGTTAATGGAGCGGTTCATACAGGTTATACGTCATTTAACAATTCCGTTTTTGAAATTGTACTAAAATACATTCATGTCTTATATAAGTTACAAATTATAATATGTCTTTAAGTTCATCCAATAATTACATGTAGTTCATGAATTATTATGAACACAGTTACAAACGGCATAGCAGCAGCTCCGTTCGTAACAAGGAACGGCGGGCCTGTTGAGTTGAATCAAGAACGGTGCTATTCTGTTGCTGAATATTGTAATGGACTCTCAGCGTGCTTGGGAGATGCCACGTCGTAAAATGAGTTCGACTGTCACAAAAACGTATTGTAAAGAGGATTCGACGAGACGTCACCTCCACCGGTCACAAGCAAAAAGAAGACTTAACTGGCTTTTCAAAATGTTGGCTGTTGTTTTAAATGTTTAATGTATGTTGTTGTTTGTGGTGGGTAGGACGCGAAGTCCTTGGGCTCGGGCTCAGGGTCGGGCTCAGGCTCGGGCTCGGGCTCGGGCGGCGCGGCGGGCGAGGCGGGCGCGGTGCTGTCGTCGTGCGCCGACCTGTTCCTGTTCTACAAGAAGTGCCTCGTGCAGTGCGCGCACCTCACCACCGGCGAGCCCATGCTCGGTAACACTCTCCACAACCTATCACTACAATGTTCTCCATCTGCAAAGGTTACCGTCTCGCCGGGTCGCCTCCGACACGCCCCGGCGCTCCCGTCGTCAACTCAACGCAAGCTTGTTTTTTACCCGACTGCCGAAGGAGAGGAGGGTTATGTTTTTAGAGCGTATGTATGTATGTGACCTTATTCTTTGGCACGCCCTGCAGCCTAAACCGTTTGACGGATTTAGACATAATATGAGGTGTCGTTGGATTCCTCTTAGTCGTGGGAGTGACATAGGCTATAAAATTTGAAATAAGCAGTTGGGTTTCCAAGGTAAAACTTGTATTTTACTTTAGTTTTGTATTTTGTTGTAAGTGTTTAGACCAGAATAAGTGGTGAATACCTATAGTTAGACGAACATCAACCGAGAATGTTACTTGAGCTACATATTTAATTGTAGAATGTATTGTCTGTGGTGATCCTAAATAAATATTACTACTTATCTATACATATAAATACCTATGTCCCGACTGACACTCACTCACTCACTTGATCAGTACAGCCGAAACTACTGGGACTACAAACTTGAAAGTTACACCAGAACTTCCTTTTATGACGTAGCCAAGGGGTAAGACGGGATTTTTAGAAATTCCATCCCTAAGGGGGTTAAATAGCGGTGCAATGTTTGTATTGGGGGAAACATAATTTTTAGAACTAGAGACTTGAAACTTTGTAGAAAGATTACTGATTAAAATACAAAAAACATACTTTCTGCGTTTTAGAAAATTCCACCCCTAAGGGGGATAAATTATAATAAAGTCACCCAAAGGGCTATCTATGGAGAGGGCTATGTTGGGGGTGGCTCTGCGTGATCGCATCATAAATGAGGCTATCCGCAGCAGACCCAAGGTAACCGATATAGCCCACGAATCGCTAAACTTAAGTGGCAGTGGGCGGGGCACATAGCACGTAGAACCGATGGCCGTTGGGGCGGAAAGGTTCTCGAGTGGCGACCACGAACCGGAAGGCGCGGCGTGGGTAGGCCCCCCGCAAGGTGGACTGATGACCTGGTAAAGGTTGCTGGAGTCCGCTGGATGCGGGTGGCGCAGGACCGGTCACTTTGGCACTCTTTGGGGGAGGCCTATGTCCAGCAGTGGACGTCTTTCGGCTGATATGATGAGGGGGTTAAATAATGGGGCAAAGTTTGTATGGAGAGAACTTTATTTTTTGAGCTAGAAACTTGACTTTGTGTTTTAAGCGTTTTGGAAAAATCCACCCCTAAGGGGGTTAGAAAGGGGTGAAAGGTTTGTATGGAGAGCAAGAAAATTTTAAAGTAAGAGATTTGTAACTTACGTCTTAGCCTGTATGCTAAAAGACAGCAAAACAAATTTCAGCGTTTTTTTATTTATCTGCTAAGAGGGTTAAAAGGGGGTTCAAAGTCTGTATGATGGGCAAGACATTTTAAAAGTAAGAGATTTGTAACTTCGCTTTTAGACTGTTACTTTGAAGACTAGAAAAAAATATTGGGTGTTAAACGTGATTCACCCCTAAAGGGGCTAAAAGGAGTAGGAAATTTATACGGGGAACAAAACAATTTTAAAATAAGGGAACCTTAACTTCGGTCAATGACTAGAAACCAAATTTCTGCGTTTTTTATATTTCTAAGGTTGGAGGTTAAAGGGGGTTGGAAGTATGGGGACTAAGTACTTTTGGAAGAATTCTTCGGTCAGACATATATATATTATTTGGTAAGCCATTAATTCAGAATACATACTGCTAGGTTAAGTTAGAACTGCGACCCTTACAGAACCGAACAGCTACCAGAAAAGTAGGTTAGGTTAGAACTGATCACAGAGAGCATCATCTCAAGCCGAAAATTTTGTTAATTTATGAAGTTAATTTTGGCTAATCAAAATAATGTATTCTCTCACACCGTTAAATGGAGACTGGGGATGGAAATTGAAAGTTCTACATCTTTTGGCAAATGATAATTTTACTTTCTTAACTGTACAGGCAGCCTGGACTAACGTAACTAAACGGATACATTTATTCAGTAGTTAGAAACGTGTGATAATACTTAAAATATGTATATTTTTAAAAACGGACATTTCAGTTTATGTTTAGAAATTTAAACCTTTTACGCCTAAACCCAGAACGGAATTACATGAACATTGACATAGAGATAATTTGAGACCCTTGGAAGGATTTAGGATAGTTTTTATCTCGAAAATCACCCCTTAAGATGGTAGAAGTTTGTTTGGGAAAGTTAAAATAATTTAATAGCAATATTTTTTCTCAAGTTCTACGCGGACTAAGTCGCGGGCAACAGCCAGTATTTGGGTATGGATATTTACATGTTTGGATGTTTGTTACTTAATTACGTTAAAACGGCTCAATCGATCGGGATTAAATTTTGCACGGAGATAATTTATAGCCTGGATTAAAATATAGGATAGTTTAGTACGCGACCTCCGTGCTGCGGGCCGCGCTCCCGCGCGCCGCGCCCACCGCGCTCACGCTCGTGGCCAACCTGCACACGCTCGCCACCAACCAGCCCGCCGCCAGGTACACATACTCATACTCATACTCCGTAAGCCCACTCCCAGTACGCGACCTCCGTGCTGCGGGCCGCGCTCCCGCGCGCCGCGCCCACCGCGCTCACGCTCGTGGCCAACCTGCACACGCTCGCCACCAACCAGCCCGCCGCCAGGTACACATACTCATACTCATACTCCGTAAGCCCACTCCCAGTACGCGACCTCCGTGCTGCGGGCCGCGCTCCCGCGCGCCGCGCCCACCGCGCTCACGCTCGTGGCCAACCTGCACACGCTCGCCACCAACCAGCCCGCCGCCAGGTACACATACTCATACTCATACTCCGTAAGCCCACTCCCAGTACGCGACCTCCGTGCTGCGGGCCGCGCTCCCGCGCGCCGCGCCCACCGCGCTCACGCTCGTGGCCAACCTGCACACGCTCGCCACCAACCAGCCCGCCGCCAGGTACACATACTCATACTCATACTCCGTAAGCCCACTCCCAGTACGCGACCTCCGTGCTGCGGGCCGCGCTCCCGCGCGCCGCGCCCACCGCGCTCACGCTCGTGGCCAACCTGCACACGCTCGCCACCAACCAGCCCGCCGCCAGGTACACATACTCATACTCATACTCCGTAAGCCCACTCCCAGTACGCGACCTCCGTGCTGCGGGCCGCGCTCCCGCGCGCCGCGCCCACCGCGCTCACGCTCGTGGCCAACCTGCACACGCTCGCCACCAACCAGCCCGCCGCCAGGTACACATACTCATACTCATACTCCGTAAGCCCACTCCCAGTACGCGACCTCCGTGCTGCGGGCCGCGCTCCCGCGCGCCGCGCCCACCGCGCTCACGCTCGTGGCCAACCTGCACACGCTCGCCACCAACCAGCCCGCCGCCAGGTACACATACTCATACTCATACTCCGTAAGCCCACTCCCAGTACGCGACCTCCGTGCTGCGGGCCGCGCTCCCGCGCGCCGCGCCCACCGCGCTCACGCTCGTGGCCAACCTGCACACGCTCGCCACCAACCAGCCCGCCGCCAGGTACACATACTCATACTCATACTCCGTAAGCCCACTCCCAGTACGCGACCTCCGTGCTGCGGGCCGCGCTCCCGCGCGCCGCGCCCACCGCGCTCACGCTCGTGGCCAACCTGCACACGCTCGCCACCAACCAAGCCCGCCGCCAGGTACACATACTCATACTCATACTCCGTAAGCCCACTCCCAGTACGCGACCTCCGTGCTGCGGGCCGCGCTCCCGCGCGCCGCGCCCACCGCGCTCACGCTCGTGGCCAACCTGCACACGCTCGCCACCAACCAGCCCGCCGCCAGGTACACATACTCATACTCATACTCCGTAAGCCCACTCCCAGTACGCGACCTCCGTGCTGCGGGCCGCGCTCCCGCGCGCCGCGCCCACCGCGCTCACGCTCGTGGCCAACCTGCACACGCTCGCCACCAACCAGCCCGCCGCCAGGTACACATACTCATACTCATACTCCGTAAGCCCACTCCCAGTACGCGACCTCCGTGCTGCGGGCCGCGCTCCCCGCGCGCCGCGCCCACCGCGCTCACGCTCGTGGCCAACCTGCACACGCTCGCCACCAACCAGCCCGCCGCCAGGTACACATACTCATACTCATACTCCGTAAGCCCACTCCCAGTACGCGACCTCCGTGCTGCGGGCCGCGCTCCCGCGCGCCGCGCCCACCGCGCTCACGCTCGTGGCCAACCTGCACACGCTCGCCACCAACCAGCCCGCCGCCAGGTACACATACTCATACTCATACTCCGTAAGCCCACTCCCAGTACGCGACCTCCGTGCTGCGGGCCGCGCTCCCGCGCGCCGCGCCCACCGCGCTCACGCTCGTGGCCAACCTGCACACGCTCGCCACCAACCAGCCCGCCGCCAGGTACACATACTCATACTCATACTCCGTAAGCCCACTCCCAGTACGCGACCTCCGTGCTGCGGGCCGCGCTCCCGCGCGCCGCGCCCACCGCGCTCACGCTCGTGGCCAACCTGCACACGCTCGCCACCAACCAGCCCGCCGCCAGGTACACATACTCATACTCATACTCCGTAAGCCCACTCCCAGTACGCGACCTCCGTGCTGCGGGCCGCGCTCCCGCGCGCCGCGCCCACCGCGCTCACGCTCGTGGCCAACCTGCACACGCTCGCCACCAACCAGCCCGCCGCCAGGTACACATACTCATACTCATACTCCGTAAGCCCACTCCCAGTACGCGACCTCCGTGCTGCGGGCCGCGCTCCCGCGCGCCGCGCCCACCGCGCTCACGCTCGTGGCCAACCTGCACACGCTCGCCACCAACCAGCCCGCCGCCAGGTACACATACTCATACTCATACTCCGTAAGCCCACTCCCAGTACGCGACCTCCGTGCTGCGGGCCGCGCTCCCGCGCGCCGCGCCCACCGCGCTCACGCTCGTGGCCAACCTGCACACGCTCGCCACCAACCAGCCCGCCGCCAGGTACACATACTCATACTCATACTCCGTAAGCCCACTCCCAGTACGCGACCTCCGTGCTGCGGGCCGCGCTCCCGCGCGCCGCGCCCACCGCGCTCACGCTCGTGGCCAACCTGCACACGCTCGCCACCAACCAGCCCGCCGCCAGGTACACATACTCATACTCATACTCCGTAAGCCCACTCCCAGTACGCGACCTCCGTGCTGCGGGCCGCGCTCCCGCGCGCCGCGCCCACCGCGCTCACGCTCGTGGCCAACCTGCACACGCTCGCCACCAACCAGCCCGCCGCCAGGTACACATACTCATACTCATACTCCGTAAGCCCACTCCCAGTACGCGACCTCCGTGCTGCGGGCCGCGCTCCCGCGCGCCGCGCCCACCGCGCTCACGCTCGTGGCCAACCTGCACACGCTCGCCACCAACCAGCCCGCCGCCAGGTACACATACTCATACTCATACTCATACTCCGTAAGCCCACTCCCAGTACGCGACCTCCGTGCTGCGGGCCGCGCTCCCGCGCGCCGCGCCCACCCGCGCTCACGCTCGTGGCCAACCTGCACACGCTCGCCACCAACCAGCCCGCCGCCAGGTACACATACTCATACTCATACTCCGTAAGCCCACTCCCAGTACGCGACCTCCGTGCTGCGGGCCGCGCTCCCGCGCGCCGCGCCCACCGCGCTCACGCTCGTGGCCAACCTGCACACGCTCGCCACCAACCAGCCCGCCGCCAGGTACACATACTCATACTCATACTCCGTAAGCCCACTCCCAGTACGCGACCTCCGTGCTGCGGGCCGCGCTCCCGCGCGCCGCGCCCACCGCGCTCACGCTCGTGGCCAACCTGCACACGCTCGCCACCAACCAGCCCGCCGCCAGGTACACATACTCATACTCATACTCCGTAAGCCCACTCCCAGTACGCGACCTCCGTGCTGCGGGCCGCGCTCCCGCGCGCCGCGCCCACCGCGCTCACGCTCGTGGCCAACCTGCACACGCTCGCCACCAACCAGCCCGCCGCCAGGTACACATACTCATACTCATACTCCGTAAGCCCACTCCCAGTACGCGACCTCCGTGCTGCGGGCCGCGCTCCCGCGCGCCCGCGCCCACCGCGCTCACGCTCGTGGCCAACCTGCACACGCTCGCCACCAACCAGCCCGCCGCCAGGTACACATACTCATACTCATACTCCGTAAGCCCACTCCCAGTACGCGACCTCCGTGCTGCGGGCCGCGCTCCCGCGCGCCGCGCCCACCGCGCTCACGCTCGTGGCCAACCTGCACACGCTCGCCACCAACCAGCCCGCCGCCAGGTACACATACTCATACTCATACTCCGTAAGCCCACTCCCAGTACGTGACCTCCGTGCTGCGGGCCGCGCTCCCGCGCGCCGCGCCCACCGCGCTCACGCTCGTGGCCAACCTGCACACGCTCGCCACCAACCAGCCCGCCGCCAGGTACACATACTCATACTCATACTCCGTAAGCCCACTCCCAGTACGCGACCTCCGTGCTGCGGGCCGCGCTCCCGCGCGCCGCGCCCACCGCGCTCACGCTCGTGGCCAACCTGCACACGCTCGCCACCAACCAGCCCGCCGCCAGGTACACATACTCATACTCATACTCCGTAAGCCCACTCCCAGTACGCGACCTCCGTGCTGCGGGCCGCGCTCCCGCGCGCCGCGCCCACCGCGCTCACGCTCGTGGCCAACCTGCACACGCTCGCCACCAACCAGCCCGCCGCCAGGTACACATACTCATACTCATACTCCGTAAGCCCACTCCCAGTACGCGACCTCCGTGCTGCGGGCCGCGCTCCCGCGCGCCGCGCCCACCGCGCTCACGCTCGTGGCCAACCTGCACACGCTCGCCACCAACCAGCCCGCCGCCAGGTACACATACTCATACTCATACTCCGTAAGCCCACTCCCAGTACGCGACCTCCGTGCTGCGGGCCGCGCTCCCGCGCGCCGCGCCCACCGCGCTCACGCTCGTGGCCAACCTGCACACGCTCGCCACCAACCAGCCCGCCGCCAGGTACACATACTCATACTCATACTCCGTAAGCCCACTCCCAGTACGCGACCTCCGTGCTGCGGGCCGCGCTCCCGCGCGCCGCGCCCACCGCGCTCACGCTCGTGGCCAACCTGCACACGCTCGCCACCAACCAGCCCGCCGCCAGGTACACATACTCATACTCATACTCCGTAAGCCCACTCCCAGTACGCGACCTCCGTGCTGCGGGCCGCGCTCCCGCGCGCCGCGCCCACCGCGCTCACGCTCGTGGCCAACCTGCACACGCTCGCCACCAACCAGCCCGCCGCCAGGTACACATACTCATACTCATACTCCGTAAGCCCACTCCCAGTACGCGACCTCCGTGCTGCGGGCCGCGCTCCCGCGCGCCGCGCCCACCGCGCTCACGCTCGTGGCCAACCTGCACACGCTCGCCACCAACCAGCCCGCCGCCAGGTACACATACTCATACTCGTACTCATACTCCGTAAGCCCACTCTCAATACACATACGTCTCATGACAACACGATAAAATGCACATTAGCGGACTGCCTAGCGTGGTCAGATATGCGGTTTCCGTTTGCGGATTTCACTTGGTCAGTCCAGCGCATAGGCAACCTGCCGCGTGATCTTATTCCCTTTCCCTTTCCCTGTACGACCAGCTGTTTCATGGAGTCGTTATCCCACCTTTTAGAGACAAGAAAGTACAGTATCCGCGACTGTACAATTTGTATGTCGACCTGCGTGATGTTGAGGGTCTGGAGTGGGACCACATTGATGCGGAACTCCGTCCGTCGGTGGAGATACGAATAGTTTAATTAACTTCAGTATCAAAAGTTGCGGGTTCAAATACTCGTGGTGTTCTTTTTTTTTTATTAAAAATTCAACTTTCTTGCTTTTTTACCAATCATAAGTATGTAGGTACAAATTCTGTTTGGCAGTGCCCGCTACAGCGCCGCGGAGGTGTCCCGCGTGACGTCCGTCATCACCACGGCGGAGTACTGTCTCGAGACCACCGTGCATCTGGAGCAGAAGCTCAAGGAGAAGGTGTGTGTCGCCCACCTATTGCTAAGCGCTCAGCGTAGCCGGTTGCCATTTGAAACTCTAGTTAAATCCAGAATTAGATTAAGTCGTCGATTGCATTAATGCAACAGACGACGGCAGTCGGCTGCATTCGGTGACCGACGGCTGTAATCGCCTATGTATGTGACCGCAGCATGCGGAAACCGGACAGACCAATGCGGAGATGACAGTCGTTAACCGAGCCGAAGTAGTTTAAAACCAGTTCGGCGAACGACGCAATCGCCACTTAAGTTATCAGTCTGCGTTTATTTCACAAAAAAAATGCAGTCTTCATAGGCGCTTGGGTCAATTTAGCAACCACACGAACTCGTGAGAAAAATACATGACTTTCAAGTTATTTTTAACTTTTAAAATGTGTAATAGGAATGTTGTCGCAGGTGGTCCCCCGGCTAGCCGACCGCATCGAGCTGTCCCCCCGAGCAGCAGCTGTTCCACGCGCTCATCGCGGACTGCATCGCCGCGCTCGTGGCCGAGCTGGACGCGGCCTGCGAGCCCGCGCTACAGGTACGAGTAGCAGCACCTCGCAGACCTCTCCTGCTTGTGTCCTGAACAAGCCTGGGGTCCGCTTTGGAACCTAATCCCAACATTTGACGTACGCACTAGTTTTCCGAAGGTATCTGCCATCTGACCCTCCAACCGACAAGCTGTTATTGGCGTTAGATCAGTTTATTCAGAAACATTTCCCGCGAGGTTGTAGCTGGAAGGGTATGTTTCCGTTTCGCGCAGCGCACATCTGTCTGTCCGTCAATACCACACGCGTTTTTACGATATATTGTCATGTTTTCAAATATTGTTTTGTCGGTGAAGGCACTGAAAAGTCACTGTTAAGCAAATGATATTCCGTACTTAAATTTTTCGATAAATCTGAGTGGTACGAGCCGGGGTTAGAACCCACGACCTTCAGATTGAAAGTAGCGTGACTTATCACTCTACTACAATAGATCGCGGCAGGAGCTCTTCCAAGCGTTCATATTTTTTCCATCCTTATCCTTACTGATATTATAAATGCGAAAGTATGTGTGTGTGTTTGTTTGTCCTTCTTTCACGTCGCAACGGAGCGTCGTATTCATGTGATTTTTGTTTGGAGATAGTTTAGAGGCTGGAGAGTGACATAGGCATGGGAATTAGATGTTTTCTAGCGGGAAAACATCTAATTCCCACGGGAAAATTTCAATATGTTACATTTTCCTATAACCACGCGGGCGAAGCCGCGGGCATCAGCTAGTTTCTATTTAAATATGTTGTACACCTACATTGTTTTGTATTAGATATTGATAAGAGCAACTATTGCACATTGTACTCGCACCCCGCAGACGATGGCGCGCGCGCCCTGGCTGCACGTGCAGACCGTGGGCGACCAGAGCGCGCACGTGACGCAGGTCGTCCTGCTCCTGCAGCAGGCCGTCCCGCCGCTGCGGGACCACCTGGCCTCCTCGCGGAAGTACTTCACGCAGTTCTGCATCCGCTTCGCCAACTCGTTCATCCCCAAGTTCATCCAGGCCGTGTACCGCTGCCGGCCGCTCTCGACGGCGGGCGCCGAGCAGCTGCTGCTGGACGCGCACATGCTGAAGACGGCCTTGTTGGACCTGCCGTCTATAGGTCACTTGTTTTGAGCTTCTATCATTAAACAATATTTATCATTTCTAAAGTATATATAATATGTTAAGTTATAACTAACATTAATTAAATTAAATTAAAACTAATTTAAATCTAAAAAGGTCCTTAAGGCATTGTACCGAGGCCGAGGATGCTGGCTATTATTAGTAGTTATTAATCAAAACGAGAGTTGAAGTTAGGTCGTATCGAGATGTCAAAAAAGTTGCGTGGGATCGGAGTAGATGGAGGGCCTACTTTGAGCAACACCGACAAGAGCATAGCTCTTATATAAGAAAAAGAAGTAGTAGTAACTTGCTTTGTCTGTGATAAAAGTTTGCTATGTATTTTAGACCAGTTTGTATTTGGATTAGTAACACCACATCTTTTCTGCCAAACGCTCACGTGATTTAGGAAAGAAATTATGCTAGCCTTGAAAAAAAAATAACCGCCTATAACTTCTTTGGCAACTACAGTTGCCATAATCGGTGAGCGGAATTGGCAACTTTGGTTTCTTTCATTCTAGAAGCAACTCGTTTAGGGTTGAAGCTGGCAATTTTAGTTGCCAGGTGCAAGTCGATTTGGGGGTCTGGGAAGTCGGCAACTAGGTGGCACTAAAAGTGTTAACAGCATCTGTCAGTGACAATCTTCAAGAAGGAAAAATAAATGACAATCTTCAAGCAGGAAAAATAAATACGTCACTAACACTTGCTCCAGGCTCAGAAGTGAAGCGTCCCGCGCCGGCCACCTACACCAAGGTGGTGATCAAGCTCATGACGAAGGCGGAGATGATCCTCAAGCTGGTGATGGCGCCGCTGGAGGGGACGGGGGCGGGGGGCGGAGGGGGCGAGGCCTTCGTGGCGCAGTTCGTGCAGCTGCTGCAGGACGCCACGCTGCAGGACTTCCACAAGGTAGGGCGGCGAGGAGGTTTAAGCTGGTGATGGCGCCGCTGGAGAGGACGGGGGTGGAGGCAGGGGATGGAGGGGGCGAGGCCTTCGTGGCGCAGTTCGTGCAGCTGCTGCAGGACGCCACGCTGCAGGACTTCCACAAGGTAGGGCGGCGAGGAGGTTTAAACTGGTGATGGCGCCGCTGGAGAGGAGGGGGGCGGGGGCAGGGGGTGGAGGGGGCGAGGCCTTCGTGGCGCAGTTCGTGCAGCTGCTGCAGGACGCCACGCTGCAGGACTTCCACAAGGTAGGGCGGCGAGGAGGTTTAAACTGGTGATGGCGCCGCTGGAGAGGACGGGGGCGGGGGCAGGGGGTGGAGGGGGCGAGGCCTTCGTGGCGCAGTTCGTGCAGCTGCTGCAGGACGCCACGCTGCAGGACTTCCACAAGGTAGGGCGGCGAGGAGGTTTAAACTGGTGATGGCGCCGCTGGAGAGGAGGGGGGCGGGGGCAGGGGGTGGAGGGGGCGAGGCCTTCGTGGCGCAGTTCGTGCAGCTGCTGCAGGACGCCACGCTGCAGGACTTCCACAAGGTAGGGCGGCGAGGAGGTTTAAACTGGTGATGGCGCCGCTGGAGAGGACGGGGGCGGGGGCAGGGGGTGGAGGGGGCGAGGCCTTCGTGGCGCAGTTCGTGCAGCTGCTGCAGGACGCCACGCTGCAGGACTTCCACAAGGTAGGGCGGCGAGGAGGTTTAAACTGGTGATGACGCCGCTGGAGAGGAGGGGGGCGGGGGCAGGGGGTGGAGGGGGCGAGGCCTTCGTGGCGCAGTTCGTGCAGCTGCTGCAGGACGCCACGCTGCAGGACTTCCACAAGGTAGGGCGGCGAGGAGGTTTAAATTGGTGATGGCGCCGCTGGAGAGGACGGGGGCGGGGGCGGGGGCAGGGGGTGGAGGGGGCGAGGCCTTCGTGGCGCAGTTCGTGCAGCTGCTGCAGGACGCCACGCTGCAGGACTTCCACAAGGTAGGGCGGCGAGGAGGTTTAAACTGGTGATGGCGCCGCTGGAGAGGACGGGGGCGGGGGCAGGGGGTGGAGGGGGCGAGGCCTTCGTGGCGCAGTTCGTGCAGCTGCTGCAGGACGCCACGCTGCAGGACTTCCACAAGGTAGGGCGGCGAGGAGGTTTAAACTGGTGATGGCGCCGCTGGAGAGGAGGGGGGCGGGGGCAGGGGGTGGAGGGGGCGAGGCCTTCGTGGCGCAGTTCGTGCAGCTGCTGCAGGACGCCACGCTGCAGGACTTCCACAAGGTAGGGCGGCGAGGAGGTTTAAACTGGTGATGGCGCCGCTGGAGAGGACGGGGGCGGGGGCAGGGGGTGGAGGGGGCGAGGCCTTCGTGGCGCAGTTCGTGCAGCTGCTGCAGGACGCCACGCTGCAGGACTTCCACAAGGTAGGGCGGCGAGGAGGTTTAAACTGGTGATGGCGCCGCTGGAGAGGAGGGGGGCGGGGGCAGGGGGTGGAGGGGGCGAGGCCTTCGTGGCGCAGTTCGTGCAGCTGCTGCAGGACGCCACGCTGCAGGACTTCCACAAGGTAGGGCGGCGAGGAGGTTTAAACTGGTGATGGCGCCGCTGGAGAGGACGGGGGCGGGGGCAGGGGGTGGAGGGGGCGAGGCCTTCGTGGCGCAGTTCGTGCAGCTGCTGCAGGACGCCACGCTGCAGGACTTCCACAAGGTAGGGCGGCGAG
The DNA here is from genome assembly GCA_947049275.1 of Epinotia bilunana. NCBI lineage: Eukaryota > Metazoa > Arthropoda > Insecta > Lepidoptera > Tortricidae > Epinotia > Epinotia bilunana. The sequence continues at coordinate 320,475 of OX346278.1, forward strand.
GAGGTTTAAACTGGTGATGGCGCCGCTGGAGAGGACGGGGGCGGGGGCAGGGGGTGGAGGGGGCGAGGCCTTCGTGGCGCAGTTCGTGCAGCTGCTGCAGGACGCCACGCTGCAGGACTTCCACAAGGTAGGGCGGCGAGGAGGTTCAAGCTGGTTCTCGGACGGGGAAGTGTGGAGGCAAAAAAATCCCAATTGCCGCATTTCTAGCGGATCTTAGAAAATATCCACAGTGATTGATCGATTCTAGTCTTGTTCATGTCTATTGTTAAAGTCCCTAGTAACAAAAAAAACATTCGCCAAAATTTGTAGAGTGATTCTAGAGCTTAGAACGACTTTTTGACTGCAACTGTTAGTTTCTTATATTTATAGTGATGTAATTGGGTGGATCAACTATTTTCTGTCAGTTATCTGGTTGTAAATTACCAAATGTGGGGTTTTCTTGTCAAGTTCGACCCCTTTTTGTACGGACCATCTTCTAAACACGTTAGAACTCCGTATTGTAACATTTTTCTCTAAGAAACTATAATTTTGTCTCTTAGCTAGCGGGCACAATAACGACAAGAAATGGTTGATTGACCCAATTGCAATTCGCTGACCTTTAATCCACGTCAGCCCAACTGGGGAAGTACCTCCGCCTTGCAGAAGACCACAGCCATAATAACACTACTGCTTGCTCTGTAGTAGTGATGTGTTCCTGGAGGTGAGCAAGGTCGCCAGAGCTCCCGAGGATGCGTTGTGTTGAGAGCGAGGGAATTTGTTCCTACAGCTGTCAACGCGGCGAATCTTTAAACATATCAAGGGTCGGCAACGCCCATGTTACTCCTTTGGAGTTGCATGCGTCTGTAGGCTGCGGTTTACTATCACGCGGGCCGTACGCTTGTTTGCCACCGTCGTTTTATAAAAAAAAACCTCAAGGCAAGAAACAGAACATCATGCGAATTTATGAACGCTTGAATTTACACTACGTATGACCTATGTGTTTTCGTTAGGTGCTGGACATGAAGGGCGCGCGGCTGAGCAAAGCGCAGCTCAGCGCTCTGGACACCCTCTTCAAGCAGGCGCAGGCGCAGGCGCAGGCGGCGCGGAGCGAGCCCAACTAGACCGCCAATACGGCTGGGTGGTTGGAACTATCTCATGTGGCCGACTTTTTATTAAACTGTCATTACAATTGGAACCTTCTATAGGTAGAAGGTTCCAATTGCAATGACAGTTTTATAAAAAGTCGGACGGTAGAGTTGCTTTTTGAATCGACCACTTCGATGCGATTCAGCCAACTCGAATAATCTCAAGTAATACGGTTCCGGTTTATGCACGGGCATTGGCACGGATTGCCATGTCCATATCTCTTTCTCTTTTTAACACATTCGCCAACAATTTCGTAGCGCTATGATCGCATCCGATGCCATGGTTTCTCGGTAAGTAGAGGAAAGCGGCTACGAACAGAGCGGTCGCTAGGCGGGCTAGTAGCAGTGAAAGTTAAATAAAACACATCAATAAAGAGAGATACAGAGAGAGAGAAAGAGATACGTGCAGTCAGGGGTATTAATAACCTACTATAATATTATAAATGTGAAAGTTTAGATATTTTTTACTCAACCGCGCTTTGGCTTAACCGATTTGGATGAAATTTGCACGGATATCGTTTATATAGGATAGTTTTTATCCCGGGTCCACGCAGACGAAGTCGCGGGCGGAAGCTAGTACGTATGTACATACATAAATAAGGCCATAAATATCAGTACACGTGTTCATTACATTGACATTGACAATAGAGTCCTGTGCAGATCAATATGTGCGTAAGTATATTAATACCCCTGACTGGACACGATACGGATTGATCTATTTGGAGGACTGTAGGGTAGAAGACCCAATATACTATAATAAGGTTTTATATAAGTGTAGTTAAGCTTGACATGAATAATCTCATGAGAAAAATATGAAGGAAGGTTCGCCACCAAGTAACCCCTTATTTATTTATAACATTGCTTTTCCCTGCGACCTCATCCGCATACGAACTTCGACATGTCACCCTTGGGGATTATCCCGGGGATATAAAATATCCTTCGATGTCCTTCTGTATGACTCAATCACACTGAATATTATATGGACAAACACATACTTACGCATGTAACTCTATTCCCCAAAAGGGTGGCCAGATTAAAACTTGAAATGTAATGTTCAATTATATGGACACCCGGGAAAAATATTAACTAACGAGTTTTACGCGTACGGAGACGCGGACATAGCTTTAAGTCAAAAAAATAAATTTAATTCAGTATTTTGGTTTATTTATTGTAATTGTTGAGTGATTGAAATGTTGTTGCATTAAGCTGGACATTAGATAATTATTTTTATTACACATCATAGCTGGCCAACCTAGAATGATGTTGCTATAAGACAGAGTGAGAGAACAGAGCATGTATATAGCTATCCACTTCTTCCGCTTAATACCAGCATCTCTCTCGGTTAGTCAAATATGCTTGTGCTTGCTATAATGTACTAGTACTTGTTATTTCTCAAAGAATAGATCAACCTTCCGTAGGGTTTCCTTGAGCAAGACCTTGCACTTTAGTCTCAGGAGACGCCACAGGACAATTCATAATTTTGACGAGGTCGTTTGCTGCTGTAGCTCTGGTCTGTGGCGGCCATTACACGGCGATTAAATACTGATCCTGGTTTTTTAGTATTTGCAGCAATACTCAGTATGGAAGCAGTATTGAACTTCCCTTTAAACACTAATTAGTTTATCGCGTCAGTATTAAAGGGTGGCCAGACGGTAGTTCTGCTTCCCCATCTCGTTCTATTTTATAGCTGCGTACCGCTCATATCATCCATCAAGCAAAATCGTGTGGTGTGCCTTTAGTCGCTTACAGGTTATTTCTTATATTATATGTGGGCGGATTTCAATATTATTCGGATATTCTGCAATATATTGAAGAGAAGAGATAAGACCGCCTGTTGTCTACCTACCTCTAGTTAATGTATTGTTTCTCTTTTTAACTGCTTTGGTTGTGTGTGGTGTGCAAAAAAGAGTAGATATTTGGATTGTATTGTTGTATTGTATTTTGACAATCCTGTGATAAACGTCAATATGTATGTGACCCAGATTGTAATATGGGTGGATCGCGTGATAATACTTACCGTGTAATGGCCGCCTATGAAGTAACACGTGAGTGGTCCGTCGTGACCTTCGTTGCCAGTTCCGACTTATAGAATTATACTTCGTAGGGCTAATTCAGCAAAATCCATTTGCTGCCTTGTAGCGGAAATCGCTCTTAGAAGCAAGACTCACAGATGGGCCCCTGCCCTGGCCTGTCCTGGTTAACCCCTGCTGTTGAACGGATGAGGACCAAACTTTACCGTTGTGACACAAAAATTAACCATAGAATTCTATGGCTAATTTTTGTGTCACAACGGAACTTTTTAACTACTACCGATTAACCAGGCTAACTAGTAACTACTGGCCAAGAATTTGGCACTCACTCGAACGCGTTGACTGGGGTACGTCAACCCAGGGAACAATTAGCCAATTGTTATCTTCAGAGACAAAACTACAGGGTGCCAAAGCGCGCACTACGAAACCTACGAGTTCCTGTAATGGCTGGCGCGTGCTGTTTGTTGACTCGGGCTCGCTGTTTCTAAAACATTCCGGTCGCCGCGTGCGATGTATTTTGTACTTACAATATACGTTTCTTTTGCTGTCTGCGTTTTTATGGAACCCATCCAAACACTTTCCATGGCCATATCATTCAGAAAAAAATACATTAGCGTCTCATCATCATATCAGCCGAAAGTCCGCAACTGCTGGCCATAGGCCTCCGCCAAAGAGCACCACTATGAGCGGATCTAACGCCACCCGCATCCAGCGGACTCCCGCTCCGTTGGCCCCTGGAGTGGACAGGTCCTTGGGTGGCAGCCACGTTCCGGCAGGCGCAGCGTGGGTAGACCCCCACAAGATGGACTGATGACGTGGTAAAAGTCATTAGCGCCTAGTTTTTTAGGGTTCCCTAGTCAACAAGGAACCCTTATAGTTTCGCCATGCCCGTCAGTGCGTGTGCGGCTTTGCTCAGTGACCTTTACTGCTAGAAAGCTGTAATTCGGCAAGTAATTACGCCAACAAAACAGTTATTGTGTACCTGTTATTGTGTACAATGAAGTGCTTACATACATACATACATACAAAACAGTAGAATAAAATCTAGAAACTCATTTTTTATGTTACCTCCTACTCGTAAAGTTGGGATGTATTTTTTTGTATATCCATGGCGTGGGGTATCGTTAGAGAGGTTATTTAAAAATATTATGGGTTTCTAAACACATTGTTCAACTCAGTAATCCGTTTGCGTTTAAATTCATTATTACTGCCCTGAATTTTGTCACATTCCAGCCATTCCAGTAACCATTTAGCTGGCAAGGGACTTGAATCGAACAAAAAGCAAATTTTTGTTCAAGTCCCCTGCCAGGTAAATGTATTATCTCCCGCTAGTATGTTATGCTCCGAAGTAGGTACCTACTGTTTGATATGATGCCCATGCGGTCACGTCGCACCGCTCGCTATCGCTGCTGTCGGTTACTTCCTCACACCTTGGTTGGAACCTAAAAAGAAGCCTCGTACAGTACGATTGCTGAGGAATTTCATGCCGCTCCGGCTGTACGAGTTTTTAAAGGGCCTGCAACTCGCATGCGAGTCCTCTAGAGTTGCAGGCGTCATCAAGCGGTTCGTACGCTCGATGGCCACCGACGTACCTAGTACCTCTATCGTAGGTTTCCCTTACGCACCTCGAAAGAAGTTTCCGTTTAAATTATAAATTTTTGGGGTTCTGTTGTCAACAAGGAACCCTTATAGTTTCGCCATATCCGTCCGGCTGTCTGTCCATCTTCTATCTTCTTCTACTAGAAAACTGAGAAGATTTATTTTTAGGGTAGGTACTATCGACAAAATTGAATCCTGACCCACTATGGAACCTTGTTACAATTAACTGACATATTAACGTCATATGATCTTACGTATGTTCGTTCATTGTAACAAGGTTCTATGGTGGGTCATGATTCAGTTGGTTCGATAGTACCTACCCTAAAAATAAATCTTTTTCCAAATTGTATTGTACTGTTTTGTCGGCGTGATTGATTCATATATCCATGCCGAATCTCAGTTTTCTAGTAGTAATCTCAGTTTTCTAGTAGTTATGGTAAAAAAAAATACATCCCCGCTTTAGGTGTAGGGGAGGTCCCCTATACCTAAAGCGTTTTTTTCTCGTCAAACCCATGGTGTGGGGTATCGTTGGATAGCTCGTTCAAAAATATTATGGGTTTTCGAAAACCATTTTTTAAATCAGTAATTCGCTTGCGAGATATTGGGCTTTAAAGCCCTAATTTCAGTTCGTGTAACCCCCCCCCTCCCTGCCGGCTAAATGGCTACTACTGGGAATGTGAAAAAATTCGTGGTAGTAGTACATATAATGCATTTAAAAGGAAAACTATCACTGACAAGTAGGCATAAGTAATTACCGAGTAATAGTCGACGAACTTAATGTGTACTTGGAAAGGCCAATTTTCGTACAAATTCGGCCGACGCAACCGCACCGCACGTCGATGTAACCAAGACAGACAGGCAACTACGGAACCCTACATTGCGCGTGGCCCGACACGCACTTGGCTGGTTTATAATATTAAAATTAAGCACATGATGCGAGGTATAGAATAGATGACATTTTTGTATCATAATTTATCGTCAAAAATTCGCTTCCGTTTTGCGTTTTGCACTAAAAAAATCTGCAAGAATAGGATTAGGCCGAATGGCATGTTTACAAAAGCCTTTCCTGTTTAAAAAATCACAGCATAAACAAAACATGGCTGGCGATACGTCAACGTCAAATTCGGTCGCTCGGCCGCTGGCAGCGGTCACGGAAACTTGTTTAAATTAAAATGTTCAAATTACCGCTAAGAAAATTGGTATTTATAGTGAAAATATGTTCTCTATTCGCGTTAGTTTTAATAACTTTGAGTTTGTTCGAGCTCTGGCGCGGCGGGAAGCGAGCTACGCGCGCGTTCGACTTAGACTCTGATGAGGAACTTTTTGAGAGGCAAATTCTTGAGGATGAAGCCAGGATAGTCCCTGGTCTGGGCGACGGAGGCCGGCCGGCGTACCTCTCGGGCGAGGACAAGCGTTTAGGGGAAGAAGCGGAGAAGAAATACGCTGTAAACACTTACTTAAGCGACCGCATCGCTTACAACAGGAGTTTAAAAGGTAAGGCTTTTGATGCAAATTCCTACACATATAGTAGCATTTCCGTTAGGATATCAACGGTGAATCGCTGTCTATGTATTTGCCAGTGGTAACTGAATAGAAGAGTTATGAAAAGAGTTTCTGAAGAAATGTTAATGATTCTTAGCAAGTAGAGCGTGAGAAGTTCGTAGCTGCGGAGAACGCGGTCTCGGTTTCATGAGATAAAATATCGCTTCTGTAGTATAGTATTGACTTATATGTGTAGATTAGCATTTTAGGAACATTATCTACTAATTAGCTCAATAAAACAATGTTTTTAAAAATAAAAATCTCCATAAACAAAGGTGAATGGGAATTTACAGTGTCAAGCAAGACCTAATTATTTCAACAAATCTGGTCAAAATAGCTAAAATGTGAGTTAGTTTTTGGTATAAACTTCATTTATGGTCATATCGAAGTACAGATTTATTTTCAAGAGGCATAGTACTTAACCGTACATGGAGTAGTTTGTTATCAAGTAGGTACTAATGTGTAATGACATGGTGTGGTGCCACAGAGAACTGTATGCAGCAGTAATTTAACTACGAGTTAATATGTATAATGTATCCTCTGTACGACTTATAACAATTGTTATGAAAGAAAGAAAGAAAGAAAGAAAATAATTTTATGGCCACATAAAAAAAAAACACAGTACACAAAATTACAATAAAGTGAGTTATGAATAAATATATGTATTTGTACCAAATACATAGAAGCGAACAAGGTGGTCATAATTAACAGTAAATATTTACTAAGCAGAAACATCTGCTAACAAAATTCCAAATTCCGATCAAGTGAAATATTAAAAAGAATGGAATTTGGAATGTGGTCGTAAATATCTGAACACCCAAATATCCTCCCAAACTATCGCATTCATGATTTTAGTAGAAAGTTGGATAGTATTAGCTAATGATTGAGAACTAATCTGTCAGCACGGCTAACACAGGGCGGCCCACAAGCTGTGTCACGGCGACATAGACTATCCGTCTCTTTCTTAGCAGTTATGCACATCACGTGTTTCAAACGCCTGTTTGTATCATGTCACGTGTAAGTTAACTCAAACGCGCGTTAATGACGCGTTTAAAAAACGCGGTGTGCATGTGCCCTAAGTTTTCTTATTAGGCGGATAGTGTATCTCGCCGCGACTAAGACGCGGGTCGTCCTGTTTTAGCTGTGCAGGTTTCTGCATGATTGTGCTGAGTGCATGTAATATAATCGGTGTTATCAGTATGCTTGAATGCGTGCCATACTTTGTAGTACAGCCATATGATTTAAAAACTTAATGCTTTGCTTACTTAGGTGCTGATTTTATGGATGTTTCATAATTTCAATAAAGTGACATTGTTTCATATGTTTATAAAATGAAAAATAAATCGAATTGTGGATGGAACTGATCTTGCATGTTGCCTTAAAATGTGTAACCTAGACATAATTTATTTTATTAATGTGCGACCACACCGCTCCTCAAAATACGCTAACGCACCGTAAAACGCAGCAAAATTTATGTAGAATACGTGACGCATACGAGACGTCAACGCGTATACGCAGCGTTAAGCACCGGTGTGGTCGCTCCCTTAGGCTATGATCATGACTATTGTCATGCTTGTCTGAGCACCTGTCATCAAGGTGGGTAACAGGACTATGATTTGCTATTGCAGTTTTTCTGTCCCATAAGCAAGAAACAACAGTTACAATTTTTTTTGTTAAAAGGTTTGTTATGCAGTACACAGGCGTATGAGAGACCGCACGAGCTTGCATATGTACTACAGTGTAGTCAACTAGTTTGTGTTTACTACACATTATTAGGCCATGCTTACAAAAATGTGCTTGTACTTGACATACAAGTCACATGGCACACTATAATCCTTTCCTCTGGCACTTTACTACTTAATTAGAAAGATGTTTGGAACGACCGTTTGCTCGCGCGGCGAGAAGTCAACTGACTGGGCAAACTAGCTAGAGTCGCCGGACGTAGGTGCGGTGCAGTGTCTCGTACCACACGGAATTTATATACAAACTGAGGTACATGCATACAACGAGAAACGCACCTCCGTCCGGAGATGCGTCGCAGTGTGACATCCACCTTAGGATGCAACTGTTTAAATTAGTTACCTACTTAAATAATGACCTTGAAGTTTGGGACATAACTTTCAAGCCGTTCTGGACGGTCCCGGAATACATACAGAAGGTTAAGAAAGCTGATTCGTTCGTTTACTTTAAACCCGCTTTAGAGAAGGTTGACGATCAATGCCGGGCTCAGAGTTCACATAACAAGATGTCATGTGTTTATGATCTCCGCACTAATGACAATTGTGTTATATAATGTGTTGTAGACTTCCGCAACCCAGCGTGCGAACGCATCACGTACGACGCGGAGCTGCCCTCCACGTCCGTCGTCATCATCTTCCACAACGAGCCCTACTCCGTCGTCATCAGGTAAATTATAAACTTGAATACATCAGGTAAATTAAAAATTCTGAATATGATGAAATTTTAGACTAAGTATTCACGACGACGTAATTTTTTAATAATTGGTCACTACTTTTATTGCGCGCGTAAGCAGCGTCCAGCAGTGAGCGCGTGTGCCAACCGACTTGCTGAATCCCCGCTAGCGGCGCGCAAAGTGTAGGTATAATTCTAAGTTCCCGCGGTGCAGCTAGGTAGCACTGCCGGTGCGGAGTCGGCCTAAGAGCGACCACTCGGTCGCACATCAAGCACGGCCACTAGCGGTTGCCACTTAACGAGAATAGAGAGCGCGAGCCAGTCCCGCAGCTTGCAGCTCGGACGCGGATCCTAATTAGAAATTATACAATAGCATCCCAATTAAATGTTGATGTGGTTGTTGTGTTGCAGGACGATATGGAGCGTGCTGAACACGGCGCGGCGCGACCAGCCGTGGCACCGGCAGGCCAACTACCTCGAGCGCGGCACCGGCCGCGTCATGAAGCTCGGTGAGTGCTAAAGACACTAGCGGATCCTGGGGAGGCAGGTTTCAGGGTCTCAAACGGTGTCAACCCCCCTGTCATGGAGACGCTACTGACTGAATAGAGTTGCGTCCGATCCATTTTTAAAGAGAGCGCGCTGATCTCGTTCTATCGGTCATAGGAAAATATAGTAAGGGGCTTTTTCTCGCACTTAGTTTGTAATGTACAGTCAGCATCAGAAGTAGGTAAGCAAAATAACACGCTCAAAATGAGCCACACAGATCCTTATTCCCTTGACATTTGAGTTGGTGTGTAGCAGTGTTGGGCGTAATTAATTACTTTTTGTAATTTAATTACAAATTACACAATTATTAATTCAATTACGTTAATTAAATTGAATGTAATTAAAATTTCATGTAATTGAAATTACTTTGTAATTTGTAATTGTAATTACATTTATTTGTAAATTAAATTACTAAATTACTTTAAGTCAACTTTTTTTATAAACAATGAGAAGCATACGTGTTTACTTGGTCTGATTGCAATGATGTAATAATCAAAACAATAAATGTGTGTACCTATATTTATATTTATCCGTGTAAACCGTATTCTTAGCACCGCCGGGCTTAAGAACACGTGCATACGTTTCGGCGTTTAACACGGATACCGGGAGCTCTAATTTGTATTGGTGCCACAAAACTAATACTGTTGTTAGGTTAGACCGGTCAGATATAAAAATGTAAAATTAGTTGCATACAACACGTATCATTTTTTTTTTCATTTCAAGCTAAACCTTGCAAAGCTCTTCGAAAACAAAGTTATTACACTCATACACTCTTTACAACTTTGGGGCTCCGCTTACATATCAGCTAACATATTTCGGAAATGAATATAATAAGCTAAGCGTCATGCCTCATGAAGGAAACAGATACCTAAAATTAACTGGGAAATCTAGGAATGCTGACTGTCCAAAGAAATTGTGAATGTTACAAAATAGACTAAAACACCACACTTACACACACACACACCACCTTGCCTATGACCGTCACATCTAAGTCCTAATTTTAATGAATCCACTTTCTGGAAAACCGGGAAAACCGGGAAAAGTCAGGGAATTTCGTTGGTCATGTAAAAGTCAGGGAATTGTCAGGGAAATTTAATGGAGGTCAGCACGTCTAGCACACGACGGCCGCGACATACTCTCGATTTTTATCGCACTATACCCCTTCTTCTAAGTGTTCTAATAAGAGAGAGACGGATAGTGCGAGAAAAATCGAGAGAGCTCGCGCGCCGTCGCGTGCTAGCCGTGCAGGGAATAAAAATTCTCTCTGTATGTACCTAATAAAAAAAAAACAAATTATTAATTTTACCATCTCCAAACATTATATATCTACAATACTATTATAATAGGTAAATGCGACCGCACGGCGCACGTGCCACTGTACTACTCGGAAATCGCCGCCGGTTTAACGTTCTCTATACTACCTATTCTGCTATAGCCCTGCGCCTGCGCGACGTGAAACTACAAGGTTTTAAGGCTCGAGTTCCATTCAATTTTGTGCAGTACGTTGGCTCGAGAACTTTAGCGTTGTTGATCGCGCCACTAAAATTATACCCAACGTTGAAAAATATGTGCAGGGAATTAAAAACGAAAACAAAGCACCTGACAGCGCAAGGTTTAGTAAATGCTGCATTGGAAGATAAATTATTAAAAACTAAATTGGCTTTTTTAGGGTTCCGTACCTCAAAAGGAAAAAACGGAACCCTTATAGGATCACTCGTTCGTCTGTCTGTCCGTCCTTCACAGCCTATTTTCTCTGAAGCTACTGAACCAATTACGTTTAAATTTGGTACACATATGTAAGTTTGTGACCCAAAGAGGAACATGTAACGCAAACAAATGAATTTTAAACATGGGGGCCACTTTTGGGGGGGAAATGAGAAAATTAAAAAATAAAGTTTTGCATGTACTATCGTGTTACATATCAAATGAAAGAGCTCATTGAGTTCATCTAAAAGATTTTTTTTTGTTATTTTAAAATAATTGGTTTAAAAATTATTTAAGAAAATAGTCAAAAAATGACCATTCGCCCCCTTCATCTCCGAAACTACTGAGTCTAAAATTTTGAAAAAATACACAAAATAGTTCTTTACCTACAGATGACAGGAAAACCTATTATAAATATGCAGTCAAGCGTGAGTCGGACTTAATACGGTATTTGACAAAAATCAAATCAGCTTATTTTTATGAAACGTCAAAAACGCTCCGTTAGTAAAAATAATTGTATAAAATCTTGTGATGTACGGAACCCTTGCAACGCGAGTCCGACTCTCACTTGGCCGGTTTTTTCAATCGGTGGCGGTGCAAGTGGAGGCATTTTTTACATCATTTCAATCCGACGCACCACTTGCTCCACTTTTATACGAATCACTTTTGGCCACACTGAAAAAAAACATGCAAAGAGTTGTTAAAGCGGATGTATTGGATTCTGCCACTAATATTACGTGGATTGACTTGAAAAGGGAGTCTAATCTGATAAACGCGAAAGAAATCGACTTGGGCTTCGCTGTAAAGAATGCTGTTCGAAATAGCCGCGATATCAATGATATCGATATCTTGCGTTTTCGTCAAGACTGTCGAAAGAATCTGATAGAATTTTGCGTGTCATTGTGCCAAACATCCCCACTTTCGTATTCTTTGACTAAGGGAATATCTTGTTTCGATCCCGCAATCGCAGTCAATGCAGAATTCCGACGACGAGAGAGGCTCGATAAAGTGTTGGATATATTTGTTAAAAATAACCGGGTTTCAGGATATGAAGCAGATAACGTCAAAAGTGCCTTCAATGATATTTGTAAATGAACCTGAATTTGTAAAATCAATGAAACAATTTTCCATTACGGATGGTCACCGACTGGATGATCTTTCGCTCGATAAAAAAGGAAAATAAAGACTTGCAAACTTTAATAAAAATGGTCATGGTGTTCATAGTGAGCGTGGCTTTTCCATCAATAAGGAGATATTAGTGAAAATCTTTCGCAAGAGTCTATAATTGCGCAAAGACGCGTTTACGACGCTATATCCTACTACGGTGGTATAGGCAAAATAAATATTGAAAAAAAAAATATCCATGCGGCTCGTAATGCTCACTACTTGTACACGGAGGAGCTACACAAAAAAAAGGAAAATTTAAGTTCAGAGGCGAAAATCAGAGCAGAAAAAAGAAAAACTGCGGAAATGGTCAGAGAACTAGAAGCAAAAAGGCAAAAAAAACTCGAAGGAGCTGCCAAAGAAGCTGCGTTATTGGAAAAACAGATTACCAAGTTGCAATAGATTTTGTAATTAGTTTTTCAAATATACATATAATAGACATGATAACTGATGACTAGGTCGTTTTGTTTCAGTTATACCCAAGATTTTTAACCGACTTGAAAAAATGAGGTTTCTCAATTCGTCGCTTTAATTTGTACCATACGCAAAACGTTGAAGTCTAGTACTTACTAATACGTTTAAGGCCCGTATAAAGTGTTCCGTATTTCTCGCTGGATTATATTATATGATACATTTAACGTATCCAATAAATTGAATAGTCAGAGGTACTGTTTTAATTGGTTTTTCCTGTACAGCTTTTAACAAAAATGGTCAAAAATTCAATGAATTATTGGGTAATTGTAGAACTGTCTGATAGCAAATTACAATTTATAAATATACTAATCAAAACAAAATAAAGGCCACTTTTTTCTATTTTATTATTAATTATTGAACATGAACTAACCAGAGGCGGCTCGTGACAAAATTGTATGGGTGTTCACTTGAAATAAAACAGTGAAAATACATAGCGTTAGCAGATTCAGGGATTCAGGGATTCCAAAACTCATCGTGTACAATCTATTAACTTTCGTAAAACATGCCTGTTTTTGTCAACACGGTCATTGAACTCGCGTATAGACTTTGCGAATATCTTGTCGTCCGATAGACGCTATAATAACTGCAGTTCATGTAACAAATAAATGGACGTAATGTAACTAATAACAAAAAAACCGAGATTGTGAATGTTATTTTCATCTTGATTGAAAGATGAGCTAGGTCGTTAACGCACGTTTCAGCCCAAGCAGAAAGATACGGAAAACAAAATAGTTTGTTACTCTCATCACTACCACAGAACTACAGTGTTTTCACACTTTTCACATATTGTTCGGATTTAAACACACGCGTATATGTTTTGGTTTTCGTCGTACATGTTTGCGTAAGGTCAAGTTCAGGCCGTCGCGGTCCCTTTGCCTTCAATTCAAGCCGAATTTGTAACGTTTTTTCACATTTTTTATGAATGCCACATTATAATTGTCTATTTTAACACTCACAAGTAATAACTGATAAGTACAGGCTATTTCAACACGTATTAAATGATTATTAATTAGAAAATACCCGAATTTGCATTCGCGCGCATGCATTTAAGTTGATTAGTCTTTGTTTATATAGGAGTGGCAACGTCGCACGCAATCGCAGTCGCGCGTTCGGGCGATAAAATTAACCGGCAACGTCGCGTGAGCGGCGCTCTGAATTTGGCAATTTTTTCATAGGAAATCTTCTGTTTCACGCGCAGGACTGTGGCGAAATTTCTCTTTCACTCTAATTGTATTTCGTATTAGGCAATGTACTGAATCTTGTTTCAAAGGAGCGCAATCGTGAGCGCTCCGCCTCGCGCTATACCTATGAAATGATACAGTACAGGTGTATGGGATGATGGGTATATAGTATGGTCTTGTAATGTGTAAAGGTAATTATTTTATTGTTACAGTCGTTTTATAAGATTTTAAATAGTAATATTAATAATGAGATTAATGAGTATAATTTTGTTATAATTATTTATGGGAGTTCACTGCACCAGCGCTCCTTAGGGCAAGCCGCCTCTGAAACTAACTACTCGTAATAAGTGGCTGATGTCCCACATCATGCTGAATCCAGCCTTTTTCGTGGCTGGTTGCACCTCTAATAGCTGGAAAAAAAACTTAATTATAATTTTGAAGTAACGATCACCATACTCGTACCTGTGGCCCCCTACTTTCTTTTGAGAAGTATATAATGAAACAGTACAATAACGCGTCACCTGACGTAAGATGTGAACCCACGACTTCCGTCTAACTATGCTTTCGCTATTACCAACTGAGCTATTCAGATACTTACTACATCTTAATATAATTATATAATTTAGCAAAAACTCAAAAATTTATCCCAATTATATATTTTATATTTATTACATTTAAGATTATGGTCAGGGAAAAACTTGAAAAAACGACTGGAAAACCAGGAAAAGTCAGGGAATTTTGGTTGTAGTAAATAGTGGTCACCCTGATAAAACTTCTTTTTGCCTTTTACATAAAAAACACTTCACTCAAGCATGCCATGCCCCATACCTATCCGGCTTTCATTTCACCGATCGTTTATTTTATTCAAAAAATAAATGATTAAAAATATTCTATAAAACAAAAGTAATTTGTAATTTAATAAGTAATTAATTGCAAAATGTAATTAATAATTCAATTAATAATTACATTTTGTAATTGTAATTGAAACTTATAATTACAATTTCATTTTCCCTGTAATTGTAATTTGTAATTGCAATTACTTTTTGTAATTGTAATTATTAATTAGTAATTCAATTACGTTTTGCCCAAGACTGGTGTGTAGATCATTTTGAGCACTGCAACCGCTTAGCAACTTCTGCTCCGACTGTACATCACAGGTAGAAGCCTAGCCAGGTGAACGATCAGAAGTACAGGCTTCTCCGGTGGAGTCTTCTCAACTACACCGGTTGAAACCCCAACCTACCTCACTGGAGTGCACACTGAGTATTTCAGTGTAAAATCGCGTACATGATCGTGTCGGAGGTTACCCCCGGATTTTCCCCAGGGTACTCTTCACGCATTCCTCACTTTACCGGGCCCGGCCCGTAAAGCAACGATCAGGTTTAAAAAAAGCAGGATCCTCTTACTCTGGTCTCTCACAGAGTGACGTACGTATGTTAAAGCTTTGAGCCCTTTGTGTAGCTACACTTTCGCATTCCGTTTAGATTACCTTTATCATATATTCAATATTAAACAATTCTAAATTAAATAAAACAAGATGGAGATTGTATATGGAAGTCCGTGATCTGCCTTCCCCTTCCGGAAAGGTGACAATACGAACGTATATTTGTATAAATAAGGTCCTCTCCCCAGGCTACCCCGGGCAGCCCGAGGACTCCGAGCACGTGTACCTGAAGGAGATCATCCTGGTGGACGACAACTCGACCCTGCCCGAGCTGCGCGGCAAGCTGGCGCGGTACGTGCGCACGCGCCTGCCGCCCGACATGGTGCGCATCCTGCGGCTGCCGGACAGGTGAGTGGCGGCTGAGCGAGACACAATGCGAGAGCTCTCTCAAATAGGTTGCTAATGACATCTATAATTTTATGGGCCTCAATCGACCTTCACTCACGCATCACTAAACGAACGTACATTCCTCTCATAATAGAAACATGAGTCAATGGAGATAAATTCGTAACCTTGGAAGAGGTTTTGAACAGGTTACTAAATGGTCCGCAATGAGCATGTGCCGACGGTAAACTACTACTTGTTGAAGTAACAAACTTGACAGATGCTGTTGGGGAAAGGGTTGTGAGAGTTTCTTGAATTTCACAATTTGCGATGCGAATTTTATCTATGTCTGGCGAAACAGCCAGCTCTCAGGCTAAGGCTAACATGGTACCTGCAGCAATCTGTAGTCGCGATAATATTAAGTATAACCTGTTTCCTACTCATAAACTTCAATCGACATAGCTCAAACACATAGAAACACGATCCGGTTAGATATCGAAAGTTCGTTACACTGACATAGACGAAAAACATCTAGCCCAAGTTGCCAAAACGCACCAACACACTTTTGTGTGTTACCAATCTCTACATATTAGTAGTATGATTCTGTCACCTCGTGCTACAACGATAAGTATTGCTCACAATACAACAAGTATTTATATTCTACTATATTTCAGCACCATCTATCATTAGCAGTACTTAATATTCTTTATCCATTAAATTCCTTCTCTTGGTCAAGCGATGGAATGAGTATACTTCTATGTGGTCGAATAGGTTTATCTACAGCACTGTTCCATCTTTTTGAGAGTTTTTATATAAGGATAGTCCAGTCGACTTAAAAAGATGGATAAATTTTTCGCCGTATTACAAAGAGATAAGGTGCAAAAGTTTACACATACCTGTGACGTCGTCTACCGACCAAATGTGTTGATACGTATATGCCCGGGCGCTTGAGTTATATCATGAGATTCAGTGATACCTAAATGAACGGGCGTGTTTTGTACATGTCCCTTTGTTTGAAGAGGTAACGGCGCGCAGCCTAGTGCGGATTCGCAGAGTTGATCAGCCTGGCAACCGTACTGCCTTTTCGAAGATCTCACTGGTCTAAATACACTGGTTTGCCTTACGATAAATAAATTAACCCTTTTCCAGGCCGGCAGTTAGAAAAGGCCAATCGGATGTCAGTCTGAGTGCCTGAAAAAGGGTTAAAGCGCCATCTTCGGTCCAACAGTTGCACTGCTACGGGTTAGGGCTGATGCTCTGGATTGATCACAGCGCCATCTCTGGTTGAGTAATTATACTGCTACAGGTTAGGGCTGACGCGTGCTCGCCACGCCGGCGCGGGCGCGGTTATCGGCGACGTACTTGTCTTCCTAGACGCCCACTGCGAGGGCAATACCGACTGGCTGCGACCGCTGTTGCACCGAGTCAAACACAACCCTAAATCGGTCCTCGTGCCGTCGATTGATATTATAGAAAAGGATTGTTTCGAGTATGATCCCGACGATGACATACAGGTGACGGTTTTGGGAGGTATTTGTGTTTTTGGGATAGCCGCAGTATTGGGGGTACGGAGGCATTTATGTTGATCTATTGAGATTAGTTTACATAGTTTAGAGGGGACTGTATTTCGATGTACTTAGTAGAGAACGGGTTGTAGAGAGGATTAAGCAGATGGCTCTGCGTACATTCATTGTGTTAAAAGGGTATATCTATTTTTAAGTTGAATTTGCATTTCCCACTTTGTACATCTAAACGGTTTAAACCAGACCTCGTCCGCTAGTAGTTGATTGCAGCGCCATCTCTTTTCCATACCCGCACTGCCTCAGGCTAGGGCTGACGCGCGCGCGCCACGCCGGCGCGGGCGCCGCGGCCGGCGACGTGCTCGTGTTCCTGGACGCGCACTGCGAAGGAACCAACGACTGGCTCCGCCCGCTGTTGCACAGAACCAGGCACAGCCCTAACTCAGTTCCAGTGCCCATGATTGAGGTTATAGACAGCAGAAGTCTCGCGTATTCAGCTGGCGACGATGACTATATACCTGGCCACGACCATTTAGATTTTAAGGTGACCATTACAAGAAGAGAATGAACTTACACTAGCTAGTTGTATTTAACTATTCAACTTAACGATTATAACGTATGACCATTTAGAATCATCGCTTCAGTAATTTTACACAACTACCTATCTACAAATATTGTAGTGTTTAGTTTCATAAATAATTTGAATCAAGTAGCAGACAACGCAAAGACGAAGACAACGACAAGACATGACAAAGACAATCACAAGAGATAGCAAGACTTGTTTAGTATCGTAAAAGTAAGAAGAAAAAAACTATACTAGCATAGCGTAGCGTTTTTACCATGATACAGTTTAGGCAACTTAAATATCAGTGACAGAATATGTCATAACAGTCCTAGCGTTGTAGACTCATCGTCATCATCATCAAATAAGTCGAAATTCGTCCAGAGCTGGACATAGGCGTGCTCGATGGAGTCCCACAATGACCGCTCCTGCGCCACCTACGTTCAGCGGACTCCCGCGACCGAGCGCCGTCGACTGGTTAGTATTGATAACAACGCCCCCTCGGGTCCAATACCCGCACTCCACAGGTCAGGGCTGACGCGCGCGCGCCACGCCGGCGACGTGATCGTGTTCCTAGATGCCCACTGCGAAGGCAGCGCCGACTGGATGCGCCCACTGCTGGACAGAGTCAAGGACAGCCCCAAGTCTGTTGGTTGTACCGCTTATAGACGCTATAACAACGGATATGATCGTATATTATGTAGCTGGTCAAACGTTACATTTTAAGGTGACGGTTGTTTCTTAGTGGGAAGGGCTATCAGTAGCTAGTTCAGACAACTCCACTTTACGTTCATTACTGGTCGTTCATTTAAGTGGGCCCATTTAATTCGCGTGAGTATTTAGGTAATATTTATACATACCTGTACATCCACACGGCCAGGGGATTATCTATACACAACTGTACAATTCGCATTCCGCCCAGGTCTCTCCACCACCGATCACCTAAATGCCCTAAACCAAATAACAGAGACGTGCCAAGAGCATAACATACCGGTCTAACTTGTATTTGTTCATTACTCAAAAGCATTCGACAGCGTTTCTCACGCCTCCATTTTCACAGCTTTACATAGTCAAGATATAGACCCTGGTTACATTCAACTCATCACCATTTAAAGAAATATCACAGCCGCAGTAAAACTACATCTTCTGTCCTTCGATATTCAAAAAGGAGTCAAACAGGAAGATCCGTTGTTACCGAATCTCTTTACTAGCACACTAGAACAACTTCTGCCGAGTTGGAAGGATAGGGGGCGTCGGAGAAAGAAGATTGACCAATTTTCGATTTGCCGACGACATCGTCCTGTCCTCTTCAACTGCTTTGAAGATGTCAAATGAATATGTCATGAATGTGTCAAAGACCAAGCTTATGACGAATAGCACTGCACGTAGGTTTGAGATTAACGGAGAATCTATAGCATATGTCCGTGAGTGCGTGAGTACGTGAGTACCTTTATTTGGGCCAACTGGTTTCCTTCCAGGCGCGACAAGAGAAGGAAGTTGAAAGGCGGACTGAAAAGCCTGGAGGAGCTATTGGTCCATGAAAACCCTGATGAAGAAACATGTGCCGACTACTGATCCGCACCTACGGTGCACAGAATAGGCCTATTCAAAGACCCTGTCAAAGACCTTTGACAGTATCTCAGAAGACGAAACTCGAGCTTTGCACGGGAGCCATGTAGCTCAGCATATTAGGTGTAAAATTAATGGATAGTATCGGCCCGCCACGCTGCGCTCCAAGACCCAAAAAAGCGGAACGTAGCGTTTTTGCGTAGCTCGAAAAGCTGATAAGTTGAAGAGGGATTGGTCTGGTCATGTCAGCCGCATGCCGAACGAGCTTTGGGCCAAGATTGCTACTGACTGGCAGCCCGACAGCTCGAAGCGAAGACGCAGCAGACCTCGTTGGCAATAGCAGGACGAGCTAGACTCCTTTTTAAAGAATTGGCCAGAGAATGGTCAGGATCCCGAAGCCTGGAAACGGAGGGTGCAGGTCTTTGCCCAGCAGTGGGACACAACGGGCTCTTAATAATGATTAATAATAATAATACGACCACGCGGCCAGGGGATTGTTTACACCTTACACGAACAGATAATTTGAAACCACACATAGCACACATTACTTCTACAACTTTTCTCATCACTGATTAAGTCGTTGTTTAAACCTATAGGATGGGATCAGTTCGGTGTAAAAGTTGATTGTACGTTAGGTTAAGTAAGATCCTACGGTATATAGACAGCAGAAATATTAAGTCGTCTATCGATCGTCACCTAAACTGCCGTCTAGTTAATGTTGATTTCAGCGCCATCTCTGATGAAATAGCCGCACTGCTACAGGTTAGGGCTGACGCGCGCGCGCTACGCCGGCGCAGGCGCGGCCACTAGCGACGTGGTCGTGTTCCTAGATGCTCACTGCGAAGGCAACGCCGACTGGATGCGCCCACTGCTGGACAGAATCAAGGAGAGCCCCAAGTCTGTCGTCGTACCCTTGATAGAAGTTATAACAACGGACAGTATCAGCTATCTAGGAGGGCAAACTTTGAACTTTAAGGTGACGGTTGTTTCTGACCGGGAAGGGATGTCAGTAGCTAGATTTAGATTAAAGGGTTATACAACTCCACTTTACGTTCATTACTGGTTGTTTATTTACGCGGGCCCATTTATATTCTAGTGAGTATTTAATATTTATACATACCTGTACATCCACGCGGCCAGAAAATTATTTATTTACGCCTTATACGAACCGATTATTTGGAACTACCCACAGCACACATTACTTCTGCAACTTTTCTCATCACTGATTTAAGTCGCTGTGAAAACGTAATTATCGATGCGAGCAGTTAAGTATAAAAAAAGTTGATTTCATATCAGGTTAAGCAGCAGCAGCAATGTCAACGACATCTATCGATCGCCACCTAAACTGCCGCCTAGTTAACGTTCACTACAGCGCCATCTCTGGTCAAATAGCCGCACTGCTACAGGTTAGGGCTGACGCGCGCGCGCTACGCCGGCGCGGGCGCCGCGACCGGCGACGTGATCTTGTTCCTAGATGCCCACTGCGAAGGCAGTGCCGACTGGATGCGCCCACTGCTGGACAGAATCAAGGACAGCCCCAAGTCTGTCGTCGTACCCCGGATAGACTCCATAGCAACGGATAGATTCGGATATCAAGGAGGACGACAGCTATATTTTAAGGTGACGGTTGTTTCTGAGTGGGAAGGGCTATACTATACTCTATTCCATATAAGTTTAGAAAAATCATGCGTTAAAACACTAGTATTGTTATGTTAGAAAAGCACTTTATGACCGAAACCAGAATAACTAGTAATAACGTAGATAAAAGAAGAAAGACGAATTTGTCCGATAAAATTCTAATGTTATATGGAATGTGGTATAGTTATAATATAAAGGGTTAGACAACTCCACTTCACGTTAATTACTGGTCGTTCATTTCAGCGGGCATGTTTAGATTCTACTGAGTATTTAATATTTATATATACCTGTACATCCGCGTGGCCAGGAGATTATTTACGCCTTATACGAACAGATAATTTGAAACTACACAGTGCACTCATTACTTCTATTACTTTTCTCATGGTTTCTCGTTCGTGTCGTATGTGTCGTAATCGTTGTGAAAACATATCGATGCTTGGAGTTTGGTGTAAAACAAAATTGATTTTATGTTAGGTTTATTAGGATCCTAGAGCAAATTGACAGCAGGAATGTTAACGTCATCTATCGATGGTCACTTAAACCGCCGTCTAGCTAACGTCAATTGCAGTGCCATCTCTGGTTAAATAGCCGCACTGCCACAGGTTAGGGCTGACGCGCGCGCGCTACGCCGGCGCGGGCGCCGCGACCGGCGACGTGCTCGTGTTCCTGGACGCGCACTGCGAGGGCGTCGCGGACTGGCTGCGACCGCTGCTCGACAGAACCAAGCACAGCCCTAAGTCGGTGCTCGTGCCGTTGATCGACACGATCCAAACCGACTCATTCGCTTATATGGCCGGGGATGTATGGAAGTTTCCTATGTCGGTAATTACCGAGTCGGCACGATAGCTATTTCGTTTCCTTGGTGGATTCCATGTTATTATCGCTGTTGTTCAGGACACGATTTAGCGGAATAGCAAAGGAATTATTATTGTGACGCTTCATTTATACCTAATCATTAAATAATACTGGGAAATAGATGGAATACGTAAAATAAATAGCTTCATTTAGTTGTGGTGTTTTCTAGATAAGAGCCACAATTTTATTTCCTCAATCGTATACGTCTATAATATAACACTCACAAAACGCCAAAACACAAGAACACGAATACACAACTGGTTACTTCATTTCATTTCATTTATTTCTTGATAAAATATTTTATTTTACATGTCAACTTAAATAATAATGATTTACATTTCATTTTAAAATAATGTTAATGTCAATAAATTATAATGGAGGATTTTGCCCAGCATATAGGCTAATAAAAAATATAAATACAAATTTTTCATGGTACTTACATACTTTTTCTAGTAGTCATATTTTTAGTATTGTCTAACTTCGAAGCAATACTCAAAGCATTTTTTAAATTTCAATACGCAAATGGCATCTGTAGTTGGATAGTGGTATCTATGTCATGATTGAATTTACCCATCATTGCTGTCTACCGACCAACCGTAGCAACTTGTTTGTTAAGACCAATCAAACACCGTTTTTAGGGTTCCGAAGTCAACAAGGAACCCTTATAGTTTCACCATGTCCGTCTGTCCGTCCGTCCGTCCGTCCATCTGCGGCTTAGCTCAGTGACCCTTAATACTATAAAGCTGTAATTCGGCATGGGTATATAAATCAATCACGCCGACAAAATAATAGAATACGATCTTGAAATATATATATATTTTTTACTTCCCCTACACGTAATCTGGGGATGTATTTTTTTTTCTTTAAACCCATAGTGTGGGATATCGCCGGATAGCTTGTTCAAAAATATTTTGGTGTCTTAAAACCATTTTTAACCCAGTGATCCGTTTGCGTGATATTGAGGGCCTAATGGCTAATGCTGGGAATGTAAAAAAAACTTGGTATTTGTACATATAATGAATTTTAAAGGAAAACTATCACGACTAAGCAGGCACCACTAGTTACCGAGTAATAGGCGACCAACTGTTAAAGTACTTGGAAAGGCCAACTTTCGTACAAATTCGGCGGACGCAACCGCACCATTTAGTTGGCGCGCGCGTCGATGTAACAAAAACAGACAGGCAACTACGGAACCCTACACTTCGCGTGGCCGGACACGCACTTGGCCGGTTTTAGCTATAGGTAGCAGCTAAACTATAGTGATCTTAAAAATCCCATAACGTTTACTAACTTTTATAACATGAAGGAACACTTTTAGATAAGTATAGGTCGTTAATTTCCATAGTTTTATTGAGTAAATACATAACCGCCATATCTATTGGCAATAGTGGTATCAACTGCAACGCCAACTAGCATTCGTAATCTAAACAGTAAACTAATCAACATTGATTGATTACACCATTATGCCCACTGCTGGACAGAATCAAGGACAGCCCCAAGTCTGTCGTCGTACCCTTGATAGACGTCATAACAACGGATAGTATCAGATATCTAGGAGGTTAAACGTTGAACTTTAAGATGACGGTTGTTTCTGACCGGGAAGGGCTATCAGTAGCTAGATATAGAGTAAAGGGTTAGACAACTCCACTTTACGTTCATTACTGTTCGTTCATTTAAGCGGGCCCATTTATATTCAAGTGAGCCAGTATTTAATATTTATACATATCTCCACGATCTGCGCGGCCAGTGAATTACTTACGCCTTATACGAACAGATAGTGTGACACCACACATGGGACATATTACGAGGGCTGCTACTTATGTATCCGGAATCCAGGATTCCAACTTTCTTAAACACAATTTTTGACCTCCATGGTAAAATTTGAACTTTCTTTTAATACTGGCCGCTATATTTTTTTTTCTTGAGTACGCTAGTCTTTTGTTTTTGGCGGGTTTAAAATGTTATCTCGTTGCAAGAATGGAACTTACTCGTGAAAATATTCGTGCTATGATTTATTACGATTTTCGGCGTGGCTTAACGCAACAACAATGCATAGATCAATTAATTTTGACTTTTGGTGATGAAGCTCCATCAAAAACTACTGTGTATCAATGGTTTAGTTAGTTCAATCGTAGACGTAGTATGCTTACGGACGAAGTTAAGGAAGGTCGCCCGAAATCGGCCGTGGTACCACAAAATATTGAAGCAGTGCGGAAACTTATAATGCATGACCATCATGTTACGTATCGCGAGATAGAGGCAATTCTGGGGATATCTATGAAAGCATTAATAAGATATTACGTGACCATTTAGCTGTAAAAAAAATTTGTTCGCGTTGGATACCGCTCAATTTAACTAAGGATCAAAAAGAGGCTCGCGTCGAATGGTGCAAAAAATATTGAAAAAACATAACCGTGGTGACTCAAAAGCTGTTTATAATATCTACACAGGTGACGAATCTTGGATATATGCGTATGATCCCGAAAATAAACAGCAATCAACAGTGTGGGTGTTTCAAAATGAGCCGAACCCTACGAAAGTTACTCGTGCGAAAGCACCTTGAGGCAAATGGTCGCCTGCTTTTTTGGTACGAATGGCCATGTGGCTACAGTGCCACTAGAAAATCGTATAACGGTTAATTCAGAGTGGTACACGACCATTTGTTTGCCAGAAGTGTTTGAAGAAATACGTAAAGACAACCAGCGACGCAGAATCATTCTTCACCATGACAACGCCAGCTGTCATACATCACGCGAAACAACTCGATTTTTGGAAGGTCAAAATATAGAATTAACGGGTCACCCACCGTACAGCCCTGATTTGGCACCCAATGATTTTTATTTATTTCCAAATGTAAAGAATAAATTACCTGGTCAACGATTTTCGACCCGTGAAGATGCGGTCGACGCGTTCAAACAACACGTTTTGGAGATACCTCAATCAGAGTGGCAAAAGTGCTTTAAAAATTGGTTTACACGTATGCATAAGTGTATCGATCATCACGGAGAATATTTTGAAAAACAATAAAACTATATTTAGTAATGTACGTTTGATTATTTTTTCTATTCCGGACACATAAGTAGCAGCCCTCGTAACTTCTACAACTTTTCTCATCACTGATTGAAGTCGTTGTAAAAGCATATAGATGCTAGCAGTTTGGCGTAAAATAATGTTTGATTTTATGTTAGGTTAAGTAAGATCCTATTTTCCATTTTGGACAGCAAAAATGCCAACGCCATCTATCGATCGACACCTAAACTGCCGTCTAGTTAGCGTTGAATACAGCGCCATCTGTGGTCAAATAGCCGCACTGCCACAGGTTAGGGCTGACGCGCGCGCGCTACGCCGGCGCGGGCGCCGCGACCGGCGACGTGCTCGTGTTCCTGGACGCGCACTGCGAGGGCGTCGCGGACTGGCTGCGACCGCTGCTCGACAGAACAAAGCACAGCCCTAAGTCGGTGCTCGTGCCGTTGATCGACACGATCAAAATCGAGACGTTCGCTTATATAGCCGGGGATCTAAAGACGTTTCCTATGTCGGTAATTACTTCTTGCTTCATTTATAATCATTACTATTTAACTGCGACATAGATGGAATGCGTGAAATAAATAGCTTTATTTAGTTTCATTGTTTTCTAGAAAAGAGCCACACGACTTAGCTCACAATATTATTATCCTCTTATATTTATTTAAACTTTATTGCACAAAACCAAAATAATGTACAAATGACGGACTTAATGCCATTGCATTCTCTACCAGTCAACCATAAGGCCAAACAGAGACATTTAAAATTGGTGCAGAGTAAGTGATCAACGTTAGAGGCGATATATCGTTTGTAATATTTGTTTCAACATTAAATGTTTATGATACGTTTGGATTCTGACGTATTCAAGACTGCCCTGCACGAATATTTAATAGCAACCCGGACTTTATCTGTTGGTCATTGATGTGTTTTTATTTTCTTAATCGTATAACATTCGACAAAACACCAGAACACAGCAGGAATGGGACAGCATTTATCAGATGACCTTTAATTAAAAGAGGCTAAAATGTAGCAAGTTGCGTATCATGTTATTTAACACATGGAGACTCAAACAATAACACAATACTCTATTCTGAAACTTTTTTGTTTAAATTGAAATGTAAAATTAATGACAACGAAATCTGTAGTCGGATAGCGGTACTTATGTCATGATTCTAATTACGTTAACATTGTGGAATGCAATCAATGATTGAGTATTGAGTACGCATTGCTATCTGCCGACCAGCAATGGCAACTTTTTTGTAAACAGCATTACTCTACTTAACACCGTTTTTAGCTTTATAGGTATTAGGTAGCAGCAAAACTATAGTGATCTTAAAAATGCGATAAGTGCAATACAATACAAATACTCTTTATCTACGCACATATCATTAGTGCTCTTAAATGCATTCAAAAAAAGTAGGAAATGACCAGCATTATTACAACCAATTTTACTATGATTTTTATTTTATTATTTTACTATGTTTTCTTGTCCGTGGGTATTATAGTAGTGTGGGGTCGGAATCGACTTCCATATTAATTAATTAATAAGTACATAAATATAAATAATTAAATGATTAAAAATAATAATTTCAATTACCTATATACATTTTATATAGTTATACGTAGGTATAACTCATATTAAGATTATATAGCATATAAAAATCATGTACAATCTAAAACTTAAAATTCTAGTAATATTTAATAAACACTCGGACAGAGCGACCGAGTTTGTTATTAGATATTCAGCGCGGGACCGGTCTGGCGGCCGGCCGCCGAAGAGGCGATGCATTTGTCCAGCGCTCGCGCGCATAGTAACTAATTGACCTCGACGCGAAACGCACGCGCCTCTTATGTAAACGCTGCTTACTTGTTCGCATACATATTTAAATCATCTAGTGCTTAAGACTTTCTTCCCGCTTTCGCTTACACTCCTTCTATATTGACTGCTTGTGTATTGTGCTAACTGTTTCTTCTGTGTGCCGTTATAGACAATAAATAGTGTGTGCTTTTGGACATTGGATTGCTTATTATTACCTGCATCCACCTCCGTCTACCGGCCGCTACGGACATAGTTAAGGCAAGCATAAAATACTGCACAATACCTACATTGGTGACCCCGGGAACACGAAAGATGAGCGATAACGATGAAAGCACGGGCGCTCGTGCGAACAAAGAAAAGAGCGGCGTACAAAATGGCGGCGCTACAACGGAAATTTACCGAGTTGGCGTCAGAGTTCCCGTATTTTGGCCTGAGAAGCCGGCAATATGGTTCGCCCAAATGGAAAGCCAGTTTAGCATCTCCAATATAACCACGGACGCGACCAAATTTAACTACATTGTCGCGCAGCTTGAGTCGCAATACGCTGCCGAAGTGGAGGATATTATAGTCTCGCCACCAGCTACCGACAAGTACAAAAAGCTGAAGGAAGAGCTGATTAAACGTTTGTCAGTTTCAAGGCAGAAGAAAGTAAAACAGCTACTGAGCCAGGAAGAATTAGGAGATAGAAAACCCTCCCAGTTTCTTCGCCATCTACGTAACCTGGCTGGGCCAAATATTCCTGACGAGTTCTTGTTATCAATCTGGACATCGCGCCTTCCAAACAACGTGCAGTTTATTATCGCGTCGAAGCCCAATGATTCACTTGAAGAACTCGCCGACCTGGGTGACCGTGTGTACGATGTAGCCAGTCCGCAAGTCGCCGCAACATCCACATCATAACCACAAATGGCTACCCTTATTTATTTATTTTTATTTATTTATACAGATATTATTATGCGCCAAGTTAGTGAGTTGACCAGGGAGATGAAGGAGCTAAAAACCCAGCTTAACAGTGGTAGGTCGTCGCGACCTAAAACTCGCTCATCCAGCCGGCCACGCAACCGTTCCAGCTCACAAAGGTCTCAGTCCAGTTACCGAAAGTACCCCGAATGCTGGTACCACGCGAAGTTCGGCGAGCGGGCAAGTAAATGTGTAAAACCTTGCGACTATCACGCGGGAAACGAACAGGGCAGTCGTTAATGGCGACCACTGATTGCCCTAGCACTGGTCGCTTATTCGTCACAGACCAGACGTCGAAGATACAGTTTCTCGTTGAGGTCAGCGCTCAAAAATCGACGACAACAAACCAGCTACCAGTTGTGTGCAGCAAACGGCTCAACAATAAACACGTACGGCTACTTGCACTTAGTACTGAACCTAGGCTTGCGCCGCGCCTTCGCTTGGCGATTTATCGTCGCGGACGTTACTAAGGCGATTATCGGCGTGGATTTTCTGTCGTTCTACAACCTCGTCGTAGACTGCAGAAGCAAGCAACTGATTGACAAAACGACTAGTCTCTGTGCCGTGGGTTTGCCTGCGTGTTCGTCGGACGAAATTTCTTCAGTCAAAGTATTGTCGGGTGAGTCAGACTATCATCACATACTACTAGAATACCCCGACATTACTCGCCCATCCGGCGTTCATCGGGTTCCGAAGCATAACGTTCTCCACTATATCAGAACAACTCCAGGGCCCCCTGTGTCTTGCACTCCTCGACGGTTGGCCCCGGACAAATTAAAAATAGCTAAGGACGAATTCTCAGCAATGCTTCAGAACGGAACTACTCGACCGTCAGAATCACCTTGGTCGTCGCCGCTACACCTAGCCCCAAAGAAGAACAATGGCTGGCGTCCTTGTGGTGACTACCGAATGCTTAATGCGAGAATTATCCCGGACAAATATCCCATCCGTCATATTCATGACTTTTCTCATGATGTTTCTGGTTGCCAGGTTTTCTCCACGATCGACCTTGAGAAGGCGTACCACCAGATCCCCGTGAATCCAGAGGACATCCAGAAGACCTCTATCACCACTCCATTCGGCTTATACGAATTTCCGTATATGACGTTCGGACTTCGGAACGCCGGCCAGACCTTCCAGCGGTTTGTGGATGAGATGGTAAGGGGACTGGATTTTTGCTTTGCCTATTTGGACGATTTTTTGGTGTACTCAAAGGACGAAACAACACACAAAGAGCACCTGCGCCAGCTGTTCGCCAAATTTGAAGAGTATGGGATGGTGATCAACACCTCCAAATGTGTCTTCGGGGTCTCAGAGGTCACTTTTCTGGGATACTGCATTTCAGCCGAGGGCACCAAGCCACTGCCAGCCAAGGTCGAGGCCATCAAAGACTTCCCAGCACCCAAGAACGTGAGAGAGCTGCGCAGATTCCTGGGAATGCTTAACTTCTACCGCAGATTCATTCCAGGTGCAGCGACGTTCCAAGCTCCACTTAATGCACTGCTGACCGGCTCGGTGAAGGGTTCTCACCCTATCACCTTTGAGGCTGAAGAAAACGAGGCGTTCATTCGTTGTAAGGACAGCTTGTGTCAGGCTACGCTGCTAGCGCATCCAAATTGCCAAGCTAAGCTGGCCATAGTTACAGACGCTTCAGATACTGCCATGGGTGCCGCACTGCAACAATGCGTTGACGGAGAATGGCAACCTCTTGCATTCTTCTCCAGAAAACTAAGCCCTACGCAACGTAAGTACTCACCATATGACCGCGAGCTTCTTGCTATTTATGAAGCTATCAAGTACTTCAGGCACGTGGTCGAGGCCCGAGTCTTCGTAATTTACACAGACCACAAGCCAATCTGTTACGCATTCAACTCTCGCAAAGATAACTGCTCTCCAAGACAATTCAGGCATCTCGACTACATAGGACAATTCACCACCGACATCCGACATATTTCAGGTAAGGACAATGTGGTGGCAGATACCTTGTCACGCATAGATGAGATCACACAGCCCATCGACTTGGAGAGGCTAGCGCAATCCCAGCTGGAAGATCCAGAGCTACAAGAACTCTTACACAGTGATACTTCACTACACCTGAAGAAGCTCAAGTTGCCAGGTACGCAGGCTGAACTATACTGCGACGATGGCAACCGCACACTCAGGCCCTATGTCACAAAGGAGTTGCGCAACCAGGTATTCCAGAGCTTGCACTCCCTTAGCCACCCAGGTGCCAATGCCTCGATAAAGCTCGTCACGGATCGTTTTGTGTGGCCAGGCATCAAGAAAGATTGCCGTGAGTGGACTCGTACCTGTCTACCATGTCAGAAGGCTAAAGTCAGTCGGCACGTTTCTGCACCACTGGGCACCTATAGATTACCAAGAGCAAGATTCATGCATGTATATGACATAGACCTTATAGGCCCTATGCCAGTGTCTCAGGGATTTAAGTATTGCCTCACAGCCGTCGATCGTTACACACGTTGGCCTGAGGTAGTACCACTACAGGAGATAACGGCAGAGGCCGTAGCTAGAGGACTTCTGCATGGTTGGATTTCTCGATTTGGTTGCCCCAATGACATCGTGACTGATCGTGGCAGACAGTTCGAGAGCAGTCTATTCAAGCATCTGTCTGAGCTAGCTGGATTCCAACATCGACGCACTACTGCCTACCACCCAGCTTGCAACGGTCTCGTAGAACGTTTCCACAGGCAGTTGAAGGCCGCCATTACTTGTCACGCAACCAGCAACTGGGTAGACTCATTGCCCTTAGTTCTACTTGGGATACTCAGTGCGTATAAGGAAGATCTCAATGCCTCGACTGCAGAACTCGTCTACGGAGAGCCATTAAGATTACCGGGAGAGTTCATACATGGCAGAGCACCAGATGACACTATGATGGACGTGACTGATTATATCGCACGACTGCGCAAGTTTGCCCATAGTCTCACTTCTGTGCCAGCATCGCGTCATACCAGCAATAGGAAATTATTCATTTATAAGGACCTTCAAACAGCCAATCACGTACTGCTCAGAGACGATACCAGCCACCCACCACTACAACCAGCATATAATGGTCCATACGAAGTCATGAAACGAGGTGACAAAGTGTTTACATTAAGAGTGAATGGTAAATGTGTCACAGTGTCCATAGATCGTATTAAACCAGCATACATAGTGGCTGATGCAGCAAATGTTCCAAATCCTATCCCACAGTTTCAAACTTCTCCGGAGACTGGGAACAGCGGCAATACTATAACAAAAACCAAATCGGGACGCACAGTGCGTGTTCCAGATTATTATTAATCACTATCGCCCTGGACGGTCTCTGGAGGGGGGTGATGTGGGGTCGGAATCGACTTCCATATTAATTAATTAATAAGTACATAAATATAAATAATTAAATGATTAAAAATAATAATTTCAATTACCTATATACATTTTATATAGTTATACGTAGGTATAACTCATATTAAGATTATATAGCATATAAAAATCATGTACAATCTAAAACTTAAAATTCTAGTAATATTTAATAAACACTCGGACAGAGCGACCGAGTTTGTTATTAGATATTCAGCGCGGGACCGGTCTGGCGGCCGGCCGCCGAAGAGGCGATGCATTTGTCCAGCGCTCGCGCGCATAGTAACTAATTGACCTCGACGCGAAACGCACGCGCCTCTTATGTAAACGCTGCTTACTTGTTCGCATACATATTTAAATCATCTAGTGCTTAAGACTTTCTTCCCGCTTTCGCTTACACTCCTTCTATATTGACTGCTTGTGTATTGTGCTAACTGTTTCTTCTGTGTGCCGTTATAGACAATAAATAGTGTGTGCTTTTGGACATTGGATTGCTTATTATTACCTGCATCCACCTCCGACTACCGGCCGCTACGGACATAGTTAAGGCAAGCATAAAATACTGCACAATACCTACAGTAGGTAAAATCTGTATAGGTGAAAAACTTAAGAAAAGGACCTGAGGCTCTAGTATAAGTTTTACCGAAACAAAACGTTACGATCGCGTTTGCGTTTTACCCTCAATTTGTATGGGATTTGACAGCTAAACGCAAACGCGGTCGTAACGTTTTGTTTCGGTGAAACTTATACTAGAGTCTCTGTTATATGTAGTAGTGGCGTATTCGAATAGACAATACATGTTTAAAATTAGAACACAAACAAAACAAGTTAAGTTCTTTTCTTAAGTTTTTCACCTATACTGTAATGTTATTACAGTACAGATCTTTGTAAGGTTATGAGTTTAAATTTGGAACAGCTGTCAAAACTCATATGGGTCTCTATTCTAGTATTCATAGATATTAAAACAGTTATCGATGCGAAACGTCAATTCTGTATGTTTTTTAAAAACCGCACGATATCTGATCTCGAGTGACATGAGAATAGGGACTTCATTAGTTTGTCTATGATTTTAAAAAAATCATTTTTCTTGACGTAGGATCGAATTGCCGCCATTACTGTTGTCATTTCTTTGTTGGTTTTTTGCTGTTACGAAAGTAGAATTGGAAAAGTTGTTTGTAACTCACATTTTAGTTGAAAGTATGAGTAGGTAGTAGTCACTCCGAGTACGATAGGCACACTCCGCCGGATATCGTAAATGCAGCCACGATTGCAAGAAAGTAATTTTACAGCACTATAGTAGCAATGCAGGTCATTTTCCTACGGCTTCTGAACCCATCTTAGAGTACTTATGATATGTGTATAAATAAAGTAGTGTATGAAACTGTAAATAATTTGGCCATAAAACACTCGTGTGATCCTATTATCACACTCGTGTTTTAAGGCCTCTGATGTATGATGTATCAGTTGCAAAGCAGTTAGAAAGAGAAACAATACAATAACGTGTAGGTAGAGGGCTTATCGCTGAAGAGCAATCTTATCCAGATAACCTTTGGGTATCAGAGAAAGAGAGAAAACTAGATTATGCAGTAGCGTTACTAACTTCGTCTAAAGCAGTCGCTTGATGTGCTTATTTTATCTCAGCTTTTATTTTTCAGCATTTGTGTGCAGATATCATTATTTAAAATTAATCTTATGTAACACAAGACACGAAGGAAGATTTTTAGATAAGTGAACTATAACGAGATTGTGCTTTTCGATAGTTTTATTATCATCCGCCATCTATAGTGGCAATAATGGTATCAAATAAAAATAGAACCACTAGCCAGAAATCTTAACGTAAACGCTGACCAGTCAACATTGATTACAGCGCCATCTCTGGCCAAATAGCCACACTGCTACAGGTTATGGCTAACGCGTGCTGGCTTCGCAACAAATGGACTTGGCTCTATGAGCTTTTGGCGCCATCTCTCATCCAACATAATCTACAGTAATGCGGACCCAGTTCGTCATTGATTGTTGTTTCATCTCAACAAACTTCTTCAATGTAAATAGTTACCATAGATGCTTAACAAATGATATCCTAGATGTAAACGTGTAAATCTTAGTTTAATTTCCTAATGTGTACCTACGTTTAAGACGAAGGATTTGCAATACCCTTACAGGGTGTCATGTTACTCATGTTGTACGATATACTTTAAGATATTTAAGTCCTGATGTAATGTCTACATGAGAGCAATAGAGTATTCTATTATATTCTATTCTATACTACTAAAACTTATATAGACTATAGCACCATCTCTCGTCAAACGGCCGTACTTGCTCCAGGATAGGGCTGACTCGCGCCCGCCTGGCCGGCGCGCGCTACGCCAACGGCGAGGTGCTGATCTTCCTCGACGCGCACTGCGAGGGCGTGACGGACTGGATGCGGCCGCTGCTGCAGCGGACCAAGGACTCTCCGACGGCGGTCGTAATGCCCATTATAGATGTGGTGGAGCACAAAGACTTCTATTACAGCGTGCAGGATCCGACCGTGTTTCAGGTTCGCGGGGTGAAAGAGCGTGTCCTATACGATGGGTTCACCGTTTTTTTGCACTTGTGACGCTAGTGAACAAGTGTGCATATGACTTTTTGACGAATGTCCATTCTATGGATTACTTGTCTTTTCGTGATAGAAAGCTACCTCTAGTCGGCAAACTGTTCATTAGCGACAATGACATTGAATGCAAATTAGTGGTTTTTTTAATCGTTTCACAATAAATGCACATTTAACACCTTTTTCTAGGTATTTTAATAAATTTATTAATCACAATAACCTCACAAATCTCGACACACTTTTATTTCGAGTGTTCTGCACTTTGGTATAAGTACTGCTATTCGATTATTAGTAACTTTAAAATTAAAATTATGCTTCTCTTTTCCAAGCATTGTTTTAAAGCTATTTAGGCTTATGTTCTTTCCTATTCGCACCTCTTATATTTGACGTATAGGCCTACGGGACTATAACGGCACCTGATGTGCGTTATAGAATAAAACATTAGTCCCTGTGTCATCAGTCGCCAACAGAACGACCATAATAAAGATGAGTACGTTTCATCGTAACTGGTGCGGTCGGTAGGATCACAAGTGAATTTTAAGCACAGCTCTGTATTTCTGCCTTAGCAAGCGTGTCTGGCACTAAATGAATCGTAGGGTACATGTTATACACATGGCACTATGTTTGTATCGACATCACGCTACGTAAACCTCTTGGGTCTCAGTCATCCCACTGCTGGTGTTATGTGTTTTTGTTGCTGTGTGAATCCCCTGCTTATCTTGTTTGTTTTGCTCTGCCTATGCCTTTTGAATCATTTTCCAACCATATCAAAATGAATCTTCAAATCCTTTCATTGAATTTAAAAAGTTCAAACTAGCAACATATGATATGATACTTTTTGATACTATTCACTTATTTTTAGATGATTATGACAGCCAGAATATAAAAATATTTTTTAACGTAAAACAAGCGGACGTAATACCATAGGACATTCTTTAATACTTACCTTAAATCTTTTGTACTTCAAAACGCTAAACCTGAAAATACATTATCCTTTTTTCGAAAGGGTTAAGAAAGAAGGATTTGGCGCATGTGACGTATGACGATGGGTCATAGCGTCTAACATCTAGTCACAATGTTCGCTCGTCGTGATTACCAGACAGGCCCGCTCTGTTCTTGAACCTGTAATCGACAGCGAAGCCTTAGGGCGATAGTTTAAGGGCACCCACATTTGCATGGTCTTGAATCCATGATCTCGTGATAAGCTTTATGTCCAGGTTACGAGCCTGAAACTCCAAGCTAACACCTGTATAGACACCCGTGTTTCGCGTATGGCTGAACAGTTGTAGTCTCAAGCGGGCTATGGCCCTATTCATCCTTGAAAGCGTGACCGTATAGCGAACCAGAAAGCTGTGATTCCCATCTAAACGTGTATGGCTGAACGTCCTCGTATATCAGACAGGGGCTGATGCGGGCTCGCGTGACCGGCGCGCGAGCAGCACGAGGTGATGTCCTGGTATTCCTGGACGCGCACTGCGAGGCGGAGAAGGACTGGCTGCGGCCGCTCCTGCAGCGCATTAGGCACAAGCAAGACGCCGTGCCCACGCCGGTCATCGACGTGATCGATCAGAGCACGTTCCATCTGGACGGAGAAGACCCTATTCAGGTGTGGACTGAGAACCATGGGTCCGTGGACTTATGCACACACAACTGTAACTAATTGAAAAAAAGCATGATTTTCGCGAGTTAAATGAAATATGAAGATTTTGACGTAGAAGATATACAGGTGTCGAGCCTGCGGTGAATTCGATGACTGGCGGTAGAAAAATAGAAGCTTTACTAACACATAGCGTAAGTAATTTCGGTGGTGGATGCTATAATAAAGGAGACCCATTAAGAACTCTTGGTCTTCGATGCGTATCAATCACAGGTGGGACGTCATGCCCACACCAGTCATAGACGTGATCGGTCAGTTCAAGT
Source organism: Epinotia bilunana (assembly GCA_947049275.1). NCBI lineage: Eukaryota > Metazoa > Arthropoda > Insecta > Lepidoptera > Tortricidae > Epinotia > Epinotia bilunana. The sequence goes on from OX346278.1 coordinate 355,839, forward strand.
TCTATCTGGATGGATTTCCTATACAGGTCGCGCATGCAACGTTGGCAGAACCTTTACTAGCGCATACTGTACGATGTGTTTGATGCGATATGAAGACTGGTGACGGGGGGCTATGCAACGGTGGAGCATGCGATGGAATCAGCTGTGACCATACTTCACTAACGTGCTACTAATTTGAAAGAAAACATGCTACTTTTGCAACGATTTAAGATGAAGAAGACCTCTAACAGCGTGGACCGTGCTTTACTAACTTAACTACTCGTAATATTATGAACAATTGAACTAACGCATGCTGGGTTTTTCGAGGTATTGGCTGGAGAGACGTCCAGAGTTGGGTCCAGAAGATTTTGGACGGAGAAAACCCTACACAAGTCTGGATCACGAGTCTGTATCAGTAGACATCAGAATTGAAAGCTTTTCTGCCATTCACTTTATTTTTTTACGGCGAAAACTGATCGTGGAAATATAGAAGCTTTACTAACACATAGCCAAACAGACTTTAAGGAATCATGCTGGTTACGAACCACCCTACAAGGACAGCGTGATAACTGTGATAAGGAAATGAGAAGGAAAAAATCTAACTCAGGAAGAGGTGTAATGTTATCCAAAATAAGGAGTCTTACTGGTTCGATATCCTTACGTTTTAGACGAATCCTAATACATAGCTTAATAGATGAATTACTAACACAGTGCGAATAGTATTACTTCGGAAGCATGAGGATTCAAGGTGTAGTTAATCCTTATTTGTATGTGAACAAAAGAGAGAGGTTTTAGTCGAGCTAAACTCGCTCCACGCGGTTTCGGTATGATAAGGCATTTTTCTTGAAAAGTATTGTTTATTACCATGCGTCCAGAACCCAGTTGTTGAACTCAATAATATGGACGACGTCTGTAGAATATTCTACGGTTTAGGACATACATTTGTATAAGCTGTACAGTCGAGGTCAAAGATATGTTTACACTTTTGCACCTTATTGCCTTATAATAAGGTGCAAAAGTGTAAACATATTTTTGACCTCGACCGTACACATGCTAACTCTGTCCTCTAACCATTCTTCTTTACATTGAAACCCTCTCGAGTTAAAATTATTTTACAACACCTCTCAACAATAAGCTCTGAAGGAATTATTCTCTACTTTTACGAACTGAAGTTTGATTTTCTTACCTACTTAGTCTCGGTGGTTGCTCATTAGCATAGGCCCCAGATGTTTCACTAACTCTTAGTTTAGTATGTAATGGGTGTGGTCACTAACTTATTAGATTAGTTGCACTAATATTTGATGATTAATTGGTAATTATTTAAAAACGTATTTAAAGGGTTTTTCCAAGGTAGTTGTTGAGTATTGATATATATTTTTGTGTTTTTGATGATTTTTACCAGCTGCCATTTTCCGAGTAGGTAAGCGACTGAATATATCATCTGGCGGTGAATATTTTTATGCAAGTCAATGTTTGGCAGAACGGTCCACTTAACTTGTTCCAATCCAGAATCCAGCAGTATGAAATATAAAAGAGTGGCAAGGAATTCAGATACTGCATTAACTTATTAAAAACGGAATTAACAGTCCACATACTCGGAAAATGTCTGGGTTCTGTCTTAATTTATATCGGGCTCAAAAGTAGCTGGTATATTGGGTTCCGTGGCAAACCAAAGTACTGTCTGCGATTCCCAGTTCTTACCACCAGCTGACATTAATCCTTTCTTTGTATTGATACTTTTTTCAAAATGTACCACAAGGTCATTCAAATTAATTCATTTGTTAGAATTTACGTGACCATAACAACAATGATAAAATGCTATTTTTGAGCCCGACTATAAGACCAATGGTCGTACAGTCGAACTCATAATCAGCTGAACACATTGTTACCTTGTCGCTTTCATTCGTTTGACAACTTCGTATGGCAGTTTCAACATGACGTTACAAGGAAATAACAGCTAGCGTGCTTCATACAAAAACATGCATTTGCTTCAAATTAAAACCTATGTAAATAAATCTTACATAGATTAACAGAGAGTTTGACTACGTCTACATCTAGGCTATGGTTAAATTAGTGTATTTTAGCTTTTTTAAGCGGCTGCAGTTCATTAACACGTTGGCTGCCCACCCACCATACTGCACCTGAAGTGTCGCTTCCACGCCCGGTGGTGCTCACGGCCACATAGAGAAGAATACGTGATTCCACCGGTGATGCTCATGGCAGCCAACGTGTTAACCAAAACTCTTAGTTAATGTTATGTTAGAGAAATTATTAGCATAGGTGTGGATTTGGTGGAGGAAATAGAGGTTTCCCGCGGCTCGGTTTTGTATAAACCGCGCGCCAGTTTTTAGGGTCGGCAATGCTCATGTAATGCTCCCGGAGTTGCAAGCGTCCACAGGCTACGGTAACCACTTACCGTCAGGTAGGCCGCACGCTTGTTTGCCACCGGCGTGGTAAAAAAGAAAGCTCTTATTCAATCTTTAAGTGGCACGGTACGAAGGTGTTCAGCCCCTTTTGAGTTCGACCATACAACAGTACTTGACTACATGAGAGCTTGCGCAGGTCGGCGGGTTCACGTTCGTGGGGCACTTCACGTGGATCGACGTGCCGGAGCGAGAGAAGCGGCGGCGCGGATCCGACATCTCGCCGACATGGTATAGTAATGATCTGATCAACTCCAGTCACTGGACTGACTGACTGACTGACTGAAAGATTAGAAAGTGCAAGTAACGGATAACGGATTCCAAGATTATAAGGATTCTAAGTGTATAAGGGTATGACTGACCAATCGACTGCACTGTCTGACCGATGGACTGACAGACGAGCAGTGTAAACGTGTAACTTATATTATATTGATTCTCTAATTTTGAACGTGAAAATAACTGTAGATATGTCGTAAAATTCGTTCTATTGGTTACACAAATTACCCTTCCGCCACCGCCACGCTAGAATTTTTTTTCCCTGCAACAGTGTGTTCAATTTCAAGCACCATAAGTGATGTGTTACTGGTAATGAGCCATTGGCCGTATTTAATCTTTGGTTCCATTGTACTATCTACAACACAGCTAACTGACCATCGGTGCACCTTAAGTGCATTGTAATAAGGTTCTATATAAACACAGGATGGTCAGTTAACAGTGTTGTCGTTTGTACGATCCGTATATGCGGATGGTAGTGTCTACGTAAAGTCAAGACATTAATGAATACGATCTTACTAACCTACTGACTGTTCCCATAACTGAACTATATTGATTGGTTTATTGGAAATAATATCCGAAATTATATTAAGTCTGCTTTTGTACGATATTTTTTCTTTTTAACCCCCGACGAAAAAAGAGGAGTAGCTCCTAAATGAATGGACCGATTTTAATTTTTGTCCTAAAGCTGACGTGATCGAGATGGTTCTAATTAGCAACGTATCAACAAAATCGGATTAGCTGGTTTTGAGATATTCAACTTGAAATGAAAATGTTGGGTCTTTTCAAGTTATTGATTATTTATTTATTTAAACTTTATTGCACAAAACCAAAATAATGTACAAATGGCGAACTTAATGCCAAATGGCATTCTCTACCAGTCAACCATAAGGCCAAACAGAGACACTTAAAATGATGTGCAATAAGAGTTTAAATAAAAAAACTATATGCGTCTGCCTCAGTCAGTATTCGGACACCGTTGCAGGTCGCCAACAATGGCGGGCGGTCTATTCGCGATCCGGCGGTCATACTACTGGGAGCTCGGAGCTTACGACGAGCAGATGGCCGGCTGGGGCGGCGAGAACCTCGAGATGAGCTTCCGCATCTGGCAGTGTGAGTCAATGCCTCTGATATACCATCGTCTTATTCTTTACGGGTTTATACTCTCCTGGTACTTGAAAAAAAGCAGCGATTGTAAATCGAATACTTTTTGCACCGCGAGCCTACCGATTGCGCCAATTTTGTTATAAAGTGGTGATTTTGATGATAAAGATGATGAGCTGCACATCGAGCAGTGCAAATGTTGTGTGTTTCGACGGTGGATGTTGGCGATTTGGCGCGATGTCTACTAGGAGCTTGTCTTTTACGCCGACTTGCGATGAGTTTACGCATCTACCAATATGAGTAGACCTTAGTCATCATATATTTCAACCATCATAAGGCCTAATTTGTCTAGACAAATGATTTAAGCAGCGTCTGTACTGGAGAGACAACGCCTCTTTTTGACTGTGAGACCCTAGTAGATTCATATCCCTTTTTAAGAAATAAACGCCTTGACCATGTATGACCATCTGCCGTTACGTCGCGTCGGTTTCCAGAGACCGGTAAGACCTAGAAACACTAGTTCACTACAAAAAGAAACTGTGCTTATTAGACATTATGTTCACAGGCGGCGGCACACTGGAGACGATCCCTTGCTCCCGGGTAGGGCACGTGTTCCGCTCCTTCCACCCGTACGGGCTCCCCGCCAACTCGGACACGCACGGTGAGTTCCTAGTGTTGACGCGCGTTGTGTTTGTTGCAGGCGGCAGCACGCTCGAGATCATCCCGTGCTCGCGGGTCGGGCATGTATTTAGGTCGTTCCATCCGTACGACCCACCGGAGAGTATCGACTCGTTCGGTGAGGCTGTGTTGCGTGTGTAGAACAGTGTTTTTCAAAGTTTTTCATGGCGCGACCGCCTTAGAATGGATACATATTCGCCACATCCCCTCCTCTGTTCCAAATTAATCCTTACATCACTTTAACTTTAAAAAGACGACTAGTTGCGACCCCCTTTAAGAGGCTACTCGATGCCATTAGGGGTCGCGCCCCGCAGATTAAAAAACACTGGCCTAGAGGTTACAGCCGTCAGAAGGCTAGCTTTATGGTAGTTTTCCACTGGGTGAAGTGAGTAATTTCATTCGTTTTCCATTACATTTGTAAATAAAATGAAAAATCCTGTATCGTCGGTGGAAAAACTGCTTTAGCCACGACAATGTAAGCTTATAAAAGTCATCTAAAGTCTCTAACTCCAAACACTTGTAGTCCCAACGCAACGGTGTCTATCGTCAACTGTCACAGCAATGGGATATTATGTAATTAGTTTTAGTGTCCACAATATAAGGTATTCAGAATAGAACACGTCACAATCTGTGATTTTTCTGAGTCTATAAATTCTCAAATCTGCAGATTTCCAGGTATGCAAATTATTTTCTTTTGACTGATTTCCATTGTTTTGAGATACAGAATTTAACTTAACAAATATCTGTAGATGAATATTTAAGGACAGACAAAAATACATAGGAAGAGCACGAACAAACCCATGTTACCATTGCATAGACGGCTGTAGATATATCCTGGGAATCAGTAGAGATGAGAACTTTCGTATGGAACTGTAAATTGAAATATTTATGTTGCAATACGCACACCGCAGTAGATACATACCAAGTGTAGGAGACATTGTAAGGAAAACTGTTACCCTGATGAAATAGTTTTTTTGTAATTTGAAAACCCTATTTCTTAGTAGTCTGGCAAACAAAAGTTAATCTAACTAAATTCAATCACGTCGCAACACTGTTGTTCGAAATGTAAGCGTATGACGTTTAGTGTTGCCGCCTAATTGAATTTAGTGAGTTCAACTTTCGTTTGCCAGACTCAAGTTTCCTGAAAAAATAATTGATGTTGAATAATTGAATGATTGGTGAGTAACATTGAGTGAGTTTCGCTACATCGTCACCTTCACGCTGTATTAGTGTTCCTAACAACCTTGTTAGTTTAGTTTTGTCAATGTGTCTGAAACATCAGCTATGTACTCGTAACGGGAGAATAATGCCACATCCGACCGTCACGTCAGGAATCAACACGGCGCGCATGGCTGAAGTATGGATGGACGATTACGCGGAGCTTTTCTACTTGCACCGACCTGATCTCAGGGTGAGTCCTGTCTGTTTGTCAGAAACACTTATTGCACGTTCTTAAATAAAATAAAATATTACGGGACAATCTTACACAAATCGACCTAGTCCCAAACTAAGCAAAGCTTGTATTCGGGTACGAGACGACGATAAACCTACTTATATAGATAAACACAAAACTTAAATACATAGAAAACATATGCTCACACACAAATATTTGCCCTTACCGGATTCGAACCCAGGCCCTCTTACTAGTAGACAGGGTCACTTACAGACATAGATATACCTCATGTCATTGTATATGCAAAGTTTCGTTACAATCCAACACGTAGTTTTAAAATGAGAGCGTAACTACGTTTGTATGGAGAATCGAGCTTACTGCGGACTCTTAAGTGATATTTTAGACGAGATAAAATTCTATAGTATTAACTTGATTCTGTCGTAAAATAATGTATTGTTGGGGTAGGCTGAGTAAAAAAGGAAAATGAAGACCCAACTTTGGTTTTTTTTTCTATCGAGGTAAGTTTAGGCAATCATGTGTCGAATAAATCAGATAAACAATCATGTAGTCAAGAATCATATTTCTGAAATCAGACTTTATTGTTTCTTCATCTAGTCAGAACAGCGTTTCAAAGCACGCGATAGTTTCCAATTCACCCCTTAGTCACGTGGGCAGCTAGTCCGATATAAATGACTTGAGCCCCTTGTATCAGCTAGTGTTGCTGCTAAGTAAGTGGTTCGTCTTCAGAAAAACCCCATCATCGGCGACGTGACGCACCGCAAGGTCCTGCGCGAGAAGCTGCACTGCAAGAGCTTCCAGTGGTTCCTGGACAACGTGTACCGGGAGAAATACGTGCCCGTGCGGGACTCGACGGCGTTCGGCCGGTGAGCGACACTCATCCTAACTGTTGTCACACCCTGAACCATTTGACATGTTGACGCTGTTGCGCTCTGTGTGGCACCAATCACGGTAGGCAGGTGCAACAAGGGTGTCCCGCTCCCACAAACTGGAGGCATTGCAAACAAGATTTTTAAAAATATTAGTCAATAGGAAAACAAAAAAAAGTTGCAAGGGAGATTATTCAAAATAATTTAAAATTTGTAAAATCCTTCCAATTAGTTTAAAACATAAATATCTACTAGCGGTAAACAACCATGGCAGTCAGGTGCATAGTCCAACACTTATAGAGCATAAGCATGGCACTAGATCGGTGTCTGCGGGTAAGTATGAAGTACCTCGTGTAAATAACTATTTTGGGAGATAGAATGTTAGCTAAACGACTTCCGTACCTACTAGACACCTTGCCCGAAGACATTCGACACGAGCCAAATAGGCTTAAATTCAAAAAATCTTTGAAAACGTACTTACTCCGAACACTTGAGTGACAAATGCTAACAAGTAAATTCCTCCTAACAAATGTTTTAGCGCGGCGCTATATGTGCCTACATTATGCATTATATATATTAGACACATAGTTAAAATCATAGTGTAAAAGTTAAATATTGTGATAGATAGTTTTTATAGAGACTCGTACCTGCAGACAAACTGTTAAAACAGTTTTGCAGGAAAATGTATTAGATTAAGTTTTGTATCCCATTGTTTAGTAATAATAATAATAAAAAAATGTCATTGCCCCGCGCGCAGCGAGCGTTTGATAAAAGTATAGTCGGGTCTTCTTCGGAAGCCATAACCTACAGGTTTCCAAATAGATGTGGCTGTGGTGGTCGCCACTTTTAAGGAGGTAGGTACGTTTGAATCACTAATATTAAGATTACACCCTTCAACTGCTGTCTTCATACTCATGATATACCTACCTGTCACACAAACAGTGTAAATGACACCTTCTAGATTTATTATGACAAAATAGAAAAATGCGAGGAACTTATTTGACGTTCGGCGGTTAAAAGATTGAAACCACGCCACGGTTGATAGTCTTCAGAAAAAACACCTTACAAAAGACCACAGTCTAACACTGCTCCATATTCTGATCTACTTCAACCTGAGCACAAGATTTAGGTTTTTTCTCAAACTCCATTAAAGTTCTAAAATCGCTGGCATCGCGAGCGCCCTTGATTAAGAACCGCGTATAGGTTTGATTCGAAACAAGTCGTGCGATACTTGACTTGAACGACCAGTCTGAATATTTGAATTTCTGAAACTCGCGGAAATTTTCTGTATAAACATTTCCAAAATCACCGAAACTCGACTGTGTGTTCAGAGTCCAGAACGTGGCCACCAACCTCTGCCTGGACACGATGCAGCGCGAGGGCGAGGCGTCACCGCTCGGCTTCTATCCCTGTCACTCCAAGCTGACGGACACGCAGTACCTCTCCCTCTCGCTCGCGGGCCAGCTGCGCGACGAGGAGCGGTGCGCGGAGGTGCAGTTTATGAGGTGAGTCATATCGCAATAAAAACGTGAACTAGGACCATGTATCTCAGTTAAAGAGATAACATCCACAATCAACTAGGATTGAATCAGGCTTTACTTGCGGAATTCCATGATAAGTTTCTAGAACAGTATTCTTTTGCTATTCCAAAGCACGTGCAGGTCTATTAGCGATGATGAGATGCACTTATTAACATTTTTTGCATGCGGTTAATAGTCCCCGCTCCGCACGTGTAAAAAAACAAACCCCCCACAAATAATGAAAACACTCGACACGTGTTTCGCCTGTACCAGCCATCATCAGGAGATGTTGCTTGCGCTTGCATGCAGCGCGAGACCACATACTCTAAATGGAAAGCAATAAAATATCCCTGTCTGATCGTCCGCACCGTATAGGACCTATCTTAGTCCCATTCCTGAAGTTCCCTACAGTTTTAGATCTGCTTTATCGTCCCTGTGCTGTATTTCCTATGGTCCCTGTCAATCTTTTTAACTTTTTTGTAATCTCCCTTAGTCCTAATTCTCTTCCTGGCGTCTCTGACGGTCGTCTTCCTTTCCAGTCGATTACCACTGTCTGACTCTCGTTTTATCGAACGGTGTCAGCCAGTGACAGACGCTCTAATCTTGTCACTTATCGTGTGATAAGGCCGCCCATGATACGGGGGGCTGTTCTATAGTTACCACTCATTCTGTCACATCAATGGTGACAGGCAATTGTACCAGTTTGGTATTGTTGAGATTAACATTTAGCAACAATATTATTTGTTAATTAAGACTAAAACCCTGCTACAGGGTGGACCCCTTACTTCGTTCAGTGTTACTCTAATGTTTTCAACGAATGATGTGTTCGTCTGCCAGCAAGCTACAAGCTACGGAACTTACCGTTTCAGATTCACCAAGATAAAGAGGTTGTTTCGCAAGATCATGTCGTGGTTTAGATCGTGAGTTTGTGTCTCGTGTGTATCTAATAGAAGCACAGGTAAGTAGTCAATGTGCACAATACCTGTGGCTTTGTGTCATTTCTACGACTTCTTGTGACTATGTTTATAACATTATTGATAATTTGATGTCTGTTTAGTAACACTTCATTGTAAGAATGTAATAGTCACGGTTACATGTATACTAATATAACAAGGAAAAATCGTCAGTATTGTAAGATCGTATGTAGGAGGGAATACAACCTGACTGAACCTGACTGTGGTGGTCGTCCTTCCCGCAGGAGCCGGCAGGACTCCGCGGACGACGAGGAGGCGCGGCTCGTGGTGATGGTCACCTGCAGGGACAGCACCGCCAAGATGGTGACTATACTATTATTATTATTATTATTGGGAGCTTATAATGTCCCACTGCTGGGTAAAGGCCTCCCCCTCCCTTTCCAGTGTTCTCGATCCTGAGTTTCTTGTGGCCAATATTATAGATAAATAAATACTTAAATACATAGAAAAAATAAATCAAATATTCGTGCTCATCAGTCAAATAAATGCCCTTACCGGGATGCGAACCCGGGACCTCCGGCTTCGTAGGCACGGTCACCACTAGGCTACAGAGGTCGTCTAAATAAATCAAGCTCAAGAAATAGGAACTCATTTCATCCCTCAACAGACACGAGAGGTGTTACAGTTGTTTCGCGTGTTTACCTGACGAATTTATCCGAGATTAACCGAACGTCTGACTTGTATTCCGAGGTGATCTTGCGAGGTCATGCAGTCACAAAAACCCGTATTTTATACATAATCACAATCAGTTTAACTTGACGCATTCAGTAATGACATCAACTGTTTGAATGGCATGGCACTTATATGAGACATTTACAGTTAATTCACTTCTGATAAACTACAATAATCAGTAACATCTGGCTTAATTTATTGTTTATATTATTTTGGGGCCCCTACCCCTCCGCCTCCTAAAGAGCAAGTAGCATGCGATTGGAAGAGATGGCCACATTAAGGCACGTTTGGCCTATTGTCAACCAATTTGATTCCTCGGCCACTATGGAACCTTGTCGTTTTAATTGCTAGATGCCATAGCGACTGTTGTTTAAACGTGACCATAGCAACTCTAATGACGCACAGTAATTTCAAAATACTAGATGCTAACATCCGGTTCCGTTTCACAAAGAGTAGCTAATTTGACTCGTTGGGAAAGTATCCAATTTACGACTTAACATATCTTTACGTCACACCTGGCCATAATGCGAGTTTTACTGCACGCTGCGCGTACGGTCAAACTCGCATTGTGGCCAGATGAAGACGTAAAATTGTGTACTTACCACGGGCGGTAATTCGTAATGCCCCAGATCGCATATTTATCACAATTCGGTTCGGGCCACAAACAACTGCGATCTGGGCCATTCACGAATTCACCGCCCTAGGTACGTAATCTACTATTATAGCACACCTCAAAACATGAATCAAATAACAATTGACAGTCGGAAACAATCGGAAATAATCGTAGATCGCCTCATTTCGTCGGCTTGGTATGACACACTTGACAGGACAGTTGCCCCGTTACGTATAAACTAATTCTATTGCGCATGTGCAATAGCAACACTTTTAATAAATGACCGATATGTACCGAGGAAGTGTCAGTGAAATGTGCTTTTTTGCCATGTAAGATTTTCACTTTGACGTTTGATGGCGTTTTGTATTTGCCATGCCATCATCAACAGAGCGGAGAAAGTTTCATTTCACCTCTACACGTAACTCCCAAACGCCGCGATAGTGAAACTTGATTTTTTTATCAGTGACAGACCTAGTTAAGAGCAATCTTGGTGCTGGTCACAAGTCGCACTTTTCAGTTTTTTTGGAGGAAAAATTAAAACCAAAATGTGAAAAAAACTTAATAGCTCGGTAACCAAAGGTGAGATTCCGAAAATAAGAACTAGTAAATATGCGCCAAAAAGTCCTTTGTTCCTCTAAGTCCTCTATTGATCATAAATAAATATCTTGATCAGATAAGCTTACATAATTTTTTTCATAATTTGAAAAAAAGTATTTGAAATAGACTTGTGGGTGTTCTAGTTTAAAATGCATTCCTTGATCGATTTATGCGATTGAACACTGTGTGTCGTAAGGCATTTGAATTGAACAACCGTTATTTAGTTTATACTCGTGACAGCGCCATCTAGCGGCCCACAAAACTACATCGTGTTAAACACGGGTACTATAGTCTCTACGCTGGCCCAGGGCGGGTTGAGGACTTCACATACACCTTTGAATTCTTCACAGGTGTATGCCCAAGACATAGCCAGTGAATAAAGATTGTTCTAGAAACTTGTTATTACGGTTGACCCACAGCAATGGCGCTACATAGCCGCCACAGGGCAGCTGCAGCACGTGGGCACGGGGCTGTGCTTGGACACGCGCCGCGCACGTGCCGGGCACGACGCGAGCGCGCGCCCGTGCACGCCCGAGGACACGCCGTCCCAGCGGTGGGCGTTCGACTACACGGGGGACGAGTCGCACTGTGAGTAGACAAGCACAGCTGTGGCACGCCCGAGGACACGCCGTCCCAGCGGTGGGCGTTCGACTACACGGGGGACGAGTCGCACTGTGAGTAGACAAGCACAGCTGTGGCACGCCCGAGGACACGCCGTCCCAGCGGTGGGCGTTCGACTACACGGGGGACGAGTCGCACTGTGAGTAGACAAGCACAGCTGTGGCACGCCCGAGGACACGCCGTCCCAGCGGTGGGCGTTCGACTACACGGGGGACGAGTCGCACTGTGAGTAGACAAGCACAGCTGTGGCACGCCCGAGGACACGCCGTCCCAGCGGTGGGCGTTCGACTACACGGGGGACGAGTCGCACTGTGAGTAGACAAGCACAGCTGTGGCACGCCCGAGGACACGCCGTCCCAGCGGTGGGCGTTCGACTACACGGGGGACGAGTCGCACTGTGAGTAGACAAGCACAGCTGTGGCACGCCCGAGGACACGCCGTCCCAGCGGTGGCACGGGGCTGTGCGTGAATCATTATCCTCCTAGCCATGGGTCCGCTTCGACACATAATCCCTAGATTTGGCCTTCCAGCCCAGAGGGAAAACTAGACCTTATTGGGATTCGACCGGTCTCCTCACTATGTTTTCCTTCACCGAAAAGCTAACGGTAAATATTCCGTACATAAGTTCCGAAAAACTCATTCTCACGAGCCGGGATTCAATCCCACGACTGCCGCTTGAACCACTGGGCTGGCGACGACTAGCGTCCATAATCGCGTCCATAGTCCGCAAGATTTGATTGATCGCAACTGCTCCAGTTGATATTAGCGGGGTTCCTACTCATGCATCATTTTGGCAGGGATCCTGGCCGAGTATAGACGTGTGAGCTCATTGTGCGTGCATTTTATCAGTTTTCGAGTCATTACTAATGTAATTTTTGTATCCCGTCAGTTGCATAAATACGTGTTACGATTGTGAAAGTAAAGTAACGTGTGGTTGTTGCAGCGGGCGTGCTGCCGGCGGAGCTGGAGCAGGTGCTGGGCAAGATCCGCGGCCAGCGGTGAGTGCACACACACATTAAGCGGCGAATACACGCGCCGTTCGCCTAGTCATCATCATCATATCAGCCGAAACACGTCCACTGCTGGACATATGCCTCCCCCCAAAGAGTGCCACAATGACCGGTCCTGCGCCGCTCGCATCCAGCGGACTCCTGCGACCTTTACCAGGTTATCACTCATCAGTCCACCTTCCGGTGCGTGGTCGCCACTCGATAACCTTTCCGCCCCAACGGCCATCAGTTCTACGTGCAATGTGCCCCGCCCACTGCCACTTAAGCTTAGCGATTCGGAGGGCTATATCCGTTACCTTAGCTCTGCTGCCTGCAGAGAGCCTCATTTCTGATGCGACCACGCCGAGACCCTCCCAGCATATCCTTCTCAATTGCCCTTTGGGTCAGTTTCAACTGATTGATTTATTTAATGACGCTGAACTCGTTTCAATCGACTTCGAACAACGGTTGTCGTCCTCACATTAGTTTGTCCGCCTGCTGCGTCACATAGATAGCTGACATCAGTCTTCGGTCAGCGATTGCGGCTGACTGCCGCCGTCTGCGCTGTTGCGGCGACCGACAACGGGCTCCTAGCTCCCAATGACCTTCGATCTGCAACTGTCCGTTTTTTCGTGGTTTTTTATGACTTGTCGTATTAACAACGAGGTTTACCGCAATAGTATCCCACATTTACTTCAAAATTCACAGTCTTCGAGATATATGGCATCAAACTTTGGCCGATGTAGGCCAAAAGACCAGTTGTATTTTTGGATGTATTTTTGTGAACATGAGTTCATCTTCCTCCTAGCGTTGTTCCCGGTTGTGCCCTAAAGGAGCCCGGGCTCCGCTGTGACACCTAATCCCAAGACTTTGCATAGGCACTAGCTTTACGAAAGCGACTGCCATCTGACCTCCCAAGCCAGAGGGAAAACTAGACCTTATTGGGATTAGACCGGTTTCCTCACGATGTTTTCCTTCACCGAAAAGCTAACGTTAAATATTCCGTACATAAGTTCCGAAAAACTCATTGGTACGAGCCGGGATTCGAACCCACGACCGCCGCTTGACAGCCGCATGCCTGAAACACTAGGCTACTGGCTACAGGCTCTTATGTGAAAATGAGAAAAATGAAAATGTCTCGTACGTTATTACTGTTATTAGACGTCAATAAGGAACAGTTATTATGTAGATTTCATATATAAAAGTGCCTAAACAACATACTTATATCGAAAAAAGAACTTTTTTTGGACCATTGTTGAAAAATCATTAAGAGAAAAAAAAATTTTTCAAAAATCCTATTTTGCAAATGTAGATAAAAGATTGAAGAACCGATAAGCGTTTGTGCCCTAAATAATATATCTACAAATCACAATAGATCGGCGATGGCCGCAGGGATACAAGGGCTCTCACAGGCCGGAAGCCACCATACATTTGACGGAGGGAGATCAACTCAAAACTCGACAAAAGGCCCCTTAATATATTTCCCGCTTTTCACAATCACCTTGTTTAGAAGTAAGGGGGACGTTGCACATGTACCACGAAATGCTAGCTTCATTACATACATAGATTGAAATAATTCTATTCATATGACCGAGTCGAAACGGAAATCTTTTCAAGAAATCAACAACTACAAGGAAAGTAATCAACGATGCTACATATACCAAAATACGTATTACTTGTATATTTCAAGGGAATTCTCCGTTAGCTAGTTTGCTTATAGCACAGCGCCACCTATTGGGGAGTTGGAACAACGCGATATCTAAGTTCTTTTTAGGGTCATTGTCAGATTTAGGTTCACGTCTTTTCGGTGGACATTGCCAAAGTTAAGGGCTTTAAAGCCTAATTTTTAGTTGAACTCTGAATCCGCATAAACGGCGTCGCCTCTTCTATAATTCTATGCGATAAAAACATATTATATATAAACATAAGCCATTAACTATTGCCCACTGAAAAGACGATTTTTGTTTTACTGACTGACAATGACCCTTTACAAGCATAAGCTGTAACCTTACATTGTTGTAACACGTCCGAAATTAACATAAGCATGTTAATTGTATATTTGAATGGAAAATATACTAGTGTATGTAGTTTATTTTCTTTATACCAACTGATCGACCAAATCATGCATGTCATTGTAAGGCTATTACCTAATAGCCTTACAATGACGCCTTGCAATAATGTATGCCTTACAATAATAAAAACATAAAAAAGATAACAGAGTGTACATTAATAAACGAAAAATAAAAATAAAAATAAAAATACAAATAACGATATAATTTACGATGTCAAAAACAGTGATAATATTAATGTTTAATGTCCATAAATTGCTTTACCGAATATAATGCGTTTTTCAATAAAAAGTTTCTCAGTTTGCGTTCAAATGTTTCGTCAGATGACTCTGTTCGCAATTCGGCGGGTAGTCGTTCGTAATAGGTTGGGCCTATCACTCGAGGATTCCTACGTGAAAGTGCCATGCGACGCGGGACCGTGCTGAGTCTCCCTGTTGATCGGAGTTGTTTGCCCGTGACCTCAACACGTTTGAACATAGGCAAATTCTTTCTCACGAACATCAATACCTCATATATGTACAGTGAGTAGTGTGTCATGAGGCCGTTACTTTCAAAAAGTTTCTTACACGGATGTCTGTGTTTTACTCCAGCCAGTATTCGGATAGCGCGTTTTTGGAGTATGAATAATCGCTCTGCGTCCGTAGAATTGCCCCATATCATACATATGTATATATACTATATAGATATACATACATATGTGAATTTGTGTTATTTTTTATGTGTCTGTATTTTGTAATTTGTCCTTGCGTGTGATCGTGGCGTCAGTGTCCCGTGCCGCACCAAATGGCCACAACGGGAGACCAGCGCAGGCGTCGCCAGCATTACGCTGAGTTGTGACCATTTCGTGCCAAATGCGTATGTGCGTATGTGTCTACAGTTTGTTTGTCAGGAATAAATGTTTTCTTTCTTTCTTTTCTTCCAAATCACAGTACCTAAGTACTATGTTTCTGTCTGTGAACTTGCAAACGTGTAATTGTAGCCTTAGTTTTTAATTTGTTGTTTTATACATAATAGTGAATGTGAGGAAAGGAACGATTTACGTTGCAATCCCTCGCGGTGGGCGGTATATGTTTTTAACCGACTCCAAAAAAGGAGGAGGTTTCTCAATTCGACCGTATATATATTTTTTTTTATGTATGTCCGCGGATAACTTCGTCGTTTATGAACCGATTTTGATTATTCTTTTTTTGTTGGAAAGGGAGTATCCCAAGGGTGGTCCCATGGTAAGGAAACCAGGATCTGATGGTGGAATCCTGAAGAAATTGAGGGAAACTCTCGAAAAAATTGTCTTTCCGTCTAGTGTGTTCCTTAATATTATTCAATATAAAGAATTTTAAAGCCCTATTATTTTCCCTAATAATCAACGCATTTGCTCTCGGAAATCAGTTCATGTGGTAAATTGGAAAATAAATGTGGAAATGTTCTCGTGGCTTGGCGGAGTACTAAATTGAAGTCGGTTAAAACTTTGTTTTTAAAGTAAATTATGTTGAAAATGAACGCGGGACGGAATGCATAACTCGTATAGAATATGTATTAGTTACAAATGCGATACTAGATGGCGTTGACCCCTCTTTTAGATGGCGCTATAGAGATTTTTCCTAATTTACGTAAGAAGGCTTACAATGTCTTGTTAACCGAGGTCAAACTACCAATGAAGCGCTCTGGCCCGAATAGTGAGTTTCAATTGTTCACTCAGTAGGCTAGTGTGCTCACAGTACGAGCACAGCGCCAGGGAGTTGGAACAACGCGATGTCAACGTTTTTTATTATTTACAGAAACGTCACTATTGTCCGGAGGTCCTGGGTTCGAATCCTGTTAAGGGCATTTATTTGTGTGCTGATCACCAGTGATTGTAACTTTTGTAGCATTTTTGGTGCAGCGTAGTGTTGTTAACGGAATTGGTATAAAGAATTTCAATCCTAATGCTTAATTAGCGTTAATAACGTTAATATTAACCCTAATTAACAATTTTGATTGATATAGTCTATACCAATTCCGGTAACAACACTACGCCGCACCAAAAATGCTACAAAAGTTACAATCACTGGTGATCACAAATATTTGTTACTGTGTCATGGATGTTTTCTATGTATTTAAGTATTTATTTATCCCATTAAAAACATTTCATCTAAAGTGATTGTCAAGAACTCCGTAGCTCATATAGCTTTCAGCGTGAAAAAGAGATCAGATCGCAATTAGCGACTCGACACGGCTTAACTCTACCTGCCAGCTGCCACGCTCTACAAATTCCACATCTTGGATAAAAAGTATCGCTTGGATGTGGCCAACACCCCGGTCGCTGCATCGACTCCCGCGCGTGCCATACGGTATGAATTTATGATGATATTCAATAAGCGACGGGTCTATACTTTTTAGCCAAGATATACAATTAGTAAAGCGCGGCTGGTCGATTATATTAAGACCTCTGTAGCCTAGTGGGGAGTGACCCTGCCTACGAAGCCGGCGGTCCCGGGTTCGAGCCCGGTACGGGCATTTATTTGTGTGATGAGCATGAATATTTGTTCCTGAGTAGTACTAGAAAACACCCATGATTTTCTAGGTATCTAAGTATTTATTTATCTATATAAGTATGTATATCGTCGTCTAGTACCCATAGTACAAGCTTTACTTAGTTTGGGCACACTTGAAGCGATTTGGGACTGATTTAAAGTATAGGTTAAAACTTTGTTTTTAAAGTAATTATTATATGTGCTATTTTCCAAGCACGTGACAAGTCCCTGCGGTGTTGATATTGTCTCCCGGCTTAAGGAACAAAATAACAGCCCGAAATAGTTGATTGACCCGCTTACTGTGTTGTCCAGCCGCAAGTCTCGCTCGCTGCTCTCCGTGCACGAGGAGGAGGCGTCCCCGGAGCCCCCCGCGGGGCATTTGGCCCGGGCGGGGGACACGGCCCCGGCGGGGGACACTGCCCCGGCGAAGGACGCGGGGGCGGCGCCCTCGCGGCGGCACCACGAGCGCCGGCGCCACCGCTCCAAGAAGAAGGTGTGAGACTGACTAGAATTAGAGGGTGCGCACGCGCGAGGTGTTTTAATGCACGTTTGTTTAGTGTTAGTTTGTGTTAATTTCACGGGTTTCGTGAAGGGTACACGGAAACAATGTCTAAATTTTCTATGAGATTTAATTTAGTTTCTTGAGTACAATCGTGCTTTCTTGGGTGCGTACGGGACATATTTATGTGTAACTTGTATGCACCCATAGGTTTACACTTGACTGTACACGTTTTCTAATTAAAATCACGGATATAAAAAATATTAGATTTTTCGTGTGCTCTTCTAATATTGTTGCATTTACAGAAGTTGCGGAAAGTTGAGAAAAATTCCGGATATTTCAGGAAAGTTAAGCAAGACTTTAAAACAGCTTTCATTTGAAAAAAATACTTTATTTTCCTATAAGAATTTTTTGAAATTTTGTAAACTTTCTGTCAGTACATCAGAAGTGGCTGTCCGCCCATAGGCTGTTTAAGCACTTTGCTATACGACTTCCAAATCAATTCAATCTTCCTTCGTCCACTTAGTGGAATGCATCAACGAATATTGCCAGCGGATTCCTGTTCAATTCCTGGAAGTATTGAATCATGAAGTCAAATGAAATTCAATATTTGGAGTCTCATCCATAATGAAATCTCAGTCGTTATTTTCCCACAGCAGCACTGAACCGCGGCGGTCAATAGTAAACCTGTCATTAACTGAAATTGATTATTGACCGCCACCGCAGGCCGCGCCAGTGTGATGCACCATTGACATATTTACTGTTTATCCAATGAGCCTTACCGAACGCAAGACTTTGAACGGGTGTCTTTATGTTGTTCACATGCGGCCGGTGCCCCCTGGATGGAGGGTATGTGCGCGTGAGAGATGTCTCTTTGATCGTTGCTCCACAAACTATAGCGGTGAGAGTCATCGTTACAGCGACACACGAACTGTTATACAAGTTTACAAATATTTAACTTACATCTTAGTAAGTTTGTGTAGGGCAATTTTTTTTTGTACTTGTCAGATGACAAGCAATATTATGCCAAGTACCATAAAGCTGGTCTGATGATGGAGACTGAAGGTGGCCATAGGAACTCCTCAATTACAAGAGATAAACCCGTCGCGTCTGTGCTCATTAGAATCCTCTAAGTAAAGTAATATTGTACCAAAAATGTCGTTTTCTTACACTCTACTAATGTTATGGCCGTATGAATAAGCGATAACAAACGTAGCTAAAATTCGTTGGTCTTTATTTGTCACTGATATTTGTGTTCGTCAGAAAGAGACAAAACACATTTTATTTATGAGAGGCATTTTAAGTTCTATGAATATGGGGGTCAGTCTTTGACCTCACGTTCATGTCATGCATGTCTTTTCCAAGACCCCTCATAGTGTTCGTAGCGGGTATTATAGTGTTCTATCTATTATCTAGTATTATGGTTCGTCACCAGATAATAGCCACTATAGTGCCCATAATGTTATTAGCTAAATCACCCAATTTCCAATAGTTTCTAGGCACGCGTCGTCAGGTCAATGTTGAAATATTTTATTGAAAAGGATTTAACCTGTCCAAATTTAATTTAGTCGATATTAGTGAATGATACTTTAAGTGGTATTTGTAACAATTATGTAAGTATCTACTTAAAGAAAAGCTGTTCATAGTAATGACGTACGGCCGTTTTCATAAACGTTCTATAAGCCTGTTTTAACTAAAATGCCGTTAAAATTCGTTTGTCCTTATCTGTCACTCTGATATTTGTGTTCGTAAGAAAGGGACAAAGCACATTTTATTTAGCAAAGGCATTTTAATTTTTATGAATAAGGGGGTTAGTGTTTAATGTCGAGGATTTACTGTCTGTCATTAACGCCGGACGTTGTAGTCCGGGTTTCTAAACGGTCCTATGTTACAAGGTACAATAAATTGTATAGCGATACGAGCACCTTAGGTCACAATCGTACTAATTACTTTTTAGTCAATTAAATAGGGATGTAGATACTAAATAAAATAATCAATAAGACTATATTTTCTCGAAAATGGATTAAAAATGTAGTCAAATGGAGAAAAAAACAATGCAAGAGGTTAAATAATCACAAAGTTAAAAGTGTCCAAAGTTTTAAGAGGGACTGCTCCTTTTCCGTAAAACGCGCCTTCGTATGAAACGATTGTCATTTACTGTGAAACTCACAGATCGTGTTCTCTCTATAACAAGCAATTTAAAACGTTAGTAGCTTCGTAATTATATACTTATTTGATATATATGAATGGGATTTTCGTCACTAGACATATTTTATTGCCTTCTTTCTTTTGGAGTAATAATATAAAAATTTACCTTCTAATAAAATTGTTATTATCTTTCCTGAAGATGTCCGGGTTCCAGAAGAATTGAGAGGGCGCCACTGCCCACGACCGGAAGTAGCCGTTTGCGTCAAATGAGTCACTCCACGCCATCGCTGTGTCGTCACATCCGCCTTTGCTAACCTGTCAACCCGAGAACTAGCGCCCGTTAACGCGCCGCCATGTTGGCTTTCTCATTGTTGCGTTGTCTGCCATAGAGATCGGACGTAGTGTAGCTATTTTATAAATTGTGCAACGAGGAATTTTAAGCCTCGATTCTTTAAAATCATATTACCTGCATGGTCGGCAACGCCCAGAAACCAACGGGGAAGAAATCTTCGTCCGCTGGGGTATCGACTTTAAGTTCACCTCGGACGGCACCCACTTCTGTGGCGATACGTCTCGATCGACTCGCAAGTCTCAAACGCCTACTGTCACGACGTGTTCAACAGTTTTTGGAGTTAAGACATGACCTACGCCACCTTCCAAGCTTGTGCCTCGCGCTCCATATCACCTCGACACCACGTTGGGCCTGTTTAACATAATGACTTCCAAGTGGGGCAGTCTCTTCTACTGGCCAGACCTGAAGAGGCAAGTCGTAGCCGATGACGGTTCACAATGTGCGGGCGTTTCTAGGTGACACGTCCGCCAGTTGGAGCGGAAAATACTCCTCCGGGCGTCACGCTGGCGCTCGCCTATTATCGGTACATACACGCCTGCATGGATCCAATTGCCATTGTGGCACTCCAGGTACATGATGAACAGCCAGGTACCCCTCCCATGCGCACTTATTTCTGTCAAATGTGTTCGAGTACTGCATTCATGATTCAGTACGAATTTATTATTCTTGTTCATAAATCTCGGGTTGACAGGTTAGCAAAGGCGGATGTGACGACACAGCGATAGCGTGGAGTGACTCATTTGACGCAAATGTCTACTTCCGGTCGTGGGCAGTGGCGCCCTCTCAATTCTTCTGGATCCCGGACATCGAACGGAACAGATAATACATTTTGGGCCTACACCCGTATTGTAACTTTATGCTTTGTCCTATTTGGTGTCTTGTGCCTCTTTTTGTGTACTAGATAAGTTAATTTTTTCTCAAACTTACTGATTCTGAATGTATACTTGAGATTATTTGAGTTGGCCGATTTGCATCAAAGTAGTAGAAAGCAACTTTACCGCCCAAGGTACGAACGAGCAAGAACAAGCAACGACTCCAATTCCAATTACAGTTTTATAAAAAGCCGGCCACGTTGAATAATCTCAAAGATAACATATTTTTAAGTACGTCGCACCATTTCATAATTTATACTCGTAACGCTGCATTTGCCAAGTCTGAACTGCCACCACCGAGGCGCTTGGACCAATGACGAGTGTTGTTTTGGCCAATGTTACTGGCTTGACTTTTATAATCGTAACTTATATCTTTATAAAATGGGCCCCAGCCCGGCTAGCACGATATGTTTTATCGTTATGTTTTACGTGACGTGTCGGTACAATTTCGCCGTAAAACGTGACGATAAAACCTATCGTGACAGCGCCTCAGATGCACAATTTATCCAATTCCAATAAAATCTCTCCAAAGCACTTATCCTTTAAAATAATTTAGTTGATGAACTTTTGTTCTGAATGTAGTATACAAAATAATGAAACGTAATAAAAAAATGCAGTCAAGTGTAAAAATATGTGTGCATACAACTTACTCATAAATATGCCCCTTTGCTCTAATGTCAGCGGATTGAGGTTCCAGTTCATATTAGGGTAAGATTTATTTATTTCGAAATAAAAATTACAATATAGATTGATTCGCATGCAATTTATGAGATGGTTAAATCGATACAATAGTTTTGCACTTGACTATACTATTTTATTCCTCCTACGAATAGATAGATATTAAGTAGGTATTTAATTGAGTAGATGCACAACATCTAGGCTTGACACCGACTGTCATTGCGATAGTCTATGTTTGCATTTTTATGAACACTGTAGAGGCGTAGATATATTTGCTGCTGTCAGTCAGATGAGTCAGTAACACCAAGGTCATTGCCAATATGTCAGATTTCCGAAATAATATATGATAATGAAGTGTTCTTATATTTTATCGTATAGTGTGGACTGATGTCTGAATCTGGTAAAAAAGATTTGTTACAATTCGTAGTGTTTTAGAAAGATGGATATGTTAGATGTTATTTATTATAACATGTCGTTAGTCACTGGTTAAGTATAAGTACGCGGCTCGTGAGTAAAACCTGCGCGGGAGTCGTTTTCTGGTGTAACCTGAGATATAACCACGAACATTGAAATTCGAAGGTCGGATATCTCTGTCTCTATCTCACTTATACACGAGTGACAGAGATGGAGATATTCTCTAGCCTTGCAGAGGCCTATTAAAAGGCAGCCGCCGCTTCAGTGGAATTTAACCGTTTTAAATTGTAACAGAGTTGCATTTGTTTTGTTAAGTTCGATTTTAAAACAAAGCAACTACTTTATTGCGTATTTCAGGCGATTCTAATTACATTGTCAATTTTACTAGTATGAGCGGCTGTAGGTCGCCCCCTTATCGCAGTCCTCGCCTGCGCAGCGCGCGGGTGCAAGGGTTTGACGACATCGGGGTAGCTATAGAGGATATAGGAATACGAACTCAGATATTCGATTGTGAGGTGGGGGAGGGGTGCGTGCACCCATAGCAACGGGGTGTCACGGGCCTGCGCACTATGCTTTAATGACGCCGTGTTGGTTCTGCTTTCGTGCCGGTGACTATAAAACGTAGTCCTATTAAAAAGTGCGTTAGAGACGCCACAGTGTATAGAGGTTGAAGTGTTTTCAACGGCTGCTGAAGCCTGGTTGCGAAATAAACGGTGCTATCTATCATTGTCTTTTATTACTTTATATCGGGGAGACATAATGGTCGCGGATTTAAAGGATTACTTCGATTCTGTCAGTCGTCTGATACCTCAGGTGCGACCAGTGTCGAAACGGCAGAAATAAAAGTAAATAAATATCGAGTTAGACTAGTGGAAAGTAATCTTTTAAATATGTGTAGAAAATGCGATAGTCCGCCTAAACTATTATATGGTCGCGCTTATCATTATAAAAGACGAGATAAAACATCCTTCTCTTAAAGCGCAATTTACACGCGCATGTTTCATTACATTGCGGTTTACCGGCGTACTTATTTTTAAGTTAGTTTCATCTATCAAACCCCGCAATGTGCATGCAATTTCTTACACGTGTAATTTGCGCTTCAGAAACGGGTTTTACAAGCGTGGCGCCACGAAACCGAAAAAAATGTGTTCGGGGATTCTTCACGAGACTTATTTAAAAAATCAACGCACGTGTGTTTCTTGGATTTGGTTTTCCACGTTAGCAAGCCAGGTGGGGACACGGTTCCGGTAAGTCAATTCCAGTTTTTTACTTATTTTGCAACATTGGTTTCCTTGTTTTTGGTTTTGTCACCGGTAAAACTAATCACAATGCTGCTGAGCAACGGGAGAACGTCTTTCTTTTATCCACCCAATTGGGTACTTTCCTGGGTAAAAACATAATTCTATGATAGATAGATTATGCTAAAAAGTAAGTGTACCACAATGTGACTACACACGGAACTTTAACGGGCTATATAATCATTTTTTTTTTGTTTGATTGACAAATTAAAAAATACGTATCCAATCTCTTTTGATAGTCTAACTGACGTACTTAATACCTTATTTTTTTAGGAAAGTAGCCGATTGTACAGAAGTACTTGACATTTGATTTTAATTTGTCCTTAGCGATTAAATAATTTCCTGTGCTCTTTTTTGGGGTTCCGTACCCAAAGGGTAAAAACGGGAGGCTCCGCTCTCTGTCTGTCTGTGAGTCCGGCTGTCACCAGGCCGTATCTCATGAACCGTGATAGTTAGACAGTTGACATTTTCACAGATGATGTATTTCTGTGGCCGCTATAACAACAAATACTATAAAACCGGTCAAGTGCGAGTCGGAGTGGGGTCCCATACAACAGACATGATTTTTTGGTGCGGAGGAATGGTACGGAGCCCTTCGCTTCGTGCGCGAGTCCGACTCGCACTTGGCCGGATTTATTACTAAGAGTATTACGCTACTTGCAGCTTCTACGTCTCTGTAAGAAACAAATGAGTGTGCCATACTATGGACTTTATAGTAAAAAAAAAAAGTAACATAACAGTCGTATTCACGTCAATGTTTCGGATACCTTTTGATGTCGATAAATTCGCCTGTTAAAGTAATTATTGAATTTCGTTCAGATTTGAGCCATTAGAGTAAATCGTCAATAACTGGCCACTTAAGGAGGTGCCATACAGGTGCTGCTATTAGTGCAGTACATTTATAGGGTACTTTCCGTTGCCCTAGAACTCTGAAATTTGCTAATGAATATCGTCTTATACTACAAGTACAGGGTAAAATGTAAAAAACGATATATTTGTAATTAAGTACGGGATGCTCTGTGGGCAAGTCCGCATCGCACTAGTCCGGTTTTAATAATGATGTTCTTACTAGGATTATTTTGACAATGCTCTAGATAATAGTTCGGTACCTATTTGGTTAGTATAATACAAAATACTAACTGATTCTTTGCTTTCTAAATATATTTGCGAAGTGGCTGGTTATTGGGAGGGTACAGTAATGCAGACATAGACGCTGCTTAAATAATGATCATGACAGATGTACGAGGCCAAAGATGATGATGACAGTAATACAGTGCAGTAAAGACGGATGCTGAACACAAAATGTGACAGCTAATTAGCTCTAAAGCTAATTAGCTGTCACACGCAAACTGGCGTTGCACTAACATAGCCCGAGTCCCCAGCAGCCCCACAAGAACAAGTTCATCGTGACGCTGGAGCGCACGCTGGCGAACAAATCGGTGGAGCACCTGGAGCTGGACATCCACTGCAAGCACAAGCGGCTCTACCCCAACAACACCTTCGTCAGGGACCTGGTCTCCATCCTGAACGACAGAGACATACGGGTGAGTGCTCTACACCTGGAGATGTCTCCACTGCCGGCACAAGGGGCTCTACCCCAACAACACCTTCGTCAGGGACCTGGTCTCCATCCTCAACGACAGAGACATACGGGTGAGTGCTCTACACCTGGAGATGTCTCCACTGCCGGCACAAGGGGCTCTACCCCAACAACACCTTCGTCAGGGACCTGGTCTCCATCCTCAACGACAGAGACATACGGGTGAGTGCTCTACACCTGGAGATGTCTCCACTGCCGGCACAAGGGGCTCTACCCCAACAACACCTTCGTCAGGGACCTGGTCTCCATCCTCAACGACAGAGACATACGGGTGAGTGCTCTACACCTGGAGATGTCTCCACTGCCGGCACAAGGGGCTCTACCCCAACAACACCTTCGTCAGGGATCTGGTCTCCATCCTCAACGACAGAGACATACGGGTGAGTGATCTACACCTGGAGATGTCTCCACTGCCGGCACAAGGGGCTCTACCCCAACAACACCTTCGTCAGGGACCTGGTCTCCATCCTCAACGACAGAGACATACGGGTGAGTGCTCTACACCTGGAGATGTCTCCACTGCCGGCACAAGGGGCTCTACCCCAACAACACCTTCGTCAGGGACCTGGTCTCCATCCTCAACGACAGAGACATACGGGTGAGTGCTCTACACCTGGAGATGTCTCCACTGCCGGCACAAGGGGCTCTACCCCAACAACACCTTCGTCAGGGACCTGGTCTCCATCCTCAACGACAGAGACATACGGGTGAGTGCTCTACACCTGGAGATGTCTCCACTGCCGGCACAAGGGGCTCTACCCCAACAACACCTTCGTCAGGGACCTGGTCTCCATCCTCAACGACAGAGACATACGGGTGAGTGCTCTACACCTGGAGATGTCTCCACTGCCGGCACAAGAGGCTCTACCCCAACAACACATTCGTCAGGGACCTGGTCTCCATCCTCAACGACAGAGACATACGGGTGAGTGCTCTACACCTGGAGATGTCTCCACTGCCGGCACAAGCGGCTCTACCCCAAGAACACCTTCGTCAGGGACCTGGTTTCCATCCTCAACGACAGAGACATACGGGTGAGTGCTCTACACCTGGAGATGTCTCCACTGCCGGCACAAGCGGCTCTACCCCAACAACTTCATCAGGGACCTGGTCTCCATCCTCAACGACAGAGACATACGGGTGAGTGCTCTACACCTGGAGATGTCTCCACTGCCGGCACAAGGAGCTCTACCCCAACAACACCTTCGTCAGGGACCTGGTCTCCATCCTCAACGACAGAGACATACGGGTGAGTGCTCTACACCTGGAGATGTCTCCACTGCCGGCACAAGGGGCTCTACCCCAACAACACCTTCGTCAGGGACCTGGTCTCCATCCTCAACGACAGAGACATACGGGTGAGTGCTCTACACCTGGAGATGTCTCCACTGCCGGCACAAGCGGCTCTACCCCAACAACACCTTCGTCAGGGACCTGGTCTCCATCCTCAACGACAGAGACATACGGGTGAGTGCTCTACACCTGGAGATGTCTCCACTGCCGGCACAAGAGGCTCTACCCCAACAACACTTTCGTCAGGGACCTGGTCTCCATCCTCAACGACAGAGACATACGGGTGAGTGCTCTACACCTGGAGATGTCTCCACTGCCGGCACAAGCGGCTCTACCCCAACAACACCTTCGTCAGGGCCCTGGTCTCCATCCTCAACGACAGAGACATACGGGTGAGTGCTCTACACCTGGAGATGTCTCCACTGCCGGCACAAGGAGCTCTACCCCAACAACACCTTCGTCAGGGACCTGGTCTCCATCCTCAACGACAGAGACATACGGGTGAGTGCTCTACACCTGGAGATGTCTCCACTGCCGGCACAAGAGGCTCTACCCCAACAACACTTTCGTCAGGGACCTGGTCTCCATCCTCAACGACAGAGACATACGGGTGAGTGCTCTACACCTGGAGATGTCTCCACTGCCGGCACAAGGGGCTCTACCCCAACAACACCTTCGTCAGGGACCTGGTCTCCATCCTCAACGACAGAGACATACGGGTGAGTGCTCTACACCTGGAGATGTCTCCACTGCCGGCACAAGGGGCTCTACCCCAACAACACCTTCGTCAGGGACCTGGTCTCCATCCTCAACGACAGAGACATACGGGTGAGTGCTCTACACCTGGAGATGTCTCCACTGCCGGCACAAGGGGCTCTACCCCAACAACACCTTCGTCAGGGACCTGGTCTCCATCCTCAACGACAGAGACATACGGGTGAGTGCTCTACACCTGGAGATGTCTCCACTGCCAGCACAAGGGGCTCTACCCCAACAACACCTTCGTCAGGGACCTGGTCTCCATCCTCAACGACAGAGACATACGGGTGAGTGCTCTACACCTGGAGATGTCTCCACTGCCGGCACAAGGGGCTCTACCCCAACAACACCTTCGTCAGGGACCTGGTCTCCATCCTCAACGACAGAGACATACGGGTGAGTGCTCTACACCTGGAGATGTCTCCACTGCCGGCACAAGAGGCTCTACCCCAACAACACATTCGTCAGGGACCTGGTCTCCATCCTCAACGACAGAGACATACGGGTGAGTGCTCTACACCTGGAGATGTCTCCACTGCCGGCACAAGCGGCTCTACCCCAAGAACACCTTCGTCAGGGACCTGGTTTCCATCCTCAACGACAGAGACATACGGGTGAGTGCTCTACACCTGGAGATGTCTCCACTGCCGGCACAAGCGGCTCTACCCCAACAACTTCATCAGGGACCTGGTCTCCATCCTCAACGACAGAGACATACGGGTGAGTGCTCTACACCTGGAGATGTCTCCACTGCCGGCACAAGGAGCTCTACCCCAACAACACCTTCGTCAGGGACCTGGTCTCCATCCTCAACGACAGAGACATACGGGTGAGTGCTCTACACCTGGAGATGTCTCCACTGCCGGCACAAGGGGCTCTACCCCAACAACACCTTCGTCAGGGACCTGGTCTCCATCCTCAACGACAGAGACATACGGGTGAGTGCTCTACACCTGGAGATGTCTCCACTGCCGGCACAAGCGGCTCTACCCCAACAACACCTTCGTCAGGGACCTGGTCTCCATCCTCAACGACAGAGACATACGGGTGAGTGCTCTACACCTGGAGATGTCTCCACTGCCGGCACAAGAGGCTCTACCCCAACAACACTTTCGTCAGGGACCTGGTCTCCATCCTCAACGACAGAGACATACGGGTGAGTGCTCTACACCTGGAGATGTCTCCACTGCCGGCACAAGCGGCTCTACCCCAACAACACCTTCGTCAGGGCCCTGGTCTCCATCCTCAACGACAGAGACATACGGGTGAGTGCTCTACACCTGGAGATGTCTCCACTGCCGGCACAAGGAGCTCTACCCCAACAACACCTTCGTCAGGGACCTGGTCTCCATCCTCAACGACAGAGACATACGGGTGAGTGCTCTACACCTGGAGATGTCTCCACTACCGGCACAAGGGGCTCTACCCCAACAACACCTTCGTCAGGGACCTGGTCTCCATCCTCAACGACAGAGACATACGGGTGAGTGCTCTACACCTGGAGATGTCTCCACTGCCGGCACAAGGGGCTCTACCCCAACAACACCTTCGTCAGGGACCTGGTCTCCATCCTCAACGACAGAGACATACGGGTGAGTGCTCTACACCTGGAGAT
This sequence comes from Epinotia bilunana, assembly GCA_947049275.1. NCBI lineage: Eukaryota > Metazoa > Arthropoda > Insecta > Lepidoptera > Tortricidae > Epinotia > Epinotia bilunana. The sequence continues at coordinate 384,669 of OX346278.1, forward strand.
GTCTCCACTGCCGGCACAAGCGGCTCTACCCCAACAACACCTTCGTCAGGGACCTGGTCTCCATCCTCAACGACAGAGACATACGGGTGAGTGCTCTACACCTGGAGATGTCTCCACTGCCGGCACAAGAGGCTCTACCCCAACAACACTTTCGTCAGGGACCTGGTCTCCATCCTCAACGACAGAGACATACGGGTGAGTGCTCTACACCTGGAGATGTCTCCACTGCCGGCACAAGCGGCTCTACCCCAAGAACACCTTCGTCAGGGACCTGGTTTCCATCCTCAACGACAGAGACATACGGGTGAGTGCTCTACACCTGGAGATGTCTCCACTGCCGGCACAAGCGGCTCTACCCCAACAACTTCATCAGGGACCTGGTCTCCATCCTCAACGACAGAGACATACGGGTGAGTGCTCTACACCTGGAGATGTCTCCACTGCCGGCACAAGGAGCTCTACCCCAACAACACCTTCGTCAGGGACCTGGTCTCCATCCTCAACGACAGAGACATACGGGTGAGTGCTCTACACCTGGAGATGTCTCCACTGCCGGCACAAGGGGCTCTACCCCAACAACACCTTCGTCAGGGACCTGGTCTCCATCCTCAACGACAGAGACATACGGGTGAGTGCTCTACACCTGGAGATGTCTCCACTGCCGGCACAAGCGGCTCTACCCCAACAACACCTTCGTCAGGGACCTGGTCTCCATCCTCAACGACAGAGACATACGGGTGAGTGCTCTACACCTGGAGATGTCTCCACTGCCGGCACAAGAGGCTCTACCCCAACAACACTTTCGTCAGGGACCTGGTCTCCATCCTCAACGACAGAGACATACGGGTGAGTGCTCTACACCTGGAGATGTCTCCACTGCCGGCACAAGCGGCTCTACCCCAACAACACCTTCGTCAGGGCCCTGGTCTCCATCCTCAACGACAGAGACATACGGGTGAGTGCTCTACACCTGGAGATGTCTCCACTGCCGGCACAAGGAGCTCTACCCCAACAACACCTTCGTCAGGGACCTGGTCTCCATCCTCAACGACAGAGACATACGGGTGAGTGCTCTACACCTGGAGATGTCTCCACTGCCGGCACAAGAGGCTCTACCCCAACAACACTTTCGTCAGGGACCTGGTCTCCATCCTCAACGACAGAGACATACGGGTGAGTGCTCTACACCTGGAGATGTCTCCACTGCCGGCACAAGGGGCTCTACCCCAACAACACCTTCGTCAGGGACCTGGTCTCCATCCTCAACGACAGAGACATACGGGTGAGTGCTCTACACCTGGAGATGTCTCCACTGCCGGCACAAGGGGCTCTACCCCAACAACACCTTCGTCAGGGACCTGGTCTCCATCCTCAACGACAGAGACATACGGGTGAGTGCTCTACACCTGGAGATGTCTCCACTGCCGGCACAAGGGGCTCTACCCCAACAACACCTTCGTCAGGGACCTGGTCTCCATCCTCAACGACAGAGACATACGGGTGAGTGCTCTACACCTGGAGATGTCTCCACTGCCAGCACAAGGGGCTCTACCCCAACAACACCTTCGTCAGGGACCTGGTCTCCATCCTCAACGACAGAGACATACGGGTGAGTGCTCTACACCTGGAGATGTCTCCACTGCCGGCACAAGGGGCTCTACCCCAACAACACCTTCGTCAGGGACCTGGTCTCCATCCTCAACGACAGAGACATACGGGTGAGTGCTCTACACCTGGAGATGTCTCCACTGCCGGCACAAGAGGCTCTACCCCAACAACACATTCGTCAGGGACCTGGTCTCCATCCTCAACGACAGAGACATACGGGTGAGTGCTCTACACCTGGAGATGTCTCCACTGCCGGCACAAGCGGCTCTACCCCAAGAACACCTTCGTCAGGGACCTGGTTTCCATCCTCAACGACAGAGACATACGGGTGAGTGCTCTACACCTGGAGATGTCTCCACTGCCGGCACAAGCGGCTCTACCCCAACAACTTCATCAGGGACCTGGTCTCCATCCTCAACGACAGAGACATACGGGTGAGTGCTCTACACCTGGAGATGTCTCCACTGCCGGCACAAGGAGCTCTACCCCAACAACACCTTCGTCAGGGACCTGGTCTCCATCCTCAACGACAGAGACATACGGGTGAGTGCTCTACACCTGGAGATGTCTCCACTGCCGGCACAAGGGGCTCTACCCCAACAACACCTTCGTCAGGGACCTGGTCTCCATCCTCAACGACAGAGACATACGGGTGAGTGCTCTACACCTGGAGATGTCTCCACTGCCGGCACAAGCGGCTCTACCCCAACAACACCTTCGTCAGGGACCTGGTCTCCATCCTCAACGACAGAGACATACGGGTGAGTGCTCTACACCTGGAGATGTCTCCACTGCCGGCACAAAAGGCTCTACCCCAACAACACTTTCGTCAGGGACCTGGTCTCCATCCTCAACGACAGAGACATACGGGTGAGTGCTCTACACCTGGAGATGTCTCCACTGCCGGCACAAGCGGCTCTACCCCAACAACACCTTCGTCAGGGCCCTGGTCTCCATCCTCAACGACAGAGACATACGGGTGAGTGCTCTACACCTGGAGATGTCTCCACTGCCGGCACAAGGAGCTCTACCCCAACAACACCTTCGTCAGGGACCTGGTCTCCATCCTCAACGACAGAGACATACGGGTGAGTGCTCTACACCTGGAGATGTCTCCACTACCGGCACAAGGGGCTCTACCCCAACAACACCTTCGTCAGGGACCTGGTCTCCATCCTCAACGACAGAGACATACGGGTGAGTGCTCTACAACTGGAGATGTCTCCACTGCCGGCACAAGGGGCTCTACCCCAACAACACCTTCGTCAGGGACCTGGTCTCCATCCTCAACGACAGAGACATACGGGTGAGTGCTCTACACCTGGAGATGTCTCCACTGCCGGCACAAGGGGCTCTACCCCAACAACACCTTCGTCAGGGACCTGGTCTCCATCCTCAACGACAGAGACATACGGGTGAGTGCTCTACACCTGGAGATGTCTCCACTGCCGGCACAAGGGGCTCTACCCCAACAACACCTTCGTCAGGGACCTGGTCTCCATCCTCAACGACGGAGACATACGGGTGAGTGCTCTACACCTGGAGATGTCTCCACTACCGGCACAAGGGGCTCTACCCCAACAACACCTTCGTCAGGGACCTGGTCTCCATCCTCAACGACAGAGACATACGGGTGAGTGCTCTACACCTGGAGATGTCTCCACTGCCGGCACAAGGGGCTCTACCCCAACAACACCTTCGCTAGTAGGCTACAGTGTCTGTTTACAATCAAGCAGGCCCTAACCTGGTTTGCTACGGTAATAGTATAAAAAAACTCATCAGGAAACTCTTACCATAAATATTATAGTAATTCGTGATTTTATTAGGATACCATTTGGCCTTAAAACGATACCGTATATTCGTATATGTAAGCAATAATCTCTCTTATTTCCACGGCATAAAGGTGATAAACAACGGGCGCGTGTTCGAGAAGAACAAGGTCACCGACCTGGTCAAGGACCACTATCTGCGGCAGATAGAAGACGAGGTTCAGACCACGGAACCTCAGAAGGAGCCTGAGGATGAATCGACGGAGGCCAGCACTGAGGTAATTACTATTGAGGTATTTTGAAAAAGGTTCTTATCTTGCAGCAGCTTTGGAGCAACCTATCTGGGGAATACCCAATACTGGCTCTGTAGGTATGTGGTGTTGTGTGCCTGGTGGTGACTCCTCACCACCAGGAACACTCCGGTCGCCAGAGCTGCCGAGGATGTGCTTTGTTGAGAGGGAACCCGTTTTCGTCTGTTGCTATCAACACAATTAATTGTCGAATCGTGCTTGTGATTCTTCTGGCGTCGTCAGCGTCCATACTCTGTAATAGGTGTCAGAAAACGATCAGAATATCCGTAGAGCCACTGTAGCCGAGCGGTGAGGCACGCGAGTTTCAATCTGGAGGTCGTGGGCTCGAACCCAGGATTGTACCACTGGGTTTTTTCATAAACTTGTGCTTACGAAATATCATTTGGTATTAAAAGTGTATTGTTTTCATTAGTAGGCCGTCGGTAATAAAAATATTGAATTAGGTCCTGTAATGTTATTGTAGAAGTTACAGACGACCTCAACTGCGGCGCCCACGGCGCTCTCCTCGCCGCCCTTGGTGCACGACGAGGAAGTGGCGCCCCCGCACGCCACCACCGAGACCGAGCCGCCCAAGGTGAGTAGCGGCCGTAGCGCCCTTCGATCACATCAGAGGCTCTAGTATGAGTTTTACCGAAACAAAACGTTACGACCGCGTTTGCGATTAGCTGTGAAATCCCATATAAATTGAGGGTGAAACGCAAACGCGATCGTAAAACGTGTTTCGGTAAAACTTTTACTAGAGCCTCAGTTGCTTTGAGGCGAAAACTACTGATGTATTCTACACCGTTGGTCAAACCAACGATGGTATGGTTCGTACATCCGAGTTCTTCAATATCTATACAGATTACAAACAACCTTTCGTTAATATCTTTACACAATCTCTATTGTTACTGACATAAAACACAAGTGCAGATATTTATGAAAGATTGTCTGTACAGCGAGAAGAGTCAAAATCAACTGGATTTTACACAAGACAAGGCGCGTCATTGTTCATCATTGTTAATTAAGCCACCAGAAAGGGACATAAGCATAAAAGGGACATAAACATTACTTAAATAAAATAACCTGTCGCATCTCATCATTTTCGTGTAATTCGAATAGTATATATTCATAAATCAAACGCTCAAATAATCTGAACCATACCGTGTTGTTAATTTTTCTTTAGCATGCTTCCACACACATTATCTTAGATTTCTTGATGTAATTAACGGATAACTATTATTGGCCTCCTATTTTGTAAGGAAACATATGTAAACTGTATATTTACGGCTGTTGTTATCCTAAATACCAATCCTACTAATATTATAAAAGCTAAAGTTTAGATGTTTGGATGTTTGTTACTCAATCACGCTTAAACGGCTGAACCGAGCTAAATGTACTTATTGTATTTTTTGTAACAATATGGCGCCCAATTATTATAAAGAATTGGAATTCATTTAAAAATAATAATCCGTAACACCCTCTATCGTTATTGCACGTTATATTAAACTATGCTCTCCATTACCTAGCCGAAGAAGCGACACCACAAGAAGAAGCACTCGAGTTCGAAGCTCGTGAAAAAGGAGCGCTCCCACGAGCACTCACTGTTGCTGAGCGACCGGGGCAGCGGGTACCATGTCGCCATCGGCAGCGGTGAGTCTAAAGGGACAGCGGGTACCATGTCGCCACCGGCAGCGGTGAGTCTAAAGGGGCAGCGGGTACCATGTCGCCACCGGCAGCGGTGAGTCTAAAGGGGCAGCGGGTACCATGTCGCCACCGGCAGCGGTGAGTCTAAAGGGGCAGCGGGTACCATGTCGCCACCGGCAGCACCGTGGTTGTCTACAGTAGCACGTCTACATCACACTTATCATAGGGAACCAAGAACAAGCAGGTTAGGTTAGATTAGATTAGAACTGCTACCCCAACAAAAACGGAAGGCTACCAACCAAGTATATTAGGTTAGCACTGCGACCCCCATCAAAAACTAACTGCTATCATACAAGCAGGTTTGGTTAGGTTAGAACAGCGACCCCAACAAAAATCAACTGCAACCTACCAAACAAGTAGATTAGGTTAGAACTGTTAACCCTACAGAAACGATCTGCTACCAAACAAGGTTAGGTTGGACGACAGTGGGTAGGGCAGTGGTGAGTCTAAAGTCTGCTCTGCACAATGGGCCATCATGGCCGCACGACGGGATGCAAATATGCCGTGGAATGAGATGGTAGTAGGTCTAGCTTTCTCCCTGTAACGCACAGCTGCGTCCTGTATGATGGGCCATGGTGGTCCATTATGTACGGCAGCCTTAAAGTTGGGTATTCACGAACGCTCCAAATCGGTCCGTGAACGTCAAAACATTAGCGTTTAAAGATAGTTGGCGTCACCCGCGCCAGTGAATGTCAAAAGATACATACTACCAAGACCAAGCGACACTGCAAGCCCCCGCCCCGCGCCCGTGAATGTAGTCAATATATTATGTACATCCATTTGTCGCAGAGACAAACAGCGCAGCGCCCATTTTAATACCCGACTGCGCGAGGCAAAGGAGGGTAATGTGTGTGGTACTCTAGAATTAAACGCGTGGGTCGATTTTACTGAATCATACTGGTATTTTAAAATAATGATTAGGTTACTTAAATATTTTTTTTATTTTTTTTTACTAAAAGAAACCGTTTAGGTCTTATAACGATTTAATTATGGCTTAGCAACAATTTTCATAAATGGGTTTTTTGATTTCACTTGTGTAAAGTTCAAACGAATCAGCTAAAACAAGTTACGCCTAACGGTGCGTGTATATCTTTCTTTCCCGCTTTCCTTTGACATGCAGCGAATAGGTTTTTTGTCCCGTATTGACTAGTGCGTCTGTGCCAGGTGGGAACGGGACGGGCGCGCAACTGCCGACAGACGGCCCGTCGCCGGCCCTGCGTGCGAGGGAGATGGACGACCAGTGGGAGCGGGACGGCGTGCTCGACAGCACGAAGAGCGGACACTCACGGGTAAAAACATACAACAATCATAAAGTTATTAGAGTTATACTTTAAAACGTTGGTTGGAGGTTATCTGGAGTTATTAATACAACTGGCCTTTGGGGGTAGCAGAGTTGGTATCTTAAAATGGATGGGTAGGTCAACCAAACCTCCATTAACAACAGAGACGGAAACGCCGAAGTGGTTTTAGTGCGTAGACTCCCTCCCCTTTCTCTTTAAATAGAGATGGCTGGAGGGGGGTCCTGTCTCGTAACCAAACAAATTTTAGCCAAATGTATCATTTGACAAATGTTTCATTTGACCTAATGCATTTTTCGTCAAAACAGTGGTATTTTCGGGTATTCTTTGAATATCAACAAATAAAAGTCATTAGGTTAGGTTAGGTTTGTTTTAGAATAATCCTATAAAGCTTTCTATTTAAGAAAAAAATGCATTAGGTCAAATGAAACTTTTGTCAAATGAAACATTTGGCCAAAAGTTGTTTGGTCTAACATTAGTGACCCACACACCCCCCCATTGTAGCTTCTCTTGGCTGTGGGGATGCGAAAGGGTAAGGGCATCTACACTCCGTCAAAAAAAAGCTAGCCAGGTATGAGCGAATATTCCCTACCTCTCGGAAAATGTCTCGTCTTCATCATCATCATGTCAACCGAAAGACGTCCAATGCTGGACATACGCCCCCAAAGAGTGCCAAAGTGTCCGTTCCTGCGCCACCTGCATCTAGCGGACTCCCGCGTCCTTTACCATTCCATTTGTCTCGTCTTGCTCTGCGCTATATACTCGTAATTCCAGGGGTCTGCACAGTCAAACTCATAAGTAGCTGAACACCTTGTTATCGTGTCGATATCACCCGCTTCGCAACTTCGTATGTCAGTTTAAACACGATTTTAATGCGGTACAAGTATGTGCAGCCCCTGGTGCGTTCGACTGTACAGTAGACGTCAGAGAGATGTATACTTTCTTCGCCTTATTGCAAGTTCCAGAAGTGTAACCGTACAATCCTCATCCTCCTCGCGTTGTTCCCGGTTGTGCCCCAAACGAGCCGGGCCCGGGTCCGCTATTACACCTAACCCCAAGATTTGGAGCAAAGTTAAAACCGTCACCATCATCATCATATCAGCCGAAAGACGTCCACTGCTGGACATAGGCCTCCCCCAAAGAGTGCCAAAGTGACCGGACCTGCGCCACCCGCATCCAGCGGACTCCCGCGACCTTTACCAGGTCATCAGTCCACCTTCTGGGAGGCCTACCCACGCCACGCCTTCCGGTACGTTGTCGCCACTCGAGAACCTTTCTGCCCCAACGGCCATCGGTTCTACGTGCTATGTGCCCCGCCCACTGCCACTTTAGTTTAGCGATTCGGAGGGCTATATCGGTTACCTTGGATAGCTTCATTTCTGATGCGATCACGCAAAGAAACTCCCAACGTAGCCCTCGCCATAGCCCTTTGGGTGACTTTGAGCCTTCTTATGAGTCCCATAGTAAGTGACCACGTTTCAGTGCCATATGTCATCCACCAAAGGTCGCTGTTTTCAGTTTTTGCATAACATGGACAGGACATACCTTGTCATTAAACGGTAAATGCGGTTGTGTAAGTATTAACTAATTAAATGATTTTATTTAGGCTGCCTTTCTGCTACGAGCTTTACGTCAGCGTCGCCATCAAAACAAATGAATTCTATAAGAATCTACGGAATGTGATTAATCTATTTTGCGCAGCTATCCGCTTCAGTGGGAAAACAGTTTCAACTAGTATTATAGCAAACTTCCGCGGATAATAGTAATGCATTTTCATTTTATGTTTATTCATTTAAATTTTGTCTTCTTTTAATATTTCTTTATCGATGCACCTTATCCATATTAATATCCACAAGACACAACTACATGACATTAATGACGTAAAAATAGCTCTGGTCATCACTGGCAACACACACTGGTCAAAGACTCTCGTCTAGAGACACTGCGGAATATTGAACGAAAAGATGTGCCTTCCCGAATGTATTGTCGGATTCGACGATTGACCTCTTTGTCGAAGTTGGACCTACCTAACTGGATAGTCTGTCCTAGGTATACATAATCGTCTACAACTTCGTTATCCGTACAATGTTTAATTGAATGAAACAGGTCCCTCACCGGCGGCCCGACGACCGCGGCTTGTACGCGGCCACGCTCCGGCCCGACAGCGCCGAGTTGAGACTCCGCGAGGACCTGGCGCGGGGGGACGCCGCGGGGGACCGGCGCGGGCGGGGCGGGAGGGGGGACAGGTGCGTTCCTTTACAACAGGGTGGAGAAATGGGTACAGCTGCAGTCGCAGCTGTGAATGTACCATAATCACGACGATTCTGTCGAGAGTTACCAACTAAAAACCGATCATTATTTTCTTCGTGTCCCAAAAGTTGACGTCAAGCCGAAAACGGGTGATAAGTCATACCAGTTATAAAAAAAACCCGCCATGTATATAAAAAAAATACAGGCATTCAAAAATGTAGGTACACCCTGTAATGATGTTTTAAGTACTACGGCTACAGATCTTAAATTTTCTTCAATATTCTCATTGGTACGGTTCTGTAACCGCGAATGAACCTTCTGTAAATTAAATACTAGTTAAAATCGTTAGGCCAACTAACCTTAACTGACTTTACTATACTTATATTTTTATGGGCACTGCCTGAAATAAATGATTTATTATTATTATTATATATTTTTTCTATTTTCATATAACTGTTATGACTTGGACTCTCACCCGTTTGCGGCTTGATGTTGATTTTCGGGACACCTGTAGGTATACGTTACGCATGCGCCGGCGGGACCATGACACGTATCTTCATCGCGTGTGCACAAATGTGTGACTGACACTTTTTATTTAGACGGGTTATGTATTCCGGCGTCTTCTAAACAGCGAACGAAAAAAACATAAAAGTCTAACTAGCGCCGTAAAATGGCCCCACAGAAAGGGTGCCATGCTAGGCGGGGCGTCAGAACGATGCCAGACAGCCGTTTAGTTCGAACATGGCAACCGTGACAAACTGTTAAACGAACCAAATGTTCAATTTCAATAAATATGCCTTGTTGTGCTGTAAAATGGTGTGTGCGGCGTTCGGACAAGCACAACAAAAACTATGGAATCACTTTTCACTAGTAAGTACAGCGATAAACACATTATTTTGATTTTATTGTAACGATCACATTTTGTACAGGGATGGCATCGATACCTTTACACAGAATTAATAATTTGGTATTTTTATTTATCTAGTAGGGTCGGTTCGCCGGTTAGCGACCACTTAGCCGAGTTGGTCACTTTAGATTAGTCAATATATACATATTATATGTACACGCATAATAGATGGCATTCGTATAGGCCCGGAGTATAGTCAAGTTTTGAAACCAATAATAAAATATAGCACTTTCATCCATAGATTAGTCAAAAATATAGAAAAGGTTCCAAAATAGAGAATTCGCTAGATAGCGACCGCTTTCGTCAGTTTGCGACCACCTCTTAATTGGTTTGCGACCAACTTTGAAATAGTACATTGTGATACAAGTGATGCGGCTCGCGTGAATAATTCCGCCTCTGATGTAATTATCAAAGCTCACGCGTTTCATACGACGATTTTGAACACATTTTGCTAGGAAAAATCCTTTTCATAAGATGAAAATCTTATAGGCCTGCCAAGTTATTTTCTTTACTCACATATTGTACATCGCCAAGAATTTCCAGTGGCGTCCATTCTGTTTATCAATTTTCTAGTCACCACGAGTAATTTGATTTTATAATAACCAAACACGCATAAACAATGTTTACAAATATTTTTGAAATAACCGATAATAGCGCGCAACAGTTTTTTTTCGTGAAGTTTGCGCAGTGCGCGCGCATGTGTTCAGCCAGACTTAGATGAAATCTCTAACAGCCAATACAAAATAAAATAAATATTTTCGTTTTAAAATGATCAAAAGTGAATAGTTTTACTAAATTAAACGTTTAATGAAAGAAACGTTTAATGAAGAAATAGTCAATTAATGAACAAAAAGGATTTAATTTGTTTAGTCGAGTAAGAATCCATTTGCCGAGAATTAAAAAAAAGCTGTAAATTCTGTACAACCCGGTTAATTTAGGAATGCACCGTGTTCATGCATACATCTTGCTGCAAGGTGCCAAATGGGGTATATACATGTCATGATTTGTCAGCCCCAATTTATCAGAAGCTGACTAATTGCTATCGTCTGGAGGCATGTTGCGCCGCTGATCCAACTGTCAAACGAGTTGTACTGAGAAATTGTATGCACATGTGGTCGGATTGTTATTGTACATCTGTACGCTACACCCAATTATGACTTCGACATGTTGTACTGACAAATTGGGGTAAAATCACATAATCTGTATACCTCATAACACACGAGTGTCGTAATGTTATAAAACACGCGTTTAATACCTGGGGATTATGAGCCTAAAAGCGACATGATATGAGGTACGTTACGAGCAAATGTGTTGAAAATAGTGTATAAGTGGGCACCAGAAGACAAATCAAAGCCTTCGATTGCGAAGACGGAGCAGGAATTCTAAACTAAGCAAGATTTTACAACCAACCTCCCCGTCGTCCGCACCATCTTTTCTTTTTGTCATTGCCGTAGTCCATGTTTGTACATTTTCTTTATGACACGAAATACAATACATAGCTAACAAAATGATTATCTACTGTTGCTTTTTTTTTGTCTGTAAAATGAGCGCTATTGGAGGATAATATTTGTTTTTACTATATGTTACTAATTTCCATCGTCAGTTGTATTAATTCATCGTCCTCCTTACAATTTTCCCAGTTCCATCATAAAGAAGCTCGGAGTCCGCTTTAATGCCGTAACCCAAGATTTGGCGTAGGCACTAGTTTTACAAAAGCGACTGCCATATGAAGAATGAGGTAGACCTTGTTACGTTTTTTAATGCGCTTATGATGTCTATACGAAATGATTCAGCTATATTCCACCGAACTGAAGTCGAAGGTGAACTTGCAGAATAGGTCTCTACATTCTAGCTTCCAGCGAGTTACAGTACTTAAGTTAATACTTTTAATCATCATAGGCGCTATCCACACTCAAAGCCACAGTCCACTACGTAAAAGCATTGAAAATGACACTTGGTTGGAAAGGTTAAAATAATGTCTGGCTTTTAAGTATCCGTCCTTCAAAATCAGAATGAAAGAGACATGAATCAAAGCGATCTTCTAGAGATGGCCTTTTCTGTCAAATAAGACAAATGGAATCGTGGCTTTTCGCTCTTGTAGGTGAAGTGAAACAGCGATACGTACTTTTCATTCCGACCGTAGCAAGTTGGTGTGACAAATTGCATCGACTGTAGCGTGCCTGAAGTAGTTCCACGTATTCTTTTTTCTTGAATGCTATAGGCTTTACTCTTCACTTTTACACGTCGCAGAAGTGGCGTATTAAAATTGTCTCAAATAGTTTCAAATGGGAAAAAATATATTCACAAAACTGAATTCAAAATGAACTGAAAGTTGTTTAGATTTAAATCTAATTTAAAATAAATTTATTTTAAATACCAACATAATTAATAATCACCCATTTGAATCAATCACGATAATTGATTTGATGTATTTTGTATTAAAACATTATTTCGACAGAAATTGGCATTATGAATCAGGCCGTGCACTTTAAAAAAATAAGTAGGGACGGAAGGGAGTTATTTTTTTGATAATTTGAGGTTGTAGTGAAAATATTTATTGATTTCCTCGCCTTTTTGGAGAAAAACACTAACTATACCTTGGCCTTGGCGGGAATGGCAATTCAAGGATTCATAGAAAACTATGTGGTCGCTATCTAACCTCATACGCAATTATTCATTTGGGTTACCGACCACCCCATTTTACTGAAATCTATTTTTATAATATGCCGAAAATTAACGAAATCCTAACCGTAGCTAAATCATTTAAGCAATGAAACTAAAAAAAACAGTTTAATACTAAAATTAAGTGATATAATATAATTTACCGTTGCGCGCCAAATGTCGCTTTAATTTATTTACAGTTTCACTGCTCGTCAACACGTTACGGAGGCCATGTGAAACTAAAGTTGTTTTTCTCGTTTTGGGTTAAAGTGTCGGTTTTAAAGTGTACATATACTTAATGTGTAAATATACTTAAAATTGAACTATTCAAAAATAGTTTATAATTGATACTTTATCTTATTGGTTTGTACAAATGATAATATCTTTAGTTAAAGAGAGGCCTCTTGTCAGTCAGTCAGTCAAGTGGTCGCCAACCGAAGGTGGTCGCGTAACCGGCGAAACAACCCTACCTGGGCGACCGAGCCCCACTCGGGTGTAAATAGAGCAAACTAATTTTGCCGGATAACTATGAGAGCCAGCTAGGATACATTTTTCACCCCCGTAAACTCTTACATTGCAAATTTCTTCTAAATCGTTGGTGCCGTTTTCAAGAAACATGGTTACAAATATAACCTACAAATAAATATACTAGTTTAACAATATAGGATAGAATCTTTAGTTGACTCCATCATTGCGATCATCGTAGAAACCAAACCAGTCATTTTTGTACTTTAACTAAGTACAAAAAATAAAAAAAATTAAACTAAAAATAATAGGTACATGAACGTTATGACAACTAAATAGCTTCGTGTTGCATATGTAACCATTCAACAATTATTCGTTTTAATTGTCCCCGTCCCCGTCATATAGCTGTCGTCCGACGTGATGCACGGCGGCTAATCACAGCAATGCATTCGTAGATTGACTAATCGCATTCATTTGTGTTGGGTTAGGATAGGAGAAATAGGCTGATATTTTGGGTAGCTGTGATTGGATGCGCAGTTGACAATGCGCATACCTGGTTTTAGGCACGTATTTGGGTAGAAATTTGTAAGGAGCTCGCCTAGCTTTTATGATTTTTTCGTTCGCTGCTTCTAAAGCTTTAGAAGACTGTACCGTACCAAATGGAGCTATAGCTTGTTAAAGATATCTATCTCTCACCAATTGTGGACTTTGTAATGTATGCCGATGACATCTGTGCAATAGTAAATGCCGACAGCAGGGACCAACTGCTAACTAACGTCAAATCAGTAATTAGCAACCTCGCTGTATGTAGGGACCAACTGCTAACTAACGTCAAATCAGTAATTAGCAACCTCGCTGTATGTAGGGACCAACTGCTAACTAACGTCAAATCAGTAATTAGCCACCTCGCTGTATGTAGGGACCAACTGCTAACTAACGTCAAATCAGTAATTAGCAACCTCGCTGTATGTAGGGACCAACTGCTAACTAACGTCAAATCAGTAATTAGCCACCTCGCTGTATGTAGGGACCAACTGCTAACTAACGTCAAATCAGTAATTAGCAACCTCGCTGTATGTAGGGACCAACTGCTAACTAACGTCAAATCAGTAATTAGCAACCTCGCTGTATGTAGGGACCAACTGCTAACTAACGTCAAATCAGTAATTAGCAACCTCGCTGTATGTAGGGACCAACTGCTAACTAACGTCAAATCAGTAATTAGCAACCTCGCTGTATGTAGGGACCAACTGCTAACTAACGTCAAATCAGTAATTAGCAACCTCGCTGTATGTAGGGACCAACTGCTAACTAACGTCAAATCAGTAATTAGCAACCTCGCTGTATGTAGGGACCAACTGCTAACTAACGTCAAATCAGTAATTAGCAACCTCGCTGTATGTAGGGACCAACTGCTAACTAACGTCAAATCAGTAATTAGCAACCTCGCTGTATGTAGGGACCAACTGCTAACTAACGTCAAATCAGTAATTAGCCACCTCGCTGTATGTAGGGACCAACTGCTAACTAACGTCAAATCAGTAATTAGCAACCTCGCTGTATGTAGGGACCAACTGCTAACTAACGTCAAATCAGTAATTAGCCACCTCGCTGTATGTAGGGACCAACTGCTAACTAACGTCAAATCAGTAATTAGCAACCTCGCTGTATGTAGGGACCAACTGCTAACTAACGTCAAATCAGTAATTAGCAACCTCGCTGTATGTAGGGACCAACTGCTAACTAACGTCAAATCAGTAATTAGCCACCTCGCTGTATGTAGGGCCCAACTGCTAACTAACGTCAAATCAGTAATTAGCAACCTCGCTGTATGTAGGGACCAACTGCTAACTAACGTCAAATCAGTAATTAGCAACCTCGCTGAATGGTTCAAGGCCAATGGAATGATGTTAAACCTCGAAAAAACGAACCTGGTGGAATTTAATCTAATGCAAAGTTCAGATACGACCAGCAGTTTGAACTCGGTTACAAAATGCAGCTGTCCCAATCGTACCACTAACTCAATTTTTAGGATTCATTTTTGACTCCGGCCTGAAATGGCACTTACTATATTATATCCCGACTTATGCCCATCTTGTCAAATGAAAACCTTTTAATAGCCTATTATGCATACTGCCATTCGGTATTAACATATGGAGTAGATTTGTGGGGCTTAGCTGCGGACAGGAACAGACCCTTCATCATTCAGAAAAAAATTGTAAGAAAAATGGCAAGGGTTGCTCCCGATACGCCGGCTCGCCAGCTATTCGTCGACTTTAGAGTCCTAACACTTCCCTCGATATTCATCCTTGAGGTTGGCAAATACGTTCGTCAGAATTTGGAGGCATTCCCAAGGAGGAAATGGACCAGCGGTCGTTTTCAGGATAGAAGGCAGCATGACCTTGAGGTGCCAAGACACCGACTCATGAAAACGGCCACCGGAATGTATATCTTGGGTCCGCGGATATACAACCAAATACAGACAGCCATCAAAGACTGTCGGACGTGCCTTGGTTTTACCCTCAAACTTAAATCCCTGCTGATGCAGAAGGCCTATTATTCGGTAGCTGAATTTCTTGACGAATCATTTTAATAATAATTTTGATCGTCCTGTATTTGATTGTTCTGTATTTTATGTGCCTGTTGACATTGTTTTTAATTCTTAGTGATTATTTCGACATTTTTAATGTAATGAATGACAATGTATGATTAATACGAAATAAATGAATATGAATATGAATATGAGAAAAGTGTTAGCAGAGTCAAATTAGAGAGAAAAGGTCCAGAAATAAAAATATGCCGAAGTGTGAGGCAGGGTGACCCTCTGTACCCGAGCCTGTTTATCACTGTTCTTCAACATATAATGAAAAACCTAAACTGGACAAAAAGGGAATATTTATAAATACGAACTACCTTAACAACCTCAGGTTTGCCGACGACATTGCGCTGTTCTCAGAAACACCAACGTAGCTGCAAAAATTGTAGTAGTATTGTAGGATCCCTTGCTACGTTCAAGATTCAATACACCGCCCTCGCCGTAAATATACTATTTTGCTCCCTTGTGACACAAATAAATATTAACGCCCGTTGAAATAACGCTCGTGCGAACCGACTCTTAAGAAGAAAATCGAATAGAGATTATAATACCTTTAAATTATTATAGCAGGACACGAGGGGACTACAGAGAAGACATACGGGGAGACATTCGAGAGGAGACGAACCTCCTGCGACACGGGAGGAACGAGCTGGACGAGGCGCGGGAGGACGCGCGGGGGGCGAGGGACGGCGACAGGTGAGGAGGACATATTATTATCATATCAATCAATCAATCAAGCGTTTATTGCACCATGGTAAAGAATAGTACATTACTACAGAGGCTGGGAAGTAAGGGGTTGCCGGTAATTAAAAATTTTGGAATGGAAATTATAAAAGACCATCTTGCCGGCCTAGGCCTCCAATTTTGTATGAAATGCCATTACGGGTCTCTCGTCTCGCTGCGCCCGAAACGTGACACTTCGAAGCCCATTATGAAGTCAACGTCAATATTTCATTGCATGTTTGAGAAAATACAGTTCTTACATGTATAAAACACAAAAGTATCTCAAATGAATGTAACCTATCCTATTTATACTATACTAGTCGATGATCAGATTAGGCGGCCGTACGCCTTCTGGTTGATCCGAGGCGAGTAAACTCCAGTTTTGATATCTTTCTCTCTTCCTAGCTATCCCACATGGTGGTGGGGTGAGCTTTCCTTATGTGTTTTCTCCACGTCGCCCTGTCCTCGACATCGCCTCAACGGATGACATCTACTCCATCACGTCTCTTCTGTATCTTTCCATCCTGTCCTGAGTCTACCCCTGGATTTTCGAACAGAGACGGAAATTTGTAGTGCTAAGTTACCAACTTAGTATGGTGGCCTCCTCTTCACATGACCGTACCATTACAGCCGTGTCGGAAATCGACTCTTAACGTCCCTACGTTGTGTCTCAGGTTGGATCACTTGCGGGACAAGGACCGAAAGAGCGCGTGGGAGCAAGCGCGCGCGAACGCCATCGCGCGCCACGCCGAGATGTACCAGTTCCAGAAGGTTAGCGGGGAGCGGCGGTGGCAGGAGCGGAGGGGGAAGACCAGGGCAGAGGTGACTGGTATTATAATCGTCACTTGACGCGGCCACTAGTAGCGAGCACGGGCCACTCCTGCAACGTGTGGCTCGAACACGGCCACTAAATGCCCGGTGCGCCGATGCTATACAAAATAACACAGCTTTGACAATAAAGAAATCTTATCTTATCTTATCTTATAACTCGCCCGCAGCTTCTGGCGGCCACTAGTGGCTCGTTGTCTCTAAGCCTCTCTTCAAGTGCGCCACTCATCCCAGTCGCGTGCTAGTGTCATTCAGAAATGACCCGCAGTCTTTTTTTGCCGTCAACCCATCGAGTCGCTGGACGACCGATGCTTAATCCCCTGTAAGGAGGAACTACAATTGACCTAGCCCGAATTACACGCGGACATGACTTTAAAATAATAAATGTAAACGAGTACATGATTTTTACGATCCACTAATGTTAGACCAAATAACGTTTGGCCAAATGTTTCATTTGACAAAAGTTTCATTTGACCTAATGCATTTTTTTCTTAAATAGAGAGCTTTATAGGAATATTATAAAACAAACCTAACCTAACCTAAAGACTACTATTTGATGATATTCAAAGAATACCCGAAAATGCCACTGTTTTGACGAAAAATGCATTAGTTTTAATGAAACATTTGTCAAATGATACATTTGGCTAAAAGTTGTTTGGTCAAGAGACAGGACCCCGATTTTTACATAACGGTGCCGTGACCAGGATTTATTCTCACAAAATTAGTATTTTAACAGCCGACTGTACATAAATATCTGATTACAGGTAATGAGTGAGGCCCAAGAAGGGCCCTACAGTGACCGTGAGGCCCCACCCAGAGATCGCTACGCACTAGACAGGGACAGTCCAGTGCGGCACATAGCTGACAGAGATGTCCCTGTAAGTCACGCAGTGGACAGAGGTGGCCCTGTACGTCACGCAGTGGACAGAGATGGCCCTGTGCGTCACACCGCTGACAGAGATGTCCCTATACGTCACGCAGTAGATAGAGATGGCCATGTACGTTACGCAGTGGACAGAAATAGCCCTGTACGTCATGCAGTGGACAGAGACGGCCCTGTGCGTCATGCAGTAGACAGGGACAGTCCCGTACGTCACGCACCTGACAGAGTTTCTGCACGGTTACCTATTAATGATAGGGTACCAATTGACACCCGCAGTTCAGTACGTCAAGCGGAGCCCAAAAAGAGCTGGCCCAGGGCCGACGAGAACGCGTGGGACCCGTGGGCGCCGCGCGGAGACGGCAGCCCGGGGGTGCTCCAGGACGCGGGCGCCCGCAAGGCGGCCGGGGACCCGCACGACGAGGTGGACAAGCTGGTGTACAGCGACGTGTGGGACCGCGACGTGACGTCCCCGCCGGCGGACGGGGGCGCGGACAAGCGCGTGGCGGCCCTGGCCGAGGAGGTGATGATGGATTATGAGGAGGTGACCGCGAAGGTGTGTATTTATTTATTATGTACATTATTTACTTGTGGCTCTGTGTGCTGTACAATTCGCGAACTTGTCTTTAATTTATTTCGAATAAGTGACTCGACAATAAAATATATAATTAACGTACCTGCTCACAAGATTTCACGAGAATCGGTTGAGAAATGCGACCTGTAGAGGGGAACAGCGGGCAGCGGGACATCTGGACAGACAACGGACATGACAATGACTCTTGGCCCGAGCGGAACCATAGAACTTCGTTCGCTTGACAATCTCCTTAGTCAAAATCTGTTCTCACAAGCGTTATTGTTACTGATAAAACAAAAGATATTGAAAGGTATTTTAATAACTACAATTTAAAAAAGTTGAAAAACCCCTGACATTTTCATTTCAAAGTCCAATATCTCAAAAACGGCTGAACAGATTTTCATGAAATATGGCTAAGTACACTCGGGATAAAATTATCTATAACACAAAAAACCGCATTAAGTTCAAATATTTTTATTTTCCAAGCGTCGTCGAGTCGGGGGACCGCTTCAGTCGCCCGACGGTCTCCCGACGCGACGACGCTTGGAAAATAAAAATATTTGAACTAACATATATGTATATGTGACTATAATAATTATAATAGGTTTAAAATATTATTTGTTAGTTTTTGGTGTTTAATTTTTTCCGACAAATGTTTAATTACATGTATACTTGCAGATTTTTCTTTTCACAGAAACAGTAAATCCACGAGAATAGACTTGTGACCTAAGGTTTATTTACGATCCCATTCGAAACAGTTTTTAGAGGGTATTATATTAATTCTATTTTGTAATATACTTTCTTACAATAATTTGATAGTTAACTATCCATTTAGCAACACTACGTTATCAATTTTAACACGACGCAACTACCCTATTGTTTTAAAAGAAACCTAACTTAAGGCGATGCCTTGCTTTGAGTTGAACACGCCCCCTAGACAGACACGCTGATGCCTTCCGTGCACGAGGAAAAGAGATGTAACACTCTTCGGGAATGACTTTTTTAGACTAGACTAACTTAGAGACGTTTTATTTAAATTTCATTAAGTAAGATTTTAGATGAGATAAAATACTATAGTAACTTGATTGTGTCGTAAAATAATGTATCGTTTGAGTAGGCTGAGAAAAAAAATGAAAATACAGACCCAACTTTGGAATTTTTTTCTATCGCGGAAATTTTAAGCAATCATGTATCGATAAAATCAGATAAACAATCATATAGTCAAGAATCATATATCTGAAAATCAGACCTTCATCAATCAGCCGAAAGACGTCCACTGCTGGACATAGGCCTCTCCCAAAGAGTGCCACAATGACCGGTCCTGCACCACCCGCATCCAGCGGAGACGTAGAACCGATGGCCGTTGAGGCGGAAAGGTTCTCGAGTGGCGACCACGTACCGGAAGGCGCAGCGTGGGTAGGCCCCCCACAAGGTAGACTGATGACCTGGTAAAGGTCGCGGGAAAATCAGACCTTATTGTTTCTTAATCTAGTCAGAACGGCGTTTCAAAGCATGCGATAATTTCCAATGCACAGCCTTAACCGAATGGCTTCTACACCATGACCTTCCAGCTGCTCCTGAGAAGTCAACGGTTTCTAAAAATCTACACTAGTATTATAAAGAGGAAGCCTGTGAGATTGTAGCTTTGTACGTCTTGGGGTAAAGTCCGGAACCGCTCTAAATCTCAAGGCTCAAGCTCAAAATTCTTTCACCTGCGTTTAGAATAGACTTTCTGGATGGTTATAGGCTATATTTTATCCCGCGGGTTTATTTGCGTTGATGCGAAGCGGCGCGGTCAGCTAGTTAAATATAAAATGCAAATACTGCGAAACATTTGATGAAACGTTTGTCGATGAAATAAGGCACCTTGAAAAAGCTACGTTCTCTTGCAGGCACTAGTATACCACGCAGTGTCGCGCGAGACGGACGCGGGCGCGGGAGCGGGCGCGGGAGCGGGAGCGGGCGCGGGCTCGGAAGGCGCGCCCGCGGCCGCGCCGCGCGGCAAGGCGCTGCGCGTGCGCCTGAAGAGCAACATGACCTTCAACCTCGGGGAAGAGCTGCTGAACTGGCGACGCATGCAGTGAGTACGCTGGATGCCGCGGCTCCGGCTAATGGACGGCCCAACACTCCGCGTCACGTGTACCTCCGTTAAAGGAATGTATTGTCTTTGTTTCTAATCGTTCTCTTGTGTTGCAGGATGACCGGGCAGGACTCCGAGTCCGGCAGCCCGTCGGACGAGGCCGACCCTGAACTCATTTGACTTCTGCGACTGACATTTTAGGACGACCGGGGAGTGTAAATAGTATTATGATTTTATGATATAATGTTCTGCAGAGGCCGGGAAGTAAGGGTTGCTGGCCGAGTACATATAGACATACGATAGTATGAGGCTGCCAACCCCTTTTCATGCCGAGGTATGTATAGTGCTTTTCTCAAAAATTCAATGAAATAAATTAAAAAAACTCCAAGAAATCAAACTTTAATTTTCACGGATGAACGCCGTGATCTTGTGCCACAAATTGTGAAATGGAAATTAAAAAAGACCGTCTTGCCGGCCTAGGCCTCCAATTGCCATTGCAGATCCCTCGTCTCGCTGCGCCCGAAACGTGCCACTTCGAAGTCCATTATGAAGAATACAACGTCAATATTTCATTGCATGTTTGAGAAAACTCTTTAAACAGTGGGTTCCGCCATGTTTAGGTCGGAAACAAGTTTCTGTAGTAAAACATATGCAGAGAAGTTCATACTTAACTTCTTCTCTCTCTGTTTTTGTCTTATATTACTAGATATGGCGGATCCCGTTGTGTATACTAAGTTCATGTTATTCTGGCATGTCGTTTTAAAATCCGAGATGCATTGGTATGGGGCACTTCTGTCAGATTACCTGGGTACTCTTGAAGCAATACTGAGAAGACTCGCGTTAGCCTTGAAGGCTAATAGTCTTTATTTTAATTTTATTTATTTATATGGATAAGTAAGTCTTTATAACACAACACATTGACATATAGATAGACGGCCAATTATTGGATCCCACTGGTAGTAGGTATAAGAGTAGGCTTTAAAGCTCGTAACGCACAGCACTAACTGCAAAATCATCGCTAAACACGACTCTATTGCCAAGGCGTTAGTCATCATCATATCAATCGAAGGACGTCCACTGCTGGACATAGAGGCCTCCCCCAAAGAGTGTCACAGTGACCGGTCCTGAGCCATCCGCGGATGCGGTCCGCGACCTTTACCAGGTCATCAGTCGACCTTGCGGGGGGGTCTACACACGTATGTGGTCGCCCTAACGGCCATCGGGTTTGTGTGTAATGTGCCCGCCCACTGCCAATTAAGTTTAGCAATTTGGAGGGCTATATCGGTTACCTTAGTTCTGCTGTGAACCCTAACCCTATATATATATTTTGATGGCGACTATACATTAGGCGGTGGAGATTATAATAAGTAAAGCAGAATAATTAGAATAATAAATTGTACTTTATGAAGCATCCGTCTCTAAACGACTCACCAAAGACTTGGACGCTTTATCTAGTACTGCCCAATTGTTATGTACAGTCAGCATCATATAGTTAGCAGCAGCCAAGGTAGCCAAATATTTCGGCACACGTCTTTATTGCTGTAAGAATAAGGGTGTGTGTGTTATGTATTGTATGTGTTATTGGCTACTCTGGCTGCTGCTAGTTAACTATACGCACCTGATTGTACTACTTACAAGTTTGTTTCTGACATGAATCTAAAATTTCATGAAATGAATTATAATATTTACTTTATTTTTATATTTATAGTTAATGAATAAATTATGAAATCATTTAAATGTTTGTTTCATTAGAGTAGCTGTGTTGGTCAAGCCAATTTAACAACGTGCTGATGCAGTTTTAAAGAGCATTCTAGCAAATGTTGCATGTTAGGTAAAAGCTCACAAAATAAACAGGAGCGTTTTAGAGAGCATTCTAGTGAGCGCTCTAGTGAGCGTTCTAGTAAGCATTCTAGCGAACCGACAGTGAATTTATTTCGAGCTATTTGCCAAGTGGAGGAATTTTGTTACGCGACTGTCAATTCTTTCATCTTCGTGAAGAATACATTTTTTGACGACCATTACAATTAGAGCGTTCGCTCGAATGATCGTGAAAAAGCTCGCTTTTTCAACGCCAAAGACGGATATATCCGCACCACTAGTTTAATGGCAATGGCGGATTAATCCGTCAAGAAGTACAGTCCGATAGCAACCTTCATGCATTGACTAAATGTACCTTATGTTGAAGTGGCGCGTGGTTGACAAGTTTTCTCTTTGACAGAGCGTTAAAAAGGTTAAACAAGAGTAGAAGACAAACTATATCAAAGTAAATAAAAACAGGTTGGGTTTTTCAGATCAATTTTTATTAAAAACAATCACAGCAAAAGTCAGCGTCTAAAATATAAATACCCATAATAAGGCATTGAAATCCAAAACTTCTTCACGAAAAATATGCATTCTTTGGGCAATGTTAGGAGTACAAGAATGGGCAAAGTTGGCCAGTCTCATAATCAAATGATTAGCTAAAGAAAATCGCAAGATATTGTCTACATTGGCAATAATATATATGCAGACAAAAGTAAACCAGGTGTGCCCTTGCTTGAAAACAAAGCGACCCAAATAACTTGAAAGATTTCTAGTGTTTTCATTAATATTTCTTCTCATTCGAATTGCCAGATGAAATCCTACTAATATTAGAAATGCGAAAGTTACGACGTTAAGATTTGTTAAACAATCACGCTCTGTTCAACTGTTGATAGTCAATGAAGATAGTCTATAGGCTGGATTCAAATATTTGATAGTTTTTATCCACGCAGGCGAATTCGCGGGCGGAAGCTAGCAATAAATCTCAAAATGTAGTCCCCGCTGAAAGATTTTGCGTAAGGTGAAAACCAATTTATTTTAAAAAGGCCCTTTTACAAAGTATAATTCTGTCTAAGACTACGTATTTTTGTAACTCTGTTTTAAAACATAAGTTATAACACTTTTTTGCCGAGAAAATTGATCGAGGTACGTTTTTTCCACACAAGGTGGCACAAGGTACTTTGCCCTATTTATAAATTTCGTCGATTTCATGCAAAGTGGGAAAAAAATATCCACATTAGTAGCTTCAAACACATTGACACTAACCGAATGTCTAACAACTTCACTAGATCTGTTGCCATAGGGCAGTAACAATTCGTAAACTATAATAATACTCTTGTAAATATTAAACAAAAAAACTTAGTTAGCTAACATTTTGAACACATTACCAGGAACCAACGTTCTGAGTGCATCCTACAACTCGGTTTACTAGGGGTCGCCGCTCGAAATAAATCTCGAATTGGTTCGGTTACATATCGACGGGCAAAGTTGTAGGATGTTACGATACAATCCATCAATTTGGCGGAAATGATACAAAGTTTCGATGCACAGCCTCATATATGGCACATTTAAGAAAAGCTCGATTTAAAGTAATTGTTTGTTAATTATTGTTTTGGCTCAGTGGACGTGGCGCAAGCAACATCTCCTGATGATGCCTCGTAGAGGCGTAACACGTGTCGAGGTTTTGTCATTATTCCACCACCAATAATTATTTGGAAAGGAATATTGTTGTCATAAATTTAATTGTTTATGATAAGTATTTAAAACATTCCTTCAGTACCATTTCTTTGTACGATGTATTTAGAGCTTCGTGCTTTCTTTAAGTAGTGAAGCTAAACATAAACTATCATAGAAATATACATGTATATACATCAAGTATTTAGCAATAAAGGGACAGCATATTTTACAATATATATCTTTTTACTTAAGTATATAATAAACAGATCTTCGAAAAAAAACGTAATTCCTTAATCTTTTTTAAAATATATTGACAGTAACAATTTATATATTTATAATTATGACTATCAGCAAGATACACGGTAACTTTGCCCAGAGGAAAAAAGTAAGACTTCTCCAAGAAGCTATATAGATTTTTTGTGTTATTCTTTTGGGCAAAGTTAGCCTTAAAAACTATATTAAACCGATTGAAGTATCCATTTTGGCCCCTCATCAGGCCGTACATATTTTTTATTCGAACATTGTATAAAATAGTGAATGTAAAAAGTCTGACTAACCAATCATGATCGTACGTAGTTGAGGAATATACACCTATTTCTAATAAGCGTGCCAGCGCCAGTGTTGGGCGTAATGCATTACATTTGTAATCGCATTACAAATTAAATTACATGCAATGCAATTACGAGTAATCGCATGCAGGGACATATTATTACATTTTGTAATATGTAATGCAATAATTGAAATTACATTTTGTAATTGTAATGCAATTACTTTTTGCCCCACACTGGCCAGCGCTAAACGTACCGTAAGACTGAGATGGATGTACATCCTTAGCTAAAGTTGCGATTGGTTAAAGCATACTAGAAACGTTGCAATTTTGACACCAACTTGCTATAGTTATAATGAAAGGAATGTATCGCTGTCTCATTCAAACTAAAGTAAGTTGTGACACAGGTGTGTGCTCCAACCAAACTGTCCTAACTCACAACCTATAGGGCCTACCCATGCGAATCCCAACCTTGAGTCGTCCGCGACCCCTCCCGACTTCAGTTTGCCCCGCCCCTGTCTCACTGTGCCCCACTGATCCGATGTGCCCTACTGATCCGCTGTGCCCCACTGACCCGATGTGCCCCGCGGTCCCGGTGTGTCCCCGCACCCGCAGGTCGGGCGCGGGCCGCGAGCGCGCCACGATGCGGTCGTTGAAGACGGCGGGCGGCGGGAGCAGCGCGGGCCCGGAGTCGCGGACGGGGACCTCGTCGAGGCTGTACAGCGAGGCGAGGGGCTGTGGGGGCTCCGAGGGCATCTGCAGGGCCATAGTGTACAGTCGATTATAAAGATTAAATAATTTTATTTTGTACACTTTACTACAGTGATACTTTTTTATTTCTTCAGCGAGTATATCTTCAGTCTTTGACTGCTTATTAGTGTAAGAAAGATCTCCAATTGATGACTTCTGAGAATATATAATATATAATATTATTCTCAAAGGTGTAAATGAAGATACGTTGGTCCCGGGCGACACGTACAGTTTAGTAGACCGTGAAGCTTTTTAATTGTATCGTTATATAAATAAAGGATCTTATCGCCTACTGATGAAGACGAGTTTCAGGGCAGGTTATGTCAAATATTGTGGAAGTAATCGTATTGTATTTAGTCAACGTTAAAACAGATTTTATCGGAGAATTCTCAATGAGACAGCAGCCGATGACCGACCCGTCATACGTGGTTAATCCATTCACTGACTTAAAAAAAATGCGAGGTAGTACACCCACGCCATGCAAGTCTTAAGTCTATTATTTTTGGACTTCGTATGAAGTCGGTGGCAGGTGTGTGCGAGTTGAGTTCAAATCAGTGGCGGTGAAAGGGTTAATGTAACCCACTCCTAATGGTGAGTGTATGTGGTGGTACCTGGTCGCGGCGCTGCGCCTCGGCGAGCAGCGCGCGCAGCGCGGCGGAGTGGCGCGCCACGGCGGCCGCCAGCGCGCCCGCGGGCGGCCGCGCCGGCGCCGGCGCCTCCGGCCCTGAGCCATGCCATGCCACAGGATACATATAGTACTGAACGGGGAAAGACAGCGCGCACTTTCCATACACACGATTTACAAATTGCATTGACGACCGCTTTACCTAGTTGGTAGTGACCCTGCCTACGAAGCAAGAGGTCCCGGGTTCGAATCCCGGTAAGGGCATTTATTTGTGCGATGAGCACGAATATTTGTTCCTGAGTCATGGATGTTTTCTTTAAGAATTGATTTATCTATATAAGTATGTTTATCGTCGTCGAGTACCCATAGTACAAGCTTTGCTTAGTTTGGGACTAGGTCGATTTGTGTAAGATTGTCCCCTAATATTAATTTATTTATTTATTTTATTTTCATTGCTTAATTACCTACATAATATTCACTCTTTATGATATTAGTATAGATTTATCGACCTAGTCTCTATCACATCACGTTATTTTCAGCAAAATGACAATATTTAAAAAACCATGAATTCCATACCTTACTAAAGCATTATTTTGTATTAGAATATTACAACACAAAAATAAAGATTTTGCGGTGATTTAAGGTAGTGGTTTTTCCATTTTAGGCAATAACAACATACTTACATTAAGTCGTAAAATACAATCCATATAAAAGTGGTTTCGTTAAGAGTCCGCAGTAAGCTCGGCCGAATTTCACCTTCCCATACAAACGTAGTTACGCTCTCATTTTAAAACTACGTGTTGGATTGTAACGAAACTTTGCATATACAATGACATGAGGTATATCTATGTCTGTAATTAGTTTATTTATATGGTTAAATTAGATATAGACATATTTTGTGATAGCATACAAGCAATAAAATCCAAATTGATAAGATTCTTCATGTGTGATACTTCAGGTGTAGGCTCGGGTTATTAGAGTTTATATATCCTAATTTATTAACTACTTGTATATTCCCATTGCCATGCTTGCTATTGGTGCGCGATTGGTTACTGTGCGTCGTAATGTACGCTAAGTTTAAGTTTGGCTATAGATTTCTTTGTTAGTTTATTTCTATAAGTGAGAACCTGTAATTGCCTATATGGATTTATTATTTTGTCTATAAATATGTTGCGCTGTTGGTTTTCCATGTATCAATAAATAAATATGGTTCCAGTTTATGAAACAAACGATATACAGCAAACACAAGTTTTGTATGAAAAACTTAAATTCGCTGTATTTTTTTTACTATGGTATCAGAAGCTACATAAACTAATTACAGACATAGATATACCTCATGTTATTGTACATGCAAAGTTTCGTTACAATCCAACTCGTAGTTTTAAAATGAGAGCGTAACTACGTTTGTATGGAGAATCGAGCTTACTGTGGACTCTTAAACGTGGGCAAAATATCGCTTTTTCTATTGTGCGTGCTATCAACAAAGAACCCCCGCGTCATCGGACCCTCTTATTATGAACACTTACCGGCCAATCTAAGGAATGAACCATATGATGAAACATTCCGGCGCAAACTGAGAAATCTTTTGTTGGAAAACCCTCTGTACTCCGTTAACGAGTACATGGAAATAACCTTTTAATTGTGTATCTTGTTTTGTTAAATTTACATTTATTTTGTTAACTTAATATTTATCAATGTTATGCACTATTATTATTATTCCATTAGGTATGTTATTGTGTGTAACGAATGACGATCCTTGTCGGGAGATAGAATAATATAAAAAATTGTATTTACAGTTGACTCATTAAGTTTTTATTATTAAAATTGACGAACATGGTAGAAATTCTTGTAATCTTGACATTTATGCAAATGTATATTGTAATTTTTATCGTGTTATAAATAAATCTAAATCATGAGATGCACTCATGTAATGAGAACTCATTAGATACATTGTATCTCATTATGTAGGATTATGGCCAAGAAGTTTCTTTTTAATCCCTGTCTCGAAAACTTTGCCCCATGGATCCATTTTGCCCTATACGAGGGGCACATTAACATAATTAAAGACTGTACACGATAAAATCCGGCCATGTATGTTATGGTAAATCTTTTCAATCTTGTAAATCTTTGAACCAGCTCTTCATTAAAATAGTTTTGTGGTTATCAAACTACATAATAAACATCCAAACATTATATAAAGTTAAGTCATCTATGACTTAGAGAATTTTATATTCCACGGTACCTATATTTTCTTGCACACGGTATTCTGACAAGCTTTACCAATTTTCCTGGTATTTATTTTCTCGTGCTTTGAATTTTATAAGCTTAAATACACCTCATTACATTTTATTTTTACAATAGTTAACATTTTTACAATTACATTTAGATCAAGATAGATCTGAGGTGTTTTAACTTTGGTCAATTTGGCTTTTTGACAAATTATTGCCTCCCATACAAAAACAACTTTCAGTGCTTGGACTAGAAAGGCTCTCCAACTACCTAAGATGGAAAATAGTTTCAAAACGTACTTTTTTGGTAAGATAACATTCTAATGAGCATATTAATGATTATGAAAATATAATTACCTTTGTGGCTGTAGTAGGAAGAAAGTATAGATTATCAAAAAACGATGCTCAAACATTTAAAGGTATAGTGGAGTATTTTCGACGAAAACTCACAGAAGCTAATACATTGTAATTTGAATTTATTTGAATTATATTTGCCAGTAGTTACAGATTATTAAAATAAAATAAGTGCTTGAATATGTGCATTCGGTGAAAATGTATACCATATCATGCATGGCCGGATTTTATCGTGTACAGTCTTTATGGTGTTTTTAGATTTTTAAGTATACATTATGTTGATATTAGCGCTTTTGCCAAACATAAAACATTTTATTATGTCGATGATTCAAGGCTGAAGTTGACATTGAAATGATGGCAAATTTTCGTGTTTTTCGACCGTATTACAAAGTTCAAACCTCGATCAGTCCTGGATAACGTGATATTTCGGGCTTATAGTAATAGTTTCTTAATTTGCAACTAAAAATATATTATTAATGGCTTTTGACGTCTCTCACCCACCAGAACTTTTGTAGAGTAGGTCAGCAAAAATCAACACAAGTCGCATTTCTTCTTCCTATAAAATATGAGGGAACGCAATAGGATACTATTTTTTATTTAGAAACATACAAACATTTTGTAAATAAATTAAAATAGCATCGTTAAACCGTTTGGTTTGTCTCGATGCTAGCGCAGTGACGTACTGCTAACAGGAAAATAAATTATTATCATTTAGTTTTTTCAACATATATCTAATCTTAACTTATTATCAAAAATCATATTTTAATGTTTTAACCGCCGAACGTCATCTAGCTTTCAAACATAATTTTTTTTAGATAACGTTGTTCTTTTTAGAGTCATTCAATAACTTATAGATAACGAAATGTCGTGGTATACCACATGTAGATTATGCTATATATATTTTTCCACTACCGGGGTGTGTTCAGGAGTTACCACAATTTTTAGTCGACATAGGTCGACAATATCTCGCTAGCATCTCAGTATTTGAAGACATAGCTCTATCTTCTATAGAGAAGATAGAGCTATGTCTGGAAATACTGAGATGCTAGCGAGATATTGTCGTTGGGCTGGATTCTGGATTAGATTAATCAGCATTGAAATAAAAAATCAAAATATAAGCTTAATCAAGCAAAAAAAATTACTTAATGATTTTTCCGTGCAAGCTCTCGATCATTTGCAGACTTTAAAAACATTAACAGATTTTTTATAAAAATTTAAAAAATAACAATTCATTGAATGCCATTATGGTTTCAAAAGTCCAATGTTAACTTCATAAAAGAAGATTTTCAGGTAATTTAGTCTTAAGTTATCCATTCCCGATCATTTCGGTGTGCCCCTCGTAATACACACTCTGGGTTTAGCTATCGTAGTTAATATTTTAATGGCTTGTTTTATAAATAATTATCTCCATTCATTTTATAAATAATACGGATAATTTCAACATATTTATACATAAGTTACTTACCGACTAGCAGATCAATCTGTGTAGAGTGCGGCGCGAGCGCAGCGCCGCAGATGAACTCGCTGCTCGCCACCGACGGCAGGCTCGGGCATTGGGACACATCGCTCTGCAAGAACAACTGCGTTGGTCTAAACTGTTTACATATTGTACACCTGTAAGTGCAGCATTAAATAGCGTACCAACAAGTACAACTCGCCATAGCAGACTCCGGGCTCCGGGCTCCGCTAGGGCACAACCGGGAAAAACGAGACGATTATAACTCACCAGGTCGTGGAGCTGCCAGTCGCCGTCCACGGCGTCCTCGCCGCTCGCGCCCACCGCCGCCGCCTCTGCACAACAACATACAACATACATGCTCGGTCGGCGGTCGCAACAGCAGTGCAACCTCTGCGAGGCTGCTTCGAAGCTCGGCCATGCTTAGATCAGCGGCGTCAGGGGCAGCGGTGAGCCATACGTGAGAGCGAGGGCTGCCGAGCTCGAATACTCGTCCAATGTATAACCGGCTAATTGAGGAGCCCACCCATCATAAACAAAATAATCTGTAATTAAAGCGAGCGCAGAACCAAAGCAGTTCGATAATTTTAATTAGTAATAAAGAAGTTTCTTGTATAATGCCAATGTAACATCAATAAACTAACGACTTGGGATTTTAGCACGTGCTACTCCAGGGATATTTAGAAATCGTAAACAGTATTAATGTGGAAATTCATTCTGAATATTATACATAGGATTCAAATTGCCCTACCTTGTAACCAGGCCGCGTCGCTCCACACCGCGCCTTCCCCCGCACACCTCTCCCAGTCGTCGGCCTGCCACTCGCACACCTTCCCTACATCCAAGAGGCTTGCCCCACTTTGGGGCACATTGAGGTCCTGATGATACATGTTCGAGTTGTAGTAAACCATGCTAACCCCAAACTTGGGGTCTAATGGTTCTTGAGCGTATTTTGTATCACAGGATTGTGGGGGGTAATTTGCGTAATAGTCTGTACTTTTGTGGGGTAAATTTAGATATTGATTTGAGTAATATATATCTTGTATTATATTGTAGTTGTTATCGAAAGTAGGACAATTTGCGTCTTCTCTGGGGCTTGTTTGTTGGGGAAAAGTTGGGTTGTGTATGGGACATAAAGGATCGAGGGCAAGGGGTGTTGTTGAGTAGGTGGGGCAAGTTGGGTCGTGTGTAGGGCAAATCAGTTCGTGTGTAGGGTAAATTGGATCAGACGTGGGGGTTGGCTCGGCGTTCCACAGGCCGCGTCGCTCTGCCCAGCGCTGTATGGACCACTTGGGCGAATAAGGGCTGCCAGGAGGGTCCGGCTGCGATGGCGGTTTGTCTGTGAAGATGCATTTATGGTTGTATTGATTTGATGGACGGCTTTATAGGTCGACCGCTTATCTGAGATGGTGCACCGGGGGCTACCGCTCATTACTCTTTGATGACTTTTCTCTTGCCCTCTTCCTGTCTCAGACGCCGTCTTAATTAAGTACCCAGGACGCTCGACTCTCTGTACTCCATCCATAGAAAAAAATAGGGACAGAAGTTTTTTTATATTAAACTTCGTACCTACCCTTTTTGTCTGTTATAAGTAATGTCTAGCGACGGTTACTCGTTTCCGACCTAGATAGGCGGATACCATTGTGTATACAAAGTTAGATGTTATTCCAGCACCCTGTTATTCAATGAGTTACCAGGAGCCGACTTGCGTCAAGCGATCTGGGGTCTCCGCTATAAGGCAGAGGTTAATCCCACCAAGAATCTAAATTTTTTGTGATAGGGTCCAATTCTATGATAAACCAGATGCCTTTGTGCTCGTTAAAGGGTTAAACAGTAGGTAAATTCTACTATAGGTACTTAAGACCTGATTAGAGTATGCTGAATTTAGTTATTAACAGTGATCATAAGTTTTGTAGCATTTTTGGTGCAGCGTAGGGTTGTTAACGGAATTGGCATAAAGAATTTCAATACTAATGCTTAATTAGCGTTACTAACGTTAATGTTAACCTTAATTAACTATTTCGATTTATATTGTCTATACCAATTCCATTAAGAACACTACGCTGCACCAAAAATACAAAAGTACAAAAGTTATGATCACTGGTTATTAAAGACTAGCTTCTGCCCGCGACTTCCGTATATGAGGACCCGGGATAAAAACGATCCTATATTTTAATCCAGGCTACCACTAGCTAACTATTCTTGTGCAAAATTTTATCCAAAACAGTTCAGCTGTTTAAGCGTGATTGAGTAACAAACATCCAAACTTTCGCATTTATAATATTAGTAGGATTATTTCCAAGTATACTTAATAGCCATAGGCAGAAGCCAATGTGTATGTGAATGGGTATTTTTTTTTAAAACATCAATGAAAGTTTCTGTCTGTATGAATAGGGCCTTAGACCTTAAACTTATTGCTTGTCATTGTTAATACCATACCAGCCACATCCTCAAGAGCATTTGATTCCTGGTCCTCTCGTTGCACCGCCTCATCAGACTCCGTGCCAGTCTCCGTATCCACGAATGCTTCATCTAGTATGTGTCGTTCCTCAGTTTCCTGGATGTCTAGACCGGATGGTTCTTGCTTTTCGGGGGCCTCAAGGGCCTCGGGGGCTCGGGGAATGTTGTATGTCTGATTTAGTTTAGCTTTGGGGTCTTGTGCGCTTTGAAATAAAGATTTTATTATTATTATTATTTGCACTGAAGACAGACATGTGACATACATGTTAATTGGTTCTGTGTACTATATAATGAAACTGTTTTTTATAATGGAATTTAATTATTTAACTAACATTGCATCTGTAGAGATATACTTGGAGAGAGAAAGAGAGGATAAGAGGGAGAGAGATTGTATGGGCCATGGGCATTGACCATAGATGAGGGATTTACTCCTTAGTTGGTCCTACTAGAGTATGTTATATGTCACGCAAATATTGAAAGGCATGATAACAACAATCAATACCTGCTAATAGTACGGTGGCAAAATCGCAAAAAGTCGTCTCCTTCACGATTTTCGTGGACATCTCTTCTATATACCTAAAACTGGTATGGATGTGTTCCTTGTTGTCTCCAGAGTACGAATCTACCGGTTTTAGTTAAGGGAGAGGGGGACGGACATAGCTGTGTCGTCACAAATTGGCGGCCTACGGTCATCGATTTTTGTTCAAATCTCGGGTTCTATTTTACTGATTGCTTAGTGTGAGGTGTCATTTGAAAGCATATTAAACGTCCTATAATTTATTTTCGGGACGCTATGACGTACAATCAACAGTTTTTAAATTATTTGAAAAAAATGATTTTTTTACCGCGCACGTTTGCATGAGTACTGATAAAACACGCTTGCAACTCAATAAATAATAACTTTAGCGCAATTAAAGTTATTATAAAAAATATAGGTCATTTTATAAGCTTTCCAAAATATAGATTATGTTGGTGTACATTAATAAATAACGAAGTAATAATACATTTTGTTAATTACGCACCGATTAACTATCACCACGCTCGCCCCTGCTAGCGATCGTTGTCGTCACGTCGCGCCTTTAGAAGCTCTTTTTTTGTTTTCAGGGGCCGTAGACAAGGTTACAATCGACAAGCGCTAACGCCAATAGAAAATAACAAAATGTAGGGGACTGACAGATGCCGACGAAACACTTTTCGTTAACATATGTCATTCCCATACAAATTATTAGTTTTCTATTGGCGTTAGCGCTTGTCGATTGTAACCTTGTCTAGGTCCCCTGAGTATCCATACGCAGAGCATACGAGCCAGACGGCGTATCGCACCTAAAGCACTAAAATAAAGGTCACCCCAGGAACTTTGTAGCCCGAGACGAAGGCGAGGCGAGTGCTCTGAAGCCTTTGGTTTTTCACTCCCCCTATTCACAATTTTACGCCTTCTTTTTTGAGTCAAGTGAAATTGTTATTGCCATTTTACGCCTGGGTGATGTAAAATTAGACTAGTTTCCAGTATTAAATTGAGAATCCTACTATCCTACTAATATTATAAATGCGAAAGTAGATGTTTGGATGTTTGTTACTCAATCACGCTTAAACGGCTGAACCGATTTGAATGAAATTTTGCACGAAGATAGTTTATAGCCTGGATTAAAATACAGGATAGTTTTTATCCCGAGTCCACGCAGTCGCGGGCGGAAGCTAGTAAATAATAAAATAATGAACGCAAGCAGCTTTATTAGACAACTAACTTCCGCCCGCGACTTGGTCTGCGTGGACCCGGGATAAAAACTATCCTATATTTTAATCCAGGCTATAAAATATATTCGTGCAAAATTTCATCCAAATCAGTTAAGTTAAAAGGCTCAACGTGGTTGAGTAACAAACATCCAAACATCTAAACATCAAACATCCAAACTTTCGCATTTATAATATTAGTAGGATCAGTAGGACTAGTTCTTGCCTGAGCTACCTGTGTTGTACTTTGACTTGTATTTTCCTAATGTGACTTGTTTCGGTTAAGTATTTACTCACAAAAGAGAAGTGAAAAACTGTTATGGGAATCGAAAAGCGGGAGAGAGATTTGTAACTGAAACGTTGCACGGACCGAGTGTGTGTCCACTTGGTGAGTGTGTGAGTGTTGTTTCTAAAAGAGTGGGGGGAGTGTGTGGCCGCGTTGGCTTGCCCTAACTATCAAAGTATTTCAATCATACAAAGCATGCCGGTTGGCGCAGACTTGCGTTACGGAATTGGCCATAAATTACATGTTTATTATTGAACGGCGACAAATTGCATATTTTTGGCAAGCTAATAAAATGTATGATATTTTTTATAATGACATTTATCATGCTAGTCTCTTTCTCGAATTATGATGGTAAGTAAGCAAATGTCTAATCAATTCTTTTTTATTTTTTTCCAAACGGTTGGTTGTACGTTATAAAGTTCAAGAAAACAATTAGAGTACGTTGGCCATTTTCTGCCGTACTATAAGTATTCCTGAGATTAAGAAATCAGGCAGTTATTTACTAGAAGTCCCTAAACATGTGGAACTGCAAAAAAAATATTATGGACCAGTTTATCTTAGTTTTCAAGCTATTTAGGATCAAATATTCCGAACGCAGTTCATCCAGTAACCTATGTAATGTGGGCATTTTATAACCAATAGAAGTTTTACTAAATATTTATTCATACAATTTCAGTCGAAATTCTTACTTGGTCGTTTTCGTACGCCTTTTGGGGTCCTTGTTTTTGCGCTCCGGCGGGCAATATCGCCAGTTTTTCTGTTTGCGATAGAATTCAAGTTTGCATATAGCCACCAATTCGGCTTTAGGTTTCTTTGATGCCATATTCACGAAAATGATTTACACTGTACAACGACGACACGAGTTGGGTAACTCATAAGAATTAAATATCTTATTGAAAATAGTGGGTTTCGTGAAAACTGTTTATTTTTGCCGGTAGACGCGAATAATACTTTTTTCATTCTTGTTGATGTTGAAAATTCCGTTCTGAAACCTGTTCACAAAAGATAAATAAATGTTGCGTTCATGTTGCGTTCGAAATTTCATGATGGGAACGCAAACCTTGCAGTCTGTCCGAGGTTTGTCTCAATTTGTCACAAGTTGAAGCCGTAGTGGTTATATTCTCTTTGGTTTGTTCCACGGAATAAAGAATGGTTATTTTATACGGTTGGCATGGGATAGCAATACATACCTTTCCTGTTTGTATCATCTTTGTGCGCTATATTCTGAACTTTTTAAATTTAACTTCCCAATACCACTCCAACACGGCTATCACAAGACGAACCGCGAGCACTCGATTTTTCTCGTACTAGATACGTCTCTTCCTAAGTTTTCTAATAACAGAGAGACGGATAGTGCGAGAAAAATCGAGTGCTCGCGCGCCGTCTTGTGATAGCCGTGCAATACTCTGCTAGAATATTAATCAATTCATTCCAGTTAAATTATAGAAAAGATTTCTTACTTGTTCGAATGAACTTGAGTTAAGTGAAAAACTGTAATATTATGTTTTCTTTATAAAATAAATCGAACTTAATCGAACTTTTTTTTTTCGTCAGCCAACACTGACTGTTACTTCCACGTTCTCTTGACAACGTCATGACAAACTTCACTCTGTTCAGTTTTGACGTGACTCGAACGGGCTCGGTCGACGAAAATGTTTTCAATAAAATTATTATTCTGCGCATTATTACTATGCTTCACAGTGAGTGCCAACAGCCAGACGGTGCATAGACGATTCGAGTACAAATACTCATTCAAACCACCCTATTTGGCGCAGAAAGATGGATCGGTTCCATTCTGGGAGTACGGAGGCAGTAAGTATTCTCACTTTTCCCATAATTTTTACCGTTACCAGAGGACTTTTCCTCTTCGAAGTAAATTTAACTTGTAGGATGAACATATTTCTTGCGTCATCTTTAATATTTTAAGTCACAAAAGCGTTTAAAATAAACAAATTTAGTTTATTGTTACGCTTGTTATCAGAATTATCCGACACGTCAGTAGAATCTGTCAGTGAAGAGGGGGATGGTGAAATACGGGTTGTTGTACGTACGAGCGAGAGAGCGATATTGTCAAAATCGTGTTTTTTACCTTCCAACTCGACAATGGCAGTCGGGGTGTGAAATTACCCGCTTCTTGTATGAAAATGAGGTTTATTACTCAAATACAGTGGCTAAAATGAGTAATGAGGTCATGCGAGCATTTAACATAGTGTTGAAGTTTTCAACCAGTGCCTATATTTTGGTCACTTTCACAAAAAAGAAAAATACAATAATTTGTATGAATATTGTATTTAAGTTATTAGCTAGATTTTAATAAGAATAACACTGCTACAATATGTTCATGTCTGTGTAGGTTTTAAGTTTTCTTGAAATAATGGGGTAACCTAAAAATTTAGATGTAACAGAACAATTTCGCAAATTTTCAGTTTTGCGAGGGACTTTGCCTTTTATTTATTTATTTGGCTCAAAAAAACAATTAAAGTATAGAAATATAATATTAGCATTAAGGTTCAGATCTGGGCTATAGCTCTAAACTGTGTGCACCAAAGGAAAATAAATTAGGCAAAGCAAGAGCACTAATGAGGTAAGATGTCGCCTTTTGCTGATATCAGCACACCAATATGGCATTGTCATCAAATCCACAGATGCCTGCCAAAATGCAAGTTTTACAATGAAAAATGTATGAACGCAGATTTATTTGGCAGTTTGCTAGTAATATTAAAAAAAAAGGTTAATTCTCTCTAGAAACAGTGTGTAAAACTTAAAAAAAAATGAATTTTATTTACTTAATTTTTTTTGTATGTATAAATACATAACGGTCATAGTGATTTAATTGTGTAATATAATTGTTTTACCTTTCCTAAAATAGGAAACTATAGCTTTTCTTTTTTAAATCTCGAGTACTTTAAGTAATATCTCTTATTTAGCGCTATATTTGTATAATGCTATACTGTTCTGCCTACTATTCTTCTTAGTCGTTTCCTCATTGCTGAGGATTGTGACTACCACAGGCGTCTTGCACCACCTTCCTCCAAGCATTTCTATTTTGCGCCATACACTGCCTAAGCCTGCCTTCTGTTCCTGCTGAAGATTTTACAGAGTCCATCCACCGGATAGGCACTCTTCCTCTGCCTCTCTTTCCTTCCACATGGCCAACCAGTATCACCTGACCTGGACCTGTCCTCCTGTCTAGCCATGGGTCTGAAAAATCTAAGTATGTGTTTAGTACATATGGTGGGCAGTCAAGTTCGAATCTTAAGCTGTGGATAAACTTTATGCCTAACTGTTTATTTAAATTAAGCATAAATATATTAGTCTAGGCAGCCTCCAGGCATGACTAACTGATTTACCCTACAAGTTCAATTTGAACTGTGTTAACTTTAGATGTGGGCTGTTTGCTTTTAACAGTATAATTTACAATACTAAAAATGTGATTTTATATGCAGGTAAAACAAAAAAATAAATAACTTACATGCATATATATTTTCAAAGTTTTTGGATAAAAATTGACACAAATTTCTTTTTTATATTTAAAATGGGATATGATTGACCTTGGTGTACTAACCTAATGAAAAATTATATAAGGCAAGGCCTAAGATGAATCACGCAGATAATATAATTATTATAACGAATTTAAACAAATGGTCCTTTTATCCTCGAAATCATCTCACAGGGAGATCAATTTGCGGGTAGCAGATGTAACATTATGAGACTTGAGAGTGCAGACACACAGTCGTGGGCAGAAGCTGGGTATTCATGAAGTAGTGGCTCGGTGAGCTGTGGAACTCGCCAGCCTGAAATACAATTTTAAAAAAATGACCGGGGTGCACTCCGGGAATGCCGGCAGAAGTGAAATTTTGCTCATATCGACAAATACCGTAGCGACAGAAGTAAACTATTTCACTTGCAAATTAGCACGTGAGAACTTATTGTGTGTCGGTCGAACGGGTAAGCGCCGCGGATTGCATGGCGTTTGCGCCCTTTTTGAATGAATGAATGAATAAGATTTATTTTGAAACTATAAAAAATAAACAGTGTACAGAATTCTTATATCTAAAAGTATTAATTAGTTGTCTCAAAAAAGGAACCCACTCAGCATGAGTCGAGGCAGAGTGCAGAGGGGGCCCCGACGCTGATTTTCAGTGGGTTCTGTAATGAGTACCTAACCTAAAACTAAAATTAAGGAATCGCGTTTAATGAACAGGCTTACATCTATATAATATTTTCTCGCTAACTCGAATGGCGCAGCCAGTCTCGTACTACGGCATCGGTTCCCCCGCCCCCAAGCCTCGTCCCGAATCTGACCATCTTACGGTCACGGGACACCTGTGGCGAGTTTAACAATTTTTCCCCATACCAAAAAGTGCACAGCGCCGCTAAAGAAGTTTTCACTTCAAAAACTGAATTGATCAAGATGGCTGCATAATTTAAGCATGTGCTCACAATACTTCACGAGAATTAGTCGATATATGCGCCCTCTAGAGGAGCACAGCCACATACGAAAAAAATAGTACTCAAGTCAAAATGGAGAACTTTGTTCGCTTCACTCACTCCTTCAATTACAGGTTTTTATACAGGTTAAAACAAATCCTCATTTAGCAAAGCTTAGCAAAATGCTACAAAACTAACTTGAACATACATTGTTTATACATGTATTTGCTAATAGCTCATTAAAACACCAGTATTGCCAAATAAGCTTTATTGAGAAGCATCAAAGTGCAATTTACGCTAATACGCATAATATATATATAAGCACGAGTCAGCTATAAGTCTCATAATGAGACCTAAAATGGCCAAATTCAAAATAATGTTGACTCCATTCTAGAATCTAAGTATGTGGCAATAAGAAGCATAGTTGTGTGTAAAGATTGTGGATGACGAGCAGGCTGGTTGTAAAGTATAGTAATATGAATTGTGGAATATAGGTCGTGAATATTGATTGGTCATCACATCATGCATTGTTTTACGTCAGTATTTTGATTAAAATCACGATTTAATATTTAATGGCAACCTCAACACATACCCCCCTTTATTGTTGGTAAAGATTTGTTAGGTACGTAATAGCCTCTTAGTTAAAAAAAACAAAAACAATTATTAATGTATTACAACAAAGTTTAGGTAAAGTTAAATACATTTTTAAAAGGTTTTATGCACTATTTTAATAGAGAATAAACTTGTTTTTTTAATGTTACTAGCGAACTACCAAACAAATCTGCGTTATGACAGAGTTTCTTGGAAAAGTTACAACATGTCCCTTTAATTTTAGCCTTCTCCGTTTATGGTGGCGATTAGCGACGCGTTGTAAACGTTGATTACATCGATAACGGTCGTAAAGATTGACTAGTTATCATACTTGCGAATATTTGAGTAGATTGTGGACCTTATTGCATGGTGTTACAGGTCTTTAACAGGCAGGCTGATGTTGTTATTGGTATTTCAATACATTGACGATTTAGTAGCCTTTTGACTGTGCTTAAAATGGTTTTTAAGTAAACTTGAATATGTTCAGTCAATCTATACTTAATAATAATACTTCAATATTAATTATCATCAACCTATACACGTCCCATTGTTGGGCGCAGGCCTCCTCTCATGGATGAGAGGGAACCTGCAGCGGTCCCCAGGCTGGCCCAGTGCGGGTTGGAGACTTCAAAACCACTTTTGGAATATTAATATTGTAAGAGGAAATGTCTGTCAGACCGCGATGGACTCAATAGTTCTACCGACTCTATTTTATGGATGCCAAACGTGGGCACTTACCAGAGACATCATCCGAAAGAGAAATGTATTTCAAAGGGTGACTTAGAGGAGCATGCTGAATATCAGACGGAGTGACAGCAGGAGGAATCGTGAAATAAGGAAAATAACAAAAGTCACAGATGCCGCTGAACTAGCATGTAGGTTGAAATGGAGATGGCACATGGCGCATGTAACACGAACAACCGACAATAGGTGGAGCGAGAGGACCGTACACTGCACCCACGAAACACGAAGCGCCCACGCGGTCGCCCGCGGCGGCGGTGGGCTGACGACATCGCACAAATAGCCGGACT
The DNA here is from genome assembly GCA_947049275.1 of Epinotia bilunana. Lineage (NCBI taxonomy): Eukaryota > Metazoa > Arthropoda > Insecta > Lepidoptera > Tortricidae > Epinotia > Epinotia bilunana. Next base: position 425,272 of record OX346278.1, read on the forward strand.
GGCATGGACCCGCAAAGCCAAGGACAGGGTAAACTGGAAGGAGCTGGAGGAGGCCTTTGCCCAAAAACGGGTACCTCACTAGAAAAACAAAAAAAAACTGTATACTAACTTTTTAATGTGAGATAAAGGCTTATTATTATTATAGGATTCAATATACTGCCTTCGCCGTAAATATATAATTTTGCTCCCTTGAGACATAATCTGCTATTGTATTGTGTTGTCACTTTTCTCAAAACAAATATTGTCTATTCCAGATGCGATAGCGTCGGGCGAGAGCGTGCGGCTCGCGCCGTCGCTCCGCAGCCAGAAGGGCGCCATCTGGACTAAGCAGCCCATCAACTTCGACTGGTGGGAGGTCGACGTCATGTTCAAAGTGACCGGGCGAGGCCGCATCGGTGCTGACGGGCTGGTGAGTAGAGTCACCGCGTCAGAGCCATCTGGACGAAGCAGCCCATCAACTTCGACTGGTGGGAGGTCGACGTCATGTTCAAAGTGACCGGGCGAGGCCGCATCGGTGCTGACGGGCTGGTGAGTAGAGTCACCGCGTCAGAGCCATCTGGACGAAGCAGCCCATCAACTTCGACTGGTGGGAGGTCGACGTCATGTTCAAAGTGACCGGGCGAGGCCGCATCGGTGCTGACGGGCTGGTGAGTAGAGTCACCGCGTCAGAGCCATCTGGACGAAGCAGCCCATCAACTTCGACTGGTGGGAGGTCGACGTCATGTTCAAAGTGACCGGGCCAGGCCGCATCGGTGCTGACGGGCTGGTGAGTAGAGTCACCGCGTCAGAGCCATCTGGACGAAGCAGCCCATCAAGTTACCTGGTGGGAGGTCGATGTCATGTTCAAAGTGACCGGGCGAGGCCGCATCGGGGCTGACGGTCTGGTCTAGTTTCGGCTAGACTCGGCTCCCGCTCACCGACGAGTAAATTGACTCGAACGCCGCTGACACCGCCGGACAATGACTGGGTTTTTTTTCCCGTATTTTGTGGCTTTTTACTACAGGCTCTGTCGTTTGCACACAGTCGCGTAGCCGGTCCCTGTCAGTGTCACATAAAACGCGACAACCTTTACTAGACCAAAGACCATGGTGTTTTGCCTTAGATCTCAGTTTTAGATGGCATGATTTCAGTTTTCCGAACTTTCAAACGTCGGTTTGTTATAAATTTGCCTCTGTTTCGTTCAAATTCCATTGAATTTTTGTTATAAAAAATGCCGTCTCAAGACATCTTTCCCATATCCTTCTTACGCTAAATCCTGGCTTAGGCTGCAGAAGAAAGAATTTCACAGTATAGCGATGAAGCCTACTGTGCGCGCATAAAGGCAATAAATTATATTACAAAAACCCCCATCAACCCGCGTGGCACAAATCCTTTCAGACAAGTGTCACTCATTTTACTTTTTAATTCTAAGGGGCCGGACCCACTCACGGGCCCGCACAGGGTGTTATGTCATTAGCTTCTCTTACTGCGATAATTGGTGAAATTATACAATATATATTTGTGTGCAGGCGTTCTGGTACACGACGGCGCGCGGCGACTACACGGGCGAGGTGTTCGGCTCCTCGGACCGCTGGAGCGGGCTGGCGATCATCTTCGACAGCTTCGACAACGACAACAAGCACAACAACCCCTACATCATGGCCGTGCTCAACGACGGGACCAAGGTCTTCGACCATAAGAGGTGAGACAGGGTTCGGGTTGTTGATGTTGATGTTGTGAAGGGACGCCCGGCCGGAAACAGGCGGGCTGTCGATCGGTTTGTGCGTTCATTCAGCCCCATTCCCTAGTGTTGGAACCTGAGGGTTACTGTCCCGGCGGTGTTCTTCTTCTCGTTTTCCTGCAGAACAGAAGGACATCTTTAAGTCTGACATCCCTCAGTTCCCTCTCCTCTAACACATCTTTACCGAATGTATTAAACCGCAGTGCTGCGTACATAATACATTCCGCTAATGCATGCTTACTAGTTTTCTCCTCCCCACAGTGTGGGCAAGAGGCGTCACTGCTGATACCTATTACCGTGGGAGCGAGGCCGTAGGTACTCCGATCTCTTGTTCTGACGCTGCCACAAGCGGTCAAGGTCACGGTGTCTGCGTCCGTATGCTTGTTTGCCACTATCGTGCTCCTCATTCTCCTGGCATTTTCCTGGGGTCCCGGAGCCCGAGATGGTGGCAGTGGCTATAGCCCTTTTGGACCCAGCCAATACAATTTGTTTGGCTAACGGTTCTTCCGTCCCAAGACTAGTCTGACGAGACACTCATTTTACGTTAGCAGGGTCTTGTTTCTCCAGTCTGAAAGGGCTAATATTTGCCACCGTCGGAGCGTAAGTAAGCTTCCTTCTGGATATGCGCGAGCGACTTATGATTCAGATCCAGATGCATTTCTCATACACACCATTTACATATATTGTAATGGCAAGGGCGGTTCACTGTTTGGTTCACATTTCGTGGTGCCGCAACAAGTACATGCCGGCCGGCCGTTTATAAACGGTATATCAGTGGTTGCCGCGCACTGCTACGGAACGCACGCGTACGCGTTCTCGCTTTGAATCGCCTTTATCAATAAAAGCTAAAATATACTGTACTTATAGCAGCGGCATGTAAGAATAATGACAAAAATATCGGAAAATTATTGATTCTTGCTGTTTTTGGGACAGTTTAGAAGGATTCTGAAAGGTAAGGAAATGTGTGATTCTGTACTGTTGATCTTGCAGGTACCTACTCGATAACTATATATCTTATATATCTTTTATACCTAGCTACTTCGGTAAATTACTACCTACTTAAAGAAGAAGGGCGGCACGTTTCTAGAGGTATTTGTTAACATACTTACAAAGATTTTAACAATTTATTATTCTTTCATATAGGTAGGTACTTATTTATTTAAGTAACCTATCAAATGCATCGCGGAGCAAAAAATAGGTGAAGGCGGATTCAGATGAAAATTAAAGTCTATTTTAGCATACCTATCAATTTTGTGTTAATTAAAACATAACACATTGTTTACGCTCAATTTAAAATGTTGTAATGAAATAATAACTAATGAATACACTATTATATAACGTACAATTCAATAGGTCGAGCTGGCGGCAACCCTAGCTCTAAGGCTCCGCCCCCGAAAGAGCGCGTTGCATGCCATAGAAAGAGATGGCCACATTTAGGCACGTTTGGCGTACTTAAACAGGGAATTTGTTAACAGAGAACCTTCTGTACGTAGTACTATTACTTATTATGTGGTTACGGTGAATGATACACATCCGTAATACGTAAACATGTGTTATTGTATGTTTCAGTGACGGGTCCCAGCAGATGCTGTCCGGCTGCCTGCGCGACTTCCGCAACAAGCCGTTCCCGACGCGCGCGCGCATCGAGTACTACCTGGGCACGCTCACCGTCTACTTCCACAACGGTACGTTGGCCATACCAGCCTGCAGGCGCAGGCACAGGGTCGGGTGTTCTCGCTTGTTCACGGCCCTGGCTTCGGCGCAGGTTCCGTCCTCGGTACCGATTCGAGAACTCTGTGAACAAGGGTTCATTCGCTCCAGATAGCCTAACCAGGGCTCCAAGTTCATCACAAAATGACGCCACGACTTGGCGTCAAATCACTCACTTATGACCAATCGTTCGACTATTTTAGGTAAAATGCCGTTAAAACTGACGTGTCATTTTGACATTTATACGTGAGAGTGACAGAACTCATTTTATTATTATTGAATGAATGAAATATTTTATTTCAGATCTTCACCGACCCATATAAGAGGATTAGATTAGATTATTATGAGTTATTATTTAACTTGCAATGTATGTTTGTCGGGGTGGAATCATGCAACTGAATTTTGAAACAGATATTTTCAACCGATTGAGGTGAAATGGTGGGTAAAGGTATAGTTTGGATGGCAATTCAATTATGGTACCATGACCTGATCTGATGATGGAGACAGAAGGCGGCCATGGGAATTCAGTACTTAACCGACGTAACCGAGTTTGGGCTCGTTAGAATCGTATCAATGAGTACTTGATAACGGTATACCTAGTCGGTCCCAAAGTTCTGTCACAAATGAAAATAATGATAAAAACAAAAGTAGCAATAAATTTTTAATAAATTATATACCGATTTAAAGTACATTTAATAAAGAATTAAAATTACTCAAAATTATTCAAAATTACCTCCTTTGTTTTTAATACAGGCCCTTAATCGGTGCGGCCAGTCGTCTATCGCAGCACGCACCATTTTCATATCTATCTCAGTGACTGCTTTTCTTAAAGATGACTTTAGGCTCTCCAAATTTTTATGTGGTTTAGCACAGACCTTCCCCTCTAAGACCTGCCAAATTTTATAGTCCAAATGATTAAGGTCCGGACTAGAGGAAGGCCAATCTTCGTGTCTTATAAAGTCGATTTTTTGACGGTCAAACCAGGCTTGAGTGGTCTTGGCTTTGTGTGCTGGCGCAGAATCCTGCTGGAACACAAAATTATGTCCCGAAAATAGCGTGTTGGGCAGATCTTTGACAACCTTATCCAAAACTGTCTCTTGGTATACTTTCGCACTGATTTTGACACCTTTTTCGCAAAAATGAACCTCAGTTGGCCCGTAATAAGATACACCCAACCAGACCATCACTGATGATGGATGATGCCCATGTTGCACCCGCGGAACTCTTTTTCCTGCTTCTTCAGAGCTCCTAGCGTACACTCTATCATTCTGTTTATTGTACTTCTCTTCAATATCGAAAATCGTTTCGTCTGTAAAGAGGATATCACGGTGTCGATTTTTCGCGTACCGCTTTAACAACTTCCGGGATCTTTTAAGCCTTATTGTTTTTAGACGGGCATTAAGTAAGTGCCCACGCTTTTTTTTGTATGCTCGTAGACTAAGATCTTCGTTTAAAACCTTTTTGACGGTTTTTCTACTGACACCCATCTGCAAAGCCATCAATTTCTGTTTTCGGACAGGATTTCTTGCTATGCGCGCCTTGATCGCTTTGATCACTGCTGGTGTTCGTACGGAGCGAGGCCGGCCAATTATTTTCTTGTCCTCAACACTGGAGACTTCATTGTACCTATCAATAGTACGGTACACAAACCTAAGCGTTATTTTTAAATTTTTGAGCATCTTGAAAATCGTACTTGGCGAGTGCCCACAGCGGTGCAATGCTAAAACAGCTGTTCGGTTTTCTTTCTATGTCCACTCCATCGTGAGAAATTGCAACGAATGACTGTTTTTTGTTTTTAAATAATTGTCAAACATTCAAAAATGGAATGCAATAAAATTTTCTTAAAATCATCTTCTAAATTTAAAAATAATATGCCAGTGACAGAACTTTGGGGCCGACTACGTACAGAAAAGTACAGTTGGCAATAAAAACTTGTATCAAAAATGAAATTTTTGAAAGAAACTTATTATTTATTACACCCATTTTAGGTTTTATGTAATCCCCAGGAATGACCAACAACGAAGCGGACTACGAGCTGTGCTTCCGCGCCGAGAACGTGGTCCTCCCGCGCGGCGGAGTCTTCGGGCTCTCGGCCGCCACCGGGGGCCTGGCCGACGACCATGACGTCGTGCATCTGCTCACCACGTCACTGCACAGCACACAGCAGGCCGGTGAGTCCCCATCATAACACTTCGGGCTCTCGGCCGCCACCGGGGGCCTGGCCGACGACCATGACGTCGTGCATCTGCTCACCACGTCACTGCACAGCACACAGCAGGCCGGTGAGTCCCCATCATAACACTTCGGGCTCTCGGCCGCCACCGGGGGCCTGGCCGACGACCATGACGTCGTGCATCTGCTCACCACGTCACTGCACAGCACACAGCAAGCCGGTGAGTCCCCATCATAACACTTCGGGCTCTCGGCCGCCACCGGGGGCCTGGCCGACGACCATGACGTCGTGCATCTGCTCACCACGTCACTGCACAGCACACAGCAGGCCGGTGAGTCCCCATCATAACACTTCGGGCTCTCGGCCGCCACCGGGGGCCTGGCCGACGACCATGACGTCGTGCATCTGCTCACCACGTCACTGCACAGCACACAGCAGGCCGGTGAGTCCCCATCATAACACTTCGGGCTCTCGGCCGCCACCGGGGGCCTGGCCGACGACCATGACGTCGTGCATCTGCTCACCACGTCACTGCACAGCACACAGCAGGCCGGTGAGTCCCCATCATAACACTTCGGGCTCTCGGCCGCCACCGGGGGCCTGGCCGACGACCATGACGTCGTGCATCTGCTCACCACGTCACTGCACAGCACACAGCAGGCCGGTGAGTCCCCATCATAACACTTCGGGCTCTCGGCCGCCACCGGGGGCCTGGCCGACGACCATGACGTCGTGCATCTGCTCACCACGTCACTGCACAGCACACAGCAGGCCGGTGAGTCCCCATCATAACACTTCGGGCTCTCGGCCGCCACCGGGGGCCTGGCCGACGACCATGACGTCGTGCATCTGCTCACCACGTCACTGCACAGCACACAGCAGGCCGGTGAGTCCCCATCATAACACTTCGGGCTCTCGGCCGCCACCGGGGGCCTGGCCGACGACCATGACGTCGTGCATCTGCTCACCACGTCACTGCACAGCACACAGCAGGCCGGTGAGTCCCCATCATAACACTTCGGGCTCTCGGCCGCCACCGGGGGCCTGGCCGACGACCATGACGTCGTGCATCTGCTCACCACGTCACTGCACAGCACACAGCAGGCCGGTGAGTCCCCATCATAACACTTCGGGCTCTCGGCCGCCACCGGGGGCCTGGCCGACGACCATGACGTCGTGCATCTGCTCACCACGTCACTGCACAGCACACAGCAGGCCGGTGAGTCCCCATCATAACACTTCGGGCTCTCGGCCGCCACCGGGGGCCTGGCCGACGACCATGACGTCGTGCATCTGCTCACCACGTCACTGCACAGCACACAGCAGGCCGGTGAGTCCCCATCATAACACTTCGGGCTCTCGGCCGCCACCGGGGGCCTGGCCGACGACCATGACGTCGTGCATCTGCTCACCACGTCACTGCACAGCACACAGCAGGCCGGTGAGTCCCCATCATAACACTTCGGGCTCTCGGCCGCCACCGGGGGCCTGGCCGACGACCATGACGTCGTGCATCTGCTCACCACGTCACTGCACAGCACACAGCAGGCCGGTGAGTCCCCATCATAACACTTCGGGCTCTCGGCCGCCACCGGGGGCCTGGCCGACGACCATGACGTCGTGCATCTGCTCACCACGTCACTGCACAGCACACAGCAGGCCGGTGAGTCCCCATCATAACACTTCGGGCTCTCGGCCGCCACCGGGGGCCTGGCCGACGACCATGACGTCGTGCATCTGCTCACCACGTCACTGCACAGCACACAGCAGGCCGGTGAGTCCCCATCATAACACTTCGGGCTCTCGGCCGCCACCGGGGGCCTGGCCGACGACCATGACGTCGTGCATCTGCTCACCACGTCACTGCACAGCACACAGCAGGCCGGTGAGTCCCCATCATAACACTTCGGGCTCTCGGCCGCCACCGGGGGCCTGGCCGACGACCATGACGTCGTGCATCTGCTCACCACGTCACTGCACAGCACACAGCAGGCCGGTGAGTCCCCATCATAACACTTCGGGCTCTCGGCCGCCACCGGGGGCCTGGCCGACGACCATGACGTCGTGCATCTGCTCACCACGTCACTGCACAGCACACAGCAGGCCGGTGAGTCCCCATCATAACACTTCGGGCTCTCGGCCGCCACCGGGGGCCTGGCCGACGACCATGACGTCGTGCATCTGCTCACCACGTCACTGCACAGCACACAGCAGGCCGGTGAGTCCCCATCATAACACTTCGGGCTCTCGGCCGCCACCGGGGGCCTGGCCGACGACCATGACGTCGTGCATCTGCTCACCACGTCACTGCACAGCACACAGCAGGCCGGTGAGTCCCCATCATAACACTTCGGGCTCTCGGCCGCCACCGGGGGCCTGGCCGACGACCATGACGTCGTGCATCTGCTCACCACGTCACTGCACAGCACACAGCAGGCCGGTGAGTCCCCATCATAACACTTCGGGCTCTCGGCCGCCACCGGGGGCCTGGCCGACGACCATGACGTCGTGCATCTGCTCACCACGTCACTGCACAGCACACAGCAGGCCGGTGAGTCCCCATCATAACACTTCGGGCTCTCGGCCGCCACCGGGGGCCTGGCCGACGACCATGACGTCGTGCATCTGCTCACCACGTCACTGCACAGCACACAGCAGGCCGGTGAGTCCCCATCATAACACTTCGGGCTCTCGGCCGCCACCGGGGGCCTGGCCGACGACCATGACGTCGTGCATCTGCTCACCACGTCACTGCACAGCACACAGCAGGCCGGTGAGTCCCCATCATAACACTTCGGGCTCTCGGCCGCCACCGGGGGCCTGGCCGACGACCATGACGTCGTGCATCTGCTCACCACGTCACTGCACAGCACACAGCAGGCCGGTGAGTCCCCATCATAACACTTCGGGCTCTCGGCCGCCACCGGGGGCCTGGCCGACGACCATGACGTCGTGCATCTGCTCACCACGTCACTGCACAGCACACAGCAGGCCGGTGAGTCCCCATCATAACACTTCGGGCTCTCGGCCGCCACCGGGGGCCTGGCCGACGACCATGACGTCGTGCATCTGCTCACCACGTCACTGCACAGCACACAGCAGGCCGGTGAGTCCCCATCATAACACTTCGGGCTCTCGACCGCCACCGGGGGCCTGGCCGACGACCATGACGTCGTGCATCTGCTCACCACGTCACTGCACAGCACACAGCAGGCCGGTGAGTCCCCATCATAACACTTCGGGCTCTCGGCCGCCACCGGGGGCCTGGCCGACGACCATGACGTCGTGCATCTGCTCACCACGTCACTGCACAGCACACAGCAGGCCGGTGAGTCCCCATCATAACACTTCGGGCTCTCGGCCGCCACCGGGGGCCTGGCCGACGACCATGACGTCGTGCATCTGCTCACCACGTCACTGCACAGCACACAGCAGGCCGGTGAGTCCCCATCATAACACTTCGGGCTCTCGGCCGCCACCGGGGGCCTGGCCGACGACCATGACGTCGTGCATCTGCTCACCACGTCACTGCACAGCACACAGCAGGCCGGTGAGTCCCCATCATAACACTTCGGGCTCTCGGCCGCCACCGGGGGCCTGGCCGACGACCATGACGTCGTGCATCTGCTCACCACGTCACTGCACAGCACACAGCAGGCCGGTGAGTCCCCATCATAACACTTCGGGCTCTCGGCCGCCACCGGGGGCCTGGCCGACGACCATGACGTCGTGCATCTGCTCACCACGTCACTGCACAGCACACAGAAGGCCGGTGAGTCCCCATCATAACACTTCGGGCTCTCGGCCGCCACCGGGGGCCTGGCCGACGACCATGACGTCGTGCATCTGCTCACCACGTCACTGCACAGCACACAGCAGGCCGGTGAGTCCCCATCATAACACTTCGGGCTCTCGGCCGCCACCGGGGGCCTGGCCGACGACCATGACGTCGTGCATCTGCTCACCACGTCACTGCACAGCACACAGCAGGCCGGTGAGTCCCCATCATAACACTTCGGGCTCTCGACCGCCACCGGGGGCCTGGCCGACGACCATGACGTCGTGCATCTGCTCACCACGTCACTGCACAGCACACAGCAGGCCGGTGAGTCCCCATCATAACACTTCGGGCTCTCGGCCGCCACCGGGGGCCTGGCCGACGACCATGACGTCGTGCATCTGCTCACCACGTCACTGCACAGCACACAGCAGGCCGGTGAGTCCCCATCATAACACTTCGGGCTCTCGGCCGCCACCGGGGGCCTGGCCGACGACCATGACGTCGTGCATCTGCTCACCACGTCACTGCACAGCACACAGCAGGCCGGTGAGTCCCCATCATAACACTTCGGGCTCTCGGCCGCCACCGGGGGCCTGGCCGACGACCATGACGTCGTGCATCTGCTCACCACGTCACTGCACAGCACACAGCAGGCCGGTGAGTCCCCATCATAACACTTCGGGCTCTCGGCCTCCACCGGGGGCCTGACCTAGACTTGACCTTAACACATTAAGAGATAGTCAGAGTCACACGCAGACACTAGGCTTGGAGATAATATAATCACTATATAGCCAGCAGAGCGCCCAGCTAGCAGGTTTCTAGCACTGAAAGTGTTAGCGCAACAAGATGAGGTTCATTAGTGGTCACTTCTTGTTTTCTTGTTATCAATTTGAAAGAAAGAAAGAAAGAAAGAAAGAAAACATTTACAAAAAAAAAAAACTGTGGAGTGGACACGTACGCACATACACATTTGCCACGAAATTTGCCATTTGGAAAGCCATCTTCCTCAAGGAGACCTGTAACTTTGAAGGGTGCGTTACATTTTGCTTCCCTGACCAGGATCATTGTAACACTAACATTTGAGGAACATAACATTTGATTCACACACACTGTTTTAGATTTAGTTTTAGATTATTTAATTTTAATCATACTTCTTGTCATGAATAAATGTTTTTTCTTTCTTTCTTTCTATTTGTGCATGAATATAAGCTAAAGGTCCCTTTGTCGGTGTCAATATGGGCGACTTCTAATTGCGTTCGAAATGGCGGTATCATAAATAGGCTACGATATCTGCTTACCATCGGTCGGTAGCCACGATTGTAGTCTTAAAAAAATGCTTTACAAAGGATTCTTGTTCCAGGTGGGCAACAGATCAGCAACGATGAGCAGCAGAAGTTGTCGCAGGAGTACCAGGAGTACCAGCGCAAGCTCGACCAGCAGAAGGAGGACTACAGGAAGGAGCACCCCGATGAGGTATAACTCTACCAAGAAAAATAGTCACTCTGTAAGAGTAAAAGTCAAGCGAACGCTAAAAACTACTTTTTGCTTTAACAATGAGGTAGTTTTTTGTTTGCGTTTTTTTTACATGATTTTGGTACTGTTACAGTTTTCAGTATACATTCTAATTAATTTACCCCTTTGGCGATGGTAGTTACAGTATTCGATGGTAACTGGCTTGGCTACGTGCGCCAGTTACCATCGAATACTGTTGGTCCTCGTACAGTCCAGTTCGAAACTACACGAACACAGTTGTCAAAAATAATCGAATGGATATCTTTGAACCATTTGTTCTCCTTTGGCCAAAATATATGTACGTTTCTTCGTATATTCATGAACGATTGTCCCAAACTAGTTGCAACATATTTTTCTTAAATCCTTAATTTCTTAAGGGGGGCCCTACTTCTAGGCGGATTGTCCTTCAGTAATATGGAGCTACTGCCTCACTTAGGATTTTCCTCAATTACTTCAAATTATAATGCCGTCTATATTTACCTGCAGGTGCGCGACAAGGAGGGCGAGTTCGACGACTGGTTCGAGTCGGACGGCCAGCGCGAGCTGCGACAGATTTTCCAGGGACAGGGACAGATGCACGACGTGCTCAGAGAACTCAACAAGAAGGTTGACGAGGTGAGTCGCTTGGTCGTTGTACACCAGCCGAGCGCGCGTGGGATCGCAATCGCCCTTCATAACCCCAGGGGGTGGAATAAAGTTAAATCCAGTCAATCCATCCCTAGACGATCGCCGCCTGCGATGCTATGGTCATGTGAAGAGGAGGCCACATATGTGTTAGTTGAAAAATAATGTGGTATGTAGGGAGTTCTATGTCTAGCAGTGGACTTTCGCCTGATACGAATGATACGATGATATAAAGGCCGATATAACTTGTTTCCATGTTGCAGGTGATCGGCAAGCAGATGAACTCGCTGTCGATGCTGTCGGCCGTGTACTCGCACGCGCAGGCACAGCCCGTGGCGCAGCAGCTGCCGGGACAGCAGCCCGTGAGTACACTTGCTAGCTGTTTACTTCACGTCACACCTGGCCGTGAAGTGGCAATACACGTATTCATAGTTATTTGAAAAGTACAGGGTGGCCAAATAAGAGGTATACACTTTAATTTTGAAATTTTATTCTATAAAACATAAAAAATATTACGTATTCCTTGTTAAATATAATATTTAGGGTTGTGATGGTTGTCACTTAGGGCGAGCCACACATATCCTTCCGCCTGAAGAGCGTAGTGAAGGTTTCCAGGCTAACTCAGGGGTAGAAGGGATGTCCACTAGGGTAAATAGAAAACACTGATGGACTCGGTAACAAATATGGGTCTTTTATGCCCTTTATTGGAATAAACTCTTAACTTATGTAATGGCTGGATAGGTGCCTCATGCACCAGCAAGATACGGGTCCCGTAAGACGTTTCGGGAACGCGGTCGCGGATCGCTCGGCAAGGATGCTACGGTGGAGTCTCAGCCGCACGCACTCGGTATGCCCAGGCCGCGCCTGCTGAACTCCCTAATCTAATCCCTGATGGGTACGCTCTCGGCAAGCCTAGGCCGCGCCCTTCAGGTATCTCCCGGTGGAGACTCAGCCGCACGCACTCGGTATGCCCAGGCCGCGCCTGCTGAACTACCTAATCTAATCCCTGATGGGTACGCTCTCGGCAAGCCTAGGCCGCGCCCTTCAGGTATTTCCCGGTGGAGACTCAGCCGCACGTACTCGGTACGCCCAGGCCGCGCCTGCTGAGCTCCCTAATCTAATACTGGCAGGCACGCACTCGGTAAGCCCAGGCCGCGCTCTAGGTGCAGTCGACCCCTGCGACCGTCTCGGGACAATGGCAAAGACCGACTGACCGCGTCGCTGCGCGCGCTCCCTTTTATGTGGTCGACCGGCGCCGGTGTGTGCGTGTGACGCGATGCGGCCGGCTCCATGTGCTCGTGTCCCGCGTGGTAGCCGGACCGTGGCTTGACGCGCTGCGGTCGGCCCCGGTGTATGCAGGTGGCGGTGTAGCCGGACGGCGTCTTGGTGCCGGCGTGCGTCATGCGGCGCGCGCTGCGGCCCGTGTTGCGAGGTTGAACCGTCGCAGGGTCGGCAATTACACATGAAAGATAATGTCAGACAAATGTCCACCTCTATCAGCATGGCAGATGTGAACCCTTTTCATCGCGTTTTTCATCACTTTTTCACATATTTCCGGCGTTTCTCAGTGACCGTGTTTAGAATATTTTTTTAGCATAACACTACAATAATCACGACGGCGTTCATGGTCTCGAGGCTGAAGTTCTTGAGTTATTTGTACCTTATATGGAAACAAACAAAGGTCTTTCTTCAAAATTGTCTGTAGAGAAGTCCTCTTAATTCCGACTTGTTGAGAACGTCGCCTGGTAGACAATGTCGGTTCTTCGGCTACACTTTGACGAACTGCTTGGATATTCTGTTCTGTACGAGCCCTTTTGACACGATGAGGAACTGCTTTATCTGTTACGATGCCATACTGTTCAAATTTTTTCACTAAACGAGCTATTGTTAGCCGTGAAGGTAAGTGATTTCGGCCAAAAAATGGCCGCAATTTTCTTAGTTTCTGCAATACACGATTGGGTAGCGTAAAATGTTTTAATTATATTAAAACATGTTGTTCCGTCGTAAAAGGCTCCATAACAAATTTGCCGTATCTACACAAACTAATTTTCATGCAATAAATGTCATATTTACCGCCAAAAGAAAATGGCCGCAAAAAAAAATTGTATACCTCCAAGTTGGCCACCCTGTATATACAAGATGATGGAATCCGATGCGGGTGGCACAGGGCCGGTCACTTTGGCACTCTTTGGGGGAGGCCTATGTCCAGACATAGGCCTCCTCTAGGCAGCAGAGGCGGCTCGTGACAAAATTGTATGGGTGTTCACTTGAAATAAAACAATGAAAATACATAGCGTTAGCAGATTCCGGGATTCCGAAGACTCATCGTGCACAATCTATTAACCTTCGTAAAATATGCCTGTTTTCGTCAACACGGTCATTGAACTCGCGTATAGACTTTTGGTACTTACGCGGAATCTAGTGCCTTGCGAATACCTTGTCGTCCGATAGACGCTATAATAACTGCAGTTCATGTAACAAATAAATGGTACCTACCGAGATTGTGAATGTTATTTTCATCTTGATTGAAAGATGAGCAGCCCAAGCAGAAAGACACGGAAAACAAAATAGTTTGTTACTCTCACCACCACCACGGAACTACGGTGTTTTCACACTTCACAGTTCATTCAGATTTAAACACACGCGTATATGTTTTTGTTTTCGTCGTACATGTTTGCGTAAGGTCAAGTTCAGGCCGATTTTTTTTCCCCTTTTTTTTATCAACGCCACATTATAATTGTCCATTTTAACACTCACAAGTAATTACTGATAAGTACAGGCTATTTCACCACATATTAAATGATTATGAATTACAAAATACCCGAATTTGCATTCGCGCGCATGCATTTAGGTTGACTAGTGTTTGTTTATATAGGAGTGGCAACGTCGCACGCAATCGCTGTCGCGCGTTCGGGCGGTAAAATTAACCGGCAACGTCGCGTGAGCGGCGCTCCGAATTTGGCTATTTTTTCATAGAAAATCTTCTGTTTCACGCGCAGGACCGTGGCGAAATTTCTCTTTCACTCTTATTGGATTTCGTATTAGGCAATGTACTGAATATTGTTTCATAGGAGCGCAATCGTGAGCGCTCCGCCTCGCGCGGTACCTATGAAATGATACAGTACAGTTGAATGGGATGATGGGTATATGGTATGGTCTTGTAATGTGTAAAGGTAATTATTTTATTGGTACAGTTGTTTTTAAAGATAGATTTAAATTGTAATATTAATAATGAGATTAATGAGTATAATTTTGTTATAATTATTTATGGGAGTTTACTGCACCAGCGCTCCTTAGGGCGAGTCGTCTCTGCTTACTGGGTGTACGTTTTAAATCCTACCCCAGGACCGAGAGAACGTGTACTGTACACCCTAGAGCTTGGCTCTTGAAGTATAATGATGTTGTGTGACAGATGGCGGGCGCGCTGCCGGTGGCGCGGCACGAGTGGGAGGCGCTGGCGGCCGGCACCCAGCTGCTCGGCACCGCCGTGGCCGAGCTCAAGTCAGTACTCGCTACTCATACTCAACACTCACCACTCACCACTCACCACTCAACACTCAACACTCAACACTCAACACTCAACACTCAACCCCTCACTACTCGTACCCACAACATACATTCCTACTATATCAGTTCACTCGTACTTGTATTCTGAAAACATAAAAAACCGTCTTGGGCGTAAACACTCGAATCCCTCGACGCTCAAGATTCTCCTTTAGAATTCCACAAAATTACGTGAGGTTTGTTATATGTTATAAAATTACATAGACACAGATGCAATTTCTTCTTCGAAATCCACGTCAGTACACACAGCAGCACATGACATTTTATTTCTGATAGTAATAAGAGTATATAATCATTCATTTCTCAACATTCTCTAGGACTACTCCTATAGTGATAAACGAAACTGTCTGTCTACACAGACACTATAAAGCCATTTATATATACTAAATGATCGTTCAACTTCACTCGACGTCAAGGAATTTTGAAAATTCATTGTAATTGGTATGTTGTTCAGGTTGAGTAAGTATTTTTTACATATTTCTCGTATATTATTTTAAATTAAACGTCGCGAAGTATTTTAAAATAACCGGTAATAATACTCGATATCAATACCAAAATGTTTCTAACACTAGTAAGATTGCGACAGTCTTTTGTCTTGTCGTAAAAATTCCGGGCTCTGTTAATTAGGGTGGTATCCTCGCCGTAAATATACCATTTGGATCTCTTTTGACATAATCTACTATTCTTCCGAGTCTTGGGTGTTTTTTATGTATGTAAATATTTATGACTGTTAAATATATCGTCGCCGTATCCATAACACAAACCTTATTGAATTTACTAAGGGGCTATTTCGATTTCAGTAATTGATTTGAATTTAATTGAAACGTTTTTTTTTTCTGTATTAATTATATATAGAACGAATATAAAACTATTTACAATAACGAAAATAAAAGAATCTAAAGCTAAACTTAAAAAATCTCTAAAAAGGGCCCCCGTGGCATCGTACCAAAGATGCTGGCAGCATTACCTCGCTGAATAGCAATACTAATCCGCTGTGCGAGGAAGCTGCCGACTCTTTGGTCACCTGTAGTGTCGACAAGTCTTTTACTAAGCTCGTATAATTTTCGAGCACTTGGACCCCAAGGCCCAAGGGTCTCGACACCGAATGCCATAAAATAGTATTGAGAGCCGAGACCCCTGTATTTTGTGGCCTTTTTTGTTTCGGCCGCCTCTGCTGCGCCGCCCGCCTTGGAAGTAGTTCGTGGAAGATGGGACGGTGCCAGCGTGTCAACACATGTAGCGTCCCACACTAACACTCGCCCCATCTTCCACGGGACCAGGGTCATCCCGTCCGGCCTCTTGCCATCGCCTCTTGACACACCGTTTGGTTCAAGAATTGATGGTGTGTTGACAGTGGCAAGAGTACGGCGGATAATGCCGTTTAAGGCGGCATGTCTAGAGAGGCGGCCTGCGCTCATTTGGCACGACAAGCCGTGGTGTCCCAACTCGTCGACGAAAGTGCCACAGGGGCACTTGTGGGGGGTACATACCTTCACACCTAGTCTCAAGCTTACGGCCAGTCTTAAGGTCCAGAAAAGTACCGGTGGGAGGGCAGGGAAAAGCGTGTAACCACTGGCCAGATTCCCGTTCAGCCGCTGCCAATAGTCGTGCGCGGTTAAGACCAGAACTAGAATTTAAACGTTTAATTCGAGTAACACAAGACTCATGCATGATATAGTTAGTACGATTACTTATTTCTAATATTAGTATATACTACCTACTTACTGCTATACACATACATACATATGAAAAACTGACTGTGCGAAATATGCATCTTGCAACAGTGCCTCATAAACGGACAGTCAATCCTGTCCGCTACAGAACGCAGGCTGGGGTCGGGGCTGGCGCGCACCCGGCGGTGCGCGGCGCTAGCGCATGCTCGCGTACACGCAGTCTACTCGCGTACGGGCAGTCTACTCGCGTACAAGCAGTTTACTCGCGTACACGCAGTCTACTCGCGTACAAGCAGTCTACTCGCGTACACGCAGTCTACTCGCGTACGGGCAGTCTACTCGTGTACAAACAGGCTACTCGCGTACACGCAGTCTACTCGCGTACAAGCAGTCTACTCGCGTACACGCAGTCTACTCGCGTACAAGCAGTCTACTCGCGTACACGCAGTCTACTCGCGTACAAGCAGTCTACTCGCGTACAAGCAGTCTACTCGCGTACAAGCAGTCTACTCTAGTACAAGCAGTCTACTCGCGTACAAGCAGTCTACTCTAGTACAAGCAGTCTACTCGCGTACAAGCAGTCTACTCGCGTACACGCAGTCTACTCGCGTACACGCAGTCTACTCGCGTACAAGCAGTCTACTCGCGTAGAAGCAGTCTACTCGCGTAGAAGCAGTCTACTCGCGTACAAGCAGTCTACACGCGGACAAGCAGTCTACTCGCGTACAAGCAGTCTACTCGCGTACACGCAGTCTACTCGCGTACAAGCAGTCTACTCGCGTACAAGCAGTCTACTCGCGTACACGCAGTCTACTCGCGTACAAGCAGTCTACTCTAGTACAAGCAGTCTACTCGCGTACAAGCAGTCTACTCGCGTACACGCAGTCTACTCTAGTACAAGCAGTCTACTCGCGTACAAGCAGTCTACTCGCGTACACGCAGTCTACTCGCGTACAAGCAGTCTACTCGCATACACGCAGTCTACTCGCGTACGGGCAGTCTACTCGCGTACACGCAGTCTACTCGCGTACACGCAGTCTACTCGCGTACGGGCAGTCTACTCGCGTACGGGCAGTCTACTCGCGTACGGGCAGTCTACTCGCGTACACGCAGTCTAATCGCGTACACGCAGTCTACTCGCGTACAAGCAGTCTACTCGCGTACAAGCAGTCTACTCGCGTACAAGCAGTCTACTCGCGTACAAGCAGTCTACTCTAGTACAAGCAGTCTACTCGCGTACAAGCAGTCTACTCGCGTACACGCAGTCTACTCGCGTACAAGCAGTCTACTCGCGTACACGCAGTCTACTCGCGTACAAGCAGTCTACTCGCATACACGCAGTCTACTCGCGTACGGGCAGTCTACTCGCGTACGGGCAGTCTACTCGCGTACACGCAGTCTACTCGCGTACGGGCAGTCTACTCGCGTACACGCAGTCTACTCGCGTACGGGCAGTCTACTCGCGTACAAGCAGTCTACTCGCGTACACGCAGTCTACTCGCGTGCAAGCAGTCTACTCTAGTACAAGCAGTCTGTTCGCGTACAAGCAGTCTACTCGCGTACAAGCAGTCTACTCTAGTACAAGCAGTCTACTCGCGTACAAGCAGTCTACTCGCGTACACGCAGTCTACTCGCGTACAAGCAGTCTACTCGCGTACACGCAGTCTACTCGCGTACGGGCAGTCTACTCGCGTACACGCAGTCTACTCGCGTACGGGCAGTCTACTCGCGTACACGCAGTCTAATCGCGTACACGCAGTCTACTCGCGTACAAGCAGTCTACTCGCGTACAAGCAGTCTACTCGCGTACAAGCAGTCTACTCGCGTACAAGCAGTCTACTCTAGTACAAGCAGTCTACTCGCGTACAAGCAGTCTACTCGCGTACACGCAGTCTACTCGCGTACAAGCAGTCTACTCGCGTACACGCAGTCTACTCGCGTACAAGCAGTCTACTCGCGTACACGCAGTCTACTCGCGTACAAGCAGTCTACTCGCGTACACGCAGTCTACTCGCGTACGGGCAGTCTACTCGCGTACACGCAGTCTACTGGCGTACACGCAGTCTACTCGCGTACAAGCAGTCTACTCGCGTACAAGCAGTCTACTCGCGTACAAGCAGTCTACTCGCGTACACGCAGTCTACTCGCGTGCAAGCAGTCTACTCTAGTACAAGCAGTCTGTTCGCGTACAAGCAGTCTACTCGCGTACACGCAGTCTACTCGCGTACAAGCAGTCTACTCGCGTAGAAGCAGTCTACTCTAGTACAAGCAGTCTACTCGCGTACAAGCAGTCTACTCGCGTACACGCAGTCTACTCGCGTACACGCAGTCTACTCGCGTACACGCAGTCTACTCGCGTACAAGCAGTCTACTCGCGTAGAAGCAGTCTACTCGCGTACAAGCAGTCTACTCGCGTACAAGCAGTCTACTCGCGTACAAGCAGTCTACTCGCGTACAAGCAGTCTACTCGCGTACAAGCAGTCTACTCTAGTACAAGCAGTCTACTCGCGTACAAGCAGTCTACTCGCGTACACGCAGTCTACTCGCGTACAAGCAGTCTACTCGCGTACACGCAGTCTACTCGCGTACAAGCAGTCTACTCTAGTACAAGCAGTCTACTCGCGTACAAGCAGTCTACTCGCGTACACGCAGTCTACTCTAGTACAAGCAGTCTACTCGCGTACAAGCAGTCTACTCGCGTACAAGCAGTCTACTCGCGTAGAAGCAGTCTACTCGCGTACAAGCAGTCTACTCGCGTACAAGCAGTCTACTCGCGTACAAGCAGTCTACTCGCGTACAAGCAGTCTACTCGCGTACAAGCAGTCTACTCTAGTACAAGCAGTCTACTCGCGTACAAGCAGTCTACTCGCGTACACGCAGTCTACTCGCGTACAAGCAGTCTACTCGCGTACACGCAGTCTACTCGCGTACAAGCAGTCTACTCTAGTACAAGCAGTCTACTCGCGTACAAGCAGTCTACTCGCGTACACGCAGTCTACTCTAGTACAAGCAGTCTACTCGCGTACAAGCAGTCTACTCGCGTACACGCAGTCTACTCGCGTACAAGCAGTCTACTCGCGTACACGCAGTCTACTCTAGTACAAGCAGTCTACTCGCGTACAAGCAGTCTACTCGCGTACACGCAGTCTACTCGCGTACAAGCAGTCTACTCGCGTACACGCAGTCTACTCTAGTACAAGCAGTCTACTCGCGTACAAGCAGTCTACTCGCGTACACGCAGTCTACTCGCGTACAAGCAGTCTACTCGCGTACACGCAGTCTACTCGCGTACAAGCAGTCTACTCGCGCTTCCGCAAACATCCCTGATGCGCTACAGAAGCGGGGCAGCCGCACCAGCACCCGGGACACGTAATATCGTCCCCTAATATTTATTATTATTAATAGTATCGAATTATTCCTCAAAATGACTTACATCTACCTTCGTCTCGCATTATATTCCTGTACATATTCAGTGCCAACGTTTTCCATACCATACATTTAGCGGATTCGGACATACACATTTCCAAGATAAGAACACTTACTAATAGCAACCTTCCTCTCATAACAGAGGGTTCATAATCGAAGTCGCCCGTAAGACGGATGGCCTTGTAGCGGCCAGCGGTGGCGGTGGCGGAGCCGGAGCCGCGGTCAGCCCGCAGCTGCTGGCCGAGATGAGGGACGGCCTCCAACAACTACAGCAGACCGTCAATGGAGTCGCGCAGAGGTGAGTGCACTAGCCGCGCAATCTTGTATGAAACTGGGGAAACAAGTTCTTAACAGAAGATTTTTCTGAAAATAGAATGCATATCACCCGTGTCGTGTCGGGTTAGAATTTCATCACCCCCTTTCTTCCCGTGGGTGTCGTAAAAGTCGACTAAGGGAAAAGGGTTGAAGTGGGCAATGAGCTAGCAACCTATCACTGCGATATCACATTTAGTTGATCATGTACACCCACATTTATGTTAAAGATAAAGGCGTGAATCTATGTGTTTAGAATGCAAAATCAGTTTCCGTAGAACTTTCACCAATACGGGTCGAGACTCCAAAATTATTATTACTCCATAAGATAAAACCAAAAGTAACCAAGTAAATAGAACAATGAAATATTATGCCATCCGATATAGACCCGGTCATGGCGCCGGTTACGTGTCCTGGCTCACTTCATACAACTATGATTTTGTTTCCATAATATAGGTTGTAATCCCTTTTTATGGCTTTCCCAGGGACTCAAACTATCTAATACCAAATTTCACCCGTACATACAAACATTTTCCAAAACCCTAAAATTACTTTTCTTGTATTGTAATAAGGAGACACACATAGTTCCAAGTCTCTCACTTAAAATTTTACTCCATCCCCATACAAACTTTCAACTCCCTTTTTACCCCCTTGAGGGTGGAATTTTCAAAAATCCTTTTTTAGGGGGTACTTACGTCATATAAACTACATATTGTGAAAAAAAAATATTTTCTAGGTTCAACGGTTTGGGCTGGGAGGCGTTGATTTAAGAGCATTTTTAAAAATTCGTGTACCCAATTCGCGTGGGTTATTAAATAAAAATTAACTCTGTATCAGTTTTGTGACAACATACAAATGATGTGAAAATGAACTTGTTTCACATTTACGAGTAAATAATATGCTTATCTAATTAAAAACAAAGGAACATGTTAAATTAACAAAAATTTACTTATTATAACTATATCTAAAACTAAACTACTTATAAAATAAAATAACTTACAAATAGAATATTTGCCCCAGCTCGCCGTCGCTGGGCAACGTGCCCAGAAGGCTGGCAGCATTGCCACGTTGGATGGCTATGCTTATCCTCTGTGCGAGGTGTGAGCCAGCCCTCCGGTCACGCGTAATTTCGGCGAGTCGCTTCGAGCACTCCTTAAAGACCCTGTGGGCACTTTTTATATGCGTATCATTTATAAATTGAGAAGGAAAAGTACATTTTTATAACTTAAATACTTAATTGTCGTCACAAAACTGACACTGAGTTAATTTTTGTTCAACAACTTACGCTAATTGGGTACACGAATTATTGAAAATGCCCTTAAGTGAGTGAGTCAATCAGGACTTTTACGTTTGTAAATTTATTTATTAAAAAATGGCTGATGAATACAATTTGTTTGGGCAGGATATCGTCTCCGGCGCACGCGTCCGCGCAGGCGGCGTGTCCGGCGCCCAGCTGCGTGGGACTGCCGGCGCTCGTGCTGGTGGTGACGTCACAGCTGCTCGTCATGTTCCTCTACAACCTCTACAAGTGAGTACAGCGCCCGGCCCGGGTCGCCTCCCTTCCACTAGCATTCCAGTCCACTGATCGAAGCCAGCACTGGAATATTTTATTTATTTATTTATTTGAGCCGGGCAACGGCCCATATTTACAAATACCTTACAGACTAACATACATAAGAATATACAAAACTTATAATGTAACAAAAAAGAAGTGACCCGGTACTTTATGTAGACCGCTTATATCAACAAAGAACCCCCGCGTCATCGGTCCCACTTATTACGAACGCTTACCGGCGGAATTTAAGGAATGAACCGTCTTGACGAGATATTCTGCGCAAACTGAGAAATCTTTTGTTAGAAAACCCTTTGTAACCCGTTAGCGAGTACATGGAAATGACTTTTTAATTGTGTATTTTGTTGTTCTTAAATTGACATTGACTTTTGTTAACTTTATATTTATCAACGTTATGAACTACATATTATGAATCATTTATTTGTTTTTAAACGAGACAATTCTTCTTGAAACATGTGTTATTGAAATATGAATGACGACCCTTCTACAAGTGTCTATCTCCGTCTTTTGTACTAGCTTCCGCCCGCGACGTCGTCTGCGTAGACCCGGGATAAAAACTATCCTATATCTTAATCTAGGCTATTTAATATCTTCGTGCAAAATGTCATCCAAATCGGTTGAGCTGTTTAAGCGTGATTGAGTAACAAACATCTAAACTTTCGCATTTATAATTTATAATATAATATTGGTAGGATTTACAGTTGTCATATTAAAATTGTCGATCATTGTAGTCATTCTTGCAACTTGACATTGTATTTTTTACCGTGTAATAAATAAATATATCAGTCCTCGCCTGCGTGGCGCGCGGGTGCGGAAGTAGGACGATAACGGGGCGTGGGCGAGGACTGGGTTAAGCGGTCTACCTATACAATAGCACTGTGCACTAACAATACTGGGACTGGAATGTATTCCAGTGAGCAATTCAATCCATTTCCTGGATTGACGAAATGAATCATCTGAGTAAAACTGTACCATAGTGTGAGTGAGATAGCGCGAGAAATGGTGGCATTTTAAATTCTTTATTGGCGCGGCTTATAAAATGAAATCTTGGTAGAGGCCAAGTTGTTCTGGATGTCCCGAAACGAGGAATCAGTGTTGTCATTCGTATCGTAAACTGCTCCTGGCTACAACACCATTCAAATCAAATATAGTGTGGCTGGTCCGACAGGTGTCTACAGGGTGTATCAAAAATGACCGAGCAGGCATATTGGGTAGCGCATTGCGATTTTAAATATGCATTTGTTTTTATATTTTTCCTTTTTTGTTTTTATTTTTTATATTGATATCTTTGTTTTGTTTACATCACAGTCTTTGTTTTTGTTAACATTGCTTGTGTATGAGGGCGTTCCCCCGCGAGGGTGAAGGTTGGGAGGGTTTATTTCATTTTCAACCGCCGCGCGCACAGCTGTGTTATGAAAACAAATGTTTGCTGTATGTATTATTGACACGCAGATGACAGCTTTTACGTTTTTCATGTCATACAGAAGCAATGTTAACAAAAACCAAGTCTGTAATGTAAACAAAAACAAACATTTCAATGTAAACAAAAAGAAATCAAAAAATAAACAAATGCATTTTTCGAATCGCAATACGCTTCTGAACATGTCCTTGATCGGTTCACACCCCATTTATGATACACCCTGTATAGCAATACAGCGCGGAAATGCCGCCAGCATAATGGGGTCTTTTGGATCGGGCAGGACGACGTAGGGTGGGGAGCAGGCGGGAATATTTTGACAAAGAATTCACAACTCATATCATCGTCCTAGCGTTGTTCCCGGTTGTGCCCTAAAGGAGCCTACTCCCATGATTTGACATAGGCACTAGTTTTACGAAAGCGACTGCCATCTGACCTTCCAACCCAGAAGGAAAACTAGACCTTTCTCCTGTCCTTTCCTCACGATGTTTTCCTTCACCGAAAAGCTAACGGTAAATATTCGGGATTCGAACCCACGACCGCCGCGCCGCTTGACAGCCGCATGCCTGAACCGCTGGGCTACCGTAGCTTGTACTTGTTGTGTGTTGTTGTTGTTGTGTTGAACTCACAACTCATATACTGATAATAAAACATTTTTTCAGGGAAAGGAAAGAAGCCCAGGCGAAGAAATTCTTCTAAACCTGCCCCCTCCCCGCACCCCGCGCCCCGCGCCCCCTCGCCGCGTACAAGTGTATACACACATAGATTCACGCCTTCATCCCCAGTAGGGGTAGGCAGAGGGCATGAAGCTTATGTTCCAGTGCCACTGTTAGCCTAAATGTGGCTGTAAAAGATCGACTGTGTGGTTGCCTGTGTCACAGCCCGCGTTACAGCCCGCGTTACAGCCGCTAGTGGCCGCCAAAAGCTGCTAGTTCTTTCATACATGTCGTATGAAAGAGTGTAGTTCGTCCTAGCCACAAACTTGGTATAAGTACTTGAGATTATTTATGCCTGAATCACACTGTAGGTAGGGTCGGCAACGCGCACGTAACACCCGTTTAGTTGCAAGCGTCCACGGGCTACGGTAACCACTCACCATCCGGTGGGCCGTATGCTTGTTTGCCACCGACGTGGTATAAAAAAAACACTAGCGCGGCCTGCGGCGGTGGTCGATAGTTAATTTGACAGCTGATGTCAACTTGTATGGAAAAAATGACCATTTTGAAAACAATTTATAATAGCTTATTTTTTATGTGTAACGGATATATTGTCAATTAAATAAATACCCAGCGACAGAATCCGACAAAATTTCAGATATCAAAAAATGATATATTAACTAGCTTTTGAAAAGTTAATAAATATTTTTGTCCTTACTTTGGTTCATTTACATTTGGTCTATAATATTCAAGATGAATCATTCATTTAAATCTACATAAACTTCCTGGTGGAAAGTTTGTCGGATTCGTGAATAAAGCATCTTACTTAGAATAACATTTTAAAATGAAATCAACAAAAAAAACGCTATTATAAATTAATGTTTTTCAAAACCCAATTCTTCCTGGAGTATAGGCCGAATTGCATCAAAAAGTCCACTCAAAAAGCAACTCTACCTTCCGAGGTTGAAGTTCGTCATTGGACCGACTCCAACCTCGGCCAGTGTTATAAAAAGTCGGCCACAATAGTCTCGACCGTATGAGCGGCCGCGTGAGGCGCGCGCGGCCGCGGCGGCCGCTCCGGCCGCTCCGGCCGCTCCGGCCGCTCCTGCAGGGGACCCACGAGGGGCTCGCAAACTAATTAATAACGTTGACACGTTTCTTATATTGTATATGTCACGGCCACCACATTCCTTCAACTATACATTGGTTCATTTATGATAGACGCCTGGTTCATTAACTAGTTAATCAGATAATCGTATAATAGCTAGTGTATAAAACGTTAATACTCCGTATGAGATTACACCTGCAGATTCAAGCGTCGAAAGAGGCTTGTTCGCCGCTTTCACACTTCCTTACTATGTAGACTAAGGTACCATTCTATCTAGAAGTCTATACTTCATATTTATCAGACTTTTCACGCCTGCTATTCCGAATAGAGATGTTTCCCTCAAATCAGGGCTTTCAATTTTCCTCATAGGAGGTGTGAAAAGCAGTGTGTCACTCAGTAGCAAAATGATTTCCTCTAGGCTTAAACACATGAATCCCTCGTTACGCTCAATATTCTATTGTAGAACCCTTCGCTTCACACAGGAATCAATATACCGCCCTCGCCGCAAATATGTCATTTTGCTCCCTTGATACACAATCTACTATTTCATTATTTCGTGGTGGACGTACATGTCCAGTAGAATGATGTAATATTAAACGCAAACTAAATAAGGCTGGTTACACACAGCAATATAATTCTCATCTAACTAAAATGTCACAAACACTCCTAGCACTAATCTTTTGAACGCCATTGACACCCAAACTGGTATCTTCGCCTGGCAACTATTTTATTTAGCAATGTATATTTGACATTTGAGATTATTTAATTTGGCCGGATTGCATTAAAGTGGTCCATTCAAAAAGCAACTGTACCGTCCTAGGTAGAAGATTCAAATTGCAATGACAGTTTTACAAAAAGTGACCACATTCAATAATCTCAACTCACTTTATGGCTCATATGTAAAACATTTACAACACAAAATGTAAATGTACAAAAGCCCACGATAAGGGATCTCTTCTAGGTGACCTTCGAAGTAATCACATGTGTGTCAATTCACTCAAATATGGCGTTCGGAAAATCACATTTTGCCACAATACGATTTGAGAAGTAAATACAGGATGGAATACACAACACAGTATTATCGTTTAGGGGTGGGGGTGCGGGGCCGGCGTCAATACAATCACAGTCGATTCATTATGACTTGGGATATTTCCATTTGTTTGCACCCCTTAAGGGTGAATACCAGATATGTATGATGGTTATTACATTATTTATACTAAACGGGACTAAATCGCGTATAATTAAATTATTTTGTTGTCCCGTGACCATGGATGTTGCAACACATCCGAAACGTCGGGAGACCTCAGTGAGGTAAATAAATAATTTAATTATACGCGATTAAGTCCCGTTTAGTATAAATAATGTGTGAGAATCGTGAAAGTTTAAATCAATATATGTATGATGGTTTTTCATAATGTTTGACGCCTTGCTGCACCTTGCCAAGCATATAAGGTTGTTAAATAAATTAAACACATCTTCGTATATATCTGATGTCACCATAATGACATGTCAATAAAAAGAAACAGTTCGCAGTCGCTCACATCACAAGACGGCACGCGCATCGTGTCGCGGCGAGATAGACTATCCGTCGCTTTCTAAGTGTTCTAATTAGAAAGAGACGATAGTCTATCTCGCCGCGACAAGAGGCGCAGACAACTCCAACGGCCGGATATCTCTGTCATTGGCTAATGTAGTAGGAATTGGAGTCACATAGGGGGCAACATGTCATGTCGTATCGACAGTGTTGTTGCAATGACAATGTCATGCCTTAACACTGTCAGTGCGTGTCCCATATATGAGTCAACTAGTACCTTTTATAAATAAAAAAGCTTGACATGTAGTCGCACGATTTGCGTGAGTCCATAGGCTATGGTGACCACTTACGATCAGGCGAGCCGCTGATAGGAGATTCTTACTTACGCTGGTCAAACGCGCACTGTCATTGTATTGACTGTCTATTTATGTTAAGGTGCTGATACACTTGAACATTCACTTGTAATGAGCATTCCAACAAATGTTACATTACAGGTAAAAAAGCTCACAAAATAAACAGGAGCGTTTTAGCGAGCATTCTAGCGACACGACGGTAAATTTGCTTTTTGCCGAGCCGAGCAATTCAGTTACGCGACCGTCAAGTCTAGCATCTTCGTAAAGAATACAATTTTGGACGAGCATTTACTAGAGCGTTCGCTAGAATGATCGTGAAAATGTTCGTAGCGATGTTTGGCTCTATGCTTGGCTCTGTTCGTTGTTTAGTTCGATGTTCTGTTAGATGTGAATGCTGAAGTCTAGCGGCACCTTTAGTTCTTTTTTTACCACGTCGAGAGTAAGAAATAAATAATTTGTAAATAATATTTATATTTTTGTGTCCTGTAATAGATTTATTTTTCTCTCAACTATTTTTTTCTACTAAATTTTATTGAAAGACGGAATTTGAGTGAGGTTGTATTTTTTTTAATAAATGATGACTTGGTTGGCATTTATTCTTGGTTGTTTAGAAGATGTCTCGTGTCTTTCGAGAATTCTCGAGATTTTTTGTCTCGAACAACCTTTGTATGAGTTTCGTGAATTCTCGAGTTGTCTCGAGCGGTCTCCATTTGACTTAGTACGTTCTCGTTTGCACTCGCAACTTCTCGTATCGAATTTAATGGAGGAGTAGGCAATTGTAATAAAAAATGCATTGTTTATTGTTCAACAATAAAAATGTGCCAAACATTCCCCGTGTTTTTTTTCTTCAATTTCTTCAGAAACCATTTCTGTACAGACGGTGTCAAACATAAAAAAAAAATGGTGATAATCCAACACAAATCGACCTAGTCCCAAACTAAGCAAAGCTTGTACTATGGGTACTAGACGACGATATACATACTTATATAGATAAATAAATACTTAAATACATAGAAAACATCCATGACTCAGGAACAAGTATTCATGCTCACCACACAAATAAATGCCCTTACCGGGATTCGAACCCGGGACCTCCGGCTGCGTAGGCAGGGTCACTACCAACTAGGCTACAGAGGTCGTCAATATGTTTACACTTTTGCAATTTAACGAAAAATATTTTGTTGACTGTACTCGCAGGTCAAAGAGCAGCAGTAGGTATTTCATCATACCAGCACAGCGACTGGAAAAAAGAAACTGACAAACTGGAGTGTCGTTCGTGAGCTCTCAGGTGACTTGACTCGGGGTCCTGTCTCTTGACAACTTTTAGCCAAATGTGTCATTTGACCTAATGCATTTTTCGTCAAAACAGTGGTATTTTTGGGTATTCTTTGAATATCATCAAATAGAAGTCATTAGGTTAGGTTAGGTTTGTTTTATAATAATCCTATAAAGCTTTCTATTTAAAAAATGAAACATTTGGCCAAAAGTTGTTTGGTCTAACATTAGTGAACCGATTGACTCACTTTGCAGAGAATGTTACCTAAACTGTCATTTTATGGAATTTGCTAACTATATAAACAAACCGTCATACTGAAATTTACATTAAATGTCAACTTCAATACATTGTTTGTTTACATAGTTAGCAAATTCCATAAAATCCAAAAAATAATTAGGTACAGAGATGTATA
Organism: Epinotia bilunana; assembly: GCA_947049275.1. NCBI lineage: Eukaryota > Metazoa > Arthropoda > Insecta > Lepidoptera > Tortricidae > Epinotia > Epinotia bilunana. The sequence goes on from OX346278.1 coordinate 454,096, forward strand.
GTCTCTAATGTCAGAGTAAAATTAAAATTAAAAAGAAAAATAATTAGCTACAGAGATGTATAGTCTATTATGTCAAAATAAAAATTAAAAAGAAAAATAATTAAATTAAAATGTCAAAATATTAATAAAATTAAACCAACAGCATGGAAGCAACGACTATCGAACCTGAATGGCTGGCCATGCTTCATTGTCTTCCAAGTAGTCGTTGATCTTATAATATCCTTTTTTTCAAAAGAGCATTGTTAATGTATCGTTTGAATGAACAATAAGACAGTTCCCAAACGTGTAAGGGTACTTTATTATAAAAACTTATACAGTTACCCATGAACGTTTTTTTTACTTTCTGTAGTCGAAATTAGCGCATGAGTAGTTTGTGCTTATTTCTTGTATTAAAATTATGGACTTCAGACTGCTTCTTAAAATTATTAATATGTTTATGTGTGTACATTATCACGTCTAGTATGTATTGGGATGCTACTGTAAGGATACCTATATCTATGAACCGTTCTCTCAACGAGTCTCGAGAGCTTAGGTTGTAGATAGATCGAATGGCTCTCTTTTGCAGAACGAAGATAGTACGAGTATCTATGTCAGCTGCTTTCCCCCAGATTATTATGCCGGAAGACATAATACTATGAAAGTAACTAAAGTACACCAGACGGGCCGTTTCCACGTCTGTGTATTGTCTTATTCGTCTTACTGCATATGCGGCAGAACTGAGCTTCTTCGCTAAAACAGATATGTGAGGCGTCCATTGTAACTGGTGGTCCAACGTGAGGCCTAGTAATAACGTGTGATCGACCAGTTCAAGTTTATCTCCATTTAATTCTATAAGTGTGGCAACGTGTGTGTGTGCATTAGGTAGCGAGAACTTTACACATTTAGTTTTATTCGCATTCAGTAAGAGATTATTTGCTGTGAACCATTCAAGTACTTCTTTTAAAGTTTCATTGACATGGCTATAGTCATCTAGCTTCCTATCAACTTTTAAAAAATAGCGAAGTATCATCAGCAAAAAGTGCTATCTCACATTTGTTCATCACTAAATCGGGCAAATCATTTATATATATGAGAAAGAGAAAAGGTCCCAGTATTGATCCCTGCGGTACTCCAAGTTTGACGTTTGAACCATTTGATTTTGTTTCATTAACAACGACTGTCTGGATCCTTTGACTTAAATAAGAATTAACAAGGTTTAGGGCATCAGTTGATAGAACGTAGTGTTTGAGCTTGTGTACGAGTAACTTATGCTCTACGCAATCGAAAGCTTTGGAGAGATCGCAGAAAACTCCTATAGCGTCCTGCGAGTGTTCCCATGCGTCATAAACGTGACTCATAAGTGTAGAGGCGGCATCAGTCGTCGAACGGCCCCGTGTGAACCCAAATTGTTGGTTGTCCACAACCAACAATTTGGGTTGAAAAGATCCTGCTAAACCAGTTGCTTCGCCATTTCAACACAAATAATTTACTCCAGTAAATTATTTGTGTTGAAATGGCGAAGCAACTGGTTTAGCAGGATCTTTTCAAACACTGCTCAAAACCGGTAATATGGAAATTGGTCGAACGTTTCCAAGATCATCCTTACCACCTGATTTTAGCAAAGGAATGATTTTGCTAAATTTCATCAAATCGGGAAACACACATTCGTCCACACATGCATTAAACACGAGGGCAAGGTAAGGCGCCACAATATCGATGACGGGCTGCATAATTCTTAGAGACATACCCCAGAGATCTTCGGTCTTCTTTAACTTAAGGGATTTAAATGCCTTTATGATCTCATGGGGCTCAACGTGTTCAAAGTGAAGTTCCTTGTCATATTTGGCGTTTGTATTAAGATCTAGGTAAGAATCTGTCTTCGCTACAGACGAGTTTAAAAACTGCGTAGTATTCACAGCTATGTTTGTAAAGAAGTCTTGAAAGGCGCCAGCTATTTCAAGGTCTGCAGTCAGGATCCGATCGTTCATCTTTAATATGTAATTACTAACACGGGGTTTCGTTTTGCCAGTTTCATTTCGTATTACATTCCACACTGCTTTTATTTTATTATCCGCTGACCGATTTTTTTTACTTATATAAATAGCCTTAGCTGCGGCGCAAACTCTCTTAAACATTTTAGAATAATTTCTTACATATTCAACGAAATTTTTATCGTGATTAAAACTCTTCATATCATACAGTCTATTCCTACTTCTGTGAATACCAACTGTGGCCCAGTCACTAAACCTTGCCTTCGGTGTACCATGTTTTAACATCCTAGGTGTAAATACTTTTCTGTGCACGCCATGTATCACATTAGACAGGTCTTTATACAGCATGTTGGGTTTAATGTTATGCGTAGGTAGTATGGCAACTTCGTGTGATAAAATATCTTTGAAACTTTTCATCCGACTTTGACCGGTCTCGAGCCTAAATCTCCCAGCTCGATGGGTGGTAGCTACTCGTTCTTCGGCCATGCGAGAGACATGACCAGACCAGGGGGATAGCACAACTGACGCCGCGCCGCGACGCGAGTCGAGAAAGATCTACCCTCTTCTTTCGAATTTACACGGTGCAAGTGCGACAGGGGACGCTCAGTCGCGCGCGAAGCGACTTGTCAGCAATTTGTGCTAGACGTACAGCTGCGATTTAAGTTTCAATAAAACTATAATACTAATATAATTCTATAATAGCTTAATACTAAATAATCTCTTTGGGCTCTTTCTAGGTTAAGTAGCGTAGTTTTGGCTATACCACCCCATGAAGAAATGCAGTTTGTTAGTATCGATTGGCATAACGCAATATATACTTGCTTGATTAAACGTGGTTCTAAGATCGAGCGAAGTTTTTTAAAAACAAATATTAGCTTCCAAACTCTATTGCACAAAGCTTCGATATGATACTTGAATGAGAGAGACTCGTCAATTATAATTCCCAAATATTTTGTTTTAGACGTGCTATTTATCGCTGGCATATACTTACATCGGCTATCGGTGGAGTTCTGACCATTGTGTGCATAGAGCTTATGATTGCTTGTGGTCAACGATTTGCGCATGGAAAACTTAATAAAGTTAGTCTTATCCGAGTTAAGTATTAGTAGGTGATGCTGAAGCCAGTTAGTTACAATATTAAGTCCGCGCCGTGCATACGTATATACTTCCTCTGTTGATTTTGCAGAAAAAAGTAGGACAGTGTCGTCAGCGTAGGAAATAATTTTGCCACTGTCTATTTTTAGATTACACAGGTCATTTATATAAATTAAAAATAATGTGAAAGATAAAATGCTACCTTGTGGGACCCCAAAAGAGGTATATTTTAGGTCAGAGCTGATCACATTGTCTATTTTTACGCACTGTGCACGCCCGGTTCACTAATGTTAGACCAAACAACTTTTGGCCAAATGTTTCATTTGACAAAAGTTTCATTTGACCTAATGCATTTTTTTCTTAAATAGAAAGCTTTATAGGATTATTATAAAACGAACCTAACCTAACCTAATGACTTCTATTTGATGATATTCAAAGAATACCCGAAAATACCACTGTTTTAACGAAAAATGCATTAGGTCAAATGAAACATTTGTCAAATGATACATTTGGCTAAAAGTTGTTTGGTCAAGAGACAGGACCCTTGCACGCCCATCTAGGTAGTCTGCAAAGAGTTTGAGCTGGATTCCTCTTATACCAAGCATTTCTAGTTTATAAAGTAAGGCGGACGTGGAAACCTTATCGAAAGCTTTGGCAAGATCCAGGAATATCCCTATTGTCTGATTACCCTTGTCGAGTTCCTGGTTCTATTAAAACAACATTAACATATTTATAAGTGTATATCGCCAAATTTAAGTCTCGAAGCATTATTATTCAAGTCCGCTGCCGTTATATGATAAGTCACGGCAGTAGTACTAACAGTGGTAGCCGGCGTGGTATCCGGCCGTTTCTCGAAGGGGTAGTACGGGTGGTCGCGCCACTTCAGCTGGGGCACGGTCCTGTAACCGCAGTCGAAGCCCCGGAGGGTGTTCCTGTCTTCCTCGCTGAGCTGGAAGTCGAATATTTGGATGTTCTCGACGATGTGGCCTGGGGCAAGTGATTTGGGGATCGGTATCACGCCTATTTCATGCTGGAAAAAGAGGGTTAGGTTAGGTGTCCGCAAAAATCCAGGGTCGGGGGAGAGCTTACTAACCATTGGGGGGCTACGGGATGCAGCTTTACGCCCTTCTCCCGAGATGGAGGGTAGACCTGGAGGTAACCACGGCCGGTAGATTAACTGTAGTAATTTTGATAGATTGTAACTGTAGTAACCTTGGGGCAATCTTGCCCCAATTTGAGAGCTGGGTCGCCCGCAAACGCGACGAATTAAGCTTTCATCTGGTGCAGGTGAGGGGAAGAATCCGTTCCCTGTAAGGATATGGAACTGATTCTTTGGGGAGTACCTGCACTGAGTTGCTGGTCGAGGAGAGAGCCCACGCTGCCATGGGTGTGGCGCAGCAGTAGACGATGTGCGCCGCACACTGGAGAGCTGCTCGACGAGGGGGCCCGAGCGGCACAATTTGGCCGATGTAGTGGGTACCGCTCGCTGTCGATCATTAAGTACTTACCTAAATTGGAAATGCCGATCAGGCTACGAGCTGCTTCTGCCCCGTTGGCGTCTTTTTATGTCTGCCTAACTAGCGCTCTTTCTTCGCGCTCTACCTGTCTCGATCTCTGTATTTCAGTTGTATACTCACCGCATATCTCAGCACGATCTGCGGCACCGTCTTCGAATAGTTGTCGGCCATGGCCGTCAGCACGGGGTCGTCGACCCGCGGCGGCGGCGCCCCGGGCGCGGCGCGCGCCGGCAGCAGCGAGCCCAGCGGCGTGAAGCCCATCACCGTGATGTTGTGGCGGCGGCAATACGAGAGCAGCTCGGGCTGTTGCAGGTTGAGGTTCCACTGAAAAATCTCATTTGAACATTAACAAGGTCTACCTTCGACTCTAGTCCAGCGGAATAATGTTACAGAAAACTGCAGCTATAGCCTCTTGCTCTGTAGGTAGGTATGTGCCGTTGTGGTGTTATGGTGGTGGTGAGTAAGGTCGCAAGTTCGCGTGGATGCGCTGTGTGGAGAGTAAGGGATCTTCATGTGTCATTGCACTGGTAGCGAAGCCTCAATCAAGCGTTCATAAGCTAAGTAGCGCAAGTGCGCTAAGCCTACTATCAAACAGGCCGTGCGGTTATTTGAGCACCATGGAGGAAAAACGCTAACTAATACCATACAATACAAATAGGTACTCTTTTTGCACACCTTAAAACATGAATCAAATAGACATAACAACTTAAAAAAATAGATGTTAACAACATGGAGTCTTATCGCTAAAGAGCGATCTCTTCCAGACAACCTTTAGGTAGCGGAGAAATAGCAACAAAAAATTACAAAATACAACCGAATTGAGAACCTCCTCCTTTTTTTGAAGTCGGTTAAAAATAGCCAACAACAACTAACTACGTACAAACGGTGTATAGCACACGCAGGTGGTAAGTGATAGCTTTTGGAGAGACGCGAAACTTCACAATTACCTACGATCGGCTATGAAACAAGCGCTAGTTTTTCGCCAATAGTATGAAATACACCGCCACATCGCGCCCCGCGCTGGGCCCCGGCGGACGACCACTATCATTAGGCTTCAGCCATAACTCTCAGCGGCAGCGGTAACGGTGCGCCGTAGGAGTGCAAGCTTGCGCTCCGATTCGTTAGGTATCCAACAGAGATGTAGGAAGCTTTGTTTCCATACATGTGCCACGTAGCGGTCTAGGAAATTAAATATCGCGAGTGTGTGTGGATGATTCTCACGTCCATCATGCCTGCATCATGTGCTGCACCGCGGGATTCATGAGGTAGAGCACGCGGATGCTCTCCAGCATGAGCAGGTTAAAGTTGCGGACTCCAATGGACCGCGTGTGGTTCTGAGCCTGGGCGTCCATCATGCCTCACTCACCTCTATCTGCAACACCGCGGGCTTTGTAAGTTGGTGCGCGCGGATGCTCTCCAGCATGAGCAGGTTGAAGTTGCTGACGCCGATGGATCGCGTCAGGTTCTGATCCTGGGCGTCCATCATGCCGCGCCAGGTGTCGATGTAGTGGGTGTAGTCGTACGACCCATTGCGCTGCAAGGTGAAGGTGGAGATCATTATGAAAGAGAACTACTCAAGTGTCCTTTATTACCTAACTGCGGTGAGCGGTGACTCACTGTCATACAGACGGGCGGGTCATACAGCTTGAGTAAAACAGACTACCGTAAAATGGGGTGAGTATAGGGTGAAAACTGACATTCAAACCTCGATAACATTTTATTTTTACTTATACAAACTGAATGTTGTATATAATAAGTGTTCCGGACGTTTGTATTTTAGTTTTTATTTTATTTTGGGTAGTTCCATTTCATAACTTTGACGATAAACAGGAAAACCCACCTCACCCCGTAGTCCCTCGTAATTGGGGTGAGATGGGTTTTCATACAAAGGTGATTTTGGAAGATTGTTGGATCGTTTTTTTTTATTATGAGTATTACTATAGCTCCATTTTTTTTCTACAAATATATCTATCTTTATTTAATTCAAAATAACAACAATTAATAAAAACAAGCATAAAACTTAAACTATAGGTAAACAAATTGGCATAAATCGCCGTCAACGGGCAAGGTGCCCAGAAGGCTGGCCGTATTTCCTCGCTGTATAGCGATACTAACACGCTGTGCGAAATAGTGGCCAGCCCTCTGGTCGCCCGAGGCTTCTATTAAGCGCGTCGCCAAATCTTTATAGCTCCATTTTAAATTGGCTCCGTTTAAAAAACCATCTCACCCCCCTTTCATACCTTCTCTCCCCATTCATAACCCAACTCTCCCCGCAAACCCTACTCACTCCATTTTACGGTACTAGACTACTAACTAGATAGCTAAAACTGCTAATAATGATTTGATAGCATGAAATCATATAAGAAGATACGCCGTTTATGGGGATAAGGAGTCCAAGCAAACATTAGAGTTCTGATCTTCTCTAGTGGTGTCTTTGCATATCACGCTATTGTTAGCGATCGATTATAGACGTGGCTCAATTGAAACTTTTTATTTCTATACGTACCACCAACCATGCAAGTTCTTCGTTATATGGTTTTGTGGTACGTATAGACATACGAGTACCTATACATATTGGTAGGCTGTGATCGGAGTAGAAGTATGCCATAACTAAATGGCCTATGTAACCCCCTATGTAACCCGTAATCACATTAAGATCTGCCAAAACAAAGGGCAAAAAAGCGAAAAGAGAATCGATCACTTTGGCACTCTTTGGGGGAGGCCTATTTACAGCAGTGGACGTCTTTCGGTATATCGCCCGACTGTCAACAACCTGAGAACAAAACACTGACATGACCTAACAGCCCTTGAAATAGAGTTGTGTTGTGTCAGATATTTAAGCACCCTTTGTTTTAGCATTTATATTTAATGCTGGAGACTGTACAGTCGTGTTGTCACAGCGCGCTTGATCTTCCTTGTCAACATTTTTCCTATGACAAATGCTCATTAGAGACCTAAAGAGGACCCCGAGCCACAAGATACTCATGTTGGATGGCGACTTGGCGAGCCACTCGCACAAGCTCAGCGGGCCGCAGGTTGAGTATAGCTAGATGCTCTACGTTTACTTAACTCCTTATTCCATTCAGCCGGAACCATGGAAATCACCATGGTTTGACGAAGGGAACTTATGTCGAACACATCTTGTAACTGCATTCAGGCTTCGTTCCGGACACATCCCGCTTAATAGGTTTGCATTTTTAATGAAGAAAGTCCAATCACCAGAATGCTCAGAATGTGGTAAATTAGAGGATGCATATCATATTATGGTGGAGTGTGTGCGTAACGAAGATAAGAGAGTTGAACTTTTGTCTCAAGGCATCGACCTTAAACAGCTGGATGTCTGTAACAGGGTGTTGGCCTTCCCTCATTCGAGGGAAGCCAATGCTCTGTATGGCTTGGTTCTGGTGGGCATGCGCAGAAGGAAATGATTGCCGGCTGCTAGGGTACATAGTGTTAAGATTTGATTTGTAATAGTTAGTAAGTTGCATTATAGAGTGACATTTGTCATTTTGACAAAACTCTTTAAATAAAGAAAAAAAAAAAACTCCTTATTGAAGTTACTCACGAGCTGTGCAAGCGACCTGTGCATGACGTAGAGGTGGTCTTTTTTTTAAACCTTGAAGAACATTGAAGAGTTACTCACGAGCTGTGCTATCGGCCAATGCATGAGGTACAGATCGACGTAGCTCATTTGTAGATCACGCAGCGATGCCTTCAGCCGCGGCACCACAGCCGCGCGCGCGTGCGCGTCGTTCCAAAGCTGTCGACAACAAACCAATGAGGTTACGTCTCTGGTCAATTCACTTAAGAGTTCATATATGCTAATGAATTCCCAAACAGAGCACAAGGAATTAACCTCAAGCTCTCCCCTCAACCATTGGAGTCCTTTCAGGACAAATCTTACATTCAGGCTTCTGGGATTCGGGATGCCGCTGGATGCGGGTGGCGCAGGACGTTCATAGTGGCACTCTTTGCGGGGAGGCCTATGTCCAGCAGTGGACGTAGTCATTCTGCTGATATGATGATGATTCATAGACTGGATTGTAATAGTTTCAGTCGTTTTTTACTTTGACAGAATTTACTCATATACTCGTAGTTTCGAATAGAGTTAAACCTTGGTCGTGATGAAGATGTCCCCGCGTTCCACTGGGGGGACGAAGTATGTCTCCTTGTAGATGTTGACTTTCATTCGCTCAATGAAGCACGAAGCGTCGCACACCTGGGAAACAGTACCTAAGTTAGGTAAACGTGCCAGTGTTCGACACTGGCTGGATCAATACTTCAACCTGAGGGTCCTCAGGTTGGAATCTCGTCATATCGTAAATTTGTGGTAAGAGTTCCAACAGATCAGCTACGACCTTCATTTAGGCACTTGTCTCACCGCCGGCGAGTAGCGAGTACTCTCATAGTAATTCTTACTCGACTTTACTCGGTTGAGCGAGTAGCACGTAGTGACACTCGCTTATTCGCCGGCGGTGGGACAAGTGCCTTAAATTTTGCCTGAAAGGAGTCAAGTTCTGCCGTTTTACTGCGGTCGGTTACCTTACACCACGACATGCATTGCGTACCACATCGCAGTAATACTTAGTGTGTTTTGTAGTTTGAAAATAAGTTTATATTCATATTTATGTCAGTATGTAAGGTATGTGTCATATGGACCTTTGTTGTCTGACTCAAATCCATACTAATATTATAAATGTAAATAAATAAATACTTGTATAAGTATTTGTTAATAAAATGCTATTGAATTATTACGACATTTTCTGTAACTGACGTTATTTCTACTCAGAGTCACGATCTCTTTCCATCCCAATAGGAAAAGGAGTGTCCCAAAATTTCCATACTTAGGTACATTTTTTATCTTTCCTATTGTGTTGCTGCTATAAAAAGTAAATGGGCCATTTTTTGTCATCTTAGGATCGAAAGAGCTCGTGATTCTCAGTGGAAATAACATAAAACTCCTAGTTTTCTTCACAAAATTTCACCAGAATAGCCGGACATACAAAAGAAGTTTTGCCCAGCTATCTGCATCATCAGTAAGCTGCACGGCTATCACAAGACGGCGCGCGAGCTCTCTCGATTTTTCTCGCACTATCCGTCACTCTCTTATAGACCACTTAGAACAAGAGGTATAGTGCGAGTAAAATCGAGCGAATGGTTTGACTGGTAGAGAATGTCATTTGGCATTAAGTCCGCCTTTTGTATGATAAGTTTTCTTTTGTGCAATAGAGTTTAAATAAATAAATAAATAAATGTCGCGGCCGTCTTATGATAGATGTGCTGAAATGGACAACTTAGTTCGCTTCGCTCGCTCGTTCTAAAAGAGGACCAAACACCAAAACCACATTCCTGGATTCACCACTGCCTCAGGGCATTCAAGACGACGACTCATTATCAGTCACTCACCTCAGGGGGGATGGTCGTCCTGTGCTGCAGCTCATACCTGGCGGCGGCCGCCTTCACTGCGCTCCCAACTTGGTCTTCCACCTGGAAATAAAGCGTCATCATGATCAGCCAGTTATTGCCCATTGCTGAGCATATGCCTCTCTTTGAGTAGCTACGTCACTTCGCCCTGGCCCTGGGTTAGACTCGCGAAAGTTTGGATGTTTTGATGTTTGAAGGTTTGGATCTTTGTTATACTCAATCACGCTTAAACGGCTCAACCGATTTGTATACAATTTTGCACGAAGATAGTATAAAGCCTGAAATAAAATATAGTATACTTTTTATCCCAGGTCCACGCAGGTGAAGTCGCGGTCGGAACTATTACAGGTCTGTCTACCAGCGCTTTAAATGGATTCCATCGCGAATATCATAATTAATACGTCTCGTCGTCCAGCGAGTAAGGTCAGAGGTCAGGCGAAAAATCTAGTAGGTAATGAATTATGAATAAATGGATTCGACTATGAACCTTGTAAGCCCAGGCCGTGTCAATGTGTCGGTAGCCCGCTTCCAGCGCCCACAGCACGGCGTTCTCCACCTCGTGACCAGTTGGTTCGATGCGACCCTGAAAAAGTCAAGAAACTCAAGCTACACGTCCGAACGCAGCACAAGCGGAACTAAATTATACAATACAATACAATACAAATACTCTTCATTGCACACCTCACACAAACAAAGCAGTTAAAAAGAAAAACAATACAATAACATGTAGGTAGAGGTAGACAACAGGCGGTCTTATCGCTGAAGAGCGATCTCTTCCAGACAACCTTTGGGTATCGGGAAAGAGATAAAACTAGATTATGTAGTAGGTGGTGCAGAGATTATAATTAGCCAAAAATCATAATAATGATATTAATGCACGTACATAAATAGCTCTATATATAAACATACATACACAATCATACATATATACAAATAACACAAATAAAAATATATAAAACATAAACAGTCAGCCAATAATAATAATAGTAGGACAATCAGGGTTAGGGGAAAGACAAATAATGTTCTTTAAGAAGAGATTTGAAGTTGCCGATAGATTTAGCTTGTCTTATATGAAGAGGGAGAGAGTTCCACAGTCGAATAGCCTTAAAGGTGAACGAACTACTGTAAAATTTGGAAGATGACAAAGGCACAGTTAATAGCAAATTGTTAGAAGATCTAACAGAATTCAAATAACTAAAACGCTCTTTGAGATAGCGGGGAGTTGCAGGGTTAAAAAGGACACTAAACAGAAGCGAAATATTGTGAGAGTTACGGCGATAACGGATAGGGAGCCACTTGAGTTTGGAACGGAAACTAGAAACGTGGTCATATTTGCGTAACCCAAATATGAACCGAATGCAGACATTTTGGAGACGCTCAAGCGTATAAATAATAAAAATAAATCAAGGCTAGTGCAACCGACTTCCCGATTAAAACTGCATTCATCTGATCCGCTATCCATGTCAGTAAAAGTATACAACAAACTACCGGAATACATAAAAAAAAAAGATAGCCTCTTTATAAATAAACTAAAGCATATATTGCTAAAAAATGCTTATTATTCTATAAATGAATACCTAGACGACAAACTCTAAACAACACAAACATTACTACTACTAGACCATGTCTGTACACACATAAATCGATATATATGTTTAATAATTTAAATAATAAGGAAATACATAAATACAACTATAAACAACACATACACAACGATACACTAATACACATACAACAACATAACCAACATTATGCCTAGCTCTGTTAACTATATCGATCTATACTGTTTTATGTCACTGACGGTGAGTCACTGACGGTGCTGGCTGAAAATCAGCGCTGCAGGTGTCTGACACCTCAGCATAATGCTGAGCCAGTGTCCGGTTCACTGCCGCAGAGACACACTTGTTTCATGTTTTATCTGTTTCCTGTTTTTTGATTATTTTATTGTTTAACACGTGTGTCCTGTGTGTTTGTGAATAAATGTATCTTTCTTTCTTTCTTTCTTTCTTTATGTTATAAATATATTTAGTTGTAAGTCAATTTAGAACCATTGCGATGCCCTCACAGGGTTCATGTTTGAGACTTAATGTAACTTATGTCAACTATGTACCATACTGTAACAACATGATTGCAATAAACACTTGAATACTTATTAAGCTGCTCCTCAGAAAGGTCGAGATACATCAGCGTAATCAAGAATAAATAGGAAGAAGTAAAGTTTGTGCAAGCGCAATTTTAAGATAGTGTTAGGATTGGGCAGGCCGCCGTGCTTCCTGCACTCGTCCACACGAGCCGAAATCACGACGACGAGCCTATTTCGTACGAGTAATACGAGTGGCGTCTGTGAAAATTGCAGTTTTAAAAGCTGCGTTGACTGGATTGCAATCTGGTCTGACGAATTTAGCGATCGGGCCATATAATTTGTTTGTAAGTACGGCTAAACGACTAAGAAGTACTGAAAAGATGTCGACTAATTAGTTATAAAGTTCGGATTCGCCAGCCATATCAGGGCTCACCTATCTGGTAGTGACCCCGCCTACGAAGCCTGAGGTCCGGGGTTAGTTCAAATTCCGGTATGGGCATTTATTTGTGACGGGCACGAATATTTCTATATAAGTATATATGTTTATCGTCGTTTAGTACCTATAGGCAACGATACATGCAAGTTATAACTTAAACTACACGCTTTGCTTAGTTTGGGACTAGGTCGATTTGTGTAAGATTGCCCGCATTATATTTTATTTAGGGTCGCCGTCGCTGAAAATGCGAAACTACAAGAGATACCGAATATGGCCTAAAGACCGATAAACAAAACTGCATTCAAAGATCAAAAAACCATCATACACGGCCGGGAATCGAACCCGGTCAAATCTGTCTAGAAGTGTATATACCTGCGAATTGTTGCCCAGAAAGGTGCCCAACGCCAGCATCGGCATCAGGTTACCATCGTTGAGTTCAAGCACCGGGGCCTGGCCGCCGTCGTCCGCGCACTGGAACCAAATGCTATAATTATGTTACAGCGTAGTTCGAAGTCCGTATAGAGAGCAGGATATTTTTAAAGTAAAAGATTTGTAACTTCATTTTAGACGGTTTGTTTTAAACTAGAAAACAAATTCCAACGTTTTTTTGATATTCATCCCTTAAGGGGGTTGAAAGACGTTGTTTGAAACAAGTTGAAGACTAAAGGAGCTAAAAGGAGTTGGAAGCTAGTTTGTACGTGGAACAAAACAATTTTAAAGTAAGGGAACTGTAACTTCGGTTAAATACATTCTTGAGAGAGAGAGAGTTTCTTGAAATTCATCCTCTAAGGAAGTATGTATGAGGAACAAGTAATTTTTGAAGTAAGGGAACTGTTCGGTCATACATTTACTCATTAGTCAAAACACATAATCCAACTGCTAGCAGAAAAGTACTTAGATTAAGTTAGGTTAGAACTGCGATACCCTGGTTGTGGTAGCGGCCAGGGTACCAGCGGGGTCAGGGGTGCGAAGAATCTCCGGCGAAGATCCGGCTACCACCACCGACGACCCCTGGCCCTGGCAACGTATAACACGCGCACACTGCGGACCGACGAAAGGATAGCGGAACTGGAGGAAGGGTTGAGCAAGTTGCGTTAGGATGTCATAGGGTTATCTGAAGTCCGAAGAGAGGGGGAGGATACGATAACCCTCAAATCCAGCAACTTGCCCTATATCCGGGAGGGCGACCAACAGTCCCAGGGAGGTGTCGGGTTCCTTGTCCACAAGTCCCTCGTGAATAACGTGGTGAAGATCGAGAGTGTGTCGACTAGGGTGGCGTACCTAATACTCAGAGTAACCAACAGGTACTCATTGAAGGTCATACAGGTTTACGCGCCGACCTCGGCACACTCCGACGAAGAGGTGGAGGCTATGTATGAAGATATATCGATGGCCATGCATAGTTCTAAAACCTACTTCACCGTTGTCATGGGGGAAATTCAACGCAAAACTGGGCAAGAGAGATGGTGAAGAGCTGAAAGTGGGGCAATTTGGAGTTGGAAGTCGGAACCACCGGGGCCAACTACTAGTGGTTTCTTGGAGAAGGAGGGACTCTACATGATGAATTCCTTCTTCAAGAAACACGAGCACAGAAAGTGGACCTGGATGAGTCCCGACGGTGCAACTAAAAATGAGATTGACTTCATCATGTCGACGAGGAAGCATATATTCAATGATGTCTCTGTGATCAATACGGTCAAAACCGGGAGCGATCACCGTCTGGTAAGAGGCACATTGAATATATGCGTCAAGGAAGAACGCTCTTGATTGATGAAGTCTACGCTCCGTCCAGCATCAATCCAAATTGGAAACCCCGAGAGCTTCCAGCTGGACTCCAAAACCGTTTTGATTGCCTAGGCGGCGATGTGGACGAATTGAACGCCGGGTTTGTGGAAGCTGTCCGTTCCACTGGGTCTAAGTTCTTCAAGGCCCAAGGGACCAACAAAACTAAAAGGCTCTCTAGCTCCACTCAGAAGCTCATGAAGGAAAGGAGTGAAATGATTCTACAGTCTTCAGCCGATGCGACCTTATACCGGCAGCTCAATAAACAGATCTCCAAGTCCCTTACCCGCGATCTGCGCCAATTCAACACAAATTGTATTGAAGAGGCCATCAAGCGTAATAAGGGCTCTAAAGTGTTCACCGCTGCACTGGAGGACGTTTTCAAAACTCTGAACTGGAAAAGGCTAGGCATCAACATCAACGGCGAGTACATCACTCACCTGACGATATAGTAGTCTTGGCTGAGACCATGGAGGACTTAAGTACGATGCTAGATGACCTCAATAAAGCTTCCGAACGAGTTGGTCTAAGAATGAACATGGATAAGACGAAGATCATGTCAAATACCCATGTAGTACCAACTCCCATTACAATCGAACACTTTACACTCGAAGTTGTAGACGATTATGTATACCTAGGACAAACTATCCAGTTAGGTAGGTCCAACTTCGAGAAAGAGGTCAATCGTCGAATCCGACTCGGCTGGGCAGCGTTCGGGAAGCTAAGGCACATCTTTTCATCCAATATTCCGCAGTGTCTCAAGACGAGAGTCATTGACCAGTGTGTGTTGCCAGTGATGACATATGGCACTGAAACGTGGTCGCTTACTATGGGCCTCATAAGAAGGCTCGAAGTCACCCAAAGGGCTATGGAGAGGTCTATGTTGGGGGTGTCTCTGCGTGATCGCATCAGAAATGAGGCTATCCGCAGCAGAACCAAGGTAACCGATATAGCCCTCCGAATCGCTAAACTTAAGTGGCAGTGGGCGGGACACATAGCACGTAGAACCGATGGCCGTTGGGGCGGAAAGGTTCTCGAGTGGCGACCACGAACCGGAAGGCGCGGCGTGGGTAGGCCCCCCGCAAGGTGGACTGATGACCTGGTAAAGGTTGCTGGAGTCCGCTGGATGCGGGTGGCGCAGGACCGGTCACTTTGGCACTCTTTGGGGGAGGCCTATGTCCAGCAGTGGACGTTTTTCGGCTGATATGATGATTATGAGAACTGCGATGCTCCAAGAACCGAAAAGAAGGTAATATTTGATTATACCTAGTGGATTATTTTATTAATTTTAAAAAAATATTTTGGATAATCCTACTATCCTACTAATATCATAAATGCAAAAGTTTGGATGTTTGGATGTTTGTTACTCAATCACGCTTAAACGGCTTAACCGATTTAGATGAAATTTTGCAAGAAGATAGTTTATAACCTGGATTCAAATATAGGATAGTTTTTATCCCGGGTCCACGCAGACGAAGTCGCGGGCGGAAGCTAGTAATCAAAATAATTTAATCTGTAACACCGTTGAATGGGGACTGGGGATGGGGATGGAAAGTTCTACGTTTTTTAGCATAAGATAATTTTGCTTTCAAAACTGTACAGGTAACCCGGAGTACAACTGATACAGGCAAACAATTCGAGTAATGGAGCTTAGCAGACATAAAATACACATAGTTTGTTTGAAAATATACGTTTCATGTGCTCTGCCTACCCATTTTGGGAATAAAGGCGTGAATGTATGTATGTACATAGTTTGTTAACGAAAGACATTTTTTTTCAATTTTTTTCACGTAATTTGCCCCCTTATGTGAAACACAAAGATGGAAATTGGGCATGTTGTGATTCCGTGAAATTTATTGTTTTATAAAGCACTAGCCCACTTCCAGGTACTTACATTGTTGTGTGTTCTGAACACCGTTGCCACGCAAAATCGCGAAGGAAAGCTAGTTTTAGAAGAAAATCATTACTATTAGGTATATCCAATTTATTGATTGTTATTACCGCACGGCTAATCAATTTTCATTTCATGCCGTCTTCTGCGACAGAACAATATCTACACAAGAATTCAACGTCAACCATATGATTTCACTAACTAAAACAATACTTAATTTAACGTCCTAGTGCTTGACACTGGACTGGCCCAAGTAAATACTAGACACTTTCAATTTTAATTCATAAATTATAGGTCTGCTACAGCCTACTCGAAGCGTTACCAGCGTATATAGATAGCCTGGCTGATTGCGTTCAATATATTAATCAATAAAAAATGAAATTAATATAAGAAACATCTCGACAGAAAATACTTACGATAAAAAAACCGCCCTCAAAACGGTTCATCCGTTTGGGACCTACAGTGCCAGAGACAGGCACTCAAATATAAACTTTAAACTCATATCTAACATAACACCCCTCTTTTTCATCGAGGCTGTCCCTATCTTTGTATGGTTTGTTGTTTTTTGAATAGTAGGTTGAAATTATATACATATAACTAGCTTCTGCCCGCGACTCCGTCCGCGTGGAACTCGTTTATATCGCAGCTCCATACAAACTTTCACCCCTCCCCATTTCACCCCCTTAGGGGATGATTTCCGGGATAAAAACTATTCTATGTTCTTCCCCGGGACTCAAACTATCGCTATACCAAAATTCATCTAAATCGGGTCAGCGGTTTAAGCTTGAAGAGGTAACAGACAGACAGACAGACAGACAGACCGACAGACAGACAGACCGACAGACAGACACACTTTCGCATTTATAATATTAAGTATGGATGGATTGCAGCAAATCGGAATTGATATGGTGACGGATTGGAACATATTACTTAATATTATTTATTACTCACCTAGGGTGGTAAAACAAAGAGTGTGTCAGATCTCGAGTATTATCGGAAGGCAACGGCGCCAAATACCAACGATCTGAGACCTCTCTAAGTAAAGCACGGGTTTCTAACAAAACACAAATTTAAGTTTAATGTACTTAGTACTTACACGGCGCTTCACGTAACATGGCCTTTTAAACCTTAAAATATTTATAATAAACTTACCGCAAAGACGACATTATATAGTATGAACACAATAAAAAGATACATGGCGTCCGGCGCGCGCGCACAACACAAACATACTGTTGACAGAGAGAGGGACAGGAGATGATAACATTGAAGGGGTTATCTGTGGGTGCGGCTTGGGTGTAATGTCAATACGGCACGGGTTGAGAAAAAGAATACGCGATGGGCATATAATTTTTAACAGGTCGTCCGTCACAATAGGCGTGACTTACTAGGTATATAATTTTAGTTGGGCCAGATGACACAGCCCAGATCACCTTAGAGGTATGTCGTGAGTGGGCTCCTGAGAGGCACGACATGGCGCGAGTGATCGGTCTGGCAGGAAGGAATCTCTCGCCTCGCAGCGTGGTGTCAGCCATCTGGCGTACTTTCTGGGGCATGCGCATGGTTTCTTGCCTGATGAAATGACAACAATCATTGTAGTGCCTAGTCAAGAACAAGACTGGGGATGTGGCCAGTATTTCCAAGTTAGGCCCATCTCACTTGCGACCATTTTGGCTAATGTATTCGAGGGGGGGGGCTGTCATATTGATAACATGATGAATGAATGAATGAATGCTTCTTTCTTTATTTCAGGCAATAAACCCATTACAATAGTAATAATAATGTAAAAAAGTATATACACAGTTAATACACAAGTGTATACACATACGTGAATAATATCAGCTATGCTGGTGCATGGTGTTGGTGGGGCCGTCAGTGGGGTCAATCAGGAAACTGGTGGCTCTTTGTGAAGCTTATTGCGACGGAACACGGACTAAGGTACAACTGTGGTAAGAGTGAGTTACTGGTGTTTAAGAGCGGCAAAGAGAAGCCGATCGATGTTCCACCTATTAGGCTAGAAGGCACTTCTCTTGCGAAGGATGGAGAATAATACACGAGGTTCGGTTATGAACTGACGATATATTTCAGAGTGCACGAGCTTATATAGGGTGTGAACAATACGTGATTACAACCTGATACATTGGTTAACTAAGAATGCATACTTATCTTACTCTAGTCTAAACATACTTCCATGCTACATCTCCCTTCCTATAAAAAAACTAAAATACATTCACATGTGTATTTATTTTGTTTGTTTGTTAACAACATTGATCCAGGACACCAGGATACTAGGTCTGAAATAAAATGTTTTTATTTATTTTATTTTATTTATTTTATTGATATCATATGTTTAAGTACATAATTCTAAATATAGTTTCCGTACTCTTTTTATGAACAATTTTATTTTTACCATCTTTCAGTACCTAATCATTGGCTTTATATCCAACTGGCTTCATATTCTTATAATAATTACATTTCCTTGTTTCCTTAGACAACAATAAATTTTGTCTTGCCTGTTCCTGTGCCTTTTGTGTTCCATACTTTAAGCTAAAAACATAATTATAATTACAAAGGTTCTACATCTCTAACTAAATTACTAGGCAATACACAATGCTTGCCAAATACTAACTCATATGGAGTAAATTTAGTAGCTGAGTGTACACTTGTATGAGAAAAAAACCAAAATTGTACCCATGAACTCCATTCTTTCGCTTCGTTGTTTGTATTCTAAGATAAGCATTTAAATGCTTATGATGTACGCAGTAGATGATAATTGCTTAATACCTAATAGTTTACAAGTTTCTTTCATCGTTTCTGATATGAATTCAGATCCTCTGTCCGTAGCGATTTCACGAGGAATTCCATATCATAAAATGAATTTTTCTACGAAATCTTTCGCAACATCGGTAAGTGTGTGTATCCTTATTTTCTAATGGGTATCCTTCTACAAACTTTGTAAGTTCACACTGTATAGTTAAAATACAATTCTTATTAAAATAATCTTTACTCAAGTATAAAATATAATTCTTCTAAAAATATTTCTTACTTATTGTTTGAAATATAATTCTTTTGTATTACTTTCTTATCATTATTCGAAATTATTCTTTCTTTTCCTTTTAGCAAATAAACTCGTGGCTCGGACCACTTTATATTTTTACTTATTCCCTTGCTTAAGTATTCTTTATACTTCATATTCTTTTTATCTTTGATTATTAAAATCTCGTTTATGTTTTCTTTTCTACACAATTGCTCCAGTTCACTCACGATGTACTCTGTTTAAATATCTCTCTGTGTACATGGGCTTATATGCTAACTCTATGTATATCTAAATAATAATGTCCTATGTATCATAAAATTATCACCTATTTAGGTAAACGCTTAATTAACAATATTCGTAACAATTACAAGTTTACGTATCTCATGAACTAAAAAATAATTTTAATACGAAATCATCCCTAATGCTACTATCATATCTTTGCCTGAAACACAGGGTATCCTAGCTCAGGCACATGTGTTATTTATCTCTAATAGTAAGCTCCTAGTCTATAGTAAAACTGATGTACTTTATGTTTTATCAATAAATTATGTTTATGTTTATGTTTATGTTTATGTTCTGGTTTTATTTTGACGATCATTACGAGATACGAGTATCAATATCAATATTTATATTCCCTATTTTAACTTTATCATGAATCATTTTGTAATATATGTCCATATGAATGTTTAATTGTACCTGTGATTTCATTCAATTAATATTCATTATTTGACGATCATTAAATAAATTCGTGTAAATTAGCTTAAAGTTAACTTATAATGTAAATTTATTTTATGAAATAAAGAAATCTAATCTAAAATCTAATCTAATATCTAGCAAATGAAATTTGGCCATGAATCAATCTCATTTCATTAGATACCTATATACGTATTCATATTTTTATTTCACAACTAAATATTGTTTATTTTTTGTATTTCTTTGTTCTGTTTTTTGTGTAAAAATTTCACTTTTCCGTCTTGTAATATTTCTAAATTCGGGCTTAAATATCTTAAAACTACATATTAGTAAGTAATTCCAAAAAAAAAACGTAATATTCTAATGCTATTAGTTAGTAGCATTTTTGCCGTCAATCCATGTTAGGTTGCTACGTATTTTTATTTCCATTGACTTTGTCCTTGAATCATTTTCTTTAAAGTATCTTTATATTTTTCCTTCAGAGGTCTGTTGTCATAATTAAGATTTCCTTAGTTTCAACATTCATATACGTATATTTAAGACGTCATTACATGATTATATCATTATACTTGAAGTGTGCACCTTATATGCACCACTTGTAATAATCAGGGAGGGTACACAACGCATTTATGTGGTCGGCCGACCTTATAATATAATAATTATTATTTGCTCAGGATACAAGGAAATTATTTATTTATAAGCGCGCTCATATATATTTATTTATTATGACTATTCAGGCAGTTCTTTTAACACTTCCTTTCTTTTAAACATGCCTTGTGTCCAAGGACCTTCACGATTGATACTCGACCGAATCATGATCAGGTTTCAAGGATTCCTTGCCTGCCTTGTATCCTGGTGTACCCTGCAACACCTACGTTTCTATTCCCTCAACGGTGCCGCTTGGACGACCGCTGTTAACGAAAGGCATATTTGCCATAATATCTTTTTCCCATTATCTCAATAAAATTGAGGCTAGTATTATTGTAATAGATTAAGTATGTTTTGAGAAATAAACTATTTGTATTTGTTGTATTTGTAGTTACGCGAGCCTTCTAGTTCTGTTGTTTTTTTTATTGGCTAAAAAATATCAAAAACATACTAATGGTAGGTACAACATTTTACACCAGCGGAAACCTCGGGGGTTTTATATGCCGAATATAAATATTGTTTAAATTTTATCCCGTCCAGTAATGTACAATATCGTCCATGACTGGTTGTCCATAACTGGTATAATCAGTACACTTCGTTTACCGAAAATCAATAAATCGGACACTCGCTTTGAGAAGATTCTAGAGATTTAATTATTGAGAATTGTCAGTATTATTGTTTTTATTTGGGTGTCCATGAATGGAGTATGTCCATAGACTGGATTTTGGCTGACCATAGCTGGTTTTTAGAATATTTCTGTTAGTTAAGCAAAATTAGGTTTTCAAGTGGTATGATACAACATTAAATAAGTAATTAAAATCGATTGGCCACACTGTCTTTTAGTACTTCCTAGCAATAGCAATACAACATCTATGTCAATGAGAAATCTAGTCAGTGCAATGAGAAATAAATTAAATAACTAAAACGAAATATTTCTCCTTATAGTGTCCATGACTGGAGTTCTTATACCTTAGTAATGTAGATTCGCCATAAACTCGTGACCATAAACATACGCTCAGTGTGTCGTCGTCTCTCAGCGCAAGCGAACGATATGAAGTTACTGGCAATCGTTGTGTTGTGCGCGCCGGTGAGTTTATTACTTTTACATTTTTTCAAGGAACAGTGTATGTTGAGTTCTCGATGTGTTTAATACATTTTGTGATTAAATTATCTTTTCCTTACCCGACTGCGGCAGAGCCGGAAGGAAGTAATATGGGTTTAGCGGTCTATGTTTGTATTTAATTGAACCGATTTTGATAAATGAGGTGCCAATCAATTCGTAGTTTTCTCAGTTAGTTTTCCGTTGTCGGATTACAGTTTTTTTGGACTTATTATGCTGGTTTCTATTTTAGTAAACGATTTGAAATAAGATCATAGCCGAACAATACGTAAATACCTGAGGCGGTCGACGGAGTTTGAACTATAGAGTTGACTGACTAACAAACAGGAGACTGGCAGACTGATGTTCAAAGGATTCCCACTTCGTCTTCGCATTCAAATGATATGTCTTCTCATGAGAATCCATAAGGGTGAGAGGCATGCCTCCCACCCTTATGGATTTTGAGTCGGTTTCCAGAACAGAGGAAAACAACGTAAAGATTTGGTTTTTATCGATTTTAGCATTGTATTATATTATCTCTCCTATATTTCTCTTTATTTATTAGTTCCCTTTTCTTGGCAAATAACAAAAAAAATGTGAGTTCGAGCCTTGTTGGCGCCTCGTAGAGCTAAAAAAATTGTCTGTTACAAAAATACAAAACAACATCAAAAATTGTGTATCATATATGATACAATGTCAAGAAAAGGGTTATATTAACTTGCACCAGCGCCCAAAATTTATCAGCTTTGCCTTAAGGTTCACTGTTAGATGGTAGAGAATGCTTTATAGCTTTACGTCCGCCTTTTGTATCATAGAAATTAAACAGATGTATAAATAATACCGGTAGGTATAGCTACATTTTAGATATGTCGATGAAGACACAGCGAATAAGTAGGTACAAAAACAGCAAAAAGCTCTGAGCATTCAATAAGCTGGCTCCAAGGCTAACCTATTCAATAAGCTGGCTCCAAGGCTAACCGGTTAACGGTTGTCGGGGTATTGTAACCAACGCGTGCCATGACCAGCATACGTCATCATCGGTGGGTACCTACTTATGTCTACTATGCTATGAGGTATGTCTGAGGTAATCCGTGAATTAAGTTTCTTAACGCTTAGTTATAACAACACTAGCAGAGCAGGGTGCTAACCAAGGGTTGAAAGCCACCCATTGCAGCCGAAAGCAACGAAATAAATACTCACATTAATCAAAAATGTATGTTGAATTAGATTTTTAAAAATAATTAAGCTAAACGCGAGCTATAAAAATAGAAACCTCATTCTAAAATGGTCCCCATGGTACTTAGATAGAAATGCCTGCTTTCTTGCAATGCTAGAGTGAGAAAGCTGCCAGCTCTCCTACGTCTGGTAAAGCCAATAAAATAATAAGTAAGAAATTAAATAAATACTGATACTAGGTACTTTATAAAGTTTATAACCATATTAATATACATAATTTGTACGAAAGTTGATGGCCTTTGTAAGTATCTTAATCCCCTTAGTTTTCTTTTGTTTTAGTCGCTTATTATATTAACAACAACGGCGCCGTTAAGCATATTTAATTCAAAAATCATTGTTTTCGAGATATTTGGCATCAAAGTTGAACAATTTTAGGCCAAAAAACTGGTTGTCTGGCCATAACTTTTATGTTATAACATATAACATTAAAATTAGTTTAAAATGAAAACCCTAGACACGTTTTTAGGGATGTCAAAGATGAACCCAAATAAGTATGTAGATTTCGTATATGTCAGATCTTTCACGTCAATACAGATACGAAAGAAGTGTTTTTTTAGACACAATGCTTAAAATGGTCAAACAAAATTAAGTATTCATTTCCTCCAAAATCCGGTAGACAAAAATGGAGATAAGGGGACTAGTTTATACAAGTCTATTCAAGAAAAAGGGGAATTTTGCGCAAATGGAAAGCCAATTTATGAAAGTTAGTTACATAAGTTTCTTAAAAAATCACTCCGTTAGCCTGCGAATATCAAATAACGTTTTGAATGGAAATCGAACCACCTTAAAGCCAATATCTCGCAAACGAATCAATGAGTCGAAAAATGATTTTAAGAAACCCATAAAATTTTGAACAAGCTATCCAACGATACCCCACTCTATAGGTTTATGGAGAAAAAAAGTTTACATCGCTATAAGGCTATAGTTATCAGGGTTACTGCATGAGCAAAGCCGAAGACGGATAGACTGACAGATGGACGGACATGGCGAAACTGAGGGTTCCTTGGGTTGACTACCGAACCCTAATAAAAGAATATATGGGTACCTAAATCACCTTGAGCAAGATTCGTACCTGCGACCCATCGTCACACCTATTTTACCCCTTTTCTTGAAGATACACATTTTTAGGTGATCTTTTTTATGATACCTACTTACTTATACATTTTAGTCGCCAACGAGGCTGGAAAACAAGTTTTAAGAGATTATTAAAATAATTTAGCGACGATGTAGGTACCTACTCGTTCTTTAGTCTAAGTAATAATTTATGTCTGGACTCTTGCCTTTGCCTTGGCCTCCGTGGCTTTAAATAGATCTAGATTTTATGATGCAGGTATTTATGTCCGCTTTTAGTAATTACGTTCTCTAATGATCTTTGGTATCTTGGTTAATTTGGTCTTTACGATTATAATAGAGATATTAGGCTAAAAAATAGATAGATCGCAAAGCCGGACAACACACGTATTGAGTAGTCAGACACTACTAAATGTTAAAATATACAAGTTAATATTAAGTACCTATAACAATAGTGCTAGGTCGATTTGAGCAAGTGACCCTTAATATGAAATAAAAGTTCTATAAATAAAGTTTATATTTAATTTTGTTTTGGACAACTTCATTCACGGGATCCCCGTCACCTGTTATTCATAAACAAAACACTGACCATAAGCATAGTTCTAATATACTGTTACCTGGTACAGATGGCGCTGGCGTTGCACAGCGGCGGGCTGGCCCCGTGGCGCCCTCTCAACGACAACAACAGCGTGCCTAGCTTGGGGCTTGGGACGTGGCTCGGCTTTGCGAGCAAGGTGGGTCAATCCTAAATAGTGTCCGTCGTGTGCGCTAGGTGTAGTTAGTTTTCTAGCGCAATAGCGAGCAACAGCATTTGGTTCAGCCAGGTTCAGGTTTAAATTCGTAGTTGTAACTATGCCGGTTACGCGACCACCTTCGGTTAGCGACCACCTCAAAGACAAGGTTTCTTTAAACTAATGATAATAATCTATTATTTTCTCTTATTATTACTATTAAACGAGCAACATTTGCATAAGTAAAATTATTTTTTTCTAAATGGGTTCTCGAAAACAGTTCTAGCGATTTAGGTTGGCTCAGCTTTAGAATGACTGTTATCGAGTTCATGGACATTTTTTTATGTAGATTCTACACATTAAAAATGATTCCTCACCGAATTCCAAGTTGTGAAAACCCATAGATTTTGAGAAAAAATATATTTAAGTTTCCATATTTTCTATTATTACGTGTATTTTAACGAGATTTGGACACACTTGTATACTTAACTGTCATAGTTATTCTAAAGCTAAACCCCGAGGTTTACGTTTAAAACCGGTCTAACCAGGTCTCAGTTTCGGAAAAACTCGTTTTCATTATCTAGGTTAGTGGTTTCGGCACAATCGCAAAGGATCATCTTAATCCCAAGGGATCAACTCATACTACTTTCCCTAACCAGAAAAACTGCGTGTAAGAAAGTTCATGTGTGTATGCAAGTTCTTCGTATGCTTTGTCTTAGATATGATTCGGCGCTAGGCCGAGTCTTGAGGTCTACTAGCTTTCCCTCTCTGAGCCCTCATCACGTGTATGCCTCTTTGCCTGTCAGGGTGGGCTCGTGCAGCCGACCGGGCACGAGGTGGAGGCCGCAGTGCTGTGGGCGATCGACGCGGGTTACCGGCACATCGACACGGCGCACATCTACAACACAGAAACACAGGTATTCCCAGTCATAAATTAATCCACTTGGACATTTTTGGGGCCCATTGCAAAACAACTTGTAATTTGTGCTTATTGCAAGCGGAAAACCTCTTTTTAACTCCTTTGTTGAATCAAATGAGTTGAAAACTCCTCTTCAGATTGAAACATGTTGAATGGGGACATTATATCTATAAATCAGAAAAGGACAATGGAGAGTTCGGGACTAACGTGATAAAAAAATGTTGGCAGATTGGACGAGCTATTAAAAAGAAGATAGATGACGGAACGGTGAAGAGAGAAGACCTGTTCGTGACTACCAAGGTGAGCAGTTGTTGTATTAATGTTATGTGACGCAACGGGTCCACTGAAAACGTGGATGTCATAAAAGCCACATTAGTCGCAGGGCTCTATTGGTCCAAAGTACCTAGCTAACGGACAAGAAGACCCTTCCTGGGTTTCCGGGCTATCGGGCGGGACGGTCAGGTGCGGTTTGCGGCAACAAGGGCAGGCATTCTTTTATAATCGAAAAAGAAAATAAATCGAGAAGCAGTTTCAGGTGATAATGTGGACACGCTGGACAAAGGCACCAAATTTTTTTCAGGTACTTGTTAGGTCCATAGATTTAATTTTTTGATGAGAACCAACTCCTCCGTCAGCCATTTTTAATTTTATGGCGGTCTTTTTGAATTTTACGTATACCATTAATATCTCGAGTTCTAACGTAGAATCACAAACTTAGTGTCTAAATATACATATTTGGGGTCAAGGAATTCAACTAGATTTTTATATTCGAGTTCCCAAAGGATATCAAACGGAACCCTGTTCCTAAGCTTCCGCTATCCATCCGGCTGACTACGTATCAGCAATAGCTGGACTGTTCAAATTGTCACAGAAGTTGTTTTTCTATTGCTGCTTTAATATATATTTATAAAAAATAAAATAAATTAAAAAATTAGACAGTGCTCTCATACGTGAAACGTAATTTTATGGCGTTATTGCGCCCATAACAATCGGTATATCTCTAGAACCGTAATATTTAGACACTTGAAATTTCCGCAGATTATGTATATATAGCCTCTATAATAACAAGTAATAAAAATATAATAACGTTATAATTTGTTTTTTAAGATAACTTAAACCAACTTAAACTAAGAACAAAGATGTTTACAAGTATATGCAGTGTTATATCGGTAAAATACTTATCTAAGTACTTGAATTCCCTGACCCCAAATATGTACATTTAGATACCAAGTTTGTGATTCTAAGTGCCTTAAAACTCGAGATATTAATAATTAACTATAATTAAAAATGGCCGGCATAAAATAAATATGGCCGACAGAGGAGTTGGTTCCTATCAAAAACTTAAAGCTATGGACCTAATAAGTGCCTGAAAAGAAATTGGTGCTTTTGTCCAGCGTGTCCACATTTACGAAAGTTTGTTCGAGCACTCTGCCCCACTATGCACATTTTGACTGGTTACATGGTCATTTCCTAAGGTCCAGAGAAAATAAGTCCTAAAAGCATGCTTGTATATAAACCTGTGTTTCAGCTGTGGAACGACGCGCATGCGCGCGACGCGGTGGAGCCCGCGTTGCGCCAGTCCCTGCAGAAACTGGGGCTCGGCTACGTGGACCTGTACCTCATACACTGGCCTGTTGGCACCTATGTGAGTACCTATCAGATTACACTTCAACATAATCATCACAGCTGAAAGACGTCCACTGCTGGAGTTAGGCCTCCCCTAAAGAGTGCCACATGACCGGTCCTGCGCCACCCGTATCCAGCGGAATCCCGCGACCTTCACCAGGTCATCAGTCCACATTGTGGGGGGCTACCCACGTTGTGCCTTCCGGTACGTGGTCACCACTCTATAGCCTTTCCGCTCCGGCAGTCAATACAAACTACTACTACTCCGTGGTGCGCAAAGCATACATTACATGATTTAAAAAAAAAATGTATTTAATTATGTCGAAAACTATGTTCTGCTACAGGATTTTTCATGTTTTACATTACAGTCAAACAACACCTTTGATAGCTCCGACTTCCTAGACACGTGGCAGGGGATGATCGCGGTCAGAGACCAGGGCCTGGCCAAGTCCATCGGCGTCTCCAACTTCAACCAGCAGCAGCTCGAGAGGCTCATCTCCAAGAGCAATGTGAAGCCCGCCATGCTGCAAGTCGAGGTTTGTTTAACCAACTTAGTTCCTCTCCAGGAGGACCATACTGGTTAAAGCACAGTACGCACACCCATCGCCCCCGCTACGGATCAGCTCCGTTTCTACCTGAGCCGTTTATTATTATTTGTATGAAACTCATTAACTTCGTAACGGCACCGCCCAGGCTCGATGCGGGCTAAGCGATCTTCTGGCGTACGTACGCGGCCAGTCGCCCTAACCAACTGACCTATCAAAATGTTCAACGAATTTTCACAACCAGCTCCCTCATACTCTGTTTCCAGCTAAACCTGAACCTGCAGCAGCCCTCGCTGCTGTCCTACTGCAAGGCCCAGGGCATCCTGGTGACGGGGTACACGCCCTTCGGCTCCCTGCTGCCCACCAAGGCAACTCCTGACGCACCGCCCCCGCGTGTCGACGACCCCGCGCTGGTCGCTATCGCCGGGAAATATAACAAGACTGTGCCGCACCTTGCGCTGAGATACTTGGTGAGTTGGAATAAATAAATGAAGTATTCTGCAAGTAAGCAATGGCGCTTTTACAAGTAAAAATCTAGCGGTTCCGAAAATGTAAATCACTGTCAAGAAGAAGCTGTCACTTTCTCGTGATTAACTGTATTGCACAAAATACATAAATTTACAGTCGAGGAAAATGAAGGTTTGGCACAAAATATTTCTCTATGGGCACAAATACATGTCAACTGCAATTGAATGACGTTCAGGTCCAAATTACACAAACGTACGGTCGAGGAAATTCAAAATTCAAAAATCCGTTGACGTTCAAACGTAAAATTTTGACTTTCACGACCGTTAGTGTTGGCGCGTTGTACTCCATTTAGATATCCAACTGGCAACGCCAGCTATCTCGACTGACATTCAATGACCAATTTTGGTGCGGTGCCGTTTCATTCGGCTTGTAAGAGCGGTCGTGAAAACTCGCAAAACCATTTTTTTACAATGACGGTGGCAAACAATCATACCGTCTGCTTGATGGTAGCCGATGGAAAACTGTAAATCTTATAAGTATAGAAACATTAACCATACAATAAATAAATAAATAATGGACGCTGGTGATTCCAGAAGAATCACAAGTGAGTTGCCTACCCTTTATTGATGTGAGGATTTGTTTTGTTGATAGCTGGAGTGCTGGAGACGAACGTGATTGTGTTATTTCGTTATATAAGACAACTATACATATTGTATAGGTACCTATAGGTAAAATAATGATCCAGTCTGAATAAGCAACTTTATTTTATCGTCCATAACTTATCTCGTTTTGCCCTTGACTGCATGAGAATGAATGCTTTAAGTTCGTCTTTTGTACTATACGTTCTTCTTTTGCGTGTAATAAAGAATTAAATAAAATGATGGTAACCACAATGCTGTTTCCTCAACAGTTGGAGCTCGGTGTAATCCCAATCCCTAAGTCCATAACCCGCGCGCGCGTGGAGCAGAACATCCAGGTGTTCGACTTCGAGCTGACAGCTGAGGAGAAGGAGACCCTGCGGGCCTTCGACCGCGGCTACCGGACTATTGATGTCAAGTGGTGGAAGGACTCGCCCTACTACCCCTTCGAGAAGAACTGAGGAGGATGGTCATTATGCCACTTAAGGGTCGTCAGGCCGCTCCACTCTCCATACAAACGTAGTTTGGTTCTCTTAAGGACTTGCCGGAATAACATGAAACTTTGTATATACAAAGGGATCCGCCATATCTAGGTCGGAAACTGGTTTCTGTTGCAATCCATACTAATATTATAAATGGGAAAGTGTATGTGTGTGTTTGTTTGTCCGTCTTTCACGGCAAAACGGAGCGACAAATTGACGTGTTTTTTTTAGTGGAGATAGTTGAAGGGATGGAGAGTGACATAGGCTACTTTTTGTCTTTTTCTAACACCCCACTTCCCTAAAAGGGGGGATGAAAGTTTGTATGGAGCTACGATATAAACGACTTCCACGCGGACAGAGTCGCGGGCAGAAGCTAGTAAGGTATAAATTATTATTATTATTGGGAGCCTGTAGTTTCCCACTGCTGGGCAAAGGCCTCCCACCTCCGTTTCCAGTGTTCTCGATCCTGAGTTTCTTGTGGCCAATCTTTTGAGCGAGTCAGCTCGTCACGCCATCGCCGGCGAGGCCTGCCGCGTCTCCGTCTTGAACTATCGGGTTGCCAGTCAGTGGCGGCTTTGGCCCACAGCTCACTCGGCACGCGGCAGATATGCCCAGCCCACTCCCACTTCAACTTAGCCGCTTTCCGAGCGACGTCGACTATTTGAGTCTTGGAGCGCAGCGTGTTGTTCCGGATACGATCCATTCATTTGACACCTATTATACTGCGCTCCATGGCTCGCTGGTAAACCCCGAGTTTGGACTTTTGAGATGCTCTCAACGGCCAAGTTTGTGCACCGTAAGCATAAATTATAATGCAAAAAAAAATAAGCGACGTATGAAAAACCTTCTACTTACTCGCTTTTGTTTTTTTTATACAACGACGGTGGCAAACAAGCGTACGGCCCGCCTGATGGTAAGCGGACACCGCAGCCTATATGCATGCAACTCCAAATGAGTAACATGGGCGTTGCCGACCTTTGATATGTTTGAAGATTCGCCGTGTTAACAGCTGAAGGAACAAATATTTTTCTATTTTAATTAATTAGTTTCTGCCCTATAAATGGCGGATCTAATTGTGTTTGAAAAGATGCATGTTATTCCGTATGCCGATTTAAAATCAGAACCAAACCACGTTTGTATGGAGAGTGCAAGTGGACTAGAGTCGAGCGCGCCGGGGACTCTAAGCGCTGTCGACAAAATATACCTTCTTTAAAGTTGCAGAAAATATCGTAACAATAGTAGTGGCATTTTTTTTAAGGAAATGCTCTCCAAGCAAGTATGCGAGTGCAAAGATGACGGATGTTGTTCCAACAACGATAAATAAATAAAATGGTATGATGATTATGCTGACTGCATTAATTATCTGCGCTGCAACATAAATAGAAAAAAAAAATGAACTAACTTTACCTTCTCCCGGACGTCCCCCGGCTGGCGGCGGCCTCACCATCAGATTACTGTCTTACTGTTATTTGTATACATATATACCTACTTGTAAGTATCAAATCGATAAAACTACTTAGTAATGACTGATAGTGAATAGGTCATACTTTATTCATAAAACCTAATAAACGCTTGATAAAAAAACAAGAATAAATGTAGTTTTTATCGACCAAAGTCGACGCCCTGTTTCTCCACCACGGCTATCAGAGGACGGCCCGCGAGCCGTATCGCGACGAGGTAGACTACCCGGCTCTTTCCTATTAGATCACTTCGAAAGAGAAGTATAGTCTATATCGCCGCGACACAAACGGCGAGCCGTGCTGAATTCTCCATAGTGACATTGGGTGATTTGGACCGCTCAACCCGTATTGAACAAAGTAGTGCGGGGAAATAGAAATAATGTGTGACATGGTGGCGCCATATCGCAGCAGCATCGTAAGCAATCTGGCATTGTTGCACTAAATGCAGAAGTCGTACATCATTCAAATCTATATAATTACTTCCGGGTTTAAAGTTTGTTGGATTGTTGAATAAATCTTAAAATAACGTTTAAAAGAACAAAAAACAAAACAACGTTTAACAAAAAATGTTGTTTGTTTCGTAGAACCACATTTTTCCCGAAGTAGGTACCTACCTAGTGCTTTATTCAATCTCTAGGTGTCATGGCTCCACTACAATACGGAGCCATGATTTGCGATTCTATAAATGTACATCGATTATGCATGCATGCTGCATGCATGGGTTACTGCCGTTGCTGGTGAACGATCATGCATGGCTCTGTTGAGAGTCTTGTAAAGTCAAATAGATTTATTAAGAAAATTAAAACGAACAATCTTTATTTGGTTAAGTAATGTGTAAGTACAAAGTACCTAAGTATTATAATATAGTCGAGGCAGAAGATCCCGCTCTTCCAACAATAGCAACAATGTACATGTTGACCTAAAAGTAATTTAATTAAAAGTAGTGTGTGTGCATGTGCATGTGTGTTATTGTATGATATGAGTCGCCTTAAAAGTTCTGCAGTTAACGCTCAAGCGTGAGAAGAAAGAAAGAAAAAACATTTATTCAGACATGTTTGAGCGCTCGACCCATCAGATATGAATGCAGGTAACCGTAGCGTCTACTCTATCCAAGATCTACGAGTATCTATACTTATAATACAGAAATCATTAAAAAAAAATGAAAAATGAAAAATTTATTCGTAATAAACAAATATAAATATCACATACACATATAATACTATTTAATTAGGTACTTAAAACTATTACATATCTAACGACAGGAGTGGCTCTGTCAGCTGCAGAACCCGCTGGCCTATATAAAACACAAAAAAACGAAATGTGTCTCGACAAAAAAAAATACAACTAACGAACCGGCTCACAAAACACGAGAATCGGTTGAGCAATATATGCGACCTGCAGAGGAGAAGAGCGGTAAAGCGGGACACAGCCGGTAAGGCCAGGTACATAGATAAAGGACATCCGACACATCCGGACATACAAACGATTTTCGCCCCAAGCCGAAGCATAGGACTTCGTTAGCTTCGCTCCCTCCTCCGAAGAACGCGCGACGTTTAATAAGCGGCAACTTTCATTTTGCTCAAAATAATTTCGGCTAAGGCTTTTGCGGGGCATTTAGAATAGGTTAGCCACTGTTTAAGCTACTTAAAAAACCGGCCAAGTGCGTGTAGGGAGCCAGTGGAGGGTTCCGTATTTGCCTGTCTATCTGTAACATCGACACGCGCGCACCAACTAAATGGTGCGGTTGCGGCGGCCGAATTTGTACGAAAATTGGCCTTTCCGAGTGCGCATTACGTTGGTTGTCTATTACTCGGTACTTACTAAGTTATGCTTACTTGGCCGTGATAGTTTTCGTCTTAAATTCATTAAGTATATATGTACTACCGCCACGAATTTTTTCACATTTCCAGTAGGAGCCATTTAGCCGACAGGGGACACTTGACTAACAAAAATTAAGGCTTTAAAGTCCAATATCACGCAAACGAATCACCGAGTAAAAAAGGGTTTATAGAAACTCATAATATTTTTGAACAAGCTCTCTAACGATAGCCAACACCATGGGTTTAAAGAGAAAAAAAAACCATCCCCACTTTACGTGAGGTGCCATAAAAAAAAGGTTTTCAATTTTACTATATCTGTTTTGTCGGCGTGTTTGATTTATACAGCGTGGAACGGAACGATGGACTTTCCCGCAAGAGGGGGATTATTGAGCGCTAGTACGTCACATTTTCCAGATAAACTATTTTTTTTGACGCGATTTTTTTTTACCTTTGTATGGAGCGTTGGCCGACTGGAGCGACGAGCTCCATACAAATGTAAAAAAAAAATCGCGTCAAAAAAAATTGTTTATCTGGAAAATGTGACGTACTAGCGCTCAATAGTCCCCCTCTTGCGGGAAAGTCCATCGTTCCGTTCCACGCAGTATACCTATGCCGAATTACAGCTTTCTAGTAGTAAAGGTCACAGCTAAGCCGTGGACGGAAGACTGACATGGCGAAACTATAAGAACGAAACTAAAAATAGAAGTTTACTTTAAAATACTATTTGGTGAAACCGTTCATTTGGGTTTTCGGACGTCAGTATTTGATATGTAGTTACACGCAACGAAAATTCCGAGTCCATGTATATATTACTAAAATGTCCGTTTTAACGGTAGACTAAAAATCTTATCTTATCTTATCCAGATGAGGGCCCTTTCGGATGCACTTCGACCCAGCGGGATCTTTTGTGCATTTGCCCTCTCCTTTATGCCTACTCCCAAGCTCGCTCTATCATTTCCACAAAGCGGATGATGCAGCTCAGCGGGAGCACCTTGAATTCCTTGAAAAGAAAACTTGATTCGTGGTAAATATTCTTGAAAATGAAATTAATTATAGGAAGATGTTAAATTATCAAGAATGAAGCGTTATCTTGAACCAAGATTGTTTTCTCCTCGTTCCAGATATTTATTCAACATGGTTTCTCTTTCATTTCAAATAAAATGGTGGTCTTCGAAACGTTCTCTCACTGTGTGGCATTCGGGTAAAAAGGTTGGGAATTCGGTTGTTTGACGGCAAGTAATCAGTTGATACGAACACAATATCTTTGCCCCTATACAGCTCACTGCGCATAACCACAAGTATCCTAAGTTTAGCCCTTCGTTATGTACAGTGCTACATTTACCATTTACCAAACAGGTGCGCACCAATCGCGGCCGTCCTGCTCCCTCCACCCCGAAACGACGTAACTCCGCACGAGCTGCGAGGTCGATGCCACGTTCACAACCGAAGATAGCCACAGGTGGGCGAGGCGGCGGCGGCGGCCATCTTGGAGAGATATCGATTCGCTGCGACTTTGAGCGGGCCGAAAATATCTTAAATAAGTACCTACTTGGTTCAATTTATGAAACAGCGCCCCACTCTTATCTAAGTCAAGACTTTCCCTTCACTGCCAGAATGGGCGTTTATTTATGTAATGAACTCGAATTGTTTGTGAGTCATGGAGTTTTTCTATGTGGGTATTTAAGTATTTATTTATCTATATAAGTATGTATATCATCGTTTAATTCTATAAGATTTTCCCCGATATTTATTAAAATTAAAATTAAATTAAATAAACGTTTATTTCAGGCCATGGCCGTCGTTGTTAGTAATAGACGGAGAGCTAGCGACCAAATCGGTCATGTGGCTTCACCTGCATTGAAACTCCGTTAGCTACTTCCCTGAACAACCCTTTCCGATAATCTTCGTGCTGGTAGGCCTCGGGCGGTGGGTGCGGGTGTAGTGGGGTGGAGAAAAAAAAGAAAAAAAATGTGGGCTCAGCCACTTTTTTTTTTCAAGTGCTCTGTACTCCCTTTGCACCCATTTTTTTTTAAATCGATCGGGTGGTGAGAAGGGGTTGCCAGCGTTTATTAAAAATCAGCCTCAGCACATTTTCGAACGAAATCCAACGATTTCAACAATTTTTTTTCGATACCTTTCCACCGATATTTTTGCGTGGCAATTTTTTTGGGGCTTACATATTAATTAATCTCGCGTCAGAAAAAAAGCCAATACAGCTGAGTCCACATGAAAATTATGACTATTTTGGTATTTTTAATTAACGCTGGCAAACCCTTCCTACCACCCGACCGATTAAAAATTTTTTTTGGGTACACGGAGTTCAGAGCAACTCTTTGAAAAAAAAATTAAAGTAGCTGAGCCCACATTTTTTTCTTTTTTTCCCCCACCCCACTACACCCGAACCCACCGCCCGCACGAAGATTATCGGAAAAGGTTGTTCAGGGAAGTAGCTAACGGAGTTTCAATACAGCTGAAGCCACATGACCGTTTTGGTCGCTAGCTCTTAGACCATAAGTACAGACTTAACTTAATTATTTATTTATATGCGATAACATTGGGCAGGAAGTATGATTTTATTGGCGGCAATTGCCACTTTATGGCCGGTGTCACGTAAAAATAATTAAAACGTTCAATCTAGGTAGAAGAACTCCACATTTGCCTGGGCATACCTGTATTCATTTCTTTTCTAAACATTTTCAAATTAAAGGGATTTTTTAAAATATTGTTCCGAGCTAGATTTGTACCAGCGTCCTTCTGGCATAGTTACTCACTCGGCTTTACTCGGCTACTTTATTTAACACACTGCCAGCAACCCGCTAGGTGCGCGCTGTCCTCTACAAACGGTGTTACGCATGTTACCGGCTACGAGCGTAGCGCTACGGATCAGTTGGCGTTTGCTACGCCGTAGTCGCTTTCCGCTACATACGGGGAAAATCACGGGATCTGCTACGAGCGTAGCGCGTAGCGATTCATGGCAGTGAATGTATTCACTTTCACTGCCAGAACTCGCGTAACGGGCGCCTACGTCGTAGGAGGTTGGCGCTACTTAACGGGGAAAACACGGGATCGGCTACGCTCGCAGCGCAACGCCGTAGCAAATTAACTCATTTACTACTGAGAATCGCTACGTGCTACGCCAGCCGATCCCGTGGTTTTCACCGTATGTAGCGGTTCCTGGCAGTGAAAGAGTTAATGTAATGTAATCTAAAATAATACACAAAAGCAGTTTAATATCATCGAGTATATTGTACAGGTATATATGTAAATATATAAAATAAAACTGATATAGTCAAAATAAAACAGAAATGACACGTAATTAAATTATTGGTTATCCTATAACTTTTGGATCGGCTCTGATCTGACCAAAACCAAAACCCAAAATGTATCAAGTACGCCAAGGTCAGCTGTTATTGTAGGTATGCGTGGTGAAAAATGCACAATAAGGTCTATACCTTCGAATTTCGTCGAATACCCCTCGATTGCTACGTTTCGATGCTATCATCGAAACGTAGCAATCGAGGGGTATTCGACGATTATTATTGGTATATTTTGACAAAACCATTAAGTCCCGGCTTGAAAAAAAAGCTTTCCACAATCATAAACAAAGCTCCATACAAAAATAAGACTTTAGAGCTTTGACATGTTCTCACGAGATTAATCTATTCGTACAGATAACCTTTCGAGCGCCAGCGACGTTTTAAGTGGTCACAAGCTGCCGAGCTCATAGCAACTATAGTTGTCGAGACGTACAGTCAAGTGAAAGATATGGGTGCATGCCACTTACCCATAAATAGGCCGCCGACATAATGGCTATGGGGCATATTTACGAGAAGTTGTATGCACCCATATTTTTACACTTGACTGTACTATGTAAAAGCGACCTGCGTGCTTTCGAATAAGGTTCATTTTATCTTGTTCTCCAAATGGTTAGCGTAAGTGAATTCTTAAAACTTCAATAAGCCCCCGTATCACGGTAAATACGACTGTGTACCAGCACAATACGTCTGAGATTCGCTTGGCGCGGTTGCAGTAGTTCGTCGAACACACGCACACATGGAAACGGGAGTAAAGAGAGATGCCACGCGAGAGCGGGACGAGAGATGCCGTCGGTGAGGTGAGGCAGCCGTCCTTTTGTTTCTACCAACAAAACAAGAAGAGGCATGTGATTAGATGGTTTTGTATCACTGGTAGTAGGGCAGTTTCAGGTGATAATGTGGACACGCTGGACAAAAGCACCACATTTTTTTCAGGTACTTGGTAGCTATGGGCTTACGCCTTTATTTTTGATAGGAACCACAAACCACAACTCCTTCGTCAGCCATCTTTAATTTTATGGTGGTCATTTCGAATTATACGTATATGATTAATATCTCGAGTTCTAAATAACTTAGAATCACAAACTTACTCTCTAAATATACAATATTGGGGGTCAGGGAATTCAACTAGATATTTTTTAGACTCGAGTTCTAAGCTTCCGCTGTCCATTCGGCTGTCTGCGTATCAGCAACAGCTAGACTGATCAAATTTTCACAAATGTTTTTCTATTGCTGCTTTAACATCACACTGATATTATAACGATCTCAAATCGGTTCTTCGGGCGGCTCAGTATCTCTTGTATGCTGATGATCTGAAGTTGGTATACGGGATAGAGCAAAGAACCGATTGTGACACGTTACAAGAGGACATCGACCTGGTGTTCCGGCGGAGTATGGAGAATAGACTTCATTTTAACCCAGCCAAGTGTTGTGTGTGTACATTTAGCCGCTCTCGTACCGCTTTACATGCGCAATACATGCTATAGGGTCAGAGCCGATAAATCGTGTTTTTTCCGTCAAGGATCTGGGCGTAGTGT
Organism: Epinotia bilunana; assembly: GCA_947049275.1. NCBI lineage: Eukaryota > Metazoa > Arthropoda > Insecta > Lepidoptera > Tortricidae > Epinotia > Epinotia bilunana. The sequence continues at coordinate 491,616 of OX346278.1, forward strand.
TCGATGCGCGGCTCACTTTTCACGAGCATATTTCTTCTCTTGCCACGAACTGCTTTCAAGGTTCTTCTATAAAAAGGTATTCGGATGCTACGGGTAGGTATCTATACCCCAACCAAGTATCTTCTCAGTTCCCTTGGGTACACAACTCCTTAGAGGTCAGGCGGAATTACCACCTTATGATCACGGCATGTCGAGCCTTGCGTGGTGAGTCGGACTGTCCCGAACTTGTTGAGCGTCTCGTGCGACTGTATGTCCCGAATGTTCCAAGGACAGCCCTCAGACCGCGCCGACGCGACCTGCTGGCCGTGCCGCCGGTGCGCACCGTGTCGTGTATAGGAATGTCGTGTAGGAGAAACTCGCCGCTCCCCCGCGCCCCGCGCCCCGCGCCCCGCGCCCGCCCACGAGCTCAATGTGCTCCTGGCATCGACACCTGAGTGCGACTTGTTTGCGTGGCGATGGGCAGCAGTGTAGTGAGTGTTTGAGATTCTGTGAGGTGATGGATGCTAGTTGCTCAACTGTGCCAACATAATTTGTTTTTACTTTGAATGGTGAAATTTAATTTTTAAAATTGTTTTTAGTCTAAGTTTTGTCACGCATTGCTAAATCTGTAATGCCATATAAACTTTTTGTCAAATAAATAAATAAATCCTACTAATATTATAAATGCGAAAGTTTAGATGTTTGGATGTTTGAATGTTTGTTACTCAATCACGCTTAAACGGCTGAACCGATTTGGATGAAATTTTGCACGAAGATAGTTTATAGCCTGGATTAAAAAAATATAAGATAGTTTTTATCCCGGGTCCACGCGGACGAAGTCGCGGGCGAAAGCTAGTAAATTATATATGTGAAAATTCGTTGATATTGTCTGAGAGACATAATAAGAACATTCTGAAGGAAATTGTGTTTATACGACATAAATTAAAAACTTCAATAGCGCGATGCAGAATATGACCAATTTTCACAGCCTTAGTAGGTCATTCTCCAGTTTTTTGTTGGCGTCTAAACTCCGTCAAACCATATGAAACGTATAAAAAAGTTTCATGGAGTTCAGGTGACCCGCAGACCAAATTTGAGACTAACCGATTGGAGAAAGTCGTGTATACGTAACAGCGCCATCTTTTGTTGTCAAGTGGACGCCCTGTAGCGGCGATGACAACCAGTATATTTTTGGGGGAAGAATATAGCAAAAACTACTGAACCGATGTTAATGAAACTTTCTAATATTGTATTTTAGACCTCAGAATAGGACATAGCGTGGCGTTTTTTTAGATTTAATTTCTTCAGAGGGTGATATAAGGTTCGAAAAATTGTATGGGAATTAATTAATTTTTTTAAGATAGAGACTTGAAACTTTGTAATATGGTTCTTTAATGAAATACAAGAAATCAAATTTCATCGTTTTTGCCAGTTCATACCCTAAGGGGGTCAAAAATGGGTCAAAAATTTGTATGGGAATTAGTTTATTTTTTAAGATAGAGACTTGAAACTTTGTAAAAAGGTTCTTTAATGAAATACAAGAAAACAAATTTCAGCGTTTTTACCAGTTCACACCCTAAGGAGGTCAAAAATGAGTCGAAAATTAGTTTGAAGAATGAATATTTTTTGAGCTAGGGACTTGAAACTTCGTAATATGATTCCATATTAAAACAAGAAAACAAATTTAAGCGTTTTTGAAAATTCATCCTATAACCACTCACTTGTGGGAACCACAGTTGTCAATTTCGCGCACCCCTAAACTGATGGTGGCAACTTTGGTTGCCAAGCGAAGTAGGGGCTTCTTTGATAAAGAAAAATTTGGCTACCTTTATTAAAATCCGAAAGCAAGTGAGTGGCTAAAGGGATTAAAACTTGGTTGAAAGTTTGTACTAAGAAACCCTAGTTGAAGCCCGCGTAATACTTTAAATTTAGGTTAGCTACCTACTGGCCAGGAGATGGCGTAAACTGTGTTATTTTTGTAGCGAACGTAACCGTTTGAATATAAGACGCATTAAAATAAATAATAAATAAGCGGATTCATATTGAAAATTGTACACTTATAGAACACTAGCATCCGCCCGCGACTTCGCCTGTGTGGACCCAGGATGAAGCTATCCTATATTTTAATCCAGGCTATAGACTATCTTCGTGTAAAATTTCATTCAAATCGGTTGAGCCGTTTAAGCGTCATTGAGTAACAAACATCTAAATATCCAACCATTCAAACTTTCGCACTTATAATATTACTCGTAGTAGGATTATCCTTTACTTTATATTTGATTAATGGATTTTTCACTTTTTTGGTAAACTTCAGCACAATTCTATCACCGTAGCGAAAATCGTGAATAAACCTCATTCATTAAACTATTTAATCGTATGGCATACATTATTTTTGGCCTTTAAAGTTTGTCACTCTTTAGTACCACCCAGGGGACACGTACAGAGTTGTGGTAGGTAGCTCCTGGGACCGCAAGTAACAGTTGTCCCTTTATGTCAAGTGAGTGGGCAACTCGACTGTTAGAAGTTCTTAAGCCACCCGAAGGCCTCTAACTCGGCTTAACGACTACTGTCATAGACAGCAGCCGGGATCAACTGCTTAGCGCGCCTTCCAAAGCTCGGAAGCGTTCATTTATATTAACCGTTAAAACATCAGGCGGTCACCCATCCAAAGACTGACCGCTGCCATCTTTTGCTTTGACTCGCAGGCGCCGGCTATGAACGCATCGAAATTAAATAAATTCATTAAACATAAAATGCCTGTTAGAGTCTGTCAATAGCGAGTCGTGTCCCTGGAATTTTTGCAAATCCTACTAATATTATGAATGCTACAGTTTGGACCTCATTCACACATACATATATATAGTGTATAACCTGGATTAACATACAAGTATATAATACTTTTTATTGCCCGCCCATTACAATCGGTATATCTCTAGAGCCGTAATATGTAGACACTTGAAATTTCCGCTGATTATGTTTTACTATAGCCTCTATGATAACAAATACTAATGAAAATATATTAACGTTAATAATTGTTTTTTAACATAAACCAACTTTAAGAACAAAGATGTTTAAATGTATACATATAGTGTTATATCGGTAAAATAATTATCTAGTTGAATTCCCTGACCCCAAATATGTATATTTAGACACCAAGTTTGTGATTCTTAGTGCCTTAGAAATCGAGATATTAATCATTAACTATAATTAAAAATGGTCGGCATAAAAAAATGGCCGACGGAGGAGTTGGTTCCTATCAAATACTTAAAGCTATGAACCTAATAAGTGCCTGAAAAAAATTGGTGCTTTTGTCCAGCGTGTCCACATTTACGACAATTTGTTCGAGCACTCTGCCCCACTATGGTGACCACCTAGCGTACTGCCGGAAGGCGCGGATGTCGTAGCTTAACCACAGAATAAATAATAGTACCTACTACGATACAGTCCGAAATCAAGCCTCCCCATCCGCCGACTGATGTGTTTTTGAAAGTAACTACTCACGTGCAGTCCGAGCTCGAGTCTCTCCCTCCGCCGACTGATACGAGTGTTTTTAGAAGTAACTACTCACGTGCAGTCCGTACTCGAGTCTCTCCATCCGCCGACTGATGTAGCTGCTGCCCTGCGCGGGGATTTTATTGTTCCGACACGTCCTCTGGTGGTACACGGCTGTTAACACAACAAAACAAAATTTAGCACACTTCAAACGATTCAAATGGTCACTACGACCGACAGAGACGCAAATGGGTCAATCAACTTGCTGTGCTTGTTGCTATGGTAATGTATTGTTTTTCTAAGAAACTCTGTCATGTGGTCTCCGCTACTATAAAGTTTGAGTATTCACGAGAGCAGTGGACGGACCGTGTAGACAGTTATTTCCAGCAAAATTTAGTTTGACTTTCGGAGGTCCTTGGTCGAGCACCGCCACGACCGCGAGGAGTGTAGTGTGGTCGGCCGACAGTCTAGCCAGAAAACTCGCGATGAGCCACCGACGAAGGTCGTGCGCTAGTGATCGCGAGGAGTGTAGCGTGGTCGGCCGAGAGTTTAGCCAGAAACCTCGCGACGAGCCACCGACGAAGGTCGCGCGCTAGCGACCGCTAGGAGTGTAGCATGGTCGGCCGACAGTCTAGCCAGAAAACTCGCGATGAGCCACCGACGAAGGTTGTGCGCTAGTGATCGCGAGGAGTGTAGCGTGGTCGGCCGAGAGTTTAGCCAGAAACCTCGCGACGAGCCACCGACGAAGGTCGCGCGCTAGCGACCGCTAGGAGTGTAGCATGGTCGGCCGACAGTCTAGCCAGAAAACTCGCGATGAGCCACCGACGAAGGTCGTGCGCTAGTGATCGCGAGGAGTGTAGCGTGGTCGGCCGAGAGTTTAGCCAGAAACCTCGCGACGAGCCACCGACGAAGGTCGCGCGCTAGCGACCGCTAGGAGTGTAGCATGGTCGGCCGACAGTCTAGCCAGAAAACTCGCGATGAGCCACCGACGAAGGTCGTGCGCTAGTGATCGCGAGGAGTGTAGCGTGGTCGGCCGACAGTCTAGCCAGAAAACACGTGACGAGCCACTGGCAAAGGTCGCGCGCTAGCGACCGCGATGAGTGTAGCGTGGTCGGCCAAGTCTAAGCCAGAAAACTCGCGACAAACCACCGACGAAGGTAGCAAACTAGCGCTCTAGCAGGTGCTTAAAGGGGACAAAATAATAGCATGAAATAGTAGCTTAACCCAAACATGTAGGTATAGTTAGATAATAAGTATGTATTGTTGTCTCATTCTAACTACAGGTCAACTGTTTGACTGACTGCTGACGTCGGTGTAGCGCAGCGAGCAGCCGCCGGTCCAGCGGCCCCACATGTAGAAGTCGCCGGTGCCGTTCACGTGCCACCCGTCCCTGGAACGAAAGTGACTATTCATTAGTCTTCGGTAACCAAGGCTTTTCTCATGAACCGTAGCCAGGGGCGGTTCACTCTGTGATTTCGTTGCGCCCCTACAAGTACCTACATGCCGGCCGGCCGTTTTTGAACGGTCTATTAGTGGTTGCCGCGCGCCATTCGCCTTGTAAATATGCCTACTAATAAACCCCCCGACACAAAAAATAAACTCTTAAAACTAACAAATAATATTTTAAACCTATTATAATTATTATCGTCACATATATGATGTAAGTTCAAATATTTTTATTCTCCAAGCGTCGTCGCGTCGGGGGACCGTCGCGTCGGGGGACCGTCGCGTCGGGGGACCGTCGCGTCGGGGGACTGTCGCGTCGGGGGACCGTCGCGTCGGGGGACTGTCGCGTCGGGGGACCGTCGCGTCGGGGGACCGTCGCGTCGGGGGACCGTCGCGTCGGGGCTGTCGCGTCGGGGGACCGTCGCGTCGGGGGACTGTCGCGTCGGGGGACCGTCGCGTCGGGGGACTGTCGCGTCGGGGGACCGTCGCGTCGGGGGACTGTCGCGTCGGGCGACTGAAGCAGTCCCCCGACTCGACGACGCTTGGAAAATAAAAATATTTGAACCTACATCATATATGTGACGATAATTATTATAATAGGTTTAAAATAGTGATGATCTTCAAACGGCTGATCAGGTTATGGTTACCTTACCATATACTTTCAATATCATTGAAGTAACACGGTACCAAATTTCGAATCGGTAGGACATATGGAAGGTAGTCAGATCCCCTCATCAACTAGAAAAGAGCTGATGATCTTCAAACGGCTGAACCGATTTTCACAAATCAAGAAGCTAAAACGTACTGTATGCAGTTTGTTTGAATTAAAACATAACACATGGTTCACGCTCAATTTAAAAGTTTTTTCAATGAATAAAGGGTCATAATTGCTTAAAATTGCATAGGTAACTAGTAAATAGTGCTCGAACAAATTGTCGTAAATGTGGACACGCTGGACAAAAACCAATTTTTTTTCAGGCACTTGTTAGGTCCACAGCTTTAAGTTTTTGATAGGAACCAACTCCTACATCGGCCATATTTGATTTTAATGCGGCCTCTGAGAAATGCCATAATCTGAACCACTCGCCTGTTGAGGTACTTGCAGTGTTTCTTGTACGCGTGCGATAGGTACGAGTCGGAGCAGATACGGTCCTCGTCGGGGATGCCCCCGTCGAACATGCCACACACATAACACTGCCAACAAACGACACTGTCATTACGAGAGGTACGAGTCGGAGCAGATACGGTCCTCGTCGGGGATGCCCCCGTCGAACATGCCACACACATAACACTGCCAACAAACGACACTGTCATTACGAGAGGTACGAGTCGGAGCAGATACGGTCCTCGTCGGGGATGCCCCCGTCGAACATGCCACACACATAACACTGCCAACAAACGACACTGTCATTACGAGAGGTACGAGTCGGAGCAGATACGGTCCTCGTCGGGGATGCCCCCGTCGAACATGCCACACACATAACACTGCCAACAAACGACACTGTCATTACGAGAGGTACGAGTCGGAGCAGATACGGTCCTCGTCGGGGATGCCCCCGTCGAACATGCCACACACATAACACTGCCAACAAACGACACTGTCATTACGAGAGGTACGAGTCGGAGCAGATACGGTCCTCGTCGGGGATGCCCCCGTCGAACATGCCACACACATAACACTGCCAACAAACGACACTGTCATTACGAGAGGTACGAGTCGGAGCAGATACGGTCCTCGTCGGGGATGCCCCCGTCGAACATGCCACACACATAACACTGCCAACAAACGACACTGTCATTACGAGAGGTACGAGTCGGAGCAGATACGGTCCTCGTCGGGGATGCCCCCGTCGAACATGCCACACACATAACACTGCCAACAAACGACACTGTCATTACGAGAGGTACGAGTCGGAGCAGATACGGTCCTCGTCGGGGATGCCCCCGTCGAACATGCCACACACATAACACTGCCAACAAACGACACTGTCATTACGAGAGGTACGAGTCGGAGCAGATACGGTCCTCGTCGGAGATGCCCCCGTCGAACATGCCACACACATAACACTGCCAACAAACGACACTGTCATTACGAGAGGTACGAGTCGGAGCAGATACGGTCCTCGTCGGGGATGCCCCCGTCGAACATGCCACACACATAACACTGCCAACAAACGACACTGTCATTACGAGAGGTACGAGTCGGAGCAGATACGGTCCTCGTCGGGGATGCCCCCGTCGAACATGCCACACACATAACACTGCCAACAAACGACACTGTCATTACGAGAGGTACGAGTCGGAGCAGATACGGTCCTCGTCGGGGATGCCCCCGTCGAACATGCCACACACATAACACTGCCAACAAACGACACTGTCATTACGAGAGGTACGAGTCGGAGCAGATACGGTCCTCGTCGGGGATGCCCCCGTCGAACATGCCACACACATAACACTGCCAACAAACGACACTGTCATTACGAGAGGTACGAGTCGGAGCAGATACGGTCCTCGTCGGGGATGCCCCCGTCGAACATGCCACACACATAACACTGCCAACAAACGACACTGTCATTACGAGAGGTACGAGTCGGAGCAGATACGGTCCTCGTCGGGGATGCCCCCGTCGAACATGCCACACACATAACACTGCCAACAAACGACACTGTCATTACGAGAGGTACGAGTCGGAGCAGATACGGTCCTCGTCGGAGATGCCCCCGTCGAACATGCCACACACATAACACTGCCAACAAACGACACTGTCATTACGAGAGGTACGAGTCGGAGCAGATACGGTCCTCGTCGGGGATGCCCCCGTCGAACATGCCACACACATAACACTGCCAACAAACGACACTGTCATTACGAGAAGTACGAGTCAGAGCAGATGTGGTCCTCGTTAGGGATGCCCCCCTCAAATATACCGCACATATAAAACTGCCAAAAAACGACACTGTCGTTACGAGAAGTACGAGTCAGAGCAGATGTGGTCCTCGTTAGGGATGCCCCCCTCGAATATACCGCACATATAAAACTGCCAAAAAACGACACTGTCGTTACGAGAAGTACGAGTCAGAGCAGATGGGGTCCTCGTTAGGGATGCCCCCTTCGAATATACCGCACATATAAAACTGCCAAAAAACGACACTGTCATTACGAGAGGTACGAGGCGGCCCAGATGTGGTCCTCGTCGGGGATGCCCCCGCGTACATACAGCATACAAATTACTGCCAATAAACTGCAACTTTATTACGAAAGTATATAAAAAAAAATATCCTTTAAATGAAGGGACAATAAAAATCCATGTAATTATTGACACTCTCTCATCATCATCACCTGCTCTTTAATACTTTCAGTGCCATGAACCCGCCTAGCGGGTGCCTACGCCGTAGTCACTTTCCGCTACATACGAGGAAAACCACAGGATCGGCTACGATCGTAAGCGCGTAGCGATTCTTGGCAGTGAATGTGTTCTGCTGAACGTCAAATCAGTTCCTCGCAATTTTCAACTTTGTCATACAAATCAGAATCAGAATCAGAACTTTATTTGCTCAATACCTACCTTGGCTATGAGCAGTCCAGTGAGGTTGGAGGGCGCGTCAGTAGGCGAGGGCGTGTCGGTGGTGGTAGTGGTGGAGGGGCAGTACGGCCAACTGCCGGGGTACCTTGACTGCATTATCCTCTCGAAGTTCTCTATCAACAGGGTGTCTCCGTTGCTCCAATATATGTCAGTTATCTTCACCAGCATGTCCAGGACCTGGGATATTTTACCTGATTAGAATAGAATTCAGTCGCTGAATCAATGATCTGGATAACTCACGAGCAAGTAAAACGAAAGAAAGAAAACATTCCTTTCGTGGCAAAAAAACAAACTGTAGACACACTCACGTACATATTTGCTACGAAATGATCACAACTCAGCGTAAAACGGTACACTTTGTGCAGAATTTCTACCAGAGAGTGTACCTGTTTTTGCTCTTGAGTCGTTCAGATACTGAATTCAGACTGTATGAGCCCAGCGGGCGTAGCACGGTTGCCATTTTATCACGTACTTATTTATTTATTTAAAAATAGTTACACAGCATAACAGTCCAAACTTAATTACTGTGAAACAACACAAACAACAATACAATTAACAATACTACTTAATATATAACAAAATAAATCTCAGACAGAAGAGAGACGTACATCCATCTTCTCGCTGAACCTCACACATTCATCGCGCACTACTGCCCATCTGCTTGCAAACACATCACATTCAGGGGCAGGTATAAGGCACCAGCGGCGAATTTCTGCGTGACACCGTTCGCGATATTGGCACCGCTAGCAGATGACGATCACCCGGCCGGAAATCAATTGGAGAGGGAACGAACAAACGCACTAATTGCGTTGCTAACTCTACAGAGTCAGACTCCCGCACGAGATACTACTGGCCATGGTGACAAGTGCAAGATTGCGCCTGACCTCCAGAGAATTAAACCCCAGGACACCCAGCAGGAATTAGGTAGGGTATAGGAACGGGTAATACTTATCCATATTTTTTTTTGTTAAGGAACCGCAAGAACACTGCACCCTCTCCAAAAGTAGGATGACATATGCAGGAACATTATCAGGACCCGGGGAGCCTCGGGACTTTAGACGGTTTATTGAAATTTCAACATCCTGCTGTGGTATTTGGTTTACGTGGACAAGGTTAGCGTTATGAGTCTGATCGTCGCGAATTGTCCTATTAAAATCGAGATGAGCTTTGTTTGGCAGAAAAACGGACGAAAAGAAGTCGGCAAAGGCCTGTGCCGCATCACTACTCTCAAACTCATTATCCTTGAAGTTTACTTGGCTGTGACTCAAAGCCTCCTTTGGCTCTTAACTAAGTACGAATGTGCTGCCAGAATGCGCGAGGATTTGAAGTAAGCTTAGCTTGCATCTGGTTGGTATAACTGTCATAAGCAACCGAAATACGAGCTTTAATGTCCGCCCTAAGCCCAAAAAAAGAGGCATATATGGCCTCGTTCCCAGTACACTTCCAGTTTCGATACAGGTTTGTCTTCTTTTTAATGAGCTTTATAATATCTGACGTGAACCAAACTGGATAACGTCGGGAGGGATAGTGTCTAGTTTTTCTAGGTATACAATGATCAAAAATACCGTAAACTAGCTCGTAAAAAAATCCAACAGCACTTTTAACATAATACTAATAATTAAACGGTTCAACTCTCGTATTGCATGTCACTACGGGCGACATGTTTCGAACTCTTCGGGAGCTCTTCTTCAGTATGAGTGTTTTCGCGGCGGTGTCACTGGATGTTATATATGATATTATTCCTAAATTGAAGTGGGCAGTGTGTTGTGACAATCCCGTGACACAGTGCGTCCCCTGACACAGTGAGTTCAGTGTGCGTATCGTCTCTCGGAGGAGACGACCTCCTGCCACAATCTCACACAACTACTCCAGCGCAAGACTGCCCCCTCTCCCCGCCCTGTCGGCGCGTGCGTCACGCGCCGCACGGCGCTCGGAACGGGCGCGGGCGTGATTCAAGCGACACCGCCGCGAAAGCACTCATCCTGAAGAAGAACTCCCGAAGAGTTCGAAACATGTCGCCTGTAGTGACATTTAATCCGTGAGTTGAGCCGTGTAATTATTAGTATTATTTCAACATGTCTCAAGAAAAATTAAATTCGATTAGCACTATTAACGTGATCTGACTGGAGGACTTCGTTCTATAAGATTCCTGGGAAAACAACTGATTGAGATCTGCATCTTAGTCTCCTTTGGCGAAGTTCCTGTGTCGGCTCTCGACAAAATTGCTAGGTTCTATATACAGATAATTCTGGTCAAACAGCGCTAGAGATACGGCAACATCGAGTGGAGGACCTAGGCACCACGATGGACCAGCGCCCCGCTGTCCATCTCCCAGACATTTACACGGCGGGTTTCACCTCGCACCACCACAACATCTAACACTCCACCAAACGCATTCGCCACATTCGTCTCTCTCAAATTACAAACTGATGCAAAATAACAATAGTAGGTAGCTTAATATGTTTACAGAACATAGTATGTCGGGTCAAGATTTAAGTCGCCGACAATAAACACTACACCTTGTAGCGATTCGATGATAGATTCAACCTTGTTGAAGAAACACATATAAACGTCATCGGCAGCTTTTGGAGGAATATATGGGACACGCACATAACACATAAGTTGTTCCATCGAAAACGAAGCCGACATGACAATATACAAAACTTATAACATAACACAAAAACACGTTAAGACGGCAACGCGCCGCGCATGTTCTGGGTGTCAAATAGCCGGCATCGAAATTGCCGGAAAACTCCACCCTTCAGCCAGATCTCCTCCTTCATGAAGCTTGTCAGTTGGTACTCTCACCACAAATGAATTGAAACTCGCTTTGTGGCGGGACTCAGGATGAGCTTTGTCTTCAAACGCAAGTACTCGATGATCTGGTCTAATGGTACGGAACCCTCCGTGCGCGAGTCCGACTCGCACTAGGCCGGTTTTTTAAAATACCCAATGAGAATTGCCATATCTAGGTTGGGAACTAGTATCTCTTGAAGCTTGTATGGGTGCAGTTTCAGATTGAGATGTAAAATTCGCCGTAGACTAGTTCTTGGTATTGCTAGAGCTGCTGAACGTTACGCGTAGATGGTTCTGGATCGTTCTCTACAGAAACTTCAACCTGCCGTATGTTTTCATCATTTCTTGTTGAATGTGGCCGCCCTGTTTGTTTGATATTCATTGTCGAACCAGTTTGCTCGAACTTTTCGACCCAAGATTTAATTAAATTAACACTTGGACACTCACTTACTCATCCTTACTAATATTATAAATGCAAAGTGTGTGTGTGTGTGCGTGTTTGTTTGTCCTTCTTGCACGTCGCAACGGAGCGTCGTATTAATGTGATTTTTTGTATGGAGATAGTTTAGAGGCTGGAGAGTGACATAGGCTACTTTTTCTAGCGGGAAAACATCTAATTCCCACGGGGAAATTAGATATGTTATATTTTCCTATAAACACGCGGGCGAAGCCGCGGGCATCAGCTAATAATGGATAATCCGTATTAGATTCTAAACAGGCGCCGTACAGAAACCGCTCCCTCTGACAGTTTCCGAAAAATTCAGTGTTGCTATTTGCATTGAATTTCTAGAAACAGAAACCAGTTTACGAGCTATATAGATGTGGCGGACCCCATTGCGTATACAAAGTTTCATCTTATTCTAGCATGTCGTTTTAAGATGAGAGCCAAACTACGATTGTATGGAGTCGAGTTTCCTAGCGACCCACAAAGGGGTCTTTAGGAAACTCTACAATATAAGAAATGTGATATTGGGAATCATACCAATCTCAAATCGCTAGGTGCTTCTGTAGTAGTTCCGTTTAAGCAGTATACCCTGAAACGATAATAAACCTAGTTAAAGGGAGGCCTCGATTCTTGCATACCACGCCACGTGTATGAAACATTTATGTCTTCCGTGCACGAGAACACAAAAGTAAAAATAAAAATCGGTTTAGCTAAGTTATCGTACAAGAAATACCTACTATAATTACAGTAATTAATTAATTTACGAGTTTAATTGAAGATACGACAGAATTACTTTTCTTGCTACGAAACTAGTTACGTACAAAGAATGCTTCATCCTTGTTGGAAACCTGTTACGATCGCAAAACACTAGGTAGTAGGTTCGTTAAGTAGCTTCAGATGCCCGAAGGGCACACAGACCAGAAATAGGAGCCCCGTGGAGCGGGGATCCGTCGAAACTAGCACGAAAAAATATGTCCTAACTGGTTTCGTAGGAGGAAAATGAAATCCTTGTACGTAACTAGTTTCGTGGCAATGAAAATAATTCTTCACACGTAGCTGGTTACGCTGCGTTGGTTTTAGTAGCCGGCCGCAGGGGGAGGTACCCCAAAAAAAAAATGTTTTTCAAGATTTCATTGTTTGGTTTTGTCGGCGTGATTGATTTATATACCCATGCCGAATTACAATTTTCTAGTAGTAATGGTTACAGTACGATTACTGTTAGTTAAGACCTGACAGATGGATTGCCTTCATTTAATTTTCAACTTTAATCTTATACAAATAAAATAGTTATTACTAAATCGGTATATGTGGGTAACAGTATTCTGAAAAATGCTTTATCTATATGAAATTAAAGTTGAAAATTAAATGAAGGCAATCCATCTGTCAGGTCTTAACTAACAGTAATCGTACTGTACTGAGCTAAGCCGAAGACGGACGGCCAGACGGACAAATGTCATTCAACAGAAAATGGTACGGAACCCTTTGTGCGTGAGTCCGACTCGCTCTTGGCCGGTTTTTATAATTAGGCCTCCACCCACCGAACGAGTGTCGTGCGCGGCGCGTGTCGGGCGCGGTTGAAGCGGTATATTCACACCGCAAGCGGGCGCCGTGTAGCAACGCGTGTGCAGCGCGGGCCCGCGCGGGCCCGCCGCGTCATGCCTCTCTCACTACCAACACATTTAATATGTATCACACTTAGCAGCGCGGCAGCAGCGCGGGCCCGCGTGTCATATCTCTTTCACTACCAACACATTTAATATGTATCTCACTATCTCTATCACACTCAGCAGCGATGCGTTAGCAACGCGTGTGCAGCGCGGGCCCGCGCTTCACACGCGACGCGCAAGCCACGCGGCCGCGCTGCCAAGTTGTAACTTTAGCGCACGACACGCGTTCAGTGGGTGGAGGCCTTTACATCATTGCATGTAGACATAACGTGGTAGGACACACCTGTAGCCCCTCTTGTCTTTACACGTGGTGCAGTTCTCATCCTTCGCAGGGTTGCAGTTGTAGTCGAACGTGCCCGGCGACTTGTAGTCGTCCGAGTATAGACTGTCCACCGTCGTCTTCGCTCGCATCTTGATAGTGCCTGTACAGTGATATTTATTCATTTAAAAGATAACATAAGATATAATTTATTGAAAAAACTGTGTAAACAACGTCATAAAATAATAAGTCTCTACAATCATTCATTTAAAGTTTCATCGCACATTATATGGCCGTGTATTATTGGCTTCTTACATACAAATATGATTTAAACGAATACATATTGACTACAAAAAGGGAAGATGTAGTATTTTAATTTTTGCTTTTATTTGAAAGAATCGCTTGTAGAAGAGACCACGAAAGTATAAAGAATATTACAATTTATAGTAAAAAATCCTGTTACAAACTGACAATTAAAACTTTCGCGCCTAAACGGACCTGCAGTTCCTGTGACGCCACTCATGTGTGTCAATCGCCATATTTATTTGTCCGTGGTTCGTCCCTAAGATGTCACAGTTGCCTAAGTTTAGACTTTTGACAGGAGTGACGCCACCAGACGCTGATTGTTGGATTAAAACGTTCCGTTTCACATTACTTCAAATGGTAATTATTGTTTGAAATTAGTATTAAAAACGAAAGTGAAAGCGTTTTAGTAGCTATTATTTTATGTTTTTATTGTTTTGAACATTTTAGTCACGAAATAATAGTAATATATTTTTTTGTTTATTTCTATTCAAAGAGAAAAAACGCAATACAAAATTAATAGACGCGTACAGAAACCTGTTATAGGTATACATATGCGTGACGCAAATGTATCGCACCGCTCACAACTGCAGCAGTAATATCATAATACTCAGGTAATTCCTATAGATAGATACCTACCTATTGCATTTTCACCCCAGCAACTGCACTTCGCTGTCTGTTGCGCGCGTTAGAGAATATCTTTTTAATGCGATCTTGTACGACTTTTTGTCTGCAAGGACACTTGTTAGTATTCTAAATATGACCTTACTAGCTGTTGCCCGCGACTTCGTCCGCGTAGAACTTGTTACCGTCTTAGAAAAATGATTGCTAGTAAATTATTGTAGTAGTATTGTAGTAGTTTTATCATCATCATCATCATTTTCAGCCTTTAATCGCCCACTGCTGAGCATAGGTAAGCCTCTCTTCGAGTACGCCAATTAAGGTTCCTTATTATCGCCGACCCAAACAAAGTTCTACCATCTTAAGGGATGATTTCCGAGATTAAAACTATCCTATATCCTTCCAAGAGTCTCAAATTATCTGTACGGAAATTTCATCTAAATCCGTTCAGGGATTGAACGTAAAAGGTAACAGTGCGATGAGTTCATTAGTTTAAGTTGCTAAAATTAAATTGAAAACTCAGTTTTTACTATTATAAATATCTTAATAGTCATCAACAGACGTGTCTGCTTAAATTGTATATTTTTTCATAATGTATGAAATAAAGCTACGTTACTGGTAATTTTTGCCTAAATCCGTCCAGTAGTGTTACTCACGTTAGTCCGGGCTACCTGTATAGTTTTGAAAGCAAACTTATCTAATGCTAAGAGACGTGGAACTTTCCACCTCTATCCGCCGTCCCCATTTAACGGTGTTAGAGAAGAAATTATTATGCGTATCCAAAATAAACTTTAAATTAACAAAATAATCCGCAGGTAAAATGAAACATTACCTTCTTTTCGGTTCTGGGAGCATCGCAGTTCTAACCTAACCTAACCCGCATTTCTGTTCGGTTCTGTAAGGGTCGTGGTTCTAACTGAACCTAACCTACTTTTCTGCTAGCAGTCGGATTATGTATTTTGTCTAATAAATGGCTAACCATATAGTATATGTATGACCTAATAATTCCTTTACTTCAAAAATTACTTGTCCCTCATACATACTTGCAACCCTTTTAACCTCCTTAGAGGATGAATTTTAAGAAACGCTATAATTAGTTTCCTAGTCTTTAACCGAAGTTACAGATCCCTTACTATAAATATGTCTTGTTCCCTGTACAAACATCCAACGCCTTTTGGAATCAATTTCAAACAGTCTAAAACAGAAGTTACAAATCTTTTTAATAATGTCTTGCTCTTCATACAAACTTTGAATCTATAGGGGATGAATTCATAAAAACTCTGAAATCAGTTTTGTAGTCTAACATACAGGCTAAGACTGAAGTTACAAATCTCTTACTATAACATTTTCTTGGTCTCCATATAAACCTTGAATCTCGTTTTAATCCCCTTAGGGGTGGAATTTTTAACCATAACGCTGAAAGAACTTTGTTTTATTCCGATAAGAAATCTTTATACGTTTTAAGTCTCCAGATCAAAATGTATGTTTCTCATCCAACCCTTGCACCTCCTTTTAACCTCCTTAGGGATAGAATTTTCCAAAACGCTGATCGTACTTTTTTGAATTTTAATATGTAATCTTTCTACAAAATTTTAAGTCTGTCTAAAAAACAAAGTTTTTAATTTAATTTTTAGCTAATAGAGATCTTTTTTAGGGTTCCGTACCTCAAAAGGAAAAAACGGAACCCTTATAGGATCACTCGTGCGTCTGTCAGTCCGTCCTTCACAGCCTATTTTCTCCGAAACTACTGAACCAATTACGTTGAAATTTGGTACACATGTAAGTTTGGGACCCAAAGAGGAAAATGTAACGCAAACAAATGAATTTTAAACATGGGGGCCACTTTTGGGGGGAAAATGAGTAAATTAAAAAATAAAGTTTTGCATATACTATCGTGTTACATATCAAATGAAAGAGCTCATTGTGTGCATCTAAAATATTTTTTTTTTGTAATTTTAAAATAATTAATTTAGTAATTATTTAAGAAAATAGCCAAAAAATGACTATTCCCCCCCCCTTCATCTCCGAAACTACTGAGTCTAAAATTTGAACAAAAAATGGTTCTTTACCTACAGATCTTACAGATCTCTCTACAGATCAGGAAAACCTATTAGAAATGTGCAGTCAAGCGTGAGTCGGACTTAATACGGTATTTGACAATAATCAAATCAGCTTATTTTTATGAAACGTCAAAAACGCTCCGTTAGTAGAAAAAATTGTTTAAGATCTTGTGACGTACGGAATCCTTGCAACGCGAGTCCGACTCGCACTTGGCCGGTTTTTTGTATTCAAATAAGTAATCTGTCTACAAAGTTTCAAGTATCTATCTCAAAAGGAAAAGATGCCCTAATACAAACTTCGCACCCCCTTAGGGGTAAAAATTTCTAAAACACTAACAGTTCTTTTTTTTGTATTCTAATAGATAATCTTGCTACACAGTTTCAAGTCTCTAAGTCTAAAAATGTTTCCCCATACAAACATTGCACCCCTATTTAAACCCCTTAGGGGTGGAATTTCCTAAAACGCAAAAAGTGTTTTATTATATTGTATAAACTAATCATTCTACAGTTTCAAGTTTCTAGCTCAAAAAATGAAGTTCCCTCCATACAAACTACATATTGAACCCCCTTAGGGGTGGATTTTTTCTAAAACGCAGAAAGTACTTTTTTTAAATTCTAATGAGTAATCTTTCTACAAAGTTTCAAGTCCTTAGTTCAAAAAATAATGTTAACCTGTTCGTCCCGTTCGCACTTATCTACTTACTAGTAAAGGACGAAAAACATTGTACATATCATCCCGTTTTCACCCGAGAGGGAAAGGAGCCCGGGCTCTGCTTTGGCACCTAATTCCGGGATTTGGCGTAGGCTCTAGTTTTACGAAAGCGAAGACTGCTACCTGACGTTCCAACCCAGAACTAGACCTTGTGTTCTTATCCCAAGAGGGTTCCTCAGGATGTTTTCCTTCACCGAAAAGTTAATGTTAAATAGTCACAGTAAGTTTTTTGTAAATCAATCAATATATGCCACAGCAAAGCGCGCATAAATATCTGACACGACTCTATTTCTTGGGCCATTAGGACGTATCAGATAATCTTGCCCGCTTTGATAAAGCACATGCTAATGCTGCTGGTGACTGGACGAGTCGGGTTCGAACCTGAGACCTCCAGGCCGGCAGGCTGTAAGTCGTGAGCCTTATCACTCAGCTACAGAAGCTCTACACTAGCACTCGCCTACTGGCTAGGAAGGGACTCATATTTTAGGTCATAAACACTTACAAGGTGGACTGATGCCCTGGTAAACGTCGCGGGAGTCCGCTGGATGCGGGTAGCGCAGGACCGGTCACTTTGGGACTCTTTGGGGAGGCCTATGTCCAGCAGTTGACGGCTTTGGGCTGATATGATGATGTAGGTACTTACTAGAGACGGTCTCGGTAGCGGTAGCCAACTCTGTGACGTTCACTCGCGCGACCACCGCGACACTTGGAGCCCTAAAACAGAGTCTAGGTGATGGGGAATGTCGAGGGTTTTTCAACTTTCCTAAGTTGTTGACTAAATATTTTTCGTAACTTGATACAATTTGACAGGCAGTTGATGGATACAGTTTGGTGGCAAAACGTATGGGCTTATGGAAATTTCAGGTACATATTAGACTTTTGTATATAAATCGCCATCCCAGTACAATTTATGTCATCGCGTTTCTTGTACAGGGATGATGGCTGTCAAATATCGGCCGTTAGAAAAATCGTTTTTTTCCTAATCCGAATTCAAAAAATCTTCCATCTGTGTAATGGACTTTCCGGACGGACATAAGCTATACTTCATCCCGCGGGTTTGTCATTCTGTGCAATACGCGGTGAAGACGGCCAGTGTATTTATAAAATAACAATCACTAACTCAACATTAGCACATCTTACTCCGTCGTTTTCCCGAGGCCTGGCACTTCGCGTCCACCCAATATGGCTTGAAGTACTCCTGCAAACATATATTTAGGTTAATCATTATCATCAGCTTCATCAATGACCTTTAAGTCTGTTACAGACAAGCGCTGCTACATGAAACTCAGAGATCTATGGCTAGGGAACTCGCTGAGGGACAACATCTGGAACGAGATTATCGGCAGAAGACCAGTGACGGACATAGTCTCTGTGATGAAGCAAACTGAAGTGGCAGTGCACTGATCATGTTTGTCGCAGGACGGATGGTCGGTGGAGTAAACCGGGTCTCTGGAAGGTAGGGTTTGGCAAAAATAGTGTTAGAGGGGAGCTGGTAGTGACTAGATGGTGAAAACGGGAGAGCGGGTCTTGTGGCGTACGCAGGGGGAGGTGTACGTTCAGTACAGAAAAGTAGTGTGAAGAAGGGAGACAGCGTCTTTTATGGCTGGGTAATAAGGCTGGCTGGCAAGTTCGGCCTATAGCCATGGGGAGTATTTTATATAAGGCTAACAGCTGTCTTTGGCCGTGGCGAAAAGGTGCCACTTTGATCTTACATAGCAAGACCCAAGTAATAAGGCGCGGAGTTAAGCAATAATAGCCTCTCGGTCAACTACTTAAACGCCTCGACGCGCGCCATATTAATTGTGTCGATCTGTACGTGGGTATAATAATCACATAGGTAGGTATAGATGAAAAACTTAAGTAAGTCACCTGTTGTATGTGTGAGTAATGTGTGCGAATAGACATTTGTTTTGTTTGTGTTCTAATTTTAAACATGTATTGTCTATTCGAATACGCCACTACTACATACAACAGGTCCTTTTCTTAAGTTTTTCACCTATACTTAATTTAATTTTCCGCTCGTTTTTAGTGATTGAGCATTTTTTTACGTCACACCTGCGGGCGTAGCATGGTTGACATTTTATCACTTATCGCTGTCGATAAGAGAACCGTCACGTTCTGACAATTAGTGTGCGAGTGCGAGAGTGACGGATGTGTTATCCACAACGATGCTAAGCCCGCTGGCTGTTCATCAGTAATTAAAGTCCCTCTTCCTGGCCAGGGCAGACGTTAATATAGAAGAAGTCTTAGTGCATAAGTATTTATCGCCCTTATTGGCTTCGGGATTGGGCGTGAACAACCTACGCTCTAAGACATATTTTGTTTCACCGTTCTTAGGGAGTAATGTTATGTTCTTCCGATGCTCCCCCGGCGCATTCCTTCCTCCCCCGGCGTACGTGTTAGGCCATAGCTCACGAAACCAACTTTGATCTATTTACCTGGTATGTTGATGCTCGCATTCTCCACGGCGAGACCTAAAAATAAAAGATTTTTACAAAACAAAACTTTATAAATAGGTAGGTACCTACATCCTACTAATATTATAAATGCGAAAGTTTAGATGTTTGTTACTCAATCACGCTTAAACGGCTGAACCGATTTGAATGAAATTTTGCACGAAGATAGTTTATAGCCTGGATTAAAATATAAGATCGTTTTTATCCCGAGTCCACGCCAGGGACCGGACAACCCTTTCCGCGGTAAAAGTCTTTCAATGGGCATCCCTTAAACACGGCTAACCCATTGAAAGACTTTCCAGTTTGAACTGCTAGCCCATTAGTTTGACTACCCCTTATCGAAAAACTTAGCAAAATATAAAGCTAGCCCTTTGCAATTGCTTACTGCTATCCTATATGGCTTGCAATCCCTTTATAAGGGTTACCCTTATCATTTAGCGCTTTTTATAAAGCTTTCCCTTTAGTAATGTCGTAGTTGAGCCTTGCGTAATAGAGACAGGATGAGTGTTCTACGCTAGTGTATGAAAAGGAAAGAAAATACGTGCATACCATACCTACTACGTACTAGTACGATTACAACTACCAGTGGCTGCGCTTACTATTGGATTCGGAGTAATGTGTGCTTTATCAACAAGGTAGACGATTTAAATTAGCTCGCTTACCTATATATGCTAAAAGGGAAGCCCTTTATAAAGCTAACCCTTACAAGGTATTAGTGAGCGGGTAATAAGGGTTTTGTAAGGGTATTGGGATACCGATTGCTCATATGGGTTAGCGTTTATATAAGGGCTTTAAAAGCAAAATGAATGGGTTTCGTCGGGCAAAGGGTATCGTTAGTTAAGCCTTATGCAAAACCCATACAAAACCCTTTATAAGGGATAGCGGGCCGGTCAGTCGGTCGGTGGACTCCACGCAGACGAAGTCGCGGGCGGAAGCTAGTTAAAAATAATCGAATTTAAACTTTCGGTTAACGTGTTTAAACTAATACTAATAATTAAACGGTTAGTATTAATTTAGATTATCAATATACAAAC
Organism: Epinotia bilunana; assembly: GCA_947049275.1. NCBI lineage: Eukaryota > Metazoa > Arthropoda > Insecta > Lepidoptera > Tortricidae > Epinotia > Epinotia bilunana. Next base: position 512,469 of record OX346278.1, read on the forward strand.
CTCACGATAATACTCGGGAAACATCAGCTTCTACATATTTTTGCAAAGATGTAAGCATAGATAAACTATGTAATATAAGTGGGAACGATATACTATGTCGCGTCCCTCATCGCGTACAAGCCTTTTTCATTTGTCGACACAAATGTCAAAACTCAATTTAAACTAACGTCACAGATATAATATAACACAACTAAAGTACTTACATAATACAGGATTGCCGATATGAGATATCGAGGATGTATTAATCTTCTGATACTTCTCAATCTAGATGTTGGAGATGTGAAAGATCCCTTCATAGGACGCCTGCATCTAAGAAGTCCTGTAGATATCTACGTACAAAACAATTTCAACAAGGTTGAAGCACCTTCATAGGGGATGTTGCCGTAGTCCACGTCAACTCGGGGCTTGAGAACAACTGAAAACAAGATACTTATTATAGAGAGATTATTTTTTAATTTCTTAAATTAACACTATACAAGTTAACAATATAATACATACATATAATAACAGGAGGATATTAAAGTTAGCAGATATTACTTCGGGCGAGAGCAGCGGTAAACCAATATCACAAAGCATGGAACTTGATAGATAATAATCATTGCAACAGCCAAACACCTAGATGACAACATCATCATCAACATCATCTGATACTATAAATGTGAAAGTTCGTATCGGTCAGAGAAACATAGGTAGTAGGTACGAAAACATTGAAGTAAATTTATACAACAGTAGCGCGATGCAGAACATCACTAATTTCCACATATATTCTATCCGTAGTAGGTCATTCTTCAGACTTTTGTCGGCGTCTAAACTCCGTCAAACCATATGAAACGTATAAAAACGTTTGATGGAGTTAAGGTGAAACGTAGACCAAATTTGGGAATAACCGATAGGGAAGATGCAGCTTAAAGACCTCGACAACTGAAACAACGTTAAATTAAACCTAGGTCTAGATCAACGGAAAGTTCCCTTTAACCTGAGTAATATGGTTTTAATTTCAACTCCATCTTTTCGTTCCCGGCATCTGGGTCTTGACAGACAGACAGACGGACAACAAAGTGATCCGATAAGGGGTCTGTTTTTTCCTTTTGAGGTACGGATAAAAAATACTACGTAGGTAATCATAATAATGCAAACTGTTTGGTACTACATACACCAAAGTTATTATGTACCTATACGTATAAAAGAGGGAAAAGATATAAATTTTTCCATTCCTTGTCATAAATCGAAAACTATACATCATAAAAATATTTAAAAATCTGTTTATGCCTGTGCCAATGAAGCCCTTTAATACGATGCCCCACAAGACACAGTTAACTGACTTCAAAGTTTGGATCTCTGTTCCTTGCATAAAGACCCTGTTTTTTTCTGTTTTCATTAAAAGTGTTAGTTTTCAGATTTTTACCTGTATTTGTAGTATAAGACGATCTTATTTGCCAATTTTCATAGTTCTAGGTCAACGGAAAGTACTTACCCTATAAATTTTGATTCCCTTGAGAGTTTCGAAAATATACTTTTTTTGGGGCATAAACGACCGTGTCTTTTGTTACGTAAACTTAGAAGTTTGATTTTTTCACAGCTTCAAGGCATTGTAGACTTGAGTATATAGTTTTAATTTCAATTCGATACCTTCAGGCATTTCCGAGATAAAGGGCCTTGACAGACGGACAAGAAAGTGATCGTATAAGGGTTCCGTTTTTTCCTTTTGAGGTGCGGAACCCTGGAACCGCCAAGGGAATGAGATGAATAATGCAATTCTCAAGAATGACCCGTAAACCCCTCCTTGTCGGACGCATCCTAGCCAGCTTAAGCCAGCACCACCAGCAGGAGTGCTGCGAGGAGATCAGCATACAATATATATAAATATAGGTATATTATATAATATGAGGATAAGACCGGTAGCGCCATCTATTGTGGAGTTCTTCACTCTGGATTTCTACATACAAACTTTTAAGCAAGGTTAATCCCTTTAGAAGATGATTTTTCAAAAACGTTGATATTATTTATTTCGTATTTTAATATGGAACCATTTTACGAAGTTTTAAGTCCCTAACTCGAAAAAAAGTTCACTCTCCATACAAATTTTGATCCTCATTTTTGACCCTCTTAGGCTATGTATGTTCTTTTATCCTATTCAATATTGATTTAATAATAATAATTTAAATTTTGATTTAATTGTTTTGTATTCTTATGGGTCTATGATATCCGATTTTTATTATTTTTATTTTTTATTATGCATTTTAAAAAGGCTGAAATTACTTTTCTTGTACTTTATTAAAGAAACATTTTACGAAGTTACAAGCCTACCTGAAAAAAAAAACCCCTACAAATGAAATTAAATATATCTAAAAAACGCCACGCTATGTGTTATTTCATTATAATAAGGCGAAAAATTTGAACATATCTTTGACGTCAACTGTACAACATTGGAAAGTTTCATCAAAACTGGTTCAGTAGTTTTTGCTAAAATTGGGAACACAGGTTGCCACTAACTATATACTGGTTGTCATCGTCGCCACTTGACAACCAAGGTGGCACTGTTACCTACGTGTCGCGACTTTATCCAATCGGTTATTCTCCAATTCTGTCTGCGGCTGCGGTCACCAAAACTCCATTAAACTTTTTTATACGTTTCATATGGTCTGACGGAGTATAGACGCAGACAACCTGGATAATTCCCTAGGACATGCGTAGAAAATTATTGCGATGTTCTGCATCGCGCTTTTGAGTTTTTAAAATCCGTTGTATAAGTACAATTTACTTCAATGTCAACTTATCATGTATCTCTGACCACATATACAAACTTTCACATTTATAATATCAGTGTGATTTACACCCATGATTAAATTTACCGTTACCGCGATCACTTAAAAGGTTTACTAGTTCAAGATAGTAATTCTTTCCTCCTAGCGTTATTCCCGGTTGTGCCCTAAAGGAGCGAGGGGGGTACGCTTTTGATGACACCTAATCCCAAGATTTAGCATCGGCACTAGTTTTACAAAAGCGACTGCCTTCTGACCTACCAACTCAGGCTAAAACCAGACCTTATTGGGATTAAGATCGGTTTCCTCACGATGTTTTCCTTCACGGAAAAGCTAACGGTAAATATTTCATTCGTAAGTTCCGAAAAACTTTTGGTACGAGCCGGGATTCGAACCCACGGCCGCCGCTTGCCAGCCGCATGCGTGAACAACTAGGCTACCGTAGCTACCTTTATATAGGTACTAAGTTCAGATAGTATCGGGGAAATAGCACTAAATTGAAAAAACGCGTTTAAATAATAAAACTACAGAGCGTACAGAGGTATAATGCAAACAGTTTATGACGCGTTAAACTATACCGCGTTGCAAACAATGGACTTCGCGGTGAACAGCGAATAGGACAAAGCACTGCTTGAAAAAGAATTAAAATACATTGCGAATAATTTATTTATCATCAAAAAATTCTTTACCCTTTTTACAACTTTGCTATCAAGGTGAAATGCGAATCGGTAATACGCTACAAGGAATTTACGCTTTTGAAGTACACGTCTAACAAATGGTAATTTCTGAATGGATTTCGCCTTAAGGACTCGTTTACTCTAAAAACTCATTCACTTTATAGACTCGTTCACTTTAAAGACTCGTTCACGCTAAAGACTCGTTCACTCTAAAAACTCGTTCACTCCAAATACTCGTTTACTATAAGACTCGTTCACTCTAAAGACTCGTTCACTCTAAAGACTCGTCCACTCTAAAGACTCGTCCACTCTAAAGACTCGTCCACTCTAAATACTCGTCCACTCTAATGACTCGTTCAACCTACCTGCCCCGGCCGCCGCCTCGTAGGGGATGTTGCCATAGTCATCGCTCTTGGCGGGCCCTGGAAACAAAATAATTTTAACTGACATAGGTATACAATAAATCGCACAGTACAGTCCAGTTCTCATACAGTATTTATTGTTACTGACGCATTATTTTTAATAGGTAAATCACGTATAGTTAACATTTATTTCGAAGGTTGTCTGGAAGAGAGCGCTCTTCAGCGATACGACCGCCTGGTGTCTACCTCTACCTACATGTTATTGTATTGTTTCTCTTTCTAACTGTTTTGTTTGTGTGAGGTGTGCAATAATAGTACATTGTGATACAAGTGGGGTATGTTGATAATTACATCGGAGGCGGAATTGTTCACGCGAACCGCAGCCGCAGGTGAGCGTGATAAGAGAGCCGAGGAAAAAGGACATAAGATGAAAATTTTATAGGCCTGCCAAGTCATTTTCTTTACTTAATGATGGCAACAGTTTTTTACTCACATTTATTTATTTATTTATTTATTATTCGGAGAACCAACAGCTAACAATTCAAAATAATAATACGAGTATAAGCTAGTTATATAACTTAAGTAACAGAGAGCCAATTAAAGGTTCCCACCAGTAGCAACAGGTTAACATACAATTGGTGGTTATCACTAAATTTTACAACGTGTTACCCACAAGCATACAATCAATCAATCAACACATATTGTACATCGCCAAGAATTTTTAGTGGGAGTATTTATCACTTTTCTAGTCACAAGACAACATATTTGATAATAACCAAACACGCATTAACAATGTTTACAAATACTTGTGAAATACTTAACCTATAATGGCGCGCAACAGTTTTTTTTCGTGAAGTTTGGGCAGTGCACGCGTCTAACAGCCAATACAAAATAAAGTAAATATTCTCGGTTTAAAATGTTATCTTTATTAATTCATGTAAAAATTTATCAAAATTGAATAGTTTTACTAAATTAAACGTTTCTTTTCTACACCGTGTCCAATAAGTTTGGATACAATATGTATCGAACTGGTATAAAATACATGAAGCTGCAAATAAATAGTTCTTTTTATAAAATTTAAATATATATGTACAGAAACAAAATACAGTCATTTCAAATGTCTACCATATTTCATTCATGTGTAAAACACGATGAAGCAATTTCGAGAAATTATTGTTACCAAATACCGCAACGGTGAGTGCGCTAGTGACATTTTCAAAGCGATGAAATCTCTTGGGATCAAACGTGATTTTGTATATAAAACATTAAAACGATTTAAAGAGACCTCCTCAACAGAAGATCGAAAGAGATCTGGTCGGCCGCGATCAGCGAGAACAGATCAGGTAGTTAAAATTGTGAGGGAGCGAATTAGACGTAAAAACCATCGCTCTATTCGAAAACTAGCAGCCGAATTGAAAATTTCAAGGGGGTCTGCCCATAACATTTTGAGACATGATCTCGGGTGTTACGCGTACAAGAAACGTAAAGTTCATGGACTTTCCCAGGCGTCTAAGCAGAAGAGGGTCCAGCGATCAAATACAATACTTTCGTGGCACGCTGGGGATGAGTTTGTCTTCTCAGATGAAAAACTGTTTGTTTTAGAACAACCCCACAATGCTCAAAACGATCGGTTGTGGGCAGCCCAGATGGCAGACATTCCAGAGAATCAGAAATACGTTCCAAGATTTCAGGGTGCCCCCTCGGTAATGGTTTGGGGAGCAGTGTGTAAGCGGGGCAAACTTCCTTTGATATTCATCGATAAGGGTGTTAAAATCAACGCTGAGTATTACAAAACCGAAGTTCTGGCGAAAGTTGTTGCTCCAAATCTGCAACGCATGTTTGGAGAGGACTATTATATTTTTCAACAGGATGGATCACCTTCCCATACCGCAAACATCGTCCAAGCCTGATGTAAGGCAAATTTAACTGATTTCTTACCCAAGAATGAATGGCCTCCCAGCTCTCCGGATTTAAATCCTTTGGATTTTTTTGTATGGTCATATATGCTGTCTAAGCTGAATAATTATATAATATCAAATTTGGACCAATTAAAAAAAATATCGTGCGTATTTGGGATGAAATGCCTATGGAGGTAGTGCGTGCCGCATGTGACGGGTTTGAGAAACGTTTAACCCTGGTTCGGAAACTTAAAGGCGGAGTAATTCCCAAACATTTATTGTAATTATTTGATATTAGTTTTATTTTAATATAATACAGTTTTCATATCATTTGGCATCGCGTAGTTATTTTTATGATATTTTATAGTTGTATGCAAATATATTTGACACGGTGTATATGATATCCAAAAAGAAATAGTAAATTAATTAACTAAAAGGATTTAATTTGTTTAGTCGAGTAAGAATCCATTTGCCGAGAATTAAAAAAAGCTGTACAATCTGTACAACCCGGTTAATTTAAGAATGCACCGTGTTCATGCATAGCTACATCTTGCTGCAAGGTGCCAACGTGACTTAATCGGGATATAAACATAATACACGAGTGTCGTAATGTTATAAATTTATAAAACACGCGTATTTAATACCCAGGATTATGAGCCTAAAAGCGACATAATAGGTACATTACGACCAAATGTGTTGAAAAGAGTATTTGAATTGTATTGTATTTATTTAGGTACCTCTCTGAGGTATGCCGACCATTCGGATGTGTAACAAAATCCATGCAACATGTGAGTTGTCCCGTGACCATGGATATTGCGACTAATGCATGTGTAGATACTTTTGAAAGGTTGTCTGTACCTATAGATATAGAACTCGACTGTACAGTCGACGTGAAAGAAATGTTTAAATTTATCGAATATATTAAAATGGAATATGGTGCAAAAGTGTAAAGCTATCTTTGATTTCGACTGTGCTTAAAAATAATGTTTTGTTCACCATACACAGAGTTATGTCATTTGATGTTCTTTCTTAAAACGTCTTTAGCATGGAATCAGAGGAAGTTGTACTTAGATCCTAATAGAGTACCTACTTCGAATGACATAGCGCAAATGGCGGCCGACGACGTGGAGTTTCGCATTCGCAGGACACCTGCGTCGGCATTACCGACAATCCAATGCGTGATGTGATGAGAATCAGTGCAGTGGACGGTGTTGTATGAGTTTATATATCCCAAAGAATACTAAAATCTGTTGCGTGCTGCGTGCGATGCGTCCGATGCATGCGATGTGGAACTGTAGACTTACTTTAAGTGGGTAGATATAACACATAACCCAGACTTCCCCCGAAAGCCGTGGTCCGAAATCTTCTAACCGGATGAAATGGGAGTGGTACCCTACCGTAATCATAATCACCAAACTTCATTTCCCTAACTGCACTACTGTTTTTTTTTAAATTTTAGACATTCTGATACGTACCCATTTAAAATGCAGGGACGGGTCTATATCGGGTGGCATAAAATTGTTGGTCCTATTATTTTGTCGCATACCGTCAACCGGGGGTATTAGGGATGGCGAGGGGAATAGGGACGAAAACCGGGAATGACATTTACCCGATAATTTCTCAAAAAATACCAATTAGAAATTTTATCGAGTTATTTAAAATAATAGTAGAATAGTTGTATTCAGTAAGGGCAACACTGGAAGGGCATGAAGTTGGTGCTAGATTATCAAACTAACCGTTTGAAGTTGGGTCTCGGTGACGGCAGTTTTTTTGCTCTGCAAAACTTTCTTAATAACTAATGGTTTTACTGAAAGTAGGTAATTTCAATGGTGCTGTGGGTGAGTAGCCTAACGAGTAGGTACAGTAAAACAAGCTAGTTCCACACTAATTATTATATTAAAGTCAAACACGCACAATAGAGAAACACAGAGCACTCAAGAGTCACAAGCACAAAGAGAAGGAATAACAGTTTAAGGCAAACACTTGTAACACGGCAAACCTCCGCCGCGCGGCTGCTAGCGCACTGGCCAGCAAGAAAGAAAAAACATAGGATTTTCACGGCCGTGTTTTGTTTTTTCTTCGGTAAAATAATTGCTGAAAGATTGGATTCAGATTTCTTCTATTTTAAAACGTAAAAACTAACGTTTTATGTAATGCACATTACCTCTGTTTATAAATAGTGTATATAGTTAATGCATACAAGGGCTGCCACTTAAGCAGGTATGTTTTGTATCAAGTTCTGTGCTCTGTATATTTTTTGTTTGTTAAACCCAATCCAAGCCTCATTTAGCCGTCACTGGTCTAAACCTTATGAGGCGCGGATGGGTTTGAACCTGAGCTAATAAAAAGGATTGCTTCCAGCCCTTTATGCCTCGTAGTCTTCAAACTTGATCACTGCTTGGCTGCTGGATATACCTACGTCTGCGCTACCGCCTCCGAGCAACCTAAAGGCGAGCCCTAGACCTACCCAGCCCAGCGGGAGCTCCGAGGCTATTTAAACTGCAAACGTCTCATCTGAACTTTTCAGGCCAGTGACTTTTAGTTGTAACATTATGCCTCTGTACTGACTGATTAATTACCCAATTTGTACATATATCTTCTTCATTTTTATTATTATATTTTATTGTAAATAATATATTAGTTTTATTTTCACCCGCCGGCTAGCCGGGCTACATTGGCGCCCATAGGGTTATTCAGTCAGTACGTGGGTCTTAAGGACTTGGATTGGGTTATGTACGTACTTGTAAATACTACTTATACGTGTTTGTACATAACCAGGTTTTAGTTTTAACGTGTAATTCTGTGTATTTTGTTTTCCTTTGTGTACCTATAGGTTACATTGTATATATATATATCTACTTTGCAGCTTGCATTTCATCTTTATGTACATAATATGTTTATGTACAATTTAAGTGTGTGTTAGTGTATTTGTATGTTGTTAATAGTTTGTTATTGCTCTCTTTGTACTCCGGTCATTCTAGTTTGTTAATATGGAGTTCTCCCGTGTAAGTGTAAATATGTTAAATAAGCATGAACTTATTTACGAAATAACTATCCGTCATGAGAAGCCGCTCAATACGGTTGTGGAGCTGCGTCAACAGTTAACTAGCTTGTTGGGTAAATATGTAGCTGAGGATTTACCTACAACTTTTTCAGTTAGCGATGACTTGACGGGCACTGAAAAATCTCTTTCCTTTATGGTGGACAAAATGCTTGCTTTGGATATTATAGAGCCGTGCGAAAGCCCGTGGTTGAGTCCTGTACTTGTTACTCCTAAAAAAGATGGTAGCTGGAGATTTTGTTTAGATAGTAGAAAACTAAATGCTGTTACTAAAAAGGACGCTTATAAATTACCGTTTATTAGTGAGATTCTTGACAATCTCCGCGATGCGAAGTATTTGTCTAGTATCGATATTGCTAAGGCATTTTGGGAAGTACCGTTACGCGAAGAGGATAGAGATAAAAGTGCTTTTTACGTAAATTCTCGTGGTATGTTCCGCTTTAAAGTCACTCCGTTCGGTTTAACAAATGCCCCAGCTACGCAACAGCGTTTGATGGATCTTTTATTCACACAGTTCGAAAACCGCGTTTTCTGGTATCTAGATGATATTATTGTGATATCAAACACTTTTAAAGATCACATTTCTCTATTAACTCGTGTTTTAGACAAACTAAAATATGCTCGACTTACGATCAACTTCGAAAAGTCTACATTCTTCCGGCGTGAACTAAAATATCTAGGTTATATTGTAGACCATAAGGGCTTACGCACGGACCCTGATAAGGTCAAGGCAATACTTGATATTCCCGTTCCTACTACTAGACGGGAACTAAAGAGGTTTCTCGGTACTGCCAGCTGGTACAGGCGATTTGTACCAAATTTTAGCACTCTAGCCGCACCTCTAAACTTACTTACATCTACTGGAAAGAAGGCTCCTCCGTTCCGTTGGAATGATGAAGCCGAAGTCGCCTTTAATAACATAAAGCAAGCACTTGTGTCCAGCCCTACATTAACTTGTCCTGATTTTTCTAAAACGTTTTCTGTCCATTGTGACGCCTCAAATTTTGGTATTGGAGCTATGTTGACACAGGAAGATGACGGCAATGAAAAACCCATTGCCTATTTTAGCCGTTCTTTGTCAAAACAGCAGGAAAATTATTCAATTACTGAACGCGAATTGTTGAGCGTTATTGTTGCACTAGAACATTGGCAATGCTATCTAGACAATGGACAAAAATTTATTGTATATACTGACCATTCAGCTTTGAAATGGTTCCTGAACTTAGACAACCCCTCTGGGCGATTGGCACGTTGGAGTGTTCGTTTGTCTGCATACAACTTTGACATAAAGCACAAGAAAGGCAAGGATCATGTAGTACCTGATATTTTATCAAGATCAGTGCCAGTCGACTTAATTTACGTAGAGTCTCATGACGACTGGTTTAATAACATCTTCCAGGGTTGTCAGGAAAATCCTTCCTCATTTCCTGATTATAAAATTGTAAATAATAATTTGTATAGGCTCAAACGCACTAGTTCTTTCCTGACATCTGAATTTGATTGGAAACTTGTGATTCCAAAGGAAATGAGAGAAGATATTATTCGAGACAATCATTCCCAACCTATTGCTGGCCATTTTGGGATCTTTAAAACTCACAAAAGGATATCTCTTCGCTTCTTTTGGCCTGGGATGTATAGAGATGTATGTAAATATATTGCCAGTTGTGAGATATGTTTAGCATATAAGTACCAAAATCATCAAACTTTGGGAGTAATGGGCAAACCTAAGGAATGTTGCAGGCCATTTCAGTGCCTATCCATTGATCTTGTGGGTCCATTACCAATGACTCGTAAACAGAATCGGTACATATTGGTTGTCAACTGCTGTTTTTCTAAATACTGTTTAATTTTCCCAATTAAAAAGGCGACTTCCAGTATTATATACAAGATTTTGGAGGACTTTGTATTCTTGGTACATGGTGTTCCTAAGACTATTATATCGGACAATGGAACACAGTTTATTAGTAATGAATTGCAGGAACTTTTTGCTAGGTATCATATTCCTCAGATACATTTTACCCCTAAATATTGCGCTCAAGTTAATAATGTGGAACGTTTCAACCGTACTTTACTGACATCGATTAGTTCGTTTGTCGAGGACGATCATCGAAATTGGGACCTTAATATACCTAAGATTCAATTTGCCATGAACACCAGTATTAATGAAGCCACAGGATTCAGTCCCGCTTTTTTGGTTCATGGCAGAGAGCTCGTTCCGTGCGGCTCGTTCTATGATGCTGCCGTCTCTAGTGACATTGATTATGATGACCTTATATTTGCACCGCGAGATAAATACGCCGAAAATTTAGGTCATTTGTCGCCTATTTTAGATAAAGTGCAGGCTGCAATTTGGGATGCACATGTAAAGAATTGTAAATATTATAATCTAAGACGAAAGCATGCTGAATTTAATGAAGGTGACGTTGTTTGGCGTCGTAATTACCAGCTAAGTGACGCTGGTAAATATTTCACGGCTAAATTAGCGCCTAAATTTGTAAAGTGTACAGTGTTAAAAAAGTTGTCGCCCCTTGTATATGAACTGGCTGATCTTAACGGACGTGCGATTGGCAGGTGGCATATTAAAGATTTGAAATTTTAAATATTATGTTAGTGTTACAATTAGGTTTAATGACTTCTTGCTGAATTTTCCTTCATTTTCAATTATGGAAAATTCTCCTGAGCGCGCGGGGTACTGTAACACGGCAAACCTCCGCCGCGCGGCTGCTAGCGCACTGGCCAGCAAGAAAGAAAAAACATAGGATTTTCACGGCCGTGTTTTGTTTTTTCTTCGGTAAAATAATTGCTGAAAGATTGGATTCAGATTTCTTCTATTTTAAAACGTAAAAACTAACGTTTTATGTAATGCACATTACCTCTGTTTATAAATAGTGTATATAGTTAATGCATACAAGGGCTGCCACTTAAGCAGGTATGTTTTGTATCAAGTTCTGTGCTCTGTATATTTTTTGTTTGTTAAACCCAATCCAAGCCTCATTTAGCCGTCACTGGTCTAAACCTTATGAGGCGCGGATGGGTTTGAACCTGAGCTAATAAAAAGGATTGCTTCCAGCCCTTTATGCCTCGTAGTCTTCAAACTTGATCACTGCTTGGCTGCTGGATATACCTACGTCTGCGCTACCGCCTCCGAGCAACCTAAAGGCGAGCCCTAGACCTACCCAGCCCAGCGGGAGCTCCGAGGCTATTTAAACTGCAAACGTCTCATCTGAACTTTTCAGGCCAGTGACTTTTAGTTGTAACATTATGCCTCTGTACTGACTGATTAATTACCCAATTTGTACATATATCTTCTTCATTTTTATTATTATATTTTATTGTAAATAAAATATTAGTTTTATTTTCACCCGCCGGCTAGCCGGGCTACACACTTAGATAGTTTTGAAGAAAGTCACAGGGGATAGAAAAAGCACATACAAACGCGAACATAAAGCCTAAGCTTAAACATTAAACGGTGCACTGCGCAAACCGAAATAAAGTAATAAGTATAAAGCTAACGCGTAAGCATTGACCGTTAGCTCAGAGCGGCGCGAGCGCAGCGTCCAGCCTTGAGTATGGTTAATAGCCGACTGCGCGGGATTTCCGAGCGCGCACGAACATTGCCGGCCGCTCGCCGATGTACGGCGGCGCGAGCCGAGTGATGAGGATCACCTTGAACCAGCGCGCGCGACGCTGCCGCGGCTGAGTAAACGGTATATACTTATATAATATTTTACAAGAGAAAATAAAAACAAATAACACATATGATATACACTAAATTACCAATGGCAATATCAATAAAAAGCTGTCGCCACAGTGCAAAAGGTGTTCAGAATTTAATGCAGAACCTGTTTTACACACGGTAAGTCAACATTATCTTTGTTTTGTAAGTATAAATGCAAAAATAGTGATGCATGGAAAATTTTCAAAAAATCCGAGGGTTATCGGGACGCAACGAGGGTTATCAGGGACGAGCGTGGGGTAAAAAGTCACGCCGTTGGAAGTTAATAGGGATGTAATAAGTTGAAATCGAGACGCTAAGGGGTGTACAGGGACGGGGCTGCCAAAACCTAGTCTGGTTTTGGTACAATTAGGTACATTCAGAGCTAGTAAATACCTACATAAGCACCACTACCTACTTATTTGCCAGCTTATTATATTTGTGACGGCACTAGCCATGTGTTCCTATTGGTTCTCTATTGACCCCATATCCAGTATGAATAGCGACGGCCTGTTTTAAAAAAAAAGAGGGTTTAAATTTATTTTTTTATGAAAAATATTATTATGAGTGGGTTCTGAAATACACGATAAAAGTTTTAAAACCTTAACTTTGTAAGCGCTTATATAAATATTCCGCTATAATCACGTTCAAAGTTCAAAATTGTACCTAATCACCCCGGTTGACGGTACCAACTTTATGCCGAATGACATATGGCATAAACATTGTTGTGAATATTTTTTATTTGTCGAAATTGTTGTTCCTAATATCGATTGTCCTAAATATTTATTGTCCGAATATTTATTGTCGAAGTTTTTTTTAGAATGTTTGATGTGCATAACTTTGATGTTACTAATATTTAATGTTCCAAAAATGTTGTGCATAAATTTTGTCACGCATATATATCGATTGTCCTAAATATTTATATATATAATATATATAATAGTTTATTGTGTTTATTATTTATTTATTTATTTATTTATTTATTTATTGGTTCAAAGGAAATAACACAGCATTACGGTAGGTACTAATGCACTGCGAAATTAAAGACAGAATGTACACATAGAAACAATCTTATTAACTAACTGAGGACGGACGGTCATCCATTGCCTCGCAAAGGTTTTTGCATCATCATTATGACCTCTGAGGGACAAAAGGTAACTAACGAATTTATCTAATTAATCTAAATGCAGGTTGGCTGTACAGAGAATTGCGTATTACTTGAATAACTTATGACCCGCCCTCATGTCGACGGTGCCCCGCTTCGCGGGGCCCCTATTTCTGTTGTAAGGGACAAAAGGCAACTAACGAACCTATCTAATTAATTTAAATTCAGGTTGGCTCGGCTGAGAATTGCCTATTACTTGAATAACTTATGACCCGCCCTCATGTCGACGGAGCCCCGCTTCGCGGGCCCCTATTTCTGCTCTGAGGGACAAGAGGCAACTAACGAACCTATCTAATTGATCTAAATGAAGGTTCTCTGCTGAGAGTTGCCTAATACTTGAATAACCTATGACCCACCCTCATGTCGACGGAGCTCCGCTTCGCGGGGCCCCTATTTCTGCTCTGAGGGGCAAAAGGCAACTAACGAACTTATCTTATTTATCTAGATGTGGTTCGGGTCTGCACAAAGTTTAAAAATAGTATAAAATTTAGAAAAAAAATTGTATAGGTGATGTAATTTGAGCTAATTTAATAATAGGCAAAATAATTACTATGTCAATGAAAATTAGGACTATTACTTTTTAGGTAATTCGATGTTCGAGTAATCAATATTAGGATAAACATACTTTAGAACTTTTAAATGTGTATGCGCATAAATGATTAGGCTAAATAAGTAGTATGCCACTCAACATTATGCCAAATATTCTCGGGCAAATATTTTTAGGACTATCAACATTATGCGATACGACAGGCACCCTGCCGGGACATTAGTGGCAGCGGTCAGCATTGCACCCGTTTGAAGCCGGGGCGGGTCGCTAGTAATACTATAAATGCGAAAGTGTGCCTATCTGTCTGTCTGTTACCTCTTCACGCTTAAACCACTGAACCGATTTAGATGAAATTTGGCATAGAGATAGTTTGAGACCCGCGGAAGGACATAGAATAGTTTGTATCCCGGAAGTCATCCCCTAAGAGGGTAATAAGGGGTTGAAAGTTTGCATGGAACTACGATATAAACGAGTTCCACGCGGACGCAGTCGCAGGCGGAAGCTAATACTGAAATAATTTATCTTCTATTCTATTCTATGTAGTGGTTACCTTTGTCATAGGGAATGTCGCCGTAGTCAACCGGAGACACCGCCAGGATTGGGGACGCAATCGGGATCACTAAAAGTAAAAAACTGTTATAGTTACTAATTCCATGTTACATTAGAATTATTACACTTCCACTGCTAGGAACTGGCCTAGTGGGCGCCTATGCCGTAATAGTCACTTTCCGCTACATACGAGGAACACCGCGGGATCGGCTAGTAGCGTAGCGCGTAGTGATTCTTGGCTACTATTTTGGTTTCGACAGACTTTGTATGGAATTACCGATGCAGACAAAGCCTCGATAACGCCTAGATTACAGAATACCAGGGACAACCTTGATTTTCATACGGAATCTCTCCAATATCTTCGGTAAAATTTGCGCGAACGAACCCTGCTAAACAAATAAGCAGCACTTGACATAGCATCTTCTAAAATAGCAAATACGCTCGTAAAATAATATCAAAATATTAAATGTATCAATACGATGAAGCCCGTAATGACAGTTGCTTTTTAAATGCTGTCAATTGTGAAAGGTGAGTACTGAAACCAGTAGATAGATGTATGATAGATGTAGTGACCCCGAACTAACCTTTTTACAAAATAACTCATCAACATCATTCTGTTCATTGAAGTTTACTTATGTTATGTGCCACTGTTTTGAGCTCCTGATACATTACATTAACTTCCCCTTTAGCTTGATTCATAATCGCACGTCTAGCTTGATCTTTCCCTGCCTATGCCTCGC
The DNA here is from genome assembly GCA_947049275.1 of Epinotia bilunana. Lineage (NCBI taxonomy): Eukaryota > Metazoa > Arthropoda > Insecta > Lepidoptera > Tortricidae > Epinotia > Epinotia bilunana. The sequence continues at coordinate 527,945 of OX346278.1, forward strand.
ATTCGTTCTATCTTTTAATTATATAATATCCCTAATATATGGTTAAAAGTTTTTGGCAGACATCTTCCTCCTATCAAATTCAAAACCTCTTCGTTGTTTGTTCTTTCTGTCCAACTATAATTCATCCTTCTACAACGCCACAATTCAAATGCGTTCAGTCTCTCTATCTTAAGAGGATGCATTGATTTGAGTCGAACACGCCTCCTAGCCAGAGATACGCTTATGGCTTCCGCGCACGAGTAAAAGAGTATAACACTCTTCGGGAATGGGTTTTTTGGACAAATATCGATAAATACCTAACTCAGTGAAGTTTTATTTAAATTTCATCAAGTGAGATTTTAGATGAGATAAAATACTATGGTATTAACGTGATTGTGTCGTAAAATACAGACCCAACTTTGGTTTTTTTTTCTATCGAGGAAATTTTGGTTGTCCATTCTATTATCTTCTCCTTTGCACACTTCAAGAACAAGGCACTGCTGACTTCCATGAACACAACTTTTTCGGAATCGGGGCTCAAAATGAACGCAAGCAAAACTAAAACGCTAGTGGTATCGAAAAGAACAGTCGTCGCTACGATTTCCTTAGGCAATACAGCAATTAAACAAGTAAAATAAAATAAAATTGGGCAGCATTATTACCGATGATTCTAGATGTACACCTGATATTGTTGCCAGGATAGCCATGGCCAAGCAAGCATTTAATTTAAAAAGATCGTTGCTAGTACGCTCGTCTGAGCGTAACAGGAGCGTCGGCTGTACTACATGTAATGTAAGTATCGCTAGAATGCTCAGCTCTAAGGGGATGCCTTGATTCGAGTCGACCACGCCCCCGTGACAGAGACACGCTTATGCCTGCCGCGTACGAGAAAAAGAGATGCAACACTCTTCGGGAATGGCTTTTTTGGCTTTTGTGAAGTTTTATTTATATTTCATTAAGTGAGATTTGAGATGAGATAAAATACTATAGTATTAACTTGATTGTGTCGTAAAATAATGTATTGTTTGAGTAGGCTAAGAAAAAAAGGAAAATAAAGACCCAACTTTGTTTTTTTTTCTATCGCGGAAACTTTAGGCAATCATGTAACAATTAAATCATATAGACAAGAATATATATATTTGAAATGAAGACCTTATTTTATCTTAATCTAGTCAGAACGGCGTTTCAAAGCAAGCGATAATTTCCAATGCACCCCCTTAAGGAATTATTTACCAGACAATTAACCGTAGGGCTACACAGAAAAGCTTATATATGCAGGCATTTTCTGATTTAACAACGATAACTCAAACCAGAACGATTATCATAAGTAAATAAATAAGTCATACGCTGTAATTATAATCTGATCTGATTTTCATATCTGGTTTAACATTTTCAGGACTCCATACGAGTTCAGAAGTAATTGTAACGCTGAAAATGTACAATTAGGGAATTTTTTAACCAAAATAAATCAACCATAAATTTCTTAATAAATACTATTTATAATATAATTTATAACAAATATTATTAAAGTATTAAAAATAAACATTTATTCTAGATATGTATAATGTAAAACAATATTTATACACCATGCTAATAGTAATAACTTAAGTCTCGAACTTCAAAAGCACAATAACAGTTTTTTTAGGATAGAACATTTTAGTCCTTTAAGAATAAAATAAGGATAGTATTTTCAATCTCGACATGATATTGTAGAACTAGAGTATGTTAAAGACTTGTATCTAAACTGAATACTACCATAAAATGCCCTTGGTTAACACACAGGTGATGATCAAAGGGGCCAAAGAGAGCTCCCTGCGGAACCTCAAATAAAACAGAAGATGAACAATAAAGTGTCCCTGCGGGAATGATGACTAAGGAGGCGTTGCCTGCATCTACCACAAGAATCGGACTCTCACTTTGTGACAGCATAATAAACAACAGACTAACTAGCATGACGCGTTTACGTTAGAAGTAAAGTACTCGTCCCTTACTAGCAAATATGTTAGTGCAAGAGGGTCAACGCTTTATCTCCGACATAAACTCGATAACAGCAGCAGGGTTACTAGCACGATTGGTTTTATGGTGATGTTTTACATGACTTTTTGGGCCATGTGGGCATTACGGCCATTTTTTTAGCCCAGTGGTAGAGAATGCCATATGGCATCAAGTCCGCCATTTGTGAAATAAAGTAAAAATAAGTACATACTTACAACGTCACCATAAAACTTATCCTGCTAGCTGGGCAGAGAGGTCTCCCTGTGACAGCTAACACAAAAGTTATCGTAATATCACAAAGAAGTTAAACAATAGCAACAGCAATAACAGTAGGCCCAATGGCGGCTCTCTGTGACACGCTCGGTTGCACCAGTTGCCTTGACACACGCACACATAGAAGCGCGCATACAATGAGATGGAGCGGGAGAACGGGACCAGAGACGCCATGGGACTCACCACGCAGCCTTCCTTCTGACCCTGGAACAAGAGTCTATTTAAAGCACCTTAACGCCACGACAGTGGCAAAGAATCGGGCCTGTCTGATGGTAGAAGGCACCTATTGACACTTGCGACTTCAGAAGAGTATAGAATAGTTTTTTTTATTTTTATTTAATTGTGTTTATTTACCTGGTTCATATGTGTCCAATATGTCGGTGGTACATGAGGCCAATGGGTGTGTCAGATTCTTACAGTCTAATTAGACATAATTATGTCTGTTTGGAAGATCTATATACAGTACGATTACTGTTAGTTAGGACCTGACAGATGGATTGCCTTCATTTAATTTTCAACTTTAATTTCATATAGATAAAGCATTTTTCAGAATACTGTTACCCACATCTACCGATTTAGTAATAACTATTTTATTTGTATAAGATTAAAGTTGAAAATTAAATGAAGGCAATCCATCTGTCAGGTCTTAACTAACAGTAATCGTACTGTACTTAAGTGATGTATTTGTGCGTGTTTACAGAGATAATTTATATATTCAGTTACACTTCACGCCTCGTACTCGAGATTATTCAAAAATTATTGTATATTTTCACAATGTAGTAATCACCAGGTACTACCACACTAACACTTATTTGAGAGAATTTGAAAAAAAAAAAAAAAAATCTCCATCTTTTGTATCTGTGACCCGTGCAATCTCGCGCCGTTTCGGCTGTCAATGCCATTCACATTTTAAGTGCTTAACCACGCTACAGTTTTTTCCGCTTCCGGAGTTCTGGTTGCTACACGTGCAAAAAATTTTCTCAATATATTAATAGTTATTTTGCTATTCCGGTTGAAAATCAACATTAATTTGTTTTGTGTGGTGGTGGGTTAACTGCCTAGTGGTAAGTGGTTTTTTTGTGAGCGTCTTAGTGCGGTGATGGAGGAGCCGGAGCCCCCTGACGGGGGCGGTGCTCTGGTAGACCTTCCCAGGGGTGAGTTCACCCAAATTACCCAGAGCGAAGACCTCGAACATGCTGTTGCTGATAAACGTCGTTAGTCTGACCACGATTCTTCCCCCGCTTCTAAAAGAAACGATAGATTACCCATAGCGACAGCGTCTAATCAGCATACGTACACAATCCCGGAATTCGCTCCCGGTACTAAAGTAACATTCGGAGCTAATGATTTAGGACCTTATTTATGTTCAAGTGATTAAAACTGAAGATGCCTCTCCTGGTTCTCCCTTCAGAATATTAAAGTTTGCACAACTTATGCACAAATACTCAGTGAAAGGTATCATTAAGGGAGGCATTATGGCTAGTGGTCGTAGTCGGGTTACTGTTGGGTTTGAGAGCTCTGTTGCTGCAAATGCTTATTTAGAACACTCTTTTTTCAAAGAAAACCCTCAGTATTCATGCTCAATACCAATGTTCAGTGTAACCAGGTCAGGTTTGGTGAAGAATATTCCTCTTAATTGGCATTTGGAGGAGTTTGTGAACTCCATTGAATGTCCAGATATTGGCAGTAGAGTTATTAAGGCCCATCGTCTGAATAGGAAAGAAACTCTAGATGGAGAAACCACATGGTTCCCAACCCAAACTGTTGCCTTGACATTTCTACGACAAAAATTGCCTGAAAGAGTGTTCTGCTTTTATACCTCGATTCCAGTGGATCTTTACAAACTGCCAACAATACAATGCAATAACTGCTGCCGTTTTGGTCACACCAAGACCAACTGCCGTTCAAAGCCTAGATGTTTTAAATGTGCCGCCCTAACCCATAATGGGGAGAGCTGTAGTGTCCCAGATACCAGTGCATCTTGTATATCATGTGATGGCCCCCACTTTGCTACAAACTCATCTTGCCCCGAACATAAAAGACAGAAGGACATAAAGGTTGTTATGGCAGACGAAAATATTTCTTACACTGATGCAGCCCGCCGCTTTAGATCCGTCAAACGCAATTTTTCTGATGCTGCCCGCTCTATGGCTTATCCAAACCAGCATTCCCCGGTCTCTTACTCCCAAAATAACACCCCTTCTACTTCTCAGACGCCTGCCCCTCAAACTACCTCTTACAAGAGGACAATACTGATCCCCAGACGCAAGACCCCAGTATTAGGCAAAGGTTATGATAAAGCTGCCCATGATGAAATCACTAATGCACCCCAATATTCACAGCCAAATGGTTGTGCATTAAATAACGAAGGTGTTTCTAATGACAATCTTATTAGGTCACTCGCAAACTCTTTGATGATTATCCTATCGAAATTCTCAGAAATTATACCGAACAACGTCCTTGATGCTTTGATCCAGCTCATTACTTTACTTGACACCCTATCTGTTAATGGCCCCTACATCCATCCAATGGAATTGTAGGAGTATCCGACATAAAAAATCTGAACTGTGTTTTTCAATTAATAAATATAATCCGGTTCTATTGGCCATCTCTGAGACATGGTTGAAGCCTGGCTGGCCTGGAAACGGGAGTTTAGGGTGCCTGGCTTTGCATGTCTTAGAGATGATAATGACGATGGATGGAATGGTTGTGCCATCCTCGTTAAACATTCCCTCCCCTTTTCTTTGATACCCATCCCTTCCCATTCATCAGGTTTTAATATTATTGCATGCTAAGTCTTAAACTCAACTTTTGTTTCCCTTTACATTCCCCACCCTAATCACTCTATTATCTCAGAGTTAGACTCAATTCTTGCCCTTCTACCAGGTCCATTAGTTGTCATGGGTGACTTCAATTGTCACCACACCATATGGGGATCTGCCTCTTGTGACTCCAACTCCTCTCGCTTGCTAGAGGTATTTGATAATGTCAATCTATGCCTAATGAATGATGGGTCCCCTACTAGAAGAACTTCTCCACTCCAAAACTCTAGCTCTGTAGACCTAACCTTGGTTTCACCTAGGCTGGCAACTTCTTACTTGCTCCCATGGCTGTGATCACCTTCCTATCTTCATTTCTCTTCCTTCTGCTACGCCTATTCCTACCCCATCTTTTCCCCCCTCTTAAAATATAGATTAGAAAAGGCTGACTGGCCAGAATTTACAGCTTTAGTATCTAATGAAATTAACTCACTTCCTCCAGTTTCAGATGACAACTTCCTGCTTTTATACTTTAATTTCATTACAATTCTCTCTAATGCTGCTTCTGCCTCTATTCCTCTTAAAACTCTTCTTGTGGCAAAATTTCCTCTCCTCCGTGGTGGGATGCTGACTGCACTGCGGCAATTAAAAAAAGGAATGCAGTAGAAGATACTTTTGCCAGTGATCTATCTAGCCATGAAAATTACCTAGTCTTCCAATCCACAAATGCCCGTACCAAGCGACTGTTATCCACAAAAAAAAGACTTGGGTGGACCCGATTTTGTGAAAGCTTGTCTCCATGCACTCCTTCTTCTTTGGTGTGGAGGAACATTAAACGTTTCCGGGGATCCATATCCCATTCTACTGGCAACCTTCTATCTAATGATTCCTACTTATGGATTGACCCTTTTCTTGATAAGCTGGCTCCTCCTTATGTTCCATCTGAGGACTCTTTACCGTCTTTGTCTCCTTCACTATCATCTAATTCAAGAATGGATGAACCTTTTTCCTCCTCTGAATTATTCCTAGTTTTGGACCACCTCAAAGACTCTACTCCGGGAATTGATGGGATCCCTTATTCCTTTATCAAAAGATGCTCTGATTCGTCAAAATTATTCTTCTTGTCCATAATCAATAAAATTTATAGTTCAGGCACAATTCCAGATACTTGGAAGAAGCAAATAATAGTTCCAATTTTAAAACCTGGAAAAGATCACAGTGACCCTTCAGCATACAGGCCTATTCTCTCTCGTCTGTACTAGAAAAGATTCTAGAGCACCTTATTAAGAATAGACTCGAGTGGATCTTGGAAAGTCGTGGAATCATTGCTAACACACAGTTTGGTTTCCGCCGAGGAATGGGAACAATAGACAGCCTGAGTATCTTGACGTCGGATATTCGTTTAGCATTCTCAAGGGGCCAACACTTAGTTGGCGTGTTCTTAGACATAACATCCGCATATGACAGTGTCCAGCTTCCGCTACTCAGGCAGAAGATGCATCAGCTGAGTCTGCCGGTAAGGATGGTCAATGTTATATGCAACTTATTTATGGACCGCTCCATCTACGTTCGTTTTCAAGGCTCATTAATGCCTCCTAGGCACTCCTATGGAAGGGTTTGCCGCAGGGTTCGGTTTTGGTTCCTATCCTGTATAGCCTATACATCGCCGACCTTGATAAGTCTGTCAACTGCTTCTGCGACATCCTCCAATACGCAGACGACTTGGCGCTTTACTTTGCCTCTGATTCCATCTCGGAGTGCGCAGTTTCTTTGAACTCAGGTCTCAATTACTTAAATGTTTGGCTCACGGATCATGGCCTCTCTTTGTCTACTTCTAAATGCTCTGTGGTAGTTTTTAGCCGAAAGCGGAGTATTCCAGACATTTCCATAGTCCTCGATGACGAGACAATCCCGGTGTCAAGTTCAGTAAAGTTCTTAGGCCTTTATTTAGATTCACGGTTAACTGGTATTCCCCACTTAAATTACATTCGGAATAAATGCGAAAAAAGCGTTAACGTTTTGAGGGCTCTGTCTGGTGCTTGGTGGGGTTCTCACCCGTTCGTACAGAAACTCCTATATAATGCTATTATTAGGAGCCACTTTGACTATGGGTCTTTTTTGCTAGAGCCCTGCAGCAAACTGGCCTTACCATATCTTGATAAGATTCAATCAAAGTGTTTGCGCATAATTTGTGGAGCAATGAAGTCCTCCCCCATCAATGCTCTTCAAGTGGAGTGCCTGGATCCGCCTCTTAGGTTAAGGAGACAGTTTCTAGCTGACCACTTCCTCTTCAGGGCTGCCCAATCTTCTGATCACCCATTGATGTATCGGTTAAATTGCTTGGCCAATATTATTCCTTCTGCTAAATATTGGTCCCATAAGGATCTTCCCTGTCTCATCAAAAGTTTCCAGAAGCTTTCCGATGGTCCTCCTCTTCTGACTTCCCCAGCCAATCCTCTTTTTCTATTTGAATATGATTCTCTTATTTTCCAACCTAACATTATTTTATCCTTGGATTTGCAAAAATCTTCTCCTGGCGCTAATAATACTTTCTTAAGGATTATATCCGAAAAATGGGATGGATGGCTCCTTGTATTTACAGATGCTTCAAAGCTATCTAAAGAAGGGTGTGTGGTTTCCGCTGTGTGGATCCCACAATACAAGATAGTTTTAAGTTTTAAAAGTCCTCCCATCACATCAGTATTTACAGGAAAGGCAATTGCCCTCTTTGAAGCAGTTTCTTTTATTGAATCTGACAAAATTCCAAAAGCTGCAATATTTTCGGACTCCAGGATATAGCTAAGTTTCCTTTCCGCTCCAGAGACAATCGTTTAGTCAATCTAAAGACCCGAGAGGCTCTTTATAGGTGCGAATCTCTTGGGTTACAGGTGGTTTTGGCTTGGATCCCGAGTCATAGTAACATCGAGGGTAATGAGCAGGCAGACGCCTACGCCAAACAGGCAATAGAACTTGGTTGTCCCTCTCATTCAAGAAGTCATAGTCAAGATTTTCGTGCTTCCGCCAAAACCTTCCTGGTTGAACATTGGTCGGAGGAATGGGCTATTACACGCTTATCGAAGGGTAAACATTATGGTAGTATCCAGCCTAATCTTCCTGTAAGACCCTGGTTTTTTAAATTTCAGAAGGCTAACAAATTCGCCACTTCTATCATAATCCGGCTACGACTAGGTCACATATGTTCACCGTCATTTCTTGCCAAAATTAGAGTTAGAGACCATTCTTTATGCGAGTGTGGCCTGGACGAGGGCACTCCAGACCATATCTTTTTTAGCTGCCCAAATATTTCATATTCCTTGTACGATTCTCTTCCTGATTTCGTTCAGCGCCCTGCCAACCTCAGTTACATCCTTACATTTGCTGACACCCCATTTGTATACATACTTGCAAAATTTATTAACAACTTTAATATCAAGCTCTAATCCTTCATACATAGTTTTCCATCCGTAGGTATTTCAGTAGTAATCATAAAAATAACCATGTGTTTGTTGTAGTTAGTTTAATTGTAAATTGTGGTGTCTCTTTTGTTTTAGATTTTTCAACCGGCCATGTATTAACTTACAACATTTGGACAACCTTTTCGGCTCTTAATCTCTTGTAGCTCCCAACCTTGACGCTGGCTCAATTGTCCCACTGGACAGCAGCCATCAACAACAAAAAATTGAATTGAACCACGCTACACAGTTCTGTATTTCCCGAGTTTTAAAAGAAGAATTAACAAGATGTCAGATAGAAAAAGGAACTACGACGAAGATATGATATATCTTAAACGAAAAATGAAACAGCTCGAAAGAAAAATGGCGAAAAAAACGCAGTCGTTCGCGTTTTGAACCACGGGTGGAACATGGGAAAGAGGAAAAACAGGTATTTACTTGTGTTTAAGATTTAGGGGTCTTAGTTGAAAATAATGAAGACATAGATTTTCTAGACTTCTATAATCTCGTGTCCACAAAGTAAAATATAAAATATGTGATGTCTTAACTACGCGTCCGTATAGAGCGTGTGTTGCTTGTATGGCAACGTTACGTATTGCTTGCCAACGTATGTGAGAGTGGGGCGTGGGGTCGCGGGTCGGCGGATTCGGCCCGCATTACTCGACCAACAGGTTTAGCCCCGTCGCGCCACCGCTCCCCCTGTAGATGATGCGGCCTCAACAACTTGGATTTGTAAACATACCGGACAAATCGGATAACTTTAAATGCAAACAGGGCTAAACTACTCGCTTGACCTTGACGGACAATTCATTGGGAATTGTACCAAAACAAGGGTTAAATGACTATCGCACGTAGCGTTTCGAGTCATTGTCATAACAAGTTAATTATGTGTTGCTCAAATGTAAGTCTGAGCAGCACGTTAACACATAACCTCGTTTAATATAACGAGAAGTAAAATTGATCAAGGCCATTTAATAAATTGCTATATATTCTTCATTCACAGCAAATGAGAATGACTGGTTATATGACCCTGAAACCATCATACATACCGAAGAGAACCAAACTCTGGAGGAACCCGAACCACTGGCGTCAATACCAGCTGACAAACCAGACCAGAGTGCTACTGTAGTAGACCCGGAGCCGGAACCAAACGGTTCAACGAATATTGAGGCCTCAATATCCACAGATGAACCACTGGTGGATAATGAACTGGATATGGAGATTATACAGATATTGGGAGAAGACCCTTCTACAGCTGCAAAGTATGGCCAGAATATAAGAGCTGAACTGGCATGCCGTCGAACACTTGGCCACAGAGGGCATAGGAAAAGAAAAAAGAAAGGAGTTATAGAAAAATATTTAATAAAAAAAAAAAAAAATATATATTTCCAGATAACTCAGATCCATATATTGTTAGTAACAGAAAAGCAAAAAGAAAACACTTAAGAACTATGTTAGTATACCTACAATTTAAAACATCTATTTTTTGGGTCTTACGACATGCAAAATGGTGTATCGGCGGAGAATGTCCGAATCCCACCTTCCTGATATCATTTTCAGGATGCTATTTGTGCTCCCTCTCATCTGCAATACTACCGATGCCGTCTTCTTTCTTACAATGGCAAAAAAGTCATCCATGCTAGCATCGGCAAACATCCCAGAAGCACTGCAGAATCGAGGAAGCCCAAAGAGCATCCTGAAAATGTTATTATATTGGATTCGCAGGGTACTATAGGGCTTTAGCCTGAAACTAGTCCACAGACCGCACGTGTAGAAACTTTGGCAGTAGGCTCTAAATAAAGTAAGCTTCACTTGAACACTACAACGTGCGAACCTGTGGACCAGCATCCCGCCGCGCACCGCCAGCGCCCTGCGCTCCCGCTCAATATCTAGATTGTCTTTTAGGTCCTCCTACACAATATGACCTAAGTATTTAAAATGTGTGACACGGTTTAAAGCCACTCCGTTCAATATTATTTTGGGCGAGTAGGCTGGACACTTAATTTTTACCTTTAAATAACATGAACTCGCTTTTGGTAGCGTTGTATTTTAAACCATGTTGGCGCGCATACGTTTCACATCTATTTAAAAGCATTTTTAGATCTGATACTGATGGACTCAACAGCACCATGACGTCCGCATAACTAATATTATTTACACTTACGTCATCAATTCTACAACCGGTTGTGTACTACTACATTAGTGCTGTTCAGTCCATCAATCAGTTCGTTAACATATAAGTTAAATAATCTAGGTGAGGTTAGACCCCCCTGTCTCACCCCACACTTGAGAACATATGGGTCAGAATATTCTTTAGCCCACTTTACCATGTTAATCTGATTGTTATACCAGTAGGACATGATTCCAGTCACAGCCGGATTTATACCTGTCTCCTTCAGCTTTGACCACAGTATATCATACGACACGGTATCGAAAGCCTGAGACAGATCTAGGAAACAGGCATAAACCGGCGTATTTCTCTGGACATAATAGCTTGCTGTCTGTTTTAAGGCTAATATTGCACTTTCCGTTGACAGTCCTTCACGGAAACCGAATTGAGCATCATGTAATTTGATATGTCTGCTCATAACGGTGTCCAGGAACCTATCTAATACTTTTGCAGTCACTGTAGCTAACGAAATCGGCCTGTAATTACCTTTATCTGAGAGATCTCCTGTAGGGTTCTTTACTAGAGGAATGACCACCGTCAAAATACCTCAAAATTAATACCTCCCGTTAATACCTCAAAATTGTCTCCCATAGATGCTCCAAAAATAAATCCGGAAATGAAGGCAGCCATTCCAGAGCCAATAGCTAAACGGGATAGAGGCATTGAAAGCAAACAGAAACAGATAGCCAGCGCTATCGCTTGCCTGAATATCACTTGACACCCTTCTGAAGGCAACAGACAAGAATAATGAGCTTATCCAGAGGCTGATGGATGCAATTAGACTACTCTGTGATGTTCAGCATGCAGCCTCTATAACAAGAAGAAACTTCATACTTTTCTCTCTGAAAAAGAAGTAAAAGAGCACCTCAATGGTACGCAAATTGACTCAATGCTATTTAGTGCTAATTTAGCAGAAACTTTAAAATCTGCCAAAGCAGTTAATAAATCTGGAACAGAGCTTAAATCGGACTATTCCAATACAAGCAAGCAGGTGACAAATAACACGAAAAAGGACCTTGCCTCATCATCCAAGCCTTTTTTAAACCGACGACCGGCCCCGGCGGCGGCGCGCCGCCCGATGGGGCCTGCCTTCCGCGAGCAAGCAGCTCCGCGCGCCCCGCCTCACCGGCCGCAGCACGGGCGCTCATCGAGGCCGTCGTTTCTGCATGCCCAGCTATAGAGTATGGTTGGCTCTACACCAAAGAAATAGAACGCTGCAAATTCATTGCTTTACAAGAAAATGATAATTACGATCGCTTTGTTACGATATCCGACACCATAAAACCGGATTTAACTTGGTGGATGCTTGCCCTAGACAAATCAGTGTACCTGATTCGTGATGATGTGTATTGTAAGGAGATTTTCTGATGCATCGACTAAGGGTTGGGGAATTTCATGTGGTTCTGATACCGCAAGTGGTCTATGGTCAATTTCAGAGCGGCATTACCATATAAACTTTCTCGAGTTATTAGCTGCTTTTATCGGTCTAAAAATATTCGCTAAAGACCTAAGCCACTGCCAGATACTACTACGTATAGATAACACGACCGCAATATCATATATAAACCGCAAGGGCGGCATCCAGTACCCCCACCTTACTCAAATTGCTAAAGACATCTGGTAGTGGTGCGAACATAGAAATATATTTATTTATGCCTCATATATTAAGTCAATAGATAACACCATAGCAGATGCAGAATCTTGAAAAAATCACCCCGATATTGAATGGGAACTGTCGGGTCACTGTTTCCATCAGTTGGTAAAAGTTTTGGCCAGCCAGAAATTGATTTATTTCCTTGCCGTATAAACCATAAATGTCCAAAATATATTTCGTGGCACAGAGATCCCGATGCCTTTGCCATAAACTCATTTACAGTTACATGGGCCTCTCAATATTTTTATGCTTTTCCCCCGGTCTCATATTTCATATTGAAAACACTTAGAAAAATAGTATCTGATGATGCACGAGGTATCTTAATTGTACCTCATTGGCAGGCCCAGCCTTGGTACCCTCTTTTTAAGTCTCTGCTCATATCAGACACCATATCTTTCTACCCAAACGAACAAAATTTAATTTCTCATTCCATCTCTCAGATGCACAAGACAATTACCCTGGTTGCCGGAGTGTTGTGCGACAAGCACTATCGAGAAGAGGCTTACCACCAGCATCGTTACAGATTATGATTGCATCTTTGTCCCAGAGTTCACTTAAGCAATATGATGTAGCTTTGAAAAAGTGGTGGATCTTTTGTTCAAGTAAATCTATTAATGTTTACCAGCCTACTATACCTCAAATCGTAGATTTCTTAACTGAACCTCAATACTTACAGATCAGCGTTATCACTAATTCTAGGAACCACAATTTCCTCAGACGAAAATATCCACCGGTTTTTAAGGGAGTCTTCCGCCTAAGACCAATGTTGCCCAAGTATCAGCTAACATGGGATACTAATGACGTTTTAAGTCACCTGGGACGTTTGTACCCGAATGAAGACCTATCGTTAGAAGTTTTATCTAAGAAAACCAGTATATTATTGGCCCTGACAACGGCTCAAAGGGTACAAACCCTATCTAAGATTAATATCAAAAACATACATTCCTTAAATGGAGATATAATTATAAAAATACCAGATTTTATAAAAACAACTAGGCCAGGTTCCAAACTACCAGTACTACTCCTACCTTTTTACATAGAAAAACCTAATGTTTGCCCAGCCAAGACCCTACTGGCATATATTAACAGTACACAAAATATTAGAAGTACTGACGATTTGTTTATAGCTATAACAAAGCCACACAAAGCTGTTGGCACTCAAACGATCAGTCGTTGGATCAAGCACATGCTGGCTGACAGTGGAGTCGACACGAGCGTATTCACGGCACATTAGACAAGACACGCGGCTACGTGGCGTGCCGCTGCCCGCGGAGTGAGCATCGACGGCATACGCTCTGCCGCCGGGTGGAGCGGCGAATCCATGGTATTTGCCAAATTTTATAATAGAGTTATAATTAATAATAATGACATGTCTGTAGCACAGTCGATCCTTGATCTTGATCTCACGCATTAGTCCACATAACATAACTAAGTCTGCTACTGGATCTGGAGTCTGCTGCTGGTGGCTTTGAATGATTACTCCAATTATCCTAACTGCACGTCTAGCACACGACGGCCGCGACATACTCTCGATTTTTATCGCACTATGCCTCTTCTTCTAAGTGTTCTAATAAGAGAGAGACGGATAGTGCGAGAAAAATCCAGAGAGCTCGCGCGCCGTCGCGTGCTAGCCGTGCTGATTAATTATAAGTAATAATTTGTATCTACGAGGTGTAGATAATAATATATTTTGTTTTTTTGTTATATACATTTTTTTACTGTGATACACCGCTCACTGAAAAACCATCATCGTTTCCCTACACCTTCGCATGCTCTCAAAGTCTACATTGTGAAAATATATAATATTTTTTGAATAATTTCGAGTACGAGGCGTGAAGTGTAATTGATGATTAAACGAACTTACCTTAAGTGAAGTTCTATCACAATTACACGAACGCCTCGTACGAAGAGATTATTAATTCCCTCCCTCCCTAAACTACCCCAAAAATATGAGGAGGTTACGAAGATTTCGGGAAACTTCATCTATTTCTAATTACTTTAAACTAAATGACATTGACAGCCGAAACGGCGCGAGATTGCACGGGTCACAGATACAAAAGATGGAGTTTTTTTTTTTTTCAAATTCTCTCAAATAAGTGTTAGTGGTGGTGTGTGTGTACCTGGTGATTACTACATTGTGAAAATATATAATAATTGTTGAATAATCTCTTCGTACGAGGCGTTCCACAGTGTCTTAAAAACCCCTATTTTGTCTCACCTAGTTTTTTTTGAAAATCATATAGATTGCATGATTACAAATAGCAGACTAAAACTCCGACGTCGATATGGCTTGTAGTTTTTTTATAAAAAAAAATCAAAGTTTGCTCATACCCGGGTCATGAATTTCACAAAATAAATAATTATTGAAAAACTAAATTACTTATTTAAGTTTTGTTTATACCGATTTAACAGGCGTATAATGCCTTAGCTTTCCACAAGTTTTTGTATAGTTCCTGTAATTAGATAAGAAGAAATCAATTTATTTATCATTTTTGATTTTTATTTTTTTATTCTTGAATAAAGCCGTATTAGCACGAAATTTCAATAGTAAACGGTAGCTTATAACAGCTTTTACCAACAATATTAAAATTACATGCTAATTCCGTGTTATTCAGAAGTTATCAAGAATTTAAATTCGTCTTCAGGGTTGTCACCTCTTTTATCCGGATGCCAGTAATGGTGTGTAACCAGATCTATTAACATGAAATAACTACTTATTATTAGTTAAATTTGCCACCGAAACTCCGAACACTACTTATTATATTTAAACCTCCTTTTACGTATCCTACTCTACCTACATACCTTTACTTAACCTACTCTTTATTACTTAAAATTACATTTTCACCATCGTCCATATTTGACCTCGTGGCTGAATGATTCGATTTTAATAAAGATATGGCTTCCTTCGGAAGTGGATACTTTTGTAACTTATTTTTTCGTTTTTGAAGTCCATAATCACTGATTATGGACTTCATATGATATGACCAGTGCCCTATGAAAAAAATCGGACATGGCTGCTACACGATTTGTTTTCCTGCAATGGTGCTCCCTATCATACGGCCAGTATTTATTTCGGGCTTCTGCTCCTTGCTCCGAAAGCATCCCAATAGGAACAGGCATCAATTCAATTATTTTAGCGCCATGAACAAGGATTTTATGCATGGTGACTGTCATTGGATGCCACTATGTTCCAACAGTTTACGTCACACTGGTCAGTGATAGAGGTTTTTTTTTCTTGAACGATAAATAAGTGCAGGATTTTCCAAATCATAAGGATAAAAATGCAATAACTGTACACACATTCATAAATAGATCTATACGTTCGAAACTAAAAACATTCAGACCCGGGTATAGCAAACCTGAAGTGACAACCCTAACCACAAGAAATCCGGATAAAACTTACATTACTTCTAACTTCTGAATAACACGGAATTAGCACGTAATTTTAATACTGTTGGTAAAAGCTTTTATAAGCTACCGTTTACTATTAGAATTTCGTGCTAATACGGCTTTATTCAAGAATAAAAAAATCAAAATGAGAAATAAATTGATATCTTCTTATCTAATAATAGGAACTATACAAAAACTTGTGGAAAGCTAAGGCATTATACGCCTGTTAAATCGGTATAAACAAAACTTAAATAAGTAATTTAGTTTTTCAATAATTATTTATTTTGTGAAATTCATGACCCGGGTATGAGCAAACTTTGAGATTTTTTTATAAAAAAACTACAAGCCGTATCGCCGTCGGAGTTTAAGTCTGCTGTTTGTAATCATGCAATCTATATGATTTTCAAAAAAAACTAGGTGAGACAAAATAGGGGTTTTTAACACACTGTGCGTTCGTGTAATTGTGATAGAACTTCACTGGTAAGTTCGTTTAATCATCAAAAGCACAAACGCATGGTTGATCCGTCATTGATTAGAGAATTCACTGTGATGACACCTAGAGACAAACTCAGGTCCCGTATTATCAAACCACGATTAGAATACACTTCAAAAGTACCGTTAGCACAAAAGCTAGAGAAAGCTTGGAAATTCCTCGTACTGAATACTTATCAACATGGGTAGGTTAGGTTAGTTAGTTCACTATTTATATGCTGTCAAATGTGAATATGTGTATTTAACACTATTTAGCACACTAATTATCTATTTTACTTTCTTTGTACCAGGTGATGATACAGACAGCTCTGAAGACGATGATGTTATGTTATGAGGGAATAATATTACATTATTTGTATTTTATCTAAATAGGTAATATCATTTATGTTATTTTCCTAAGATTTAGATCTTCTTCGTACTGAAATAATTATTTTCATTTATCTGCACACTCCACCACAATGTCATTTCATGTATCAATTCGAAAACGGCATATGTGCTCAAGTGTATTCTAATCGCGGTTTGATAATATGATAACATCACATACATTTATCAGCAGCTCGGACAACCTCACTTACCACCAACACCCCATACCTACAGATCGAGTAGTGCTAATATTTATAGCTGCGATCTTCTGAAGGATGGAGGTACATACTTCCGCTGTCAGGCTCCTAATGCTGGGGCTGCGCGTGTGGGGGAGCTCCCGGTTTGCGAGAGTGAGAGAGTGCCTCGGATGATGCTGCTGGAATACTGAAGGAGTATCCTGAGAGCCAGCAACAGTGTAGTGCTATGGCTCAGTCGAGCTGATGGGCAGAGAGTGACAGAGCGCTCTGGTTGACGCTGCGAGGGTGAGAGTTCCCTGAGTGCCGGCGTTGTTGTAGCACTGTTCGCCTGCCGGAATGACGCGCGAAAGTCAGAGCACGTTCTGGAAAATATGCTGCAAGAGTGAAGGTGTACCCTGAGGGCAAGCTCCAGCCTGGCCATCCTCTTGCTGAGGTAGTGCTCGCCCGTAGCCGGCATGATGGTGCTGCGGCACGTGCGCTGCGCGTAGAGCCCGGAGAGGTCCACGTAGCGGAACGAGCAGCCGCCTGTCCACTTGCCCCACACGGAGAACGGGTCCGAGCGGTTGAACCATAGCGGGACCCTGGAAAGATGTACTTGTCTTTCCAAAAGGCCAACCTACACTTTATTTTGGGGCCTCATGTACGGAACCCTAAAAAGCCGATTTGCTAAAACACTAAGAGATTATCACGGGTATACCAATAATTGGGAAAATTGGCCTTTCCAAGTACCTACACATTGACCCATATGGGGGGGGGGGCACATGACTCGAACAAAAATAGAATATTTTTGAAGGAGCTATCCAACGACCATGCGTTTATTGAGGTGTAGCGGGGAGGTACCGTATTTTTTTTTATTGTACTGTTTTGTCGGCGTGATTGATTTATATACCCATGCTGAATCACAGTTTTCTAGTAGTAATGGTTACTGAGCTAAGCCGAACAGACAGACAGACGAGCATGGCGAAACTATAAGGATTCCTTGTTGACTACGGGTGTGTAATTTTAATTTCTTAACTTTTTATTTAACTTTAACTGTGACATGTAAATTGGCTTTATGAATAAACTTAATATGAATATGAATATGAACCCTAAAAAGGACAAACAAGTTTAGTGTTTCAGATAGGTAACCGGCCACGACATATTTAATTAGTGAAACAATACCGCTTTTACCACCGTCTGCAATATTATGTTATGTAAGGTGAAATGACTTTGATCAAATAGGTTATTCTCCGAAATCATTGTGTTTAATTGTGGGTGAACTGTGTGCAGTGAATATATTCGTATTCTATCTTGCTGTTTACTTGATTAAATCTTCTTAATTTCAAATAGTTCTGCTTTTATACTACATTCAAAATGTAACCCTATTCCACGGTACACCTATGATCGACCAATAAAATATTTGTACTTGGTTCTCTGGTGGCGACCACGTACCGAAAGGCGCAGCGTGGGTAGTTTGATGACCTGGTAAAGGTCGCGGGAGTCCGGCGCAGGACCGGTCATTGTCGCCCTCTTTGGGGGAGGCCTATGTCCAGCAGTGGACGTCTTTCGGCTGATATGATGATAGCTTTTACCTACGCTTTTCATATAGACAGGATACTCGTCATAAAGCTTGGTTTACCTACTCGTCTTTAACGTAACGTATTGAGGCCAACTTATTGTTAGACAGTTTTTGGAATTGGAATCTTCTAACTCGATCGGTAGAGTTGCTTTTTGAATGGACTACTTTGATGCAGCTCAAATATAATCTTAAATATAACTTTTTTTTAATACAACGACGGTGGCAAACAAGCGTACGGCCCGCCTGATGGTAAGCGGACAAAGCAGCCTATAGGCGTTGGACTCTTGTTTTGTTTGAGGATTCGCCGTGTTGACAGCTGAAGGAACAAATTCCCTCGCTCTCAATACAACGCATCCTCGGCAGCTCTGGCCACCTTGCTCACCACCAGGAACACAACACTACTACAGAGCAAGTAGTAGTGTTATTATGGCTGTGGTCTTCTGCAAGGCTGTGCAATTTAATAAATATAAATAAGGAAATAAACGTATAAATCTCCTTCTATTCCAAATCGGAGAGAATTTCATCAGTAAAAGGGAGTGGAGATGTGAAAATCTGCTAAGGAATGCGGAATTTATACAAATATACTGAGTAAATCACTTTATTGTACACAGAAACTTGTTAAAACCACGCACATGTCATATAAGAGGCAAACTCATAAGAATTTAAGTGTAAATCTCATTAAAAAATGTTAAATTTAAGTAAATAGGTTACTATAGTATAAAACATGAGCGTTTGGCGAGTTTTGATGTTAATGTATAAAATGTAATTTCTTCTTTTTGAATAAATAAATAAAAAAAAATAAAAAAAACGATAGCCTAGTGGTTCAGGCATACGGCTGTCAAGCGGCGCCGGCGGTCGTGGGTTCCAACTTCAAGCCCGGCTCGTACCAATGGAGTTTCTCGGAACTTATGTACGGAATTTTAACCGTTATCTTTTCGGTGAAGTAAAACATCCTGCGGAAACCGGTCTAATCCCAATAAGGTCTAGTTTTTCCTCTGGGTTGGAAGGTTAGATGGCAGTCGCTTTCGTAAAACTAGTGCCTATGCCAAATCTTGGAATTAAGTGTCAAAGCGGACCCCGGGCTTAGGACACAACCGGGAATAAAGCTGATTTTCCACCGGAGGGGCGAGACGAGACGAGGCGAGGCGAGAATTGAAATTCGTATGACAAATTTTCAATTCTCTCCTCGCGCATCTTCGGTGGAAATAGTAAGTGCCATACAAATTTCAATTCTCGCCTCGCCTCGTCTCGTCTCGCCCCTCCGGTGGAAAACCAGCTGAAGGCTAGGAGGATGGGGATACTAAGTTTTTTTTTCTCCCATATCTACTCTAGTAAAAAAACAAAAATTAAGTAAATGAACACGTGACTCACTCCTCAATGTAACGGCAGTATTTCCTATAGTTGCTCTTCTTGAACAAAGCGCCAGTGCCCGTGTTCGAGAAGTTGTCATAGCAGTCCGAGTTCCGGGGTATACCCTGGTCTCTGAGACCGCAAACCCAGCACTAGAACAAGGCTCAGATTAAGGAACCTTTTTAAGGTGTTGATTAGGGATTGCAATCTCGAGATTTCACACCTAGGCGAGATCTCGCGAAGCCACGCGAAATTTCGAGATTTACGAGGTCTCGCGAGATTAGGCGTTTTTCACTGAAAACAAAACAATACAATACAAATACTCTTTATTGCACACTTCACACAAACAGAGCAGTTAGAAAGAGAAACAACACAATAACATGTAGCTAGGGGTAGACAATAGGTGCTCTTGTCGCTGAAGAGCGATCTCTGTCCGGCAACCTTTGGGTATCGGAGAAACAGATAAAACTAATGGCTCCTATACATGATGGCCCATCCTATGGCCCAGCGCTATGGCCATGCGATGGTTGAACGCCACTACACGATGGCGACATTCAGTTGTGATCGAATCGTTTTGGGAGATGGACGTCGAAGCGTTAGCCGCTGCGGCAATTTACCTAATATTTACATATTGCGCTTTCTCCCCGCTCACTCTTCCAAAAACTTTATTGTTTCGGGTTGAGGCCACGTATATTTCATTTCATTAATTTATTCATAACAATGGATATTGTGTTGATCATATATAGGTAAAATTACATTAATTACACAAATGTCATAAGAACAAATTCCCTTCTCATTATCAGGTAATAATGTCAAAATTAAAAATAAGATTATATTATATTATGATATAAATAACAATAATTATTTTACACAAATTACATAATGATGTCATGATTAAAAATACGTTAATTATCCCTAATTTACAATTGATCTTGCACGAATTCTGCTATGGCATAGTACGATTTTTTCAAAAAATACTGTTTCAGTCTCGCATTGAGCATTTTGCTATCCGTGATAGATTTAAACTCCGTACTAATTAATATTTCACGTCATTTTTGATTAAAAAAATACACAGCACGAACGTCCACACTCAACCGCGGTCGACCGCGCACTGCGGAATGGCACACGTGTAGATGCGTACCGCCATCGCTGGCCCACTCCCTTTGATGTGCGGCCGAAATACCGACACCGCGGCCATCCTATCGCCATCCCGCCGCGCCATAAGCCATCCGACACCACTACCCTCTCTACACGCTGCACCAGCCTAGTGGGCCAGCAGGATGGCCCATCGTGTGGAGCGGCCATAATAGAGGTGCAGAGATTATACTTACCCAAAAATAAAAAATAATTGTATAAATACACGGACATAAATAGCCCTATAACAATAAGACAATCAGTGTTCGGGGGACGTATGCAAATGCTACAAATTTACATTAAATGACGATAAAAAATAATCTACATGTAGTCGTTTACAATATCCGTTAAAATTCAATAAAAAAACATTAAGAACAATTTTAGGTAAAAGCTCACAAAATAGACTGGAGCGTTTAGCGAGCATTCTCGTGAGCATTCTAACGAGAGGACAGTAAATTTGCTCTGAGCTTTTTGCCGAGCCGAGCAATTTAGTTACTGTTCCATTGCCGCGCTCCGCCGACGCCTGTCTCGCAGTGGGTAGTACCACCGACGCCACGAGCGCGACGCGAGACGAGATAATATACCCTCATATTTTTTGACAAGCATGTACTAGAGCGTTCGCTAGAATGATCGTGAAAATGTTCGTAGCAATGTTGAACTTTACCCTTGGTTCTGTTCGTTGTTCAGTTTGAAAGATTTTAAAGCCTGCACACACTGGCGCGGCCTGCGGTGGCGGTCAATAGTAAATTTGACAGCTAATGACAAAGTTAGCCAGGCCGCGCCAGTCTGTGAGAGCCTTAAAACGGCGAATGCTCGATATTTGTTAAATGTGCATACTATTGGAGGTCGCATATGTGTCTACTGGCCATAAGTAATCGTTATTACGACATGCCTGTCACTATTTAAATATACTTAGAAACCGTTTGTTTACGTTCCTTTGTATTGTCACTTGCTGAAAATAAACAGACCACGAAACATCTAGCGTATCACTGAACTCTGCTGTAGTGTTGATTTATACACGTTTTATAGTCAATTTCACATTAGGTTATGTGCCTCACGCACTGATAGTGCTAGTTTAAATTAATAAATTGAGTGGATCTGATATTTACTGTAATCTTGCGAAATTATGTCGGAAGAAGGCGGCATAAGTGGTATAAAGAAGCTGAGGGGATCGTCAGACTACCCGAACTGGAAGTTCCTGGTGCGTAATTACCTGGAGAATAAAAACTGGTGGGATGTCATTTCGAAAGACGCCGTTAATGCGGACGTAGATAGGAAGGCACGGACAACTATATGCTTGTTGTTGGAACCAGAGTGACATGTTTACAATGCGAAAACTGCGAAAGAAGCCTGGAACACAGTCTACAGGGAGCCTACGAAGATAAGGGCTGGGGAAGACGCATCCACATTCAGCGAGAGCTTTTCAACTGTAAGTTAGAAAATTTTAATTGTATGGAGAGCTACATATCAAAAGTCACATTCTTTGCACAATAATTGCATGATATTGATGCTGGAATCCCTGAGGATTGGATAATTTCAATTTTGCTTGGTGGATTGACTGCTGAGTACAGCCCACTCATAATGGCTGTAGATAACAGTGGCCAAGAGATCACTTTAGAGCAAATATATACCGGAAACGAGGAACACCTCGTTGTCTCCAGAGTACGAATCTACCGGTTTTAGTTAAGGGAGAGGGGGACGGACATAGCTGTGACGTCATAAAGATGGCGGCCGATGGTCATTGATTTTTGTCCAAATCTCGGGTTCTATTTGAAATATATTTATTCACGAAAAAAGCAATTCAAAACATAGTTACCATGGTTCCACACTGGGCTAGGCCTGTCCCAATTTTACTGATTGCTTCGTGTGAGATGTCATTTGAAAGCATATTAAACGTACTATAATTGCTTTCTTGAACTTCATAACGTACAACCAATCGTTTGGAATTTTTTTTTTTTTAAAATTGATTTTTTTCCTTTTGACATTTGCTTACTATCATAATTCGAGAAAGAAATACTTTAGCGTGATTAATGTCATTATAAAAAAATATCATACATTTTATTAGCTTGCCAAAAATATGCAATTTGTCGCCGTTCAATAATAAACATGTAATTTATGGCCAATATGGTGTTCCCAAATGAAAGATACTGTAATCGAATGAATAAAGATTGTGTTTAACTGTGTATTTGTATGCGTCGATTAGTATTTATAATCAGCGAATTGAGTTCTTTTACGCCCAGGACGCCTATTTATCAGCCAGGTGAACATAATTTATTCTGTAAATATGTTTCAATAAAAACGCATTTTAAATTCCTAACTTGACTGTGGGCCACAAGCTTTCGCCAAAATCCAGCCCGTGGACTAGGACCCAAACTGGCCTAACCCCACGCCCGCGCATATTTCATTTCATTCGAGGGCAAATTGCGATCGAATTTGGAGACATTTGCACGTGGTGATTTGTTACATTTACCTAATAGCTATCGGTAAACACATTTTTTTATCTGGAGATGCGTGTAGATAAATATCTATCCGTAAATACGGTTTGTCGACTGATACATGTTGTGAACTATGGAACTGCAAGTCGTTGCAGTTTTGCAGGCAACAAGTTCGAACAGAACAACAAGGCCTGAAGGTGAGCGGCGAGGCTCGTGAGGTCGCAGACCGGGTCCCCCAAAGCGCGCTCTCGGATACTTTACTTCTGAGAGTTCTGAGCCACAAGCGAATCTGAGCGTGTGCGTGCGTCCCCTCAGAGCGTGCTCTTCACGCGAGCCCGAAGGCTGAAGACCCGAAGGGCGAGCCTACGCGCACATTACTACTCCCAAGTGTATTACAAGCGAAGCTGAGGGCTGAAAGCCCGAAGCGTACCTTCAGAGATGGCTCTCCATGCAAACCAGAGGGCCAAAGGCCCCAAAGGCGGGCCCACGTGGACACTTTATTACTCCTAAGAGTCTTACAAGCGAATCTGAAGGCCAAAGGCCCGAAGCGTCCCTTTAGAGCACGTTCTCTACATAAGCCCGACGGCCGAAGGCCCAAAGCGTCCCTCCAGAGTGCGCTGTCGGATATTTACTCTACTCCTGAGTGTGTTACAAGCGAGCGGTGAGCGGGAAGGCACGCGAGGCTGCAGGCCGAGTTTTGCGTAGAGCCGAAGGCCTGAAGCGTCCCTTCAAAGCGGCCTTTCCACACAAGCCCGAGGGGCAAAGGCCCGAAAGGCGTGCCCACGCGGACACTTTACTACTCCTAAGCGTCCTACAAGCGAACCTGAGGGCCGAAGGCCCGAAGGAGAGCGGCATGGCACGCGAGGCGGCAGGCCGAGCTCTGCGTAGGGCCGAAGGCCCGAAGCGTCCCTTGAGAGCGGGCTCTCCACGCAAGCACTGGCCAAAGGCTCGAAGGGCGGGCCCACGCGAACACTTTATTACTCCTGAGTATCTTACAAGCGCATCAGAGGGCCGAAGGCCCCATGCATCCCTTCAGAGCGCGCTCTCTACGTGAGTCCGAGGGCCAAAGGCCCGAAGCGTCCGTTCAGAGTACGCTCTCGAATACTCTACTCTTGAATGTGTTACAAGCGAGCCTGAGGGCATGGCACGCGAGGCGGCAGGCCGAGCTAGGTACGAAGGTCTGTAGCGCCCCTAGGGGCGCGCTCTCGGACACCCTACCCTCGACTGTTTTACAAGCGAACCTGAAGGCCACAGGCCCAAGGCGAGCGGCAAGGCATGCGAGGCCGAAGGCCGAGCTCCGTTTAGGGCCGATGCCCGAGGGCCGAAGACTCGTAGGGCAAGCCAACGCGGCCACACACTCCCCCCACTCTTTTAGAAACAACACTCACACATTCACCAAGTGGACACACGCTCGGTCCGTGCAACGTTTCAGTTACAAATCTCTCTCCCGCTTTTCGCTTCCAATCGCAGTTTTTCACTTCTCATTTGCGAGTACATACTTAACCGAAACAAGTCAGATTAGGAAAATACAAGTCAAAGTACAACACAGGTATCAGGCAAAAACTAGTCCTACTAATCATACTAATATTATAGGTATAAATGCGAAAGTTTGGATGTTTGATGTTTAGATGTTTGTTACTCAACCACGCTTAAACGGCTCAACTGATTTGTATGAAATTTTGCACAAATATATTTTATAGCCTGGATAATTTTGGATACTTATAGGATATTTTTTATCCCGGCTCCACGCAGACCAAGGGCGGAAGCTAGTTGTCTAATAAAGCTGCTTGCGTGGGTCCATATTGGCTAATATAAACTTGATGTGTCGTTTTTTTTTAGTAATACTGCTTTGTAATCATAATCATCACTCTTCATAATTTTTTTCTTCCTACCTTTTATGTTCCTAAATTTGTGTAACTATCATCGGAACTCATAAAGAACAGTTTTCATAAAATGTTTCTTCATAATGTCATTACTAAGAACAGACTTGAACTCATAATTTGGCTTTTCATAACAGTTTCCTTCATAATGGATATATATATCGTAATCTTGTTAGTCCTAATATCATAACCATAAGCCGAACGCGTTAAAAGAAAAGGTTTGTTTTAAATTTCAACTACCTATTTGATATTGGATAAGCTGTTGACATCATTCGTATTCGAGTGTATTTAATATTTTTTTGCAAACAAGTTTTTCCGCTCTTTTATAAAAAAAATAACCTCGAAGACGAAAGCGGGAGCGAAACTCCCGCTTCCGTCTTCTAACCTATCCGCGATCCGAGTCGGTTTTGCCACCAAGTCCCTGTTCCCCACTGCCTACTTGAACTTATACACCACTATCTTGGCAATGGTTGATCTCAGAGAAAAGTTATTTTTTATACAAAATTATGCAATAACTACTTGTATGTATAGAAATAAATAAGATATTAAACTATATTGCAAAAAAACGTTACCTATGATATAAAAGTATATAAACATAGATTAGTAGTAACAGAGATACTTATTAATTTTGTATTAAGCAGTAACGCTGCTAACGAAATTATAAATTTTAAATTGAAGGAAAAATTGAAAAAAAAAACAAAGGAAAAATTTAAAAATTTAATGCTCCGAGCCGGATTCGAACCGGCGACCACAGGCATTCATGGCCCGTCGCTACTGACCAACTGAACTGCTTTGTTCCGATAGCTCAGTTGGTTAGTAGCGACGGGCCATGAATGCCTGTGGTCGCCGGTTCGAATCCGGCTCGGAGCATTAAATTTTTCAACTTTTCCTTTAATTAAAAAAATTTCGGAAATCCAATAATCGAAGTTGCAATTTTATATGAACTTTGGCGCACCCGCTTGCGTTTATTATTTTATTATTTACTATCTTCCGCCCACGACTTCGTCTGGGTGGACTCGGGATAAAAACTCCTAAGTATATTTTAATCCAGGCTATAAACTACCTTCGTGCAAAATTTCATCTAAATCGGTTGAGCGATTTAAGCCTGATTGAATAACAAACATCAAAACATTTAAACATCCAAACATCCAAACTTTCGCATTTATAGCCCGACCAGGAAAATAAAAAACTTCGCCATATTGCGGAAAACTATTGGAACTAATTTCCTCAACTGGCAACAGTAACTTTGAAGACGTCATCCATGCCATCTGTCAATTGTTGTCAAAGTGAGTTGTCGTTGGTACGTGTTGTATTGCGTTAAAATGCCGAAAATAATTAAATGCGACTTAAGAAAAATGATTTACAATATGACGAAGTATCTGTATTTACAATATTTACAATATGTAAAGTCCCGAAAATAAATTATAGTACGTTTAATATGCTTTCAAATGACACCTCACACGAAGCAATCAGTAAAATACAACCCGAGATTTGAACAAAAATCGATGACCGTAGGCCGCCATCTTTGTGACGTTACAGCTATGTCCTTCCCCCTCTCCCTTAACTAAAACTGGTGGATTCGTACTCTGGAGACAACAAGGAACACATCCATACCAGTTTTAGGTATATAGAAGAGATGTCCACGAGAATCGTGAAGGAGACGACTTTTGCGATTTTGCCACCGTACTAACCCCCATACTGCCATGCATGCGTGAAAGATATGGAAGAACACGTAACATCTTCCTTTCCTTTTTACAGTCGCTGATGGTGATGGTGATGGTGTATGTAACAGACCTTAGCCATGATCGTGCCCGTCGCCTTGCCCACAAATTCGTCGTAATAAATGGGGTAATGCTTAGGGGTGGTGGTGGTCCTGGCGGTAAAGGTGCGGCAGGAGCGATAGCCTTTCCTTATCAGTTCATCCTTCCAGCTCTGCAATATTAACTATGGTTATATATATATTATACTATTAAACGAGCAATATTTGTATATTTACAATCACGTTCTCGGAAAAGGCTCTAACGATTTTCGACTCGATAAAACCGATGAATATATAACCGAAATAAAACATGTTTTCTAGGGTTCCGTACCCAAAGGATAAAAACGGGACCCTATTACTAAGACTTCGCTGTCCGTTCGTCTGTCTGTCACTAGGCTGTATCTCAAGAACCGCGATAGCTAGACAGTTGAAATTTTAACAGATGATGTATTTCTGTTGCCGCTAGAACAAAAAATACTAAAAACAAAATAGAATAAATATTTAAGGGGGGCTCCCATACCACAAACGTGAATTTTTTGCCGTTTTTTATAGATAATGGTACGGAACCCTCCGTGCGCGAGTCCGACTCGCACTTGGCCGGTAAATTTTTACCTAAACGGAAATAGTTGGATCTAAGATCTATAGTAAAATTCCACTTAGCATTAAAAGTACGAACACCATTTCAGTTTTTAACTCGCACTTAAAAGCTTTATTGGTAAAGAAGGCCTGCGAGTATTACTCAGTGAATGAGTTCATCGATGTGAATAATGAGACCTGATGTTTATTTTATTTTGTTTTGTATTCCATATATTCTAAATTATCCAAATTGACATTTCTAAATATTGTAATTACTATTTAATTGAATCCCTGTATTTTTTATCCTTATTTTTTCTTTAAGTGAAATGTATATGAACAATGACAATGTATGATTATTACTGAATAAATGATATGATATGATATGATATGAATCTATCATTTTACCGAAAATCGTTTAATTGATTCTCATTTCCCATAAGACTTTTCGCAGAATTTAATCATCACTTGGGAATAATTCATTGAACTTCGTTAGATAACTCATACATTTGCTCGAATTACCTTTTACACAAGGATCAAGTCATCGAATTTTACTTCATTATTTTATTAGTCCATCGTCCAAGCGGACCGTGGGCTCCCTCAGGGCACAACCGGGAACAATGCTGGGAGGATGACCATTTTATTTGTCCATCGACATAGGTAGTCGTTCATCGAATCACCTTTACTGTAATTTTGGTTTCACATTTCACATCAAAAAGATGAAATCACTTTTCACAAGTAGCTAAATCAATACACATATATGTACAACATAAAAAACCAGCCAAGTGCGAGTCGGACTCGCGCACGGAGGGTTACGTACAATTATCTATAAAAACGGCAAAAAAAATCACGTTTGTTGTATGGGAGCTCCCTTAAATATTTATTTTATTTTGTTTTTATTATTTGTTGTTATAGCGGCAATCTGTTAAAATTTCAACTGTCTAGATATCGCGGTTCTTGAGATACTTACAGCCTGGTGACAGACAGACGGACGGACAGCGAAGTCTTAGTAATAGGGTCCCGTTTTTACCCTTTGGGTTCGGAACCCTAAAAAATAAAAACACAAACAGAAACAAAAACATACACTTATAACATTCCTAGCCCAAGTCTAGTCAAACAAGCCCCCGCGAGTTGTACCCGGTGCAAAGCTGCCCATCACGCTGGCCGCGTTACCTCGTTGGATGCGATTGCCAATCTTTGCACCAGGTACGAACCCGCGCGAGCATCGGAACCTCTGACTTTAATTCGACGCCCCACCTCTTTTATGAAGGCTAACACCTCAGACCCCCAGCACCCTGTCGTCTCAAACGCTAGAGGTATAAAATAATTATTATTTTGGAGGGCTGAGTATTTGTCCCTTTTTCTAGCCGCAGCAAACTCCGCTGCAGCACCAGCTGTCTGCACCGTTCAGCTGAGGTGCGAGGCGGCAAAGGTACGCACGTGGCGTCCCACAAGAGGCACTTCTCCCTCTGCCATGGAACCAAAGTTAGCCCGGCTGGCCTTTTGCCATCTGTGCGACAAAGGCCAGGTGGTTCCAGTAAACATGGAATGTTAGCGGAAATTAGACCCTCCGAACGATGTCTTTGAGAGCGTGGTGTCGTGGAAATCTTCCTGACCCCGTAGCATAGACAGCCTTGTCACACGATAAGTGACAAGGTAGAGCGTCCGTCACTAGCTGACACCGTTCAATAGAACGAGACGGACGCTCTATCTTGTCACTTATCGCGTTAAAATAAGGCCGACCATGATACGGGGTCTGAACAACGACAACAACTCAACGTGTGATAAGCATTGGCTCCCCCACCATAGATCTCTCTCTGGTGAGGTAATAGGGCACAGCGAAATGTCATCCCGCTCGAATGTGGAGCAACCCAACTGGGGAAGTACTCCGCCTTGCAGGAGACCACAGCCATAATAACACTACTACTTGCTCTGTAGTAGTGTTGTGTTCCTGGTGGTGAGCAAGGTCGCCAGAGCTGCCGAGGATGCGTTGTGTTGAGAGCGAGGGAATTTGTTCCTTCAGCCGTCGACACGGCGAATCCTCAAACATATCAAGGGTCGGCAACGCCCATGTTACTCCTTTGGAGTTGCATGCGTCTATAGGCTGCGGTGTCCGCTTACATCAGTACGCTTGTTTGCCACCGTCGTTGTATAAAATAAAAAAAAGATCCGCAGATGCATTTATGAGGTATACAAATTTAACTACCTGAGGGCTGAGTATTTGGTGAGTTCAGATAAACAAGGTAGTTAATTAAGAAGTCGAGTTTATTCACTTGTTTACACACATTAGGTTATTGTATATGGGATTAGGTTAACACGAACTATATGGTGGGAGAGTGTTGTGAGCGCTGCGCTATACCGCGGCAGACTGACTAGCCGTCCCGGTCGCTCTGGCTTGTAAACAGTGTTGCTGAATCAGCATGTAGCGAGTAGCTACATCACTCCCCCCCTTTTTTGAAAAACGGAGAAAAAAAGAAAAAAAAAATTGAACAATCTTTGGAAACAACACTAACAAAAATGAAAATCGGTAGGTATAAGAAAATAGTAAAAAGAATGTAAACACTTGCAAAAACATAAAAATAAAAAAATAAATGTAAACAAAGTATACAGTTTTTCATTCCTTCTACGGAACCCTGTTCGTGTTTAGTACACTGGCGCCTGCGTCCTAGGCGTAACATTGATCTGCGTCGGCGGTGGCATCTTGCTGACAGTGTTTAGAAGCCATTTCTTTGCACAGTTTTTACATTTGATCCTTATGACGTAACATAAAGTTAACAGGAGCACTATTCCGCAGATTAACAACCCAATTCCCACATAATTGAGTTTGTTTTCCACTTGACTTGACAAATTTTGGACGGTGGCTACCGCTACTGCATTGTGGTTGTTTTCTTCTTTACTTTGCGAATAACCCATCTTGCTTTCTTTAATCGATAAAATCATGTACCGAATATGTTGCGTGAAATTAATGGTCTGCTTTAGTTTTGTTGAAATGTCTAAGAAGAAAACAATCACTTTAGCTTACATGACAGAACCGTGTTCTATTTTACTCTATACACGGTTCACAGTACACTTATGTCCGCAGTACAACATTGTCATAACAATTCTCATTGCGTGATGCTTACTATCGTGCATACTGTGTGCTATGTTGCTGACTGTGCTCTGTACTTTGTCCGCTTGCCGTTGGCCTAGTTAATACAATGTAAAATGTGTTTAAAAACCATTTGAAGGTACAGTTGACGCAACTGAATGTTTGGCATGCAGTTGCGTCGATTGTACTTTGGGAGATTGTGGTACCCAAAATCTCTGGGCCCGCCTTGACATGTTACACGTAAATGCATATTAATAATATTAATGAGTAAATGGTAGCGACTATTCTGAACCCACTCTGCAATAATTAATTAAAAGAGTTCCATTTACATGAAAACCGACACCATGCAGTGTTTCAGAATAGCCGCGCCGTGATCCCAAAAAAAATAAACTTAATTACGAACAATGCTGCAATGAGCATAGTGGGCTATTTTGGCCCAGTGTAATGTTGAAATCTACACATACAATTTTGAATGATTTGAAAATAGTTCACGAGTCGATAAGGTAACGAACTGGCCTGTTGATAACTCTCCCTGTGCGTGTGGTACGAGTACACGGAATTGATATCGGGCTTGGCACATTGTTTTGACTAGTTGTAATGTTTTGTTCTGAGGTGCTTTGTTCATTCTCATTTAATAAGAATGCTGGTTTCAGACGATCTATCGATATTTCCGCTTGCCTATTTTGTAACTGTACTTTAAACATTTTGCTTGATTTACTTATTACTCGATAGGGACCGTCATATGACGGGGTCAATGGTTTCCTCACCATGTCATTCCGGATAAAAACATGGGTACAGTTATCGAGTTCTTTATAAACGAAAATTTTCCTGTGATTATTTGCCCTTTGATGTGGAATTGGTTTGAGATTAGCGATTATACTTCTAAGTTTTTCGACATATGCCGCCGGGTCTAAATTACCTACCTGTGATGAATTATAGAAGTCTCCGGGCAGCCTGATCGCCTGTCCGTACACCATGTCTGCGGCACTAACGTCACTGTCTGTTTTGATGGCTGCTCTCAGCCCCAGTAATACTGTCGGCAGTTCCTCCAGCCAGGATGCGTTATCTGCTAACCGGGCTGTAAGTGCTGCCTTCAGAGATCTATGCCATCGTTCCACCAGACCATTGCTCATTGGGTGGTATGCTGTGGTGCGATTGCGTGTTATGCCTAAAAATTTCATTAAACATGCGAATAGCTCGCTCTCAAATTGCCTACCTTGGTCAGTGGTTATTTGTATCGGCGCTCCGAACCTGCAAATCCAGTGCTCGTAGACCGTTTTTGCCACCGTCTCCGCCGTCATGTCCTCTATAGCAATAGCTTCTGGCCAACGGGAAAACCTGTCAATCATTGTAACCAGATACCTATGACCATGTTGGGTGGTAGGTAATGGGCCTACCAAATCTACATGTACATGCTCGAATCTTCCGGCCGGCTGGAATTCTCCTAAATGTGAGATGACATGCCTACTCACTTTACTCCTTTGACATTCGACACACGCCCTGGCCCATGTACCAATGTCCTTATTCATACTTGGCCAGTAAAATTTTCTAACCAACATTTTCCTGGTGGTTCTAATACCAGGATGGCTGATGTTATGTACTGATTCGAAAATATTCTTTCTATATGTGATCGGTACCACAGGCCGTGGCGTGTTTGTCGAAGTTTCGCAATATAAAACTTTGTCCGAGCTCGGAATGTCTACGTATGCGAAATGTGATTCACTTGAGTCTGACCTCGATAGGCTAACATCCGCTCGCTGCGCCTGAGCCAATTCTACGAAATCGACAACTGTGGGACACGTTATAGTTTCAATTCGCGACAATGCGTCGGCGACTGTATTTTTAGCCCCCTCGATGTGCCTAATCTCGCTAGTGAATTGACTAATGAACATGAGTCGATTTGCCCTTTTTGGCGTCTCATTGGCGGTACCCACCTTACTCAATGCGAAAGTGAGAGGTTTGTGATCTGTGTACACAATTAGTTCCCTGCCTTCTACCAGGTACCTAAAATGTATTATGGCCATGTAAATCGCTAACAGCTCTCTGTCAAACGTAGAGTACCCTTTTTGCGTGGGCGAAAATGCCTTGGAGAAATACCCAAGAGGTTTCCATATGTTGCCTATCTTCTGT
This sequence comes from Epinotia bilunana, assembly GCA_947049275.1. Classification (NCBI taxonomy): domain Eukaryota; kingdom Metazoa; phylum Arthropoda; class Insecta; order Lepidoptera; family Tortricidae; genus Epinotia; species Epinotia bilunana. The sequence continues at coordinate 560,576 of OX346278.1, forward strand.
TGCAGCACGCCTCCGGCCATGGAGCCGGATGCGTCTGTCATGAGCGCTAGGGGAACATTTGCCGCTGGATAAGACAAAGTAGCGGCGCGTTTGAGGCTCTCCTTACTTTGTATAAATGCGGCGTTCGCCTCGTCGTCCCACACAATTTTGGTTTTATCATTTTTCTTGGCATTGTGTAGGAATTTATTCAAATGTGCCTGCGTGTCGGCTGCATGTTTAATGTGCGCTCTATAGAAATTGATCATGCCCAGAAAACGCCTTAGCTGCTCTACGTTTTCTGGCCTAGGGAAATCGATGATAGCTCTCACTTTCTCATCGAGTGGCTCAATACCTGCCGCCGAGACTGCGTACCCTAGGAATTTAACAGCGTGTCTCCCGAAACAGCACTTATTCAGATTGATTGTGATACCGCATTGCTGAAATATCGCACATATCTTTTCCAAATGTAACCTATGGACTTGCTCGGACTCTGAAGCAATAATAATGTCATCAATGTAACAAAATAGAGAGGATTTCTCCCCATGTTTTCCCACGACGTTTTCCGCGCCCTGTAGGATGGAATTCATGAACCTCTGGAATGTCTGCGTTGCATTCCTTAGTCCAAAAACCAACCTTGGGAACTCAAAGAGACCGAAAGGAGTGATAATCGCGGTTTTCTCTATGTCCTCCGGGGCCATCTCTATTACATGATACGCCCTGGTGATATCCAAGGTAGTGAAAACGTTCTTACCTGCCATGCTGTAGGTAAAGTCCTGCAATCTCGGGATGGGGTAGCGGTCGGGTTTAGTGACAGCATTCAGCCGCCTGAAATCACCGCACGCTCGCAGCTGCCCGTCCTTTTTGGGCACCACATGTAAGGGGCTTGCCCAAGGACTTTTGCTAGGTCTGCAAATCCCCATCTCCTGCATCACGCGGAACTCCTCCCTTACCTTATCGAAGCGATCTGGCGGCAAAGGTCTAGCTCTTGCGTATACCGGTGGGCCCTTGGTCTCGATGTAATGTTTTACATCATGCTTCGCTGGCTCCCTGAAATTAACTAATTTGGTGATATCTGGATACTTCTCCAGGATATCACGATAAGGATGCGTGGCCTGAATAGTATGAACCGTTTCTCTCTTACGCACCCTGGACCCATACACACACTTATTGGTGCTATCGACAAGCCGTTCGTTAAATAAATCTACCATTAACCTATTAGCTTTCAAAAAATCTGCTCCCAATATGGGTTGATTAACATTGCATACGATGAATGTCCACACTATAGGTTTCTGTAGGCCTAAATGTAATTGCAGCGAGACCGTCCCGTAGGTTCTTATCTCTGAACCGTTTGCCGCGTAAAGTTTATACGTGCACTCGCGAAATTTTGCGTCACTGAATTTATTTACAGGAAAAACACTTACATTCGCGCCGGTATCAATGAGGTACGCCGTGCCGTCCTTCATGTCGTTGATGCATAGGCGATGGTTACCAGACACCCGTGCTCCCCCCATTGCCGCTCCAGGGAACACGGAGTCTAGTTTCCCTGCCTCGACCTCCACGACGACCCTCCTTGTTGCTGCGACGTGGATGGATGAGACGCCGTCCTGTTCTGCCACGAGCACGGCTGTTGGCAGTTCCTTGCGAACCGCCCGAAACGTTGATGGTACAAACACAAATTCCTGTTACGTGGCGCTTGATTGCTACCCGACGCGAAACTCCCTTGTCTTCTGGTCCAGTTCCCTCTCGCGAATTGCTGTGCTGGGCCACGACGATCCCTTATACTGCTGACCTCCTCGCACAATTGACCGAACTTTTGCGTAAGATTCTGCAGCTCTTGTTTCACGTCAGACTGCTCCTGCCTTCCCTCTGCTAGCTCCTCAATCGCATTGGCTCTGCTGTTCTGTCCTAATCTGTCCGCAAGGCTGCATAGCTCTTCTGTACTCTTATCTTCGTGTGCTATGAGTGCGTACCGTATGTGTGTTGGTAATCTGCGAAGCCACAACTTTTTAACCGTGGGTGTCTCCACTCCTGCACTCTTCCCTAACTCTGTCAGTCGCCTGAAAAACTGTGATGGCCTTTGCTCCCCCATCTGCGTCTCTTGCATTAGCCTGTCGAATTGTTCATCTGCCGACGCCTGCAGACAGCTCAGCAATCTATGTTTAAGAACCTCGTAGTCCCTGTCGTTGCTTTCCAAGATGTCGCTTACGAGAGTCAAGTCATCTCTTCCCAGCTTGCTGATGACGAGGTCATATCTCGCCTCTTTACTTAGTTTTTGAGGGCCCACTATGGCCTCGAACTGCGCAAACCAATTCTTAGGAAGCTCCCTCCAAAACGGCGCAATCCTGCTTGACACGCTGACTGATAAAATTTGCATTGCCGACGCTGCGTCGGCCGCTGGATCTGGCATGGTTTTGAATTTACCGCACTTGATTAATTAACAAAGTTCACTATTTAGTTCAAAAATCACGTCGGGGTCACCACTTTAACTACCTGAGGGCTGAGTATTTGGTGAGTTCAGATAAACAAGGTAGTTAATTAAGAAGTCGAGTTTATTCACTTGTTTACACACATTAGGTTATTGTATATGGGATTAGGTTAACACGAACTATATGGTGGGAGAGTGTTGTGAGCGCTGCGCTATACCGCGGCAGACTGACTAGCCGTCCCGGTCGCTCTGGCTTGTAAACAGTGTTGCTGAATCAGCATGTAGCGAGTAGCTACACAAACATCGCAGCCCAGGCGGAGAGCCACTGCCATACGCATTGAGTCATTGTCGAGGAGTGTTCCTACGTATGGAGCAGGCAAAGCCTGCAACCACGCTCCCGCTTCCGCCCTTGACACCGATTTGAGTCTAGCATCCGCGCCCGTGGCACTATCAATGAGACGGGCAAGCACATCCTTGGCCCCAACATCACCCCACGCTCTCTGCACACGTGGAGCCTCGGGCATCGACGCACTTGGGAAAAGACTCGTCCATTTTGATTGATTCGTAATTCGTTCTGTGTTTTCTAATACACATATTATTTTGATATTATGATTAGGATCACATTTTGTGCAGGGATGGTATCATGCCAACAGACAGGTATACTTTTTGATATAAGTTAATCACAGAATGTATAATTTCGTATTTTTATTTATTTAGTACCTGGGCGACCGAGCCCCACTCGATTGAAAATAGAGCAAACTAATTCACTCATAAGACCTACAGCCAGGATCTATTTTTCACCCCCTTAAACTCTTACATTGCAAATTTAGTCGAAATCGTTGGTGCCGTTTTCAAGAAACGTAGTTACAAATATATAAACCCACAACTAAACATATCTACAAGTAACAATATAGGTAGGATATAATCTGTAGTTGACTCCATCATTGTGATCATCGTAAAAAGGATTTAAACCGAGGCAGTATTTTTTTGTACTTATAGCGACAGTTGGCTTACTCGGCTCATATGTTCATAAGTGCCCGCATGATGGGCAGACGCGTCACGCGACACAGCGCGGACCCCCTGTCCCGAGTAGCGATTATAGTTGATACCCGGGTATCACAGTGTAAGCACATAACGTGTGTTCGTAATATATTTTAACTAAACCGTAAAGGACAATCTTTTATTTACACCCCGCTAGTATATCATGTTTATGTTTTAAGCTGTTTTGTGTACAATAAAGTGCTTAAGTACATATATACATACTTTTAGTGGGTAGCAAAAATGAAAACGTATTTCTTAAACTAAAAATATTACACGAACGTGAACCAACTACATAGCTTCTTGTTGCATGTAACCATTGAACAATTATTCTTTTTTGTTGTCACTGTCATATTTATAAAGCTGTCGTCCGACGTCATGCACGACGGCTAATCACAGCAATGCATTCGTAGATTGAACCATCGCATCCATTTATGTTGGGTAATTGAAAAAGGCTGATATTTTGGGAAGCTGTGATTGGATGTGCAGTTGACAATGCGCGTACCGGGTTTAGGCACGTTTTTGGGTAGACATTTGTAAGGAGCTCGATTTCTATGTGTTTTACGTACGCTGACGTATACCACAAGACCGCGAGCGAGATAGACCCGTCTCCCCGTGAGGGATGATTGATGTGTGTTTACCTGATATATTATATGGCAAATATAATGAAACGGTAACAATATACAAAATCAATTATAAATGAATATTGAGGCTAACCAGCCACTTGATGGATTCGTCGCTAAGCTAAGGGCGATCAGGTCTTCTGGGGGGCCACCAGCGTAGCGCGTTACGGGGCAGTCCCCAGATATAAACCTCGTTGCGGTTGGGTGGAGTTACCATCACCAGCTCGCCCCTGCGGTGCCCATGTACAGACACAGAGCACATCATCTAATAACAAATCACGGAAGGCATAAAACCCGTACCCAAAAGATGTCGGAGACCTCGTAATCCGTAATCCGGTATTCCTGCTGTATGGCCCAGAACATGCCGGTGAAGTTCATGCGCCGCGGCTCGGGCCGGGGCGAGGGCGTGTCCCAGGGGCACTTCACTCTGCAACCAATTTGTTACACCTAAGGGACGTGCGGCTCCTTGCAGCGGTGCAGTCGCAAAGAGGCCACGATACAGTCGCGACGATGTCGCTGGGCATATACCCTCGCACACGTAAACACGATTCTGCGTCTCGATACAGCATCGCTACGGTCGCGATACAGAATCGATACAGTCCCGATGCAGCATCGATGCCGTCGTGGGCCCCACCCCACTCTTCCTACACCCGATATCACGCGCGAGACAGCCGCGCGTTAGTAGCAATACCAAATCAATACGCGTTTGCATTGTCGCAGAAGCGATGCTGAGTTAAAACAGCGCGGCTGTATTGCGACAGTGGCGCGTTTGTATCGCTACTGCATGCACGTTGCAAATGCGACAAGGGGCGGCATGCCGCGATACAGTAGCGCGTTCACGAAACGCTTGACTGAATCGCTGCAAAATCTCGCAGTTTGTAAAAATCTACTCAATCCTCCCTAAGTATAAAATCTTTCAATCTCGTCAAATTACTTTGGGTCGGTGAGCCATAGAGTAAGTAAGTAAGGTAAAAAACTCAAGAAATTATACATTCGCCAGCATTCATTCATTTAAACAGTGCGCGTAAAAAATATCTGACACGAATCTGCTTTTAGGGGCGCTAGACCGTGGCTGATGGTATCCTATCGCAATCACTGAATTTCATTGCCGGCTGTATCGTCTGTCCGAACTAAATCGTTTCTTTTTTAATACTTATCGTGTAGAAGTAGAACCATATGTCATAGCTTCAGAGAAAGACGACCGCTTTAGCCTAGTTCGTAGTGACCCTGCCTACGAAGCAAGAGGTCCTGGGTTCGAATCCCGGTAAGGGCATTTATTTGTGTGATGAGCACGAATATTTGTTCCTGAGTCATGGATGTTTTCTATGTATTTAAGTATTTATTTATCTATCTATATAAGTATGTTTATCGTCGTCTAGTACCCATAGTACAAGCTTTGCTTAGTTTGGGACTAGGTCGATTTGTGTAAGATTGCCCCCTAATATTTATTTATTTAAAAACTAACAGTTTAGGATAAATAAAAATTCGAACAAACGATACAATTGCGAAAAATAACAATTTTTAGTGATTCAGATAACCGTGTCAGATATATTTGCAGGCTTTGCTATGGCAGATATTAATGCTGGTGACTGTCCGTACTTGAGTTTATTGTGAGTAGGCTGAATTACATCAAGGTAGTCTATTGAAAAAGCAACTCTACCCCGTATAAGATTCCAATTCCAATGGCAATGCCATTGGTGGAAATCAGTTCCGAACTTGTAGGAACAAATTTCCACCAACAATCATTCATCACGAATACTGAATAATCACCGAATATTCGGCGCATCTCTAGTATTTATATCCTTAATCGCGGAGTCCCGGGATTCGGGGATTGCCCATTGATGCTATTGGGATCCGTGCCCCCATTTATGTTATGTAGATTGAGGTATTTTACAGTCGAGTTCGTAAATATATGTACGTTCCCATAGGTACAAAAATATCTATGCAACCTTATACCCTTAACAATAAGGTCGTGTGTGAACACTGTGGGTGCACATATTTTCGAACTCGAGTGGTATACATGTATTTATGTTGAACGTCATACCTGAATCCCCTTCGGTCAAAACACAGAAACAGACAATCGTAATACGAGTCCGTGCAATTAACAACTTTTTTTGTTCTCCTCGTGAACCTGGCGGTCGGAAAAATGGCGGTTATTACACTTAACATCATATTTTACAAGTAAATATTCCGAGCTGAATTCGAACCCGCATTCGTTAGTAGGCCTGACGGCTTAATACCTTAATTCTAATAAGGGCATTCCAAATTAAAAATACATATATTAATGTGGCAAATATGCTTTGTAAGTCTAATTTTATATCATATCTTATGATTTATTTATTAACTTTATTTATTTATTTTAATACATACATACATTCACGCCTTTATCCCTAAAAGGGGTAGGCAGAGCACATGAAACTTGTGTTCCAGTGCCACTTTTAGCATCAATGTGGGTATAAAAGATCGACAAAATGTGATATCGCTGTGACAGATTGCTAGCCCATCGCCCACAACACACTTCAACCCTGTACCCTTAGTCGACTCTTACGACACCCACAGGAAGAAAGGGGGTGGTGCTATTCTTACCCGACACCACACGGGGGATTTATTTAAATAATTTAGTTGATGATGCAAACACAGATAAGTGTTAGGTAAATAACGTTGCCATATCATGTGCAGATTTTATATCATGTTGATTTGATAAATATATGTATGTTTAGGTTAGTTTAGTATAAAACTATGATGCTACACCCTATATGGGCCATGTCTGTAGTGGTTAGATTTTAAGAACACACTGTGATACTGATTACTTATCATGCTCAGTATTTATTGATCATAAGAAATACATGTCAATATTAATATAGACTAAGCTTAGGTTATTATCATAGCTTTTAATTATATTATAAATAAAGTGGTTGCAGCGAATAGATGAATATGTATTTTTGCACAGACACACAAATGACACAATACACATGTCAAATGCAATACCTATTTACATTCTGCAACAAATGCAACATCTATTTATATTCATTACATGTTTTTTTCTTCTTTTGTGAATTTAAAATGTTTATTTATTTTAAAAACAGAAGTAAATACTCAACAGATAATAAAGGCTTAAAACTAAATAAATCGTCTCGTTTTTTATTTCGCTGAATATCTTAACATTCCCGCAATTATTCGAAATGATATCTCAGCGGCATAAACTTCCTGTGCGACCAGAATACCAATATAACATTTGTAACAATGAACAAAAAACTGCTTTCCTGCGCAAAAGTGTAGTGAGAATGGCTCCCAAAATCTACAATATGATACCAAACTGCATAAAAGCACAGGAAATGGCTAATTTTAAAAATAAATTGAAATTGTATCTAGTAAATAAGTGCTTTTATTCTCTTAATGATTTTTTTGATGACATTTAACACAATATTATTGTTATTAATTATTTATTTGATAGTTTTAATTGTTTTATTGTTATTAATTTTACTTGTAACTTATTAAAATTTGATAATCATTTGAATTTGTAAAATTTAATGTAATGTATTACTTGTTTGTGGTTAGTTACTATTTTATAAAAAAATAAGAAGACATTTGGTAAAAGAAATGTTTCTTCTGAAGCCCAATAGGCAAAAACACGGAGTACATTGATATTAGAATAAGACCTTATTTTTTTCACCTGTGTTTTACAAATAAATATTTCTATTCTATTCTATTCTATTCTATTCTAAAAATAACTTTAATAACTAGTGAGTTCAATTCATACTTTTGTAGTACCTACAATAGTTTACAACGATATGTATTAAGCTGAAAGTACTGAATATAATTGAATTTAATACCGAGGGGTTACGCCTTAGTGGGGGTGATATACGACAGAAACTTTATTAAATGGCACTAATTTCTAAAATCAAAAATCGACACATTTTGAATCCCGGCATTCCAGGATGGCCTATTGATTGACCTCGGAAATCCGTATTATCTCCATCAATCTCTTAGGATTACGAGATAGCCATATTACAACCCCGAGACTCCTAACAGCAAAGTCCCGGGATTCCGGGATTGCCCATAGTAATTCCCGGGTTCGGTGTAGTTGATACGCACGCATAAGGAGTAACCGCCGTCACAAAGACGGGGGTGGGGCGGGGTCGGGGCGTGGACGTCGTCACGAGGTATGCCGGCAACGTCACTGTGGGTTAAGCAGATTTATCAACTCTTGCACGATATGGTTAGACTTAAGGTGCTGGTAGACTTGAGATGGAGCGATCGCCGTGTTTGTCGATCTGAACAAGGAACAGAGCCAAGCATAGAGCCAAACATCGCTACGAACATTTTCATGGTCATTCTAGCGAACGCTAGTAAATGCTTGTCAAAAATGTATTCTTCACGAAGATATCAGACTTGACGGTGGTGTAACAACTGCTCGGCTCGGCAAAAAGCTCGAAGCAAATTCACTGTCGTTTCGCTAGAATGCTCTCCAGAGCGCTCGCTAAAACGCTCCTGTTTATTTTGTGAGCTTTGTAAAATATTAGTTACAAGTGAATGGTCAAATCTATCAGCACCTTTAAAGCCGTGTGTTGTATGGTTGAGATTATGTAATTTGGCTCACTTTTTATAAAACTGTCATTGGAATCAGAATCTTCCTCCTAGGCCAGAATCGTTGCTTTTTGAATGGAGAACTTTGATGCCATTCGACGAACTCAAATAATCTCAAGTTTAACTTACGTAAGAATTGTCGTCTCCCTCCAACGTCAGGGGGGACGGCTTCCCCGGACGCCGGTCGAACGCCACCCTCGTTGTACGCCGTCCACGACGCGTTCTTGTCCTCCTTGGACGCCGCTCTCGTGTCTTTCATCTGTGGCATCGGGCATGGCAGAAAAACAAGGTATGTCATTCCCAAGACAGCTCGAGACGATTAATATTAACCTGCCCTGCGTCATCAGCATCTTAAATGTATCGCGGCGAATCTAGATATCTATGACAGCTGTCATCTCAGTACAATTTATATTTTAAGATTAGATGATAGTTGTCATAGGGTGTCGTAAGAGTCGACTAAGGGAACAGGGTTGAAGTGCGTTGTGGGCGATGGGCTAGCAACCTATCACTACGACATCACATTTGGTCGAGCTCTTATACCAACATTTATGCTAAAGGAGGCACTGGAACACAAGTTTCATGTGCTCTGCCTACCCCTTTTAGGGATAAAGGCGTGATTGTATGTATGTATGTATGTATGTCATAGGGACCAAGATTTGCTGCGATACGTATAAAAATGGCGGACTGCCAGTGTTGCCACACTTTAAAAGTAAATTACCCGAGTGAATCGGATTACTTCACTTACTTTAATCAATATATATACGCTAAACTAGTATTTTTTAAACATTAATCATGCATTAACAAAACTCATTGTTTGTACAGCATGGCTATCATAAGACGGCGCGCGAGCTTTCTCGATTTTTCTTGGACTATCCGTCTCTCTTATTAGAACACTTAGACCAAGAGGTATAGTGCGAGAAAACTCGAGAGTATGTCGCGGCCGTCTCATGATAGACGTGCAGGAGACGCTACTCGGGCCGATATCGGCAGGACTGCATGCTGGCCGCCATTTGGTTCGGCCCGTGTGCGTGTCGGAAGCACGGCGGCCAGCCAAATCAAAGGTCACTCCATTTTCTGTGACGTTATTGCGGCAGTCCTGCCGATTTCACTCGTGTAGGGTCTCTTTATGGAAGATAGACAATGGTAACATTTGTGTGCAAACTTCGCACAATGGTAACATTTGTGTGGCGCAGGCAGGACACGTTGTCGGCAATGACATACCTGGTTTTTATCTGCCATGATCTGTAGTCTCTCCGTCCGTACACCAGGCGTCCGTGTGGGCGTGTAGGTCCGCGTCGTCTCAGTGTGTACGGGGTAGTGCCGCATGGAATGCATGTAAGGGGCCCGGATGGGGTATTTTCGTGTTTCGAAGCGGACGATGTCGTGGGCTCCGACGAGGCTCTCGACCACACCAGGTCGGACTGGGGAGAGGAAGTCAATATAAAGCGAGTAGATTGGTTATATATATGCAAAATGTTAATTTTTGAAGAACTTGCCACGATTTTGAGGGACCGTGGAAGTGGTGTGAGATGTGAGCGGAGATCACACTACCTAATGGTGAACGAAACATTTCGCTCCTAACTTATGCTCCTACATCGATATTTTATACATAATACCTACCGATATAGCCCTCCGAATCGCTAAACTTAAGTGGCAGTGGGCGGGGCACATTGCACATAGAACCGATGGCCGTTGGGGCGGAAAGGTTCTCGAGTGGCGACCACGTACCGGAAGGCGCAGCGTGGGTAGGCCCCCCACAAGGTGGACTGATGACCTGGTAAAGGTCGCGGGAGTCCGCTGGATGCGGGTGGCGCAGGACCGGTCATTGTGGCACTCTTTGGGGGAGGCCTATGTCCAGCGGTGGACGTCTTTCGGCTGATATGATTGATGATTGATTGAATACCTATCCTATTATTAATCTGAACGTATGAATTATTTGTAGTACACAAACATTTGTGGAGCTGATCGTGTGCGACCCCGACTTTTCTACCAGAAAAGTTAAGTGCCTACTTAGTGAACCAATGAGGGCTTTTCAACCTTTTTTACTGGTGAAAGGACTAGATGTCAAACGTTTGCAATTAATGTGGTGACTACTACTGGCTCTATAGGTATACTAGGTATGTGGTCGCCAGAGCTCGCGAGGGTGCGCTGTGGGAGCGAGGGACCTGTATTTGTCTCTAGCTGTCCACACAACTCCTTAAATCAAAAAGGGTCGACAACATTCGTGATTCTTCTGATGTCGCATGTTATAGGCGAAGGTTTCTGCTTACCATCAGGCAGCCGTGTGCTTGTTTACCACCATTGTAGTAAAAAACGATCGTTGTACTCACACCTCTGCCCGACCTGCGGGTAGTCCTCGTCCCACCCCTGCACGCGCACACTGTAGATGACCTCGCTCGTGCGCTGCCGCGCCCGGGTGTGCTTGTCTCTGAAACCGCGCTCGACAGGTCCCTCTGCTTCGCTCCAGTGTGGAATGTCAGTTAGTTTGCTTGGCTGAGTGGACTCGGTGCGGGGGCTGTGTACCGAAATATACAAATAGCAGGAAAATGATTAGTTAATCCAAGGGATTGGCAGTGGCCTGATGACCTTGTAAAGGTTGCGGGAGTCCGCTGGATGCGGGTGGCGCAGGAATGGTCTCTTTGGCACTCTTCGGGGGAGGCCTACGTCCAGCTGTGAACGTCTTTCGGATGATATGATGATGATGACGATGACGATGAAACCAGGGAGGATTCGGTAGGGGTTTATTTTATTTATTTAATAACTTCAAATTGCAGGATACAATTTTACCCGTAGGGTGTCGCTAAATATTAATTACAAACTAAAGATCAACGTTCCGTGTCGCCTGTCGACCCAGCGCTCCAGGTGAGGCAGTATCGCTCCAACCGTCGAAAGGCCAAATTCTGCTGATTCTAGCTCCTCCTTCACACGCAGCGCAGCGCAGCGGCACAGGCGCACTTCATCTCTACCCAGTCAGGGAATTCCCCTACTCTTCTCCGTGGAAAACTAACCTGGTGGTACGCGAGGGATGGGCCGTGCTAGGAACAGTAGCAGGATCGGTGTTCGGTATGATGATAGCGGGCTCCTCGTACTGGATCGCAGGCTGCCCCAGCAGTTTCTCTATCACATCTGCACATGTCACAAGGTTAAGGTTAAGGGTGAGTGCCCACGAGAGTTGTGCTGGCCGCGCTGGCGAATCGTTCGGAAACATTCGGGTTTTCCCGGTCAACGGGACAGCGGCTACCCTCTGTTAGCCGAGCACAATCGACGCGCCGTGATCGCGCTGACGCGTTCGCCGGCTGATATCCCCTCCATGTCCGCTTTTGCCTTCCCCTCAGCACATTTTCGAACGAAATCCAACGATTTTAACAAATTTTTTCGATACCTTTCCACCGATATTTTTGCATGACTATTTTTTGGGGATTACATATTAATTAATCTCGCGTCAGAAAAAAGCTAATACAGCTGAGCCCACATGAAAATTATTATTATTTTGGTATTTTTAATTAACGCTGGCTACCCCTTGCCACCACCCGATCGATTTAAAAAAATTGGGTGCACAGGGAGTACAGAGCACCTGTTTGAAAATAAAATTAAAGTCGCTGGGCACACATTAAAAAAAAAATCTCCACCCCTCTACACCCGCACCCACCGCCCGCGGCCTGCCAGCACGAAGATTATCGGAAAAGTTTGTTCAGGGAAGTAGCTAACGGAGTTTCAATACAGCTGAAGCCACATGACCGATTTGGTCGCTAGCTCTTAGACCATAATGGTCAGTAGTAGAAATGCTACATCGCAAAATAACCACACTTGCGTAACGGCTACAATGCAAATGGGCCACTTTGTATTAACATGACTAAAACAAAAATTAGGGCTTTAAAGCCCAATATCTCGCAAACGAATCACTGATTTGAAAAATGGAATTTTGAAAACCCATAATATTTTTGAACGAGCTATTCAACGATACCCCACACCATGGGTTTAACGAGAAAGAAAAATTACATCCACGCTTTAGGTGTAGGGGAGGTAACCCGAAAAATTTTTATTCAAGATTTTATGCTTCCGTGTTGTCGGCGTGTTTCATTTATATAACCATGCCGAATTACAGTTTTCTAGTAGTAATGGTTACTGAGCTAAGCCGAAGACGGACATGGCGAATCTATAAGGGTTCCTTGTTGACTACGGAACCCTGAAAAAGACTACAGCTATTCCTGTTGGCAAGGTGTTGTATTAGTAATACACAACTAAAATAATTGTTGTTCAAAAGATAACCCTCAATTTTATCTTCTTTCTTAACCGCCTTTGCAAAGTCAGGGATCGCAGCAGAGTCGTTGATGGACGATTCTCCATGACTGTCGATGGACTCATCGTCAGGGTTTTCAATATAGTCTGTGAATAAACGAATTTAATTTATTTAAACTACGACGGTGGCAAACAAGCATACGGTCTTCCTGATGGTACACCCAAGTGTAAAACCAATTATGTAATATAAAAAAGATATTACATCTTTTTTATATTAAGTACATCATTGTGTAAAACTATGGTGTGTAACTTACTTATAAATATATCCCATCGCTCTTCTGTCAGCGGATTAAAAATTTGGTACATATTTATGAGAGGATTAAATTGATACCTACATATTTTTGCTCTTGACTGTACCTAAGGACTCACAATACAATACAATACAAATACTCTTTATTGCTCACCTCACCCAGATAAAGCAGTTACAAAAGAATACACAGAGATACAGGGAGAAAGTACAAGTAAAGCAACAGGCGGTCTTATCGATAAAGAGTTATCTCTTCCTGACAACATTTACCTATCGGCGCATGCGATTCCAGGCCCCGTATCATGGTCGGCCTTATCACGCGATAAGTGACAAGATAGAGCGTCCGTCTTGTTCCATCGAACGATGTCAGCCAGTGACGGACAATCTATTTTGTCACTTATCGCGTGATAAGGCCGACCATGATACGGAGTCTGAAGAATAGCAAACTATTTTTTGATTTGAAGATTCGTTGTGTGCCTTTGCACTTTGCCTTGAAACTTGTATACCTACTTGACATTATTTGGTTGGCCGAATTTCATCAAAGAAGTCCATTCAAAAAGGAACTCTACCGTACAAGGTATAAGATCCCAATTACAATGACAGTTATATAGAAAGTAGGCCAAAAAATACAGCGAATTTAAGTTGTTCATACAAAACTTGTTTTTGCTGTTTTCGTTTGTTTTATAAACTGGAACCATATATAAACTAATTAAAGACATAGATATACCTCATGTCATAGTATATGCAAAATTTCGTCACAATCCAACACGCAGTTTTAAAATGAGAAAGAAACTCCGTTTGAAGGTGAAATTCGGCCGAGCTTACTGCGGACTAATAAATAATCTCAACATCTCAACCATTTGTGTTTGCATTTGTGCGCAACTACATGTTGGAATAAGACCAGTTTCAGGATAGTTTCCACCGAACGGCACGCATCGGACCGGAACGGATTTTACAATCTTTAAACGATATTAAGTAAATCGTGTTCACAGTGTTTAAAGTCTATCACCAAGCCGCGCACAGCAGCTTGACAGCGGTTGTCCTCCGCGACAGCTGAAAGTATGCTGCGACGCGCAATCGAACCCGAAACGAATGGCTCCGAGAAGAGGATGGCACGGCCCCGGCCGGTGCCTTTATATTGTTCGACTAAGCGGGGGCACTGATGCTGTGCCCAAAGATAAATGATATTCCGTAAATAAGTAATTTTTCAACCCAGTGGTACGAGCCAGGGTCAAACCCACGACCTCCATGTTGAAAATCGCATGCATTAGCGCTCTACTACAGTGACTCTAAGAGAGTTGCACTGTCATTGTTATTTATTCAGTATCATCATATCAGCCGGAAGAGGTCCACTAATGGACATAGGTCTCCCCCAAAGAGTGCGAAAGTGACCGGTCCTGCGCCACCCGTATCCAGCGGACTCCCGCACGATCTACCTGATTATCAGTCCCCCACAAGGTGGATTTAGGTCTACCTACGCTGCGTCTTCTGGTACTTATTATTTATTTATTTATTTAATCTTTATTGCACAAAAGAATATCTTATAATACAAAAGGCGGACTTAATGCTATAAAGCACCTTAAGGCAAAGCAAATAAAATGTGGGCAGTGCAACTTAATTTAAAACAAAAACTCTATAACATGTCTAAGGATGCGATGAATAATAATATAGTAGAATACGATACAATACAATATAATATGATATAACAATATATACCTATTAATACATACACACACATACATATGAATATAGGTGAAACTTACAAATCTGATAGATTATTTTTTAGTTCTGCCAGCAAAGAAATGTTGTAAGGAATTTTTGAAGAAAAGCCTGTTTGGAGACTACTCGACTCGACTCGACTCGACTCTACTCAGTATAATAAAGTTTATTCAGTATAATAAAAGTTAAATATAGACTGTACCACTCTCATCATTGACATTGAACCGATATGCAGTAACGGCGACTACTCCCGCCAACAACATCAGTCGCCAACACATTCTCGTGAAAATAATCAACGGTAATGTTTTACACTTTCAAGAGGAAAAATACTCAGATCATGAGTTTTTGTGAGCATAAATAGCATCAAATTAGCCTAGTTAGATCCGGAACATAATAACTATAAAATAAATCATAGAAAATGTGCAAATAATATTCAAAAGGAACACTGGGAAAAGGAATATAGCTCTGTCAAAGTTGTTGCTTCTACTTCTGTCATCATTCTGTCAAAAATGGACGGAAAAAGTACGAGATGAAAAAGTCCGATTGCTTTCCTTTTTAACCCTTTAGCCGCTACGGTATATTCTAAGTGATAAGCAATTTTACCAGAAAGTGTAAATAAAGAAATTACTGGCGCGAATGGATTGGACGGAGCGAATGATATATAATCTGTCAGGAGTTGGGTCACAAGAATAAAAGTGGCAAGTTTGAAAAACTGGTCAGTGTCAGTCTTTATTGGCCAAGCGCCTTTGTACTGTTTAATCCTTGTTTAATCTTGTCAAATTGTAACTTCTAACTTCGTGAGCGGGCCACTGATCAGGCTATTTATCATATAGATAGATACTCTATTTTAAACTCCATTTATCATAGAGACTCAACGTAAGATAAAGATATACTCAGATATTTCTTTATTTCATTAAAAGGATCATATTAAGCAACAATTTTGTACCTACGGGGCAACCGATTTACGTCAATCTTATTCATAGAATAGGGTCATTACGCTGGTTACGCGACCACCTTCGGTTAGCGACCACCTGAAGGAGAAGGTTTTTTTCTATAGAAGATAACTTCAATTCTACAGACCCTATTGAGACAGGTTAACATGCATTTTTTTGTTGTTTTAGAATAGAAATGTACTAAAAAAGCGAGAAAATATCCTTTCAGTTCCCTAACTCAGCTAAGTGGTCGCTAACCGGCGAAATTACCCTAATTGAGACATAGGTACTTCCAAATATCCAACGTAAATGCGTATTTTTTAATCCCCAGCCATATGCATACCAATTCAGCGACTACACACAAATCGTAATTTCCTCCATATCTCAGCGAAAATGTATGTAAATAAACCTCATTCTCGCCCTCCATTCGCTAAAACTACGTAATCCGCAACTTGGCACGATAAATTAGCCGCCTTAATAGGCCTACGGAAGCGGCTGAATGTGCCTCCGCGCCTTCGCCTGGCGCGACATGGACAAAATGGCGTCAGCCCGCCTGGCGCCATTTTCCCGCGCAAAACAAAAACGTCACCACATACGTTGACAGAACTATGAAAAATGTGCTGTATGGAGAACAGTGAGAGTTCAATCTACATTGGCACAAAACTGCAGCATCGTATTGACTTTTCTATACCAATTTTCTCTATGCATTTTCTACTGCCGGATACATATTCACCTAAGCAAGCGTTTTTAAATCTTAAGCGTTGGGAATTAGGTTGCTTTTCGCTTGTTTATTAAGAGTTAACAGTAAAAGCAAAATTATTTTTCGTTGTCGGTCTGTTTGGGTGGTGCCAAAAGTTACAAAAGTCGCGTTTAAGCGAATACGGCCTGTTTCTCTATGTGATAGGGGCGGGTTTGGGGTGGAGAAGGGAGTGAAAGGGAGTGGAGTGAAAAGTTTCATCAAGATAGTCTGAATTGTCTGAAGAATAGATGTTAGATATACGCGGAGATAACGAAACCCTGGGCGATGTGGAGGGAGAAAAGTTTAAAAGGATGCGTCATCTTATAAAAGCAAGGATATGCGTTATATTATACTTTAAGACTGTATTGTATCACCGTCTGTTAAATCAGTTCTTCAAATCACTTGACTAGGTACAGTATACAGTATACGTATGTGGTAGGTATGGTGACTAGAATATAATTAGCCCCGATTGGTTTTACAGCTTAATTAAAAGAACAATTGATACAATCAATTCCTACAAAGAGGCCATCCGATTGTTGCTTGTTTCCTATTAGCACAAGACCTAAAAATCACTAAACACTTTCGCTGTCAAGAACCCACTCGGTGAGTTCTTTGGTCGTTGACATTTTTCGCTAGATAGCGGAAAAGCACGGTATCGCCCACGTGTGTACTGTTTGGATGTTTGTTACTCAATCACGCTTAAACGGCTGAACCGATTTGAATGAAATTTTGCACGAATATAGTTTATAGCCTGGATTAAAATATAGGATAGTTTTTATCCCGGGTCCTTGCGGACGAAGTCGCGGGCGGAAGCTCTACGCAATAGTTATTTGTTATGCAAGGCTGCAAAGTTGGTGTTTGGCGCAAGTGCTTGTATTGAAAGCCAAGCTAGCGAAGGAATGTAAGATTGAACCATGAGCGAAGCGAATGGTTCAAAAGTACAATCCTGAGTATAGCGAGGCTTTCAAGGCACGAGACGCCAAACAACTTTGCTGCCGAGCGGAACACACAACTTTTCACCTCACCACCGCGAGGAAAATTGTAAATGTACGGGAAGTAATTTGGACCTTATACTCATTTTCAATAAAGGTTTGTTTACATCTCATCAAGATCTAGCATTTTATAACTATTAAATGTAACATAATCATTTTTGCATCTTTAAACAACTCCACGCTTACCTACACTAAAAAAGTCAAAGTATTGTTGGGTACTCACGGGTACACTAAGGCTCAAATACGCTTATTTCACTTCTTCCGCTAACTTAGCAGGCATTCAAATTCATATTACGTATATCTTGTGCACTAAAATCTATAAATAACCACCATTATTTTGGTTTTACTCGTACTGTGGCTTTAGAACAAAACCAAATTTTCTTAAATTAACTTTTCAAACGGTCCGTTCCAAATTTGGAAGAAGCGAAATTTTTTGATAAATAAAACTACATTTTAAAATTATTAATTCGTATTGTATCCTTATAAGTCAGTCTAAATATTAATATTTCGTATGTAATTAAGAAAGAATAAGTATTACTAATTTGATTTTATGAAAATAATATCAATTAATTATTGGCATAACACCATCAGTTTTTGAACGCAGGATAATCAGTAATCACCTCTCATTCTGTATAGAAAAAAGTTGGATCTCGCGATTGACCGTCACGTTCCAAATTCAAAAACTCTTTCCACGCTAGCGGATATAATGGGCTTTTGGGCGCAGATTTTGAGCGATAAAGCAAGCCTTTTCGAGCCGGTGAGGTGAAAAGGTTTTGTTTATATCCTAATATTGTGAATTCACGATTTTTGCTGAATTACAGTAAAATATGCACCGTTTTCCTGGTGTCTGCTCTCAACATTTGGCGTAGGCACAGATACTAAGTAGTTTAACGAAAGCTACTGTCATCTGACCCAGACAAAGAATTAGACCTTGTTTAGTGTTTGTGATTAGAGCGGTTTCCTTTACCCAAAAGCTACTGATAGTGTCTGAACCTCAACTGACACTAACAAAATAACTTATTTACTTAAAATAGCAAAATAACTTATTTACTTAAAATAGCTAAATAACTTATTTACTTATAATAGCAAAATAACTTATTTACTTAAAATAGCAAAATAACTTATTTACTTAAAATAGCAAAATAACTTATTTACTTAAAATAGCAAAATAACTTATTTACTTAAAATAGCAAACTAACTTATTTACTTAAAATAGCAAAATAACTTATTTACTTAAAATAGCAAAATGTGGCCTGCGGTGGCGGTCGATGATAAACTTGACGGTTAATTCCCAATTTACTATTGACCGCCACCGCAGGCCGTGGCAGTGTGATTCAGGCCTTGCAGTGAGAGGCTTCAGGGTTCCGTTTGCGTCATCATTAAATAACGGAATAAATCTCGAGTTTGCATAAAACTTGCATATATATATATAACAAATTAGAGGAAGTCGGGGAGGATCGTCCCCATCAACAGCACGCGTCGGCGGTTAACATTAGGTACATTATTAATATAACAGACAGGATTAACCGATGTCGTGTTAAGGGGATACCTTGATTCCAGTCGACCACACCCCCTAGAAAGAGACACGCTTATGCCTTCCGAGAAAAAGAGATGCAACACTCTTCGGGAATGGCTTTTTTAGACAAATTTCGATAACTCCTAACTTAGTGAAGTTTTGACGATATAGAGAGAAAGAATATAATGGAAAAATAAACCATATTCGTTAGTAGCCCCCGACAGGATGTTTAGTGAAGTTTTATTTATATTTCATTAAACTGTGAGATTTTAGATGAAATAAAATCATCATCATCATCATCATCATCATCATCATCATCATCATCATCATTTTCAGCCTTTTATCGCCTACTGCTGAGCATAAGCCTCTCTTCGGGTACGCCACTTATCCCGGTCCCGTGCTACTTAGTCTCATCCAGAAATGACCCGCGGTCTTGTTTACGTCGTCAACCCATCGTGCCGGTGGACGACCGACGCTTCTCTTTCCTGTTAGTGGCCACCAATCCGTTAACGTTTTGGTCCACCTACCGTCACGCTGCCTGATAAAATACTGTAGGTAATATCAATTGATTGTGACTGTGTTGACTGGATTGTGTCGTAAAATAATGTATTGTTTGAGTAGGCTGAGTATAAAGGAAATTAAAGACCCAACTTTGGAATTTAATTTTATCCAGGAAATTTTAAGCAATCATGTATCGATTAAATCGGATAAACAATCCTATAGTCAAGAATCATATGTAAAAATCAGACCTTATTGTTTCTTAATCTAGTCTAAACGGCGATTCAAAGCACGCGATAATTTCCAATTTTTTTTTAGTAACGTTTAAACGTTTAAGGGGGTGACCCTTAAACGTTTAAACGTTACTAAACTAAACTTTATAAACATGAGCTGTTTCGGTTGGGGCAGCGGCAATTGTAAAAAGATCACAATAGACTGGACTGGATTTCATTCGGAGTCGCGATCTGTTAAAATTAGGAGTAATAAATTTGCGGGAATACGACTGATTTGAAGATTCTTTCGACGCATATATGCAGTTACTTGGTGCTAGTAAAATGAAAACTCCAACTTTCGATGTTAACCAGCATTTATTCACTTAGTCTGTAAGTACTAAGTAGTTATAATCACTATACATATTAATTCTCACTTCGCTACTTATCACTAAACAAAGTTTAATCGTCAACGTTCCACCAAGGAATGGAATCCCCAGACTTTGTGGGGTTCTTACAAAAACTGCCCCACCATCAGTGGCGGGGGTTCGCTGGGAGGGAGCACAATGCCAGTCTGACCATCACAAAAAGCAAAACTACCCTATTTTTACATCGAAACTATCCGACGTTTTTAAAAAATCATGACACTACATATAACATTATAAAAAAATGTGTGTACAGAACTTTTTAAGCCATACCAAAAATAATTTTTGCTTTAATATTATAAATACGAAAGTTTGGATGTTTTGATATTTGTTACTCAATCACGCTTAAACGGCTCAATCGATTTGGATGAAAGTTTTACAGGAACATAGTTTATAGCCCGGATTTAAATATTGAATAGTTTTTACCCCGGGTCCAAGCAGACGAAGTCACGGGTGGAAGCTAGTTAAAAATAAATCTTATTAAAAAAATCTTGTAAGTCTGAAAGTTCATGCACGATTGCCGATTAGTCAACTTATAACAGTTACGAGTATTACATTATTTATACTAAACGGGATGGTCACGGGACAACTCACCTCGGGTTGTCGGGTTGTCGGGTTGTCCCGTGACCATGGATGTTGCAACACATCCGAAACGTCGGGAGACCTAAGTGAGGTAAATAAATAATTTAATTATACGCGATTAAATCCCGTTTAGTATAAATAATGTGTGAGAATCGTGAAAGTTTAAATCAATATAGTTATAACATTAGTCAACAAATATTTATTACAAAGATACATGGACCATATTCCGCAATATATTTAAAAATTGTGGAAAATATAAACTGTTTCATATTTGCTGTACGTCA
Organism: Epinotia bilunana; assembly: GCA_947049275.1. Lineage (NCBI taxonomy): Eukaryota > Metazoa > Arthropoda > Insecta > Lepidoptera > Tortricidae > Epinotia > Epinotia bilunana. The sequence continues at coordinate 581,670 of OX346278.1, forward strand.
CAATTTGTTTTAAGTTAATCCGTAAATTCAAATGATAATTGTTTTAACCTCGTAAGTCCCCGCGTACTTGTACAAGTACAAACTAGGCATAGTAGTTCAGACCTGATAATGAAACTGCATAGAACGAATAACTGCCTAATGTACTTACCCAAGTACAAATTCTTCATTCCCCATTTACGGGGTAATTTTTTTATCTCGGTCTGCAGCACTATCCTTGGTTTGTACTTGGTATAGTACATCCAGTAGATATGAATACTGCTATTGAAAAAACACAGGACTTACGAGGTTAATATTTTTGTTCATGGGTAAAACACAATAAAAAACAATTAAAATAGTATTGAGGAAGCAGCCAAACGACTTTGACTTAAAGTTTTACTCTCATCTTGGCGAGTTGAGTAATTGTACGCAATAATGACCTGATCTGCCTGATCGTGATGTCTAAAGGAGTGTAAGGGTCAGGCCGTAGATTTTGCCACAAAAGGCAAAATCTACGGCCTAACCTAACCTAACCTAACTCTCCGCTCCTTTTTTTTAACCTTTAATACGTAATATTAATTTCTCAACCACAGCATTGTATTCCCTAAGAAATGGCGAACCTTGGTCACTGAAGATATTAAAATAAATCCATAAACTTGGGAAGTTACACAATATTTTTTCATGAAAAACGTCGAAAATTTCATAAAAAACGCGAATCCGCTTAGGTAGTAGTGTACTTTACTCAATCAGAAAAATTAGAAAAAAATATATTTTTGATAATCTTTTTGATTTGACGTTATGAAATAATAGTTACCTAGCCGCCTTTTAAATATCGTTTCATGTTTCCTAAGAAAGTACATTAATTTTCACACGTTTAAAAAAAACACACAAAACCATTTTTCTGCGCTACTTTGACTGCGTAACTAACATCTCCCCATTTTGTGGAGTTAAACATTAGCAGTGTTTGTATTACAGTAGTGACAACACCAAAGCTACTTTGTCAATGGTCAATGACGCGGTAGCGGCTATATTTTTGTCAGTAGGCTGTCAATTTTGGCAAAAAGTGGAAGGTAACCAGTTTGCCGCGGAGTGCATTTTTTAAGATTTCAAGGTAAGTCTTGTATGAATATTTGTTATTGTTATTGTGCCCTATTCAAGTGTGTGTAATCTTTTAAGGCAAGGAAACATGGAAAAAACAGTTAGTTCGTTATCAACATCGAGTTAAGATTGATTCTATCTGCGTCACGTTACGCAGAATGGCTGTATGCTACTCTGCGCTACTTAGTAAAGGTGTGCACACATACAATGCTTAGATTTGCGGTTTTTTAGGTGTTTTTTTTGCTAAGCTAATATTATTATATTTCCTTTCAAGATGCCTTTGACTCCGGCAGAGAAATCCAAGAAATTCAGTCTTTGTATAAGTAATAAAAAAACATACCATACCAAAATCCGTCATTTTATTTTGTACCTGACCTAACCTAACTATGATGAAAATCCTGAGGCTTAATATTAGTACTGATAGGTAATTTCTACTATTTAGTATGGAGTCTCTTGGTGATCTTGGGCGCATATTTATAATATATGATATTTCCTAACATCGTGTCTGTTCTACTTTCCTCATATTCGAAATGAAACGTGTAGGTATAGTGTTTTACTCGTATGAAACAACCCATTCCATCCACGACCTATTGGCGCTCTCACTTCGTTCCAGTACCTTTAATATCTCGTCTGTAATGGGGTTTTTCTTCCCTCGGTTCACAATCTACTATTATTATATATTCATTCCAAATATTTTATGTAAAAATCACACATGTTGCGCGCACCTTAATTATTTTGCGTTTCCGTTGTGCGTCACTCTGCGCACCTGCGTTACTGTTTTGCGTCACTCTGCGCATCCGGTTCGTAGAAAATTATACGTCACCGCTGCGCTCTTTGTGGCAAAATCTACGGCCTGACCCGTAAACGATGAATGATACCTGCCTCGCCCAAGTTTTTAAGCTGATATGTTTAAGAGCAAAGCTTTTAAATTCACAGATCAGGGATGAAGTCGCGGGTAATATAGCTAGTGCTAGTATTAATAATTACAATAGTAACTACGACTTGGACTACGTTCACGTGAACAGCCATATCAACTTACATCCTCAATTTTCTTGGATGACTTTCGTGATAAAAGTAGTCTATAGTTTTTAATCTAGCTTATCTCTCAGTGAAATTTCATTCGAATCCCTTCATAAGATTTTGCGATTACGAGGAGCTTACATCTGCACAAATTTTCACATGTTTAATATTATTAGGATTCCCGAATAAAGGCAGAGTAAAGTTAGCCTTTGCTTAAAATATTAGTCCTCTACAAAGTAAAATGCACAATTTATTTAACCGGGATTAGCGAACTACTCAAGGACTGCGCTCCATTTACGCAAAAAGGCATATCTAAGTTAAATATTAGTGTCTATTCGACCTTCTGCACTTGGTCGGCCATAATGTAAGTGTATTGGCAACGGAGCCCTAGTTATTGAGGGGGATCCTCATAAACCGCGGAAGGGTCGACATTATGAATTATGTTTATTGAGTACCCAATTAAATTCATTATTAAAATTAGTTGTGTTCTTTATCATCGCGTTACTGTTGGGGAGTTATGCGTGACTGGGACGATTTGTATCCAACAATACCATTAAATTTTTATATCTTTTTTTGAATTTGAATGGTGTGGCTCAATATAATTAGATGATCCAATCGTCCGATCACATAGAGTGGAATAGACCACGGAATTACTGTTTGAATTTTTCTTTTTTGAACTAAAGCATGGCCATTCGTTTTGTAAAAACACTGAAAACTCTCTTTTTCTAAAATTTTAAGGCTATTTTTAACGAAGCATACAATACAGAACATAAGTAATATAAATTTAAGACAATATTTTTCCAGTGGAAGACATTTTGATTCTGAGCAAGAAAAACCAAAAATAATCCAAATTCGGAGATAAGGATAAAAGGTCCGAACACTGCTGTCATAGATGCTGTGATGATGATGATGAGTACAAAGCAATGATTGAATATGACAGCAAACTAGCCTACCAACTACTCAGTTATAAATATGTCTTTAAAATAGTTTGGACCCCAGCATTAAACTCGCCTTGCCAAAAAACTTCGAGACAAGTGTAAACCGTTGTTGCATTAAAAGTTGCCCCATGTATTTTGCAATGATTACTCACTTCCCCCCAACCTCCCCCAGTATTTGAACATTTGTTATTCCAACCGCTAACATCTTTTTAATTGTCGTTGGCGCGCAGCCATAGACAACGCAGGGGCGGAGACAAAGCAGATAATGACAGTTATTGTTTTTGCGGAGTGACGACGCGGATGGGCGGTATTTGCCGTTTGGAATAATAAATTCATTTCTTTATTAGGGTACAATAAATTTATTGTGGTAAAGTTTTAAGCGACGTCATGGCGTGGCGGAATAGAGAAAACTGGTGATTATAGTTATACTTTGTTATATTTTCTTGCGGAAGTAAAGTAGGTAGGTACATTTCTATGAGATATACAAACAACTGTATTAAATAGAATTAACAAAATAAAAAATGCCTTTGCCCTGCAGTGGGACCCTAAATAAATAGTATACTTTAAAATAACGTACCTACTTAAACAGTGATCATTCCAATTTCTGTTTTTATTTTATTTTTGTTAATGTTGTTATTTTTATATCTTACTTTGGATCACACCTGTTCTGAAATAAACGATTTTTTAATACAGTAGAGAAAAAAATAATTAAACAAAATAAGTCGCGTTAAGGCTGCGTTAAGGTTATAAACTATATTGAAATTAATTGTCTTTACCTGCCGGGGCATAGACTTTCATATTTTGTTGAACGAGCGAGCGAAGTGAACGAAGTTCTCCGTTTAGCTTAAGCCAAATTCTCGTGAAATTTTCTGAGAAGGTTCAATAATTATACGTCTCGCTAGTTATAGAGCTCACAGTCATTTCACATCAGTCATCAGTCATTTCAGTCATGTCACTTTTATGCACAATACATACATAATAATACAGCTTGTTCCCTAACGTTCAGCAGTGCACATTTCGCAAGTATTTTGGTGACTAGCTGCAAATGGCAGCGCATCCGGCGCGCAGCTTCCGGCGTGACGTCACAGACTTCGCCGGAAGGACGGAGACAAGTAGAGACACCATGGACACGGTATTGTCGAAATAAAATAACCTAATGTTAGGAAATCACTTCACACTGTCCAGTAATATCGACATTATCTAAAGCGACATGTAACATGAAAACCTATTGTATTGCACGCTTTAAATCACATACACACGACCGTCACCTGGCCAATACCCCTAAATTTATTTTAGGAGATTCGATCGCCATTTATTACTGCCGAATCAGCCATTTCTAGTTTAATGTCGTATCAGCTTCTAAGTGCTGAACTAAATGCACAAATGTTTAATTAAAGTAAATAACTTATTAAAGTAAAGTTAATAACTTATTATTAAGTGATACATTTTTACCCAACTATAATTTCAAATAAGTACGCATTATATTTTCATTCATTTAATGAATGTTCGTGTTTTTGTCTGAGACGGTTGTTGGTGAAAACGAAAAGCCGAAATAAAATACTGTCCCGCTAGAGATCGGAACCGTGTCACCCCACTCTCCCCGTTTGTCTCAATTTGCCCCGTCGTAGTTTTATTGTTCATATTTGTATGGATTTGCTCGCGGGGAGGGTCGTGGTGTAGTAAACACATAGTTTATTGCACAATTTACTTATTTTAGTTAAGTATCATAATTGAGTATTTCTAAAAAAGTTTCTGCATACAAACAATTAATCTCTAATTTTATTGTTTAAGACAATACAATTAGAGATTCTAACACTAGAATTAAGTTTTTCATATGTTTTTTACTAACACTATAACTATGGGCATGCTCTGAAAATAAAAGTATTTGAATTTGTAATAAAAAAGACGTCGATTAAGTAAGGCAGTCCCTGGGAGACCGAGTTCTGCTCGGTTGAAAACTGAGAAATTACGGAAAACACGATTTTTCCCAGATACGACACCTAGCTAGATCGAATTCTCGCCCCCTTAAACCCCCCACCCTACAAATGTCATTGTGCACGACGCACCTCTTTGGAATCATTTTACCTTTTTATAAACTTTTGTTACTTTTGTATTTTGTTTTATGAATCTGTCAGTTATTGTCTTGTGGTAGTCTGTTCTTTAGCTTCCTGGAGTAAAGTCATCTGTACCATGAACCAGTGCCTATTCTTTCCTTAGTTCCACCAGTAACAGTCATCGAAATCGTTAGAGCCGTTTCCGTTTTCTGTGTGTTTGTGAATAAATGTATATTTCTTTCTTTCTTTCTTTCTTATAAGTATAGAAATATTTGTATTAAATTTGTATTAAAAAAATTTTTTTTTGAATACAATGTATCTGGATTTTTAGGAATCAATTACGTATTAAGTACCTATAAGAGAATCTTAATAACTATCAAAGTAGAGATCACATAAAATCACTAAAAAATATTGTAACAAAGCAGAAAATTCAAAATATGGTAATAATTACTTTTCAATTATGGTTTACCAATAGAAATCAAATACGGTCTAAATCAATGTATATACCTACCTATATTGATTTAAACTTTCACGATTCTCACACATTATTTATACTAAACAGGACTATCGCGTATAATTAAATTATTTATTTATCTCACTGAGGTCTCCCGACGTTTCGGATGTGTTGCCGTGACCATGGATGTTGCAACACAGTGAGGTAAGTAAATCGCGATTAAGTCCCGTTTAGTATAAATAATATATACTTACCTACCTAAAAAAAGCATTCTTATATTTAAATCTGACATAGTTACAATATCCCCTAGGTATACTTGCTGGATTAAATTATTATCTATATAATTTGATCTATACATATACACATAATCTATACTAATATTATAAATAGGAAAGGTCTGTGACATTGTAGCTTTGTATACGTAAGTTTGTATGCATGTACGATTTCAGTTTTTTTTCCCACCAGTATTGAAAATGGACCTTCAGGATAGACATAGACTACTAGTAATCCCGCAGCTTCGCCTGTATTCTCTTTAATACATGGGTGGAGTCGCGCGGGTAGCTAGTTAAGTTATTCGTATTTTGAAGCTCCTTTTTGTACAGTTGTTGCATTTCACGAAGGCGAGAGGGCGCGTTCGTATTGTTATGACTTTAAATTATGTCTCTCTCTCTCTTTATCTCTTCTCTAAGAATCCCATACGGTGGTGGGGTCAGCTTTAAAGTCTAATGTCACCAAATCCACTCGCCTCTGCCAGATGCAAGAAGTATAAGTCAGGCAAAAATCACTAGACACAATGGCACATCATCCAAGACATTAGCATGAGACGCGATCTGTCAGAGCCCCTCCCCGGCGATGCGAGGGCTCGCGGGTCATTGAGCACGCCGAGGGATCTAAGCTTTACACATTCCCAACCCCATTAGGACATCCACCAGGCATGTGTCAAGCTGTCAAGGGTGATGTGTTTTGTATTACAGCATAGCACGTCTTGGTTAGTCTCTTACGGTCAGTACGAATGTCAGTGTCAGTAGGAATTGTGTGGATGACCATATAAAAGGTGCATGGGATCATTGGAAACAATCCGGAATTGGGAAGATACCTATTTTGAGACTTTCACTTACTCTGTCGTCGGGAAGAGAATTATTTAGCTTCATTGAAATATTGTTATGTTTATGTGGAAAATACACTCGCGGGCAAAGAATACGGGTCGGTAAAATACCGTCATATTTCCTAAAATAGTGCGTAAGAGGTTGTACAGTTAATCCAGTCATGATCTTTATTTAATTTTACATATAAACTGCTAATAACAGTAAAAAATATAACGTTACCAGGTTTAAATCGGACTCGTAAAAACCCATGAAAAAAAACAACGTTAACGGAGCGAGATATCGCAAAAATCGTGATTTTTGGATATCGATATTTTTATGATAGGATCCAGGAAATTGCTAATACAGTTGGGTATTGTAAAGAATAGCATATTATGTAAATAAAACAAGTATTAAATATTTCTAAAAACCTATTGCAGTTATTTAATTTACGGTGACCCGAAATATTTGACCGCGAGTGTATACCACAATTTTCAATAGTTAACTTTGGTCTTAGATAGCTTAGGTCGATCAATAGGGCTGCAATTGTGAAATGTGTGGCTACTAGTTGGTATTTCGTACTTATTGTTAATATTTGTTGTAATTTATAAATTCCACAGTGCCTTAGATTTACTGTTATGCTGTGTATTCTGTTCTAAATTAAAATTAAAATATTCCTAAACGCTAAGGTTTGTTTTTATTGTTAAAGCTAAAAAGTATCTTGTAAAAAAGTGTAACTATTAGTTAATCACCTTCCTTTCCTGACCCCTGGATAACTTTAAACGGTGGGCCGAGATTTATACATTTGCACACTCCTCAAAGTTCAAGAACGTCGTAAAACTGACAGACGTAACGTCGCATATGTCCTCTACAAACTGGACAGCCGTAATATGTATTGATGTTTGTTTTCATGGGATTAGCGCCCCTCGCTTCGCTTGATTTACAGACGCTGGAGTAATTGAGTTAGCGCGCTCGTGTCGTCAGCTCTGCCGTCAAGATTTTTGTAAAGTTTAAGTGCTTGAGCTCTGATCTGCGCTAGCGACACGTTAAAGTACTCAGCTAGGGACGAACAAAGAATGTCTCAGATTGCAGGTATTTTGAGCCAGAGCCTAAGGCAAGGACAATAGAAATGTTTTACTTCTTTAATTGCAGCAACTACTGACCATGTCACAGAATCGTCACCGAATATAGTATTTTCATTATAAATAAATAAATAATAATGGGCATCTAAGGCCCATAGCAACAAATACCTTAAAGCCTAACATACTTACAATACATATCAAAACGATGTATTTATAGAGATGGTCTTCAGAGTTGCCAGATAACCCTGCCGCTATGTGGTCGGGCTCTGCTTATTCAATAAATTCGCAGCTAAATAGGCATCATACCCTGCCTATCTAGCATGCTCAAATTTATGTCGGATATAAGGCCTCCTTTCGTTGCCGATCGTCCCTTACACAAGTATGCAGCGCGAGAGGAACTGAATCTTTATGCGCGCGATCATGTTAGCTAGGCTGCCGGTCGTTCTGTTACCCGCCGCCTGCGGACCCGGTACTAGCCTACAGCTCAGCCCTGCAAAAAAAAACATCATATCAGACAGACGTCCACTGCCGGAAATACGCCTCCCCCAAAGAGTTCCAAAGTAATCGGTCCTGCACCCGCATCCAGCGGACTCCCGCAAAACAACCATATACCTAAAGCTATATCATCGGGTCCATTTTATCATCCCCTCCTCGGACTTAGCTCATCCATCTGTAAAGTTAATTAAATATCAGCCGCCATTTATTGTAAGTTAAAAAGTTGTTAACGTAAAACTCGTAACTAAATTATGCTAGTCGTAAATCAGGACCCTCCGCGGCCAGGATAGGATGCTGCGATACGGTAGTAACGTCGAGGTAAATGAATGGAGATTTTAGCCTAATTGAATAGACTTAATCATTAAATAACAATTAATTAAATTGGATTTATATATTTTTTTAAGTGCTTCTTTAGCGGCGCTGGGCACTTTTTGGAATGGGGAAAAATTGTTAAACTCGCCACAGATTGTTGTGACGTCAGTTGCGTAAGGTGAGATCCCACCTTTTAGGCATGATGCGTAGACAGGCCGACCGTAACACGGACGGGGCTTGGGGGCGGGGGAGGCTTGGGGGCGGGGGTTGGGGGGAGGGGGGAAGTTTTTTTTTTCATTTTTTTTGCTAAATTGAAATGATAGTTTTCACTTCTGGCGGCACTCCCGGAGTGCAACCCTTTTGTTGTATGTGAGGGTATATATCGCTGCGATGGTCGTCAGGTCAGGATCTGATGATGCGATACTGCAATGGACGAATCAAGGGAGCTAGCTTTAAATTGTATGGGCACACGTGAAGCGATTTGGTGTCGGTAAAAACTTTGTTGTTGAATAATAATAATAATTCATTTATTAATCAAGCAACTGGGATCATGTTTCTTAGTGGGGACTTAAAAGTATAAGGTTCGTGGTTACATTGATGATAATAACCAGTGATCGGAATTAGGTGAGCCAAAATACCTATTATTCGCAACAGGACATAATGTAGAGTGGATACAACCGGGTAGAAAAATATTTTTTTTCTTTAATACCGGGTAATCGATATTTGTCCGGGTACTATAAGTAGTCGTAATGTTAAACATACCTATTTTTACTAATAGTACGGGATTGTTTATGTTAGTTTGTAGTAAAAAGGGAAGGAAAAAGTATGAAATGGTTATAACTTTTAGATTAACATTAAACATCCCGTTCTATAAGTAAAAACATATATGTTGAACATTACGACTGGTACCCGGAAAAATAACGAATACCCGGTATTTAAGAGAAAATTCTGTTTTCCTACCCGGTTGCAACCACTTTATATTATGTCCTCTTGCGAATAATAGGTATTTTGGCTCACCTAATTCCGATCACTGATAATAACTTACCCTCTTATTCATTAAACTTAAAATGCTTCTGCTAAATAAGATGTGCTTTGTCCCTTTCTTAAGAACACAAATGTCAAAGTGACAGATAAGGACAAACGAATTTTATCGCCATTTTAGTTTAAACAGGCTTGTACGAGTAGAACGTTTATGAATACGGCCGTTAAAATATATGTTTGACATGCACTATACAACAGTGCTTTAAATATGCACAATCAAGGCGTCCCGCGACGAGGATGGTGTTTAAAGTAAATCATTGTTTACTTAACTTTAAGTTCAGAAATAAGATTTACAACTGTTTTTCAACATAATTTACTTTAAAAACAAAGTTTTAACCGACTTCAATTTAGTACTCCGCCAAGCCACGAGAACATTTCTTTTCCAATTTACCTCATGAACTGATTTCCGAGAGCAAATGCGTTGATTATTATAGAAAAAAACCCAATCGCTGTATGTGACCCGATAATATTTGATCGTCGATTCCACAAGGATCACCCTTGGCACTTCATTAGTTGCTATTTCAACGGAATCTTATCAGAATCTGTGATATACTTTAGTACTTTTAAGTACATAATTGAGGAATTCCATAAGTCATCTGTGGTCTTCATCATCAATTCCACTCCACCAATTTATGATTTCCGGATGTAAATACACGAGTTATAATAGAATATACCAAAATCACTACACGCGTGCCTAATATAATTGAGGAGTTCCCTCAATTCCTCATGGATCCCATCATCCAATTGAATTTTCAAAAAAATGGGACCCACCTGGAAGCATATACTTACAAACAAAAAAAAAATTATGAATTGGCTCATCAATGACGGAGTTCTGAGGTAACAAACATTGAAAATAATAATAATAATAAAAAAACCGCTGACAATGACGGACGTGTCAATCGCTCATCTCTAATTTGAAAATTAGCTTTTTATAGTCTTTACGCCTACATTGCCTTTTTAGATTTATTTTCGTGTACATAATTATGCAGAACACCAAATGCAATGTTGATAAAACACCAAAGGCGATGAATTTGCAACGTAGCAAAAATTGTACTGGAATGACAACCTGTCAAAACAATTAAGACGAGAGAAAAATCAAATTTCGATGATCACGAGATCACGTCTTCGAGCGGAGACACAACGCGCACGCCCACCACCTTCGCCCGCGCCGTTCAGCTCCTCACCATCGTCGTCGGGCGATGAATTCGCCACAGCGCCCGACACCAGCGAGTCGAGCGACGAGCGCGGGCCGCCGTCCCCGCCGCCGCGACCACCTGCGCGACGAGGACGACCACCGCTGCCGGCACGCTTGGGGCCTGCGGGGCATCCTGCTCCGCCCATGGCTCCCGCTACCGGTGGTATAGTGCGCCGCATGCAGTGGACGCAATCCATTAACGAAAACTGCATGCGCGCCTACTATGGGGCGACAGAGGGAGGAACTAATCTGTCTGCGTACCGTGTCCGGATGCTGCCTCTGTTCCAGGCGCTTGAACCGACCATCACCGTGTCTGCGCAGCGCCTATCGGATCAGGTGCGCGTCATCCAGCGGCACAAGCGGTTGGATGACGCTACGCTTGATCGGCTACGCCTGGAAGCACTCTCTGTTCGTGCGGCCTCTACCTCGGCGCGGGATCCGCCCGCTTTGTTGCCGGCTCCGATGCCTGCTCCCGACCTGGCACCGGGGGCACCGCGTGTTGATCACAGTGCCGACGAGGAGGACCGTGCGAATCAGAGCGTGAATACCCAGACCAATGAGCAACTGAGGAGGGCTTTGGAAGATGCGATTACGAGGTATCGTTCCACAAACAACTCTAGGCCACGACTACCACGCCTGCCCGTAAATAGACGCAATCTAGCGTTAATGGGAGCTCTAAACTGGTATCAGACCCCGTGACTACATGGCCTGTGTCACAGAGCGCATTGACTTTCTGAAGCAGAAAGTCTATGCATGGGCAGGCCGTATTCGCCGCTACAGAGAGCGAGTGGATCGATACCAGCAGAATTGCCTTTTCCAGAGCGATCAAAGGAAGGTATACCGAGAGTGGGAGGGAACCGACCTTCGTGTGTCCGACGGACAGCAACCGGATGCTACTGCCATGGTTGACTTCTGGCGTATTATCTGGTCACTGCCAGTCGAACACACCGAAGGCGGGTGGATAAGTGTTGTTGAACGTGAGTGTGAGTTCATCGAACCCATGGGGACTGTTACCATCAGCCCCGAGGACGTTAGTTGTGCCATCCGTTTGGCTCCGAACTGGAAAAGTCCTGGACCGGATGGATTACACAACTTCTGGCTGAAATGGTTTCGATGCTCACACCTGCGGTTGGCAACACAGTTCCAGCAAGCCCTTGAGCTCGGTTCCCTGCCTTCTTTCTTGACAACTGGTATCACCTCCCTGCTCTATAAGTCCGGTAGTACCACGGAAGCGAAAAACTACAGACCCATCACGTGCTTGCCTACGCTGTACAAGCTCATTACATCCATTTTGAGAGCAAAAATTAACGCACACATAGTTGCAAACAACGTTTTGGCCTCTGCTCAAAATGGATGTAGGGTTGGGTCTCGTGGTACTAAAGAGCTCCTCCTCATAGACATGGCCATTTGCCAACGAGTCCGGCGGAACAGAGGGGCCCTTTCGACTGCCTGGATTGACTACAAGAAGGCCTATGATTCGGTGCCTCATTCATGGCTGAGGAGGATCTTAGAGTTGTATAAAGTTGATGCAGTTCTGAGATCCTTCTTAGGCGCTTGCATGGGGCAGTGGACCACAGTCCTTCGTCAACCGGGGGGGGGAGATTGCCCTTCTGGTCCGCAGGACTCTATAAGAATTGAACGTGGGATCTTCCAGGGCGACAGTCTGAGTCCTTTGTGGTTCTGCCTAGCGCTGAATCCGCTTAGCACCATGCTGAAGGATTCAGGACTAGGTTGCCGACTTCGGAGAGAGGGTGAGGTCATTTCTCATCTGCTCTATATGGACGACCTTAAGCTATTTGCACCGAATGGACATGACCTGATGGAACTACTGAAAACAACAGAAGTCTTCAGTAGCGCCATCAAAATGGAATTTGGTGTCGATAAGTGTGCGGTCATGCATGTACAGCGGGGGAAAGTTGTAAATTCAGCAAATTTGCAACTTTCTGAGACAATGTCCCTCAAATCTATCTCCGAAGCAGAAACCTATAAGTATCTTGGTATGTCACAGTCATTGGGTATTGAGGGTGAGGGCGTAAAGCGGGCGGTGAAGGAGCGCTTCTTTTGTCGCCTGACCAAAGTACTTAATAGTCTTTTGTCGGGCGGCAACAAGGTGCGCGCCTTCAACGCCTGGGTGATGCCCTTGCTTACTTACTCCTTTGGCGTACTAAGGTGGACTCAGACTGAGCTGGATGCCCTGGACCGAAGAGTCCGAGTACTGCTTACTGCGCATCGCATGCTACACCCACGCTCGTCTGTTATGAGACTGTACATCTCGCGGAAGTGTGGAGGTCGCGGCTTTTTAAATGCCAAGGACATTCACAACCGTGAGGTGTTCAATCTCAGGGATTATTTCCTAAACAACGAGTGTGGGATGCATCGCGACGTAGTGGCAGTAGACGGAAACTTCACCCCGCTCTCCTTGGCAAACGAGAACTGGCGCAGACTTAAAGTAATGAGCGTCGAGGACCGCAGGGCGGTGTGGAGGAGCAAGGAGCTACACGGGCGGTTCTACAAGGCCCTCACAGGACCCGATGTAGATCTGCTCGCGTCGGTGAACTGGCTACGCTTCGGGGATCTCTTCGGGGAAACCGAAGGTTTTGTCTGTGCAATTGCGGACGAAGTTATCATGACGAACAATTACCGGAGGTATATCCTGAAGGACGGTACGGTCGACATTTGTCGGGCATGCCACCGTCCCGGGGAGTCACTCAGGCATATTATCTCCGGTTGTGGTCATCTTGCTAACGGCGAGTACTTGCACAGACATAACCTTGTAGCCAGAATTATTCACCAGCAACTTGCTCTGCTATACGGTCTTGTGGCCTCCGAAGTGCCTTACTATAAGTACACACCTGCGCCAGTTCTCGAAAATGGTCGTGCCACGCTCTATTGGGATCGAACTGTCATCACGGACAGGACTATTCTTGCCAATAGGCCTGATATCGTGCTGACAGATCGATGGAAACGCCAGGCAGTGCTCGTCGACATCACCATCCCCCATGACGAGAACCTCGTGAAGGCCGAGAAGGACAAAGCCAGCAAGTACCTAGACCTGGCTCACGAGGTAACCGCCATGTGGGATGTTGATTCGACGATCATCGTCCCGATAGTCGTTTCAGCGAACGGTTTAATAGCGAAGAGTCTCGACCATCACCTCAAGAGACTCTCGCTAGATGGCTGGATCAAGGGTCAGATACAGAAGGCGGTACTCCTGGATACTGCGCGGATAGTCAGGAGATTCCTGTCTCTGGCGCCCTGACCACCGGCAGCTTAGGCCCCGCCTCGCTGCCGGCGGTACCCTAGGTTAGGTTTTTATAATGATTTTATGTTTTGTATGTATAGTTTTATATTTTACTTTTTATATAGTTATTGTAAAAACCTAGCTTAAGATAAAAGATGAATAAAGAGTATAATAATACAACCGAATTGAGAACCTCCTCCTTTTTTTTGAAGTCGGTTAAAAACAAGGATAAATCTATTTTACTAAAAAGAAAAATCCTCTTAAATAGATAAAAAAATCAAAACCAATGATGCGCAAACGCCCCATGAAGACATAAACTTGAATCAATAACATTTATGATAATTTTATGGCATATATTGTAAAACGGACAGACAGACATTTCGATCAATATCCTGCACATCATATTTACAATAAAATCTTCCTTCACTTTCAACCTTATGTGGGTGAACTTAAGGTTCATTTTAAATACAGATAAATTTTGAGATACGTCGTTTCAAAATGAATCCGGTGAATTGTGTAGGGGGCTGACTGCTGTCTGCGGGAAGTGCATATAACATAAAAAAACTTTAGTAACTGTCTGTCTGTCCCCTCGGCAATAAATTGATAGATATCTATAAACGTTGTTGTGGAAACATGGGATTATAATCTACAGCATCCAAAGTTTTGGGGCTGGTTGTTGGAAATACTTAGATTAGTGCGCTTGCTTATATTTATGACTAATTTTAAATTTTGATGATTCAACCACATAGTTAACTGGGTACCTACGTCTCGAAATACATTAAATAGTAAACTCGCATGAATCTCACTCAGTTTACTTTAAAAAAAGTTTTAACCGACGTCAAAACTTTCATCATCATCATCATTTTCAGCCTTTAATCGCCCACTGCTGAGCATAAGTCAAAACATTACCCCTTAGCATTACCCCCATCGCTTCAAGGGTGCCCATAAAATTTGAAGAGTTCCCTCGATGACTCCAGGATCCGATCATCAGATCCTGACGCGCTGGCCGTGGGGCCGTGGGACTACCCGGGAACGATACACTTGCAAACAATAAAACCGACCAAGTGCGTGTCGGGTTCCGTAGTCTCTTCTCCGGGTGTCTTAGTTACATCGACGTGCGGTGCGGTTGTGTTTGCCGAATTTGTACGAAAATGGTCCTTTCCAAGTACCTACACATTAAGTTTGTCGACTATTACTCGGTAACTACTTATGCCTACATGTCCGTGATAATTTTCCTTTTCAAATCATTATATGTACTACTACAAAGATTTTTTTCACATTCCCAGTAGCAGCCATTTAGCCGGTGCGGGGAAGCATGACTCGAACAAAAATTTGGGCTTTAAAGCCCAATATCTCGCAAACGAATCACCAATTTGAATCATTTTAAGAAACCCATAATGTTATTGAACAAGCTATCCAACGATACCCCACACCATGGGTTTAACGATAACGTGATTGATTTATATACCCGTGCCGAATTGAGTTTTCTAGTAGCAATGGTTACTGAGCTAAGCCGAAGACGGACGGATGGACGGACAGACGGGCATGGCGAAACTATAAGGTTTCCTTTGTTGACTAAAAAGATGTTTCCAAATAAAAGATTCCGACGAACTGAGAACCTCCTCCTTTTTTTAAAAGTCGGTTAAAAATCCGTTTTTAGCAGCGTAGCAAATATAATGGCCGCCCTAGCACCGTCCAGGCGTCCACTCAAGACTCCACACAAACGTTATATTTCTTCGTAACCGACTTCAAAAACGGAGGAGGTTCTCAATTCGGTTGTATTTTTTTTCAATGTTTGTTACCTCAGAACTGTCATTTATGAGCCGATTCGTACAACTTTTTTTTATAAGTATACCTATGCTTTCAGGTTGGTCCCATTTTTTTCAAAAATCCCGTTGCATGATGGGATCCATGAGGAATGGAACTCATATTAGGCACGCGTGTAGTGATTTCGGTATTTTCTATTTTACGAGAACTCGTGTATTGACACCCGGTAACAGAAAATTGGTGAAGTGGAATTGATGATCAAGACCACGAGAAGAGAGAGACAAGATGATTTATAAATGGAACTCCTCAATTATGTACTTAAAACCAGCTTAAAACTATATAAGTACGTCACAGATTCTTATATGATTTCGTTGAAATAGCAACTAATGCCAAAGGTGATCCTTGAAAAATCAACGGAAGGCCTCAAATATTATCGGCCCACATACAGCGATCTGCTTTTTGAAGTGGATACTTCTTTGCTCGCGTTCTTGTACAGGGGTACAGTCACGGAATTTGATTGTTGAGCCATTTAGGGGTCACTTTATATTGGACAATTCATAACATATGTATTGATAAACCATATAACCTTCATCCCTAAATGGCTCAACAATCAAATTCCGTGACTGTACAGTTCAAAACGTATCACGTGACTTCCGGAATAACTTTTTGTAGAGAAGCCTAATCTGATTTCAAATAATTGTTTGTTACATGTTTTGATCCTTATTTATTTGCCATTAGTTGTTAATCACAAAATGTTATTTAGTTTATGTGGCGGACATGGAAAATAATGCTGAAATGACCGCCATTTTCAATGTATCGCAGGTCAAATGAGTTACATCAGTCAATGTTACCATATATACCGATTTATCTGTACTTATACAGATATATATTTTACGGGTACACCATAATAGCAGGCTTGGCCGGTTTTTTTTAGGGTTCCATAGCCAACAAAGAGGTATCCACTTAAACTTAATTAACGGTTGTATCTCCGACACAACCCGCTTCTTTTTTCTCTAATACCTAATCAACGCATTTGATCTCGGAAATCAGTTCGGTAGTAAATTGGGAAAAAATGTGTAAATGTTCACGTGGCTTGGCGGGGTACTAAATAGGAGTCGATTAAAACTGTTTTTAATAAATAATAGAATACTAAATTATTCTAGCATGCCGTTTTAAAATGAAAACTAAACTACGTTTGTATGGACAGTAGAGCGCCCTGGCGGCCCTAAAAATTTCTACAAAAAATTAAGGATTCAAAGTCCAAAACAATTTTTTTTTTCTCTGCCACGCTACAAAAAAATAAGAAGCCACGGTAGCCTAGTGATTCAGGCTTGCGGCTATCAAGCGGCAGTCGTGGGTTCGAATCCCGGCTCGTACCAATGAGATTTTCGGAACATAAGCACGGAATATTTACAGTTAGCTTTTCGGTGAAGGAAAACATCGCGAGGAAGCCGGTCTAGTTTTCCCTCTGGGTTGGAAGGTTAGATGGCAGTCGCTTTCGTAAAACTAGTGCCTATGTCAAATCTTGGGATTATATGTCAAAGCGGACCCCGGCCTCCTTTAGGGCACAACCGGGAAGCAGCGTATCTTCAAAGTGAAAAGCGACCGTACCACTATGACGCACTCGTGTCGTGATGGGCGCTACAAAGGTTAAATATTATGATATTATAAATAAATAAATAAATAATAAATAAATATTAGGGGACAATCTTACACAAATTGACCTAGTCCCAAACTAAGCAAAGCTTGTACTATGGGTACTAGACGACGATAAACATACTTATATAGATAGATAAATAAATACTTAAATACATAGAAAACATCCATGACTCAGGAACAAATATTCGTGCTCATCACACAAATAAATGCCCTTACCGGGATTCGAACCCAGGACCTCTTGCTTCGTAGGCAGGGTCACTACCAACTAGGCTAAAGCGGTCGTCAAATGATTTTGAGTTCGGAACTGATCCACATAGCACGCTCGTAGCGCGTCGTAGCCACCGTAGCACGCCGTAGCACGCCGTAGCTCGTAGCACCATAGCCCACGTTAGTCCTTTTTAACCCCGTCGCAAAGAGAGGGGTGTTATAAGTTTAACGTGTCTGTGTGTCTGTGTATCTGTGTATCTGATGCACAAAAGATCCTGCTGGGTCGAAGTGCATCCGAAAGGGCCCTCATCTAGATAAGATAAGATAAGATCTGTATATCTGTCTGTGGTATCGTAGCTCCCAAACGGATGGACCGCTTTGAATGTGGTTTTCTTTTGTTCGAAAGCTGTTGTGAGCCCGAGTGACCTTAGCCATGTTTCATGAAAATCTGTTTAGGCGTTTTTGAGATATTGGACTTTGAAATGAAAATGTCGGGGGTTTTTCAACTTTTCTAAGTTGTAGTTATGTAAGTTAAAGTAGGGTTAGGGTCATTGCGCCGGTTACGCGACCAGCTTGAGTTAGCGACCGCCTTAAGCATAAACATTTATTTAATTAATCAGAAATAAATATATATATATTGCAATAGATCCCTAACGAAACAGTGCCCGTAAAGCATTTTTTTTAGTAATATAATAGTATTACTATAATAAAACAGAAAACATCCTTTCAGTTCACCAAGTCATCCAAGTGGTTGCCAGTCGGCTAAACAAGGTGGCCGATAAGAATGTACACTCAGCCAAAAAATAGTCTATTACTTTGTGACTATATTTTTTCGGTACGGTAGCCAAGTGGTTCAAGCATGCGGCTCTCAAGCGGCAATCGTGGGTTCGAATCCAATGGCTTTTTCGGAACTTATGTACCTACGGAATATTTACCGCTAGCTTTTCGGTGAAGGAATAACATCGTGAGGAAACCTGCATACATCTGCGAAGACATTCAAAGGTGCATGTGAAGTCCCCAACCCGCACTGGGCTAGCGTGGGGACTAACGCCCGTTCCCTCCCATCCATGAGAGGTGGCCTGTGCCCAGCAGTGGGACGTACACAGGGTGTGAACCGATCAAGGGCATAACAGGTATCGTGTTCTGATAAGAAAAAACGAAGAATTTCTTTTTGACGCGGTTTTTTTTTTACATTTGTACGGAGCAGGTTGCCCCAGTCAGCCAACGCTCCACAGAAAAGTAAAAAAAAATATCGCGCAAAAAAAATTTCTCTTAGTTTTTTCTGATCAGAACACGATACGGTTCATACCCCATTTTTGGTACACTGTATAGGTTTCAATTTTTTTCTGTAAGGGTCCAACAGTGATAGACTGTACGTTCGTCCTTCTGTAAGTAAAGTTAACTAGGACTTTGTGCAATAAATAACGTAACTACTTCTGTACAGCTTTCGTAGCTTACTAACCACAATATTAATCATACAAATTGTTGGCCGGCACCCCCGGAATATGACTAATAACTCCACATCAACATTTCCGCAACTACTCAACACATATCCACACAAAAACCGTCTTTAAAACTCAAGCAACCACGCCATTTTCAACCTTATTGACACTCGTTTAAGAAGCAAAATAACTTAAGCGCTAAGCGCGTTAGAGTGTGTTATTGCTAGAGCATTTTCGAATAAAAGAAATATCGTAACAA
This sequence comes from Epinotia bilunana, assembly GCA_947049275.1. Classification (NCBI taxonomy): domain Eukaryota; kingdom Metazoa; phylum Arthropoda; class Insecta; order Lepidoptera; family Tortricidae; genus Epinotia; species Epinotia bilunana. The sequence continues at coordinate 600,992 of OX346278.1, forward strand.
TAGAAGAGTCAAATTCGCGGATTCATCCTACGATCATAAAAATCTTTGCATCATTGGCCAGAGACCGAGACGAAACTGTATTACCAAACGAATATTACCATCCTCCAAGCAAGAAATAGACAAAAATGGACCTTAAAAGTAGGGTAATACAGTGGGACTATGTGAATAATAAGTGCATATTGTTTATTAGTTTTGCAAAAATACAGTTGCGGTTTTCAAAATGTTCGACAAAGGAATATCGCTATTATATAATTGTATTAAAGTTGGGTTGTTTTGTTTTTTAGTTTGTAATAGTTTAGGGGGTGTTCGCAGTGCAAGATCCGTTCGCGAAAAGTTTGTAAATAAATAGAAAATCTCGTTCACGGGTATATTTCTTATGTCAACTTTTACAATGTATTAACTTTCCTTATTAATTTAATTCGTTTGTTCATTCGCGTATGTGCGAGTCAAATCTTGCAAGTCATGACTAGCTTCCAGAAAACCGATCGAGTTGGAATTTTGTTCAATTTCCTATGTACAAACACCAAGACAGTTAACTGACCATCCTGTATTTATATTGAGCCTTATTACAGTGCACATAAAGTGCACGGATGGTCGGTTAGTTGTGTTGTCGACAATGCAAAACTATGGTACAGTCGCCACCAGATATATCGGAGCGGCCAAAGTGCTCACAAATATCTGAACATGCCTCGTCAATATAGACGTGTTCAGATATTTGTGAGCGAGCAGTGTGAGGTTTGGAGATGGAGACGGAAGTCAAGTCAGCCACTGGCCATAGAAACTCCTCAATCAATTACATATTATTTATTACTATAAAATTAACTTATTTATTAACCTCACTGAGTTCTCCCGACGTTTCGGATGTGTCGCAACATCCATGTTCACGGGACTGCTCTGTTTAATAAAAATAATGTGTGATAATCGTGAATGTTTAAATCCTGAATTCATTATTTATAGACTCGTATGTTACGGATCATTGGAGCTTGATCAACTGATCAACGAGGTAATGCTACCAAGACCAACTCGTGGAGTTGTTAATGATTGCGCAAAAAGAAATCCTTCGACAACCACAAGTGGTACCAACAATTTATTGATCACTATGTATTTTATTTTCAAACTCTACAGAATGAAACTATATAATTAACATGATATTAAAATCTAATAAAAATAAAAGTATTTAAACTAGCATCCGCCCGCGACTTTGTCTGCGTGGACCCCAGGTTAAAACTATATTATATTTAAATCCGGGCTGTAAACTATCTTCGTGCTAAGTTTCATCCAAATCGGTTAAGCCTTTTAAGCGTAGGTACATCTTAAACATCCAAACTTTCGCATCTATAATATTATAGTTGGATATGTAGGATGTTCCTTCCACAGGGTACAAGTCAGGGGTACTTGCCCAGACACGCATACCCGGGGTCATCGTCCCGTCTTATTTAATTGGCGCTAGAATAACCGCCAGATCGGATTGCAGTTTTATGGTGAGGGCTTTCGGCCATTCGGCGTCATTACACACTTAGAGGGAATCCAATCTAAAGATATATCTCAACAGAATTTAGGTTTGTAATAAAGTGAGTGGAGCGAATTCGCAATCGGTTAGGTATATCTAACGAAGAAGTTCTTTCTTATCCCATTGGACGTCAAGAACGCTTCGTCGCGTCGTTGCGTGGTGTCGAAAAGTTTGTGAGTTTGTAACTTTGTTAGTTCTTACGTAGGGTAAGCTACCTACCTAATTTCTTCAATTTAAACCTATCTATTTTAAACTGATGTCTCAACATTTAATTTATTTCCTCACACAAGGCAAAGTAAAACATTATATTTAATCTCCTGACTTACTCTAATACTGTCTACTCAGCCGATTTCAAATATTCTTGTACTGGTATATGGATTACTAGCGTCCGCCCGCGACTTCGTCTGTGTGGACCCGGGATAAAAACTGTTGTATATTTTAATCCAGGCTATATACAATCTTCGTGTAAAATTTCATCCAAGTCAGTTGTGCCGTTTAAGCGTGATTGAGTAACAAACATCCAAACATCTAAACTTTCGCATTTATTTATAAGTAGGATACCTCCGGGGTGGATATAGGCCATATTTAATCTCGCAGCTCTATCACATAGGTTATCTGTAAATACGCGGGTGGAGCCGCGCGGGCAACTAGTACATTATGTTTGCAAAAACTACATAAATTCAAAACACCTGACATATCAAACATACCTCAGAATCATCTAGATAAACAAGACTTTCGTTAAGAAACCCGCACTCAAATCGGTTTATCCGTTTGGGGGCTACGGTGCCACTGACATATACATTAGATACCCCATCTCTTTTTCCCGGGGGGTTAAAAAAGGTGCGTACCCTCAAAACAATTTAAATAACGTAAACTTTATATTGACCAAAACTGTACAAAACGATAAAGAAACAAAAACCTCACAGCGTTTCTCAATGTCTCTTCGCGCGTTTTTTCTGCCCGGTAGCCGTCACCTCAAGTATCCACTGAAAATACGACGTCACATTCGTAAACACGGCTATCTTGTTATCACAGTCCTTCGACATCATAGCCAACACGCCGACGGCTCGCTCGCTCGGCGTGAATAAGGGTCCGAACTCCGTCACGAAGCAGTCGGGGTGTTGCGACATGTCGACGCATATGAGGGAGTCGTCCATGAGGATACCGTATTGTTCGTAGCAGCGGGGGGGCTCGACGACCGCAACATCGTATATCTCCATGTGGTTGGTGAGAAATATCTGCCGGTCCATGGATAGCAGGGTCTTCCATACGCTGGCTTGGACCTGAGGAAATTAAAAATGTTTATGGACGTGAAGAAGCTCAGGCTGTTGTCGGTACGGTCGGCACAAAGATACATGACATAATATATTTTTCGCCGTATGTCACAGGAATTAGGATCAAAAATAAACATATCTTTACGTCGACAATGCATCGTCCAATCTCCGAAAAAGCGTCCCTGGAGCCATTGGTAAAGGGTCAACGCATAAATTAAGTTATATTTCCTCTATCGTGAACGGGACGTTTTGAGAATGCGATATCCGTTAGATCGCTTACGCCAAGCGAAATTTTTCTTTGTCGATATTTCCACTGCAGCGTACTTTCTCAGTCGTGTTGCTCGCGTATCGTATTTAATTACGTCTCCATTTTTCTTACCTGTAGGAGACCCATTGCAATCGCGAAAGAGGTAGGTAAGGTTCGTTAGGTAGCTTCCAATGCGCGAAGGGCTACCCAGAAATAGGAGCCCCGCCCAGCGGGGCTCCGTCGAAATTGTTCGATTGCGAATAAAATGAATGTTGAAAAACGTGTTTGTAAACTTCGCTACCATAATATAACGCGGAAGGTAAATTTTCGCAAATTATGTGACTAGGGATAATGGCAAAAAAAACTGGCCAAGTGCGAGTCGGACTCGCGCACGAAGGGTTCCGTACCATTATATATGAAAACGGCAAAAAAATCACGTATGTTGTATGGGAGTCCCCTTAAATATTTATTTTATTCTGTTTTTTAGTATTTCATGTTATAGCGGCCACAGAAATACATCATCTGTGAAAATTTCAACTGTCTTTCAGTAGCCCTCGCGTACTCGTGCACACGCCTCAGCATGACCCCGCCTCCGCGTGCGGTTTCGCACGTAGTTGTAGTAGAGGAGTGTTGCGATCGCTCCGGTTTAGGCTTGCACAGCAAAATCTATTATCTCACTCTGTAAATATTTGTACAGATTCTCCAATCCATGAGAACATTTCCTCCCACTTTTTCCTTGATTTGTGCTCCAGCGTTTACCCCATTACCTAAGGATCGAAGGGACCACCCAGAGGAGACACTCCTCATTAGGAACTGTTCGTGTTTTGCCTAGGCATAGAAGACCATTTATGACAACTAACCTGCTCGGTGGTGACGCTGCTGGCGAACGCGGATGCGTAAGTGGTCGGCTCCACGTCCACGGCGACCTTGGCCACGGCGATGTCGTGCCACGGGAACGTGCTGTTGGCTCTGTAGTCCTCGTGCACGTGCCACAGCACGACCGGGTGCGTGCGCGTGCGGTTGCGCACATAGTCGTAGTAGAGGAGGATGCGGTGGGATTGCCCTGGAGGTTAACAATTATTTAGAGCACCCGCACATTACAGACGCTTGTGGCCACGTCAAGCGACCACTCTGCCGCATTGTTGGACGCCACTAAAGCCATCCACTTCCTTGTGGCTCGGACGCGGCTCCTACACTCTAGATATGCGCTGATGCTTTACATCATGTATGAAAAAAATCGTCCGCCACACTACGTAGTGGCTCAATTTGCGGTGGTTTTAGAGAGTAAGGGCATACGTACTTGCTGGTAAGAGACGAATGTGCTAAATCTGTGACTAGGCGATCGTGATAGGTTAAGTATGTCTGTCTTACTACTATATCTGACTAATTACCGGGAAAAAAAGCGAGCCTCTGAGTGTCTCAGTGATACAAGTGTTTCTTACACTAACTAGGAGCACATTCATACTTATATCTGACAATTGTACTGTTGTGTGGAATCAATAAACAATAATACCAGGTTTCCTGCAGTGCGCAGCCGTGACGACCCAGTTCATCAGGATGACACAGCCAAAGCACGAGAAGTGGAAGGGTTCCGCCTCTTTCTGCGCTGTTATGGCGGCGATGTATGGATACCTAGGCAGAGAGTTCAACATTACTTAGAGCGAGCAATGGACAATCTTGCACTAAACTTAACAAAACTGTAGGTTTACACTTGAAACCATAATTCGTTTCCTAAAAACTAACCTTGCAGCACCTAAACTGCGCACTGTTGCATACAGGCAATCACCACGGATTCGCGCTTTGCACTACATCAACGTACATTCTCAAGTCGGCTCCTGACTGCGATGTTTTTGCAAGCAGTTGGAGGCTAATTTGTGAGAAATGCAAAAGCTTTGTGAGGCAATGGATGACCGTCCGTCCTCAGTTAGTTGATAAATGATAAGATTGTTTTATGTGTACATTCTGTCTTTAATTTCGTACTTACTGTAATGCTGTGTAATTTCCTTTGAACCAATAAATAAATAAAATCATAAAATTGCCATTAAAATTAAAAAAAAACCCACACTGGCAAACTTACACTCTCCTAAATGATGAACGTAGCTAAAAACTAGCTACGTGCATCATTTGGAAGAGTGTATGTATGCCAGTGTCGGTTTTTAGGGTTCCGTAGTCAACGAGGAACCCTTATAATTTCGCCATGTCCGTCCGTCTGTCTGTCCGTCTTCGGCTTAGCTCAGTAACCCTTACAACTAGAAAACTGCAATTCGGCGTGGGTATATAAACCAATCGCGCTGACAAAACAGTACTATACAATTTGGAAAAATGATTTTTTTTAGGGTACCTCCCCTACACCTACAGCGGGGATGTCATTTTTTATGTCGTCAAACCCATGGTGTGGGGTATCGTTGGATAGATCGTTCAAAAATATTATGGGTTTTTTAAAACCATTTTTCAAATTAGTAATTCGTTTGCGAGATATTGGGCTTTAAAGCCCTAATTTTAGTCCCCCCCCCCCCCTGCCGGCTAAATGGCTACTACTCGGGATGTGAAAAAATTCGTGGTAGTGGTACATATAATGATTTTAAAAGGAAAACTATGACGAACAAGTAGGCATAAGTAGTTACCGAGTAATAGTCGACCAACTTTATGTGTAATTGAAAAGGCCAATTTTCGTACAAATTCAGCCGACGCAACCGCACCGCACGTCGATGTAACTAAGACAGAAAGGCAACTATGGAACCCTACACTGCGCGTGGCCCGACACGCACTTGGCCGGTCTTTTTTATATATCTATAGAAATTCTCACCTTTGCGACGCAGCGTAAGTATGGTTATCCTGCAACCGGACTATCCCCGAATCCTTGGCCAGTCTCACCACCAAATTTTCTGCGATGGCCAACTCCTGGAGGTCTCTGGACGTCTTCACGTCCTTGTTGCCGGCTACTTCGGTGGCGAACTTTATTATGGAGAACAGGGCGACCAGGGACATGAATGAAATAAGGCCGATAACTAAGAATACTGTCTTCATGGTTTGAATTGTCGCCTCGCCTGCAAACGATACATAAGTATGTAGTCTGCGAATGAAAAAACCGGGCAATGCGAGTCGGACTCGCGCACGAAGAGTTCCGCACCATTATCTATTAAAACGGCAAAATATCACGTTTTTGTATGGGACCCCCTTAAATATTCCGTTCTTTAGTATTTGTTGTTATAGCGGCAACAGAAATACATCATCTGTGAAAATTTCAACTGTCTAGCTATCACGGTTCTTGAGATACAGCCTGGTGACGGACAGACGGACGGAAGGACAGACAGCGAAGTCTTAGTAATAGGGTCCCGTATTTACCCTTCGGGTACGGAACCCTAAAAAACAGCTTCGTTGGAGCCCTCCCCTCCAGCACGTCTATCATGAGACGGCCGCGACATACTCTCGATTTTTCTCGCACTTTTCTAAACTTACAATACAAAACAATACAAATACTCTTTATTGCATACCTCACACAAACAAAGCAGTTAAAAAGAAAAACAATACAATAACATGTAGGTAGAGGTAGACAACAGGCGGTCTTATCGCTGAAGAGCGATCTCTTCCAGACAACCTTTGGGTATCGGATAAACTTAGTGTTCTAATAAGAGAGAGACGGATAGTGCGAGAAAAATCCAGAGCTCGCGCGCCGTCGCGTGCTAGCCGTCCTGGCAACCGTACGTCTTTTCGATGACCTCACGGTTCTAAATACCTAGATTTGCCATACGAAAAATAAATAAATTTTGATTGCCTGCTTTACAGCAATCGAGAAAACAAGTTGCTTACCAAGGTTAGCAGTAGTGACACTTTACAACGAATTAAAGTTTATGTACAACAGGCACGGTGTATACACATGTACAATAAGTACCTACTACTGAAATAAATAAATACTGTTAAAAGTGATTTTACCTCAGATTTAAAGATATTCCGTCTACCGTTTTCATTAGCGCATGTTCCACTTATTGTAAATATACTAGATATTCGAATATTACTTGAATAATTTGGTAATTCGTTGCATGAATCGTTGACACCATGTTGTCACAGCCAAAGATAATATAACAGCCATTGACAGATCCAAAAGATAGATCAAAGAGTACTTATAGTAAAAAATCTTTATTTAAAACGTATATGACACGACTCTAGAAACTCAACCCAAAGAAATAATAAAACCTGCGAACAAAACTTATTTCACTATGTTCAATATTCTGTCTACGGCCGGCCTAGGCGCCACTACGCTACGCCCTCTCCCACATTGACCACCACCGCAGGCCACGTCAGTGTGATTCAACATAAAAAATGACCAAAAACGTCACTATCAACTAGATAGATAGGTGCGCATGAACCTAGAATACTAGTAAATATACTCTAAGGGAGCGACCACACCGGTGCTTAACGCTGCGTATACGCGTTGACGTGTCGTATGCGTCACGTATTCTTCATACACTTTGCTGCGTTTTACCACAGTATAGAAGAATAATACAGTAGGTAATTTGAGGCCTTTTAGGAGCGTTCGTTACCTACTTTCGCTCGATGCGCAGGGCTGTGTCAAGTTTGTGGCTTGGCATACCTAAGTATAATACTAATTTTGCTTTTAAGTATGTAAAGTATTTCTGTTACAGTTTAATAGACAATAATGTATACACAAATTAATCATATTATAGATAGTTGGGTTTGTGTTTTTAGTTTCCTACTTCATGGAATATTTTAATACCACTATACTATGCCTAAAATATTTCCTAGTAAGTATAATAGTTGCTAAACTGCACTAGGTTGGTAGGTGCTTAGTTACAAGCCTATTCGGCTCCTTTTGATATCGTGGCACTGGCGGCTCGCTGTCTTCGTACCTACGAGGCGGCTTCCTTTGACGTAGCGAGTGAGAACGAGCGAACACCGCAACGGCGCGGCCCCGATTGAAGCATTCTCCATCATTCCCGAAGGCTATGTGAACACGCGCGCATGTGTGCAGCCGTGCGATGTACCTTTGTTCGAAGTTTATCTACTGTTCCTATACTGTGGTTTTACGGTGCGTTAGCGTATTTTGAGTACCGGTGTGGTCGCACCTTAAGACAGTGTGTATTCTTTGACGTGATGCTGGCAGAAACGTCTTATGACGGTTGCCATAAAAAAAACAGTGTATATTAGGTAAAGTCAGTATGTATATTGTAGTCTTTGGGTCATATCAGCCGAAAGACGTCCACTGCTGGACATAGGCCTCCCCCAAAGAGCGCCACAATGACCGGTCCGGCGCCACCCGCATCCAGCGGACTCCCGCGACCTTTACCAGGTCATCAGTCCACCTTGTGGAGGGCCTACTCACGCTGCGCCTTCCGGTACGTGGTCGCCACTCGAGAACCTTTCCGCCCCAACGGCCATCAGTTCTACGTGCAATGTGCCCCGCCCACTGCCACTTAAGTTTAGCGATTCGGAGGGCTATATCGGTTACCTTGGTTCTGCTGCTGATAGCCTCATTCCTGATGCGATCACGCAAATAAACTCCCAACATAGCCAAACCCATAACTTACCCAAAGGGCAAAGGAGAGCCATTGCCCTTTGGGTAAAGTATAGAAAAGTACTCTGTGAGGTAAAGTATAAAATACCTCTTATTAGTTTGTGTAGGTAAGTTAGTAAATAATAGTGAAATGGAGAGTATTATTAGGTATCTACTTATATTCTTTGTTTACTTTCTGTTATTACACATACCAAGTTGGCTGGCCGTCTAACTATCACAATCACAGCAAATGCTTGATACCAAAGCATAAATATTCTCAACATTCTTTATTTACCGACATCAGTCTACACAACCCCAGACCCCAAAGTTGCCTCATTTCGTAGATAGTAATCTTTTATTGCATCGCCCGAACGGCAGATATCGGCGATAAGAACTTGCAATGAACGAATAAATCTTTGGGACAATAAAAGATGGAGATGGGCTCTGAGGGAGCGTACATACAAATGTACCGACATGTAGGTACGTATAATATCTATAGATACGCGTACACTTTAACTGCCAGGAAAATAGCGGGCGCTTACGCAGTCGCTCCCCGCTACATACGAACATACGAAAGAAAATGGGATCGGCTACGTAGCGTGTAGCAATTCTTGGCAGTGAATGTGTTAAGGCGATGCCTTGATTTGAGTCGAACACGCCCCCTAGACAGAGACACGCTGATGCCTTCCGCGCACGAAGAAAAGAGATGGAATGGCTTTTTTGTACAAATTTCGATAAATACCTAACTTACAGACGTTTTATTTAAATTTCATAATGTGAGATTTTAGATGAGGTAAAATACTATAGTATTAACTTAATTGTGTCGTAAAATGATGTATCGTATGAGTAGGCTGAGTAAAAAAAGGAAAATACAGACCCAACTTTGGATTTTTTTTCGAGAAAATTTTAAGTAATCATGTACCGATAAAATCAGATAGTCAAGAACCATGTATCTGAAAATCAGACCTTATTATTTCTTAATCTAGTCAGAACGGCGTTTCAAAGCACGCGATAATTTCCAATGCACAGCCTTAACACTTTCATTGCCAGGAACCCGCCCAGCGGGCGCCTACGCCGTAGTCGCTTTCCGCTACATACGAGGAAAACCACAGGATCGGCTACGAGCCGTAGCGCGTAGCGATTCTTGGCAGCGAAACGAAAGTGTTAAGGAGATTAATAGCATTTTTTGAAGACTAGGACGATGGCAAATAATCACACGGCCTGCCTGATGATAAGCAGACTCCGTAGACTATGGACACAAACTACGATGGGAAACTTAAGTGGACGGGGCACATTGCACGTAGAGCCGATGGCCGTTGGGGCGGTAAGGTTCTCGAGTGGCGACCGCGTACCGGTAGGTGCAGCTTGGGTACCCCCCCCTAAACAAAGGTGGACTGATGACCGGGCATTGTGGCACTCTTTGGGGGAGGCATCAGATATTTTTGCCCATTTTACGTACGTTACGGCATTTTTTTTAATGCGTATATGGTACGAGTATGTTTGTTCAAGTAAGGTAGTTTTCCGGAAGCGAGTTCAACTCAGCTGTCCTCGCGAGAAAACTGGAAACGAAGCGCTTCCTACGAATCAGTGGTATATCAACACCATAAGTGCGGAACTCACGTCCGCACATAGTCCCAAGATGGCGAAATGTTGGGCGTGATTCATTCGTGTAATCTTAGTGCACACTCTCCGAAATGTATCCTGTAGAACACCGATTTGCAGGCAATCATTCTACGATGTTCCAGTATTTGCATTTGAGCCTCAGTCAAATCTAAAGTCACCAATGAGCTTCCTGGCACGCGACCTGGCTGGCTGGCAGATATTAATGTGACTGTACCAGGACCGCTGTAGCATTGCAAGCATCTCAATTTTCCCTCGCCGCATAAATCCAGTAGCATGCGTCAACACACCAGTAATTGTAATATATGCCGGCGGGAACCTTGCACTACGAGGTCTACGAGGAGGGGGGCATTTTTCTCCGCTTTTCGGAAGATTAAATCGAGTGTCGTGTGATTTATGTGGACAACCCCTTCTGTCTGGGTTGTCTTCGAGGAATCAGTGTTCAAGGGGAAGAAATGTTTTGAAAAACAACAAAATTATACTTCTGGCTTTTCTATCTACAGACTGTCTTTTTAGGGTTCCGTACACAAAGGGTAAACACGGGACCCTATGACTAAGACTTCGCTGTCCGTCCGTCTGTCTGTCACTTGGCTGTATCTCAAGAACCGCGATAGCTAGACAGTTGAAATTTTCACAAATTATTTGTTTCTGTTGCCGCTATGTCAACAAATACTAAAAACTAAATAAAATAAATATTTAAGGGGGGCTCCCATACAACAAAGGTCTTTTTATAACTGTTTTATAGATAATGGTACGGAACCCTTCGTGCGCGAGTCCTACTCGCACTTGGCCGGTTTTTTATAGACTAGCTGCTCAAGCGGCTTCGATTGCAGAGAACGCCGGCAAACCAAATATAGACGCAGACATCATTTATCGGTAATAAGGTCATTGTTTGCAATTAACCTGGTTGGGTCTTTCTGAATAACCATCCAGAAAGTCTCTACACGCCGCGGTGAAAGATTTTGAAATCGTATAGGCGGTTCCGGAGATTACTCATTAATGACAGTTTTTCAATCAGGTCACGTGTCCGTCTTACGGTCATGTGATCTGTCTCGAAACTCACGTCTTACGAATCTTACGGTCACGTGACCTGTGCACTGCGGCGAGAATAACAATTTTCCCCATCACAAAAAGTGCACAGTGCCGCTGAAGAAGTTTTCACTTCAAAAAGGCTTTTTTTTTCATTTGCCTATGAACAATGTCTTTCTTTTCTACCTTGTCACTTTGGCCTTTATCTTTGTCTTACTATGCTTCTTTACCCTTTCGCAGAGTGGCTCTAACCACTTTGTTTGAATAGGCCAACTCTTGTCATGTCTTGGGAATGTCCAACCCAACTCCAATAACCCAGAAGACTATTGATCCTACTAATATTATAAATGCTAAAGTTTGGTTGTTTGGATGTTTAGATGTTTGGATGTTTGTTGAAATTTTGCACGAAGATAGTTTATTGCCTGACTTAAAATATAGGATAGTTTTTATCCCGGGTCCACGCAGACGAAGTCGCGGGTGGAAGCTAGTCTATTTATAAAACATCAACATTATGGCTTCTTTGTCTGTAGTATAGTAAAAATGCCATATTGTAGAATGCAGATGTTGATACACATAGCCATGAATAACAGGTTTTTTGTAACTATTATTTTTTACTGCTCACAAAGCCTCTAATATACCATGTTCATCTCATTACACACAAACTTATAAACTTAAAAGGGTACAATCTCTTTATGGCTCTGTGAGGTGTAGAAATCACGAGCCTGTCTTTTTTAGGGTTCCGTACCCATGCAATAAAACGGGACCCTATTAACAAGAGTCCGCTGTCCGTCCGCACGTCTGTGCGTCTATCACCAGGCTGTATCCCATGAACCGTGATAGTTAGACAGTTGAAATTTTCAGAGATGATGTATAACAACAAATACTAAAAAACAGAATAAAATAATTATTTAAGGGGGCTCCCATCCAACAAACGTGATTTTTTTGCCGTTTTCATATATAATGGTACGGAAACCTTCGCGCGCGAAACCGACTCGCATATGGCCGGTTTTTTCAAAAATCTTTTTCTTAATTTTGAAAATTTTATACGACAAAAGATTTATATAATTATTGGACCTGCTGTTGAGAAATGCGATCTATTGAGGATGTGTGCCGGACAGACATAGAGAAATATTTTTTTTACAAACAGAAACGGAGATCTTCGTTCGCTTCGCAAAAACATAGCTTGGCACATCTCTCGTGGACATTCACCCTTATCACACGCCACGATATTGCGTGCTCGATTAACCAACGTGGTAACAAGCCGACTGTATCGGCGAGTCAACAGTGTAAGTGAAAGGCGCGCAAATATTGATGCGGCTTAGCTGCACTTAGCTTATTGGAGGATGTAGGGAGTATGGAAGCGGCGAGCGTAAGCGTGGCTATACAGTTTTTGAAGTGAAAACTTCTTTAGCGGCGCTGTGCACTTTTTGTGAGGGGGAAAAATTGTTAAACTCGCCACAGGTCACGTGAACGTAAGACGGACACGTGACCTGAAAAACTGTTACAATGTCATTGAGTTTTCACTTCTGCCGACACTCCCGGTTTTATTTAGGTACACTTACATTATAAAGCCCTTGAGAGCGCTAAGGGTGGTATTCCACTTGTCCAAGATCTTTGTCGAATGTGTATTTGTGTCTCACATTTTGCTTAAAGAGTGACTGAGATGCAATGCACATTGGCCAAAGATCTTGGACACGTAGAATACCACCCCAAGGCATGCTATTTTCAATCTGGAGGTTTTAAAAACTTATGTTAATTGTAAGAGTCATGTTATTTGAAACACTTTTTTGAAGGTACCTATTCTTTATCTTTCCAATCCCACGCCACGGTGATTCCACGCCCATACAAAGGCGGCCATAATTACCTCAACTCCAAAATAAGTGTTTTTTTTTATATTTTAAAGTCTTTGATACTAATCTAGGAATACGAAATATACAATAAATTTTATTTTTACATCTGTATAATACAGGAATATGACAATTTTTTATAATAAAAATGTCTCGCATTAATGTTGTTTTAGACATACAATCTATAACATTTTATACTGCGATTTTCAATGGAATAAATGTGCAAATAAACAAAACTACCATCCACTATCATCAGTGGATGGTATTTAATAAGCGTGGCCACGCTTGGAAAGTTAGACGAGACGAAGCCAACTTTATAGTTAAACTTTACTGTCTTCATTGCTAAAAGAAAATGAAGTATAGGAGGTACGCAATTGAAAAATAAAATAGTTTCAAAACATCATAATTTCTGAAACTTATTTATTTAAATAGTGGCGCGGGGCTATTCCAGTAACTATAGACCGTGACCCGGCGACCGGGCGAATTGATACGGGGGCTTACAGCTGTAACAAACTGCGTCACTCTGCCCGACATGATTAACGGCTCAAACGCTGCGAGTTGCATAAATATCCATTAGATTCAATGTCGCTTTTGTTGTTTTACTAGCACTATAGATCAGCTTCATTTCAACTTTAATTTTGAGCAAAATTTTCTGTATCAACTTTTTGATGCGTTTTTAGGGTTTCGTACCGCAAAAAGGAAAAACGGAACCCTTATAGGATCACTTTCAAAACCATATACTCAAGTCTACAGTCCCTTAATGCTGGGAAAAAAAACTTCTACGTTACTTAACCAAAACAAGATACGGCTCGATACTCGTACTTTCCATTGACCTAGAACTATAAAATTTGGCAAGTAATATCGTCTTATACAGGGAAAAATCTGCAGAAAACTTTACATTTGCAATTAAATACGGAACGCTCGGTGGGCGAGTCCGACTCGCACTTGTGCGTTTTTTTAATGTAGAGATACGACTAAACAAAAATCTAGATATTTAGGTATCATAATTTATTAAACAAAACACACTCCCATTAATTTTGTTTAGTTCATTAACTAATAACTTAGGTACTTAACTGTCTCTTAAAAGCCCACGGTAGGTAGTGAACCAAAAAATACGAGAAAATTCTTCTTTCTTCTTCTCTAATCTCTTTCTTCTCTTCTTCTTCTGCAATATCTCTCAGCCAATCACAACGTAGCATTATCTACTCCCGAAGCAATTTCTGCATATGCCTTCATTTCGGTAGGGCCAATTGTCCAGAAATATTGGTTTTAAGTACTTGTAGATATCTTGCATGACGAGCAATATCTTGCAACCTACACAAGGAAAACCCAAGAATCTTGCTTGTAAGTAAAACCAGCGGTAGGGACGGTTTTCCTTTATTCTGAGCACTGCCTACTGCTCTACTCTAGGTACTACTCCATCGAACACTGGTTAGATAATTAACCGTTGTCTATTATTTTGACGAGCACTGGTTGATTTCGCTGTTTTCTATTATTCTGACCAACGCTGGATAGAGAATGCGCTGTAAGTATTCTATTATTATTATTTATTTATTTATGTTCCCATACATTTCACAGCATGACAGTAACACCAAAGCACTGTGAAACAAAAGAAATATACATATATACACAAAAGAATCAAATTATTATTGTCATAACACAGAAGACGGTCGTGCATCCATCTTCTCGCAGAACGTCAAACATTCATCACACACAACTATCCATCGGCTAGCAAATATATCACAGTTTGGTGCTGATTCAAGCAACGAGTTTATGAAGTGCAAAGCTCGTTTTCGGGCACTGCGGTTTTTTTTCCCTTTTTACAAGCTTATTTTTTAGTTTGTATAATAAGGGTTTTAAAACGCGAGTGTCATGGGTGGCGAATTGCGATTAAAGACGCCACGAGCGTTTTTAGACCAGCCCCCCTATTCTGTAACTTGTTTTAAGCTCACCTCAACGCTCACCCTCAAATATATGTTGACACCGCGATGCGTAGTAACCAAGCGTAGGTAGAGGTCTAGTTTCGTGACGGGTGAACGGCGGGGTGAGCCGCATTAACGCTTAGCGAATAACAGCCCAGTATACATCGTTGCATGCATACTTTTTCTACGGCGAATTTTAAATAAATTGCATTATTTAGACTTTTCAGAGAGCAAGTTTTCTATTCGTTCTTTTGCTACTCACGCAATTTCTTCAGAAGTGCAGTTTTGACCATTTTAAAAGCAACGTACACTTTTGTCTTCACAAACACGAATGAAATCTTTTTCTACTCGAGCACTTCTATCCGTCAATTAAATGACTGACAGCGATATCTAAATCAACTTCATTTGAGTTGGGCTCATAAGATTACTGTTCGCAGTCATCTTATGAATATAGGACAGAACTAAAATTAATGTTGACCAATCACGAGGCTCGATTTCCAGAAGACATCAACGCGCAAAAATAAAAAAGCGTTTGGATGCACTTCGTTTCAGTAGGGCGAATTTCAATAGATACCAAGTTTGTTTAATAAATTAATATTTCCGTTATCTCGTAGAAGAAATATTGTATGCAATAGTTATATAATTCGCTTTTTAACTCTCGTACCTTAATTAGGCCACTCAGCAAGCTTCGTGGCCTAAACGTGGTACTCGACTGAAAAAGCATACATTATATAACGATGGCATAAACTACTATAGTAGTTGCATTGCATTGCTTTATCTGCAGTGTGCATAAATGTCGATATTATTCATTATGCGAAAGCAATAATTAAGTAGTATCTCAGACCTGTCATGACAAAATGATATCGTCTTCTTACAATTTTTATTAATAAATTATCAGTAATGGATATTTTGACCGTCGGACCCCCAGCCTATTATTTCTTGTTGGAATAGACTACAGGCCGCCAACTAAACCTCTCTGCGTCGGGGTCCGCAGCCCGAGTTCCTACGCCCCAGAGAAAACAGCTGTTTTGACGGTTGTGTGTCAATTTTAAGTCAATGAATATTTTTATATGGGGATTAATTTTATCAACGATTCGTGTTAAATTATATTAAAAGTGCAGTGCAAGTCAATAAAAACACTTACAATGCTTATACGTAAACTTTCTACTACTTAAGTAGTTGATTATCAGAATCATTGGATCGCCGAGGAACTCCTGCCTAGCGTGTGGTGATTCAGCGTTGTTTATTTCTTTTAATTGTTTAGTTCTTATTATATTCTTAGGTAGTTTATTTTCTAGTTAATCAACTTATGTTCGCATGAGTGTTGTACATTGTCTTAATCCTCTTTTTGTATTTTCTATTTTGAAGAATGGAGTGTTGTGTAGTATGCGAAAGAGTTTTTACATCAACACGAGGATTACACATTCATCAATCGCGTACCCATCAGGCTCGCGTTCATCCTATCTCAAGTGTCCAGAATACCCATAACATATGCACATCTACGTCAACACCCCACCTTGCTATTCCTCTTCAAACCCTTCTTGGCCAACTAAAACATTCGACGCCTCTAGTCAAACGCATTCCGCGTGGTGCCAGGTCCGCTGTAGCCGAAGTACTAACAGCTACAATAAACAATTGTGTACTAAACAACAACCTCCAATCGTGGCATGACTTGTTAACTCTGCCTTTCAAAATATTACATGTTCCTGACGATAACAACTTAAATATTTCCCTCACGAAGAAAATAAAGAATAATATGTTAGCACCAGCTTTGCCGTCTTTATCACGGCCTTTTCAAACCAGAGGTAAAACGTATAACTTGTGTAAAAAGGTTGAAGAGAAATTGCAGGATGGTGATCTTAAAGGGGCGGCACGGCTCCTCTTCACTAATGATACCATCGCCCCCGACACTCCCGAAACCGCTGCCGCGTTACAATCAAAGCATCCCCCAGGCCCTTTGACCCCTTTCTTTGTTGACCCTCCATCAGATCCTTCGATGTGCCTCCACGCTACGGGGCAGGACGTAGTGGCCGCCCTCGCATCCTTCCCCAAAGGGTCGGCGTCAGGTTTAGACGGTATCACCCCTCAACACCTTTTAGACCTCACCAGCTACGGCTCTGGGGTAGCCGGTGAACAGCTGACAGTAAGCATTACAAAACTGGTAAACCTTATGCTCCTGGGTGATGTATGCCAAGATGTGACGCCGATACTTTATGGAGCTAACTTGATTGCCCTCACAAAGAAGGATGCTGGCGTGCGCCCTATTGCTGTTGGCTTTACCTTTCGGCGTCTTGCAGCCAAAATCTGCGTAAGACACACCCGTTCTAAATTACAAAAACTTTTCGAGCCCACACAGGTTGGTTTTGGAACTCGAGGCGGCTGCGAGGCCGCAGTTCACGCTGTGCGTACCTTTGTACAAACTGACCTGTGTGAGGTTCTATTGAAAATAGACGTTAAAAACGCTTTTAACTCTGTTAATAGGGACACTTTGCTGAATGAGACACGAAACCATATACCAGAAATATATAACTTTTTATTACAATGTTACCATGCCCCATCCAAGTTACTTCACAAAGACAACGAAATCCTTTCAGCCGTAGGCTGCCAGCAGGGGGATCCCCTGGGTCCAGCCCTGTTTAGTCTCGCCATCAACCCAATCATCCACAGTCTTTCTTCCGACCTAAACGTATGGTACCTAGACGATGGCACTTTTGGCGGTAAGTCTCAATCCGTCCTGGCAGATTTATCCAAAATTATACAAAAATTTGATGATATTGGACTGACACTAAATTTCGATAAATGTGAACATTCTACGTTTACATTTCCGAAAAAACGGATCCTTTTGTGGCTTCTCAAATTAAAGTAGGTTTTAAAAACTTAGCTCCAAACCTTAAGATTTTGTCTAAAGACAGCCTGTACCTCCTTGGATCACCCATTTTTGACGAGGCTATTCCGTCTGTTTTAGATAAATCAATCTCAAAATTCCAAAATAACTCTGAACGTTTAGTCAAAATAAGCTCTCACTCAGCCTTATTCATTCTAAAATTTTGCCTACTCGTTCCTAAATTTACGTACCTTCTCCGTTGTTGCCCTATTTGGAAATTTCCCAATCTGGTCCTTTCTACTGATACCCTATTGAAGTCCATACTAGAATCAATTCTTAATGTTAAATTCAGCGAACAGGCTTGGTCTCAGGCATGTCTACCCATAAGATATGGCGGTTTGGGAACTCGAAAAATCTCGAGCGTAGCTTTGCCAGCTTTCTTATCATCAACTCACAGCACGCAAGATCTCGCAGGTAAAATCCTTAAAGTCTCAACGACTGCAAACTGTGAGATCGCGTGCTTGGTTGATGCTAGGAACGCCTGGCTAGCAGGACCGAACCCAACTTTGCCATCAAGACCAAAATTACAAAGGGCTTGGGACTCGTTAGCTTCCGCCTCTACCATAAAGTCGTTGATCGACTCTTCGTCTGGCCGGGACCGAGCCAGGCTGTTGGCAGCAGCCAGACCAGAGTCGGGGCAATGGCTTCACGCCTACCCCTCACCTAACTTAGGTAGCTTCATTGACCCAGGCACACTCCGAATTGCAGTTGCTCTCCGCGTCGGAGTTGATGTGTGCGTGGACCACAACTGCATCTCCTGTGGAGCCGCGGTAGATCGCTTCGGTCACCATGGACTCGCCTGTTCCTCGGGCGCCGGCTGCTTGTCCCGTCACGCTGCGCTCAATGACATCCTGAGAAGGGCGCTTGCCAGCGCCTGCGTCCCCTGCGCTCTTGAGCCTCGCATTGTACGAGATGATGGCAAGCGTCCGGACGGGATGTCTTTAATCCCCTGGCGGATGGGCCGTGCACTGGTGTGGGACGCTACCTGTGCTGATACGCTGGCAGCGTCCTACTTGCCGGGCACGTCCAAGCAAGCCGGGGCAGCGGCGGATGCCCGAGAGAGATCCAAGGTCGGGAAGTATAGCTGTCTCGGCGCCCAATACGATTTTGTCGCATTTGGCGTCGAGACACTCGAACCTTGGGGAAGAAACGCGCGTAAGCTCCACAAGGAGATCAGTAAGCGGTTAAGGGAGGCTACGGGTGACCCTCGGGCAGGCAGCTTTCTCGCCCAAAGAATAGCGATTGCTATTCAGCGCGGGAATGCTGCCTGTGTGATGGGCACCCTGCCTAAAGGGCAAAATTTTGATACATTTTTCTAATTGTAATTTATTATAATTAGTTTAATATCATTTTGTATATGTATACTTTAGTAAATAAAGTTTTAAAACTATAGTAGTTTAGGACTTATAAATAGTTTATCATCTTTCGTCTTTTCATGTTGAACTGTATTTTGGTGGAAACTTAGAAATATGTTACCTCTTGTTTATGGTTAGTTTTGTTTTAATTTGTTTGCACTTGCCATCCGAACCAAACCGAATCCGGACCCGAACCGAATCCGGACCCGAACCGAATTCGAACTGTTTTTTTTAATAACTAATACCAAGAATTTATAAAATATGTAAATTAACAAACAATAGATTAGGTATGATTAAATTAAATCGACTTCCCCACTAGGCCTGTATCGTGGCAGTCAGATCAGATCAAACACGAAAGTTAGGTACAAATAACATGTAGCTTTTAGCATTGTTTGATCTTTGTCAAGCTCATACCAAGTGCTCCAATATCTATACAGAGAACCTTTCAAAAATAGCTGTTGGTAGGTTGGTACACAGTCTTTAATGTACCTGAAATAACACACATGGAAGATGGGACGGCCTTTAGTATGGGACGCGACATGTGCCGACACCCTAGCATAGCGCTCTCCCATCTCCGTGGCACCTCCATGAAGGCTGGCTCTGCAGCCAACTCGGCCGAGCTCTTTAAGCAGCGCAAGTATGCAAACATTATCAGTGGTTGCATATTTGAGCCGTTTGGGGCTGAGACCCTGGGACCCTGGGGGGAAAGTACCCACAGGGTCTTTAAGGGGTGCTCGAAGCGACTCGCCGAAATTACGCGTGACCGGAGGGCTGGCTCATACCTCGCACAGAGGATAAGCATAGCCATCCAACGTGGCAATGCTGCCAGCCTTCTGGGCACGTTGCCCAGCGACGGCGAACTGGGGCAAATATTCTATTTGTAAGTTATTTTATTTTATAAGTAGTTTAGTTTTAGATATAGTTATAATAAGTTTTGTGTATTTTTGTTAATTTAACATGCTCCTTTGACTAAAACATTATTTGATAATTACATTCATGTTATACAATAGAATAATACACACATGTGCAGATATAAATGTTGAAGAACTCGATTGTAGATAATGTACCTACTAACCAATGATATCGTATGGTACTTACTAAATTTAACGCACATTATAAGTAGAGGTGGAGCGCTTCATGTAAAGCGTTCCAAAATAATTTAATTAGGGAACTTAGGTATGTGGCCTAAGACCCTGCAAACAGTGATAAGACCTTGATAACTTATATCGCTATGACTTATGAAGTTTTAGGTGTATTTGTAGCACGGATGGAATACTCTCAATAGCTCACAGGTTAGCTGGAAAAGATCGCTTATAGGGATAAGATGATGGTCAGAGCAGTCTAGCGTTAATAGAAAGGTCGCAGGTTCGAATCCTGTCGGGGGCTACACTAATTTAGTTGTTGACTATACCTAAAATAGTAAATGCCTAAGCAGACATGTGATACGATACACGTGTGGTTATACTGATATGATGATGTAGGACTACAAAGCGCGAGAGTGCACAAATACTTTTATTTCTGAGTTAGGTAGTATATTTTATTTTATTCTATTTTCGCAGCTGACTGTACTGCAGCCCTAAACTGGGATGTTAAATTTATTTCATCCACAGCCATAGCAATACATCTAGTGAAACATTAATTGTGATGAAGATGTAATTTCTAAAACACTTCCATTAAAGTTAGTTCGCCAATTAATCCCAGAGCGTCGCCGACTACCAACGAAACGGAGCAGTTCAACATTAACAGCACTTTACTATGATTAATGAAATAATGAAATGTTCGTTTTATAACTCTGCCTGCGCTTACACATGCGCGCTCGCTGTTCGGCTCGGTGTCGTTCTAAAGCCGCATCCCCATTGTCGACGGTCCAGCGAGGGGCACGGTTTGAGCGGTACGACACTGTAAAAGCGAGATAGAGATATAATACCAGTCATTCTGCGCCACCCGCATTCTCCAACGAACTTTACCTGTCCGCCCCGTATCATGGTCGGTCTTATCACGCGATAAGTGAAGAGCGACGTCTCGTTCTATCCAACGGTGTCAGCCAGTGAGGGACGCTCTATCCTGTCACTTAGCGTGTGATAAGGCCGACCATGATACGGGGGCTCAGACCCCGGACAGGTAAAGGTCGCGGGAGCCCGCCGGATGCGGGTGGCGCAGAACGACTGGTATTATATCTGTGTGTGTTCACGGGAACACATGATAATGGTCTCGTTCTAATCTTATAGCTTCGTGCTTGACCGTGGGGAAGCAGCTTTTTTCCAAATCCTCCGGTTGCAAGCCTTACTACTTAAACTGAACGCATAAGAATAACTGACCGCTCCTGCGGCTCTACTACGGAAATCGAATCTCGAAGTTCGTATATATAGTCTGTATCTGTCGCTCGAGTACCATAAACCATAAGTGCGAAAGAGAAAGAGATATACAAACTTCGAGATTCCATTTTCGTGGTTATAGCTCTGACGCGAGCAGCGACACGAGCCAAGAGGCGAATACCAAGGGCCTGTTTCCAGAAGAGTCCGAAAGTAGTACACGAACAGTCATAAAAAATATATAAATATGACTTTATTGTTAAGTGCATAAGGTTTTTCAGATATTTTGAACTTGGAAAACGTGAACGTGTGAACTCTACAGTAAATATGTGTGCTCGCTATTCGTCTCGATATGCCATCGCGCGTATGTAAACGCGGCTTTACAAGATTTAAAAAGGCCCCTGCGTAATAAAAATAGCAAACTCAATTTACTGACAACTTGCTGCCACCCTCGCAATAACTATTCATATCTCTTTCCTCTCGTTTCGCATGGTAAAAGTTGCACGTGAAAGAAAGGGATAGGTGCGGTAATTTATAAGTTTTTGGGGTATCTGTGGAGATCGTAGATGATTATCTAAAATGTTTGCGCTTGAGTTGATGTGTAGGAATTATGGAAATGCAGTTTTTGCGGGAGTGTTTGGACAGTCTGCATGCAATTGAGTTCGGTTGACAACTATGTTGATATTTTTAGGGTTCCGTACCTCAAAAGGAAAAAAACGGAACCTTTATAGGATCACTCACGACCGGTCAGCCTAGTGGGTAGTGACGCTGCCTACGAAGCTGAAGGTCCTGGGTTCGAATCCCGGTAAGGGCCAGTATTTGTGTGATGAGCATGAATATTTGTTTCTGAGTCTTGGATGTTTTCTATGTATTTAATTATTTCTCTCTATCACTTTGTTGTCCATCTGTCTGTCTGTCAACACCCTTTATCTCAGGAACGCATGGAGTTATCTAGTTGAAATTAAAACCATATACTCACGTTTACAGTCCCAAGTTCTAAGTTAACGTAAAAAAAGATACGGCCGTTTATGCCGCAAAAACGTATATTTCGACACTCTCAAGGGAATCAAAATGTACAGGGTGACCCCCTTCCGGTGACCTAGACCTATGAAATTTGGCAAGTAAGATCGTCTTATACTATACAAATACCTACAGAGGAAAATCAGAAATCTTTACATTTGTAATTAAGTACGGAGCCTTGAGTACGACTCGCACTTGTCCAGACGCCTGACATCGGTTTGATTGAGGACATTTTATTCTCGAAAAAAGACGAGTCACTTTACATGATAACATAGTTATTAAGTAAGTTAAGTAAATTTCAAAGAGGAACAGGCATTTCAACAATATTTCGTACGTACTGAAATGTGTGCTCTCTTATGGTATTCTTAAAGAGGGTAGGTAGTGTTCATAGATTATGTATCGCTAATTTAGATGTACACCTTTTAAAACAGACGGCAATCTATTACGAGTATAGAACTGTGCACCTTCTTTTTGCCAAATTGCCCCCCCCCCCCTCCCTTTTGAAATGACGTAATATATGGACAGCCGGTGTTCTGCCTTTTCGCAGAATTTCCTTTGGTTAAACATCACTTGCCAACCAACATTTCGAAAATGATTCACTTTGACAACTAACCATTACCAACTTTTTGTATGACAACCTGACACTTGGTCGAATTTTTATAAAGCAGAATATCACAATGACTAAAAATGTTTGGAAAACTTATCACTTGCCAACTATTTCACTAGGCCAAACAACTATTGAACGAACAACGTTTCATCAGTGCAATAGTAACGTTTTAACATATAAGCCAACTTAAAAGTTACGATGAATCGTTACGTCGTATCTTTTTTGCGATTGCGTATCTTTTGGCGAAACCCATCTGTTGAACTTGCCTGAAACAAAGAACAGTTTCGTGATAAATATAGCAACAGAAATAATAACTGTGACAGAGTCCAGATAGGTGCGACGACGAGCGAAGCGAGGAGGAGCGTGTTAGGTTAACCGCGATCTTACAGCGCACGAACCCGAGCGAGCGAAGCGAGCGTGCCACGGCAGCGGCCGGCGAGTGCCAAAATCGCCTTATTGAATATTCAAAATAAGTAATGAAAAATACAAAGCAACGTCCCGCAAGTAATAACGTAAACACTTATCGCTAATAAGTCAGTTTATTCTTACTCACCCACAAAGTTATTAAAAGAAGTGAGCAGTTGCGCTTACCCACATTGTAAGTTATATTACATAGTAACTGTACGAACCCTACTGCGTGAAACATTTGGGAAACGTTATACAACGAAATGACTATTCAGCCAACTAAAACATTCTGTTAAACGATTTTTGGCATTTTGAAAGTTTACTTTATAATCATCAGACCAAACGTACAGTTGGCAACTGTGAGGTTGGGAAACGAAACGAAATCTTATGACAAGTTGGCAAGTGATTATTTGGCGAAATAATATTCTGCGAAACGTTGGTCGGGAACGAATAATTGGCCAAACAATTTTCTGCGAAAAATAAGAGAACCATGGACAGCCCTATGTCCGGATGTCCAGGTCTAGATGTCCGACTGGCGGCTGTTCTCTTCTACCCTCTAGGCCGCCCAGCACGCAAAAACAAACGGTGAAATTTGAAAACGGAATGTATTTGAATTTTCAACAACTGACACGGCCTTTTAAAAGGCCTCTAGGCGGGGGTCGTTTTTCTCAATCGATTCTCGTGCAATTTTGTGTACTGGCAAGGTGTACTCTTTGAAAACAGACGTTAGAAACTTAGAAGCACCTATATACTTACTTTACTCTTTGCTTAGAAGTCATCGAATGTCACCGATGTAAACAAATAGCAAGCAAGACGAAATACTTCGCGATTGTAAAATTAATTACAATAAATATGTCGAATGCAATCCATAGTGATGTCAGAAAGCTTATTTTGAATATAATTGAATATTTACAGCAAAAAGGATGCCGGATTGTCTAGTATTTCTATAAACAATGTCTTGAAATTGGTTGTTGACATGATCGGTACGGTACTGACATTTTATAGTGCGGTCGTACGAGTAGGTATTGATTGAACTGGTTAGTTTAGTAATTTATTTTCTCATTAAAATATTGTAATAAAAAATTAAGACGAATATAGAAAAAGGTCCTTTACTTAGTCGAATCCCAGACCGAACGTTTTATAATTGAGGTCGGCGGTCTTGAAAGCGACGCATCAGAGTCGGAGTCTTCGGAGTCACAATCTGAATTATCGAATACGTACTTGGAACCAGATATGGATGAATAGGTATTTATTATAAAGCATATAATTTTTACATTCAACAAACAACACAATGCCAATACCCACACTGTCCCGACTATACATGACATAGGTATGTACATTGTTGCCATAATTATGTGTCGGCCGCTGCCATTGACTGGTTTTCGGATTATCTCCGTGATCGCCAGCAAGCAGTCACAGTAGATCGGAAGTTTTCTGACTGGTGCGAACTAGCTACTGGATACCCCAAGGAGGGATCTTATCTCCACTTTTTTTTCTATTTTTATTAACTTTCTGACTCCTGACTTTCGCTGTGCTTACCACCTGTATGCTGACGACCTGCAATTGTATGATCAGTCTAAGGTCTCTAACCTCTCAGCTTGATAAGTTAAACGTAGATCTGGCGCACATTCAGAGATGGTCCGAGAAATTTGGCTTGTTTGTCAACCTGTCCAAATGTCATGCAGGCCATTATCATAGATAGTTCCCATCAAGTGGCTAGGCTCGACTTCAACTCTATTCCTTACATTAAATTCAATGGCACTTCTATCCCTTATAGCCAGAAAGTAAAGAATTTAGGAGTCTATTTGGACAACACCCTGAGTTGGAGGACTCAAGTTGCTGAAGTTAGTCGAAAGGTGATAGGCTCCCTTCGTGTCCTCAATAAACTAAAACACTGCTTGCCTAATTAAAACCAAAATTTTATTAGTGCAAAGTTTGATTCTACCCATAATCGACTATGGTGATGTGTGTTATCCGCACTTAAACGAGGAACTCCTAAATAAACGAGACCGTCTCCATAATAACTATATTCTTTTTGTTTTCTGCCTCCGTAAATACGATCATGTTTCCTCCTACAGATCTAAGCTTGGTTGGTTACCCATCCGCCAACGCCGTAATATTCGTATGCTTTGCTTCCTTTTTTCAGGTCTCCGAAATCTCCCGACTATCTCAAAAGTTTGTGGCGTGAGTTTTATCCGTCAGTTTCTTGCGCGACTTATATCTGTAGTTGCACCGCCCACAATTTGTCTGCTTTGCCCAAAGGTTGACTAGTAGAGAATGCTTACGGCATTAAGTCGTCCTTTTGTACGATAAGTTGTTCTTTTGTGCAATAAATATTAGCTAAATAAATATATTATTATAAGAGGTTTACAGCGACACTAACTCAGGGTTAAATAGGGACTTGTCGGGCTATACATACCTAAAACTAACAAAACAAAACTTATTACAAACAAAATAAAATTGGCCGCCCTCGACACATCCCAATGCTGCCCGGGCCCGGGGCATCGGGTTGGCGCCCTCTTGGTTAGCGCCTCTAACGCAACCCACACTCACCGGTTTATGAAAACCTAAATTCTACTCGCCAAAAGATGGCGCTGATATAGCATTGTTTTTAAATACTGAAGACACTTTTCTTAATTACAATCAAGAAAATGTTTATAAAATTTCGATTGTTCAATTTAAATTACGCTCGAGCAGGATAGGTTTTTATTGGATTTAGGTAATTTAAAAACACACAACAAGTAATTTCGCTATGGCTATTGGGAGGATTGAAATGATCGGATTATATGACCTTTGTTTTCAGCCCTAGCACACATTAAACTGCTTCCAAAGTGTCCTGTTTCATCAATTCACTAACTCATTACCCTATTTTTGGATGGGCCTCGTACGTTGCTATAATATTTTGTTAGGCGCATTTTTTAGTTTAGTAACAGATACTTAAAACCCGTAGGTATTCAGTAACGAATCGAAACACAGTCTACATGAAAATTGTATTTCTTAAGTACCTAATTAGAAATACTTACACAAATTGTATTTCTAATTAGGTACTATCGATAACTCAGCTAACTGACCATCCGTGCACTTTATGCACATTGTAATAAGGTTCTATATTAATACAGTTATGTGTTAGCGTTTGTACCTACTTATAAGTATAGACGGTATCGTTCACGAAATAAGCCTGCGTCCCATACGGGGAAGAGCTCGTCAAACATTTTTAGGTCCAATGCTTAAGATGATATTTTCAATACAACTCTTATATTATGTCATCCTTAAAAATAACGCTTACTTAACCTGTGACATAAAAGTACCTATTGTCCTTTTTAAATGTAGGTACCTACAATCAACTGACCAATACGGGTTAGAATAAGTCAAAGTATCGATCGTAGGTGTCAGTGCCCAGTGCCCACCTACCTAGGCAAGGTATGTTACTCGTAACTAGAGGTCCGTTTCAAATCGATCCTCTAATTATCATTCATCATCAAAGGCGTGTGGAAAAGGATTCCGTAAAAGACAAGTCTGGGGACCTTGCCCATTGCACACAATCTGAATAAGTAACTAAGCTAACTTGTTTAGCGAAGTACCGCATCGCGGACTAGTCACCTTTTAAGGTGATGGCCTTGTCTGTACTTGCTTGGAATTCGCTAGTTTAGAACCAGGAAACAAGCTGGAGAAATAGGTTATGCTTTTGTGACAGGAGTGCGCGAAATCAACGATTACGCTTTAGCGTGTAGGCGTCAGGATGACTCAGCTGGGGCGAAAATCAATAGTTTCGTCGCTACCAAAACAATAGCACGTCCAAGCGGTTTACCACGGCGTGCAGCGCTTAAAAATAAATTCAAAGTAATAAATAACATCATTGCTATTGTCGTTAAATCGCATATTAGTCTAAATTAAAAGTTTGCATCACTAATTCAGAACTAAATTTAATTTAACACTGCCGTGAATGTAGCCACAGGTAATCATTGGATTTCCGAACGCACCAGATGGCGCAGTGTATCCGTGATGTTGTTACATGAATGGGGCGTGTGAGTGCTTGTGACATAAAATTGTGTTTTGTGATGTTTTAAACCCTAATGGAGAATAAAAACAGTAAGTACAGATAGTTAACTATATTACCTAACTGAAATAAGATTCGCAAAAACGTAGTGTTTACAGATAACGCGTAAAAATTGAGAATCCGTACATATGTCCGATCAGACGTATAACCCGACCGAATTTAGGTCTCTAAATTCACGGTGCACTTCCTCGTGTTCCCGTTCTTTCGTATTTGGTCGGGTTACGTTCCCGCCATCTTGTGAGGAGCTTTCAGGATTTCGTATAAATATATCGATCGAAAGCTTACCGTAACCCAATTCGTTTCGAGTTCTCGTTTAAAACTAGCCTTTGAAGCTACAACTTCATTAGAGCAGTTCCCGTAGTCATTATTGGTCAGGAAACGTGTAAAAACGCTTTGTTGACATAAGGAATCTCGCGCTAAACTCCTGAAAAACTTTCTTTCGGTTGAGTTTTTAGGTAGTAATGCTAAAAAGTTAGCTTAGCGTATTTTGTAATGGGTTCTCTCAAGGTTTCACCTATGTTTGTTAGCATGTTTCTTTGGCCTTGCCTTGCGCGCCTACATCAGTATACGAGGTGACATCACAAATTTTAAATAGATTTGATCACGAATACAGTGTTTTTGAAGCGCGTCCTCGAATAAGCGAAACTCCGGACCTGCCCTTTTTCTTAGTACTCATTTTTTTGCCAAAAAGAACGAACTAGTCTCAGTCAGCTGTTTTTGAAGTTTATGAAAAATAAAGTATGACTGACTGGAGAGTCCCATTCAGCCAGGAAGATTCGCTTTACTTTCAGTGCGTTCGAAAATCGATAATTACGCCACCTTCTACTTTCGCCTTGACAACGATGTTCATGATAAACTTTACATTTGATTTATTAAATTGCTCTGAACACTATCTGACATTGAGCAATATACTAATGACTTTTAGCCATACGGTGGAATAATTATACATTATCACTTATGCAAGACTTCTTTAGGTACCAATACTTAGCTGGTAGTTGATTTTGATGATAGCAGTGACTGGACTTTTAAACATTTCATATAAACAATCATTTTGTTACTATTTTGTAAACAATAGTTTAGTTCAATTAAATTAAATTTGGTCTTTTGGTTCTTAATATTGGATTGAACTAAAATCTTTAACCAATTACAGAGCCAGGCGAATACTAATATAAACTCACATGACGGTAGACATATCAATGCTTTATGTACCTACTGCAATATCAGGCAAACAAGTACCTACTACATATCAGGCATAAAAGCTTCTGACAAAAATTTCATTTTTGGTACAAGCTTTTATTACCGACTACTTTTCTGTATACCGTCATCAACTACTCATTGAGACGATTCTAACGAGCCCAAACTCAACGGGGTTGGTTAAGTACTGAATTCCCATGGCCACCTTCTGTCTCCATCATCAGATCAGCTTGATGGTATCATAATATTGAATTGTCATCCAAACTATACTTATATCCAAAATTTCAGCTCAATTGGTCACTGGGAAGTGGGTCAAATTTAACTTGCAAGATTTGATTACAGACAGACAGACAGACAACGGGACAGGTGAAACAAAATAAAAGCTTGTAAAAAGGAAAATCAAGATCCCATATTATTTTAACAAAAGTTAGTTTGTTAATTAGTATTGAAGGAATGTTGATACCGCAGCATAAAGATTAACCCATGATTGGATAACCAATTGTATTCCAATTAATACTTGAGATTATTCGAGTTGGCCGAATTGATTGAAAGTGGTCCACTCAAAAAGCAACTCTACTGTCCAAGGTAAAAGATTCAAATTCCAATGATAGTTTCATAAAAATTCGGTTTTTTTAAATAATCTCGATCACATGTTACATGTTTAATAAAGTGGTCAATAATTATTACCTAATTGATATGATTGTACAATATTTGTATGTAGTTACCTGCATTGTATATTGTGACTGATTGTACTTGGTGATTTGATTTATTATTTTCCTATTAATTATTCTGTAGTATTACTCATTCATTTATTGAATATTATTTTTCATTGATCATGCAAGTATGACTCAGTAATTATAATAAGAATAATTAATTATTCATTTAAATATGATTGTGGTTAGTCTATTACCAATCTTGATGACCGGCTAGCTTGTGGGTAGTGACGCCGCCTACAAAGCTGAAGGTCCTGGGTTCGAACCCAGCATGGTATGCACTACAAGACGGCGCGAGAGCTCTCTTACACTACCTGTCTCTCTCTTATTAGAAAAAAAAGAAAAATATTCGTTTCTGAGTCTTGGATAATAAATAATAATAATAATTTATTGATATATCATAAAACGGTAGCCTATTTTCAATTTTCTAAGGTTGTACATTTATTATCTATCTAGTTCCCCGACCGCCACACTAGGATTCCCTGTGCGGTGGAAGTCAGGCTATTTCCTTGATAGGACAACATTTAGACTTACTATTTCTATTTTATTTAATTGCATGCAAAATCAGCTACTTTTATATTTATATTAACATCCTGTATTCTTTCATATTTATTTATTATTCGGAGAATCAACAGCTAACAATTCAAAATAATAATATAAGCTAGTTATATAACTTAAGTAACAGAGAGCCAATTAAAGGTTCCCACCAGTAGCAACAGGTTAACATACAATTGGTGGTTATCACTAAATTTTACAATGTGTTACCCACAAGCATACAATCAATACCTATGTAAGAAAAAAAAGAAAACATCACAGATTCATATGTAAAGAATGTAATAGTAAAAGGTAGGGGTTTTGTAATTGTATTTTATTTGTCTCATCCTGCGATCACTAGAATTTGTTCTGTTTTTTTTTTATAATTTAGGGTGAACAGCTAATCATTTAGTATCTTACAGTTGTACATGATGTTTTCTGTGTATGTATTTAAGTATTTATATATATTATATATATCGTCGTCTAGTACCCATAACACGAGCCTTATTGAGCTTATTATGGGGCTATCGGCATCGTTTGGTCCGAGATTGTCCCTTAATTTTTTTTATAATCCCTAAGAGTTGGTTCTTTAGAATATTGGTAAGTCACCAGTAAAATAACTCAAGTCCTTATCAAGTTTTTATAGCCTTGTAATACAGCTGTGTAGTGTGTACATCAATTTGATCTCTTCATACACATATACTGTTAATTATTATAATTGTTTTGGTGGAATTTTTGAACCATTTTAAAATTCTTCCTTGACATTATTTGCTGGGTTCACAAGAGATGTACAGTCAGAGTCATATAGTTATTAGCAGCCAGAGTAGCCAAATATTTCGTAACACACCCTTAATCTTACAGTAATAAAGATGTGTACCGATTTGGCTACCTTGGCTGCTACTAACTAGATTTTCTGTTTTCGGACAGGATTTCTTGCTATGCGCGTCTTGATCGCTTTGATCACTGCTGGTGTTCGTAAGGAGCGAGGCCGGCCAATTCTTTTCTTGTCCTCAACACTGGATACTTCATTGTACCTATCAATAGTACGGTACACAAACCTAAGCGTTATTTTTAAATTTTTGAGCAACTTGAAAATGGTACTTGGCGAGTGCCCACAGCGGTGCAATGCTAAAACAGCTATTCGGTTTTCTTTCAATGTCCACTCCATCGTGAGAAATTGCAACGAATGACTGTTTTTTGTTTTAAAATAATTGTCAAACATTCAAAAATGGAAAGCAATAAAACTTTCTTAAAATCATCTTCTACATTTAAAAATAATATGCCAGTGACAGAACTTTGGGACCGACTACGTATATGACGCTCACTGTACCGTCGCTTATAGTATTTGTAGCAGTGTCCCCATTTTCTTAGCTCTTGAGTGTATAAAACATCAACATAACAAGTACATTTTTTTATAAATTTTTAAATTAAATGAAAAATTGAAAAATGTAATGCCTCCGAACCGGATTCGCCGGCCGGAATTTATAATTTCGTTAGCAGTGTTTTTTTTTTTTTTTTTTTAATGGCTTTTTCACTCCTTGCGTGTTTTGGCAAGGGGTATTTCGCCAATGTCGATGTATATTGACTTCCACGCGAGAGGAAATAGGTCAACAAAAAATTTTTGATTTGTGGGTGAGGATAGGACCAGGAACCTAAAACAAATAACATATATCAAAAAGACAGCACAGACATCACAAGACGTTTTTATAGTTAAGAAAGAGCGGGAAGTGGGTGACAGAGCGTTAGAGGTACCAACATAGGGAAAAGATGAACAGTCAGTAAGACAGCAAAAAGAAAAAAAAAATTAAAGGTTAGGGAAAATTAGAAAATGAGGGCTATAGTTTAATATTATGTTCTTGTATATATTTGATAAGAAGAGTAGTAAGGGGAGGGTCCATAGAAATAAGAACCGATTGAAAGTTGGCGGGTCGCGGAATATTTTTAGGTAGAACATCATATAACGAATAATTGTATCTTGTGCAGCAGAAAAAAATGTGATCCAGGGTGCCAGTATTAAGTTAGTTTAGCTGTCAAATCCCATACAAATTGAGTGTAAAACGCAAACGCGATCGTAAAGTTTTGTTTCGGTAAAACTTATACTAGAGCCTCTTACTTTATATAAGCGTGAAAAATCTTCACACCAGGCATTTATTGTGTTGAAATGTTTTAATACTTATCAAGCATAATTTTGCCCACACTTATCTTGTTATAAACTTAGCTGTGTCATGATACATTTTAAAACACAGTCGCATACCTTTGCTGGATTTTGACCCTAGGCGTAAAACTCGTAAGATTACATGTACAATGCTAACTGCTGTGCACACAACATGCTTGCTGTGTATATGGTTGTCGCAAATATTTGGTTACCTTGACCCATTCGTTTGGATTAACCGGTCAATTTAACATGTAAGTGTAGTAGGAAGAATGGCTTCTTAATATCTGAAGAAAGTAACTGTTTAGAGTCTTTGTAACCGTCTAATTTTATCTATTAATATTCTAAAATGATTGCGGTAAAGTTTGTATGTGTCGATGTAAGAATTAATTTCC
Source organism: Epinotia bilunana (assembly GCA_947049275.1). Taxonomy (NCBI): domain Eukaryota; kingdom Metazoa; phylum Arthropoda; class Insecta; order Lepidoptera; family Tortricidae; genus Epinotia; species Epinotia bilunana. The sequence continues at coordinate 633,581 of OX346278.1, forward strand.
GTTTCTATCCAATTTCAACACTTAAGAGTCCGCAGTAAGCTCGATTCTCCATACAAACGTAGTTACGCTCTCATTTTAAAACTACGTGTTGGATTATAATGAAACTTTGCACGTACAATGACATAAGGTATATCCAGGTCTGTAGGTAAAAGCTTCAGATAACATAGTAAAAAAAAACAGCGAATTTAAGTTTTTCATACAAAAATCGGTCGATCCGTTTGGGAGCTACGATACCACAGACAGATACACAGACACGTTAAACTTATAACACCCCTCTCTCTGCGTCGGAGGTTACATTCTCCTAGCGTTTTTCTCGGTTGTTCTCCTAAAGGAGCTCATGTTCCGCTTTGACACCTAATCTCACGATTTACCTTAAAAACTCTATAATGCTTAAAAAACTCTATAACTCAAGGCGTCGACTACACTCAGTGTGTCAGCTTCTTGCTACATTTCCTAGAACATTGATAAAACGTTCTCTCGCTACGTGACCGTTGCAAGTATTGAAATAATTAAAGATGACTCAACATCTTGAATACCTAGAATCGGCCATTCATGGTGGTAATGTTATTAATGTTACTTGTATTTTTAACATGATGACGAGGCATAGAGGGTTAAATTTTGTCAGGAAACCTGTTTTTATAACGGATTTCGCAAGTTTCCGGGCGCGGGTGAAGAGCGCAACATAACGACTATCGAGCTAAAGTTAGCGAGTGAGCGAGACCGAATTGAGTGTAACATTAATATGCTAAGATAACCAAAAACCCACGGTGTCAACATCACAAGGTTGTAAGAAAAACCCAAGTGATTTCTAGAGCAATGATTAAAAACTCTTCCTTCGCTTAGCTATTTTGGTGCTGAAAAGTCATCGAGAATCGTTCATCATCAATTCATCATCCTCCTAGCGTTATCCCGGTTGTGCCCTAAAGGATCCCGGGGTCCGCTTTGATACCTAATCCAAAGATTTGTGACTAGTTTTACGAAAGCGACTTCGATCTGACCTTCCAACCAAGAGGGAAAACTAGACCTTATTGGGATCAGACCGGTTTGTTTTCCTTCACTGCTTCTAACTGTAAATATTCCGTACATAAGTTCCGAAAAACTCATTGGTACGAGCCGAGATTCGAACCCACGACCGCCGCATGCCTGAACCACTCACTAGGCTAGGAAGCTAACGTCCAGAGGCGGTGCGTGAAACGGAATAAAATGTTATGAAAGAGTTTAACAGTATGTAACTAATAGGCTTAAGCGGTGGGAATCGTCTTGTACTATCGGCAACACAGCTAAGTGACCATCCGTGCACTTTATGTACATTGTAATAAGGTTCTATGTAAATACAGGGTGGTCAGTTAACTGTGTTGGTGTTTGTATGGGCGCTCCGCCAGTGGTGGCTTCGCATCAAGAATCGTTCTGAGCCTCAGTACAGTCTCTCTGTTCTGTTGCAAGCAACCGCTCAAAGGAAATTGCCAGTGTTTCGCAATCGTCCTTAAATGAAAGATCGGCCGAGTCAATTAGGGCGCGTTATCGAGAATTCGTACAGCAAGTGGTGACGTTAGCGGCGCAAGAGTGGAGCTGAAGCGGTTCTTCCTCAGTTTCACTCTTGGCAGTGCTCTTATTCATCGTCACGGAATAAATGGGTCGTTGTCAGGTTTAGCAGCCAAAGTTAAGGGCTATAAAGCCTAATTTTAAATTAACACGGAACATACACGGCGTCGCGTCTTCTATAATTCTATGAGATAACAACATATTATACATAAACATAAGCCCTTAACCACAGAAAATACGATTTTTGTTTTTTTGACTGGCAATGACTCAAATAATAGTAGTTATTTATTACGTAACGTATGTACAGAAGAGCTTCTATCTAACAAAGCCGAGGCTTGATAGCTAGAAAGTTCTCAACTAAGTATGCCATCCCGCCTACCGCATAGCACTAGCTCTTTCGTCTAGTTAAGATTGTCCTGTTTTGTGCCAACAACGATAACGCGACTATTTGCGATAGTGTCATTCATTGTTCGGCAGTGTTAGCAGTGTTCAGATGAATTTGGGACTTGGAGGTGCGCGCGAGTCTAGTCGAATTGGGACAGCCCTGTCATCTTTTCAGGGGTTAGGCAAGATTTAAGCCGGATTCATACTTATCTGACGTGATGACGTGAAATTTGAATTTAACGAATAAAAGATTGAATTGAATTGATTTGATGCCCTTTCAGGTTTGCCACATAAAGGCAGTGTGTGTGTGAGTGTGTGTGCGTGCGCGCATGCACCGGTAACGTTGACCCTCGAAACGCCCGCCAAAGAGTTTGGCTTGCACCAATCGCTTTCAGTAACGAAGGCTACTGTAGTTAGTACGGTTTTAGTGAAATGGGGACACGCAGGTTGGCGATTATCGACGCTGTTTTTGCCAAAACCCAAAAATAGTGACTCTGAATTCGAACGTATTGCGATCTGTCTGTCCGTCTGTTACATGTAGTCTCATATACAGATGTAGGTACACTCAGCAGTATATGTAGCTACGTAAAATAACACGCTCAAAATGATCTAAACAGTCCTTATCCTCTTGACATTAGCTCCTGCTGACTGCTGTCTAATGAAAGCTGTATTTTGGTATAAACACTCCCTCTGGACTCCCTGTGGATAGTATCCCAGGGGTTTCCACATTGCACTTAGCGGGTACTCCACCTCTAAGTCCAGGAGACTGCCGGGACTGCCGCACACGCGTCGCATCAGGGAGGCAGTCCTCTTATCTCTGTGTATTCCCGGTAATGCCCCAAGATTTGGCATAGGCACCAGTTTAACCTTCCAACCCAGAGGGATAACTAGATCTTATGTGGGAGCTCAATTTTTTTTTTTAAATTTGTTATAGCGGCAACAGAAATACATCATATATGAAAATTTCAACTGTCTAACTATCACGGTTCATGAGATACAGCCTGGTGACAGCGGAGCCTTAGTAGTAGGGTCCCGTTTTTCCCCTTTGGGTACGGAACCATAAAAGGACGACTATTTTGTTTGATTCACCCTTTATCACAGACCGTATGCTGCTTTTTTTGACGCAGTGCGCTATTAGAAACTACAGCAAACTAACCTAAAACAGACCTTATATCGTCGTAATACGGTCTAGGAATTCAGTTAACGATGTCTACGATACTATAAATACTCTGATATAAAAAACAATAACAGAGTTTCCTAGTAGTGATGTCTTATGATGACTCACTACTATCATTAGGCCACTGGGTTAACAACGCCTATCATTAGACTATTAGCTCACAACGGACCAGTTTGGTTGACCTCTGATCACAGACAGTTGTTATGAATCGAGCGGTCAAGTCAGAATTGGTCATTTTGAGACGGGCTTGTGAATCGCATAAATAACATTTAACTATCTATAATCACTTCCTTTCGTTAAGTGCTAACGACCTTTATCGAAGTTTATGATGATAGTGGCAAACGGGCATACAGACCAGCACGCGGCGAGTTAGACTATCTCTCTAGTTAGAACGCTTGGAAATAGACGGATAGTCTATGTCGCTGCGACACAGCTCGCGGGCCGTCTTGTGATAGCCGTGCACGTAGCCTATGACTGCCCATGTTGAACTCTTAAAGGGAGAGGTGAGAACTGAGTGAAGGGACTTGCATTCGCCTACACAGCGTCCTCATATACCTATAAAGGATCAGCAACGCCGATGAGACAATTAAAATTGCAAATGCAAATTGGCTGCGTTTCAGCTTGGTAGCGGGTCGTACGCTTATTTGCCACATTTGTTGTAAGATGAACTGGCGTAAGCGAGAAAATACAATAGCAACAGATAAGATATGTAAACTATTTTAGACTTTATTCCGGTGGCATATGGTTCATATTGGTTAGTTAACTGTCTTCAATGGTAGCTGGCGGTCGGCCAACCGCTTGGACTGTCATATGAACAATATCGTAAAAGAAATCAACTGGTTACATTCTTTGATTTAAGAATTTATACCTAATGAGCAGTGGGAGACGGTTTAATTTTCAATTTGTGAGTTTATTAATAAGATGAGTAATATTTACATGGTTTAAGAATGTTAATTTAAATATGTAATTGCAAATTGGAACGCTTTCGGTTATACAGACTGTCACAATTCTGTAAAATACACACGTATGACCCTGAAAACATAACCTCCTTTTCGTTGGGAAGGCACTGCTATTCTATGAACTCATATTTTTTTACACAAAATGGAGTAGCAGTAGGAGTGTGTCTTATTCTTTTTGCGAGCACCTTTTGTATCATCATCATCATATTTTGGAAGGTGTTACGGGAGTCCCGTAACGGGACCCTTCCGATCCACAGACCAGTAAACCTATATATGGTCTGTGTTCCGATCCCATCGAATGAAAGGCCGCAGGAATGTTGAGAGTAGTAGGTATATTCGTGACTTCACAATTCACACTAGAGTCTGGCCAGGGAAAGATGATAATAGAAAAAAGCGGCAAATTTAAAAAAAAACAGCGTGTTGCATCACTGTGTATAACGCGATAAAATAATAGTGATTCTTGAACAATTATTATATTTCTTCATTTCTCAAAATGCAACTGATCAATAGAATTATATGAAATAATACTCTTTAGTTTAATTCTATTTTATATTTAAGAAGATTATTCAAAACCACTCCAAAATTTTAATTTTGCCGAGACATGATAATTTAACCTTTTTATGATATTCTTCAATGTTAATAATATTAGCAGAGGTAACCCTTTAATTCTCTTAGAAAGCAAAAACAGACCAAATTATTGTGGAACTGTTACGTTCTTAGTTCCCGTATCAAGTATCAAGATTAGGACATCATACTAATTTAAAGCGTTAGATTTGACAGTCATATTAAAAACTCATCCTCATCTTTGATTTGCCAGACTCTATACAGCTTATTGTAATAAGAACTAAACGATTATGCGGAGTGAGTCGTCGTAAGTGTAGGAGTTGAACGCCATTGTTCTCTCTCTTTCTCGACTCGCTCTCGCTCTCTGTGAACGCTTTGATATTGCAGAGCGAGAGCGTTCCGTTCGCCTTACAACATTTGCCACAATATCATCTCTAATCTTGGACCTTTTAATGGTATAAAGCAGCTAAGCAGAGTTGAATTATTATTTATCTATACATATTTATAAACTCACCTATTTCCCGGAGGGATAGGCAGAGATCACGGATTCCCACTTGCTACAATCTTGACAAACCTTTCTTGCTTCATTCACTTTCATTACGTACTGCGTACATGATCGTTGGTTTAGGGTAATAACCTGACCTTTCTTCAGGATTTCTCTGATTTGGTCGTAAAAAGTTCGACGAGGTCTTCCGCTTCCGAATGTACAGTCAGCGTCATATATACAGGGTGTAACAAAAACAGGGTATGAACCGATCAAGGGCTTAACAGGTATCGTGTTCTGATAAGAAAAAACAGAAAAAAAAATATGACGCGATTTTTTTTTACATTTCTATGGAGCTTGTCATCCCAGTCGGCCAGCGCTCCATACTACGGTGAAAAAAAAATCGCGTCAATTTTTTTTTTCTTTTTTTCTTATCAGAACACGATACCTGTTAAGCCCTTGATCGGTTCATACCACATTTTTGTTACACCCTGTATATAGTTAGTAGCAGCCAAGGTAGCCAAATATTTCGGCACACGCCTTTATTAATGTAAGAATAAGGGTGTGTTAAGAAATATTTGGCTACTCTAGCTGCTACTAACTATATGACGCTGACTGTACCATCAACTTTTCCCTCATACACTCTCTTTGTTAATCTTCTTTCTTCCATCCTCTCTACACACCATCTTGCATGCCCTTCTCAATTTTCGTTACTACATCTTCAGTTCTTTCATTTCTTATTGTATCCCTCAAACTCATTTACTATCAGTATTTTAATTTTACTGCACAGTAGCAAGTTAAAATACAAATGACCAAGACATCACGGTGCCCGCCTAACTCAAGGCAGAACGTGTGTATTGCATACCACAAATTACATATACAATATATGACGTCAAAATGAAGAGTATATGTGTACTGTGTTATTCGTGACCTTTTTAAATTAAGTTGATGTGTCAGTCTTAAGTGTCTAGTTTTTACTCACGACTGCGGTTGAATCATACGGAGGATTCACAGCAAAACGAAGCCGATATAGCCCTCCGAATCGCTAAAATTAAGTGGCAGTGGGCGGGGCACATTGCCCGCAGTACCGATGACCGTTGGGGCGGAAAGGTTCTCGAGTGGCGACCACGTACTGGAAGGCGCCGCGTGGGTAGAACTCCACAAGGTGGACTCATGAACTGGTAAAGGTCGTGGGAGTCAGCTGGATGCGGGTGGCGCAGGACCGATCACTATGGCACTCTTTGGGGGAGGCCTATGTCCAGCAGTGGGCGTCTTCCGGATGATGAGATTGATGAGTCTCTTTTTCCTCCATAAGTTATGAATCAAAGGAAGGTGATGTGTTGCGAATTACACTGTGGCTGAATCGGTCCCAGATTTTTCCTCAATAAACCATTCATTTCAATGAATACTTACAACTACATTTCATGTATCATACTTATTGGTTAGTTAATATAAACCGCAAACCATAACCCTAATTATCCAATAGTACCGCAATCCTTGACACAATAACGTGAATTACCTTATTTACATTTAAAACTACATATAACACATTTGCCATTCGAATATAGCGTTTAAAGATTTGACTTAAGGTCGTGTTCGAATGTACGTGAGTGACGTCATTATGACATATTGAGTGACGTAATTTATGGAGTATAATTTTAGGAATTGAATCAGTGTCTTTTTACGAGCTTTATATTAACTTGGCTTGTTCGTATGTAAGTATAAAAGGATGTATGTAAGTTGTCCGTTAAATCTTGCAAGTTAAATTTGACCCACTTCCCGGTGACCGATTGAGCTGAAATTTTGGGTATAACTATAGTTTGGATGACAATTCAATATTATGGTACCATCGAGCTGATCTGATGATAGAGACAGAAAGTGGCCATAGGAACTCCGTAATAAAACCACATTACCCCATCGACTTTGGCCTCGTTAGAATCGTCTCAATGAGCAGTTGATGATGGTATACAGAAAAGTACAGTCGGCAATAAAAGCTTGTACCAAAAATGTATTTTTTTACAGAAACTTATATTATTAGGTACAGTGGTATATAAGCTGAGTTTATTTACAAAGTTTACTGATGATAACATTGCTAGTCTGATCAACAAGTCGTGTCACAAGAAAAAACTTGAAAAAAAAAACGCAGGTGTGTCCACGGAATGTATGGCGGCGTAATGGGTACGATGGAATGGGGTTACTTTGATTCGGGGGGCGACTTTGATCGAATAGGTTTTCCTCCGAAATCATTATTTTTCCTTGTGGGTGAACTGTGGGAGTAAATATATTAATATTCTATCGTGCTGTTTACTCGATAAAATTTTCTTAATTTCGAATAGGTTTTTATTCTACATTCTAAATTATCAAAGTAGCCCCATTTTTCCTAAAGTAACCCCATTCCACGGTACTTACTAGTGACTGACAGCTTATTTCATAGTTAAAATCGGTGCCATTTAAAGAGTTTGGAAAACATGCTTTCGCCACGACTCGCCAGAATTGCACGTCATTATAGTTAAAGCAATGACGCGTAGTTTTAGTGTCCGAGAGGCAGCCGGATGGCTCGCGGTATTTGAGCTCCCGAAGCGCTGTGGAACCGCCCTGTGCGACCCGAACTGACAAACACACTTTCTTGCAACCGCTGCTGTTACAATCAGCTGCTTCGCGACAAAATAAAACTTTTTTTATTTTTCCGCCCCCGTCCAAGTTGGCTCAGTTCGGGTTGCACAGGGCCGGTTCCACAACACTTCGGGAGCTCAAATACCGCGAGCCATCCGGTTGCCTCTTGGACACTGAAACTACGCGTCATTGCTCTGAATATTATAGGGATATAGAAAGAAAGAAAGAAGACATTTATTCACTACGCAAAAGACACAGAGATAAAGGGAGTAGAAATACAGTACAATTAACACATAATGTGTGTGTCTTCGCGGCAGTGAATCGGTCGCTGTCTCAGCATTATGCCGAGGTGTCAGACACCTACAGCGCTGATTTTCAGACAGCACCGTACGTGACCCACGGAACGCAACACAACATACTGCCGATACAAACGTATACACATAATAAATATAATAAATTAGTTACATATGTAACACAAGCACAATGGGATGAGAGACAATGTGAAAAACGCGAAACGGTTGGGATGTTTAAAAATAAATTGATTGATATTGTTTTTTTTCATGTTCTCGAAATATGACCAAATATATCACATAAAGTGCCTATGTAATACAATACACTTGTGCAACGTCGAGGCCTAGGATTTTTACCTCACAGTAAGAGGAGAAAATATTGCCACAAGAAAATAATAAATCACATAGTCATATCAAGGTGCGACCACACCGCTGCTCAAAATACGCTAACGCACCGCAAAACGCAGCAAAATGTATGAAGAATACGTGACGCATACGACACGTCAACGCGTATACGCAGCGTTAAGCACCGGTGTGGTCGCCCCCTTAACACTTCAAAATTTTAAGGGGGGTTATTCAATCCATTTTCCCCAAAACGTATCAATCGATCAATATCATTTATTTGCCAGAATACAGTAGGTATATAATACAGATGTCAATAAGATTTCACAGCACAGTGTATTCAGCCCACATGCAGGCATGCAAATGTCTTGAGTTTCATTACATAATACATCATACCAATAAATCAATTACAAAAAGTCAAAATTTCACTACACAATATATACACAATACATACAAGTAAGTATATTATTTTAACATTGTTTTATGTTAAAATAATATACTGACCGGCAATAAATTTGGGCCAAATTAGAAAATGCATTTGATTTATTTAAAACATTATTTAATCTATTCAAATTATAGTTTGAAATCACGAAAAGTTTTTGATACAAATTTTCTGCCGGTCAGTGTAATAATCATAATATCCTATTGCTATCAAAGAATTCCTTTTGTACACTATAATAACAATTTAAGTGTACCTTCGTATGGAACGATTGTCATTTACTAAAATGCTGCAGGTCGGTCAAAGTTGAAATGGTGCTATAGAATGATCAAACCGAAGCTGGTGGGCGGTGTAAAAAGATATCGCCCACCTGCGCTCATGGACAGGTAATGCCCACAATGGTAGTATGCTGTAATCCATTAAAAATATCCTATCTGACCGTAAATAACAGTGGCTACTTGCTTAAGAATATATCTCCAATCAATCCGGGCAATCTCTTCCGCTTTGCCTTAAGGTTTGACTGGTAGAGCCGGTCCGCCTTTTGTACGATAGGTTTTCTTTTGTGCAAAAAGTTTAAATAAATAAATATATACGGACAACCTTAAACAAATCGACCTAGTCCCAAACTAAGCAAAGCTTGTACCATGGGTATACTAGACTACGATATAGGTATATATAGATAAATAAATACTTGAACACATAGAAAACATCCATGACTCAGGAACAAATGTTCGTGCTCATCGCACAAATAAATGCCCTCAAATGAACGGATTCGAACCCAGGACCTCTTACTTCGTAGGCTAAAGGTGTCGTCGTATAAATAAATATTGGACTAGTCTGGCTGCTACTAAGTGTACGATTCTGACTGTAATCTGTAGGTATCAATGTGGTAGTGTCTGAACCTTACTCACGTCGCCAAAGATCCCGACGAGGCTCGTGTGTTGAGAGTGAAAGAAGTGTATTCGAAACAACGAATCCTTAAATCAATAAAAGGTCGGCAACGCGCTGACGACCCATCACACACATTGTTCTCCTGCTTGAAGCCGCGCCAGTAGGTGCAAGGGTCTATAAGCTGCGGTATCCGCCTGATGTCACTTATGTGGACTTGTTTATGTAATAAAATATTTCCATTTCATACAATACTACAGACATAGTAGATAATAGAAAAATAGAGGTAAATTAATAAACATGAACAATGGTAGACAACAGGCAGATTATCTTATCGCTAAAAAGTGATCTCTTCCAGACAACCTTTGGGTGGTGTGGTGGAGACGATTTCATTTCATAAGAAGTTTGTGAGCATCCAAAAAGGCACAACTGAAGTTTCGAGACGAGAAAATCTACCCTCCTCTTTCCAACTTGCACGGTGCAAGTGAGAGAGACGTCGCGTACGCGAGGCGATTTGCCTTGCCAGTAGGAAGTGCGTACCAGCCGTGATTTATACGTTTGTTTGCCACCTCGTAAGCTTACAATCCCGTCGCTACAAAAGCTGTCCGTGCTCGCTCCACTTTGCCGTTGCGTCACGTCCGGTGCGCGGGCGCAGCCCACGCGACGTAAAGGTCGGCGAAAGCTGCCGGGCCCTATAAGGGCTGATCTCGCTGTCCCCTTTACACTAATGACGGTTGTTGATGAAGGAGAAAGATGGTGATGGTGGATCCGGGTCACGATTACAAGTGTCATTTAGTCTAATATTGATTATCTAGTTCCGTTTTTTGAAGTCTTGTTTTTCAACATATCTGTCTCATCTCACCTAATCTGTGAAACATTCCGGTATGAATGACAATTCTCACTCCGCCAAACTTAACCTATTGGCCGCCAGCACGAAGTGACTCGCCGTGCCACGGACGCCACCGACGTCAAATGACGACCGTCCGAAAACCAATAAAAACCACTTTTAGAAGTCTTTATAATGTTTGGTATCTTTATGGCTCTGGTGTCAGGGGCACGAATGGCACGATGACGTGAATGGCCGTCTTTGGCAGTGAAAAGGTTAATAGTAGGTATGTAGTGTTGACGGTGTTGTGTTCCTGGTGGTGATTAAGGTCGCCAGAATCTCCGAGGATGCACGTGTTGAATGTACTTGCATTTGTTTCTGTCAAACAAATCCTTAAATCACAGGTTGGCTTGTGATTCTTCTCGATTCAATAGGCTATGGAGTCGGCTTGCCATCAGGCAAACCGTATGCTTGTTTACCACGTATGTCTATGCCTATTATGACACGCTCAGCACGGCTATCACATGGAGGCCCACGAGCTGTGTCGCGGCGACCGGCCGTATTCATAAAATGACGTTAAAATTCGTTTGTCCTTATCTGTCACTTTGACATTTGTGTTCGTAATAAAGAGACAAAGCACATTTTATTTAGCAGAGGCATTGGACCCGATTCTACGTGCACATGGCTTATAGCTTATAGTCTATCCCCCTTATTCATAAAACTTAAAATGGACCCGATTCTACAGTAACCTCTAAACTTCCTAATTATATTTAGGTGTCGCTAAAACACTTTGCTATTCTATGAGCAGCTGTCATAATCAAATGACAGCGCTAATTTGAATCTGATGTTTCTTATTTTAGGCGGTCTATACAACTTACTTAGCTGCCCAAATTCTATTCTAAATATGTCGTTTTTAATCTGCCGCCTAAATTATGTCTAAAAATTAGACAATTTCGTTTTAGGCTAGTTAAGCCATGTGCACGTAGAATCGGGTCCTATACCTCTCTTTCTAAGCGTTCTAATGGCTCTTAAAACCAAACTTAAAATTCGAAACCCTCGCAGGACCCGACACTGAAAACCAAATAAGACTAATTGAAGTGCCAGCCTTCAATGGCGCGATATATTATAAGCAAATTGGATACACGTTGTGCATTCAATAACGGAGGCGCCTTGTCGCGTGCCGTATCGCAGCTGGCGCGTGCGCCGTTCTTAGGCTGCGGACACATTAGTGGCGTTTTGAACGCGGCGTTTTTAAAAACGGGAGTTTTTATACTAAACGGTCGTTGGGTCAAGCCGCCTCGGAGCCGGGCCTGGAGCCTATCTGAATCAGAAATAAAAGTTTCCCGACTGTATTGTTTGTCCGAATTTTAATTTGTCCTAAATGCCGTTTTTCTCTAAAGTCATGACATTTTCAGGATTATTATAAAACAGACCTAACCTAACCTAATGGGTGGTGTAACCTAGTGGGAGCATTCGAAAAAAATGGCTTTTTTCCGAAAGAAACATTTGGACAATTGATACAGTTGGGAAATAAAATTTAGTGATTGCTATAGGATACCATACAAATTACAACGGTGGCAAGATAGGACACTTCTCATTGTAAGCAAACTCTTACCCTATGAACGCATGCATACCCAGGGGACACATTCGACTTTGCGTTCGGTGGAATCGAATCGAAAATGATATTTGCTGCTGACAACAGATACAATTTGTACCAAAGCTTTTCCCACAAATACATTCGCTAGTCAGAAAAGTGTGAATATAAGTTCACTCGAAGGTTTATCAAGTCTTTAATAAGTAAAAGTACTTGTAAAAGACTTGATAAAGTCTAGCTAGGGTGTTTCAATTAGCAACAGTCAGGTTCCAAAAAAAAGGGTGTTTCACATGCAGGTGCTGTCTTCTTTTTGTGTCGAGTGTGGTGTGGACAGCTCTGGCAGTCGCATCTCCCGTCATTAGTTGCCTGAAAAACCATAATTAAGTACATCAACAATTATCAAGTCTTGATTGACAATCATAAAAGACGCCATTACCTCCAATATGTTTCCTGAATCAAAACCAAATAAATAACATAAAAAATAATGTATCATCATCATCATTCGTTTGTCCTTATCCCATTCTCTTGGGGTCGGCGCAGTATGTTTTTTTTTCATACTCTCATCGCCTGTCAACTCATCACACACCCATTCATATCGTCTCTCATGCAGTCTATCCACCTTTTTTGTGGTCTAACTCTTCTCTTACAACCCTCCACATTCATACTTAATTCCCGTATTGTAACAAAAAAAAATAGATAATAGACAACTCACGTGTAGACTAACCTTTACGTGCACAGATTGTGCGTGTATGTCGCTACCTCACTACTATGCTCGCGGCCGCTTTGTCCGGTTATCAATCTGTTATTGCTGAACAGTGGCTTTGTGCTTGTTCATAGCCTACTGACCAGCGAATGAAAAAAACATAGAAGTCTACGTAGAGCCGCAAAATGGCCCCACAGAATGGGTGCCATTGCCATTATGCGGGGCTGGGGGCGGGCGGGGTGTCAAAATTTTGCATTATAAAAATATTGCCAAATAAGAAAAGTGCGAAGTAAAGTTATGAATGAATGAATGAATGAATCATTTATTTCAGACGTAAGTCCATATGGGTTAGTATACATTGTGAACTTAAGCTATTATTAGTACATTCAAATGTCACAATTATGCCAACGATTGGTTTACCAAATGAAAGTTGGTTGCGAAGTGAAATTTAGCGAAACAAAATTCGCCGAAAAGGCAGTATACCGCCTACATCCCAGAATGCCATATTATTTTCTTAAAACTAGCGGACTGAATGATAAAAAGGTTTAGTTTTATAGAGGTAATTAGAAAACTTAGCAACATTTCCATCTAAAACATCATACGTTCGAAAGAACCCTGTGTTTTAAGAAAATTTACCCTACCTATTTTTTTTTATTTTTGCCTTGCATCAAGATTTTCGTATTCCTTCCCTTCATCTTATTGTAACCTGACAATTAAAACTCACAGTCACACGCAGGTGTACGACAATTCTGGATCGATAAGTAACAAAGTATTTAACCAGCAAATATATCTTTACTTGTAGACTCAGAACTGAACACTGAATTGGCATTGTCACTGTCAGATGACAATTGTCAAGTGGGTTAAATATGGGTCAGGCGTAGCGTGAGCGGCAGGTGTACAAGAACACTAAAAATCTAGCTCTACTAGCGCTTCGGAAAATAGGCCAGGTCTAGAGAGCTATTGAGGGCAGTATGTGTTTAGTTTTAAAACAGTAAAAATCTCAATTCTAATGTGTTTTTTTTATGTTTATGCATATAAGTGTATTTATTTGTTTGACGACCGGTTAGCCTGGTCTAGTGGGTTGTACGCTGCCTACGAAGCTGATGGTTCTGAATTCGAATCCCGGTCAGGGCAAATATTTGTTCCTGAGTCTTGGTTGTTTTCTATGTATTTACCTTGTAAATATATCGTTGACTAGTTCCCATAGCACTAGCCTTATTGAGCTTACTATGGGACTGGGTCGATTTGTGTAAGATTTTCCGCTAATATTTATTTTGTTGTGCGCTGTCGACGAATATGAACCCAATTTTAATGGGTTTTTAGGCTACTGAACCCGAACTATGGCAAAATGCTTATCGGTCGCTCTGTCCTGCTTCTGATAGCAACAGCAATGTTAACTATACAATTTGACTCACTTATTGAATGTGTTGTAAATCGGTAAATTAAATGCTCTTTAAATAAATTTTAAACTATGTTAAATCGCATAGTTCAAACTATACTTCATTCCATATAACATTAGATTTTTTACGTCACACCTGGCCATAATACGAGGTTTACTGCATGCTGCGCGTACGGTAATACTCGCATTGTGGCCAGATGAAGACGTTAAATTGTGTACTTACCACGGGCGGTAATTCGTAAAGCCCCAGATCGCATATTTATGGCCCTCACTTTCGGTTCGGGCCACAAACACCTGCGATCTGGGCCATTCACGAATTCACCGCCCTAGGTACGTAATGTACTATAACGGACAAATTCTTCGACGTCTCTTCGTTTATCTACGATATCAAAGGGAAATACTGTACTAGTAAGTTACTAGTTTTACTTTTGCGTTTCAAAATGGCTTTTCCTTGAAATCGCATGACGATTAACTTGCGATTTTTCTATTTGGAATTATTCATAGTTCGTTCATACGACAAGTTATGCATATTTATGTGTATATTTATGTGTATATCTTACTAAACCTCTTTATAAATAATCTAGAGGTCTCCAAGATAAAGCACCCGTAATTCAAGAGCCATACATCACTGCGACTCGCCTAGCGATACGTCTTTTTCCATCGCGGCCCCACGTTGGGCGCCAGTTTTCCGGCGAGCGAGACATCTAGCTGCGGCCGACCCGCTCTCGGCGCCGGCCCGAGGCGCCGTCTGGACCGCGTCTGCCGCCGCCGCGGAGCCTGTTATGTAACGGGGCCCGGGAGTTTGGCAATTGGCACTTTGTGAACTCCTTGGTCGATATTCTGGCCAATTCTTAGTAGTGAGTGGAAATCCGAGATCTCTGCCTACCCCTCCGGGAAATAGGCATGATTATACATATGTATGTATGTATGTACGAATTCTTAGTGTAGGCCGAGCCCTATCTCACAAAACCAACAAAATTGTTGAATTGTAGACAAGTATATCCCATAATTAAAGATTATATCATTCGTTTTTCGTTAAATGAATCAACATCGTTAGGAAACCGGTCTAATCCCAATAAGGTCTAGTTTTCCCTCTGGGTTGGAAGGTCAGATGGCAGTCGCTTTCGTAAAACTAGTGTCTATGCCGAATCATGGGATTAGGTCTCAAAAGCAGACCCAGGGCTCCTTTAGGGGCACAACCGGGAATGACGCTAGGAGGATGTTTAATGAAAATATCGCGAATAAACCGAGCTAGCAAGCGAAGCTGCGAGATAAAATATAGTCTATGGTCATCTCGAAGGTAGATTCTATGAAATGAAAGAATTGTAGAAATCGGATGAGAATACTTCTAAAGTCAAAATTAAAGCTCCTTCACCCCCCCCCCCCACCCCCCCCCTACCCTCACAATATACAAACATACTCGTACAAGTCATAAACTAGCTCTTTATAATATTAAGTATATAAATACACGGAGCTACAGTTGAAAAATTGCTAAGAGTAACATCGCTTAAAATTGCTAAGAGTAACATCGCTAAAAATTGCTAAGAGTAACATCGATAAAAATTGCTAAGAGTAACATCGCTAAAAATTGCTAAGAGTAACATCGCTAAAAATTGCTAAGAGTAACATCGCTAAAAATTGCTAAGAGTAACATCGCTAAAAATTGCTAAGAGTAACATCGCTAAAAATTGCTAAGAGTAACATCGCTAAAAATCGCTATAGTTACGATTTATGTGTTTTGATCGTATGCGGGTAGATTAAACCAGCACTATTGGGAACCGTACCAACCTCGGCACAGAACAGAACAGCCAGCACTAACATTGACCCGCGATTCCATACGTTAGTAAGGAAGGTGGAGTTAGAGGTAGAGTAATCCCAATAAGGTCTAGTATTATTATATATGTATTTTTATTCTTTTATTTGACATGAAATTGGTATGTTTTGACATCCCGACATTATGCTAGGAGACCCTAGATACGTATATTTTTATTTTTCTAGTTTCTGACATTTTATTGTATTTTTTTGACATTACTACGATCAATATTGTTTTAAATTGGTATTGCTGTCCGTCCTTGTTAATTATTATTGTTAGAAATTATTATAACAAATTTATTGTATGTACCTGACGAGCTTTCTGTGAATTCATTTTATTTAGAATTAAAAAATAGATGGGCGACGGAGGGTTCCTATCAAAAACTTGTAAGTACCTAAATAGTACCTGAAAAAAAAATTGGTGCTTTGTTCAGTGTGTCCACGTTACCACTTGAAATTGCCCTACTATAGTTTTCCCTCTGGGTTGGATTGGAAGGTCAGATGGCAGTCGCTTTCGTAAAACTAGTGCCTATGCCAAATCTTGGGATTAGGGTTCAAAGCGGACTTCTTTGGGGCACAACCGGGAATAACGCTAGGAGTGAGGAAGGTAGAGTTCAAGTTGGACTGGGATCAAAGACATGAGTGTTTGTGAATGGTTGTTATTGTGCGTTTGGGCGTGGCTGGTAAGTTATTGGTTGGCGAAAGTTTACGGGTTCGGAACTCGGTTGAGGCATTTTTATGGGTGGATTGGTGCTGTATAAGATTAAAGTATTGAACGCAGTGCGCCTACGATTGTTGTTTGGGCAGAAATTGACTTGTTTTATGGCTTTAAGTCCGCCTACGCTTACTTATATCTAAATGCGGTACAGTCGAAGCAAAGCAAAAGTGTTTTATAGTGCGGATTGATTTTCTAGACCGGATCTTATTTTGAGACCCATCGGTCCAACAAAACAATTCTATAGCCACAATAGCTACGTGCCAAAAACGCTTTGAAATAGATAGGCCACGTTTAATGCAAGCTGGGTTAAACGGGGGCCACGAGGGGGTGGCAAAAAAAACCCAGTTTTGATTACGTCAAGTTAGGCCTTTCCTAATAATCCTGATAAGTGTAGTAATAAAATGAATTTCAGATAAAATCGTATGTAACCAACAAATTAATCGTCTTCTCTTTCTTCCCCAGGTATATCTGTGATGTGAGAGAGACAGCAACACGCCAAAACAAGTGCCTTATACATAGCCAACGAAACTGTGCCTTTATTATTAGAATATTTATAAACGAACGAAACGCGAACGAAGATATTTTTGTATTTGGGTAAGTTGTTTATTATTTTAAAGCGTTGATTCGATTAGGTACAGTCAGCATCATAAAGTAAGTGGCAGCCAAAGTAGCCAAATATATCGTTACATCGATATATTTGGCTGTGCTACTTAGTATACGATGCTCACTGTATACATAGATTTTTTGGCGGTCTGATTTCCGAATAACAATTTATTTTTATTTTTTAAAACAGCTCACATAACCATATGTTAAATATATCTTCGGACCCTCCATTTTTAAGATTCTCTTAACTAATATTTATTTATTTATTTAAACTTTATTGCACAAAAAAAACTTATCGTACAAAAGGCGGACTTAATGCCAAATGGCATTCTCTACCAGGGCAAAGCGGAATATTCGCGATATCCAAACCCAAAAGCTTTTTTGATACAATAGATTGTGACAACACTGAGCTAATAAGCCAACAACCCTTCCGACGAGTCAATATTGTGACAGGCCGCGTGTCACACGGCCGGGTGAGTTTCCATGGCACCACGGTAAGGGGATATCTACACCAGAGCTATGCGAGGCAGCGGAGCGGTGGACAATACCCACCAATGAAATAAATGAATTAAATGATTTTTTATTCGGCAAGTAGGCCGTAAATGGCACTTTTACAAGTAAACATTCTACCGTGTGTGTGAACCTAGCATATCAAGTTCCAGCATCTCAACAAATGATGATAGTTCTTGTAGCATCCCAAATAGTTCTACAGTTCTAGATAGTTTTTTTCAGTAGTTCAGCCAATTTCAGTAAAAAAAATTAAAATTTAAAAATGAGATGTTAACTTCGCAAATGAACTCTCAGCATCTCACCCGTTCTCGATTCCTAGACGTAAAATATGGATTGGGATGCAAAGTTCTACTGTTTCTAGACAGTATATCAATAGTTCTGGCCAAAAAAACCAAGATTTTTTTTTTTACATACATGACTACAAATAAGAAAATAAACTGTCAGTCTACCAGCATGCATATCACGTTTCAGAGAGGTTTTACATGCAGCATCTTATGTGTTATCAATCCTTACGCATTAAACAAACATATATCTCAACATTACAATGCATATAATATAAACTGAAAATAATTTTAGACGAAAACGTAGCAATAAGGGAGAAAAATCGATTTTGCTTGATTACTACTTTACTACAACTGAAATGCTATGTTTTCGTGGGCTTTTAGGTCCAGCATCTCAGGCGTTCTGGCTGGTAACACGTAGAGCTATCAAAGAACTAGACAGTTCCGACAGCTGAAAGTCAAACCGAAAGAGTTCTCAAAGGGAACTTAGCATTATGTCAGAAAAATCGATGTACTACGATTACTACTGACATACTATGTTTTTATGGGCTTCCAGGCCCAGCATCTCGGGCGTTCTGGGTGGAAACTCTTATAGCTATCATAGAACTACACAGTTCCGGCAGCTGGAAGTCAAACGGACAGAGTTCTAGAAGGAAACATAGCTTCATGTGAGAAAACTCGATTTCGTACAAATATTACTGAAACGCTATATTTTAATGGGCTTCCAGGACCAGCATTTCAGGCGTTCTGGGTGGAAACACCTATAAATATTATAGAACTAGACAGTTCTGGCAGCTGGTAGCCAAGCGGAAAGAGTTCTCAAAGGAAACTCAGTTTTATGTGAGAAAAATCGATTTTGTAGGATTACTACTGACATGCGATGTTTTTGTGGGATTCCAGGCCCAGCATCTCAGGAGTTCTGGATGGAAATACGTAAAGCTATCATAGAACTAGACAGTTCCGACAGCTGGGAGCCAATGTAAAAAGTTATAGAAGGAAACAGCATAATGTGAGAAAAACCGTTTTTGTACGATTACTACTGATATACTATGTTTTTATGGGCTTCCAGGCCCAGCATCTCAGGGGTTCCGGGTGGAAACTCTTATAGCTATTATAGAACTAGACAGTTCCGGCAGCTGGAAGCCAAACGGAAAGAGTTCTCGAAGGAACCTTAGCATAATGTGAGAAAAATCTATTTTGTAGGATTACTACTGACATGCGATGCGATGTTTTTGTGAGCTTCCAGGCCCAGCATCTCAGGCGTTCTGGGTGGAAACACCTATAAATATTATAGAACTAGACAGTTCTGGCTGCTGGAAGCCAAACGGAAAGAGTTCTCGAAGGAACCTTAGCATAATGTGAGAAAAATCTATTTTGTAGGATTACTACCGAAATGCTATGTTTTTGTGGGCTTCCAGGCCCAGCATCTCAGGAGTTCTGGGTGGAAACTCTTATAGCTATCATAGAACTACACAGTTCCGGCAGCTGGAAGTCAAACGGACAGAGTTCTAGAAGGAAACATAGCTTCATGTGAGAAAACTCGATTTCGTACAAATATTACTGAAACGCTATATTTTAATGGGCTTCCAGGACCAGCATTTCAGGCGTTCTGGGTGGAAACACCTATAAATATTATAGAACTAGACAGTTCTGGCAGCTGGTAGCCAAGCGGAAAGAGTTCTCAAAGGAAACTCAGTTTTATGTGAGAAAAATCGATTTTGTAGGATTACTACTGACATGCGATGTTTTTGTGGGATTCCAGGCCCAGCATCTCAGGAGTTCTGGATGGAAATACGTAAAGCTATCATAGAACTAGACAGTTCCGACAGCTGGGAGCCAATGTAAAAAAGTTATAGAAGGAAACAGCATAATGTGAGAAAAACCGTTTTTGTACGATTACTACTGATATACTATGTTTTTATGGGCTTCCAGGCCCAGCATCTCAGGGGTTCCGGGTGGAAACTCTTATAGCTATTATAGAACTAGACAGTTCCGGCAGCTGGAAGCCAAACGGAAAGAGTTCTCGAAGGAACCTTAGCATAATGTGAGAAAAATCTATTTTGTAGGATTACTACTGACATGCGATGCGATGTTTTTGTGAGCTTCCAGGCCCAGCATCTCAGGCGTTCTGGGTGGAAACACCTATAAATATTATAGAACTAGACAGTTCTGGCTGCTGGAAGCCAAACGGAAAGAGTTCTCGAAGGAACCTTAGCATAATGTGAGAAAAATCTATTTTGTAGGATTACTACCGAAATGCTATGTTTTTGTGGGCTTCCAGGCCCAGCATCTCAGGAGTTCTAGGTGGAAACACGTATAGCTATCATAGAACTAGACAGTTCCGGCAGCTGGAAGTCAAACTGACAGAGTTCTAGAAGGAAACTTAGCTTCATGTGAGAAAAGTCGATTTTGTACAAATATCACTGAAACGCTATGTTTTAATGGGCTTCCAGGCCCAGCATCTCAAGAGTTCTGGATGGAAACACGTAAAGCTATCATAAAACTAGACAGTTCCCGCAGCCGGAAGCCAAACGGAAAGAGTTCTCGAAGGAAACTCTGTTTTATGTGAGAAAAATCAATTTTGTAGGATTACTACTGACATGCGATGCGATGTTTTTGTGAGCTTCCAGGCCCAGCATCTCAGGCGTTCTGGGTGGAAACACCTAACTAGACAGTTCTGGCAGCTGGAAGCCAAGCGGAAATAGTTCTCGAAGGAACCTTAGCATAATGTGAGAAAAATCTATTTTGTAGGATTACTACTGAAATGCGATGCGATGTTTTTGTGAGCTTCCAGGCCCAGCATCTCAGGCGTACTGGGTGGTAACACCTATAAATATTATAGAACTAGACAGTTCTGGCTGCTGGAAGCCATACGGAAAGAGTTCTCGAAGGAACCTTAGCATAATGTGAGAAAAATCTATTTTGTAGGATTACTACCGAAATGCTATGTTTTTGTGGGCTTCCGGGCCCAGCATCTCAGGCGTTCTGGGTGGAAAGACCTATAAATATTATAGAACTAGACAGTTCTGGCAGCTGGGAGCCAATCTAAAAAAGTTCTCGAAGGAAACTTAGCATAATGTGTGAAAAATGGTTTTTGTACGATTACTACTGACATACTATGTTTTTGAGGGCTTCCAGGCACAGCATCTCAGGGGTTGCGGGTGGAAACTCTTATAGCTATTATAGAACTAGACAGTTCCGGCAGCTGGAAGCCAAACGGAAAGAGTTCTCGAAGGATACTCAGTTTTATGTAAGAAAAATCGATTTTGTAGGATCACTACTGACATGCAATGTTTTTGTGGGCTTCCGGGTTCAGCATCTCAGGCGTTCTGGGTGGAAACACTTATTAATATTATAGAGCTAGACAGTTCTGGCAGCTGGGAGCCAATCTAAAATAGTTCTCGAAGGAAACTTAGCATAATGTGAGAAATTCGATTTTGTACGATTACTACTGATATTCGATGATTTTTGGGCTTCCAGGACCAGCATCTTAGGCTTTCTGGGTGGCAACACGTAAAGCTATCATAGAACTAGACAGTTCCAGCAGCTGGATGCCAAACGGAAAGAGTTCTCGAAGGGAAATTAGCTTCATGTTAGGAAAAAACGATTTTGTACGAATATATCACTGATACGTTATGTTTTTGTGGGCTTTCAGGGCCAGCATCTCAGGAGTTCTGGATGGAAATATGTAAAGCTATCATAGAACTAGACAGTTCCGGCAGCTGGAAGTCAAACTGAAAGAGTTCTAGAAGGAAACTTAGCATAATGTGAGAAAAATCGATTTTGTACGAGTAATTCTAATAAACTATGTTTTTGTGGGCTTCCAGGCCCAGCTTCTCCGGGGTTCTGGATTAATACACGTAAAGCTATCATAGAACTAGACATTTCCAGCAGCTGGAAGCCAAACGGAATGAGTACTCGAAGGATACTCAGTTTTATGTAAGAAAAATCGATTTTGTAGGATCACTACTGACATGCAATGTTTTTGTGGGCTTGCGGGCCCAGCATCTCAGGCGTTCTGGGTGGAAACACTTATTAATATTATAGAGCTAGACAGTTCCGGCAGCTGGGAGCCAATCTAAAATAGTTCTCGAAGGAAACTTAGCATAATGTGAGAAATTCGATTTTGTACGATTACTACTGATATTCGATGATTTTTGGGCTTCCAGGACCAGCATCTTAGGCTTTCTGGGTGGCAACACGTAAAGCTATCATAGAACTAGACAGTTCCAGCAGCTGGATGCCAAACGGAAAGAGTTCTCGAAGGGAAATTAGCTTCATGTTAGGAAAAAACGATTTTGTACGAATATATCACTGATACGTTATGTTTTTGTGGGCTTTCAGGGCCAGCATCTCAGGAGTTCTGGATGGAAATATGTAAAGCTATCATAGAACTAGACAGTTCCGGCAGCTGGAAGTCAAACTGAAAGAGTTCTAGAAGGAAACTTAGCATAATGTGAGAAAAATCGATTTTGTACGAGTAATTCTAATAAACTATGTTTTTGTGGGCTTCCAGGCCCAGCTTCTCCGGGGTTCTGGATTAATACACGTAAAGCTATCATAGAACTAGACATTTCCAGCAGCTGGAAGCCAAACGGAATGAGTACTCGAAGGATACTCAGTTTTATGTAAGAAAAATCGATTTTGTAGGATCACTACTGACATGCAATGTTTTTGTGGGCTTGCGGGCCCAGCATCTCAGGCGTTCTGGGTGGAAACACTTATTAATATTATAGAGCTAGACAGTTCCGGCTGCTGGGAGCCAATCTAAAATAGTTCTCGAAGGAAACTTAGCATAATGTGAGAAAAATCTATTTTGTAGGATTACTACCGAAATGCTATGCTATAAAATCGATTTTTGTCACCTTTCCTTCGAGAACTCTTCCCGTTTGGCTTCCAGCAGCCAGAACTGCCTAGTTCTTTAATATTTATATGTGTTTCCACCCAGAACGCCTGAGATGCTGGGCCCGGAAGCCCACAAAAACATCGCATGTAATGTAGTAATCCTACAAAATTGATTTTTCTCACCTTTCCTTCGAGACTTCTTTCCGTTTGGCTTCCAGCAGTCAGAACTGTCTAGTTCTGTAATATTTATAGGTGTTTCCACCCAGAACGCCTGAGATGCTGGGCCTGGAAGGCCATAAAAACATAGTATATCAGTAGTAATCGCACAAAATCGATTTTTCTCACATAAAGCTAAGTTTCCTTCTAGAACTCTTTCAGTTTGACTTCCAGCTGCCAATACTGTCTAGTTCTATGATAGCTATACGTGTTTCCACCTATAACTCCTGAGATGCTGGGCCTGGAAGCCCAAAAAAACTTCGCATGTCAGTAGTAATCCAACAAAATCGATTTTTCTCACATAAAGCTAAGTTTCCTTTGAGAACTCTTGCCGTGTTGCTTCCAGCTGCCAGAACTGTCTAGTTCTATGATAGCTTAACGTGTTTCCATATAGAACTCTTGAGATGCTGGGCCTGGAAGCCCATTAAAACACAGCGTTTCAGTGATATTTGTACAAAATCGACTTTTCTCACATGAAGCTAAGTTTCCTTCTAGAACTCTGTCATTTTGACTGCCAGCTGCCGGAACTGTCTAGTTCTATGATAGCTATACGTGTTTCCACCTAGAACTCTTGAGATGCTGGGCCTGGAAGCCCAAAAAAACTTCGCATGTCAGTAGTAATCCAATAAAATCGATTTTTCTCACATAAAGCTAAGTTTCCTTTGAGAACTCTTGCCGTGTTGCTTCCAGCTGCCAGAACTGTCTAGTTCTATGATAGCTTAACCTGTTTCCATATAGAACTCTTGAGATGCTGGGCCTGGGAAGCCCATTAAAACATAGCGTTTCAGTGATATTTGTACAAAATCGACTTTTCTCACATGAAGCTAAGTTTCCTTCTAGAACTCTGTCATTTTGACTGCCAGCTGCCGGAGCTGTCTAGTTCTATGATAGCTATACGTGTTTCCACCTAGAACTCCTGAGATGCTGGGCCTGGAAGCCCAAAAAAACTTCGCATGTCAGTAGTAATCCAATAAAATCGATTTTTCTCACATAAAGTTAATTTTCATTTGAGAACTCTTTCCGTTTTGCTTCCAGCTGCCAGAACTGTCTAGTTAGGTGTTTCCACCCAGAACGCCTGAGATGCTGGGCCTGGAAGCGCACAAAAACATCGCATCGCATGTCAGTAGTAATCCTACAAAATCGATTTTTCTCACCTAAAACAGAGATTCCTTCAAGAACTCTGTCAGTTTGACTTCCAGCTACCGGAACTGTCTAGTTCAATAATAGCTATAAGAGTTTCCAACCAGAACCCCTGAGATGCTGGGCCTGGAAGCCCTTAAAAATATAGTATGTCAGTAGTAATAGTACAAAAACGATTTTTCTCACATTATGCTAAGTTTACTTCGAGAACTTTTTTAGATTGGCTCCCGGCTGCCAGAACTGTCTAGTTCTATAATATTTATAGTTCTTTCCACCCAGAACGCCTGAGATGCTGGGCCCGGAAGCCCACAAAACATCGCATTTCGGTAATAATCCTAAAAATAGATTTTTCTCACATTATGCTAAGGTTCCTTCGAGCACTCTTTCCGTTTGGCTTCCAGCAGCCAGAACTGTCTAGTTCTATAATATTTATAGGTGTTTCCACCCAGAACGCCTGAGATGCTGGGCCTGGAAGCTCACAAAAACATCGCATCGCATTTCAGTAGTAATCCTACAAAATAGATTTTTCTCACATTATGCTAAGGTACCTTCGAGAACTCTTTCCGCTTGGCTTCCAGCTGCCAGAACTGTCTAGTTAGGTGTTTCCACCCAGAACGCCTGAGATGCTGGCCCTGGAAGCTCACAAAAACATCGCACCGCATGTCAGTAGTAATCCTACAAAATCGATTTTTCTCACATAAAACGGAGTTTCCTTCGAGAACTCATTCCGTTTGGCTTCCAGCAGCCGGAACTGTCTAGTTCTATGATAGCTTTACGTGTTTCCATCCAGAACTCTTGAAATGCTGGGCCTGGAAGCCCACAAAAACATAGCATTTCGGTAGTAATCCTACAAAATAGATTTTTCTCACATTATGCTAAGGTTCCTTCGAGAACTCTTTCCGTTTGGCTTCCAGCAGCCAGAACTGTCTAGTTCTATAATATTTATAGGTGTTTCCACCCAGAACGCCTGAGATGCTGGGCCTGGAAGCTAACAAAAACATCGCATCGCATGTCAGTAGTAATCCTACAAAATCGATTTTTCTCACATAAAACGGAGTTTCCTTCGAGAACTCATTCCGTTTGGCTTCCAGCAGCCGGAACTGTCTAGTTCTATGATAGCTTTACGTGTTTCCATCCAGAACTCTTGAGATGCTGGGCCTGGAAGCCCATTAAAACATAGCGTTTCAGTGATATTTGTACAAAATCGACTTTTCTCACATGAAGCTAAGTTTCCTTCTAGAACTCTGTCAGTTTGACATCCAGCTGCCGGAACTGTCTAGTTCTATGATAGCTATACGTGTTTCCACCTAGAACTCCTGAGATGCTGGGCCTGGAAGCCCACAAAAACATAGCATTTCGGTAGTAATCCTACAAAATAGATTTTTCTCACATTATGCTAAGGTTCCTTCGAGAGCTCTTTCCGTTTGGCTTCCAGCAGCCAGAACTGTCTAGTTCTATAATATTTATAGGTGTTTCCACCCAGAACGCCTGAGATGCTGGGCCTGGAAGCTCACAAAAACATCGCATCGCATGTCAGTAGTAATCCTACAAAATAGATTTTTCTCACATTATGCTAAGGTTCCTTCGAGAACTCTTTCCGTTTGGCTTCCAGCTGCCAGAACTGACTAGTTAGGTGTTTCCACCCAGAACGCCTGAGATGCTGGGCCTGGAAGCTAACAAAAACATCGCATCGCATGTCAGTAGTAATCCTACAAAATCGATTTTTCTCACATAAAACAGAGTTTCCTTCGAGAACTCTTTCCGTTTGGCTTCCAGCTGCCGGAACTGTCTAGTTCTATGATAGTTTTACGTGTTTCTATCCAGAACTCTTGAGATGCTGGGCCTGGAAGCCCATTAAAACAGCGTTTCAGTGATATTTGTACAAAATCGACTTTTCTCACATGAAGCTAAGTTTCCTTCTAGAACTCTCTCAGTTTGACTTCCAGCTACCGGAACTGTCTAGTTCTATGATAGCTATACGTGTTTCCACCTAGAACTCCTGAGATGCTGGGCCTGGAAGCCCATAAAAACATAGTATGTCGGTAGTAGTCGTACAAAATCGATTTTCCTCGCATTATACTAAGTTTCCTTCGAGAACTTTTTTAGATTGGCTCCCAGCTGCCAGAACTGTCTAGTTCTATGATAGCTTTACGTATTTCCATCCAGAACTCTTGAGATGCTGGGCCTGGAAACCCATTAAAACATAGCGTTTCAGTGATATTTGTACAAAATCGACTTTTCTCACATGAAGCTAAGTTTCCTTCTAGAACTATCTCAGTTTGACTTCCAGCTGCCGGAACTGTCTAGTTCTATGATAGCTATACGTGTTTCCACCTAGAACTCCTGAGATGATAGACCTGGAAGCCCATAAAAACATAGTACGTCAGTCGTAATCGTACAAAACCAATTGTTCTCACATTATGCTAAGTTTCCTTCGAGAACTTTTTTTAGATTGGCTCCCAGCTGCCAGAACTGTCTAGTTCTATGATAGCTTTACGTATTTCCATCCAGAACTCCTGAGATGCTGGGAATGGAAGCCCAAAAAAACATCGCATGTCAGTAGTAATCCAACAAAATCGAGTTTTCTCACATTATGCTAAGTTTCCTTCAATCACTTTTTAACATTGGCTACCAGCTGCCGGAACTGTCTAGTTCTATGATAGTTTTACGTATTTCCATCCAGAACTCGTGAGATGCTGGGCCTAGAAGCACACAAAAACATCGCATGTCAGTAGTAATCCTACAAAATCGATTTTTCTCTCATAAAACAGAGTTTCCTTCGAGAACTCTTTCCGTTTTGCTTCCAGCTGCCGGAACTGTCTAGTTCTTTGATATCTTTACGTGTTTCCATACAGAACTCTTGAGATGCTGGGCCTGGAAGCCCATTAAAACATAGCGTTTCAGTGATATTTGTACAAAATTGACTTTTCTCACATAAAGCTAAGTTTCCTTCTAGAACTCTGTCAGTTTAACTTCCAGCTGCTGGAACTGTCTAGGTCTATGATAGCTATACGTGTTTCCACCTAGAACTTCTGAGATGCTAGGCCTGGAAGCCCAAAAAAACATCGCATGTCAGTAGTAATCCTACAAAATCGATTTTTCTCTCATAAAACAGAGTTTCCTTCGAGAACTCTTTCCGTTTTCCTTCCAGCTGCCGGAACTGTCTAGTTCTATGATAGCTTTACGTGTTTCCATACAGAACTCTTGAGATGCTGGGCCTGGAAGCCCATTAAAACATAGCGTTTCAGTGATATTTGTACAAAATTGACTTTTCTCACATAAAGCTAAGTTTCCTTCTAGAACTCTGTCAGTTTAACTTCCAGCTGCTGGAACTGTCTAGTTCTATGATAGCTATACGTGTTTCCACCTAGAACTTCTGAGATGCTAGGCCTGGAAGCCCAAAAAAACATCGCATGTCAGTAGTAATCCTACAAAATCGATTTTTCTCTCATAAAACAGAGTTTCCTTCGAGAACTCTTTCCGTTTTCCTTCCAGCTGCCGGAACTGTCTAGTTCTATGATAGCTTTACGTGTTTCCATACAGAACTCTTGAGATGCTGGGCCTGGAAGCCCATTAAAACATAGCATTTCAGTGATATTTGTACAAAATCGACTTTTCTCACATGAAGCTAAGTTTCCTTCTAGAACTCTGTCAGTTTGACTTGCAGCTGCCGGAACTGTCTAGTTCTATGATAGCTTTACGTGTTTCCATATAGAACTCTTGAGATGCTGGGCCTGGAAGCCCAATCAAACAGCGTTTCAGTGATATTTGTACAAAATCGACTTTTCTCACATGAAGCTAAGTATCCTTCTAGAACTCTGTCAGTTTGACTTCCAGCTGCCGGAACTGTCTAGTTCTATGATAGCTATACGTGTTTCCACCTAGAACTCCTGAGATGATAGGCCTGGAAGCCCATAAAAACATAGTATGTCAGTAGTAATCGTACAAAACCAATTTTTCTCACATTATGCTAAGTTTCCTTCGAGAACTTTTTTAGATTGGCTCCCAGCTGCCAGAACTGTCTAGTTCTATGATAGCTTTACGTATTTCCATCCAGAACTCCTGAGATGCTGGGAATGGAAGCCCAAAAAAACATCGCATGTCAGTAGTAATCCAACAAAATCGAGTTTTCTCACATTATGCTAAGTTTCCTTCAATAACTTTTTAACATTGGCTACCAGCTGCCGGAACTGTCTAGTTCTATGATAGTTTTACGTATTTCCATCCAGAACTCGTGAGATGCTGGGCCTAGAAGCACACAAAAACATCGCATGTCAGTAGTAATCCTACAAAATCGATTTTTCTCACATAAAACAGAGTTTCCTTCGAGAACTCTTTCCGTTTTGCTTCCAGCTGCCGGAACTGTCTAGTTCTATGATATCTTTACGTGTTTCCATACAGAACTCTTGAGATGCTGGGCCTGGAAGCCCATTAAAACATAGCGTTTCAGTGATATTTGTACAAAATCGACTTTTCTCACATGAAGCTAAGTATCCTTCTAGAACTCTGTCAGTTTGACTTCCAGCTGCCGGAACTGTCTAGTTCTATGATAGCTATACGTGTTTCCACCTAGAACTCCTGAGATGATAGGCCTGGAAGCCCATAAAAACATAGTATGTCAGTAGTAATCGTACAAAACCAATTTTTCTCACATTATGCTAAGTTTCCTTCGAGAACTTTTTTAGATTGGCTCCCAGCTGCCAGAACTGTCTAGTTCTATGATAGCTTTACGTATTTCCATCCAGAACTCCTGAGATGCTGGGAATGGAAGCCCAAAAAAACATCGCATGTCAGTAGTAATCCAACAAAATCGAGTTTTCTCACATTATGCTAAGTTTCCTTCAATAACTTTTTAACATTGGCTACCAGCTGCCGGAACTGTCTAGTTCTATGATAGTTTTACGTATTTCCATCCAGAACTCGTGAGATGCTGGGCCTAGAAGCACACAAAAACATCGCATGTCAGTAGTAATCCTACAAAATCGATTTTTCTCACATAAAACAGAGTTTCCTTCGAGAACTCTTTCCGTTTTGCTTCCAGCTGCCGGAACTGTCTAGTTCTATGATATCTTTACGTGTTTCCATACAGAACTCTTGAGATGCTGGGCCTGGAAGCCCATTAAAACATAGCGTTTCAGTGATATTTGTACAAAATCGACTTTTCTCACATGAAGCTAAGTTTCCTTCTAGAACTCTCTCAGTTTGACTTCCAGCTACCGGAACTGTCTAGTTCTATGATAGCTATACGTGTTTCCACCTAGAACTCCTGAGATGCTGGGCCTGGAAGCCCATAAAAACATAGTATGTCGGTAGTAGTCGTACAAAATCGATTTTCCTCGCATTATACTAAGTTTCCTTCGAGAACTTTTTTAGATTGGCTCCCAGCTGCCAGAACTGTCTAGTTCTATGATAGCTTTACGTATTTCCATCCAGAACTCTTGAGATGCTGGGCCTGGAAACCCATTAAAACATAGCGTTTCAGTGATATTTGTACAAAATCGACTTTTCTCACATGAAGCTAAGTTTCCTTCTAGAACTATCTCAGTTTGACTTCCAGCTGCCGGAACTGTCTAGTTCTATGATAGCTATACGTGTTTCCACCTAGAACTCCTGAGATGATAGACCTGGAAGCCCATAAAAACATAGTACGTCAGTCGTAATCGTACAAAACCAATTGTTCTCACATTATGCTAAGTTTCCTTCGAGAACTTTTTTTAGATTGGCTCCCAGCTGCCAGAACTGTCTAGTTCTGTGATAGCTTTACGTATTTCCATCCAGAACTCCTGAGATGCTGGGAATGGAAGCCCAAAAAAACATCGCATGTCAGTAGTAATCCAACAAAATCGAGTTTTCTCACATTATGCTAAGTTTCCTTCAATCACTTTTTAACATTGGCTACCAGCTGCCGGAACTGTCTAGTTCTATGATAGTTTTACGTATTTCCATCCAGAACTCGTGAGATGCTGGGCCTAGAAGCACACAAAAACATCGCATGTCAGTAGTAATCCTACAAAATCGATTTTTCTCTCATAAAACAGAGTTTCCTTCGAGAACTCTTTCCGTTTTGCTTCCAGCTGCCGGAACTGTCTAGTTCTTTGATATCTTTACGTGTTTCCATACAGAACTCTTGAGATGCTGGGCCTGGAAGCCCATTAAAACATAGCGTTTCAGTGATATTTGTACAAAATTGACTTTTCTCACATAAAGCTAAGTTTCCTTCTAGAACTCTGTCAGTTTAACTTCCAGCTGCTGGAACTGTCTAGGTCTATGATAGCTATACGTGTTTCCACCTAGAACTTCTGAGATGCTAGGCCTGGAAGCCCAAAAAAACATCGCATGTCAGTAGTAATCCTACAAAATCGATTTTTCTCTCATAAAACAGAGTTTCCTTCGAGAACTCTTTCCGTTTTCCTTCCAGCTGCCGGAACTGTCTAGTTCTATGATAGCTTTACGTGTTTCCATACAGAACTCTTGAGATGCTGGGCCTGGAAGCCCATTAAAACATAGCGTTTCAGTGATATTTGTACAAAATTGACTTTTCTCACATAAAGCTAAGTTTCCTTCTAGAACTCTGTCAGTTTAACTTCCAGCTGCTGGAACTGTCTAGTTCTATGATAGCTATACGTGTTTCCACCTAGAACTTCTGAGATGCTAGGCCTGGAAGCCCAAAAAAACATCGCATGTCAGTAGTAATCCTACAAAATCGATTTTTCTCTCATAAAACAGAGTTTCCTTCGAGAACTCTTTCCGTTTTCCTTCCAGCTGCCGGAACTGTCTAGTTCTATGATAGCTTTACGTGTTTCCATACAGAACTCTTGAGATGCTGGGCCTGGAAGCCCATTAAAACATAGCATTTCAGTGATATTTGTACAAAATCGACTTTTCTCACATGAAGCTAAGTTTCCTTCTAGAACTCTGTCAGTTTGACTTGCAGCTGCCGGAACTGTCTAGTTCTATGATAGCTTTACGTGTTTCCATATAGAACTCTTGAGATGCTGGGCCTGGAAGCCCAATCAAACAGCGTTTCAGTGATATTTGTACAAAATCGACTTTTCTCACATGAAGCTAAGTATCCTTCTAGAACTCTGTCAGTTTGACTTCCAGCTGCCGGAACTGTCTAGTTCTATGATAGCTATACGTGTTTCCACCTAGAACTCCTGAGATGATAGGCCTGGAAGCCCATAAAAACATAGTATGTCAGTAGTAATCGTACAAAACCAATTTTTCTCACATTATGCTAAGTTTCCTTCGAGAACTTTTTTAGATTGGCTCCCAGCTGCCAGAACTGTCTAGTTCTATTATAGCTTTACGTATTTCCATCCAGAACTCCTGAGATGCTGGGAATGGAAGCCCAAAAAAACATCGCATGTCAGTAGTAATCCAACAAAATCGAGTTTTCTCACATTATGCTAAGTTTCCTTCAATAACTTTTTAACATTGGCTACCAGCTGCCGGAACTGTCTAGTTCTATGATAGTTTTACGTATTTCCATCCAGAACTCGTGAGATGCTGGGCCTAGAAGCACACAAAAACATCGCATGTCAGTAGTAATCCTACAAAATCGATTTTTCTCACATAAAACAGAGTTTCCTTCGAGAACTCTTTCCGTTTTGCTTCCAGCTGCCGGAACTGTCTAGTTCTATGATATCTTTACGTGTTTCCATACAGAACTCTTGAGATGCTGGGCCTGGAAGCCCATTAAAACATAGCGTTTCAGTGATATTTGTACAAAATCGACTTTTCTCACATGAAGCTAAGTTTCCTTCTAGAACTCTGTCAGTTTGACTTCCAGCTGCCGGAACTGTCTAGTTCCATGATAGCTATACGTGTTTCCACCTAGAACTCCTGAGATGATAGGCCTGGAAGCCCATAAAAACATAGTACGTCAGTAGTAATCGTACAAAACCAATTTTTCTCACATTATGCTAAGTTTCCTTCGAGAACTTGTTTAGATTGGCTCCCAGCTGTCGGAACTGTCTAGTTCTATGATAGCTTTACGTATTTCCATCCAGAACTCCTGAGATGCTGGGCCTGGAATCCCACAAAAACATCGCATGCCAGTAAGTAATCCAACAAAATCGACTTTTCTCACATAAAGTTAAGTTTCCTTTGAGAACTCGTTTTCTTTGGCTTCCAGCTGCCAGAACTGTCTAGTTCTATAATATTTATAGTTGTTTCCACCCAGAACGCCTGAGATGCTGGGCCCGAAAGCACACAAAAACATCGCATGTCAGTAGTAATCCTACAAAATCGATTTTTGTCACATAAAACTGAGTTTCCTTTGAGAACTCTTTCCGCTTGGTTACCAGCTGCCAGAACTGTCTAGTTCTATAATATTTATAGGTGTTTCCACCCAGAACGCCTGAAATGCTGGTCCTGGAAGCCCATTAAAATATAGCGTTTCAGTAATATTTGTACGAAATCGAGTTTTCTCACATGAAGCTATGTTTCCTTCTAGAACTCTGTCCGTTTGACTTCCAGCTGCCGGAACTGTGTAGTTCTATGATAGCAATAAGAGTTTCCACCCAGAACGCCTGAGATGCTGGGCCTGGAAGCCCATAAAAACATAGTATGTCAGTAGTAATCGTAGTACATCGATTTTTCTGACATAATGCTAAGTTCCCTTTGAGAACTCTTTCAGTTTGACTTTCAGCTGTCGGAACTGTCTAGTTCTATGATAGCTCTACGTGTTACCAGCCAGAACGCCTGAGATGCTGGACCTAAAAGCCCACGAAAACATAGCATTTCAGTTGTAGTAAAGTAGTAATCAAGCAAAATCGATTTTTCTCCCTTATTGCTACGTTTTCGTCTAAAATTATTTTCAGTTTATATTATATGCATTGTAATGTTGAGATATATGTTTGTTTAATGCGTAAGGATTGATAACACATAAGATGCTGCATGTAAAACCTCTCTGAAACGTGATATGCATGCTGGTAGACTGACAGTTTATTTTCTTATTTGTAGTCATGTATGTAAAAAAAATAATCTTGGTTGTTTTGGCCAGAACTATTGATATACTGTCTAGAAACAGTAGAACTTTGCATCCCAATCCATATTTTACGTCTAGGAATCGAGAACGGGTGAGATGCTGAGAGTTCATTTGCGAAGTTAACATCTCATTTTTAAATTTTCATTTTTTTTACTGAAATTGGCTGAACTACTGAAAAAAACTATCTAGAACTGTAGAACTATTTGGGATGCTACAAGAACTATCATCATTTGTTGAGATGCTGGAACTTGATATGCTAGGTTCACACACACCATTCTACCAGCGTTTCTGAAAAAGAAGACTACTGTTAACACGAAACGCCGAAACAAACTCAACAAACAGTCAGTCATTTTTTGCCAAAATTGTTACTTATTACAATGATAGTTCTTAACCTAGTTCTTAAACTGAATATGAATACAAAGAAAAAAAAACATCATATAGCGTTGTTCTGCAAGAAAACATGCCCGAATAAGCTATATGAATGATTAAGCTACTTTGGGCTCTGGTTTGGGCCATGCATTTCTGTCAGTTAGATAGTCCTCAACTCTGTAATAAGCCTTTGACATCAATGTTTTTTTAAAAGTATTTTTTAAGAGCTGGAAAGGGTAGAGACAATATCTCATTAGGTGCTTTATTATAAAATTGGATACATTGACCCGAACCCTACGAAGCTAGAGGTCCCGGGTTCAAATCCCGGTAAGGGCATTTATTTGTGTGATTGAGCACGAATATTTATTCCTGAGCCATGGATGTTTTCTATGTATTTAAGTATTTAATTATGTATATAAGTATGTTTATGGTGGTCTAGTACCCATAGTACAAGCTTTGCTTAGTTTGGGACTAGGTCGATTTGTGTAAGATTGTCCAAATTGTGCAAATAGTATAAGTATTATTAATAGAATAGGTATTCAAGAAAAATTGAATTTTTCCACCCGGGTGCAACCACTAAATAGAATAGGTATTTTGGCTCACCTTATTCAGATCACTGTTTATCTCGCAAAGCTCTGTTGGATACTCACCCTAGACTTCGAACAAAGGTACATCGCACGGCTGCACACATGCGCGCGTGTTCGGTACGCACACACACATAGCCTTCGGGAATGATGGAGAATGCTTCAATCGGAGTCGCGCCGTTGCGGTGTTCGCTCGTTCTCACTCGCTACGTCAAAGGAAGCCGCCTCGTAGGTATGAAGACAGCGAGCCGCCAGTGCCACGATATCAAAAGGAGCCGAATAGGCTTGTAACTAAGCATCTACCAACCTAGTGCAGTTTAGCAACTATTATACTTACTAGGAAATATTTTAGGCATAGTATAGTGGTATTAAAATATTCCATGAAGTGGGAAACTAAAAAAACATACCCAACTATCTATACTATTATTAATTTGTGTATACATTATTGTCTATTAAACTGTAACAGAAATACTTTGCATTCTTAAAAGCAAAATTAGTATTATAGGTATGCCAAGCCACAAACTTGACACAGCCCTGCGCATCGAGCGAAAGTAGGTAACGAACGCTCCTAAACGGCCTGAGATTACCTACTGTATTATTCTTCTATACTGTGATTTTACTCACTGAAACGCTTTGTGTTACTAAATGTTAACTACTGTGGTTTTGAAGTACAGTAATTTCAAATAACTCGCTAGTTGTAAATAAATAAACATTCCGGTATTCTATTACGTCGTGCCGTAAGCTCATGGAAACGCGTTCAACATTGACGCCACGATTCAAGAGACTGAAGTAGTTTAGAGTTTATTTAACATATTGCACTTGCCCGCCGAGTGTTTGTCGAGATATTCGACTACGACCAAGCTAAGTGTGGTATTCGACGCGTCGTGAACAACCACAAATAGTCTGCCCTGCCCTTTCTTGGAAAATGCAAATATTGTTGTTATGAGCACGAATATTAGATCCCGGCCCAGTGTATATATTTCGATGACTTCGTTTAATATCGATATTACACTTAATTTAATTAGCAATCTGGATGCCAACTCGATTACTTTAGGCGTTTCAATTGAATTTGTCCCCAAAGAGATCAACCTCCGGTAGAACCGTTTCTGTACTTTTGTAGAGGAACGTTGAGCTTAAAATGCATAACTGTAAAATCAATACATTAAAGGCGGATGTGTTCAAAAAGCGGTCAAGTGCGTGTCGGACCACGCACAACGAAGGGTTCCGTGCCTATTAAAAAGGTCGAATCGTTACTGAAATCTTTTGGCACTTACGTCCTTTTCTTTAAGGAAGGCAGTTTTTAGAAATATCTGGAAAACCTTTGATCCGATCTTGTTCAAAACAATTTTCCCTGAAAGAATTTAATAAGCCCTAATGTCCATGATTTTTTTCAGTTTTAAAATACACGGTTCAAAAGTTAGGGGGGGGGGGGGCACACAATTTTAGTGAATTTCGGGGCGAGATTATGTCCGACTCTATTCACTTAATCAGAAAAAATGCTGAGAAACATTATATTTATTTTGAAAGGCTTATCGATTGATGGGCCACACGTGGGCTTGCGATACAAAATTTTTTTTGACTCGGTATTATGTATGGCACCTATCCTCAAAATTTTATTCAAATATACCTTATAGTTTTCGAGTAAAATGCCTGTGACATACGGACGGACAGACAGACAGACGGACAGACATGACAAATCCATAAGGGTTCCGTTTTGTGCCATTTGGCTACGGAACCCTAAAAAGCTCGATCAATTAAAACCCATCTTAAACTGAACGCGCCTCATTCGCGGTTTTACGAGTACGGTAGGCACATGACTTGTCACTTACCTACATTTTTTTTTAAAAAAGCTTCCAATAAATAAAACACTTTTGCTCACAGCAGGATCTTCCAAACCCGATATTCGGCTAGACATAGCTCTGACCAGAGCTGTCATTCATAACGCTCACTTATACTTTCTCACCAGCCATTTCCGACCTCTCTTTACTCACAATTATCACGAATTTCAGGGTCTTGTTGTACGAGGAGTTGTCTCAGAACTGAGGCGTTTTTTTTTTTGAATATCGCGCCAGATTTTTCTCCATTACTCGCCCCCTTTGCTACACGGACGTCAAGCGGAGCTGCATACATTTGCCATTTCTTGACGAAGCTACCCTCTTTGTATAGATTTTGGACTTAGATCCGTTTTACGTGACGAAAATTTTGGTTAGAAGATTCCCAATTTGCCGAAATTTCTTGAAAGGGGAATTAGCCCGAATTTAGACCCGAAATGTTGGTCAAGAGAATGAGTCTTGACAGATTTTGAACATGTGGGTTCCGCATTCCTCTTTCTGTTGCTGCCGGCAAAACTCCTTCTAATGCTCTGTCATCCAATCTTTACCTTTTTAGGCCTGATTCACCAAACCAGATTAAGGAATTCATCCTTGTAGCGTTTTCACGTGTACCTTAACGGAACCCGATCCGTTTTGGCGAAGTTTTCTCGCCTACGCACTATTTTTACGAAAGCGACCACCATCTTACCTTCCAACCGAGAGGGAAAACTATACCTTGTTGAGAACAAACCGGTTATCGCACGATGTTTTTCACCGAAAAGCCGAATGATATATCGCACATAACTTTTTGAAAGTTATGTGCCTTACCGCTTGGCTACAGTGACTTCATCAAAATGGATCAAAGATTTATTAATCTGATCGTTATGTGATGTTGGCGAACGCTGCACCAGCTGTATGTGAAGTCTTATTTACATAACCTAGTATTTAATGGCCGCTAGGATGTCAAGAATAGCTCAAAACATTTGTTTAAAAACGGCGAATCTTCGCTTTACTCCGTTAGGTTTGACACAGTAGTAGACATACAATTATAAGATTTTATCCAAACCAACCCGCTTTCAGCTAAAGCAATACTTGTCTAATGTTTACGTTGTCCCCTAACCCTTGCGTCGCTGCTCGTTACTTCGGCCCCATCGCCTCTCGCACATCGGTGGGCAAATATTCATAATTGTCCGCCAACTTGTTTATAGATACAATGTGTGATGCACTTTGCTTTTAACCCTAAACGTGGCAAAAAAAAACCTGTGCGTTAAAGCCTCGGTTGCGCGAAAAATCGTAGAAAAGCATATAAAAAGGTGACTAAAAAATATGAGCATTGAAAGATACACTGCCAAGTTTAGGGTTTTTAAAAACGAGGATGGTGGTAAACCTATATGGCGTGTCTGATGAAGTGTTTTTTTTTATCGGTTGAGTAGTTCAGAGGATTACTAAATAAAAATACACATACAAAGCAAAGCTATAAGCTCCAGAGTAAAAGAAAGAAAGAAATATAATTGTTAGTACAAAAACTGTACATAAATAAACGCTTTTATGCTTTTGAATTAGGGACTTTTAGACATTCAGTGACAGTTCAAAGTAAATTTTGAAATTTGTATTTTTTTTTACAAGTTGTTGGCAGAGAGAAATGTAACCTGTTTGTTTGTATTGTTCTTTTATACGTTTTCCTGGACGTTTCAGTTGTCTATCTGCCTGCCACGTCAATGTTATTACCTGGTTCATACAGTCAAGTCTCATCCACTAGTTATCACAAGTATTTAATGTGACGTTAATGAAAATGGCCTGTTTCACTTTTTTTTACTACGCTACGGTGGTGGCAAACTAGAACAAAATTTTGGGCTTTAAAGGACAATATCTCGCAAACGAATTACTAAGTTGAAAAGTGGTCTTAAAAACCCATAATATTTTTGAACAAGCTG
Source organism: Epinotia bilunana (assembly GCA_947049275.1). Classification (NCBI taxonomy): domain Eukaryota; kingdom Metazoa; phylum Arthropoda; class Insecta; order Lepidoptera; family Tortricidae; genus Epinotia; species Epinotia bilunana. The sequence continues at coordinate 671,600 of OX346278.1, forward strand.
TCTAAATAATGATACCCCACACCATGAGTTTAGCGAGAAAAAAATTACATCCCCGCTCCAGGTGTAGCCTCGCGGCGCCCACGCGCCTTTTAAAAGCCCTTTAATTGATGAAAATTTTATTTTATGTAGTTGTAAGGGTTACTGAGCTAAGCCGAAGACGGACAGACGGACGGACATGGCGAAACTATAAGGGTTCCTTGTTGACTACGGAACCCTCAAAACAAAATCTTGTGGCGAGGCAGCCTATTGTAACAGCCGTTGCATGAAAGTGTGTTCGCTGTTTATATAATGAAATGGTGGGTTAAATCGAATACCCGGCGACAAATTTTTTTCACCCCCCAATTTCCATTCCAGTCCATGTTGGCTCAGTTTGGGTTGCACAGCAGGGCATCACATTTACAGGATTATTCTATTTATTATAAATAAAACCTAATCTAACCTAATGTTGTCAACACGATAAGTATTTCAAAACAATCAAAAACTAAGCGCTCTTGGAGAAAACTGGACTTTTGCCGAAATGAAAGTTCGTACAAACAATGCAGTTAAGAAATGACATTGCGATAGGATACCGGATTCGATGTGTTGATAGCTTCGTCTTCAAAAAGTCCTTACAGAATTTATTTGCTGCTGGCAGAACTAAAAAATTGAACTGATTTATAAGTTTCGTCTATATTCTTATGTATGTGTATGTATGTATTAATAGGTACCTATATATTATATTATATTGTAGGTATAGTATTTTACTATATTATCCATCCTATCTTGAGACATGTTAAAGAGTTTTTTGTTTTTAAATTAAGTTGCACTGCCGACATTTTATCTGCTTTGCCTTAAGGTTGACTGGTAGAGAATGCTTTATAGCATTAAGTCCGCCAAAGATTAAATAAATAAATAAATAGCTGGAGACAAACGCGGGTCCCTCTCTCAAGAGGACTCACTCTCGGCAGCTCTGTTGCTAACCACCAGGAACAACGCACTACGCATATCGGGTGTATATAGTAGTAGAATAAGTTGCGTTAGTTTACTTTAGTTCTAATAAAATATTCGCAATTTAGCAGCATTTGCTGTCTGAAATCATCGAACGAAAAAACCATAGAATTCGAGCTTCTTACACATTTCTATCCAAACACGTGCCTAAAACCCGGTATGCGCGTGTTCGAACTAAACGGCTGCCTGGCATCGTTTTGACACCCCGCATAATGGCAATGGCACCCATTCTGTGTGGCGCTACTTAGACTTCTATGGTTTTTTCGTTCGCCGTATAAAATGCGATAAACAATTTACTTTAAAAACCAAAGTTTTAACCCACTTAAATTGAGTACCTACTTCGCCTTATTTGAAGAGGTCCCTCGATTTGGACCTTTTCAAATCGATGGTCCCCGATGACCACGGGACCACCTGGGAAGGATACCCTTTCACACAAAAAAACCCAGATCAGTCCAGAAGCGGTCCCGACGAATTGAGAACCTCCTCCCTTTCTGAAGTCGGTTAAAAATATAAAGTCGTAGAAACTAATTTAATACAGACATATTTTATTAAGTTACTTTACTGCTCTATTGTTTGGAACAATGTGAGCGTGAAATGTAATTTCAGGCCGTGTGACGTCACCACACACAAACACTTCTTATTCATACTTACAAAATGGCGGTAAGCGTTTTCGCGCTGAAATATGCCCCTGCCCCTGCCCTGTTTTGAAAAGAGGCTTAAATTAATGTTGAGTCGGCCAGAACGCCAGACTCTCCATACAAATGTAATTTGGTTCTCATTTTAAAACATGCTTGAATAACATGAAACTTTGTATGCATAATGGTATCCGCCATATCTAGGACGGAAACAAGTTTCTATTGCTACTTTTGTCTGACTTTGTATGAAAAACGTTCTACTCAGTGTTTCTCTATTATAACGTGTATTAAAAAAAAATATGCCAGCGTGCCGTATTAAAATGGAGAACCAAACCGTAGTAGAAAAAGTGGAAAGTAGGTTATCTTCATACAAACGGACCGCGCGCGGCTTGTATGTGTGCGCCTTAGTATCTAGATGCGTCGCCGTATGCACACTCAAACAAAATCTCGACTGGCGCACTGAGAAACGGGTCGAGATTTTGTTTGAGTGTGCGTGCGGCGACGCATAGATACTATTATGGCGCACACATTCAAGCCGTGCGCGGTGCGTTTGTAGAAGATAACGTACTATCGACAACACAGCTAACTGACCATCGGTGCACCTTAAGTGCATTGTAATAAGGTTCTATATAAACACAGGATGGTCAGTTAACAGTGTTGTCGTTTGTACTTTGCACTATTTCTACTACGACCAAACAGCGCTTGTACGGAGAGCAGTGTTGCCAGGGCCCCTGAGTCGTAAGTTTCCTAAAATGTTTCATTTTTGCTGCAAAAGTTACGTTTTTCATTCTCACGTCTTAAAATTGTCTTAGTTTGCGCGAGTCGAGTGACAGAGATCGAGATGTAACGAACGTTCGGTTCGTTTTTGAAATTAAATATCTCTTTTGCTATCACTGTCACTTCTGTCCCTTATGTCACCTATGTCAATACGTTCAAAAATAATAATATAAATCGTCGTATACTGTCCCGACCACGAAATACTTTTATATGAGTAGGTTTTTTTTTACTAACATAAGTAAGGTGTCAGTCCTACTCTTAATGTTACGAAAACTCTCTGAATAATAAATGTTACTTACATGTTACGCGAGCGGGTCAAAAGTTACGAAAAATGTAAGAAATGTATCTGGCAACGCTGACGGAGAGCCGACTGGAGTCGAGGGTACTAGGATTGCTGGCCGGGGACTTCACGTTTCAATAAACAGCATATTCGCCTTAGTGGCTAGTACGTAAACCGCACGATCTTCGTACTGTCTAGCTCATAAATACTTGTATGTGTAACCAAATGTCCTAACATATCTGAGTAACCTTATCCCTAATCCATAAAGTCGTGTTCACATATTTTTGATCACTGTCCGTGCACGTATTTTTGAACACCAATACACCACGCAAAGGCATTAATCCGACTGACTTGTATGAAATATATTTCCGACCGAATTAACACGGCACAGACAACTATCATGCATTTTAAGTCTCACAAATAACACTAAATTTGCAGAGTTTTGAGTCCAATAGTCTAATTGTAATGCCAACGACGACCATCGAAATCTGTAGACACATGCCCGTCCAATGAAGAATATAACGAGTGACTTTTTAAAACTAAACACGAATAGATTGGTCTATTGATAGTACAAGTAAACGCCAACACAGTTAACTGACCATCCTGTATTTATATAGAACCTTATTACTATGCACATAAAGTGCACGGATGGTCAGTTAGCTGTGTTGTCGATAGTACATATTCATAAGCTAGTGAAAAAATAATGTTTCAATATCAAATTGTTTGCCTGTAGCGTCTTTCATTTTCGAATTCACGCAGTCCAGTGGAAAAATTTTTTTTTTTACTGATTTAAAGTCCAAATTAACTACGAGATATATCTATATATCTTTTGAATTTTTGGAATAGTTACCCATTATCTTTTCTGCTAAAAAGCCAGGTGTATCAATAATATGCAGAACATCGTTAGAGCTACATTTTTATCAACACAAAAATCTCCAAACATAATCAGCGTATTAATAACCCAGGCTCCGAAATCAATAAACAAAATCACAAGAGGAAATCCGAGCGCGCTCCTAGATGCATTTCCTTGGTTCACCCTCCGAAATCATCCCTATAGCGATCTCTCTCCCCCGCGCCCGTTAAAGCAGGACGGAGGGTGGCTTGTACGCATGCGCGCCTCGACCCCTCATGAGCATCGAGATGACAGAAGCATGAGGCTCTGCAGAGACGCCGACTGAACACTCCTCCAAGGACCGTCCGCGCAAGCGGTGGTCCCTCGCTCTTTCATCCTCTACCACCACAGAATCTAGAAAAGAACATTGAAAAGTGGAAGCAGGGCGTGAAAGAGCGAGGAGTATCAGTTTATCTAAAGTGGGAACGAGACGACGCGATGGCTCGCCGCTCCGTCAGGTGAGTCCACGTGCTTCAAACTTTCTGTTTGTGGCTCGGAAGCCTTGTAGGTGTCACATTTTCCTAAAACGTTTAAGTCATGGTTGATGGAGAGTATTGTTTGTTCATAGTTTATTGTTTGGTCAAAATTGAATTTACCTTCATGCCGTTTTCTTGTCAGGAAGAGGTTTCGTCTTGATTTTGTGCAGGTCAAACCAAAAACCTGATCTACAGACCAAACTTTCGTTTCAAATATGACTTTTCTGTTCCTCATAAAATCCTTTTATTGGCTTTAAATCACAATACTCATCATCCCTTCAGGTCATAATGTATTTCTCAGAAAGGTACTGTAAGTTTTACATACAGGAATTGAGTGTTTTAAATTTATTTGCTTCGTCGAAGTATTTTATAGGCTGCCAAATAGGAACAAGACTCTTTCACTATTTAACAGTTATGCTTACTTGTCAGGGTACTTACGATCTTGGCAAAAAGCCTACAATTTGACTGTGTATGGTAAAGATAAAGATGCCAGCACTTAAACTCTCTTCTGCTGTATCCTGATCCTGAGACGTTCTTTCATAATCTTTACAGCAAACCTCTCAAAAAGTTTAATGTGAATGTTATCTAAAACAATGGCCCGTGAGTAAGCATAGTTAAAATCCTTAATGCCAAAGAAGTCGTATATATCTTCAAATTCGAAGATTAAATAGTACACAACCACACTATTTCGCATCAAATTCTTTCCAGATATTTTTGCGTTGTTTGACAAAGATTAAACTCCTCATTGTTACTTTTATGAAGACCTATTCTTAATGTTTCTCGACTATCCTAATATTTTCTTGTCTCACCCTTTTGTTCTTACCTTGTAAACCTTGTAAACCTTGTAACTGTACGAGAAATCTCGTAAACTCCCTAATCAACAACGTGATCGACCGACGCGGCCGTTGCCCCTTTAATCTGTTTGTTCGAGATTTGAATAATTTCCGCAGCTCCCTGTACCCTGTCATTACACTTCGTTAGGGCTGCACTGAAATGACAGGCTGCAGTCACGTCTGTTTTTACGTCATGTGTAATTAAAAACTGTTTCACTTTAATTTGAACATATTGTGTGTGGTTAACGGCAACCACGCTGTGGTTGCCGTTAACCATTTTTTTTAATGTCCACAAAAGGGTCATTTAACTTTATCTATATAGAATTTTCAGATCGCTTTTTATTGAGTTAAATAGTCAACCGTACAACAATTTCTCAACCAGACGTCAGAGAAAATTGTTATAAATGGACCTTCTAATCCAGTCGATCAGTTTTCTAAGTAACATTTTCTTTACTTCATCAGTCTTCGCCTAATAAAATTCCGGGACCTTCTAATTCAGTATAGTTATCAGCTCCACGGGGTCCTTATTGAAAGACCTCCTAATTCTCTAGGCTATCCTACCCAAGATCTAATCCTAGTAAAAATAGCACCACGGGGTTCTGTATTCAAATCTCTTCATTACGTCTCGCCCGTTCTCGGCGGGGTCTCGGTGATCGATAGCTGAGTAATTGCTAAATTGCTGGCTCCGGTGACTGTTGGCTCACCAATTACAGAGTGATTGAGTGAATTGTGTTCGGGACCAAGTTTGGAAAGGCTTTCGGGGTTAGAGGCTCGGCTTGTATTCACTTAGTTTCACTCCTGTTTAAAGACTCGTCAATTCGTTTTGTCATAGCGAAATTTGGTGTGCCAGTACTTTGCAAGTTGTTCGTCTCTTTTTAATTTACTGTATATTTGATTCGACCACAATGAGCTTAGGAATTTGCTGTTAATTCATAATCTCACATACTGTATGTAAATATAACCTCCCCCAAAGAGTGCCACAATGACCGGTCCTGCGCCACCCACATCCAGATAGTGATGCTCGTCATGATCACGTATGAAATCAGGTATGTCATCTTCGCCACTTTCGTATTTAATCTTCTTTCAAAGCATCGTCTCTGAGCTATTATTAATTTCATCTTTCTATCATTGGTTTGAATGGTTTGACGCTTATGATGATTGTTTCACCGTGCACCGTCTCAATATCCCTCCGAAATTGCTCTACACAAACTAATTTCGTTATTGACATAACTGTTAAATGCCCAGCATATCCATGACCCTCACGCATGAGCTCATCTAGCGCCACATAAAACATCTACGTGACTAATGAATTTAATAAATCCGCCCTTAAGTTCGCCAATAAAACTTGCATTAACGGTCCACTAGCCACCCTCCGCTAATAGAAAACAGACTATCAGATTACCGGACAGCGTGACGATTTCCGGCGGCAGGAAGTGCAATATGGTGGACTCTGCTTTTATCTCGTAATTGATGGACACGGTGTCCCTTTACGGTCATCGACAGATTACGGAATCTTCAAATATTTACACAGGCTAATATTCCTTCAAGCTATGGTGTCCTGGACAGTTGAGACAATTTAAAAGCTGTTGAACAGCGGGACTTCAGGCTTCTAGTTCAGTTGCGCAGAATAAGTGGAAATAGTTCTCCGAGTTTTAAGTTCAACATAAGTGCTAATTTAGTTATGTTCATGTTCTAAGTTTGGTTGCTGAAACTGGTTAGAATTCTCTCAATTTCTTCATTTACTTATAACTATTAGCCTTATTTTAAATTTAGAATATCGACTACCTTCCTGATATATACACGGTGTTCCCGGGAATTTCCGTTAACTTCGGCATATTGCAGAGTACATTTACAGAAACCAATAAGCATAATTATTACTAGAAAAAAATATTTTTTTTTACAAAATAATTGAATGTATCATTAACAGTGGTTAAAGCTGCAAATCTGACTAAATTAAAATATTGAATATCTTGAAAAAAGTAAGAGTTAAGATAGTACTGTCTTGGAGAAATTAACTTTATTTGATCTAACCTATGCTCCCTTGCAATTAACGGAAATTGAAAAAAAAACACGTAGTATAAGTAATACTGTTCCTTGTTTGTAGTTTAACTTATTTGTGTTTTTCACTTTAATATTCTGAATTGGTGTTTAGTCTGTTAAGACAATGTAATTGAGTAATAAAATCACCATTATTTAGAGTGAGATTTCAGACCGACCCCCCGTACAATCATATATATTGCCAACTTCTTCAAAACTAACATAAAAATGATTTATCCCAAACCCATTGGCGGCCAGCCACACCCTGCAGTGTTCCATCCCCTGATATCCATTAGCTAGAAGGAGATAGACATCGTCGTAGGCGCCAGACTTACCGGCGCCAGAGTGTATCGATCCCCCCTCCCATTTGGGTGGGGACGACGCATGCGCCTTGCTTGTTTGCGCAGATTTCTCCGGATTTATAGATTTCGTTGCGTCATGCACTGAGTACATAATCTTGAGGGTGGGAGGTAAATGGCTTCTATGTATGGTTTGACCTATACGTATACCTAGCCTGTAAGGGCGTGTTCATGTTCTTATGTATATGTTTAAGTATCTTGTCTTATGCTGTTTCTTCTGTTATATTTTTGTCTTATCCTTGGGTATGTAGATTTTTTTAGGTTACTGTTCATCTGTTCTTTTAGAAATACGAATGGGCTTGATAGCTTAATGAAGCTTGTGTTCTGTTCTACTTTATTAATGTATTTCTTATAGATCCTCGATCGAATCCTATATTAGGTCATTTTAAGTTATTTTGGTTTTAAATAGTCTTAGTATTTCATGATCATCGTGTTCATTTCATTAAGCTCTCAGTTTAAAAACGTTTTTATGTGTTTTATCATTACTGACGTTAACTTTAGTTAAAGTATTTAATAAGCAAAACTGGGACTGTAAATGTTCTTGACTACTGATCATTCCCTTATTTTTAACATGTATATACTATATATATATATTATTATGATGGCAGTTTCTCCAATATCTCTCCGGTACTGCTCGCCACAAACTAATTTAATTATTGACATAACTGTTAAATGCCCATTTACATTACCTCCAGGTGGGGTCGGTTTAAGGTAACACCAACTTTCTTTCCGTGGGTGTCGTCAGTGGGTACAGTCGCCATCAGATATATCGGAGCGGCCAAAGTGCTCACATATATCTGAACTCGTCTCTAATGCCTCGACAATAGAAACGTGTTCAGATATTTGTGGGCGCCAGGGCTCCGATATATCTGATGGCGACTGTACATACTATGGGATTCGTTTATATTGTCTTCTAGACGATTAACTAGCAAACAATCAGTACATTATCATGTTTTATCCGTCTTTAAACTTATTGCTAGAGAGGGCACTGAAATTTTACTGTTTTCTGCACGGCTATCATGCGACGGTGTGCGAGCTCTCTCGATTTTTCTCGCACTATCCGTCTCTTTCTTATTAGAACACTTAGAACAAGACATATAGGTAGTGCGAGAAAATCGTCGCATGATAGGCGTGCTGCGGTGTCCGGTTAGAAATTTAGAATAGCACTGTGGGATAAGTTTAAGACGAGTTCTCTACCAACTACAATATTGTGATATGTTCTCGGTCTTTTAAAGAGAAGTTGCACTTGCTGCAGTTCTTACCCTTTAGTGAATACAGGCGTGAGTTTATTTTTTATATTAAGTACGCGCTCAACATCGACATTATAACTATTATCAGTAACTATTATATTATCGTCATCTTCACTGTCATCGCAAGTATCGCAACCCTACACTATAATGTGGTGTCACAGCGTGACAGGCTTTGTCTTCTGTGGAGGGTGCAGTTAATGTTACACTTGTGTCGTTTAATCTTCGCTTTTATAAATAATATTAACTGAACCCCTTTATGAAGATGCGTTAGATAGATCAATGGGCATCGTTAGGTAAATATCAGATCATATTTTAGTAAAATTTCTTGGGAGTCTTTTTAAATGAGGATTAATCTCTTCGAAAATGTCGTTTTTCTAATTCTTTAAATGTTACTCTAAACTCGGGTAAATGCGATAAGGATAATGGATTACCATTGACTGTTATTTTTTTCTTTTTGATAGTTTTTTGATTCATTAAAGATACGCTAACTTTTAAAGAGTGAGCTTCTCTAGTTATCAACACAACGAATACTCAAATTAATAAACGGTAGGTAACGCGTATGTCATTCTCCTCTGCAGGCGCCAATAGGCTTCGGTGTCTGCTTATCATCGGGCAAGTCGTATGCATCTTAGCCACCGTCGTGCGTTAAAAAAATAAAAAATTAGCTCTAACGTTTGGTCTTAATTCCACGCATATTTCTAAATGGGCCCTAATTTCTATTGGTTAACTATATTTGAAGTACCAATTGTATTTGAACTATATTCCATTGATTAGGGTACCTACACATTGTTCTGAAAAGTATGACCTACTCCGCTGTTGCTACGCGACGGGTCGGCGCCGCGGCAAGGGTCGGATTCTGCGCTCTCAAACGACGAAAGACTTTCAGTTCGACTGTTTGTTTTCTCGTTAATAATATTTCACCTTGCCTTCTATGTTTGATCTACTGTAAACCAATTTAGGATTTAAACAGGACTAATGTAGATTATTTGCGGAAATCGCGAAACGTCTGGTTGACGTAACTGGTGACCGAAGAGCTGGCGGCTTTCTCGCGCAACGCATCAGCATTGCAATTCAGCGAGGAAATCCTCATCTTCGGTACAATGCATCAATGCCCCTTTTTAAATTTAACTTAATTTTAATTTATTCTAGTTAATTTACTTTACAAAAAATAACCCATTTAGGATTTCTTATATGTACAAAAATTTCTAGCAAATGGTAAAAGTTCTTGCTGATCTCTTTGTCTTCGGATACTGGGAAGATTGTTGTTTTGGTTGGGTACAAGATCGTGTAAGAACAAGCGATCGGGTTCAGAAATAACCTATTTTAGGATAAAAATGTGTAAAGCTGGCCATTCACCACCACTCCAACGGACGGAGCGGCGTCTCACCAAAATGAATGAATCACCGTGAATGTACTAACTGTAGCTTTTAAACATAGTTGGCGCGCTAATGCGCCATCCGAATGGCCCGGTGAACGTCAAAATTTAACTTTGAAGCATCAACGCTAACGTCCATTGTCAAAATGCTATGTCCATCTATTTGGCGCTGAGACAAACGGCGCGGCGCGGCGCTTAGTTGAATGCCCGACTTAAGAGTACGTGAAAGAGAAGTACAGACCAGAAGATCATTTTAACTGTCTGTACTATTAAATTCTATATTAAAAGCAAGTCCAAGTCCAACCCCTTAAAACTTAACATTCCGAACGCTGCCGCTGACTCCCCCTCCAAGTTTAATGGCCGTAAGACTTGTTGCTGCCATCGACACTGTCTGACCATTCGTCCTTATTTCAACGACATAAGGTCCATTATAGCCAGCGTGTCTTCCTTACTACGGCACAACATACATGTCTATAATCGCCTTATTACCAAGCAATAAGGTGCAAAATTGTCGCCTAGCGAACATATTTTGTAAGGTTGATATTATTTTATGTGGCCGACTTTTCATAAATCTGTTATTGGAATTGGATTCTTGTACCTTGGACGGTAGTTGCTCTTTGAACGGACTACTTGGATGCAAATCGGCCAACTCGAATAATCTAAAGTATAACTCTGTTTGGTTCGTTCTTTAATAGGTTTCTGGTTCGCCGGTTCATGCTTTTATGACATATGCGATATTTAAAACGAGCCTTGAGACGATGAATATTGTAATTTGTTTGAAAATAGGGTACGGTACAGTTATGATTTGTACGTATTCTAAATCGTTCTGCCTTCCGTTGTAACATAGTCAAGCTATAGCAATAAAAAAATATTCGCAAAAACTATCTTAAGTTACGGTCCAAAGGGTCTAAACAGCCTAAGTATCTTTACTAGCTTTATAATTAACTTGCCTTGTTAGTTAGTTCTGGGGACAATCTGTTGGTCGCGTCCGCAGGATTTACCTACCACAACCCCGCACGTGTCCCCAGCGTGGTGCTAAATGAGCGACAACACTGTCGGCGAAATAGGCGCTCCTATAAAAGTATCACGTTGATATTCGCCTTTATAAATAGTTGGTTCTCTCGTTCGTTTTTTAATTAGTATGTGCTGGTCCAATTTGACCAACTTCCCAAGTCCAATCGAGTTAAAATTTTGTACGATCAGGTAAGTCGAATGATAATGCAACTGTTCTGATGATGGCGACCGAAGGAGACCATAGGAATTACACAAGATTTACCTTCCCATCGTGTTTTAGCTCATTGGAACGGTCTCGACGAGTAGTTGATGACTGCAAAATCTACATTCGGCAACATGCTTGTAACAAAATTAATTTTCAACAGAACCTTATCTATTGGTCGTTTTGTATGATATCTGCTGTGAGCTGTTAGTGTTTATGAAACAAGTTAAAGTTTGTTTAATATTACCTCGCTTTAGGTTAACGGGTTACGCTATCTTATCAGCATTATTTAACTTTGCATCTCTGTTTGTGTACCGGAGATAGCAACATTGCCAATCTTAGTCCCAACATATTACGACGCGCATATAAAATGCAATGTGTTTTATTGCATATGTTGTAATTTATTGGCTTGGTCACGGTCTACAATCCTCCGTCAACTTATATTGATTTAAACTTTCACGATTCTCACACATTGTTTTTACTAAACGGGACTTAATCGCGAATAATTAACTTGGTCTGTCCATTCCATACACTGTGAAAGAATGTTTGAAAAAAATCTAAGTTTGTATGTAGGGGTAATATTTAGAACTCCTCAACCGATTTTTAAAACTCTTTCACCCGTCGAGATGTACATAGGCTATATTTTATCTCCAGGCTTTGCTTGCGTTTTTTGTAATACGGGCGGAACCGCGCAGGCACTTCATGTACCGAACTACTGCTTCGTGTGTGTATAGTTTAATATTATACGCCCGAAATGGGCAAGCTGATGAACTTCTGTGATACACAGCTTTGACAATAAATAAATCTTATCTTATCTTGCCAGGGTTTGTTTCCCTACTGGCTTTTCTCCATTAGTAAGAAATATTACTTCATTCCAGTCCCGAAAACTCAAGTCATTGACACGTAAGTCTGTTGTCGAAATCAGGCGTTCATTCATGTTGCTAAATATAGCGCGGCCGAGTTAAGTGCGGGATGGCCCAGATCTGAGCGATACAGCGAAAGGAGTCTTATATTATGCTTCGCACTTGATTTTACCCGACAATTACGACTACTTACTTATATGTACGAAATATCAGCTTTTCAGTGAAAGAAAATTGTGAGGAAACCGGTCTAATTCCAAACAAGGTTTAGTTTTACATGTGGCCTATGCCAAATCATGGGATTAGGTGCCAAAGCGGACCCGGGGCTCCTTCAGTGTCTCCCTGTAGACAACTTGCAGTTCACGCGGACAGTCGCGACTTCATCAAGTCAGGCTGTAGTAGGGAAATGCTAGGGGGACTTGGTTTTCCATTCAAATAGACCTTTATTCGTGACAATAATAAAACATGGATATAGATCAGCACATAAAGGCGACGAAACGGTTCCATCTAAACATGGTGTAGGTATAATAGCCAGCGCTAATCTTCTGACCAGACGACCTGACTTCTGGTCAGATGAATCCGCGACTGTCCGCGTGAACTGCAAGTACCGTCACTAACTTTAATTTGGGACCCACTTAAGGTTCACAATCCTGTCAAATTGTATAGGAATACAAATGATATTTTAGCAAAAAGGGGTCATAAATTTAAGAACGCGACCGTACGAACTTCTACCGGGTTTCATCACTTTTGAGGGATGATTTTCGGAATAAATGGTATCCTATGTTACAAACCAAGGTGTAGACTATTTTTTTTTTCATTAAAGGAAACATGTAATGGATTCGAACCGGTGAAACCAACTGAGCTATCGGAACAATCCGTCTTGGTCACCAAATCTTTCAATCAGGTCCATCTTACAATGCCTTAGGGAGGCGTGGAACGTGGAACCTAACCTAGAAGACAGGCTTCTTAACGGCGCCAACGTCCCAAATTATATCGAGAAATCGTCAATAACGATGCGCCACCCCATACTACATTAATTTTGTATACCAAAGTCCATCTTATTACGCGTTCAGTCGTTTATGTGTGATTGAGTTACAAACTTCCAAACTTTAATTTCTATTAGGAGATATGTAGATAGGTACAATTAAAAACATGGGATTACTTTAGAAATTTGTCCAGAAATGTTGTTAACTACACGTACCTATATTTTCAGAAGCCGATCTTTCGTGCCAATACTAAACTCAACTAGTTACTATGTTACTCACACATTGGAGTCACAAAAACTCTATGAAATCAATTCGTACCGCGAAGCCAGCATTACTCCCACCTCAGTTCCAGAAGAGCTTACATACATATAGTACTGATGACTCATATGACTGTTAAAATGAGTATAGTTAAAAACTATAAATGGCCGCTGCCATAATAATTTCAGTTTTGTAACTTGGAGTATAAGGTCGGTATTCAAACGGGTTGTTTTCTTCTATTTATGTTTTACACCGGCGGCGCCGCGTCACCTGCGCGCGCGTCTATTTATACAGAGTGACAGACGGATGTCAAATACTGTTAGAGATGATTGGTGACAGAATAAGTATTTATTGTGAAGTAGCAAATATTGTAAGCAGATATATTGTGAGGAGTTTGGTATATATTGGCTTCAAAGTTTTGCATACTAATCTTTACAAGTATTATAAAAATTAAGTCTGTGAGCAATCCATACTTCCATACTAATATTATAAATGCGAAAGTGTGTCTGTCTGTCTGTTACCTCTTCACGCTTAAACCGCTGAACCGATTGAGATGTAATTTGGTATGGAGATAGTTTGAATCCCGGGGAAGGACATAGGATAGTTTTTATCCCGGAAATCAAATCAAATCAAAATCAAAACATTTATTCGTGATAAACACAACACAGATAATAATAGAAATAAAATAAAAAGCACATTTTTCTTTGCCACGAAATGGACCCAGCTCAGCATGTTGCTAGCTCTCGAAATCATCCCCTGAGGGGGTGAAGTGGGGGATGAAAGTTTGTATCGAGCTACAATATAAACGAGTTCCACTCGGACGGAGTCGCGGGCAGAAGCTAGTTGTGTATAACCCGGTAACAATATATGTGGACCTGGCGTCGATGACGTCACGTCGGCGCTCTGGTACGGTGCGCAAGGCGCGCGTGGCGAGCGCGGGTGGGTAAAAGGAGAAGGGGGAGGGGCTTCACATTCCAGAGCGAGATCCACAGATATTGTTACCGAGTTGTATGTTTGTATGTTGGGGGTATTCTTTAGAGCTATTCTCATCTGATTTCAAAAATACTTTAATCTGTGTATATGTATGTTAAAATTAAATATCATAAAAGTGAAATTGTTAAGTCTAAGTCCATCGTGACGCATTTTTTTTACGGTAATGTCATGTAGACATGTTACATAAATAAATATAGAATGTACTTTCTGGTTGCACATAGGCTATGTTTTATCCCGCGGGTTTGCCTCCGTTCTTTGCAATACACGCGCGTATTACCTACCCTGGCTCGGTCGCCATGTAGTAAAGTACCAATATGGGGAAGGTATGTCACGTGGTCAATAACGAGCAGGGTGAAAAGTGTCTTATAGAATCCTTTATTTATTATACGTGTAATATATAATACGTATATATATTTATAAACGTTAGGTTGCGCTGATACAAGCAATATGCGTCTATGTTGCAGAAAACTATAAAGCTACTGTTAAACCCTGAATCGTTCAAATACTATATTACAAATTTGCAAGCAGCTAGTTTATAATCCTTACTAATATTATAAATGCAAAAGTGTGCGTGTGTGTTTGTTTGTCCTTCTTTCAAGTCGCAACGGAGCATCGTATTAATGTGATTTTTTGTATGGAGATAGTTTAGAGGCTGGAGAGTGAAATAGGCTACTTTTTCCAGCGGGAAAACATCTAATTCCCACGGGTCAATTCAATATGTTACATTTTCCTATAACCACGCGGGCGAACCCGCGGGCATCAGCTAGTATTACCATAGATGAAGTTATATTCTGCCGGTATAATCATGTCTTTCGTTCCCTTCGATAAAACCACTCGGCTAAGTTGGAATTATAACGGTTGTTACTCCTTACGTTTACAGCTTGTTTATTGACTGAGATGATAACTCGAACTGGAACTGATGCTGGATACACACGAAGACAGATTTAACACCTCGCTGTGCTGTGTGACGGTCAGCGTTAAGAGGAAACACAACGGCCGTTTTTCCATAGAAACGTAGTCCCCTGTTTTCTCCCTGGATAATGGCAGTAGAGCAATCATTTTTTTTCCATAAATCTATGGCTACTATTGACATGCTCCATGTTTTCCTTTTTTTTCATAAATTTATTCTTAAAAGAGATATTAACCTTCAAAAACAAAAAAATGCCAGATTTTGACTAGATTATTAAAAAAAAGGAAAACAGGAACACGGCCAAAGCCTTTCTTTGACCTTTAATAAAAATAATAGATAAATAGGTCCAGTTTTGGAGAAGAAATCAGGGGACTACGAAACGTTGATTTTGTGTACTTTTAATAGGTATTTTTGGTCCAAGTTGCAGTTGTCTCTATCGCGGTCTGCGGGGGGAGGCTTGAGGTTGGCGCGACAGCAATACGTTCTACAAATACCTATTTCTCAATTATCTCGACCTTAGTATTTCCTCTTAAGAACGGTTGGATGTAACTCTCGCTCTGTCGCTGTAGAAAGTGTGTTTTTAACCCCCCGACGCCAAAAGAGGAGTATAACGTGTCTGTGTTTATGTGTGTCTGTCTGTGGCATCTTACGAGTAGCTCCTAAACGAATGGCCCGATTTTAATGCGGTTTTTTTGGTCCAAAAGCTGGCGTGATCGAGATGGTTTCAACAAAATCGGTCAGTTTTATGATATTGTACTTTGAAATGTCGGGAGTTTTTAAACTTTTCTAAGTTTTTAATTATTAAGAATAAGGATTTATTTATTTAGCACACAAAACACGGAAAAAAGAAAATACAATCAAAACGCTAATTAGTAACGCTCTTATGAAAGCATACATAGCTACGTCCGACCGATGTCACCTCTGCCTGACTAGCACAACGTGGTCTCAAGTCGCGTCGCGCGCGACTGACTCCTGTCTCACTAGCACCGTGTAGATTAGAACGCGGAGGGTAGATTCGTCTCGTCTGTCGAAGCGTCGCTCCGCTGACTGTTGTTAAATAAAACTATGTGGGACGGTCCTGCGAAAAAGTATTTGACAAATGGTAGGTATAATTTACTCGATCGTAAGACGTACAGTCAGCATCAAAAGTAACTGCGCAATCGAAGACGTCAAAAGTTCTTATTCCCTTCTAATAAAGACTTTTGACGTCTTCATATGTATGTATGTAAGCACTTTATTGTACACAAAACATAAACATGATGTACAAAGTGTAACAAAAATGGGGTATGAATCGATCAAGGGCTTAACAGGTATCGTGTTCTGATAAGAAAACACAGAAAAAAATATTTGACGCGAGCTTTTTTTACATTTCTATGGAGCTTGTCGCCCCAGTTGGCCAACGCTCCATACTAAGATAAAAAAAACGCGTCAATTTTTTTTTTCCTGTTTTTTCTTATCAGAACCTGTTGAGAGCCATTGAGCGGTTCACACCCCATTTCTGGTACACCCTGTATATGATGAAATAAATAATTTTGAAAAGTTGTTTTTTTTTAATATGATTAAAACACTTCCCTTCGTTTGCGCAGTTACTTTTGATGCTGACTGTACATTTCCCTTTCGAAAAGAAATCCAGCGGGTGCAGCAAGGTTGCCATTCTATCACTTATTCCTGTGAATAGTGCGAGTGCGAGAGTGACGGATATTCATATCCACAACGATAAGTGATAATGGCGACCATGCTACGTCCACTGCTAACTGGGCATTCGAGTGTTGAACATTTCTATTCTACCTCTCAAAAACCACGGTAGTCGCCAATAAATATGCTCTGCGCAATATCTAGACTAGCTAGATCTTTCTTAATTACTCCATAACCTTAAGTATAGGTCCCACATTCTACTCAAATTGATTCCACACCCTAGCTGCAAGGAATTCCAACAATAATACACTGAACCATCCATATTCCTATCTATATTTAACCAATTCACCGCCAACCAAAACCGCACTTTCCACCCAGACAACACGGCCCAGAATCCTTTAAATCCCAAGCGTTCCTCACCAAGCCAAAGCAGTCCTTACCACGTTGAAATACAGTGTGTAATCCCCTCAAATTTGGGCGCCATCGTATGCAGCTCATTAAAATCGAGTTGGTCCTTAAAGGAAAGTTATTGCTCCCGTTTGCATAAAAACGCTTGCGGTCGGCTGTGGTGGAATTTTCACGGCGCAATATGGAGTTATAGAGGAGTTTATCGCTGTACTTTAAAATGATTAAATTGCAGTGCGGGACGGAATGACCCGTTGGGGTTCCGTGGCAAAAACGAATTTAAACCGACATTAAGTGCAGATATTCATAAAGTTCGGTATTTTAAATGTCATTTATAATCACTTGTTTATAAGTTCCTGGCATCATGTAACGTGTGTAAATGTACGGTTCGAATTCCGATCTTGGTCTTCAGCGCACTCGTAATGCGGCATTGTTCTCGTATTAAAAAAATCTAAATGATGTCCATATACCCTATGCCCTACAATTGGAGTTAGCCAACAGTAAACACGTGCGTCCAGTAATAACGTTAATTGTTTCCGCGCATGCGCGTTGCGCAACCGGCAGATGCCGTGCCCCACTTCTGCACTCAAAGAGGTTTATAACTTTGTATGTAGGGCTCTATGGGCGACGCCGTTCTGTTACAAATAAACGCGTTCATCTGTCCTGTACCGGACTTTCGCGTACGTATATTTATATAAAAATATATATTTATTTATATTTATATGTATATATACAAATTCTGACCTAGATATGCGTCATATGTAATAGGAGTATTAGGTGCATCTTACAGGACGGCGGCGTCTGGCTTTGACTCACCTATACCTTACCTTATATGAATATAAAAACACCTTCTAAGTCCTCTTTTGGTAAAAAAAGTAATATTTTTTTTAGTAAACGTAACTTAATCGCGTATAATTAACTCATTTATTTACCTCTCTGAGAGGAAAAAATGTGAGAATCGTGAAAGTTTAAATCAATATGAAAAAGTTAACTCTGAGACATGATTTTGGAATTTTTTGAGGAAGTTTTCAGATGATTTTATTAAAAAAGAAAAATAAAACATTTATTTCGGATAACACAAGATACATATTTAAAAACACAATCAATTTTACTATTTTATACCACGTCGGTGGCGAACAAGTGTACTGCCCGCCTGATGGTAAGACGTTACTGCAGTCTATCCTAGCAACTGCAACATGCACGTTCATCATCATCATACACTTAAGAGCTAGGCTTTTGTCGGTGGAGCGATTTCCACGTTTCTCTGCCCTTTCCTTTGACAGCCTGATAATTTATTGGCTGTCCGACATGCGCGTTGCCAACCCTTTAAAGATTTGTTGTGATTGTTGCAGACGGATCCAAGCCCAGACCCATCACCGCAAGCATCGGCGCGCGCGTGACCAAGCCTGCGCCGGCGCATCGAGCACGCGCTACAGGACAACTGGAGGCGGTTGACGCACAATGTAAGTGGAGTCACAATTTCAAGTCAACATTTCGGCCCTCGACTCACATACTGGGGTGGGCAGAGACCAAAACTACCTTCACATCCATTCATCTGCTCATAAATGCTCGGCGGTCGGGGGACTAGCCTTTTTTCCAGTACTTCAGAAATTTGGCCAAGATAACGCCTTGGTCGCCCCTTTCTGATCCTCGCATCCCTAACGTAATTCGGTCTACTTTCACACATCCTCCCAACATGCGCAGACCAGCGAAGCATTATTTATTCAATCCTAGTTATCGTCTTCTATTCAATACAATTCAACATTTATTCATGAACAATACAATGATTGTGTTTGTATAATCCACATCTTCCTCTAATTACACAATCGATACCAATAAAAACTAATTACTCGATCAGTCTTAAACGAACTCCACACATATTTCTCATATCTACTGCATTCAGTCTACTCTCATCCTTTTACTCCCATACCGAAGTCTCTTTGCCATACATCAGTGTAAAAGCTGAGAAGACTAATAAATCTTAAAGATAGAGCCCAAGATGTACCAGTATGTTAGTAATTTTCTTTAAACGCCTCTCTACTGTGGCCCACAGAGCGGTCAACCCCGTGAGCGGCTTCGCTCGTTCAGCCAACCGCGGAGGCGGCGGCCCAGCGCGCGCTCGCTAGACCTAGAACCAGACCCAGAAGGAGACCCCAGCCCCGAACGGACTGCTACTATTCACAGGTTAGTTGTGTATTTTTATGACATCTAATAGCGAAATAAGGGCTCGAAAGTATTCGCACGAGATCTGTCTATTGGGCAGAGCCAGCTCGCAAGGTTGAAAACTGAGGACGGCAGAGTCGTTTCTTCCAAACCTGAGCTTTTGAGTGAGATAGAGCGTTTTTACGGACAGCTATACACGTCAACTCGCAAACCCGAAGTTGGTCCGGCAGAAGACCCTAGAGCTAGACTTACCCGACACTACACCGACGACATCCCGGACATCAGCCTGTACGAGATTAGAATGGCTCTGAAACAGCTTAAGAATAGCAAGGCACCCGGTGAAGACGGAATTACAGCCGAACTCCTGAAGGCGGGTGGAAAACCGATCCTTACGGCCCTTCAGAAGTTATTCAACACCGTCCTACTGGAAGGGAGAACGCCAAAGGCGTGGAACAGAGGTGAGGTGGTGCTGTTCTTCAAAAAGGGTGACAACACTCTGCTGAAGAACTACCGACCCATCTCACTTCTGAGCCATGTCTATAAGCTGTTTTCAAGGGTCATTACGAATCGTCTCGCACGCAGGCTTGATGACTTCCAGCCTCCCGAACAAGCCGGTTTCCGAAGAGGTTTTAGTACCGTAGACCACATTCATACGCTCCGCCAGGTTATACAGAAGACTGAGGAGTATAACCTGCCTCTCTGCTTAGCGTTCGTGGACTACGAGAAAGCCTTCGATTCGATCGAAACCTGGGCTGTACTACAGTCTCTCCAACGGTGCCAAGTAGACTGCCGCTACATCGAAGTGCTGAAGTGTTTGTACGAGAACGCCACTATGTCAGTCCGACTCCAGGATCAGAGTTCGAAGCCTATTCCGCTGCAGCGGGGTGTCAGACAAGGGGATGTTATTTCCCCAAAACTGTTCACCGCTGCACTGGAGGACGTGTTCAAGACTCTAGACTGGAGAAGGCTAGGCATCAACATCAACGGCGAGTACATCACTCACCTTCGGTTTGCTGACGATATAGTAGTCTTGGCTGAGACCATGGAGGACTTAAGCACGATGCTCGATGACCTCAGTAAAGCCTCCGAGCGAGTTGGTCTAAGGATGAACATGGATAAGACAAAGATCATGTCAAACCTCCATGTAGTACCAACCCCCATTTCAATCGGACACTTTACGCTCGAAGTTGTAGACGATTATATATACCTAGGACAGACTGTTCAGTTAGGTAGGTCCAACTTTGAGAAAGAGGTCAATCGTCGAATCCGACTTGGCTGGGCAGCATTCGGGAGGCTACGGCACATCTTTTCGTCCAATATTCCGCAGTGTCTCAAGACGAGAGTCTTTGACCAGTGCAGTGTGTGTTGCCAGTGATGACATATGGCACGGAAACGTGGTCGCTTACTATGGGCCTCATAAGAAGGCTCAAAGTCACCCAAAGGGCAATGGAGAGGGCTATGTTGGGAGTTTCTCTGCGCGATCGCATCAGAAATGAGGCTATCCGCAGCAGAACCAAGGTAACCGATATAGCCCTCCGAATCGCTAAACTTAAGTGGCAGTGGGCGGGGCACATTGCACGTAGAACCGATGGCCGTTGGGGCGGAAAGGTTCTCGAGTGGCGACCACGTACCGGAAGGCGCAGCGTGGGTAGGCCCCCCACAAGGTGGACTGATGACCTGGTAAAGGTCGCGGGAGTCCGCTGGATGCGGGTGGCGCAGGACCGGTCATTGTGGCACTCTTTGGGGGAGGCCTATGTCCAGCAGTGGACGTCTTTCGGCTGATATGATGATGATGACATCTAATATATTTAAGTACATTCTCCGCTGGCTCCACTACCCGAAGGGAATCTTAAGCTGACCAAGTCGAATAGAGTAAATGACGGGTACACTACATAATTCCTATGAGTAATTGGTCCAGAAGCATGTTTTTTCCGAATTTAATTATTCCGAAAACCATGTCCCGCTGATATTTTTTTTGACCTTTAGGCACTGGTCCCACCGCCGGCTAGTAAGCTAGAAAAGTTTAGACCTTTACAGATCCGCAATGTAATGCTACTCGCCCAACTTTTCTAGCTTACTAGCCGGCGGTGGGACCAGTGCCTTCAGGATAGAATACTAACCTCACCGAACCTATTTGTGTAGTTCATTAAATAGTTGGCGTCCAAATTTTCGTTGAGCGGTAAATGGCGTTCGGAATTCTGAAAATTCGGAATAATGATGCTTTCGGACAAATGACTCTTCGGAATTTTTGTGTGTTCCCATATTTGACACCTCACATGCTTGTCGGTTAGATGTCACTATAGTATGGCTTCGCCTCCCGCAAGACGCCCGCTCCCCCGTTATACCCCCGCGCGTCGCGCAGGCGAGAACTGAGTGAAGGTCGGACTATAGTATGGAATCAGCTTAATACATCTCTGCTAGTGGACCATCTTTAGACCCTTGTCCTTGTCCTATCGAGATGTGTCAGCCAACGAAATTGTGCAGACTTGAAATCCCCGATGATATTGGGTTCCGAGTGACGTCTTATTGTCTAGTTCTTACTTTTTTGACATAGAATAATAAAGCTACATTTTACACTACATAAAATAAGACGCTGTCATACCGTACAGACATTGTCACATAACACAATCAGACAGATCAATTCAACCAGATCTCACTAACGTCTCAAATATTTCCAGGGCCTACTCCTTGACCAAAATGGCGGCTCTCTCGCTGAAGATATCGCTGGAAGGCGGCAAGGTGGTCAAGACCATACAGTTCGACCCCTCCACCACCGTCTACGATGCCTGCCGCATCATCAGGGAGAAGATCCTGGAGGCCAGCTCCAGTGACCGTAAGTTATTTTTGAGGTGGAAACTTCTTTAGCGCGTTGTGCACTTATGGGGAAGCGCCATTCGAGTTAGCGAGAAAAAGGGCGCAAACGCCATGCAATCCGCGGCGCTTACATGTTCGGCCGACACACAATAAGTTCTCACGCGCTAATTTGCAAGTGAAATAGGTTACTTCTGTCGCTACGGTTTTCGTCGATTCGAAATGTCAAAATATTCAAGCTTCCACTTCTGCCGGCACTCCTGGAGTGCAACCCGGTCTTTTTTTATACTACGACAAGCAATCACAGTAGCCTATGGACGCTTGAGGCTCCAGAAGAATCGCATGCGCGCTGCCTGCTCTTTGTTCATTTCAGGAGTCGATATGTAGTTGACAGCTACAGATAAATGCATTATGCAGGTCACGCTCAACACAGTGCATAATCAGGAGCTCTGGCAACATTACTCACTACCAGGAACATCACATCACACACCTACAGACAGCTACTGAGTGGCCATTTTGGTACATAGCTCGCTAGGCATGCGGCAGACATGACCAGCCCAGTACCACTTCAACTTAGCCGCTTTCCGAGCTAAGTCCACTATTTGGGTCTTGAGCGCTACTTGGTATTCCGGCTCCAAATATGATATGTATTAAATATGCTAGCTACCATTAGCTAAGATTCGAGGGCTCATTGGCGGGCGGTTGTGAGACGACAACAATCCGTCGTGGTCAATTTCTGTTTTGGTTTAGCAAGGGTATTCTATTATGTCATTAACAATACGTTATCGTTAACTTTACAGCTGTTGTTATCCTCATATCATCATCATCATATCAGCTGAAAGACATCCTCTGCTGGATGCAGTCCTCCCCCAAAGAGTGCCACAATGACCGGTTCAGCGCCACCCGCATCCAGCGGACTCCCGTGATCTCTACCAGGTCATCAGTCCAACTTGAGGGGTTGACATCCTAGATACTAATAAATAAATGCATTAAAAATGTCGTCTCATTCCCCCAGCGAAAGAACACGGCCTCTTCCTCGCATCAGAAGAGGACAACAAGAAGGGAATCTGGCTGGAGGCGTCGCGCAGCCTCGACTATTACATGCTGCGGAACGGAGACGTGCTCGAGTATTATCGCAAGACGAGGAACCTGCGTGTGCGCATGCTCGACGGTGAGTGTCTCTGTCAGTGGGTGTACTATCTTTCTCAGACGAGTGTTTTACCTGGAGGCGTCGCTTTACCACAGACCATTGTATTTCATCTAAATATCAATATTGCAATTGACGTCACTATAGAGTCTCTGTGCTATCGACAACACAGCTAACTAACCATCCGTGCACATTACGAGTATGTGCATTGTAATAAGGTTCTATATAAATACAGAATGGTCAGCTAACTGTGTTGGCGTTTGTACCATTAGTTATAACAGTTAGATCTTTGCTTAACACACCACCGCAGCCTTTTCGTGGAATAGCTTGGCTACAAAGGATTCCGAAGATCGTTCAAAGTGGACGAGGGACCATCCGAGCGGAAGTTACTTACTACTTTAAAACGAATCGAATAACAAATGAAAAAATTTAAAAAGTATTTCTGCCTTTTATATATTAACGGCCGTATTCATAAACGTCCTACAAGCCTGTTTTAACTAAAATGGCGTTAAAATTCGTTTGTCCTTATCTGTCACTTTGACATTTCTGTTCGTGAGAAAGGGACAAAGCACATTTTATTTAGCAGAGGCATTTTAAGTTTTATAAATAAGGGGGTTAATGTTTATGTCACCCCCACACGACTAGGACGAATTTAAACGGCACCTCACATGTTAAAATACATGAAACCTACTAGTTAGAAGGTACAAAAAATTATAACTCAATAACTAGTTGGTCCTGGTTTCGTTTTGTTGTGAGTTAATTCTGAACTTGTTTGCTCGACAGGTTCCGTGAAGACTCTCCTGGTGGACGACAGCCAGATTGTGGCCAACCTGATGGTGGTGATCTGCACCAAGATCGGCATCACCAACTACGACGAGTATGGTCTGGTGAGTACCATCGTGTAAAGATGGATTTCAAAATGTGTGTTGTCAATGGATGACTGTGGCGGTTAAGAGGTTAAATTCCCCTAAATAGAGTTGTAAAGATTCATACACTTCACGGAGTAATTTTGCAGAGAAGAATTCTAGAGAAGCTCCACCTTTTTGGTCTTTGACTATCTATCGTCGCGCCCCTAACGTGGAACTGAATACGCATTCCATTTCAAAGGAAATTACACATTTATGTTATGACGCGTAAAATCGTGTTACTCCATTTGATTTAATTTAAAAACTAACGAAATTCAGTTCTACTTTGAGGAATATGCTTGATGATGCGGTTGACATACTTGACATTGTGTGGATACCCAGGTCCGCGAGGAACAGAAGGAGGAACCGGATCCGTGCGAGAAGCCCAACTACGGCACGCTTACGCTGAAGAGGAAGCATCAGGACAAGGAGAGAGACGCCAAGATGGACCAGCTCCGTAAGAAGCTGAGGACTGATGATGAAGGTACTTCAAGCGTTTATTTATTTGGATAGCACATCATTTCAGCTTAAGAATTAACCGTAGCCGCCCTAGTCCTACCGAAAAGTTGCGTTGGCTTGGGATTTCTGTGGATTGAGTTAGGTGTGCAGGAAAGCATACTGCAAATTTGACGCAAGTGAAAACACCCGCTTCGAGAGAGCTATTGTAAACATCCTCCTTATTATCACTTAATTATCCTCAACAGAGTCAGGTATCTGGTAGAATTCAAGTCTCACAAAATTTTGAATTCACAAAAAGTATTTTCCCTTCTAGCAATGGATGCCTAAAAACTACACTATATATTTATTTATTATTTATTATTATTATTTATTTATTATAATAAAGAGCTTCTATAAAAGCTAGTTTCACACTGTCCAGACGTGAAGTAATTTGTAAAAAAATCCTCCGTACAGTGAACTGGGTGGAGCCAGCCAAGACCCTCCGCGAGCAAGGTATCGACGTGACGGAGACGCTGCTCCTGCGCCGCAAGCTCTTCTTCTCGGACCGCAACGTGGACTCCCGCGACCCCGTGCAGCTGAACCTGCTGTACGTGCAGGCGAGAGACGCCATCTTGGACGGGACGCATCCCATCACGCAAGACAAAGGTGAGCCGAGACGAGGTTGAAGCGTTGGAGGCTGTAGTTTTAGAGGATGACTACTTGACAACTTGGTGTTATAGAGGCTGGCTAGTTGAAATCTAGAGGATACAGACTTACTATTTGAATACCTGAGCTATAAGGAGTAACTGCACGAAAACCAAGGAACTGACTATTCGAAAACTCCAGATTTAGACTGTTTTCACTAGCCTTAGACACAACGCGAACGTTGCAGACAGACTAAAACTCAAGGCAGGCTGATAAAAAAATTAAAACTGACTACTAGAGTGTTATAGACACACAACTTTTAAAACTAGAGCCATAGTGAGTTACTAGTCCAGCAGAATTATTACTTTGCTGAATTCTATGATGAGTTTCTAAAAGGATATTATTTGGCTATTCCGCTAAAGATCGTGTAAACAATTTTTGCATGCTGTTAATGCCTCCCTCCGCACGAGCAAACGTGCAAACAAATACATTAAACCACCACCACAGTTGATTGGGTTTTTGAAACTCCTGACTTCGCGTCACGACTGTTAAAAGGTTGAAATGGAAAATACATGTACGATCTTGTTCACAGCGTGCGAGTTCGCCGGCATACAGTGTCAGATCCAGTTCGGCGATCACAAGGAAGACAAACATACCATAGGGTTCCTAGAGTGAGTATTGTTCTCTTATTATACCCGAAACGATGCAAGTTATATGCTCAATTTATGATAGGTGAGTCTGGGATACATAAAATTTAGCAGTGATCTAACCCTGACATACCGATCGGATACATTAACAGGTTAATTAAGTTATGAAAAGGTACCACTGTTAAATCTCCCAAATAGATTGGGCAAGCTTTTTAGTTTTTTTATTGTGATTATCTAGCATTCTCTTCAATACACTAGCAGAATTTTTATGTGACGTCAGTGTTTACCTTCACTTGACCTGTAAAGTACGTATCAGTTTTGCCCTGCCTTACATCTTATCCGCCATTTAAGGTTTACAGAAGTTGCCGACTTTCTAATTAAACTGAAGAATTCCAACTAGAGCATAGCTCTTAAATTGATGATGAATATACTCTTAATTGTATCCCAAAATAATCCCAATAAGGTCTAGTTTTCCCTCTGGGTTGGAAAGTCAGATGGCAGTCGCTTTTGTAAAACTAGTGCCTATGCCAGATCTTGGGATTAGGTGTCAAAGCGGACCCCGGGTTCCTTTAGGGGCACTACCGGGAATAACGCTAGGAGAATGATGACACTTGTTAATAGGGGTGGAGACACTAAATAAAATAATCAATAATGACATATTATTTTCTCGAAAAATGATTAAAAATGTAGTCGAATGAAGAATAAATCAATGCAAAATGTTAAATAATCACGAAGTTATAAGTGTCCAAAGTTTTAAGAAGGGGTATGTTCTGTCCCTTTTTCGCAAAACGCAACTTCATATGAAACGATGACGCTGGAAGATTGTGACGTCATACTAATAGACGGCAACGTGCCGCGCCCCATCGTGTTCGACGCGGCCCCCCGGCAGCATCCCGTAACGTGACGTCACACACTGTTTGCGTTTTCTCTCTAACAAGCAATAGTAAAACGGTTGTAGCTTCGTTATTCTTTGAGATATCTGAAAGGGATTTTCATCACTAGACATATTTTATGGCCTTCTTTCATTTCAAGTAATAATAATGTGTATAAGAGTGTGTATAAGGGAGTAAAATCTGTATAAGTTGGTAGGATCCAGATGGCGCCGAACCGGTCATTGTGGCACTCTTTGGAGGAGGCCTACGTTCGGCAGCAGTCGTGTTTCGACTAATATCATGATAATCATGAAACACATTGTCCCCAGTCTGAAGGAGTTCCTCCCCACCTCGTATATGAAAGTGAAAGGCGCTGAGAAGAAGGTGTTCAAAGAGCACAAACGGCACGCCGGCCTCTCGGAGCTGGAGGCCAAGGTGCTGTACACCAAGAACGCCAGGGACCTGCCCACGTATGGCGTGGCGTTCTTCCTTGTCAAGGTAAGAACAGTTTGAGGCAGTTGGTACTGTAAAGGTTGTATACAGGGCGTCCCAAACTTATGGGACATGAAGGGGAAGTACCTTAAATATCGTAGATAGTGAATTTTGCTCAAAGAAGACTTTATGTTATTTTTAAAAGTTAGTAATTCTGCATTCATAGATTTTCTAAAAATTACTTGCTTCGTCTGGGAATCGAACCGACTAAAATGTGAAAAAAAAATCACCCTTTTTTATGATGCCAATCGAAAGAACAGCTAAAAAATAATAACTCAGCTTAAGTAACATAGTATTTTAAAATAAAGGAACACCATAAAATGATTGAGTCAAATTTCAAGAAAGTTATTTATTGCCGAAGACGACGTTCGAAAAGTAGCAATATTATCATTCCAAAGATAGCATTGATTATTCGTAAATAAGTACCCACTTCATAAAATAGGTACTGGCATAAGTTTTCCTTATTATAAGTGCACGTGTGGATAAAATGATAATTTGATAAAACTTAGTATTTCAATACGTCCTCTGTAAGCTAGACAGAAGGCAAATTTAAAACAAAAATAAATAATTGTTAAAAAAAAAAAAAATTATTTAGAAAATCTATGAATGTAGAATTACTAACTTTTAAAAATAACATAAAGTCTTCTTTGAGCAAAATTCACTATCTACGATATTTAAGGTACTTCCCCTTCATGTCCCATAAGTTTGGGACGCCCTGTATACGTTGAGAGATCCCCTTCCAAAACAGAGACTGCCAGTTAACGTTTTTGAATTAGGAATAGCAACCGGCTTTGTTTTGGAGAAATAGCTGACGGCTTCTGAAATTGTATGATAGTGAAAGAAGATGTCGTATTGCATATAAGATTCGTATGACAATATTAATGATTAAGTAGGTATACGAGTATTTTCTCCCTCACATGGTGGAGATGCGGGATTGGGGCAGACGAAGGGCCTTAGTAGGTAGTCCACTCCTTTCTTTATAAGTGCTTCCAAAAGCGTAATCTGCGACAATATGCGTTGAAGACGACTCGGAGATATGTCACGAACTTTGGTACATCTGTATA
This sequence comes from Epinotia bilunana, assembly GCA_947049275.1. Classification (NCBI taxonomy): domain Eukaryota; kingdom Metazoa; phylum Arthropoda; class Insecta; order Lepidoptera; family Tortricidae; genus Epinotia; species Epinotia bilunana. The sequence continues at coordinate 699,948 of OX346278.1, forward strand.
TGTACGAAAGATCTAATAGATACTTGGCATGGACTACAAAGCGGCCTCTGAGTACGAAGATGGGCTGATTTTAACCATTTTCCCACCTTGTCAAGGCTTTTGGCTGTTGTCACATCACCTTATAACAACGTCTGCACTTTGCAGGAGAAAATGAAGGGCAAGAACAAGCTAGTCCCCCGTCTCCTCGGTGTGACCAAGGACTCCGTCCTCCGCCTGGATGAGAAGACCAAGGAGATCCTGCAGACCTGGCCCCTCACCACTGTCCGCCGCTGGTGCGCCAGCCCCAACACCTTCACCCTGGACTTCGGTGACTACAGGTCAGTAACTAATATATAGACTTTGGTCCGTCTTATTAAGAGATAGTTACAATTATATAAACGGCAACACTTAAAAATACTATAAGTCAATGCAACATTGTAAGATTGTAACTGGTTGCTTTATAAAACGGATATTCACATAAGTCTTCAACTTGAAGACTTTCTACCACTACAATTGATCTGCTTTGCCTTAAGGTTTATTGGTAGAGAATGCTTTAAGGCATTTAGTCTACATTTTGTACCGAAAGTTCATCTTTTATGCAATAAAGAATAAATTGTTTAACAAATGCAAAGTTATGTGTGTTAGTGAGTTTCAATAATCAGTCCTTTTCGAAATTCTCATGTCCTTCGATTTTCCCAAATATGATTATCAGCATTGCATTTACTAAACTCGACTCGACGACTAAGGGAGCAGGGTTGGAGTGTGTTGTGGGCAATGGGCTAGCAAATTATCACTGCAATATCACATTTTGTCGATCTTTTATACCCACAGTTATGTTAAAACTGGCGCTGGAACATAGGTTTCATGTGCTCTGCCTACCCCTTTTGGGAATAATGGCGTGCATGTAAATATGTATGTATGTATTTACTAAAAGTACCCATTTCCCCACAGCGACCAATACTACTCGGTACAAACCACCGAAGCGGAGCAGATCCTGCAGGTGATCGCGGGCTACATCGACATCATCGTGCGCAAGCGCCGCGCGCGCGACCACCTCGGGATAGAGGGCGACGAGGGATCCGCCATGCTGGAGGACTCGGTCTCGCCCTCCAAGTGAGTACAACGTTCCCAAAAACGCGCCATAACTTCACAATAACAGACAATAACAGACCCGCATACAGATGACACAACGAATCCTCAAAACAAATAACTGGGCAACGCCAATGTGAGTCGTGAGCGTCCATACGCCGCCTGCGTAATAAGTGCGTATCCGTAGCGTAACCATCAGGCAGGCCGTATGATTGTTTGCCACCGTTATGGTTTGAAAACTGGACACTGTTTCACTGAACACTACTGCCTATCTATCTATCTGACTGACAGATTTTATAGTAAAAATCCTACTAATATTATAAATGCGAAAGTTTGGATGTTTAGATGTTTGTTACTCAATCACGCTTTAACGGCTTAATCGATTTTGGTGAAACTTTGCCAGTAGATAGTTTATTCCCTAGATTAAAATATGGGTTACATTTTATCTCGGGTCCACGCATACGAAGTCGCGGGCGGAAGCTAGTAACATGTATGTTTGTCTGCAGAGCTAACATCATTCAGCACGACACCTTCAAGTCCTCCGGGAAAGTCAACACCGAGTCGGTCGCGAAGCCGGCAGTCATGCGCCCGGGAGCTGAAGGTATGTCTATACCACACATATATACACAGACATACTACATGCACATACCTAAGCTCACGCCTTAGTCCCAAAAGGGGTAGGCGGAGCACGTGAAATTTAGTTTCAGTGCCACTTCTAGCAACTGGCGTTTTTATCTAATTACGAGCTGGTGGTATTGCTATATCTTATTTACAACACAGTGAAAAATAATTATCAAGAAAACCTGAGTAATTTGTTGAATGAATACCATTGATCGGTAACTGTCTTGAAAACATGTCATTCTTTTAAAATATATTTTTATTTCACTTTACATTTGTTACACCTTTAAAAACACTTATTTCATGAATATTTAATACTATATTTTTGATTTTTATATTTCCAAATGAAAATGGGCCTGTCATTGTGACACTCTTTGGGGGAGGCCTATGTCCAGCAGTAGACGTCTGTCTGCTGATATGATGATTATAAAAAATATAAATGTATCAGTTTGTCGGACTCCACTATAAAACAAATTAACATGATGATACTGTTTGTTAGGTCCGATGTTTTATCGTGTCATTTATGTTTTGCTTTGTGTTTTAATTTTATATAGTTTGTTTTTGTTTACTCAATTCCTTCTAGGCGCTAAGCCGTTCGCAGTGGGCCACATGACAGGCGCGCAGCAGACCACGGTGTCGGGCCAGGTCATCACGGGCCACGGGCCGCCCGCTGTGGGTTTCATTTGCTATTTTATACTCACACAAGGGCAATTCAATGTACAAAACGTAGGCTGTGTTAAATGTACGACGAAATGTACAAATTGTAAATGAGTCAGTACGATGTATAATCTAGATGTGTTTATTTTGTACAATAAAGAGTTACGCTATTGGTCGATCGCTTAACATTTGCGCGGACATTACTGTCAATTAAGCGTTGTCAAGCCCACATATTGTTGAACGCATGTGGACTTGCTGTCATTGAAAGCGTTAACTGAGACAGTACGCTTTAAGTTATCCCTTGCTCCTTTAACATTACAGGCGCCGTCACAGTTAACCGGCGGACTTATACTACAATTTATACTATAGTATAGTAATTGGTGCATTAACAGCCTGTGTTTTGTACATTAAATGTGTCATTTTCAAGCAAAAGCTTCATCTTCGATTTCTAATTGCGAATATAGTGGCGCAAAACGACCCAAAGCGGGACATTTTGCTTGCAAATGACACAAATGTTTTGTAAATCGTGTACTTTAATTAACAGTAAACTTTCTTTGTTTCACGCATTAACCTTGGACTGTATAGTCTACGAGATAGGCTGTGTAGGTACATACTAACCTTAATATTTATATCACCTAGATTCCATAGATTCAGATTCCATTTTTCATTTATCCATTTGTTATTCTGAGAATACTCCAAAAGAATGCACAAACTTCCAGAATACTCTTATTTATATTCGTAAAGAAGTTTTATATTCTCTGATTTTCAATTAACATGGTTCGATTTCCATACAAAACGTTATTTGACATTCGCAGGCTAACGGCGTGATTTATTAAGAAACTTATGTAACTAACTTACATACATTGGCTTACCATTTGCGCGAAATTCCCCATTTTCTAGAATAAACTTATATAAACTAGAATAATTTGAGATATTCGTTTGTGACGTCATACTTTGGGAAAACCAGATTTACGCGCAAATGGAAAGCCAATTTGTGAAAGTCACTTACATAGGTTTCAAAATCACGCCGTTAGCCTGTGAATGTCAAATAACGTTTTGTATGGAAATCGAACCATCTTAACATTTGAGAATTATCAGAAGTTCACAAATTCATTCAGTAATAAATTCGCTGGCTTGTTGCCTACTTTTAATTTCTGGCGTGACAACATAGCTATATAATTGTGTCTGTGTGTTTGTAGGCATCGCAAGTGCAGCAGACTAGAGTGACATCGATCATGAGCGAGCCGCAGCGAGCCCTGCTGTCCACCATCACCACCGGAAGAGAGCTCATCAAGCAGACTGAAGAAGGACTCAGCAGGGTGAGTACTTCATTAAGTACAGTGACAATGGAACACAATTTGTAGGAGCAATATAATAGCCCAGAGATGGATACTTTATTCAGGGAGCGAATCAAGCTCTGAGGAGGGACCAGCGAACGAAAAAACCATGAAAGTCTAAGTAGCGCCGCAAAATGGCCCCACAGAATGGATGCCATTGCCATTATGCGGGGTAGCAAAACGATGCCAGGCAACCGTTTAGTTCGAACATGCGCATACCGGGCTTTAGGCACGTGTTTGGGTAGAAACTTGTAAGGTGTTCGCTTTCTTTGGCATTTTGTTCGCTGGGAGGAATAACAGCAGCGTGAAAATACTGACGATGGGACAGAGTTTGTGGGTGCATGGCAATAACCTTCTGCTTCGAAAGTAAATGGGAGCTGGATACTTTATTCACGGAGATAAAAGCTTCAAGATAAATTCTACTGGCGATGAGGCAAATATAAACTACAGAGAGGCTGGGACACATAATTTATTCAGTAAATACAGAACATTCCATGTTGCAGGTTTATTTAGGCTAGGAAAATAATGTTTATGATAAGTTTCTTTATCGGTAATAATTTCCTAATGCCAATGACATTTGAATTCACTAAAATAGGGAATAGAGTTTAGTTGTTTTGGATTCGAATTTGTTTTATACAAATGCAACGCTGATTCAATTTAGAATGATATAAATGCCATTGGTCAGAAGGATCCCAGTTTTCAACTTAGTTATATAATAAACTAGCTTCCGCCCGCGACTTCGTCCGCGTGGACCCGGGATAAAAACCATCCTATATTTTAATCCAGGCTATAAACTATCTTCGTACAAAATTTCATTCAAATCGGTTCAGCCGTTTAAGCGTGATTGAGTAACAAACATCCAAACATCTAAACTTTCGCATTTATAATATTAGTAGGATAAGTCAGTACAAGTATCAAGTAACCCAACCTCCAAAGTTAGCGATCTTCGATTAGAATTCTAGTAACGGCAATTACAAGCCTTTAATTCACTTGCAATGTATGTTTGTCCGGGTGGAGTCTTGCAATTTAAATTTGAAGCAGATACCTTCAAGTGAGCGGAAATTTTGGGGAAAGGTATAGTTTGGATGACAATTCAATATTATTGTACTATCGACCTGATCTGATGATGGAGACAGAAGGTGGCCATGGGAATTCAGTCCTCAACCGAGGTAACCCCGTCGAGTTGGGGCTCGTTAGAATCGTCTCAATGAGTAGTTGATGACGGTATACAGAAAAGTACAGTCGGCTACAAAAGCTTGTATCAAAATGAAATGTTTGACAGAAACTTTTTAATTATTGACTTAATTGTTGTACAGGCGACCCTGCCATCGCTCGGCCAGGACGCGGCCTCGGTCAAGTGGAAACAAGTGACGATGGACACGAGCAAGCAGGTGGTGACGTCACAGATCGCCGCCATGAACGCCGCCACCGCGCAGGTGGTCACACTCACCTCGGGTAAGCACATATGATCATCGAAATAACATGGCCAAGTAACTATCTATTAATACCCCCGTTCCTAATTAACGAGTGCAGCTGCTAACTACTTGGCGGAGTGTAAAAAGATATCAGTGAATTTTAATTGCCATATAAATGGTTATATGTCCTGAAAGACTCTTTAAAACCATTATTTTATAAAGTTTAAGCTAATTCAAAATGTTATTGTGACAATGGTGAATCCATTTTATGGCGGGGCATAAGGGAAGCTTGCTAGGAGTCATTGAAGAAACTCTAACACTATCGTTTTCTGACTTGCTTGAGCAGCATAATTACTAGAAAAAGTTGATCGCCCCACGAATTCCCATCAAGAATATCAAAATAAGAAACAAAAAATATATTTTGTACAATTATCCCGAGACACTTTTTAAAATTAATTAAAATAAACTAGTCACTAAACTCCTTAATAGTGTTTGTGTTTGCAATTTGACAGGTTCTACGGAGGAGGTGGACCACACAGCGGTGGGAGCCGCCATCACCACCATCACCAGCAACCTGCCCGAGATGACGAAGGGTCAGTATATCTTGAGTTGTATTTTTTTTATCCATGGAATTTTCATCCGCAGTGTAATTATACATTGAGGAGAATATTTTTCTTCAGGTCATAGTCGCCGAACTTATTGTTACATATCATCTGTTTACAGACCACTCATTACAAAATCTGTCACTCTTAGAAACCTCGGATCTTAGTAATGAAGCGACAATAAGATACAAGCTCTTATTGTAATTAGGAGTTTGTTTTTATTTTCAAAAGTTGGCAACTTCTTTAAGCGATGTATGCCCTGATTTGGCTATTAACTGTATTAGGTTCTTACCGTTTAATTTTCTAATGATATTATTGTATCGTAGGCGTACAAATGATCGCGGCGCTAATGGAGGACGACGATAATGGGGACCGCCTGCTCGACGCCACCAGGAAGCTGTGCTCGGCCTTCAGCGACCTTCTGAAGGCTGCCGAGCCCGAGACCAAAGAGGTGAGAGACACCACCCTTAGGGCGACAATCGTATGAGCAAATCGGGGTATTTGTAGCAGGGGCAGAGTGTTGCCCGTTGCAAGGAACACCGCAAATTGTTCTTAAGTGGAACACCGGAAGGCGACTGAATGTAACTAAAGTCGTCAGCCATCTTTGCATACATGGCCGCTTGGGTCAAAGTAACTTCCGTGAATTAGCCTGAGAATTGTGTAGAGCAATTCTTGGTTTGAACTTTTGTATGACCACTTAACTGTTCTGTGGCGGTTGGAATAGTATAGTAAAAGTGGTATGCGCAATGGACCGGGAGTGCAGCGACACCGAGTTCGATTCTCGTTGCTTTGGTCTTGGTGTCTTGTATCAATGGTGCAACCAAATTGTAGCGTATTTTCCTCATTGTTTTTTTTTTATTGATAAACATAACAATGTTTCAATAAAGACAGTAAATTTGATATATGCAATTGTATTTTAGCACCTTGTCGCGTTAAGTAATGTAAAAATTTCAAAGTGAAGACCCAAAAAAGACTATTCATTCAAAACTTGAGCCCCTCGCAATGCCAAAGATTCCAACATGCTCCCTCGTACTAATTTCACCCTTTCTCAATTCCAGCCGCGCCAGAGCCTCCTCAACGCGGCCTCCCGCGTCGGAGAGGCGTCCACCTCCGTCCTCCACACAATCGGAGAGGAGTCCGAACTGGACAAGGAGACACAGGTAAAGAACTCCCTCTTCTACCGCAAACTCCACTACTGCTACGACAACTTCTACAAGGTCTTCTTCGGCGAGAAAAACCAGTATGGCGCGGACTTTGACCCTAAGTATAACGATGATGGAATCTATGAGGATATAGATACTAGGCACTGGAATGTACTTGATGCTATTCAGGAGGAGTCTGATTCTGATTATTATAGGAGTCTAGACTATTGCAATGCTGTTTTTAAACCTGGGAAACCGGTTACGATAGAAGAGATCAATAAGTGTAAAGGGAAAGATGTCAGTCCGACTAAAGGCAGTGATTTTGAAGCGATATTGAATGACTGTGAAGGATATTTGGATTCTAATGTTAATCTGTTAGATGAAACTGATAACGAGACGCCTAAACTCTACCCTAAAACTGTTTCTGATAAAATATACAACTTTAAGAAAGATTTCTCCAATCATGAGTACGTTAATATTCATTTTGATAAGCCCAAGTCTAAGAATGATATCTTACGCGAGCGTTTCTTTTCTGAGAATGTTGAGAAGAATAAAATTAACGAGCAGATTAATAAAAAGAATGGTAAAATTGAGTGTCACAGCATCCGTAATGACGTTTTCAAATCAGGTCCCGACGTCAAAGTGTCAGGATCTCTAAACATGAAGCTTCTAAACAACCTAGACAAATACAATAGAGTTTTAACTACAACAGAAACCTTTATGGAAAAAGCGGAAGCCAGCTTCACTAAAAACGAAATTAACTTAAAAAGAGACGATTTCGAGACGTTCGTTAAAAAGAGCGAGAAATATTACACGACAGAGATGCGCGATCGTAAAACCACAGTCGAGTTAGACGGCGACGTAAAACCTAAAACAGAAATACGCATTTTCTATAATCCCACTTTTCGGAACACAACTACCAATTTCTATAAAGGTTTCTGTCAGTATTGCAAAAGGAAATGCCCTAGGACTCGGGAGAAATGCTGCCCTAAATGCATCTGTCTGGAGTTAGAATGGAAGACTATTTGGAAGGAAAATTGGCTGAACATATTGTTGTTCCTAGCGTTGTTGGCGGCGTTTTTCGCGGTGCTCGTGCAGTGTTTCGTTTCTAGAGATTGGTGCGAGACAGGAACGGAAGGTGAGGAGAAGTGCTTTGATATGATGTGAGCCTGAGGTGACCGAAAGACGAAGTTGAGGTATGCTTAGAGAGGGAAGCAAAGATCGGAAGAACTTGGCCTTCATAAAATATCTACATATTTTCATTCTTATATCGTTGAAAATTAAGAATCCATGTTTTCGTGAATTGCGTTCAAACGTCCGATCGCGGCGGACTGCATAAGATCGAGCGAGAAAGACAACAAAATGTGTCCGTCGCGCTCGGACGTCTGGACGCGTCTGTAGGGACAGTAGATTACCATCACGTACCCGTCGACCATTATACCCTCTCTCCATGCCCCTTTATGTATGACTGCTAGTGTTCAATAAATGTCCCAGCTGTATACAAATTGTAGTTGTGAGGAATTCAAAGGATCTGACAAACATAATTAACTCTTTTGTTTGATCTAATATCGGCATATTATTTAAAATACCCGTAGGTACTTAGAATCTTATATCATGACGTAATTATTTTGCAATAGGAAATAATCATTTTCATTTTTTGAATTGCTACATATTTCTGTTATACTTTTTTTTGCTGTAATTTTGCTCTTTTTTAATCAGTACAAAAACCCTCCCATATTATTTGTTGAAAACAAACTGAAAGCAATTTTTAATTTTTTTTTTCTTGTTCTAGTTGTATTTAACCATATTTACCCAGTTCAAAATTGTTCAACTTTTTTCTTATCCGAACCTATCTAGAGTTTAAATGACTGTATAAAATAATGTGTTAATAAAGCAAAACATTATTTGATATTTTTTTGCAGAGCGTTTTCACACCCTGTATATTTGATTGGATACAGTAAGGGTTTTTGTACTGATTCTATTGACTTAGCTGTCATTTTTCTTTCACTTTTCACGGGCGACTTTGAGCCTTATCTCTTGGTCGCAAGAGCTACATTTCTTTATTAAAAGACGAAAGTTGAAGGAAAAAGACTGCCAAAATGACGTAGTTTTAAGTGAGTTATATTATTTAGCATGACAAAGTAGAATAGACCGTGTTGAATATCTTTAAGCCGCCACATGACTGAATTTGCCTCATTTGTTGGTCGTGTGTAAAAGTATACATAGAATTTATTTTATAAAAAAACTTAGTTATTCATAAATTTTTTGGAGCAATAGTTCTTCTACCCTCATATTTTTTTATTGTATTTTCTATTTTCCGTGTTTTGTGTGCTAAATAAACAAATTCTTATTCTTCTATTTCGAATTTATAAGATAGAAAACTGAAAAAAAGTCTCAGTTGGTGCAATTCATTTTGAATTTGAGTAATAAATAAACCCAACTCCGCTCTTTTTTGAATCCCAGTGAATATTAAGCTCTCTAGTCCATTAATAGATCTGAATTTACACGATATCCATTGGTTAAATCCTGCCAATGGACCGTAGAAGTATGTTTGTGAGGTCATGTGACGGTACAGTGTTGTCAATCACCCTGTATATTTTTGTTCATTTTAAAGACATACGTCTTGCCATTCACGAGCCATTATTTACGTGATTTTTTATTGTTATCTTATATTTTTGTTAACATTATGCAGCTTAACTAATCTAGTCTTTATGTTATTTTTGTTATAAATATATTAATTTATTAAGATGGTTTTTGACATTTATATTCGGTATTATTTAACAAAATTATCAGTATTATTGTTTTTGGCATTATTAAGAAATACATCTTTGAGTTGCTAGAAAATTAAAATAAATTAATTTGTAACATAATTTAAAGTACTTAACAACGTAACACTAGTCATTTAATAACTAAACTAAATAATGGAAAAGGCATTTATTGATTTAACGTTTGGTTTTTGGTGCAGTAACTCATTGATGGTTTTTTTTTCAAAATATTCAAATCTGACTAAATGCCCTACCTTACTGGGACGCCATACAAACAGGATGGCAGCCAAGCGTCGCTAAGTGAGTCAACCTTCATACATTTCTATATGATTTGTTTGGATACGATAGTCAGCGACGTCGCCATGGCGTCCCAGTGAGGCACGGCAGTAAAACAAACGGTCGCAATTGAATGGCGACATTATTTTGGTTTAATTATTTTATTTAATTACATTCACGCTTTCGAGTTTTTTGATAACAAAAAATTATATACAGTGCCATATGATTTTGTTCAAATTATTAATTTATTAGTTAGTTTCGTTTTACACAATGTTTATTTTGTAACCACTTTTACATTGTTATAATTTTATTTTTGTTACTCATTAAGTTTTTATCCTGTATTCCTTTTTTGACAGTAATTTTAATAATTTACTTACACAATGACATATATATTACACAATTCCAATATATATGGTTATGGTCACGCATTACTGTCAGAGAAGTTATTTTCAAAACAATATTGACCGCTTAAAAATGGGTAAGTTTTATTCAAGATATAAAATAAAATCTTATAATATTTTTACAATATAATTTTCCATTAAGTACATTACATTTCTATAAGTAATTTTGGTCAATTGCCAGTCTAAACAGTACTAAGCCAATAAGGTCGATATCTAACTTTAATTTTAATGTTTTACGTGTTATGATAAAGGTCCATCTAGAACGGCTTTAATACGCCCTAGTTAATTAACAGAAACACTAGAAAAACCGCGACTGTCTTCTGTTTTACCGCGAAAATTCCGAGCTCTGTTTAACATCTGAATCAGCCACAGATATTTCTGTAAGCAAAATCATATACTTTTTATATACTTATTTTTTTAATTCTTACCCTTTTTAATGCGGCCGGTGACGGTTATTTTTAATATATAATTAGCACGCATCCATGTTGGATTATTTTTGTTAATACATTTGCTTGATCTGGAAACTTGGTTTTATTTAACACTAACCGTCCAAAGCACAAGTAAATGTAGTGACAAGAATAATTGCAAGGATCTGTGGAGAAACGACCATAGGTTAGTGCAGGGGTCGGCAACTTGCGGCCCGCGAGAATCCCTAGCTGTTTTGTATATAAAGGTCGTTATATTCAGAATTTTGAAATTGCCCGTTAAGTCACCAAATTCGAAGAAGTGCGGCCCGCGTCAATTTCGTTAGCGACTATATGACCCTTTTGTTAAAGGTTTCCGACCCCTGCCTTATAGGAAATGTAGTGATATCCATACCCAATACAGTAAATAAATAAAATTACTAAACATACAGACTGACAGACGGACGCGAAACTATAGGACCGATATCGGTTGGATCATTTTTAAATTACAGCAAGGTCAATAAACAATAATTCACACTACATTATCTATTTCAAAATAGCTACGACTGCATCGTTTTTATGCGGTGCATAATAACGATGTATTTCACGACTAACAATCCTTGTAAAAGTAAATATAATATGGCCACTGAAAGCCCCACACCCCAAGCAATGCTATCACAGATACAATGAGAAAGGTGCTGTCAAAATCTATGTGATATTGACATTAGACTGTTTTTCACCTGGCGTAAAACAACGGGTACATTTGGCATACAAAGTGTACCCGATTTATGGATTTTGAGTTTATTTTTCATAGATTAGTTCATCATCAATAGCCTAAGTCTACACTAGACTATACAAGCAGTGTCAACAAGGGAGACTGCTTCTTCCACGGCTGCGTAAGCCAATGCCGCAGCGGCGAACACGACCGCAAACCTGGAAGTAATTTGTCCGTGGCGAATAAGTGCCACGTTGATTTCCCCTGGCTCGCTTATTGGCGAGTTTTCTCTAGAATTTTCTGAGATCATAGATACATTAGTCGAGAACCAGCACAGTTTCCAAATAAAACAATCTTGAAAACATAGCCATTGTATATACGGTAGTAGCTGGTTTCTCAGAGACACTAGTTTAAGAACTAGAGTAAGAATAATCCAGGAAAATCAGGATTCCATATCTCAGTAAGTATCGAGGGCACATTTTAAAACACATAAAACTGTATAATAAATAAGTTACCGACCGCATTTAAAAACTAAAATAACATTCCTATATAAACTCACGACACAGCTAAATACGTACTTAATAAATAAAAAATACTATTCAACCAAAGAGTACCTGCTAGATAAGGAATGTAAGTCATTTTAAGGGATATATTGCATTATTTTTTATGTATAGCCGTAAGAATGAAACGCCCTAGCAGAGTTCATGTTTTAAACTTTTAATGCAATGAACTTGAACTTTAATTGGCCACTCATCGTTAGTCAAAGCACACCAGTGTTGGTGTTTCGTGAATTGTAACTTGAAGCTTTATAATGTGGGCCTCGGTTAATATTTCAGTAAGATCACCAAACATTCTTCTCAGACGTTTGCTTGTCAGAGTGGTCTGGTCAACACGTAGTGTCGCTTGCTGGGTGGCCGCTGTCGGCTGTTGCTCGCCTCACGACATCACGCCATTTCTCTCTATTGGAGGTTATCCTCAAGCACTCATGCAGAGGCACGCGCGTCATCGCCTTTATTTGATCGGCCCATCGCATCGGCAATCGTCCACGCGATCTAGTGACCTCTACTTTGCCTTGGACGACGAGAGACGCTCTGTCGAGTCATTGTTGCGTCTTGAAATGGGTCCGAACAGTTTGAGGATGCGAGATTGGACCAAATCCGATAGGCGTTGTAACAAACAGTTCAAGGATAAAAATGTGAATGTCATGTAGAATAAGAATGAATAGATTGTAGGGCGAGGACCGCAGTCATTCAAACTGGCTTTTGGCTGGGGATTCTTACTACCGCTAAAGGAGCCAATCGAAAATGTGATGAAAGTATGAGAATTATGACGGATGGAAATGAGTCCAGGGGTTATGTCGGACATAAAGCATTCGTCCCATTCTGGCAAATATGCGAGTGCAAGAGGGACAAATGCTTTACGTCGGACATAAAACCTAGTGTGCTAGGGGGGGCAGGCGTTTTATGAAAGGTTAAATTAGAAAAGTGGAAAAACCCCGACATTTTCATTTCAAAGTCCAATATCTCAAAAACGGCTAAACAGATCTTCATAAAACATAGCTAAGAACATTCGGGATCACATCAGCTTTCGAATAAAAAAAACTGCATTCAAATCGGTCCATCCGTTTGGGAGCTACGATACCACAGACAGATATACAGACGCGTTAAACTTATAACACCCCTCTCTTTGCGTCGGGGGTTAAAAACAAGTCAACTTCAGGTAAAAGGGACCAACGGACCACGGATGGCTATAACTATAGCTGTGTTTTTAATAGAACACTTTGGAGATGTACAAGGGATATAGCCTGATCTTAACTTAGTTGTTGAATGGACAGGTTAATTCATTAATCAGATAATTTGCAAATTGTTATGACTGCCACATCACGAGAGGGTTATATCACTGTTAAGGCTCGGTCGTTTCAAATCGTCGGTAACCTTAAGTATGTATGTATGTAAATACTTTATCGTACACAACACATTGGTAAAAGTACAGACCAAACAGGTTAAGTACGTAAATGCGACCGTTGATTGTATGGGAAGTATGACAGTTTTCTATGGAATGGCAAATCTCACAATGTAGCTAAACCATCGTACGGCCTGATGGCAAGCGGCCACCGTAGCCTACAGCCACTTGCAACTCCAAGACACTTGCACGTGGCCGACACTTTTTTTAAATCCATACATTCCTTGAAGAACCCCGTACTTTAGTTCCTCCAGAAAATCACACTGAATGTTATATTACGTGCTAAAAATCCCCAAGAGATCGATTTTTAACCCAAATTTTCTTCCCCAGGACATCCTCCTCTCACTGGCTAAGGCTGTGGCCAACACGACAGCGGCGCTCGTGCTGAAGGCGAAGAACGTGGCCGCGCAGTGCCGCGACGAGCAGCCTCTGCAGAATAGCATCATCGCGGCCGCCACGCACTGCGCGTTGGCCACCAGCCAGCTCGTCGCTTGCGCTAAGGTAAGGCTATAGCTACTAGCTTCCTCAAGGTCACTCAACCCTGCTATAGCTAGCGAAAAACATGGCCAGCACTTGCTGCCATCTTTAGCTAACGATCCAACTCTAGCCTAATCCTAGCTCCTCCACTAGGTTTATTTATTAGAAACTTGCAGTAAAGAAAAACTTATCGTACAAAAGGCAGACTTATGGCACTAGTACTCCTTTGACGCGCGCCCTAAAAACCGTCAAAACAGGGAGCGGTGGGCATGACGAGTAATGTTGCCACACTGCCTCTGTCGCCTTTCTTCGCTATTTCCCACGTCACTCGAAGAGTTTCTGGCAGGGGTGTTAGACATATCACACTTCAGAGACATCTGGGGAATGACTTGAAGTACACAGAAAAACAGAGGGCACAAAAGCTCGCTAATACGTCGTCCTGACCAAGTCAAAACTGCATTCAATGGCAACACTGGAAGAGCAACCGAATGGGCGGATTGGCGACGGATTGTATAGCTTGTTACCATCCGTGGCTTGACCCGACCACTCTGCCAAGAGTGTGATGAATATGAGACGATACACTAGTAGCTTCAAGGTCTACACATCTTACTATTGCTAGTGGCTAATGCTCGCTGGTTCATCATCCATTCCTCGTTTGCTGCCACCCAACTCGTCGCCTCTGAGATGAAGAATACGAACAGGTTCGTATCGGCAAAAGACCGCATGCGATAGACCCGTCTCTTTATAATTAAAACACTATAAAGAGCAGTTTATCTCGAGGCTGGCAGCCAGGCTCCGTGGCACCCAGGCGAGGGGATGCTATTCCATTCCGACGTATCCTATACTATTAAACGAGCAATTTTTGTATGTATATATATATATTTGCAACCACGTTCTCGGTAACGGCTCTAACGATGTCAATAAAATTTGGAATATATGCGTTTACGGGGGCGAGACATCGATCTAGCTAAGTATCATGTCTGGGAAAATTCGTTTTCTCCGTTTCTTCACCCGAACTGAGCTCGGTCGCACTGGGACGTTTTTTCTAATAAGTAAATGTTCACTTATTTATTCCCAGGTGGTAGCCCCAACTCTCCACAACCCGCAATGCCGCGAGCAGCTCACCGCGGCCGCGCGGCTTGTCGCGCGCGCCGTCGAGAAGCTGGTCGAGAGCTGTCGCGCGGCCGAGTCGGTCGCGCCGCAGAACGTGGAACAGCTGACTGCCGCAGCCCGTCGCGTGTCCGAGGAGTTGGAGAGGCTGTTGCAGCACTGTCACACTGGTGAGTACTCAGCCCCGAGCTCGACCTTGCTGATAGTTGTTCCAGGTATTTGTGGACGGTGGGGTTATTAATACAACCCTTTCCGCGTTACCATTGATATTGATAAAAGTATCATCAACAGACGTTCCCTCGACACTGAGGATCGTGCCATCACGCCCTATTCTTGCTGATCTGCTCCTATGATTCGCCTTATGCATGGCTTGACTTATCCTGAAAACACTAGTTTAGAAATCGGATTCAAGCACGCATATAATCTACTAGCTTCTGCTCGCGACTCCGTCCGCGTTGAACTCGTTTATATTGTAGCTCCACACAAACTGTCACCTCCCATTTCACCCCCTAGGGGATTACTTCCGGGATAAAAACTGTCCTATGTCCTTACCCGGGATACTAAATTTCATCTAAATCGGTTTAAGCGTGAAGAGGTGACAACAGACACACTTTCGCATTTATAACATTACAGTATGAATATTTGCTATAATTATATATTAAATGAGTTAATTTATTATTGATATATATGTAAAAAGTAAACGTACTTCAAGAATGCTCTTTTGATTGGTTATGCGTTTTTTTTAAAGATAAATACCTAAATCGAAAAATTCTTTACCAGATCGTCGAGCTCAACCCAGCGTGACGGAGCGTTCAGTGGAGACTGTGATGACGGCGAGCGAGCGGGTCGTGGAAGCCCACGACCCGGCCGAGATGGTGCGCCAGGCGCGCCTGCTGGGGCAGGCCACGGCGCACCTCATCACCAACATCAAGGTCAGGGCCCGAGCTAGCTCTTCTAGGGTTCGCGAGCGGCCGCGTACCGGGAGCCGCGCAGTCTGTACACCCCCACAAGGCGGACCCATGGCCTGGTGAAGGCCGCGGGACCGTTATTGTTGCACTCTTTGGAGGAGCCCTATTAGGCAGTGGACGTCTAATACAATACTATATTGATAACACCATAGTCGTATTTCGGCTGATATGATGATAAAAATGGGGTCAGCTTGCTTATCTTCCTTCTCGACTTCACTCTGTGCTTAATGTCGGCTTTGAATACCCTGCTGTCATGGCTCTTAGCACTTCATTCTTCTATCTTCTAGGTATATGCCTAGTTCATCGACCAGAGACGGAAAGTAGAAGCTATTGTCTTACTAATTGAATGAATGTTTGTTCAGACGGAGGCCGAAAAGCAGCCGTCAGATGCGCAGCGCAAGTTACTCGCTGCGGCCAAGTTACTCGCCGACGCGACCGCCAGGATGGTCGAGGCGGCTCGCCAGTGTGCCACGTCACCGCAGGTAACTATATTCTAAAAGCAGCCGTCAGATGCGCAGCGCAAGTTACTCGCTGCGGCCAAGTTACTCGCCGACGCGACCGCCAGGATGGTCGAGGCGGCTCGCCAGTGTGCCACGTCACCGCAGGTAACTATATTCTAAAAGCAGCCGTCAGATGCGCAGCGCAAGTTACTCGCTGCGGCCAAGTTACTCGCCGACGCGACCGCCAGGATGGTCGAGGCGGCTCGCCAGTGTGCCACGTCACCGCAGGTAACTATATTCTAAAAGCAGCCGTCAGATGCGCAGCGCAAGTTACTCGCTGCGGCCAAGTTACTCGCCGACGCGACCGCCAGGATGGTCGAGGCGGCTCGCCAGTGTGCCACGTCACCGCAGGTAACTATATTCTAAAAGCAGCCGTCAGATGCGCAGCGCAAGTTACTCGCTGCGGCCAAGTTACTCGCCGACGCGACCGCCAGGATGGTCGAGGCGGCTCGCCAGTGTGCCACGTCACCGCAGGTAACTATATTCTAAAAGCAGCCGTCAGATGCGCAGCGCAAGTTACTCGCTGCGGCCAAGTTACTCGCCGACGCGACCGCCAGGATGGTCGAGGCGGCTCGCCAGTGTGCCACGTCACCGCAGGTAACTATATTCTAAAAGCAGCCGTCAGATGCGCAGCGCAAGTTACTCGCTGCGGCCAAGTTACTCGCCGACGCGACCGCCAGGATGGTCGAGGCGGCTCGCCAGTGTGCCACGTCACCGCAGGTAACTATATTCTAAAAGCAGCCGTCAGATGCGCAGCGCAAGTTACTCGCTGCGGCCAAGTTACTCGCCGACGCGACCGCCAGGATGGTCGAGGCGGCTCGCCAGTGTGCCACGTCACCGCAGGTAACTATATTCTAAAAGCAGCCGTCAGATGCGCAGCGCAAGTTACTCGCTGCGGCCAAGTTACTCGCCGACGCGACCGCCAGGATGGTCGAGGCGGCTCGCCAGTGTGCCACGTCACCGCAGGTAACTATATTCTAAAAGCAGCCGTCAGATGCGCAGCGCAAGTTACTCGCTGCGGCCAAGTTACTCGCCGACGCGACCGCCAGGATGGTCGAGGCGGCTCGCCAGTGTGCCACGTCACCGCAGGTAACTATATTCTAAAAGCAGCCGTCAGATGCGCAGCGCAAGTTACTCGCTGCGGCCAAGTTACTCGCCGACGCGACCGCCAGGATGGTCGAGGCGGCTCGCCAGTGTGCCACGTCACCGCAGGTAACTATATTCTAAAAGCAGCCGTCAGATGCGCAGCGCAAGTTACTCGCTGCGGCCAAGTTACTCGCCGACGCGACCGCCAGGATGGTCGAGGCGGCTCGCCAGTGTGCCACGTCACCGCAGGTAACTATATTCTAAAAGCAGCCGTCAGATGCGCAGCGCAAGTTACTCGCTGCGGCCAAGTTACTCGCCGACGCGACCGCCAGGATGGTCGAGGCGGCTCGCCAGTGTGCCACGTCACCGCAGGTAACTATATTCTAAAAGCAGCCGTCAGATGCGCAGCGCAAGTTACTCGCTGCGGCCAAGTTACTCGCCGACGCGACCGCCAGGATGGTCGAGGCGGCTCGCCAGTGTGCCACGTCACCGCAGGTAACTATATTCTAAAAGCAGCCGTCAGATGCGCAGCGCAAGTTACTCGCTGCGGCCAAGTTACTCGCCGACGCGACCGCCAGGATGGTCGAGGCGGCTCGCCAGTGTGCCACGTCACCGCAGGTAACTATATTCTAAAAGCAGCCGTCAGATGCGCAGCGCAAGTTACTCGCTGCGGCCAAGTTACTCGCCGACGCGACCGCCAGGATGGTCGAGGCGGCTCGCCAGTGTGCCACGTCACCGCAGGTAACTATATTCTAAAAGCAGCCGTCAGATGCGCAGCGCAAGTTACTCGCTGCGGCCAAGTTACTCGCCGACGCGACCGCCAGGATGGTCGAGGCGGCTCGCCAGTGTGCCACGTCACCGCAGGTAACTATATTCTAAAAGCAGCCGTCAGATGCGCAGCGCAAGTTACTCGCTGCGGCCAAGTTACTCGCCGACGCGACCGCCAGGATGGTCGAGGCGGCTCGCCAGTGTGCCACGTCACCGCAGGTAACTATATTCTAAAAGCAGCCGTCAGATGCGCAGCGCAAGTTACTCGCTGCGGCCAAGTTACTCGCCGACGCGACCGCCAGGATGGTCGAGGCGGCTCGCCAGTGTGCCACGTCACCGCAGGTAACTATATTCTAAAAGCAGCCGTCAGATGCGCAGCGCAAGTTACTCGCTGCGGCCAAGTTACTCGCCGACGCGACCGCCAGGATGGTCGAGGCGGCTCGCCAGTGTGCCACGTCACCGCAGGTAACTATATTCTAAAAGCAGCCGTCAGATGCGCAGCGCAAGTTACTCGCTGCGGCCAAGTTACTCGCCGACGCGACCGCCAGGATGGTCGAGGCGGCTCGCCAGTGTGCCACGTCACCGCAGGTAACTATATTCTAAAAGCAGCCGTCAGATGCGCAGCGCAAGTTACTCGCTGCGGCCAAGTTACTCGCCGACGCGACCGCCAGGATGGTCGAGGCGGCTCGCCAGTGTGCCACGTCACCGCAGGTAACTATATTCTAAAAGCAGCCGTCAGATGCGCAGCGCAAGTTACTCGCTGCGGCCAAGTTACTCGCCGACGCGACCGCCAGGATGGTCGAGGCGGCTCGCCAGTGTGCCACGTCACCGCAGGTAACTATATTCTAAAAGCAGCCGTCAGATGCGCAGCGCAAGTTACTCGCTGCGGCCAAGTTACTCGCCGACGCGACCGCCAGGATGGTCGAGGCGGCTCGCCAGTGTGCCACGTCACCGCAGGTAACTATATTCTAAAAGCAGCCGTCAGATGCGCAGCGCAAGTTACTCGCTGCGGCCAAGTTACTCGCCGACGCGACCGCCAGGATGGTCGAGGCGGCTCGCCAGTGTGCCACGTCACCGCAGGTAACTATATTCTAAAAGCAGCCGTCAGATGCGCAGCGCAAGTTTCTCGCTGCGGCCAAGTTACTCGCCGACGCGACCGCCAGGATGGTCGAGGCGGCTCGCCAGTGTGCCACGTCACCGCAGGTAACTATATTCTAAAAGCAGCCGTCAGATGCGCAGCGCAAGTTACTCGCTGCGGCCAAGTTACTCGCCGACGCGACCGCCAGGATGGTCGAGGCGGCTCGCCAGTGTGCCACGTCACCGCAGGTAACTATATTCTAAAAGCAGCCGTCAGATGCGCAGCGCAAGTTACTCGCTGCGGCCAAGTTACTCGCCGACGCGACCGCCAGGATGGTCGAGGCGGCTCGCCAGTGTGCCACGTCACCGCAGGTAACTATATTCTAAAAGCAGCCGTCAGATGCGCAGCGCAAGTTACTCGCTGCGGCCAAGTTACTCGCCGACGCGACCGCCAGGATGGTCGAGGCGGCTCGCCAGTGTGCCACGTCACCGCAGGTAACTATATTCTAAAAGCAGCCGTCAGATGCGCAGCGCAAGTTACTCGCTGCGGCCAAGTTACTCGCCGACGCGACCGCCAGGATGGTCGAGGCGGCTCGCCAGTGTGCCACGTCACCGCAGGTAACTATATTCTAAAAGCAGCCGTCAGATGCGCAGCGCAAGTTACTCGCTGCGGCCAAGTTACTCGCCGACGCGACCGCCAGGATGGTCGAGGCGGCTCGCCAGTGTGCCACGTCACCGCAGGTAACTATATTCTAAAAGCAGCCGTCAGATGCGCAGCGCAAGTTACTCGCTGCGGCCAAGTTACTCGCCGACGCGACCGCCAGGATGGTCGAGGCGGCTCGCCAGTGTGCCACGTCACCGCAGGTAACTATATTCTAAAAGCAGCCGTCAGATGCGCAGCGCAAGTTACTCGCTGCGGCCAAGTTACTCGCCGACGCGACCGCCAGGATGGTCGAGGCGGCTCGCCAGTGTGCCACGTCACCGCAGGTAACTATATTCTAAAAGCAGCTGTCAGATGCGCAGCGCAAGTTTCTCGCTGCGGCCAAGTTACTCGCCGACGCGACCGCCAGGATGGTCGAGGCGGCTCGCCAGTGTGCCACGTCACCGCAGGTAACTATATTCTAAAAGCAGCCGTCAGATGCGCAGCGCAAGTTACTCGCTGCGGCCAAGTTACTCGCCGACGCGACCGCCAGGATGGTCGAGGCGGCTCGCCAGTGTGCCACGTCACCGCAGGTAACTATATTCTAAAAGCAGCCGTCAGATGCGCAGCGCAAGTTACTCGCTGCGGCCAAGTTACTCGCCGACGCGACCGCCAGGATGGTCGAGGCGGCTCGCCAGTGTGCCACGTCACCGCAGGTAACTATATTCTAAAAGCAGCCGTCAGATGCGCAGCGCAAGTTACTCGCTGCGGCCAAGTTACTCGCCGACGCGACCGCCAGGATGGTCGAGGCGGCTCGCCAGTGTGCCACGTCACCGCAGGTAACTATATTCTAAAAGCAGCCGTCAGATGCGCAGCGCAAGTTTCTCGCTGCGGCCAAGTTACTCGCCGACGCGACCGCCAGGATGGTCGAGGCGGCTCGCCAGTGTGCCACGTCACCGCAGGTAACTATATTCTAAAAGCAGCCGTCAGATGCGCAGCGCAAGTTACTCGCTGCGGCCAAGTTACTCGCCGACGCGACCGCCAGGATGGTCGAGGCGGCTCGCCAGTGTGCCACGTCACCGCAGGTAACTATATTCTAAAAGCAGCCGTCAGATGCGCAGCGCAAGTTACTCGCTGCGGCCAAGTTACTCGCCGACGCGACCGCCAGGATGGTCGAGGCGGCTCGCCAGTGTGCCACGTCACCGCAGGTAACTATATTCTAAAAGCAGCCGTCAGATGCGCAGCGCAAGTTACTCGCTGCGGCCAAGTTACTCGCCGACGCGACCGCCAGGATGGTCGAGGCGGCTCGCCAGTGTGCCACGTCACCGCAGGTAACTATATTCTAAAAGCAGCCGTCAGATGCGCAGCGCAAGTTACTCGCTGCGGCCAAGTTACTCGCCGACGCGACCGCCAGGATGGTCGAGGCGGCTCGCCAGTGTGCCACGTCACCGCAGGTAACTATATTCTAAAAGCAGCCGTCAGATGCGCAGCGCAAGTTACTCGCTGCGGCCAAGTTACTCGCCGACGCGACCGCCAGGATGGTCGAGGCGGCTCGCCAGTGTGCCACGTCACCGCAGGTAACTATATTCTAAAAGCAGCCGTCAGATGCGCAGCGCAAGTTACTCGCTGCGGCCAAGTTACTCGCCGACGCGACCGCCAGGATGGTCGAGGCGGCTCGCCAGTGTGCCACGTCACCGCAGGTAACTATATTCTAAATTACAGACGTGCAAGTTACCAAATATATGATACATTTCTCAGAAAATGTAACAACAAATTAAGAAAGTTTCCATTATCAGGAAATTCCCTAAATGAAAGAAATTACTAAGATCTTTTAATTAGGAAAGCTACATAATACAGGAAACTTAACGTCGACACGTCAGTACTCTATATACTGTTTGGCTAAATGAATAGCGACGTACGTAGTACGTTGTACATGAGAGAATCTACTATTTCCTATCACTCTGCCTTAGTTACGCCTCCTGACTTTGAAAACACAAACAAAGAACAGTCCCGTTTTTTATAGGATTAAATCTACCAAATATCATTTACAGCCCTTTTTCTCCATATTATAATTATTTTAAGAGTGTGTCATATTGTATCCTGGCTAACCAGAGAGAACGACAAGTAATAGTTGATTGACCCAATTATAACTGGCAACTTATTTGCCAAATAAATAATTTGAAAAAAAAAGTAACCTATGCTCTAGCAAAGAGGATCCGAATGTCCCAGGATTTTGAAAATTGATGGGATCTGTAGATGTGTTGATGTTAGTTCGTCGATCATACTAGCATGTAATATATTCCTGTCTGTTTGTTTGTAGGATCGTGACAAGCAGGAGAACCTCCGCAAGGCGGCGGAAGAACTCCGCTACATCACCGTCGACTACGCGCAGGGCCAGGACATCGTCAGCTCCCAGATGGCTCGTCTGCAGGTCAGTTCAGCTAAGGCCCACTTTGAAATCACCTCCGATATCGAACCCCGACTCGTACCACTGGGCTTTCCAAAAATATAAAGGTCGCGGGAGTCCGCTGGATGCGAGTGGGGCAGGACCAGTGGTTGTGGCACTCTTTGGGGGAGGCCTATGTCCGGCTGGACGTCTTCCGGCTGATATGATATATGATGATGATGTAAGAAATATCATTTGATATTTTACAGTAACTTTTCGGTGAAGTAAAACATCGCCCGAAAGCCGGTCTAATCCCAACATTAGCTAGTTTTCCCTCTAGGTTGGAAGGTCAGATGGCAGTCGCTTTCCGCCGCGTCCTACGCCAAAACTTGGCAGCCGGTGCCAAAGCAAACCTTGGCTCCTTTAGGGTACAGTCAAGTGCAAAAATATGTATTGATTTCATCCTCTCATAAATAAACACTTACACCTGAGAGCCATGGGACATATTTATGAGTAAGTTGTATGGATACATTTGACTGTGCAACCGGGAAAAACGCTAAGTCGATTATTGACGATGATGGATTAGGAGATTGAACAGTGTATACCACTGTCAAAACGGGGTTTTCACGTCGACTGGTTAATTCATTAACTCAAAGCCCTTGGAATGTGTTCTGTCAAATTGAATGTGTTGGTCTTCACCAGGAAACTGCTCGGCACGCGGCCTCGAGCGCCACTCAGCTGATCACCTCCGCGCAGAACGCTTCGCAGCACAACACCAACAAGTACACGCAGGTCCGTTCATATGTACTTATTTTTAGGGTTCCGTACCCAAAGGGTAAAAACGGGAAGCTATTACTACGGCTCCGCTGTCCATCCGTCCGTCTGTCCGTCTGTCACCAGGCTGTATCTCATGAACCGTGATAGTTAGACAGTTGAAATTTTCACAGATGATGTATTTCTTTTGCCGCTATAACAACAAATAATATTTTTTTGCCGTTTTTATAGATAATCGTACGGAACCCTTCGTGCGCGAGTCCGACTCGTACTTGGCCGTTTTGTTTATGCTGTATCTTAAGTGTTATAAGCTGTCAGTTTGCGTCACGGGGCGCGAGGACCCCGTTTTTCACCCTCTTATACCAATGATTTTTAAAAGCTTTATAATAACTTGCCTTGTTAGTATGTGCGGGTCAAATATCTGGAAGTTCTCGAGTTGAAATTTTGTACGGTACGGGTGTAGACTCAAAGATATTATACATTCAAAAGAAGGACGGCAAAAGAATATGCCTAATAACGAGAATCCCATTAAGATATCTCAAAAAATTCAACCGTTTTAATGTTGCTTGTTAGAGAGAATACGCTCGCAGACCGGGATTCAAACTATCTCCATACCAAATTTCATCTCAATCGGTTCACCGGTTTAAGCGCGAAGAGGTAACAGACAGACAGACAGACACACTTTCGGTATAAGGGTGTATGCAGCTGCACCCAGTACTATATTATATTTAACCTCTTGCGTTGTTTTTTTAGGGTTCCGTACCAAAAAAGGTAAAACAGGAACCCTTATGGTGCGACTCCGTCCGTCTGTCTGTCTGTCACAAAGTGAAATATATCACGAACTACTTAAGCTATCAATTTGAAATTGGGAATGGTTTTAAATGAGAGTTATCCACGTGCATGGAAATTAGGAATTTAAATAAACATTTTAATTTTCTATGAAAAATTACGAATATGAGGGGGGGGCAAAAAAAAATATTCAACTATTAGGTCAAGTGGGGTATCATATAAAAGGGCTTGAGTTGTACTTTTTGAAACAGTTTTTCTTTTTTTTTCTACATTGGTAAAATTTTGATTTATGAAGGAAAATGTAAAAAAAAATACCATTCCCCCCTTATCTCCAAAGTTATCCAAGCGAAAAATTTGAAATAATTACTTGTGATTAAAATAAACATAAATATTACTGGAAAAGTAATATTTATGTTTATATCTAGCGTATTTTTTGTTTTATTTTAAAAAATCATTTCCTAGTTAAGTTTGCAATTTAATCAACTTTATAAGTATTTTTTTCTTTTGAAATTCCTATAAGACTATAATAGAAGTACTCTCTTTCAAATAAAAAAATAATAATCGAGATTGGTTCACGTGATAAACAATAATCGCTAAAACACTAACATACATACTAAGCTGATTGCCCTTGTACGTCAAAAAGAATTCGTGATACAAATGTCTTGGTAGTTCGATGGTCTTGGTGTAAAAGTTATTCGTTGTTTGAAATTGAATTCTGTTGTGGTGGGTTAAAATAAGTAATTTAACAGGCGAAATTTACTTCGGTCTATTTGTCGTCGTATTCGTTGGGCTTTGGCTTCGTAATGGGAAAAACTGAAGCGGATCGGCTAGGAAAAAACTAAATACAATATACTCATTGATACATTGAGGTATTAGAATTCGTTGTTTTCTCTTCTGTTTCATACGAGGGTAATTCATATTTTACGGGTTTATAAAAGCTTAAAGAGAAAATTTTATATGGGTGTTGATAGTTTTTCTTACGTAATTGAAAATAATTACATCGAAGATGATGCGTGGATAAATTTCATGCAATTCTTGCTCATCATGCTAGCTACAGAATGAAGGTGTCAAATATAGGGACATTTTCTTAACCTTGAGTTAATTGATAGTTTGTACGGAACCCTCGGTTCGCGCGAGTCAGACTCGCACTTGACCGGTTTTTTCATCATTTGACTAGATTCTTAAGAGTCCGCAGTAAGCTCGGCCGAATTTCACCTTCCCATACAAATGTAGTTACGTTCTCATTTTAAAACTACGTGTTGAGTTGTGACGAAACTTTGCATATACAATGACATGTGGTATATCTATGTCTGTAATTAGTTTATATGGTGGGACGGAATGTGGCCAAAATAACTACTCAATGACACTAGATGCACCCGTCTTTGGGCTCATTGGAACACTCACCATGGTTGACGACTGCAAAAAGTACAGTCGGCAACGAAAGCCCTGAAATTTAAATTTTGCATAGAAAGTTTGTTTAAGTCTGTTTTTGTATTGTCAACAGGAGTCGCTCCTGCAGGAGTGCTCCGTGCTCTCGCAGCACATCCCGCGCGTAGTCGACGCGGTGCAGGTCGCGGAGCGGCGCCCGGACCACGCGGCCGCCAGGCTCGACCTCATCGCCAGCGCGGACGCCTTCCTCCAGGTAACTTACGAGATACTCGTGTTTAGTTCACTTCGGGAGACGCTTATTATCAATGCCCTGTTATCCTTGAGTGTGCTTCATGGACAGTTATACACACAGTTTGAGTAATTTATTTATTCATTGCATTATGGTTACAAAAGTTATTAAAAATTAACATATACTTAGTTGACTT
This sequence comes from Epinotia bilunana, assembly GCA_947049275.1. Lineage (NCBI taxonomy): Eukaryota > Metazoa > Arthropoda > Insecta > Lepidoptera > Tortricidae > Epinotia > Epinotia bilunana. The sequence continues at coordinate 725,699 of OX346278.1, forward strand.
TTGAGTAGTACTTTTGACGACCGCTTTAGCCTAGTTGGTAGTGACCCTGCCTACGAAGCAAGAGGTCCTGGGTTCGAATCCCGGTAAGGGCATTTATTTGTGTGATGAGCACGAATATTTGTTCCTGAGTCATGGATGTTTTCTATGTATTTAAGTATTTATTTATTTAAATAAGTATGTTTATCGTCGTCTAGTTCCCATAGTACAAGCTTTGCTTAGTTTGGGACTAGGTCGATTTGTGTAAGATTGTCCCCTAATATTTATTTATTTATATTTTATTTAGTTATTATAAACTCGTTTGGGGCACAGCAATCTTATGGACACTTGAATAATAACAAAAAAATACTACTCTAATACATAATATCAACACGTCTTTCAATTACATTTACCAAAATCCAAATTAATATATCACATTTATATGTCAAACTAGCTTCCGCCCGCGACTTCGTCTGCGTGGACTCGGGATAAAAACTATCCTATATTTTAATCCAGGCTGTAAACTATCTTCGTGGAAAATTTCATTCAAATCGGTTTAGCCGTTTAAGCGTGATTGAGTAACAAACATCCAAACATCTAAACTTTCGCATTTATAATATTAGTAGAATCTTTGGTCTCAACACTTACGACCGTATTCATAAACGTTCAACAAACCTATTTTAATTAAAATGGCTTTAACATTCGTTTGTTATTATCTATCACTTTCACATTTGTGTTCGTAAGAAAGGGAAAAAGCACATTTTATTTAGCAGAGGCATTTTAAATTGTATGAATAAAGGGGTTACAGTGAACGTTAGCTCCTGTGATTTCAGTTTCTGAACCACAAGTCCGCAAGTTGCTGATTAGTTGAAACCGTCCTCCATAGTTCAGTGAAAAAATTAAAATTAAAATATATTATTGTAGAATCAGTACATCAGCTTACTTAATCATATGGTATATACACAGTTCCTAAACTTATTTTTAAATAAATTTAGCAACGATGTCCTGTGTCCTAAACTAGTTAAATCTGTCTTATAGGGAATAGGGATTTTCTAATGCTCATTCTGAGATCGCTACTACAGGAAACAATCGGAATACTACTATAATGTATAATTACATTATATTTTGATTGTTTCCTGATTTCAATCGTTACTTGTAGAGAGGTTTTTGAGTTGGGGATACAATACAATTTATACAATTCAATACAAATACTCTTTATTGCACACCTCAAAACATGAATCAAATAGACATAAAATCTTAAAAATAGAGGTTAACAACAGGCGATCTTAGCGCTAAAGAGCGATCTAGGATTTTAGGCGTTAGACCTTCTAGAGACGTTTTCTTGTGCTACACCGTATATAAAGTTTTTTGTATTTAATAATGGAAACTACGTATAGGTCTTGTTAAGTGATTTTTTTTAACAACGCTTTGTTTGTTTTATATTTACATAAATAAAATAGACCCGTCTGAAGTACGCTTTTTAGCGTCGACCCGGGTATGTCCTAAAACTACGACCAAGACCACCGGGGGATGGGCAGCAGCGTCCCTGGAGTGCGGTGGAAATACTGCGATCGCCAACCCGCATGCCAAGCGTGGCGATTATGGCATATACCCCCCAAATGAAAGGTACAAAAAAACCACGGCCCCGAGGTTCCGCCGACCCCCGGTACCCTGGTTGTGGTACCGGCCAGGGTACCAGCGGGGTCAGGGGTGCGAAGAATCTCCGGCGAAGATCCGGCTACCACCACCGACGACCCCTGGCCCTGGCAACGTATAACACGCGCACACTGCGGACCGACGAAAGGATTGCGGTACTGGAGGAAGGGTTGAGCAAGTTGCTTTGGGATGTCATAGGGTTATCTGAAGTCCGAAGAGAAGGGGAGGATACGATAACCCTCAAATCCGGCAACTTGCTCTATTTCCGGGAGGGCGACCAACAGTCCCAGGGAGGTGTCGGGTTCCTTGTCCGCAAGTCCCTCGTGAATAACGTTGTGAAGATCGAGAGTGTGTCGACTAGGGTGGCGTACCTAATACTCAGAGTATCCAACAGGTACTCATTGCCGACCTCGGCACACTCCGACGAAGAGGTGGAGGCTATGTATGAAGATATATCGAGGGCCATGGAACTATCCAAAACCTACTTCACCGTTGTCATGGGGGACTTCAACGCAAAACTGGGCAAGAGAGATGGTGAAGAGCTGAAAGTGGGGCAATTTGGAGTTGGAAGTCGGAACCACCGGGGCCAACTACTGGGTGGTTTCTTGGAGAAGGAGGGACTCTACATGATGAATTCCTTCTTCAAGAAACACGAGCACAGAAAGTGGACCTGGATGAGTCCCGACGGTGCAACTAAAAACGAGATTGACTTCATCATGTCGACGAAGAAGCATATATTCAATGATGTCTCTGTGATCAATACGGTCAAAACCGGGAGCGATCACCGTCTGGTAAGAGGCACATTGAATATATGCGTCAAGGAAGAACGCTCTCGATTGATGAAGTCTACGCTCCGTCCAGCATCAATCCAAATTCGAAACCCCGAGAGCTTCCAGCTGGAACTCCAAAACCGTTTTGATTGCCTAGGCGGCGATGTAGACGAACTGAACGACGGGTTTGTGGAAGCTGTCCGTTCCACTGGGTCTAAGTTCTTCAAGGCTCAAGGGACCAACAAAACTAAAAGGCTCTCTAGCTCCACTCAGAAACTCATGAAGGAGAGGAGTGAAATGATTCTACAGTCTTCAGCCGATGCGACCTTATACCGGCAGCTCAATAAACAGATCTCCAAGTCCCTTACCCGCGATCTGCGCCAATTCAATACAAATTGTATTGAAGAGGCCATCAAGCGTAATAAGGGCTCTAAAGTGTTCTCAAGAGATCTGTCTATAGGGCAGAGCCAGCTCGCGAAGTTAAAAACTGAAGATGGTAGAATCGTTTCTTCTAAAACCGAGATTCTGGGTGAGATAGAGCGCTTTTACGGACAGCTATACACGTCAACACGCAAACCCGAAGTTGGTCGGGCGGAAGACCCTAGAGCTAGAGTAACCCGGCACTATACCGACGACATCCCGGACATCAGCCTGTACGAGATTGTAATGACTCTTAAACAGCTCAAGAACAACAAGGCACCCGGTGAAGACGGAATAACAGCCGAACTCCTGAAGGCGGATGGAAAACCAGTCCTTACGGCCCTTCAGAAGTTGTTCGATTCCGTCTTACTGGAAGGGAGAACTCCAAAGGCATGGAACGGAGGGGTGGTGGTGCTGTTCTTCAAAAAGGGTGACAACACCCTGCTGAAGAACTACAGAACCATCTCACTTCTGAGCCATGTCTATAAGCTGTTTTCGAGGGTCATTACAAACCGTCTCGTACGCAGGTTAGATGACTTCCAGCCTCCCGAACAAGCCGGTTTCCGAAGAGGCTTTAGTTCCGTAGACCACATCCACACGCTCCGTCAGGTTATACAGAAGACCGAGGAGTATAACCTGCCTAGCGTTCGTGGACTACGAGAAAGCCTTCGATTCGATTGAAACCTGGGCTGTACTACAGTCTCTCCAGCGGTGCCAAGTTGACTATCGCTATATCGAAGTGCTGAAGTGTTTGTACGAGAACGCCACTATGTCAGTTCGACTCCAGGACCAGAACTCGAAACCTATTCCGCTGCAGCGAGGAGTCAGGCAAGGAGATGTTATTTCTCCAAAACTGTTCACCGCTGCACTGGAGGACGTTTTCAAAACTCTGGACTTTAGAAGGCTATGCATCAACATCAACGGCGAGTACATCACTCACCTTCGGTTTGCTGACGATATAGTAGTCTTGGCTGAGACCATGGAGGACTTAAGTACGATGCTAGATGACCTCAATAAAGCTTCCGAACGAGTTGGTCTAAGAATGAACATGGATAAGACGAAGATCATGTCAAATACCCATGTAGTACCAACTCCCATTACCAGAGCCCGGAATTTTCACGGCAAAACATAAGACCATCTCAACCTTATTAGTGTTAGTAACATTTTTTTATCGAAATCGATAGTTGTGTAATAGACTAATAGAAGAAAAAACGGTCCGATGCAATTTCTTCTTCGAAATCCACGTCAGCACATGACATCATCATCATTAATTTCTTAACATTCTCTGGGAGTAGACAGACAGTTTCGTTTATCACTATAAATCCATTTATATATATATATACTAAAGTCACCGTCAATGGAATTTGCTAACTATGTAAACAAACCGCAATAGTGAAAGGCAATTTTAATATGGCGGTTTGTTTACATAGTTAGCAAATTCTATTGAATGCCACTTTAAATGATCGTTCAACTTCACTCGACGTCAAGGAATTTAGAAAATGTATTGTAATTGGTATGTTGTTCAGGTTGAGTAAGTTTTTTTAGATATTTCTCGAATATTATTTTAAATTAACCGTCGCGAAGTATTTTAAAATATTTGATAATAATACTCGATATCGATACAAAAATGTTTCTAACACTAGTAAGATTGCGACAGTCTTTTGTTTTGCCGTGAAAATTCCGGGCTCTGCCCTTTACAATCGGACACTTTACACTCGAAGTTGTAGACGATTATGTATACCTAGGACAAACTATCCAGTTAGGTAGGTCCAACTTCGAGAAAGAGGTCAATCGTCGAATCCGACTCGGCTGGGCAGCGTTCGGGAAGCTACGGAACATCTTTTCGTCCAATATTCCGCAGTGACTCAAGACGAGAGTCTTTGACCAGTGTGTGTTGCCAGTGATGACATATGGCACTGAAACGTGGTCGCTTACTATGGGCCTCATAAGAAGGCTCAAAGTCACCCAAAGGGCTATGGAGAGGGCTATGTTGGGAGTTTCTCTGCGTGATCGCATCATAAATGAGGCTATCCGCAGCAGAACCAAGGTAACCGATGTAGCCCTCCGAATCGCTAAACTTAAGTGGCAGTGGGCGGGGCACATAGCACGTAGAACCGATGGCCGTTGGGGCGGAAAGGTTCTCGAGTGGCGACCACGAACCGGAAGGCGCGGCGTGGGTAGGCCCCCCGCAAGGTGGACTGATGACCTGGTAAAGGTTGCTGGAGTCCGCTGGATGCGGGTGGCGCAGGACCGGTCACTTTGGCACTCTTTGGGGGAGGCCTATGTACAGCAGTGGACGTCCTTCGGCTGATATGATGATGATGATGAAGTAAGCTTTTAGAGTTCAAGTCCCTGGGCGACCGAGCTCTGCTCTTGTGAAAATAGAGAATATACGGAGAAAACGAATTTTCCTAGATGAAACCCAGCTAGATCGAGTTTTCGCCCCCGTAAAACCCTATATTCCTCATTAAAAATCGTTAAGAGCCGTTTTCTAGAACGAGATTTATATAAATATTGCTCACTTAATAGTATAGGAATAGGATATAGAATGTGTTAATAATAGGCGTATACTCGTTTTGTGCATGGCTATGTTGAGAGTTTCTCTGCGTGATCGCATCAGAAATGAGGCTATCCGCAGTAGAATTAAGGTAACCGATATAGCCCTCCGAATCGCTAAGCTTAAGTGGCAGTGGGCGGGGCACATTGCACGTAGAACCGATGGCCGTTGGGGCGGCGCGGTTCCCTCGTGGCGCGGCGTGGGTAGGCCCCCCACAAGGTGGACTGATGACCTGGCTGCTGGTGGCGCAGGACCGGTCACTGTGGCACTGTTTGGGGAGGCCTATGTCCAGCCGTGGCCGTGTTCCGGTTCCGGCCGATACTCGTATGAGGAGTGTTGATCGTTTGTCCACAGCCGAGCGGGCACGCGCTGCAGGCCGCGCGCGCCGCGCTGCCGAGCGTGGCCGACGCGCCCACGGCGCGCCGCCTCGCCGACACCACGCAGCAGCTCACCGCCAGCTGCGCCGACCTCAGGTCACTATACTATACATATGCTTTTCAGGGACACTTTTATATTTACTACGGAAGTGCTACGGTAGCCGAGCGGTGAGGCCAGAATAACCGACCCATAAACCATATGACTTTCAATGAAGGTCGTGGGTTCGAACCCTGAGTAGTGTACAGTCGGTTTGGTACTGACATATGACGCATGTGTAGATGTTTTTGAAAGGTTGTCTGTGTATATATTGGAGAACTCTACTGTACCACTATGTTTTTGATATGAACTTAATATATATGAAATACTAGCTTCCGCCCGCGACTTCGTCTGCGTGGTCCCAAGATAAAAACGATCCTATATTTTAATTCAGGCTATAAACTATCTACGTACAAAATTTCATCTAAATCGGTTGAGCCGTTTTAGCGTGATTAAGTAACAAACATCCAAACATCTAAACATTCACATTTAGAATATTAGTAGGATCATATGACATTTTTAACAGTAGCTTTTCGGCGAATGAGGAAACTGGTCTAATCCCCACAAGGACAATTTTCCCTCTGGGTTGGAAGCTCAGATGGCAGTCGCTTTCGTAAAAGTCATGCCAATGCCAAATCTTGAGATTAGGTGGCAAAGCGGACCCTGGACTACTTTAGGTTACGGCCGGGAAAAACATTTGTTTTGTTTCTAGAACAAAGCAATATTCAAAACTATTATCAAATCGCTCAGTTCAAATTCCAATTCCTCTGTTTTTTATGAGGTCAAGAAACTAGTGCTTACGCCAAATCTTGGGACTACGTGCCAAAGCGGACCTCGGGCGACCAGAAAAAAACATTTGTTTGATTTTAAAACAAATTAAAATTCTAAACTTTTATCCAACCCTTGTTTAAAATTCCATTGTATCGTTTTGTATGCGGCATAAGGAGGTAGTAAACAACTCCTTGTCTCCAGGTCTGCCGTGAGCCGCGCCCGCATCTCCTGCAAGGGCCTGGAGTTGGATGCGGCTGGTGAAATCATCCGCTCCCTGCAGGACGAGCTGGACGAGCTGGACGAAGCTGCGAGGGCTTTCGACCTGAAGCCGTTGCCAGGACAAAGCGTGAGTTTGATAACAACTGAGTAGTTTAGTTAGTTTGTATCGTAGACGAAACATATGTAGTAAACGGTACAGATATTACTGTACTATTCTTACATTTTCATAAACTAAAATCTAAAAGTTTATGGTTTGTAATGAACATAGAGACTATACGTGTACCGGGAAGATGTATGCTATCTATTGTGTTAATATCGTTGAGGCCCTGCCAAGCGTCAACTTAGGTATTTTAAGCCACGCCCAGAGCCCCGCGCGCGTCCTTCACCCCGCATTAAATGTCTCGTCACGTGACCTAGCGTGACAATTAAGAACATTAAGACTTGCCTACTGATAACATAAAAGTCTTAAAGGTAAAATTTTATTTTTAACTAGCTTCCGCCCGCGACTTCGTCCGCGTGGACCCGGGATAAAAGCTATCCTATATTTTAATCCAGGCTATAAACTATCTTCGTGCAAAATTTCATTCAAATCGGTTCAGCCGTTTAAGCGTGATTGAGTAACAAACATCCAAACATCTAAACTTTCGCATTTATAATATTAGTAGGATTATAACTAAGTAATTAATAAGTATAAAAACATTGACTAAATACAAACATAATATGAAAAAAAACTCAATTTTAAAATAAACTAACAAATAAATAATGTAACATACATACTAAAACCCAACTATAAAAAGTGATATACTTATATGGCGATGAATAAAATAGGAAATTCACATATTAGGTACTAAATTCTGAGGTTTTTTTACTAGATATTATTTTACTTGTTGTTTTCGGGATATCAAAGAGATACAAAATTGTAAAAAAAAAAAAACTAATTGTGGCGAAAACAGAACATATATTTTTTTTATTACTAAATTAAAAATACATAAATAGGTACTTTTTGCTCGAGGAAACATAAATAGTGCACTAAATATTATATAATTTATAGAAAACATAAACAACAAGCAAAAAGTACGTATTCTTTTTGCATTTTTTGAAAACATACATTATTTTTGAATAAACCTAATATGTGCAAGTGTTAAATAATAGATAAGAAAATAAAAGTCCTGTGCAATATTTTGGCTAAGTATTTCGCTTAAAAAATATATTCGAAACATTCAATTTTTACCCGATACAGATTGACCGACCGATTTGAACCCGATACAACAGTACCTTTCACAGTTAGCTACTACGAGAACGCTACCTAAAATGTCGAAAATTGTGACGGCTTAGTATAAACGAATTGTTAGGTGGGTGCCCCAAACGCATTTTTCCCCGGAGGTTTTTATCCCCATACACATTTTGCCACGATACAATAAACAATTATTGTGCATGTGTAAGTGCGACTCTAGGAGCGCCCAAGCGGCCATTACAAATAGACCTCCGGCTCGTTTCGTGTCGAATGGCGCCGTAGGCCTACATATATGGTGTATAATTGAAATTCGTAAGTAATGCAGGGTCGCGGAACGACATACGTCATGCGTGTGCTCATGGGCGGTGCGCGCGCGTGAGACAAAATTATGGCATTGCGTTTGCCAGAAAAGGAAACAAAATCCCCAGGAAGGGGGCGTTTGCTTTCAAACACGCGAAATGCGAGATGAGATTATAATGTTATTATGAAGGAATTATATCAGCAGAAAGACGACTTAAATGTCATCAAGTCAACGATGTTACGTCGCTTGGTATCATGTTGCTTACGTACACTGATTTAAAATCTAATAATTTACTTTAAAAACAAAGTTTTAACCGACTTCAATTTAGTACTCCGCCAAGCCATGAGAACATTTTCACATTTCTTTTTCAATGTACCACATGAACTGATTTCGGAGAGCAAATGCGTTGATTATTTCCGAGAGCAAATGCGTTGGTCATTAGAGAAAAAAACCCAATCGCTGTATGCGGCCCGATAATATTTGAGGACTTCCGTCGATTCCACAAGGATCCCCTTTGGTACTTCACTAGTTGCTATTTCAACGGAATCTTATCAGAATCTGTGACGTACATTTGTACTTTTAAGTACATAATTGAGGAATTCCATAAGTCATCTGTGGTCGTGCCTCATATAATTGAAGAGTTCCCTCAATTCCTCATGGATCCCATCATCTAATTGAATTTTTGAAAAAAATGGGACCCACCTGGAAGCGTAATACTCACAAACAAAAAAAAAATTACGAATCGGCTCATCAATGACGGAGTTCTGAGGTAACAAACATTGAGAAAAAAAAGAAGATAAGATAAGATAAAAATCATTTATTCCGGTAGGATTTCATAATCAATTTCGCATCGTCAAAGATTATACATTGTTTCAATATATCCGTTGTATCACCAATATTACCATTCTGTAACACAAACACATACACATTTCCTAATTAAAATAATTAATATGTCACCTAATTCTAAGTAATTCAATGTACGAGTAAGTCTGTTTCAATTAAAATAAAAAATAAAAAATTAAATGAATAAATAAAAAATGAGGACGCACCTTTGTTTTTTTTCTACCTAGTAAATTTTAAACAATTGTGTATTGATTAAATGGGATCGACAGTCGTATAATCAAGAATCATATACTTACCTGAAAATCAGGTCTCTGATAAGGTCAAAATGGCGTTTGAAACAACTCGATATTTTTCAATACGTCGCCTATTTCCGTGACACTTAATGCAGTCATTATAAATGTATTTTGGACAAGTTCGACTGACATTGTGATTCGCACAAAGCTAGTCGCGTCGCTGCCGGAAACAAGTATTCGATAAGTTGGTAATTTCACGTGCCGATGCCGTCGAAAACCATTTTTGGGCCGTGAAAAATTTGAACGGATTTTGAGCGGCGATGGCAGCGGGGTAATACGACGATGCGAGCGGTCGGAGTGCTGCCTTTCAATTACATGTATGCGAATACTGTAGTTAGAAGTCGCGGCCGATCCTTATGAGCAACACATAAACGCTTTTACGTTACGTTACAAACAGTACAGGACACTGGGGTACACATGTTTCAAGCTTAGGATGCAGAGTCGTGATATGTTTATCGCAGTGCTTCTTTTATACAATCTTTGAATTAATGTGACCGTTGCCCTTAGGCGGAATGGGCGCGCTCGACCATGGCGTCGGCTTCCCGTGCTGCCGCGGGCTCCACGGCGCAGCTGGTGTCGGCCGCGCGGCGCCAGGACCCGCCGGGCTGCGGGGCCGCCGCCGCCGACCTGTCCGCCGCGCTGCGCACCTGGACCGGCGGCGTCAGGGCTGCGGCGCACGCTGACGCTCAGCACACGCCCAGGTGAGACATCACAGCTGGTGTCGGCCGCGCGGCGCCAGGACCCGCCGGGCTGCGGGGCCGCCGCCGCCGACCTGTCCGCCGCGCTGCGCACCTGGACCGGCGGCGTCAGGGCTGCGGCGCACGCTGACGCTCAGCACACGCCCAGGTGAGACATCACAGCTGGTGTCGGCCGCGCGGCGCCAGGACCCGCCGGGCTGCGGGGCCGCCGCCGCCGACCTGTCCGCCGCGCTGCGCACCTGGACCGGCGGCGTCAGGGCTGCGGCGCACGCTGACGCTCAGCACACGCCCAGGTGAGACATCACAGCTGGTGTCGGCCGCGCGGCGCCAGGACCCGCCGGGCTGCGGGGCCGCCGCCGCCGACCTGTCCGCCGCGCTGCGCACCTGGACCGGCGGCGTCAGGGCTGCGGCGCACGCTGACGCTCAGCACACGCCCAGGTGAGACATCACAGCTGGTGTCGGCCGCGCGGCGCCAGGACCCGCCGGGCTGCGGGGCCGCCGCCGCCGACCTGTCCGCCGCGCTGCGCACCTGGACCGGCGGCGTCAGGGCTGCGGCGCACGCTGACGCTCAGCACACGCCCAGGTGAGACATCACAGCTGGTGTCGGCCGCGCGGCGCCAGGACCCGCCGGGCTGCGGGGCCGCCGCCGCCGACCTGTCCGCCGCGCTGCGCACCTGGACCGGCGGCGTCAGGGCTGCGGCGCACGCTGACGCTCAGCACACGCCCAGGTGAGACATCACAGCTGGTGTCGGCCGCGCGGCGCCAGGACCCGCCGGGCTGCGGGGCCGCCGCCGCCGACCTGTCCGCCGCGCTGCGCACCTGGACCGGCGGCGTCAGGGCTGCGGCGCACGCTGACGCTCAGCACACGCCCAGGTGAGACATCACAGCTGGTGTCGGCCGCGCGGCGCCAGGACCCGCCGGGCTGCGGGGCCGCCGCCGCCGACCTGTCCGCCGCGCTGCGCACCTGGACCGGCGGCGTCAGGGCTGCGGCGCACGCTGACGCTCAGCACACGCCCAGGTGAGACATCACAGCTGGTGTCGGCCGCGCGGCGCCAGGACCCGCCGGGCTGCGGGGCCGCCGCCGCCGACCTGTCCGCCGCGCTGCGCACCTGGACCGGCGGCGTCAGGGCTGCGGCGCACGCTGACGCTCAGCACACGCCCAGGTGAGACATCACAGCTGGTGTCGGCCGCGCGGCGCCAGGACCCGCCGGGCTGCGGGGCCGCCGCCGCCGACCTGTCCGCCGCGCTGCGCACCTGGACCGGCGGCGTCAGGGCTGCGGCGCACGCTGACGCTCAGCACACGCCCAGGTGAGACATCACAGCTGGTGTCGGCCGCGCGGCGCCAGGACCCGCCGGGCTGCGGGGCCGCCGCCGCCGACCTGTCCGCCGCGCTGCGCACCTGGACCGGCGGCGTCAGGGCTGCGGCGCACGCTGACGCTCAGCACACGCCCAGGTGAGACATCACAGCTGGTGTCGGCCGCGCGGCGCCAGGACCCGCCGGGCTGCGGGGCCGCCGCCGCCGACCTGTCCGCCGCGCTGCGCACCTGGACCGGCGGCGTCAGGGCTGCGGCGCACGCTGACGCTCAGCACACGCCCAGGTGAGACATCACAGCTGGTGTCGGCCGCGCGGCGCCAGGACCCGCCGGGCTGCGGGGCCGCCGCCGCCGACCTGTCCGCCGCGCTGCGCACCTGGACCGGCGGCGTCAGGGCTGCGGCGCACGCTGACGCTCAGCACACGCCCAGGTGAGACATCACAGCTGGTGTCGGCCGCGCGGCGCCAGGACCCGCCGGGCTGCGGGGCCGCCGCCGCCGACCTGTCCGCCGCGCTGCGCACCTGGACCGGCGGCGTCAGGGCTGCGGCGCACGCTGACGCTCAGCACACGCCCAGGTGAGACATCACAGCTGGTGTCGGCCGCGCGGCGCCAGGACCCGCCGGGCTGCGGGGCCGCCGCCGCCGACCTGTCCGCCGCGCTGCGCACCTGGACCGGCGGCGTCAGGGCTGCGGCGCACGCTGACGCTCAGCACACGCCCAGGTGACGTGTCCATAGCCTTTGCGTGCTTACATTGCAGATGGCAGAAACTCAGCTATTTTCTACAGGATTCATCTGTTCAGATTTAGCACAATTCTATTACTTGTAATTCTATTAACATCTTATTTCTGCAGGATTCATCATGACAAATAAGTAATGAGCACTGTCAGATACTTAATTACTTAGTCGGTCCTTAAGTTCTGTCACAAGGTTTTTGATAGATAAAACTCGGCAATAAACTTTTTCTTTATCGTATTATACATGATTAAAAAGCTTATTTTATACGAATCAAATTGCAATTCAATAGATTTTGTACAATTATCTCAATATGACAAAAAAACCTTGTAACTTGAGACAATTTTGAACCCAAAACACGCCGCAACTGACAAAAATACCACTTACAACAAATTTTATAAAAAAACAGTGTTCCAGATGTCCAACAAGGTTTTATTTATTTATTCTGAAACCTAGATTTTAGACCATGCTTAGCAACTAGCATTTGATTTTCTGTTAGCTTTCAATTCCAACTGCTCCCATCGAGAACTCTACGTACTTTTTACGTTTTCAGAAAAACGCGTAAATTTGATCTTGTGGGCAACAAGTACACCACGTAAAATGTGAATATGAAAATGAGTTTTACCCAGACTTACTTATCTCATGCTTCAAAATGGAGGTAACAGGGTTCAGGGAGGGTTCTGACTAAAATCTCACGTAAGTTTGAAAGGTTTTAAGAATCATGGAAAAAAGATAAAGTGAATCACGTCCGTGTTTTTGATTAGCTAAAAACGTGCAAAATCTCTGAAGAAACTAGCATTTGTGTAATATGGCTTTAAGCATTTAAATCCAGTAATCGCTCTAATTTATCAGTATTCAATGAGCTATCAAACCATATATAGGATTAAATAAAAACGTCCTTCGTTTTATTTACTATGCGGCAAAACATTTTTGACAGAACTTATGAACCGACTAAGTAGATACCGGTAGTCTACAATTGCTAGCCCGGCTACTAAAGTATACACTGAAACTCGCTACAATATTATCAAACGCTCGCTACGCACCTGGACTGAGGGAGTCAGATGGCAGGTAACAAGATGGCTGCAGACACTGATCTATTTTTTACAGAACTCGTTCGAATGAAGCATAAGCAATAAACACTGTCAGTCTTGATAGATACCTACCAGTAACCAAATACAGTTACCTGGTTTTTATCATTATAAAATACTGGAGCATGTCTTGAATGGCAGCCCGACAGCTCGAAACGGAGATGCGGTAGATTTTGTCGGCCATAGAGAGACGAGATAGACTCCTTTTTAATATAATGGCCAGATACTGCTCAGAATCGGGAACACTGGAAATAGTGAGGAAGGCTTTTACCCAGCTGTGGGACACTACAGACTCACAATAATAATAATAATGACATCACCGGGTGTATCATGTTGTGCGCTCGGAGATGGTATCCGCCATGTGTATCCCTCGCTTTATATTATATTTGTTTTAAAGGGCCTCTGCGCTGTTGGCTTTGGCCCCACGCATGCCTTCCAAAAGTTCGAGACTGGGGGTCCTGAGATATGGAAAAAAACATAATAATACTGTCCTAAAGACTTAATGAGTTTCAGTGCTTGTCATGATCCCCTTAAAATTTCCATGCCATATTATGAAATGAGTTAGAAGCATTATCTGTAGAAATACCCGTTCCGACACCCATTTATTCGTCCAATTTCGAACCTAAAACGAAACCTGAGTAGAATTGTGATGTGTGTTTAGGGCACACACCCAAATCCTCCGCCTGTTAGGGCTTTATGGAGGTTTCCAGACTAGCTCAGGGGTACTACGGGGGATCTAAGGGCGAATGTAATATGAACACAGACTAAGTTATAACAAATAAGGGTCTTACGCCCGTTTATTTAACGATAATCAAATACGATAAATCTACGGTACGGATGAACGCGGTCGCGGACCTATCCTTACAAACTACGGGATATTAGTGGGAGCGTTAATTCGGGAAGCCTAAGGCTGACGAGGGCTTGCCAAAACCGTCGCCTTGAAGGCTGTAGAAACCTGGAACCCCGGGCTGATGAGGACTTGCCAAAACCACCGCCTTGAGGACTAGAGTATTCGGGAACGTCTAAGGCTGACGAGGACTGGCCAAAAGCGCCGCCTTGAAGACGTAGGGGGAAGGGAGGGGGCAGTGCTATCCGAAGCGGACTCCGGAGAACACTGCCCGTTGATTTTTTTTTTTTTTTTTGAACCTGACTGTTGCTATAATAGGACGAACCCAATATAGCGGTCGAATTGCGTGGTTGGAGGGTAGCCTGGGGAAAATCCAGGGGGAGCCTCCGGCACGACCACGCGGGAAGGTTTGTACACTGGAATACTCTACGAGTTTGCGCTCCAGTGAGATTGGTTGAACGGTATCAACCGAATCTGGGGTGTGAGTGGTGTCGAACTACTGGGAGTTTTATCGCTGGTTCGCTAAAACCTAGCCTAGCTGAGAAGAGTCCAGCAAGAAACTCAGCTAGGCCCGACTTGGGTCGGACTGACTCTACCCGGTATGCGGCGGTACCGGGACGAATAGGGACTGTATGTGTCTGTGTTGTCGCGATCTCGCGGTGGACGTCCCCGCCGGCGGGAATGCCGAAGTGTACGCGATGTGTTGGACGCCGAAAGCGCAGCGTTCCATCTTTCGATGGACGCTGTGATTTCGTCGTCCGGGTCCGTGAGTGTGTGCCTAGGACGCCGGACCGTGCGGCCCCTAATCAGTGAGCGCCGAGTAACGACAGAGGGGGGAGGGATGGGAATGTAATCAGCAGCCTTCCTAACTAACGGATTCCTATGGTGGGGAGCGTTGTCAAAATAACGTCTGGCAGCCTGCTTAAAGAAACCATACATCTAATCTCCATGTCGTGGTGCAGGCTGAGGTTACTGCCCGTTGAAGGCGCGCTCCGGCCTTTTAAAGCTGCCCGGTGTGACGTCGTCGCTCTGCCCGGTGCCCGCGCCCGCGCCCGCGCCCGCGCCCGCGCCCGCGCCCGCGCCCGCGCCCGCGCCCGCGCCGCACGCCCCGCGCGCGCTGCCGTTGCGCGGCGCAGACGCGTCGTCACAGAATAGTTAACTCATATTAACGTATAACTCATTTTATTTGATATCAATGATAATTTCTATCTAAAAACACAAAACACGACACGACCTGTCCTAAAGCGATTGCCCGAATACTTACATATCTAAGCAATATGTCCCACATAACATTTGGTAAAGCGAAGTCCTCGTTTCAGGCTAACCTCGACCGGGCGCGAGGTGCTGTACTCTTCCCTGACGCTGGTGGAGACCGTCAAGACTTACCTGTCCACCTCCGAGCAAGTGGACATCGCGTCCATCGTCTCCATCGCTAAGGATGTCACTCAGGTAAGAAATAAATTAAATTATAAATTCCACCCTGTTTCGACTTATTGCTAAAGTTTTTTATGTAATAATAGGAACTCCAAGTTTGATATTACAAGATATATCTTTTTGTTCTGTATATGACCATATGTCATAAATGTATTTTAAAAAAAATGTGTTTTTATTCTACTAATATTATAAACACTACTACTTAGGGAGCAGGATTTAAGTGTGCTGTGGGCGATGGACTAGCAACCTATCGCTGCGATATCACATTTGGTCGATCTTTTATACCCACATTTATAAATGCTAAAAGTGGCGCTGGAACAATAAGTTTCATGTGCTCTTCGTATGCAACGATTGTCATTTACTATGACGCTTGCAGTTAGTGACGTCACTATCTGCGAGCGTTTTCTCTTTCTAACAAGCAATATTAAAACGGTTGTAGCTTCGTAATTCTTTGAGATATCCGAATGGGATTTTCGTCACTATGCATATTTTTTTGCCTTCTTTCTTTTGGAGTAATAATAATTTTCGAGTCTACACCCGTATTGCTGCGACTCTTAGCGGCGTGTGGTGTCACTAGTGTCGCTATTAGTTGTGGCTACAAGTGGCCGTGAGATCCATAAAATAAAAAAGAGAGAAATTCTAAGAATTAGAACAAAATATTGTATACGAGCTTGCGGGCGGACTACGGCTGATTGTAGTGAGGGCACCTGATGGAAAGTTTATACCTATTTTCCATTAGTACTTAATCATAACAAAGTGTAACATAATACCTCGACCTCGGCTTAGCCACCTGCACATGCATAAACTTTGTACTGTTACCTTGGTAGCAGTTTCCACTCATAGGAACACAAGGAAATGCATTAGTATATAAGACATACATTTTCTCTGAATAAACACAGTTATCACCCGAGTCTTGACATGTCATTACCTACCGAGAAGCCCTAACTCTTCATGATGATGACGCTTCGACCTTTCAAGGACATAACGAATCCTCAAAACAACACATGCTTCTGATTCTTCTGAAGATCAGGCGTAGCGCCATGTTATAAAACTGTATGTTGGTCTGCAGAACCTGGACACGAGCCTGGAGGCGGTGCCCTCGCACTCGGAGCTGCTCGCGGCCGTGGAGAATATCAACCAGACGCTGAACATCCTCAACATGGGCGAGTTCCCGCCCAGCGACCGCAGCTACGGGTAACAAGCCATGACTCACATATCCCGTAATACGTGAAGCCCGACCAGAAAAAAGTTTCTGTCAAAAGTTTCATTTTTGGTACAAGCTTTTATTGCCGACTGTACTTTTCTGTATACCGTCATTAACTACTCATTGAGACGATTCTAACGAGCCCAAACTCGATGTGGTTATGTGGTTTTATTACGGAGTTCCTATGGCCACCTTCCAGCTCCATCATCAGGTCAGCTCCACGTCATCATAATATTGCATTGTCACGCGCTTTGCATATTCGTGCAAAATTTCAGCTCAATCGGTCACCGGGAAGTGGGTCAAATTTAACTTGCAAGATTTGATGACAAACAGGTAAAACTTGTAAAAACCTGCTTTGAATGCGCTAAATTAGCAATAATTATGGCAACACTAATTAATATCCATTGCACATACTATATGATGTACCTACCAGTCGTGCTGACAACAAGGTCGGTGATGTTATTTAGAGGAATAAAGTCTAATCATTCAGACTTTCTCTCCGTCAAATACTTCGTTATATTTAAATATTTTTTCTTAATTCACATTAAATAGTTTTCGGCATTTTAACGCACAAATACACACAATATCCAAGAAATACAACACGTACCAACGACACCTCACTTTGACAGCAATCGACAGATGGCATTAATGTCCTCTTCAAAGTTACTGTTGAGTTGAAGAAACAAGTTCCAATAGTTTTCCGCAATATGGTGAAGTTTTTTATTTTCCATACTAGGGCTTTGAAGCTGTAGAACGCAAAGGGTTGTGTTTTTTGACAGATTTCCAAAAACTACATCGACAAAAAAGCCAACCTACTCGTATCAAGGTTGCTAGCCCATGAACTAACTTCTTCTTATTGGTCATATCCTCATATGGGAGGGACGTGACTTCTATGGGTGATTCTCTCGACCAATGCTGTCCATGATGGTTCCTTGTAGTGTGGACCCTGTAGCTGGTTGGACCACATCTTTCCATCTCCTGGTCTCCGCCTTCCATCGACACGCCCACTAATTATGCGCCTTTCTAGCGTATCCACGCCTCGTCTGACCGTGTGTACGGAGAGTTCGAAAACTAGTACAAATGGTGGAAAGCCTTGTTGTGATATTGAGCTCATGTAGGATAGCCTCGAATCCTAAATCCTTGAATCCCAAAGTGCATCCACAATAATACAACCTGTATCCGCAGCGAACTCCAATCGGAACTGAACGCGGCAGCCGTCGGCCTCAACACGGCGTCCTCCGAGGTGGTCCAGGGCGTGGAGTCGCCTTCGGCTCTAGCGGACAACTCGCGCCAGTTCGGCGACGCGTTCAACCGCCTGCTGGGGGTCGGGATGGAGATGGCTGGACAGACGGAGGTGGGTCAGAACTTATCAGTGGACTCTTTGCTTCAATATTTTCCCGAGTCCCAAGTAACTGTATAAAGAACAAAGGGGATTAATGATATGCAAGTCAAATTTAAAAATTGAAAATTACTTAGATTTGCTTATATTTGGGTCACTTTTTAAAATCGTGTTCAGTTTTTAACCCTTCTTTAATCGGCCGTCTTTTACGCTTATTAGAAGTTGGAGTTAAAAAATAATAATTAAGGAACAAAATGACAACAATCAATTTTTTTAAAGGAGTTTTAGTTATTCTGTTATACGGAACTTCAGTTGTGCTGTAGCTATAAGTGGATATTTAAGTTTTTCGATAACTGAACACGTCTCATATTGTTGACAGGACCGCGTGACCCAACACCAGATGGTGAACTCCATGAAGTCGGTGACCGTCAACTCGTCGAAGCTGCTGACGGTCGCCAAGTCCGTCAGCCAGGACCTGACGCGGCCCAACGCGAGGAACCAGCTCGCCGCCGCCGCGCGCGCCGTCACCGAGAGCATTAACAGACTTGTGGGTATCATTCCATCTAAAACGCCCAGAAACAGCTGACTTTTTGTTCGTCCTTTTGGATACATCCAACATCTAAGAGTCAGACGGCGACTTTTTGCAACGATACAAATTCGCGAACGCGAATCTGTGTCGATTCTGTATCGTGTTTGTAACGCTGTCAAAACTCGCCGTGTGTAACCCCTCTAAAACATCTGACAATCGTCTAAAACGTGTGACAACAAACAATCGTGACGCTGAAGAAGAAAGAAGAGGAATGTAAGAAAAGAAGGAGGCCCATCGCGAGGTCTGTTTTATCTACGGTACGCTCCTTCTTGTGTGTTCTTCAAATATCTTAGGGACGTGTTGTCTATGGGAGACTCTTAACCATGGATCTCCGGGCCGATCGAACATTGGTATTATCGGCTATAGTGTGGACCCGGTATCTTTTGGACCGCGTCTGTCCCACTCATTCGCAACGCCCAGAAACTTCCTGACTGTGAATTGGCGTTCCGATAGTAAAATGAAAGTAAACCCTTGTCCGCAGGTGGACTTGTGCACGGAGGCGGCCCCGGGGCAGAAGGAGTGCGCGGCCGCGGTCCGCAGCCTGCAGGCCGCGCGCGTGCTGCTGGACGGGCCGCAGCAGCCCGTCAGCGAGCTGTCCTACTTCGCCAACGTGGACGCTTGCGTGGGACACAGCAAGGCACTCAGTGAGCACACTTTTTTATTATAATAATAGTTATAATCATTTATTTCCAAATTTAGCTCTCGACGGATGCAGATGCCATACGATAAATAAATAAATACATTTACGGATACTCGTCAATATTTGTTGGTAGCGTACAGAAAAACAAAACCGGTTAACTGCCAGCCGGACTCGCGCACGAAGGTTTCCGTAGCATGTATCTATCAAAACGGCCAAAAACTTACGTTGGTTGTATGGGAGCTCCCTTAAATATTTATTTTATCGTGGTTTGTAGTAATTATTGTTATAGCGGCAACAGAAATACATCATCCGTGAAAACATCAACTGTCTAACTATCACGGTTCATGAAATACAGCCTGTTGACCAACGGACGGACAGCGGAGTCTTAGTAATAGGCTCCTGTTTTACCCTTTGGGTACGGAACCCTAATAATAACATGTCGATGGAAGACAAGCTTATGGCTTGATAGCAAGCAGATACCGTAATATCCAACGTTACAGTACAGTTGACTTCATATGATTTTCTCAAAACATGGCTCGAGGGGAAAAGATGAGAAACAGATATCTTGCTTTATTACGTTACTTTACAGAAGACGGCGGCCATTTTTTTTTTTGTTGGTTCTGCTACATGGCAATCTGTTCTAAGAACAAAAAGCCACTTTCTTTGCTGATAAATATCTGTTAAAATGTTATCGCCGACCGCCATAAACTATTGAAAAAAATATTTCTAATATACTATCTCTATGTCTTATTGTGGAAATCTCTCGGTGAGGGGCAGCCATAATAACACTAGGGGTATGTGTTCTGCATGTATGTTGTGGTGAATCAGGTTGTTAAAGTTCCCGATGGTCTGTGTCGACCGAGTTCCGCATTTGTCTGTCGTTCAATCCATGAAACTGCCACAGCAACCATATCTACATTACCGGCAAAACAAGCGTTAGTACGCACTGAGAAACAGCGGCTTGACGTGGTTGAAGTACTTGCACTTTGTCCACTAAATTTAAGTAAGAGATCACACTTTCTAGTGTAACAAATTTTTTTTGAAAGATCTTCTAGGAGACGTAACCATGGCAACGTGCAACCAACAGTCGATTGTCGAGTAAACTGGTACGTTGTTGCAGGCGAGGGCATGTCCAGCATGGCCACGGCCGTGAAGCGCTCGGAGCACGCGCAGTTCGCGCGCGCCGTGCGCGGCGTGGCCGACGCCGTGCTGGGGCTGGTCGAGTGCACGGCGCAGGCCGCCTACTGGGTCAGTACACACACACACACACACACACACACACACACACACTGTCTCGTCCCCAAAGATGTCTAAAACGTCGCACCCGCGGCATCCCTGTTGCCCCCAGAATAAATATCAGGTTTTTGAATTTTGAGTTCCGTATTGCAAGAATGTTCGTAAAACTACCCTAACAGTAATCTTATCTACCTATATTACATTGACAAAGAAAAGATTCGTACTTATCTGACGTGTCGTTTCGTGATACACGTATAACGATAGATGCCCTACACTACGGTTAGTCAGATAAGAACAATTCCGGTGGATTCTAAAAAAACTCTTCACTGCGACGGAGAACACTACTTCTATAAATAATGAATAGGAAATTTACCTTCGTCAATTGTACTTTCTCAAACAGTGCCATAGGCTCGCTTTAGCGCTGTTTTAAAGTTTTATGAATTTGTTATATAAATGAGTAAATTCGCAGGTGGCAGTATCGGACTCCTCGTCAGTGGCTGGCCGGCCGGGGCTGGTGGACCAGGCGCAGTTCGCGCGCGCCGCCGTGGCCATCGACCAGGCGTGCCAGGCGCTGGCCGACCCCACTAGCGACCAGCAGCAGGTTGGTTTACTACCTCAGCGTCACACAGTACACACAGGGGTATTCATTTATTTAAACTTTATCGCACAAAACCAGAAAAATGTGCAAATGGCATTCTCTACCAGTTAGCCATAAGGCCAAACAGAGACACTTAAAATTGGTGATAATGGAATGTCTGTACAGGACTTTATTATTTATTTATTGATATATGGAAAACCAACAGCGCAACATATGTATCAATGTCATAGAGGTGTGTACAGATATTTATGTTCGTATTTTAATACCCCTGACTGTACATACACGCTTGGATTGCTAAAATGAGTGGGAAGAGCACGTGAAAGTTAATTTACAGTGCTACTCAGCAATTCTGGATTTACAGACGGAAAAATAATATTGCAGTGGCAGAACTATCGCCCACAATACTCTTCAACCTCCGTAGTCGACTTTTAAGTCACGGGACGAAATGGGGTGGTGCTATTCGAACCCAACACCGTATGTTTTATGCTATAAGATTTACTATAACACTATAAGCTACAAAACTATCAGTAACCTCTAACTTTTTGTTTGCGTGTAGCCCAATTGTTTAGTTGTAAAGACGTCTGCACAATGAGCCATCATAGCGCAGGTCAGGGACGCGTGCGGTGGAATGAGATGGAAATATGTCTTTCTCCCTTTAACGCATAATTGCGTCTTGTATGATGGGCCATGATGGCCGATTATGTAGAGAACTTAAGTCTGTCATTTCTACTTTTTTTATATTGTGCAATAAAAAACTTATTTTTTTCCTAGGTTCTAACAGCGGCCACAGTAATAGCCAAGCACACGAGCGCCCTCTGCAACGCGTGCCGCGTTGCGTCCGGCAAAACCGGCGAGCCGCAGGCGAAGCGGCACTTTGTGCAAGCCGCCAAGGACGTCGCCAACTCTACCGCGGCGCTGGTCAAGGAGATCAAGGCGTTGGACAGCGATTATAGCGAGGTTAGTACTGAGAATCAATCATAAAAGTGTCTAAAAACTTCGTAGAGGATTCTAGAAGGGACATATAAAACTCATAGACGTTTTTATGAATTTTATGGAATTTTTTAAATATCATATAATCTTCTAGGACCCTTGTAGAACCGTCTAGAGCCATCAGGAGGAACTTTTAGACAATTCTATAATTTTCTTAGAAAAAGGCATTTATTCAAGATACATAGGGTAAGAAAAATCACAAGTTACCTTCTTGTTTTTTATTAAAGTTCCATTTGGATCTCTAGCTGTGTAGCTACTTGTCCCATTGGATCTATCCATATTTGTCAAGGTCGACGTCGCCATATTTACGGCTACCCTGCTAGAAGCATTTTTTGTTTTTACTCATTATTTGTTTGTCCTTAGACGAACCGCGGCCGCTGCGCCGCGGCCACCGGGCCGCTGCAGGACGCGGTCCGCAGCCTGTGCCAGTTCGCGGACTCGCCGCAGTTCAGCTCCGTGCCCGCGCGCATCTCGCCCAAGGCAAGGGAGAGCCAGGCCTCCATCCTGGACAGCGGCAGGTGAGAGGCATATAGCTATACACTATACGGCGGTCGTGTGTGCCGCTCCCGCATTGGCCTACATAGCCATGAAGGATACGACCAATAATAGTAAATCTCCATTGATCCGTTAATATGAATATAAAAATCCTGGTCACGGCACCAAAATGTAAAATACCTGCTAGTTATAGGCATACATCATACTAGCAATTCCGTCAATGCGAGAGAGATGCATGCTATGCGCTTGTGTGTATTTTCTTTATATTCGTCGCGCAGTGAGGAATATTATCATCATATCAGCCGAAAGACGTCCACTGCTGGACGTGGGCCTCCCCAAAAGAGTGCCAAAGCGACCGGCCCTGCGCCACTCGCATCCAGCGGACTCCCGCGACCTTTACCAGGTCATCTTGTAACAATGAGGCCTATATCGACAAGTTATATTCCGTCTTAGCTTTAATTTCTCTTCGCTTCGCTCGTTTGACTTGCAGTTTAATTGTCTTACTGACTTGCCCCTCTGTTGATAAAACTTAAAATGCATCTGCTAAATAAAATGTGCTTGAAAACAAATGCGAGAGTGACAGATAAAGACAAACGAATTTAACGCCCTTTGAGTTACATTGGCTTGTAGAACGTTTACGAATACGGCCATTAGTGACTTGAAGATGATCGAACACACTTATCATTACAAGCAGAGCTAAGTATTGAACCCCTTTGCTGATCGCTCCAGTAAAACGACTTGCCAAGCTCCGAAAGTCGCTGAGTGTCATAGGGCCTAAGATCTATAATAAGATCCCACTAGAAATAAAGTCAGTTGAGAGTGATATTGTATTCAACAAGAAATTGAAAGCATTCCTCGAACAGCAAGCATGCTACAGTGTTGATGAGTTTCTCCAAGGACCTACCTGACAAAGTGTTCTACGCTGTAATACTAATTAATTATTTTCTTATGTTATGATCATTGTCCGTAATCTTTCTAATGAATCATTGTAATTGTTATTTTATCCATAATGTTCTCACTAATGTTATTTCAACCTAAGTATCGTAGGTTGTATGTATTCATTGTATATTGAAATTGTATACCTATCGACCTGTAAAAACATTAAATAAATGTGAATCTGAATCTGAATCGGAAACCCCGTGTCTTGCGCACAGGAACATCATCTCGGCGTCGTGCTCGATGCTGGAGTCCGCGAGGGCCCTGGCGCTGGCGCCGGACGCGCGGCCGCAGTGGCAGGCGCTCGCCGCGCACAGCAAGACCGTGTCCGACAGCATCAAGAGCCTGCTGGGCGACGTCAGGTAACTGGCTGTTGCAGACTACAGCGCACGGCTTTAGCCGTCGCAAGCTTCCGCTCCCGTACAATCTAAAACCAAACAAACAGGAATAACAATTCAGCCCATATTATTCTTTTCTCAAACATACAATGAAATACTGACGTTGTGTTCTTCATAATGGGATTCGAAGTGTCACATTTCGGGCGCAGCGAGACGAGATATCTGCAAGCTGGTCTTTTTTAAATAAACAATTTGTGGCACAGCAATATGGCGTTATGTATAGTTTCATTTCTTGGTTTTTTTATTTTATTTCATTGCATGTTGGAGAAAAGCACTATACCTGCCTCTCAATTGCTCAAAGGTTAGCTGGAAGAGATCCCTTATAGGGATAAGTTCGCCTTTGTACTTTGATCTATTGTGTGACATGTATATTCTTTAACCTGTTATTGTGTACAATAAAGTGTTTACATACATACATACATACATACCTCGCCGTGGAAAGGGTTGCCAGCCTCATAACTATCCTTACTTCCCGGCCACTGTAGTAATGTACTATTGTGTTGGCAGGGAGAAAGCCCCAGGGCAAAGGGAATGTGCGGCCGCGTTGGAGACTCTCGGCCGGCAGCGGCGCGCCCTCGACCAGGCTGGTCTGCAGGCAGTGGCCCAAGAACTGCCGCAGATGAAGACAGATTCACTGCAAGGTGAGAGGATCGCCAACTTGTGATTCTTGTGGAGTTGCGAGCATCCATGGTCAACGGTTTCCGCGTACCGTCGGACAGATCTATGCTCCTAGTATTAAACAAATAATATCACACACGTTTGTGTAGAAATGTTGTCGATTTATCACCAATGTCGCAGGTTCTGTTTCCGATTTTCTGTGACTATACCATTTGAATATACACAAGGGGGGCTAGTACGCTAAGTTTTATGTCGGACATAAAGCATTCGTCCCATTCTGGCAAATATGCGAGTGCAAGAGGGACGAATGCTTTACGTCGGACATAAAACCTAGTGCGCTAGGGGGGCAGAGGTGTGCGGAGATGTCTTTCATATATTTTCCACCACGCATTGACAGCTAGATGTCAAATATGTTCAGAGCAAGGTGAGCAGAATATCGCACACGAGAAATGCCATCGATTTTGCATGATTTGCCTCCTATTTTCTGTGACAATACAATACGACGCATGCGTCGTGCAAATTAAGAAATCAATGATGCCTCATGAGGCATCATTGATTTCTTAATTTAAACTGTATTGAACCAATCATGCACCACCCGTCGGTTTCCCCGTTCGTCTAGTCTAGTTGGTCTCCGTTCGCCCGTTTCCCTGTTCGTCAATTGAATGCCAATGAGGCTTTATTGAAAAATAATAAACTCCCCTTGCAATTCTAACACTCGATTCCTTTTCAGGTTATCTCGAACAGATTGAGAACAGCACCACCGAAATGTTGGAACGGATAGAGCCGGTCCGCATCGCGGCTAAAGGCGAGGCCGAGAACCTTGGACACTCGGTCGTACAACTGGTGAGTATCGCTTCGCTCTGTATCTAAATATGTTCCCTGGTCTTCAGTTTTTGGGCGTGAAGAAAGCGTGCGTAAAACAAGGTGGACTGATGGCCTGGTAAAGGTCGCGGGAGTCCGCTAGATGCTGGTGGCGCAGGAACGGTCATTGTGGCACTCTTTGAGAGAGGCCTATGTCCAGCAGTGGACGTCTTTCGGCTGATATGATGAATAGAAAGATCTATCCAGGCAGTGTCTCGTAACGATGTTGTGCAGTTCTTTTTCCCCGACTACGGCAGTGCCGAAAGGTAGGGATATGTGTTAGCAGTCTATGTTTGTATGTACGTACGTGTTCCACAGTAGCGTTTAAGATACCGATTTTGATAAATTTTATAATGCTCGTTCAGGTCCCATAGGATGATAGTCAAAGTTAATTCAATTTAGGCATATTACATCCACCTATGAATGTCGATAAACTACCAACGGTTCGGAAAGAAAACCTCTGCTTCGTGAACGGCGTAAAAATCTCAGCAAAGTTGTCATGTGTGTTTTGAGCACACCTAAATCCTTCGCCTGTTAGGGCTTTATGGAGGCTTCCAGACTACCTCAGGAGTATCCCTATGAGGGATCTAAAGGCGGATTTAATGCAAAAACGGAGTAAAGGTATAATAAATAAGGGTCTTACGCCCGTTTATTATCGACAATCGAATACTAGGTTCTAGCCCTCTAAGTCTACGGTACGGATTTACGCGGTCGCGGGCCTATCCTTACGGACTACGGGATATTAGTGGGAGCGTTAGTTTGGGAAGCCTAAGGCTGATGAGGGCTTGCCAAAACCACCGCCTTGGGGATGATTCCAGGGTGACCTAGTCCAAGGCTGATGAGGGCTTGCCAAAACCACCGCCTTGGGGATGATTCCAGGGTGACCTAGTCCAAGGCTGATGAGGGCTTGCCAAAACCACCGCCTTGGGGATGATTCCAGGGTGACCTAGTCCAAGGCTGATGAGGGCTTGCCAAAACCACCGCCTTGGGGATGATTCCAGGGTAGCCTAGTCCAAGGCTGATGAGGGCTTGCCAAAACCACCGCCTTGGGGATGATTCCAGGGTGACCTAGTCCAAGGCTGATGAGGGCTTGCCAAAACCACCGCCTTGGGGATGATTCCAGGGTGACCTAGTCCAAGGCTGATGAGGGCTTGCCAAAACCACCGCCTTGGGGATGATTCCAGGGTGACCTAGTCCAAGGCTGATGAGGGCTTGCCAAAACCACCGCCTTGGGGATGATTCCAGGGTGACCTAGTCCAAGGCTGATGAGGGCTTGCCAAAACCACCGCCTTGGGGATGATTCCAGGGTAGCCTAGTCCAAGGCTGATGAGGGCTTGCCAAAACCACCGCCTTGGGGATGATTCCAGGGTGACCTAGTCCAAGGCTGATGAGGGCTTGCCAAAACCACCGCCTTGGGGATGATTCCAGGGTGACCTAGTCCAAGGCTGATGAGGGCTTGCCAAAACCACCGCCTTGGGGATGATTCCAGGGTGACCTAGTCCAAGGCTGATGAGAGCTTGCCAAAACCACCGCCTTGGGGATGATTCCAGGGTGACCTAGTCCAAGGCTGATGAGGGCTTGCCAAAACCACCGCCTTGGGGATGATTCCAGGGTGACCTAGTCCAAGGCTGATGAGGGCTTGCCAAAACCACCGCCTTGGGGATGATTCCAGGGTGACCTAGTCCAAGGCTGATGAGAGCTTGCCAAAACCACCGCCTTGGGGATGATTCCAGGGTGACCTAGTCCAAGGCTGATGAGGGCTTGCCAAAACCACCGCCTTGGGGATGATTCCAGGGTAGCCTAGTCCAAGGCTGATGAGGGCTTGCCAAAACCACCGCCTTGGGGATGATTCCAGGGTGACCTAGTCCAAGGCTGATGAGGGCTTGCCAAACCACCGCCTTGGGGATGATTCCAGGGTGACCTAGTCCAAGGCTGATGAGGGCTTGCCAAAACCACCGCCTTGGGGATGATTCCAGGGTGACCTAGTCCAAGGCTGATGAGGGCTTGCCAAAACCACCGCCTTGGGGATGATTCCAGGGTGACCTAGTCCAAGGCTGATGAGGGCTTGCCAAATCCACCGCCTTGGGGATGATTCCAGGGTGACCTAGTCCAAGGCTGATGAGGGCTTGCCAAAACCACCGCCTTGGGGATGATTCCAGGGTGATCTAGTCCAAGGCCGATGAGGGCTTGCCAAAACCACCGCCTTGGGGATGATTCCAGGGTGATCTAGTCCTAGGCCGATGAGGGCTTGCCAAAACCACCGCCTTGGGGATGATTCCAGGGTGATCTAGTCCAAGGCCGATGAGGGCTTGCCAAAACCACCGCCTTGGGGATGATTCCAGGGTGACCTAGTCCAAGGCCGATGAGGGCTTGCCAAAACCACCGCCTTGGGGATGATTCCAGGGTGACCTAGTCCAAGGCTGATGAGGGCTTGCCAAAACCACCGCCTTGGGGATGATTCCAGGGTAGCCTAGTCCAAGGCTGATGAGGGCTTGCCAAAACCACCGCCTTGGGGATGATTCCAGGGTGACCTAGTCCAAGGCTGATGAGGGCTTGCCAAAACCACTGCCTTGGGGATGATTCCAGGGTGACCTAGTGCAAGGCTGATGAGGGCTTGCCAAAACCACCGCCTTGGGGATGATTCCAGGGTGATCTAGTCCAAGGCTGATGAGGGCTTGCCAAAACCACCGCCTTAGGGATGATTCCAGGGTGATCTAGTCCAAGGCTGATGAGGGCTTGCCAAAACCACCGCCTTAGGGATGATTCCAGGGTGACCTAGTCCAAGGCTGATGAGGGCTTGCCAAAACCACCGCCTTGGGGATGATTCCAGGGTGACCTAGTCCAAGGCTGATGAGGGCTTACCAAAACCACCGCCTTGGGGATGATTCCAGGGTGACCTAGTCCAAGGCTGATGAGGGCTTGCCAAAACCACCGCCTTGTTGATGATTCCAGGGTGACCTAGTCCAAGGCTGATGAGGGCTTGCCAAAACCACCGCCTCAAGGACTAGGGTATTCGGGAACGTTTAAGGCTGACGAGGACGAGCCAAATTCGCCGCCTCGAAGACGCAGGGGGTAGGGAGGGGCAGTGCTAGCCGGAGCGGGCCCGGAGAGCGCTGCCGCGGCGACGGCTCCGGCCTGGTGAAGGGAGAGGCAGGGGCCCGGAGAGCACTGCCGCGGCGACGGCTCCGGCCTGGTGAAGGGAGGGGCAGGGGCCCGGAGAGCACTGCCGCGGCGACGGCTCCGGCCTGGTGAAGGGAGGGGCAGGGGCCCGGAGAGCACTGCCGCGGCGACGGCTCCGGCCTGGTGAAGGGAGGGGCAGGGGCCCGGAGAGCACTGCCGCGGCGACGGCCCGGCTTGGTGAAGGGAGGGGCAGGGGCCCGGAGAGCACTGCCGCGGCGACGGCCCGGCTTGGTGAAGGGAGGGGCAGGGGCCCGGAGAGCACTGCCGCGGCGACGGCCCGGCTTGGTGAAGGGAGGGGCAGGGGCCCGGAGAGCACTGCCGCGGCGACGGCTCCGGCCTGGTGAAGGGAGGGGCAGGGGCCCGGAGAGCACTGCCGCGGCGACGGCTCCGGCCTGGTGAAGGGAGGGGCAGGGGCCCGGAGAGCACTGCCGCGGCGACGGCTCCGGCCTGGTGAAGGCGCCGCCGTTGTGCGACGCAGACGCGTCCTCACAGTATCATTTCTTCAAAACAGTATACGATATATCATTTCAGTACCAGAGTTAATATATTACATTGCTACAGTAGAAAGTTTAATGAATTTGTGATAGATTCCTAGTTTCGGAATTTATCACTGAACATGAATTAATTACTTAACTAATGCAATATCATTGTTGATACCGGTCACATTCTCTTACATGATGTAAAATTGAGATAGGTAGCTGATATGGAGCAATCAACTTGATAGGGCTGCCAAAACTATTGCGAGATCGCCCATTAGTAACCGTCTAATAGTAATAAAGTTTCAATTAGCACAAGCCGTCCCGCGAACTGTCTCGTGCGGGAAATAAACCACCCGTCTCTTTCTAATTATAACACTTAGAAAGAGACTGGTAGCTTACGTTGCGTGAATATCCCATTATTGATACCGAAAATCAAATATTTTTTATTCTTCGCGTTAATTTATAAACTCTTTTTACCTATCGGTTGAGCGGTTTAAGCGTGATTGAGTAACAAACATCCAGACTAACAAACTGATTGTTCTCTAGGTATCATACTGCGAGCCTCTCGTCTCGGCCACCATTGGTGCAGCATCCAACATGACGTCATCATCTTCATCCGGCGAGCTGATGGAGCACGCCCGCACCGTGCTGGAGACCTTGGCCCTGGTCACACACGCCGCTAGCCAGGCGGCTGGCAACCCTAGCGTGAGTATAGCTAGTTCTACGTGAAGTCTGATTACCCCAGAGTATGATGCCATAATGTGACCATGACTGAACATACGCATAATAGTTAAACTTCATATTAATCTTGGTCACCGCCAGCAACAACTCTTGCTGTACGATTCAATTCTGTAGTTTACGTTTTGTTAAAAATTGTACTGAATTAAGTAATGTTCATTACTCACAGGCCATCCACGCGCACCGCGACGTGGACTCCCAGAGCCAGCTGTGCCGCTCCTCACTAACGGAACTGCTGGAGTGCGCGCGCGCACTCAGCACGGAGCGCGGCGCCGTCGGCCCGCTGCTCGACTCTCTGCAGCGGTCCATCTGCAAGCTCACTCCCAGCAGGTGAGCCTGGTCATCATACTCACAGGCCATCCACGCGCACCGCGACGTGGACTCCCAGAGCCAGCTGTGCCGCTCCTCACTAACGGAACTGCTGGAGTGCGCGCGCGCACTCAGCACGGAGCGCGGCGCCGTCGGCCCGCTGCTCGACTCTCTGCAGCGGTCCATCTGCAAGCTCACTCCCAGCAGGTGAGCCTGGTCATCATACTCACAGGCCATCCACGCGCACCGCGACGTGGACTCCCAGAGCCAGCTGTGCCGCTCCTCACTAACGGAACTGCTGGAGTGCGCGCGCGCACTCAGCACGGAGCGCGGCGCCGTCGGCCCGCTGCTCGACTCTCTGCAGCGGTCCATCTGCAAGCTCACTCCCAGCAGGTGAGCCTGGTCATCATACTCACAGGCCATCCACGCGCACCGCGACGTGGACTCCCAGAGCCAGCTGTGCCGCTCCTCACTAACGGAACTGCTGGAGTGCGCGCGCGCACTCAGCACGGAGCGGTTACCTAATCCGAGGATTTGGCGTTGATATACTTTTACGAAAGCGACTAGAATTAATTATTACGATTAGCTCTTCTATGGGAACAAAATATCCTGCCCTTAGATATGTGAACGCCTTAACGCAGAACGCCATTTGTAGTTTTTTCGTAGTATGCAATCAATTGACATGACGTGGAGTGGCCCAAAAAAGTCCATGCCAATAATTGTAAATGGTTTACAACCAAATACAGTAACGAAGAAAAGAAATTCATGATCAAGTGCAGCTGTATATATTTTTCTTATGTGGTCGTCTGATTATAACTAGATTACAGTTTTCTCGTATCGATATAGTGTTCTAGTTACGCGAACCCGTCCTTAACCTGGCGCGGTTATAAATACAATTCCAACGACCCGCGAGACCGGTATAGCGGCGCGCCGTTGCTTTATTTACTATTATATGTATCAAAATGTCTGCCTCCATTTAACACCTTTCCGAGATAAAAAATTGTAGATCGTGTTTCAACAGAGAAAATAATTTAAACTTTTAATTTAAGCTTTTCACACCTATGAGCAAAATTTAATTTCAACAGGAAAAGTACAACTTTCATCACTCGTTTCAGGGCAACAATGCCTCAATTATTAGTAGCAGACGTGAAATAGTTATTTGTGTCACAAGGGAGCAAAATAGTATATTTACGGCGAGGGCGGTGTATTGAATCCTGAACGTAGCGAGGGATCCTACAATAGAATTCTGAGCGTAACGTAGTAGGATCCTGAGCGTAGTGAGGGATTCAAGTGTTAACGCCCGAGAAGAAGATAATTTTGCTCCCGAGTGACACATACTATTTTTATTTTATTTTTATTTGAAAAAGATGCTGTTAAAATTACTTAACAAGTTTTAACAAATTATCTTAATTTTTAATACTACGTACGTAGTACAAGGTTGTTAAAGTTAAAACTTGAAATATGATCGTTTTTAATCGATTACGTTGAAATTACTATCGATTATTGTATTGAGATCTGTGTTCAATTGGCACATTGCGTAAATGCTACATGCCAATAAATAAATTAAAAAAGTAGCTTGAACAGAAAAGTAGCATTTTGATCCCTCTCATCGTGGACCAAAATGTGCTTTTCCGTATGAAACGTGTGAAAAATATTTTACGTCCATATTATTTTAAGCGAATAGGTAAAAAGTGACGCATAGACACAGACAGTTTATTTCTAATTCATACGTATAATATAAATATTGATGCACATTATTACATGTGAACATTGCCAAAGTTAAAAGCTGCAAAGGGCTGACTTGATACCGGATCCGCATAAAAAGCGTCTCCTCTTTCATAATTGTATGCGCTAAAACATTTTATGTATGCACGAAAGCCCTTTTTACTATTGCCCACACCAAAGATGACCTTTATACCCTGTACTTACTTAAAAACTGTACATCTTTGAAGTAGAGATATATAATCAGCCATACGATAAATAAATAAATACCCTGATTAATATTTTTATGAATCACACTGGGATACACCAGATGACGGATGATTTCACAGACCGTATAAATACGTATCGGTTGCACTTGGCTCGCGGCCAGCCCTCGAGTGCGGTGATCTAACGCACTAAAGATAGCCTAAACAGCCTTAATTACTTCATTATCTATAGTCATTAATAACTGGGTAAGCTGGAGTTCATGTTAAACGGGCTGATGGGTTTTCTCATCTGCAACATCTTGGGGATTTCTAAATTTTGGCTTGAAGAGGTAGGGCACAGTTGAATTGCACCGCATAGGGAGAGAGGCAACCCCCTGTTGTGACGAATGTGGCGCGCCTGTCGACACTGCGCTTCACACTCGGGAAGTGGGGCCGTGTGGGGCCTCAGCGGACCTCTTTACAGGCGGCAATAGGGGCAAACCTCTCACTGTCGAGCGTCATCAACGCCATGCTCAACAGCGAGGAGGCGTGGAGAGCGATGGCTTGCTTCTGTGACGACGTAATGTCACAGAAGGAGGCTGCGGAGCGGGCTCGCGAAAACGATCCTCTCGCGGATCCGCTTCGCCGACGACGGACTGGAGGCAGAGCCAGGCGCTATGCGCATCTGCTGCATCCGCCGTAGTGGAACCATGCAGGGAGTCGGGGCAAGCCCTGTAAACAAAGGTTCCACAGGACTGGAGGCGCTCGCCCACCTGACGCCTCGAAATGTCTGCGGCCTGCTACTGTGGGCCGCCCGCCGGGACGTACGCAGTTGAATGCCAAGAGCGATCCTGCGACTCCCCCCTTTACAAGGCGGAGCCGGATGTCGTTGGTGGTTTTAGACGGTAGTCCAGTTTCGGTTAGGCCGTCATACCCGTCCTGCCTCCCCGGATAGGACGGGATGCGTAAATGCATTTCCCCAACGTTAAAAAAAATGAATGTGTTCGCGCACCTACTCGCGACACCTAGCGCCGCAAGATCTCCGCTCTCACTCTACTCGATATACGGCACGATATACGATCGTCCGTTACGCATTAAATATTTTTTTATATTATAACGTCTTTTGCGAAATAAACGCACTCTACAACTACATCAATAAAATTCTTCATTGAATGGACCCTGGAAACCACCGAATCCTGCACAGAATGCAATCTCGCTTGTACTCCGAAGTCTCAGGATCCTATAGAAGGAATAGTTTAGTTTTTTAGTAATAAAGATTCAAACTGTTAGCCGAACCGCTTGGTTTAAATTAGATTGTTTTTCGCGGTCTCAGGACTCAGGAGATTATATTTGGAGCAGCCTAACTGGGCAAGCACTCTAGCTTACGGAAGACCGCGGCCATAATGGCGCTACTTGCTCTGTATGCGTGTGTTTTTGCCTTTCTGACGGCGAGTAAGGTCGCTAGAGCTATGAGCTACGAGGATGCGACGCGAGAAAGCTGAGTCGCAAAGAGGAGTTCAAAAGGGTTATCCGTCCTTAGCTAGAGACAAATGCAAGCCACTTACTTTCATCATAGTGATTCGTCGGAAGTTCTAGATTTCACAAATGACATACTACAATTTTGGAAAAATTACTATAGACTAACCCCCTTATTCATAAAACTTAAAATGCCTCTGCTAAATAAAATGTGCTCTGTCCCATTCTTACGCACACAAATGTCAAAGTGACAGATAAAGACAAACGAACTTTAACGGCATTTTAGTTAAAATAGGCTTGAAGTACGTTTATGAATACGGCCGTAACACTTTACGATACGATATTTTGCCTACAATCCACAATCTTGACTTGTACACTTGTAAAGTTTCCTAGAATTGGGTCTTTATTTATTAAAAATGGGATTGCGGTTGACCTTCGTCTAACCAGATGGAAAGTTAAGACACGGCCCGAGAGAGATCTCACTCATCCAGAAAATGACAATCACTCAAATCACTGTAGCCTTGAAGACATCAATGTTGTCCTGGTGGATAGTCATATTCACCCTAATGCGGTATTTATAAAAAAAAAAACCGAGACGTCAAGATACGTTAATCGGTATTCATACAAAATATTCTTACCACACAGGCAAATAAATAAATTCACTCTCAGTACTCGGTGGCTTCAGTCCCGAACAGACGTCTCGATGGGCTCGATTCGCGAGATTGGGTTCCGGCACAAAACAAGGTCAATGCCGTGTGGTCGTTAAACTAATGTAATGTTTGGCAGCGGCGGTGCACATGGTCCAAATGTGGCTCTACGGAGTGTAATTTGTGATATAAACTTATATGTAATAATATGTGGGTTGGTGAAATTCTAACCCACACGGGTTTCGGGGCCTTTCTTCTCGT
This sequence comes from Epinotia bilunana, assembly GCA_947049275.1. NCBI lineage: Eukaryota > Metazoa > Arthropoda > Insecta > Lepidoptera > Tortricidae > Epinotia > Epinotia bilunana. The sequence continues at coordinate 760,166 of OX346278.1, forward strand.
GGGTGTCGTAAAAGTCGACTAAGGGACCTTTTATACCCACATTTATGCTAAAAGTGGCGCTGGAATATACGTTTCATGTGTTCTGCCTACCCCTTTTAAATAAATAAATAAATTCATTTATTTAACTAAAAATTAATGGCAAATGGCTTTTGGTAATAAAGGCGTGACTGTATGTATGTATGTAATAATAATAAATCAGCCTATATACGTCCCACTGCTGGGCAAGGCCTCTCGCGGGTGGGAGGGAACGGGCAGTAGTCCCCACGCTGAAAATAACACATGGAAAATATTGATAATCTAAAAAATCTTTTTCCGTTGAATCAATAATTTTTAACGTCCGACGCAAAACGAGGAGTGTTAAATATGTTTAACATGTGTGTTGACTGTGGCACCGTAGCTCCTAACCGGATGAACTGATTTGTCCGACTACGGCATAGCCGAAAGGAAATATGGTTTAGGCAGTCTATGTTTCCACCGTAGCGTTTAAGATATTGAACCGATTTTGAGATGTGTCAATCGATTCGAAATTATACTCCGCGTGATATAGGCTAGCTTTTGTATTTTTTTTTCAGTTACTTTTCCGTAGTCGGGTTACAGGTTTTTGAACTTTTTATGCTTGATAATAGAATGTGTTGTCGGTCGAGATGGTTCTTAGCCGGCGAACAAAGAAGCCCTAGAACGCGAGCTCCTTACAAATACCTGCCCTAACACGTGCCTAAAACCCGGTATGCCCGTGTTCGAACTAAACGGCCGCCTGGCATCGTTTCGACACCCCGCCCCCAACGTGCGGGCATAATGGCACCCATTATGTAGGGCCATTTTGCGGCGCGACTTCTGTGGTTTTTCCCTTCGCTGTTCTTAGCTATGTTTGGTGGAAATAATAGCAGTTGTCTCCAAGATATTCTGCTTTCATTGGAACTAGTGACAGTATCACAGCAAATGTTGAAGATTTAGCTTTCTATGCCATACATAAAATGATGACCAGCTACTTGCTTTGAGGGATTTTCAAAATGTATTATTTAATGTTATCCAATATGCGTAGGTAAAATAATTCTGACCTTGACTTGGCTTATACTGTACCAAGTTATGTTTTGATACTTACATTTATTGGTACAGCCTTTAATTGTTGTTGTTGTTATTGTTACAGACTGTCGCTGGTGGGTTCGTACGACGAGACGGACTCGTTCGTCGACTACCAGACGAGGATGGTAGGCACGGCCAAGGAGATTGCCCGCCTTGCTACCGACATGGTTAGTTTACGACATTAGAAATAACTACAAGGAAGTCAAATGTGCAAGATGTTGAAAGTATCCAAAAATGTGAGAATCTTTCACAGAAAAATCAGAGTGATTCCATCATATTAAATTCCCTATAGGAATTTTTGAGAAATTACACAGGGAAAGTTCAGTAATTTTGGAAACTTTCCTTCGGCACATCAGCACATAAAACTGACTTAGAACAGTATTTATTCAGAGATCAGATGACGGGATAAAAATATTCGTGATTATATATTTTTTTCAGCTCTAAACAACCGAAACCGACCTGAATGAAAATACTCATAGAAAACTTATTTGGCCGAATGCATCCTGCCATTTTCCAAAGGCGTTTTTCGCTATATTGTTTTGTTTGAAAAAATAAGACAAACCTAACTGATGAGTTTTGTAAATAGCTGTCTCAATAGAGTGCTGGTTTACGATTTAAATTTTAGCTTATTGTAGGAAAAAACGGAACTCTTATAGGATCACTCGTGCGTCTGTCTGTCCGTCCTTCACAGACTATTTTCTCCGAAACTACTGAACCAATTACGTTGAAATTTGATACACATATGTAAGTTTGTGACCCAAAGAGGAACATGTAACGCAAACAAATGAATTTTAAACATGGGGGCCACTTTTGGGGGGGAAATGAGAAAATTAATAAATAAAGCTTTGCCTATACTATCGTGTTACATATCAAATGAAAGTGCTCATTGTGTGCATCTAAAATAGTTTAGAAATTATTTAAGCAAATAGCCAAAAAATGAGCATTCCCCCCTTCATCTCCGAAACTACTGAGTCTAAAATTTTGAAAAAAATACACAAAATAGTTCTTTACTTACAGATGACAGGTAAACCTATTAGAAATGTGCAGTCAAGCGTGAGTCGGACTTAATACGGTATTTGACAAAAATCAAATCAGCTTATTTTTATGAAACGCCAAAAACGCTCCGTGAGTAAAAAAAATTGTTAAAAATCTTGTGATGTACGGAACCCTTACAACGCGAGTCCGACTCGCACTTGGCCAGTTTTTTAATAGGTAATTAGATTTCACTTGTCAATAATCCAGTCGAGGGAATGTTTATCCTCATTGAAATGATGTTATGTTGTAACATGTAATTATAAAGATGTGTGTTGTTGCAGACGGCGAAGGCGGCGACGGACGCGAGCCGCCTGGTGGTGGTCGGCAACGAGCTGTGCCTGAAGTACGAGCTGCTCGCGCAGGACAGCGTCGGCGCGTCCGCGACCACGCCCAACGCCGATGTGGCCAACAGGTATCTCTTGTTCCTCCGAGGGTCCTCGCGGCTGCCGGACGTGACGGCTGCGGGCGCTCTTCACCGTCACTCCAAGCTGCTCGGTCCTATACTGGACGCATGCTGGCATGTAGCGTGGCTCTGGCCACAGGTGTTACCGTGGCCCAACGCATAGGCATTCGTGCTCTGCTCCTCTTCTCAATATAAATAAAACTTCTTTTAAAATGTACAGGATTTATTGTTATAGCAGACCTGTTGTTGTTATCCCAGTATATATGGAACGTGTTGATTAATACAATACAATACAATACAAATACTCTTTATTGCACACCTCACACAAACAAAACAGTAGATTAAATCCTTTGAGTAGAAGACTTGTCTATCATAGTAATTTTGATATTCGAGCTAAATAGGTTGTCATGAAAGTATCACTCGTGTTTTGAGATATTTATCCAAAGGGACTGTTTTTTTAAGAATACAAAATTTTAGAAATGTCCCTTTAAAAAATGTTTTTTTTTTCAAAAAAGACCAGTACATTCTGTCATTGGCGATCTGTGAATTTAGCTGTGCTCATTTAGTATGATTTTGAAAAATAGTTCATTATCATCGTAAACTTAAGAGCCGGACTCTTGTCGGTGGAGTAATCTCCATTCTCGTCTTTCTCTCTGTCATTGTGTACATCCTGATACGAAATTACATTAACTTTCTCTTTAGCTGAATCCATAAACGCACGTCTCGGCTACTGCTCTGAAAATAATACCTGGTTGCTAACCTGTAATATTTGTTCCAGCATCCGAGTAGCCGTGGTGGAACTCGGAGAGGCCGCGGCAGAACTGATCAAGGCCGGCGGCGCTTGCCGCCTCAGCGCCGACACGGACGCGCGACGACTGGTCGCCGACTGCTCGCGGCGCGTCAGCGAGAAGGTACCTCGTCAACCTCTACACTTACCTCTAGCTGTCCATCATATAAGAAACAGTGCCGATCAAATGTAAATCAACTGGAATAGGCAATAGAGTAGACTTTGTTTCAAAATCGAATGACACAAAACAAATGCAGCTCTGTTCCTATTTAAAATGAATAACTGTAGGCACAAAACAAATACAGCTCTGTTCCTATTTAAAATGAATAACTGTAATTGAAAAGGATGCATTTTAAAGGATGCATTTTCATATCTCTTCATCAGACACTTGCTTGTGAACGTCAACCGTCACTCGATCTTGTCAGTTTTTCATTCTCTTCTCTTTGGGAGAGACAACCTATTTACCTAATCATTCAAAGACCAATCATCGTCAGCAATATTTAGGAACTACGCTATTGCGGAGGAGTTAAGCTCTGATCTCGACTCGACCATCATACATTCACTCTATTGACAGTTAAGGCGGTGCATTGGAAATTATCGCGTGCTTTGAAACGCCGCTCTGACTTAAGGTCTGATTTTCAGATATATGATTGTTTATCTGATTTTATCGATACATGATTGCTTAAAATTTCCTAGATAGAAAAAAAAACCAAAGTTGGGTCTGTATATTTCTTTTATTACTCAGCCTACTCAAACGTTACATTATTTTACGACACAATCAAGGTAATACTATAGTATTTTATCTCATCTAAAATCTCACTTTATGAAATTTAAATAAAACGTCTCTAAGTTAGGTATGTATCGACAATTGTCCAAAAAAGCCATTCCCAAAGAGTGTTACATCTCTTTTCTTCGTGCGCGGAAGGCATCAGCGTGTCTCTGTCTAAGAGGCGTGTTCGACTCAAATCAAGGCATCCCCTTAATCTTAAAACAGTTGAGTAAAACAAAGTATTGGTTACAGGTGGTATCAGTGCTGGCGGCCCTGCAGGCCGGCTCTCGCGGCACGCAGGCGTGCATCGACGCGGCGGCCACCATCGCCGCCATCATTCAGGACCTGGACACCACCATCCTCTTTGCCAGTGCAGGTAAGTGCGACTACCTTTGTACAACACATGTGGGGTCAGTTTTCAGTCTAACCTAAATCGGTGAAGATATCAGGGATTTTTTTTTTCTATGACTGTTCGACCTCGAACGGTCATGGTTAGCAGTTTATATTCGACCTTAAAGACGTGACGTATTAAATATAATAATGTTCACTCTTATTGGCCGTAAATATTTGGATTTGATGCAAGATTTTCTTTTAAAAAATTTGCAGTAATTAATAATGCTAACAAATATCCTTCACTTTTTCCACCAGGCACTCTCCACTCGGAGAACGAGAATGACACGTTCTCTGACCACCGCGAGAACATCCTCAAGACGGCCAAGACCCTGGTGGAGGACACGAAGACCCTCGTCGGAGGCGCCGCTGGCACCCAGGAGCAGCTAGCCCATGCTGCGCAGAACTCTGTCACCACCATAGGTAAATTTTCACGAAATATCATTTCAATAATCCTATAAAGCTTTCTATTTAAGAAAAAAATGCATTAGGTCAAATGAAACATTTGGCCAAAAGTTGTTTGGTGTAACATTAGTGAACCGTCAAAAATAGATCTATTCATGTAACATCCAAGTCCTAAGATACCTGTTTTTCTCAGTAGCTTATTTCCACTCTGAAGGTCCATTCTATATCCTGGTGGAAGATTTTCTTAAATCGGAACAATGGTTCCAGAGATTACCCGTCACATAGAAACTTACAAACTCTACCTCTTCGTGATATTTATGTATTATTAGATGATCAAACGAACTTACCTGAAGTGAAGTTCGGTCTTAATTATCTTGTCTTCTTCTCCGAGATTTATCATTTACAAAGTAGTAGTCTTGCTACGCAACAACCAAACGCACAAGTATTTAGAGTAGAAAGAGAAACCTGTTGGTTGTCTCTTGCACTCTGATCCCACTCGATGCGCCGCTCCCTGGGGCAGCCTCATTATTTTTAGAGAAGATAAGGAAGAGCAACATTGATCCTTTGGGAGTCAAACAAGGGATGGGAGGGCCCTTAAATCTTTTCGTCGAAGACAAGATAATTAAGACCGAACCACTTCAGGTAAGTTCGATTGATTATCTAATTATCTTGTCATCTTCTCCGAGATTTATCACTTACAAAGTAGATGTTCAGATTTTCAATGTTGCGTTGAGGAAAAATTAAATAAATATACAAAGTACAAATGTAAAGATAAACACTTTATTATTTTGATTATCATTTAAATATTTGTAGATATACACGTACTATTGTTGTAATAGATTAGTATTTTAATCGACAATGGGCCTATAAATAATAACAATAAAAATTGGCAAATACAGCTGATTGGCCAGACCACCCCGCAGCTCGTCTAATGACGTCGACACTTATGCCGTTACGAGCAGCGGCAGAAGTTGAAGCGTGCCGCGTGCTATGTATGAGCTCCAAATATAGATGTGTCGATGCCACTAGCCTGCAGAGTCTGCTTGATCCATCGACCTATAGTCTGGGATGAAGCAGCTCTGTAGGGCTTTTTATGGGTTAAGAATAGGTGATCTTCATTATTTAACCTCAGAGACGATGTAATTGACAAATAATGCTTTAAAGTGTTTGCTGGACAAATGTTAATATTTTGATTAAAAAAAGGTAGATCAAATACAGGTTGAGCACGGCCGATGCCAGAAGTTTTAATCAGATCTGTTACTGTAATAAAATCATTATACATTTTTACATTAATTGTTCGAATTAGTGAAAGCGTTTGAGTCCTTTGCCCAGACGTTAAAGCTAACAACATAACCAACTTCTTGGTTAATTGTTCTAACTCCGTTGTATTTATTGGAATAGTGCCTAAGTAATCTAGTACCTTACTTGGGTCCCAAGTCACATTATAACGTGGGAACACAGGTCTCAATTTAAATATTCCTTTGAAAAACCTTTTTATTTTATCATCCTGACCGACATTATTCGTGGAAATCAACGATATTGCTGATCTATGATTGTTAAGGGTTCCATAAGAGGCCCCCAAATGGAAGCATATCGTTAAAAAATCTAACAAGGAACAAACAGAAATTTGGTAAGGAATATGATTATTAATCTCGCAATGCGCCCACCATTATCTTAAACTTGATGAGTATTGAGCTCTTGTAGCTGGCGCCAAGGATGCAAGCATGATATTTGCAGAGGTTAATGAAATGCCTTGCCTGGTGAAAGCTTCCCGGATAATACACTCACAGCCAGGGAAAGCTGACGATGAAGCGGATGCGTTAGTCTGAAAGATGAAGAAAGGAGATTCTTATTGGGAGGTAGTATCAAATTTTTTTTTACCGACAGAGATTTAAATAAAGGGTACGAAGGCTGAGACGGCCACTGTGGTACAATTACAATGCCAGTGGCTTGATCTGATACAATTTTGTTTAGGCCTTTTAATATTAAGGCAAATGGTGGGAATGCATAGAAGAAATATGGATTCCAGTTTATTGTAAAAGCATCAATATTGTGAGCGAAAGGATCCCTTTTCCAAGATACGTATACTGGACACTTTGCTTTTATTCTTGACGCAAAAAGATCAATCTCAGGCTCTCCAAAGGATTCTACAATATTTCTATATGCATACGACCCTAGTTCCCACTCCGTATCAACATTTAATTTCCTGGATTCACTATCAGCCTCGATATTTAGTGACGATTTTATAAGATAAGAAGCGAATATATATTTTTTTCTCTCCTCACACCATTTCCAGATCTTGTTTGCTACGTCATTTAGGTGAGGATATTGCACACCACCCATTCGGTTTACGTACGATATGGCTGTGTGCTATCCACGCGTAATAGAACTTCACAACAACTCAACTTTGCAGCAAAAGACTTTAGACCAAAGTATACCGCTAAGAGCTCTAAATAATTTATGTGCCTACAACGCTCTGATTGTGTCCATAAACCTCCCGATTTTTCACCATTACTTGCGCAACCCCAGCCGGTGGTTGAGGCGTCAGTAAAAATCTCGATTTTGTATTAATATTGTCTTATAGGATTGAACGACGTCAAGACGTTTACCTTCCACCAGACTAAATCATCACTTAATTTATTTTGGATGGCCATAAAAGCATCGTAATTATCATCATTGTTCAATAGCGCAAGATATTTAGCCCGTTCTAGTGACTTGGTGTACAACCAACCATAAGCAATCGCGGAACATGCGGCAGTAAGCGAACCAAGGAAACGCGCAAAATCGCGAATCCGCATGCTTTGTGTATTCAACATACTATTTGTACGTTGTGACAAACTTTGTCTTTTAGAATCGGGAAGATGCAAGGTCATCGTTTTCGAATTTAAAACAAAACCTAAAAACCTAAATGATGTAGTAGGTGTAACTTGGTGTTATTAATAAAGTATTTGTATTTGTATTTGTAAGCCTACTTTTATTATAATTGACGACAAATCCGAGCCTAGTCAGGCAATTGATTGTGTATCTGACGTTTTCTTTACACATCTCTTCCGTATCACCAAAAAGACACAGGTCATCAAGATAACGTACAGACTAATAACCACGCGAGCGTAAATGAGTTATAACGGGCTGCATAATTTTGGTGAATGTATACGGAGCCGAACACAATCCATAACTTAATGCCTTAAATTCATATAGCTGATCAACATAGAAACGCAACGGCAGGGCGGGGGGTGGCGCCGGCCGGGCGCCGGCAGCGGCAGGCCGCGGCGGCGGCTCGTCTGCGGGTAGGTCGCTGGCGGCCCACCGGCACGACGCGGGTAGTATTGCCCGGCTCGCTGTTGCCGCGGTCGATACGACGATGGGCCTCTCGAGTTTAACCCTGTGTTTGCAGAGGTTGATGCCTTGGCTTGTTTTCTTTATACCCTTGGAGTTGTTGACTATGTCGCCTAATTTATCGCCGAATAAGAAACTCCCTTTTTCTGTTCTTAAAAGTTTCAATAAAGGTCTTGTCTATTAAAGGTGTAATGACTCATCGACGAGTATCAGTCTCTGCAAAATGTGAGTCTGCGATAAGTTTTCCTGCGTCGTTTAGGGTTGTGACGACTTCAGATACATCCGGGTTTTTCTTTAGCAAAACCGTCATAGCCTTACCGAGAGCTGCGAGAGCCCGGCCAAGCTGATCCTGTTTTCCAAGTAAACGTCTGTCGCGTAATCGATACGTCTCAACGAGCATAGCGCTTATCTCCGGGTTCAGAGCAGGAGCTTTTGCCATAGAAACATTTTTTGGGAACAAATATTTTTTGATGAGTTCTTCTCATGTTTCTTTTTTAAGCCCATATACCAGGATATTTTGAGAGCGGTTAGCAATGTCACCTTGTAAATCTTCTCCATATTGAACGACTTCTCCTTCAGCTTCTCCGAGAGCTTTTATTAGCTCGAGGTCAAAAGTATCGACAGACTCTGAGAGAATGGATTCATCCTTGTTAGTCAAAGTACTAGGAGTGTCATTCTCTGAAACTTTAGCGTCCATAAGCTCTAGATGTTCTGTAACAATAAACCAGTATATTGTAAATTAAAAAATCTACTGGTTATGCAATATGCCATCCCATCATGTAACGGGTTAAGAATATAAAATAAAAATAAATACTTGTTCAAATTGAGGGTAATTCGAAATCAAACATTTTAAATCGGTTGTTAATACGCTTCAGCGGTATCGTTACACGTGAATAAATTGGACGAGAACAGTAAAATACGCGTTCTAAAATGCAAATCCCGAAGAATACAACGGGATTAAAATTAGGTCCATCGTTTTTTTCTACCGAAGAATTCTACGGATAGAAAATAACGGCACATTCCGAAGCAGGTTCAATCACAATATTGGTTCACATAATGAACAACATAAATAAAATAAATGGTTTAAAATGTAACCCGAAGAATACAACGGGCATGAAAAAATTATATATGTCGATCAAATTTTTACCGAAGAATTCAACGGTAAAAATTGCTAAAGCAGGGCGATGAGGTTGTGGAAATATTAACCTTCGCTTGGCACATCCTCTTCATCATCACTACTCGAGCTGGAATATATAATACGGCGGCGTTTCGGTTTCGGCTCCTCTTCAAATCTTCGTTCGTAATCTTCCATCAACCTGGTCCATTTCTCCTCGCTTGTTTCTTTACGACGCTTAGACATTTTGATGAACGACGAAGTAATATTCTTGGATTTTTATTTTACTTGTGCAGTCGGTGCGCACGCACAGACAAGAATGAGGCTGCCCCAGGGAGCGGCGCATTGAGTGGGATCAGAGTGCAAGAGACAACCAACAGGTTTCTCTTTCTACTCTAAATACTTGTGCGTTTGGTTGTTGCGTAGCAAGACTACTATTTTGTAAATGATAAATCTCGGAGAAGAAGACAAGATAATTGAAGTTTTTAAGCCTAAGCTTTTGTCAGGTATAGATAATATTAGTATAAATTTACATGGGTTTCCCAACAAGTTGCCCCCGTTTCCTCCCCAGTCCAACTGTGCGAGGTGGTGAAACAGGGCGCCATGTCCCTGGGCTCGCACTCGCCCGAGCCGCAGGTGCTGCTGCTGCACGCGGCGCGCGACGTGTGCGCGGCGCTGCGCGACCTGGCCGCCGCCACCACCGCGGCCAGCGGCAAGCACGTCGCGCACCCGGACATGGAGCGGCTCAAGCACGCGGCCAAGGTATGGGGCTCCAGTCCAACTGTGCGAGGTGGTGAAACAGGGCGCCATGTCCCTGGGCTCGCACTCGCCCGAGCCGCAGGTGCTGCTGCTGCACGCGGCGCGCGACGTGTGCGCGGCGCTGCGCGACCTGGCCGCCGCCACCACCGCGGCCAGCGGCAAGCACGTCGCGCACCCGGACATGGAGCGGCTCAAGCACGCGGCCAAGGTATGGGGCTCCACCACGCAGATACTATGCACGACTGACTAATGTCTCCTTAACCGCTCTCCCGACCCTCAACTACTATTTTAAAGCGGTTCTACGGTTTAAGCACGCTGCCAACATCAATTTCAAATCAATTGAAGCGTTAGAGAGTCCACAACTGCGACGTGAAGCAAGGCGCCTTCTGGTACTAGGTGACCTAACCCAGCCCCTAAAGGCACAAGCCGTCGGGGCTTAGATACTCCTTCTGCAGTTTAGATTCGCTAAAGTAGCTGAAATGCAGCTGGCACATTCTTATATGAAGCGACTAAAACACGCTGCCACGCTATGTAGCTCTTACATCAATAGAAGCAGCTTCGACTTCTGAGATGAAGCAAAGCTGCAGTGAGTCACTTAACCAAGGCCTAAAGTTTTTAGCCGTCAAGGTTAAGATTAGTTTTCTTTAATTAAGAGGCCTACGAAGGAACCCCGGTCACCTAAACACTATTCTTAGCGCAACTATGGAGCGACCTACCTAACACGCTGCCAAGGTATGTATTATGTATCTCTTACATCAATAGAAGCAGAGTATATCCCAGTATAACTAAAAACTGCAGCTAGGTGAAAAATGACCCTAGATTCCCAGTCGCCGGTACAGTTTTTTCATCTTAATAGTTCCTTTTATGTACAAAACTGTTGACTAAAAAGAATAATTGGTTAAAAAGCCGTTGGGTTCGATTCCTCACAGAAGCCTTAAAGTGTCACGTAAGTTTTGTCTTAAATATTAACACTAAACATGGTTGTGTTGTTTTGTATATACGGGGTTAATGTGTGTGTTGTCTGTAGTCAATATTGGACTTTTCAAGCGGGACAGAACGCGTTTAGTGTCGGGAATCGTAACGAGGGAAGTAAATTGATGGCATCACTAATATTAATAAAAGGGGCTATGTTAGTCACGTCTTTACTATTACTCGTTAAAATTCTTGCCTAAATTCGCAACATTGTGGCGCTTTGATCAATGAAGAGTGGCAATTTTCAATAGCTTAGACTTATAAAATAGTTACATGTAGCTTTATAAAATGGGTCGCTGGTCGATGAAAGCGGCGTTTTAAGTAATAGTCTTCGGTTGATACATTTTCGTATAGTGATGCCATTAATGACTAAGCTTCCTCGGAATATTCTAGACTGTCCAAAAGCAGCCCTAACGTACTGTTTCCAATAGCGGCTGTCAGAGAAGCGGCGCAGCCTCCCCCTGCCTCGCCGTCGCGACTACAACACTGACTCCGAAACTGACCTTTTCCAATCCGACCAGGAAGACGAACTGTTAAAGCTTCTAGACTATTCCAGTCAAGATGATGACGTTTCCCCTTCAGTCTTCCATGATAACTGCGAAGAAATCATCGCGTATATAGAAAGGTTGATGAAAAATCCGGACAAACGCAAAGTCGATGATGATCTTAACGTGAGATACAATTTGGCCGCTAAAAATAGCTTGCTAGACATGGACTGGAGGGTACTCAAATACGGAGAGAATATCCTGCTTGGAGAAGTTAAGACTCTAGTGGATTTGTTCGTTGATTATAATGAGAGAGCGCAGAATAAGAGGAAGAGAAACATGATTCAGAGATTGAAAGCGAATGATGATCTTGATAATGAAATGAAGAGACTATCCCAAGTCATTGAGGACTTGGACTATGAAGTCGAAGATGTCACAGAAGTAACAAAGACTATACGATCTATACAGACGTTCCCCCGATCTAATAAAACGGGAGAAAGACTTAAAAGCCCTGCATTTAAAGTTAGAAAAGTTAAACCTGTCAATTTGGATAGTCCGAATTTGGATGCTAAGAGTCCTAGTCCGGAAAAACATAACGGCTTCGCGGAAATAACAGTTGCACCCGAGGTAGTGGCTAAAGATGTTAAAGTGATATTCCAAAAGATGTTGAACGATGATTCAGAGTGGTGGAAGGCTATAGCTAAACGGAATCTAGACAAGATGGAAGATACTAGGCGGGAGCTAGAAAGATTCAGTGGGCATGAGTTAGTGCTAGGCGAATTCCAGAATGAAATAGATAAGTTTGAGAATGAAAAGAGAACGCTACAGACCTTTATCGATGACGTCGATAATTCGAAAGCTGTAAACAAGGATTTGGAATACGATAAGAAGTACGAAGATATGGTTTTGAAACTAATCGAATTCGCTAAGAAAGATTTTATTTATAAAGGTTTTGATCCTCTGATAGAACAGCTTAAAGCTCTCTCTAACGTGCAGATAGAAGTTCGAAAAAAAAAAGTTAACATACAAGACATTGTCAATCTTTACACTCAAATTGACATATCTAAATATTCATACGAAGAGCTTTGTCTATTAGAAAAGCATTACAAAAAGATCATCCGTCAATACAAAGAAGAAACGAACGATAAAGAGAATATCAGAGACGATAGATCACCCAGCTTGGAAAGAGACGAAACTCAATCCGCCCCGCCTTCTTACCACAGAAACGTCATCTTAAACGTCCACTCAAGTCAGAACTTAACCAAAAACATCAACCACTACGCCAGCACAACCATAACAAACGGCGATACCCTAAAACGCAACAAAACCAACGTCAACAACTCCAAAAACAACATAGAAATCTTTGATCTAACCAGAACCTACCCTGAAGAGTACTACGCCAACAACTGGTGGTCCATTTACGAGGACATACTCAAGAACAGGGAGCACCAATTCGGTTCCATAGACAACTGGTGGCATTTCTACGAAGACATCCTAAACAAGAAAGACACAACAGACGAAGAACTAAAGAGGATCCGCGCCGTAGTCCAATACAGGAATAGTCTAAGGAAACCCAGTTCCAGAATGGAGGAACAGCTGAGGATGCTGGATGATGTGAAGAGGCAGTCTTTCACGGAGACGGAGGACGTCGCGAAGGATAACAGAGAATCGGTCAGAGACAGTTGTAGCCTCACGACTAACGCATGGCGGCGGTCTCGATGTCGTGCATTTAATTCTTTGTTAAGCTTGTGTCCGAAACATAGATCATTTACACCCTACAATTTCCAATCATGTCAAAGTCAAAGTTCTTCAATTGAGGCATATTACACGCGCCTATGAATATCGTTAAACTACCATCGGTTCTGAGAAATAAACCTCTGCCATTAAAAGACCCCGCGTAAGAAATTCGATCGGCGAGGTATAAAATTGATTGATTAATGATTTTCTTGTCGCAAAATAGTTTTTTTCAATTGACACGAATTGTATGGACAATCTACATCCTCTAGTCATCCCATTATTTTAAAAGGAACACAACTTCAATGTAATTTATATCTTGAGAGACTTGCATTTGTTCATTAATCAGGCTGAAACTCGTATAAATGTCCCTATGTCCATCCCAAAGATCTATTCTTACTGGTGAAATAATAAATCATTAATAAGGTGAGCAGCTCCACCCTCGCCAACTACCTGTTTTTGCAGGTGTGAAATTAGCGCATACTAAAATCTATGTCACGGACACGGGCTCTCACCTCTCTTCTCGTCATTTCCAGGTCTTGTGTCATCTAGAAATGTGTTTAGTCTGTTTGGTGTGGCATGTTTGACCCCTAGCTCGTAGGGAAGCGTTACCATGCATATGCATTTCGAGCACGCTCATTGCGCCTTATTCTGTGGGGTAATAGTACTAGTGTAAACAGGTCATAGAGAGATTCCAAAATCTTCGATATATTGTTCAGTGTTTTAAGTTTTGATAAATGCTAATATAGAAGTTTATCGGATATGTTACATAATTTACGTTTTCTTTAATAAGTAACGAAGTATTTCGGAAGTAAATTTCATTTTGCTAATATAATATTGGACCGGTAATTTTGTGGCACTCTTAAGCTTATGATGATGATCATCAAAGCCCTCCAGCAGTGGACGTCTTTCCGCTGATATGGTGATGATGATGAATGTAATCTCTTGCTGACCTGTGTGCTCATTTGTAAACTCATTTTGGGTAAATTCGTTTAAAAAGGCTACCTTACGGGGTAAAGGCATGCCCCGAGAATCAAGGAGCAACCATTGTTACGTATGTGCCATTAGTTTTTCAACAGGATTGTATGAATTACTAAACACATTTCGATTCATCTCATGGTATTGGACAAGTTCTGCTTGACATCCATACCCCAGTCAACGACGACTTCTAAACCAGAATTCTCATTCTGATGTTTTAATTATTATATTTACGTTTTGACATTTTGTCTTTATGTTAAATTGGGTGTGACAATTGAAATGTCGTCGTTGATTGGACCAAAGTGAATAACTCAAAACCACAAGCTTTCATTATATCACTAGCAATAAAAGTCCAATATTGACGAGCTTCGTCTATTATATATATGTATCTATCACGGTGTCGAAAGCTTATGGGTTTCCGCTGTGGCATGGTGCTTTTGTACTTGTTTTATCAATTGTTATCATCCTAAACAGAGCTAGCTGGCAACCCAAAGCTTTGAATATTAATATTAAGTGCGCAGGCAACATTGGGGTACGAAATAAGTTTTTTTAATACATAGCGTCATTCGTAATGTCATTACATAAGTTTTGTGGTAAAAGTGCGTTGATTTGTAGAGACTGATGACTGATGCTTTTTTGTGTGTATTTATGTAGTTTAAGTGCATTGACTCCTGAACAAAATGGTCCTTCGATTATTTAATAGCGACGTGTGTTCGAGCAATTTGGACATAAACAGATCATGTCACTTATAAGGTGGGTGGTGGGTGTGGACCAAATTATTGGCCTGGTTAATCGGTAGTTAAAAAGTTCCGTTGTGACACAAAAAAGGCTAACTGCTGGTCAAGAATTTGGTCCTCACCCAAATATCTAACAGAGATATCAGAATATTTTCGTTTATTTGACACGTAGCTGTCAAGCATGCAAGGTGTCGATTATATAAATACACACCTTCGCGCATCTCTGCTGGATATTCACTTTTGCATATTACTGAACCAGTGAGAATCTTCTTAGGCCCTTATGATGGTAAGTCAGGTAAGACTAGGTTCAATCACTGGTCAGTTTTTTAGTAAAAATAATAATATTTCGTATGTTCGTTTTTGAATGCTCAAAATCATTTAGCCACAGCTATAAACCCTGACTATTCAGTCTTCCTATTAGAGCCTGTAGGTTCATTGGCTGTTGAGTTTTCGGCGTTTCTTCTCGACGGTGGTATTCTTTTTCAGAAACGCTAGAATTTAACTTGTAAAGGTCTATTTATTTGTACTTTATTGCACAAAGAAAGTACAAATGGCGTGCTTAATGCCATATGGCAATTATCTACGAGTCTACCACATATATCAGTGAGAATAAGAAAAAACCATCTTGCAATTTTTTTGTTCCAGGGTATTAAACGCACTTAAACATACGTATCACAACAGCACCTACAAATCAAGGCATCCCATCCTCGACCCACTGTACTAAACATTCCCACGTTCCAGGTGATGGTGACGAACGTGACGTCACTGCTGAAGACCGTGAAGGCGGTGGAAGACGAGCACACGAGGGGGACGAGGGCGGTGGAGAGCACAATCGAGGCCATATCACAGGCGATTGAGGTATGTGACAGACAATAAAGGTGCGACCACGCCGCTGCTCAAAATACGCTAACGCACCGTAAAACGGAGCAAAATGTATGAAGAATACGTGACGCATACGATACAGCGTTAAGTACCGGTGTGGTCGCTCCCTTATATGATGAGTCTGGCCAGCCAGTCCAGTCACGAGTATTTATTTGCAATGAAATATATTTAAACGCGTGAGAATACGGTTATAGGAAGACGATTAAAACACAAAATAAATATAGGAATAAAAATAGTCAGGATTAAAAATTTGAATTACACTGAGAATTAAATAATTACAGTAAAAGTCAACATAAGATGAAAAAATAATAACAAAGATTATGAATTTAATGTGATAATATTACTCAAAAATAAAAGATGAATATCATTCTTTATGCTTATTTTTCGTCCCTACAGATCCTCATGAACCCCACGCCTCCCAAAGCCACCGCGACTCCCGAAGAACTAATCCGCTGCACGCGACAGATGACCGTCAGCACCGCCAAGGCCGTCTCGGCCGGCAACAGCAACAAGCAGGACCAGCTCACTGCAGCCGCCAACTTGGGCAGGAAGACGGTTGTAGACCTCCTGGCTGCTTGCAAGGTATGTTTAACACAGACTCTATGCTATCCTGAAAAAAAAAAATAGTCAAATGGAGAGACAAGCAACGCAAGAGGTTAAATAATCACAAAGTTACAAGTATCCAAAGATTTAAGAGGCGGTATGTTCTGTCCCTTTTCCGCAAAACGCACCTTCATATGAAACGATTGTCATTTACTATGACGCTCGCAAGTCGCAGATAGTGACGTCACTATCTGCGAGCGTTTTCCCTCTCTAACAAGCAATATTAAAACGGTTGTAGCTTCGTAATTCTTTAAGATAACTGAATGGGATTTTCGTCACTAGGCATATTTTTTTGTCTTCTTTCTTTTGAAGTAATAATGAATTTTGAGTCTGCACCAGATGTTTTTTTTTTCACCGTAGTCATAAATCTTAAATGTGTCTTTGAACTTTACCACCAACACATTTTTTAGCCCTTATTTAATATCGCAGTGTTTGTCTTATTTAATACCGCAGCGTTTGTTAGGGCATTTAGATGAGGGCCCCAAGGGGCCAAACAGAAAGATAGGAGAGGAAAAAATAACAATTTTTAGCTAAAATATCTTAGATGGAGATTTTGAACAAGGACATTCGTTTATTAGCATTCTGTGTGTAATACCTAAGTCTGTAACACCTCCAGGCGGCCGCGTTTACGGCGGAGACGGACGAGCTTCGCGTTCGCACCATCGAGTCGGGCCGCGAGGCGGCGCTGGCGTACCGCGCGCTGCTGCAGGCGGTGCTGGGCGGTGGTGGCGGTGGCGGCGGCGGCGGCGGCGGCGGCGGCAAGCGGCAGCTGCCCGACTTGTCGCGGCGTGTGGCCGCCGCTGTGGCGGACATCATCGCCGCTGCTGACTTGCTTAAAGGTACACTACGCTCCCTTTACGATACAGCCGATATTATTATTTTCTAAGAAACTATCACTATAGTTTCCTAACGAACAACGAGAAAATGTTGATCGACCTATTAATGCCCTATGTTTCCTCGTGCAGGCTCCGACTGGGTGGACCCCGACGACCCCACCATCATCGCCGAGAACGAGCTGCTGGGTGCGGCCGCCTCCATCGACGCCGCGGCCAAGAAACTGGAGTCCCTGCGGCCCAGGAAGAGCATGCAAGTTCAGGTCAGTTCATTGTTCGTATTGACCTGTGTAGTAACACATGAGGGTTCTTCATCATCATCATATCAGCCGAAAGACGTCCACTGCTGGACATAGGCCTCCCCCAAAGAGTGCCACAGTCAGCGGTCCTGCGCCGCCCGCATCCATCGGACTCCGCGACCTTCACCAGGTCATCAGTCCACGTTGGTCTACCCACGCGTTCCGGTACGTGGTCCGGTACGGTAATTAGGGTTGGTTGCACCAAACCGTATGTATTATTCGACCGCGATGAGTTTGAGAATGGAATAGCTGTCAATTCATATAAACTTCGACGTATTAATATGGCAAAATTGTCTCCTTGCGCTTATCGTGGTTTGATAATAATGGTAAGCGGTGTTCGTTAAGTTTCTATGGAATGACAGCTGCCGGCGCCATTTTTAACGTCGATTGGTATGTAATCATAAGCTGGTGCTCTCGCCGAATACCCCCAAAGTCTTACACTTTATTTACTACGAAGCTGTATTTAATTCTTAGCGAGAATTTTGGATTATTTATTGTAAATTGCTATATGATAGTTTCATATGAATATAATAATAATATTTTTCTCAAACATGCAATGAAATATAGACGTTATATTCCTTATAATTGGCTACGAAGTATAACGCTTCGGGTAGGTCAAGTATGTGATCAATTATCATAGAAAACTGAAGGCCTGAACCGTGATCTTCTTTTGTTTCAATGTCAATTTGTGACACGCTGCGCCATGATGTTGGCGTTAAGCCATTGAAAAAAATATTATTATTTAATTGCATGATTGAGAACATATACATACCTTGACTTAGGAATCAACATCGAAAACTTTCGCGCGAAGAAGAGCAGACGATGAAAGAAGCAAGAAGCAGAATGCCAGTTGTCGTTGAGATATGTTTGATATTCTTGGTTGTTCTGCGTATCACCCGGGAATCAAACATATTACCCAGCGACTCTGGCGCGTCGACGGGAGTTGAGAAGACAAGAAAGAAGATACGAAGCTTTTTCATACATAAATATACCTCACACTAGACAAATGTGTTTGACTCTCAAATTAAAGGAAATATTGAAAAATTTAACCAACCAGCGGCCACAAGCATACATGGCTGGTCGCTACTAACCAACTGAGCTATCGGAACAATCTGTCTCGGCCACCAAATCTTTCAATCAGCTTCTTCGTACACGCCTTAGGGCGTTGACGGCACCAACATATCAAACTATGTACATATATTGAGAAATCGTCAGTAACGTGGCACCCATCCCGTACGAAATTAACATATATATATATGTTAATTTCGTTATTTCCTTTAATTTGATATTTATCGTCGTTAGTAGCGTTACTGCTTAATACAAAATAAAATGTGCATGAAGTAAGATACTAACACATCTAGATTTCGTATATTAAATTTAGATAAATTTGGCTTATTCTGC
This sequence comes from Epinotia bilunana, assembly GCA_947049275.1. NCBI lineage: Eukaryota > Metazoa > Arthropoda > Insecta > Lepidoptera > Tortricidae > Epinotia > Epinotia bilunana. The sequence goes on from OX346278.1 coordinate 779,171, forward strand.
ATAGCAGTAGTAATATTATCTATTGTCCTATGCTGAAAACGCTAAAATCCAGAACTGTTTCGTGGTAATCTATGTAGTCTGACACTGTTTTGGATTTGAATAAAGGATTATTTGTATTATATGAAATATTAATTAATTATATGATGTGTTCTGTTTATTTAGTTTGGTGAACAGCAAAGAATATTTGTATTTCTTAAATTTCGATTGAAGTTAAAAATAAAAATGTTCACCCCACAATCAAGTCAAGTAAATGTTTCACTTTGATCGATATTGACAATTTCTATTATATGATATAATTGGAGGTAACTTTAATTAGTTAACGGTAGACACTGACGGTTTAGGTGTGATATAAATACAACTTTAGTAAGCTTTGACAGTCCAAGTGAAATGAATATCCCTAATTATTACCAGTTATTTATTACCAGTTAGTGCGTAGTGTAGTCATATATACTATTAAACAAGCAATATTTGTTTGTATGTTTGAAATAAGGTTTACGAAATCGGCTAACGATTTCGATAAAATTTGGACTAAATGGATTTACGGTCCGAAACATCGATCTAGTCTCATATCTGGGAAAATTAGTTTTCTCCATATTTCACCCTAGCTGAGCTCGGTCGCACAGAGACTATACTTTTAAACGAGCAATATTTGTATATATGTTTGTAATCACGTTTTCGACCACGGCTAACGATTTAGACGAAATTTGGAATAAAAGGGATTTACGAGGCCGAAAAATCGATCTAGACGTCTCATATCTGGGAATACTCATTTTTTCTATATTTTTACCCGAGCAGAACAGTGGCGTGCCTAGGGTTTCAGAATAGGGCAAGCCGAGACATACGTTTTTTTAATTTCCTCGGATAATAGGCGCGATAAATCTTTATTAAGACATCTGTCTCAATTAGCTGTTTACCAAAATTACTAAAAGAAATCACAGCGTTCATAGTTATGCTTAGGGAAATTAAGCTGAGAAGTACACAAATCAGGCGTAGGTTTTGGCGAAGAAATTAGTTGTTTCTTCTGAGCAAAGTTAAAGTGTTTACCTTTCCTTCGCCAAGCAATACTTGTAGACACTTTAAATAATCACAATCCGAAGGCACTACTTCAATCCGATTAAACCACAACACAGCAAACAAAATACTTAATGACCGCACTGACACTGACCGGTCTAACAAACAACAAACAAAAGTAATTGCAAACGCAGATTACTAATATGTAGCTATTGCAAATTAAAATTGCAACTAATAGCAATGAAGTGAAGTCGGCCGTCAACACGCGCACGCGCGAATTTCGCATTTCACTAGACTTGTGTACAACTCCATACGCATGCCCGGCTTAAAATCTCGTACTATTTGCTATACGAACCTACAATAGTTATATCTCATTATTAGGCAGTCTTGATGGGTAAGAAAGAGATAAAGATAGCTAGAATAGAAGCCCGCTTGCAAGCCAACGCGTGCGAGCGAGATGACTAGCTGTGTCTCCAGCGAGGTCGGCTCGTCATCCCAGCGACAGTGCTGCCAGCCGCGCCGCGGCGGTGCGTGGTCGAATTTGTACTACGATGTTAATTTGGAAAATGTAATGAGAGCGCGAAGCGCGAATTGAAATAGTTCGTGCTCTTGTTACCTTTGATTTTTGATCGAGAATTAGTTTGGAAGGCAAGCCCGGCTTTTCGGCTTGTATGGCAGTACCGCCACTGGAGCAGAACTAGGTCGCCCAGATACTAAAATCTTGAATGTAAAAGATTATAACCGTATAATGTAGACAGTTATTATTATTGCGATAAACAGTATATATATTAATTGTGTAGGAGGCGGATGAAAGTCTCAACTTCGATGAGATGATCCTGGAGGCCGCCAAGTCCATCATCACGGCCACGTCCGCGCTGGTCCGCGCCGCGTCCGCAGCGCAGAGGGAGCTCATCGACCAGGTATGGCAATTGGTATAATACGACTCTTCTCAGGTGAATTTTTCGCTTCGAGCCCTAATCTTTCAAACAAAGGCCATTGACTCTATTATCGCATAGCCGCTAGCTACCGAATAAGCACGTGCCGCAACAACATTCATATTGAAAAACAAACGGTATCGTCATAGTATTTAGGTACGGTATCGTCATAGTATTTAGGTAGGTAGTACATAGTATTAAGGTTCAAATTTAATGTCACTGATATTCTAGATATTACGTTTTGGTAGTGTAGGACGATAGACCGCCCCGGAGCAGTACGGCATCGTCCTACACTAGCAAAACGTAATATCTAACTATAACTTAGTTGAAAAACCCCCGACATTTTCATTTCCAAGTCCAATATCTCAAAAATGGCTGAACAGATTTTCATGAAACATGGTTAAGAACACTCGGGATCACATCAGCTTTCGAATAAAAAGAACCGCATTCAAATCGGTCCACCCGTTTGGGAGCTAAGATACCACAGACAGATACACAGATACTTATAACACCCTTCTCTTTGCGTCGGGGGTTGAATAACTTTCTGTCAAAAATTTAATTTTTTGCCGACTTTTATTGCCGACTGTATTTTCCTGTATACCGTCATCAACTACTGACCGACAGACGATTCTAACGAGCCCGAACTCGATGGGGTTATGTGGTTTTATTATGGAGTTCCCATGGCCACCTTCCAGCTCCAACTTCAGATCAGCTCGATGGTACCATAATATTGAATTGTTATCCAAACTATACTTACCCAAAATTTTAGCTAAATCGGTCACCGGGAAGTGGGTCAAATTTAACTAGCAAGAGTTGTCCCATACTAACATACTAACAGGGCAAGTTAAATAAAAGCTTGTAAAAATTAAGAAAAACCCTTCTTGAATGTTGTTGGGCCCAGTTCGAATAGTCATTCATCATCATCATATCAGATGAAAGACGTCCACTGCTGGACATAGGCTTCCCCCAAAGAGTGCCAAAGTGAGTGCGCGTCTTGCATTTGCATTATTTCATAGACACTTATACTATAAACAAGGTCACCCCTACCACTAAAGTGTACTTTCCGGGAAAATATACAATACAATACAAATACAAATACTCTTTATTGCACACCTCACACAAACAAAGCAGTTAAAAAGAAAAACAATACAATAACATGTAGGTAGAGGTAGACAACAGGCGGTCTTATCGCTGAAGAGCGATCTCTTCCAGACAACCTTTGGGTATCGGAGAAAGAGATAAAACTAGATTATGTAGTAGGTGGTGCAGAGATTACAATTAGCCAAAAATCAAAATAATTATATTAATGCACGTACATAAATAGCTCTATATATAAACATACATACACAATCATACATATATACAAATAACACAAATAAAAATATATAAAACAAACAGTCAGCCAATAATAATAATAGTAGGACAGTCAGGGTTAGGGGAAGGACAAATAATGTTCTTTAAGAAGAGATTTGAAGTTGCCGATAGATTTAGCTTGTCTTATATGAAGAGGGAGAGAGTTCCACAGTCGAATAGCCTTAAAGGTGAACGAACTACTGTAAAATTTGGAAGATGACAAAGGCACAGTTAATAGCAAATTGTTAGAAGATCTAACCGAATTCAAATAACTAAAACGCTCTTTAAGATAACGGGGAGTTGCAGGGTTAAAAAGGACACTAAACAGAAGCGAAATAATGTGAGAGTTAAGTGCACATTCTGCAAAAGTGCACCTATTGACAAAGTGTACATATCGGGTATTGCACTTTTAGAGACAGTGTATACTTTCCGGGAAAATGATCATTCTAAAAAATGCACCTTTACAAAGAGTGCACATTTCGGGAAAGTGTGTTTTACGAACCTAATCTGTTTCCGTCCTACTGAGACAAAAAAAGGGATTTGCAAATTATTACAACGGAACTGTTTATTTTATTTTTAGTTTTGACGACCTCTGTAGCCTAGTTGGTAGTGACCCTGCCTGCGAAGCCGGAGGTCCCGGGTTCGGATCCCGGTAAGGGCGTTTATTTGTGTGATGAGCACGAATATTTGTTCCTGAGTCATGGATGTTTTCTATATATTTAAGTATTTATTTATATAAGTATGTATATCGTTGTCTAGCACCCATAGTTCAAGCTTTGCTTAGTTAGACACTAGGTTGATTTCTGTAAAATAAAATATTATTAGTTCTTCAACGACTTGTTCCTGTAATTTCACCATGTTCCCCAGGGCAAGGTGGCCCGCCGGCCGACCTTCTCCTCCGACGACGGCCAGTGGTCCGAGGGCCTGATCTCGGCCGCGAGACTTGTCGCGGCCGCGGCGCACTCGCTGGTGGAGGCCGCCAACGCGCTGGTGCAGGGCGCGGGCTCCGAGGAGCGGCTCATCTCGAGCGCGAGGCAGGTGGCCTCGTCGACGGCACAACTGCTGGTCGCCTGCAAGGTGAGACACACGGGCTTGTTCTTCATGGCACTTCGGCTAAACTGACGACGAGTAGCTTGCCTATCGGTGTTTTATCGGATACATTTTGGAGAGTGCGCGCAGGATCTGCTGCACAACTTAATTCCACCTTCCAGGCGTAGGAGCGAATGCATCCTTATGTTGTCAACGTACCATTTATTCGCACGAAGCACTTTGCCTCGTCTTTCCTAATGCGACCTGCTAAGGAATGAATAGAATAGAATAGAAATGTATTCGGATAACATATCATCACACATACATTCACATAATGCACCTTAAGAACTAAAAAATAGGGATGTGCTACCGAAAAGGTCTCCACTCAGCAATGCAGGTGACACAGCAGTGCCAACGGCGCTGGTTTTCTGTGGACACAGCGAGGTGTGCGGGACAGCATACTGCGCGACTCATATAAGGGCGGTATAAATACATAAAAAATATAAACAAAATTATATTCAATACATATAAGTTTATTTATAAAAAATGTGGTTAAATTAATTTGAATCTCTAGAGTTAGTTAGAGTGAGTGTTGGTATGCAGCAATTATTATTATTTTTAAAAGCTACCTAACCTAACCTACCTAAGTATAAGGTCCTAGGCACCAGTAATTTGCGGGTCGGCGGGGGATTGGAATTCGCTTCCTTCATCTGTATTTCCTGAGATCTACGATCTAGGTGCCTTCAATATAAGAGTGAATAAGCTATTACTGGTTCAGTGAGCTTCACTTTAGGCTCGGTCGCCGCTTCCCATCAGGCGAGACTAAGGTCAGTAGTAATTTAAAAAAAATCGTGGCTCACACATCTCCGAGTAAATTCACACACCCCGAACTAACTAGACGGAAAATTACGTGTAAAGATGTCATAGTCAAACAGCGTCCTTTCTTTTAGAATAGAATATAAATCATTTATTTCGAGTAACACACGACTCATAGATGAAATATGTCAGTGATTTTATTTACTATAATAACTTATGTTAGTGTTAATTTATTATTATTATTATACAATATATGGTCTGTTGGAGATATGTATCTCGCAACAGTGCCTCACATACGGACAGTCAAGCCTGTCCGCTGCAGAACGCAGGCTGGGGTTGGGACTGGCGCGCGCTCGGCGCCGGCGCACCAGGGATGCGCGGCGCTTGCGTATAAAAGCAATCCATGCGCGCTTCAGCAAAACATCCCCGATGCGCTACAGAAGAGGGGCAGCCGCGCCAGCACCCGGGACGCGTTGTTGTATCGGACCCGGAGGGCCCCATAGGCCCGCTGCGTATAATGCACCCATAAACTGCACGTCTACAGGGAACAATACGCTCTAAAAAGAGTTAATTTCACATCCCTAGTACAGCGTGCTAACTTACGCGCAATCATGTTAACCCTCACCGACAGGGCCCTCCGTTCGCGCTCCTATCCATGTTGTCGTTTAGATCCGAGGTGACAACATGGCCTAATTATTTGAAAGATCCCACGCTTTCCAGCGGACTACCATACAAATAGTTGGGAAGTACCTCGGGTATCCGATAACCAGTGGGCTCAAACACCATGTACTGCGATTTACCTACATTGTACTTTAGCCCATATTTTGGATGGCGTATGTCTCACAAATGTTCAAAAAAATTCGCATACCACAAGCAGATGCTTCTTTGATCAATGGTTTGTTTGAGTTGAACATCTTAGGAATCGCAATAATACCTTGCTATTTTCCAAATTTGGCAGTGGAAAATCACTTAAGTTAAGTAAAAGTTAAGTTTAAGGGTCAATTTCGGCAATCGAGGGTCGGAAATGTAATGTAATTATATAGAAAACGATGTTCCACAACCTTGAAAAAATCACACAGCTAGCTAATGAGTTTTACTTCTTCTTAAAACATTCGAATTTAAGATAATGCTTATGGATGAGCGTAAAAAAAAACAGAAAATCACTAAAAACGTGTAAATCGCACTCCCGTTTTGTAACAACTGACTCGTAAGTATCAAGAATTATTAAATGAATTTTATCAAATAATTAAGTTAAAACTATAAACAAGTTCTTGGAATCTTCATTTCTTAATAAATATTATATACTTATTTCGTGTAAAAAAAACAAAGTTGCCCAATTTTTACGCTCAAAATGTTCATTGGAGCGGCCGGCCCACTACGAGTGCGACCGCTCGCGGCGGCGGCGTTCAGCCTGGTTCAGTCGGCCGCGTGCCTCCGAAGCAAGAGCACGTCGCTTTGCGCCGCATTGACAGATCGCGACCGAACCGTCTACTTACACAAAATCAGTGCACAGTGGTTCAAAAGAAAATTATTCTTATGTTCATTGATTAACATATTGAAATAACGTAGAACTAAACAACATGCTTATATTTTCCTCGTATTGTACATGTATTTCTGTTCCTTATGTTTGGTTTGATCATAAAAAAGGCTTTCGTATGTCCGGTTGTCCGGCTGTCCCCTCTTTAGGTTGCATCTCTCAACAGATTCTCGTGAAATTTTGTAGGTGAGTTCGATATTTAACTATAGGGCAAAAATGCTTTCGTATGTCCGGTTGCCCGGCTGTCTCCTCTATAGGTCGCATCTCTCAACAGATTCTCGTGAAATTTTTTGAGCGAGTTCGATATTTAACTCCCTCCTAGCGTTATTCCCGGTTGTGCCCCTAAAGGAATCCGGGGTCCGCTTTGACACCCAATCCCAAGAGTTGGCACTAGGTTTACGAAAGCGACTGCCATCTGACCTTCCAACCCAGAGGGATAACTAGACTAGACCGACTAAACTAGATTAGACCGGTTTCCTCACGATGTTGATTTCGATATTTTACTATACCCCTCTATAGGTCGCATCTCTCAATAGATTCTCGTGAAATTTTGTGAGCGAGTTCGATATTTAACTATAGGGCAAAAATGCACTCGAATGTCTGGTTGCCCGACTGTCCGGCTGTCCCCTCTATAGGTCGCATCTCTCAACACATTCTCGTGAAATTTTGTGAGCGAGTTCGATATTTAACTATAGGGCAAACATGCTTTGGTATGTCCGGCTGTCCCCTCTATAGTTCGCATCTCTCAACAGATTCTCGTGAAATTTTGTGAGCGAGTTCGATATTTAACTATAGGGCAAAAATGCTTTCGTATGTCCGGTTGCCTGGCTGTCCGGCTGTCCCCTCTATAGGTCGCATCTCTCAACATATTCTCGTGAAATTTTGTGAGCGAGTTCGATATTTAACTATAGGGCAAACATGCTTTGGTATGTCCGGCTGTTCCCTCTATAGTTCGCATCTCTCAACAGATTCTCGTGAAATTTTGTGAGAGAGTTCGATATTTAACCATAGGGCAAAATGCTTTCGTATGTCCGGTTGCCCGGCTGTCCGGCTGTCCGGCTGTCCCCTCTATAGGTCGCATCTCTTAACAGTCTCGTGAAATTTTGTGGGTGAGTTCGATATTTAACAATAGGGCAAAAATGCTTTCGTATGTCCGGTTGCCCGGCTGTCCCGCTGTCCCCTCTATAGTTCGCATCTCTCAACAGATTCTCGTGAAATTTTGTGAGCGAGTTCGATATTTAACTATAGGGCAAAAATGCTTTCGTATGTCCGGTTGCCCGGCTGTCCGGCTGTCCCCTCTATAGGTCGCATCTCTCAACATATTCTCGTGAAATTTTGTGAGCGAGTTCGATATTTAACTATAGGACAAACATGCTTTGGTATGTCCGGCTGTTCCCTCTATAGTTCGCATCTCTCAAGAGATTCTCGTGAAATTTTGTGAGCGAGTTCGATATTTAACTATAGGGCAAAAATGCTTTCGTATGTCCGGTTGCACGGCTGTCCGGCTGTCCCCTCTATAGGTCGCATCTCTCAACAGTCTCGTGAAATTTTGTGGGTGAGTTCGATATTTAACTATAGGGCAAAAATGCATTCGTATGTCCGGTTGCCCTTCTGTCCGGCTGTCCCCTCTATAGGTCGCATCTCTCAACAGATTCTCGTGTAATTTATGAGCGAGTTCGATATTTAACTATAGGGCAAAATGCTTTTTATCTCCGAATGTCCGGCGGTCCCCGTGTGCGTTGCGGTGCGCGGGCTTCGATCGTTGTGAGAGTAGCGCTAAAAACCTAAACTTCGTTCGGTCCGGCTCCGAAACCGGCCCTTAATACCGGGAATACGCATTGTACAGATGTTAGAAACCTAGTAACCGTCATATACAATAACAACGTCGTTAGAGCTTTTATTTAGCCAGTATATAACGTATAGATTCTAACATATTCAATCTTTATAGAAAGAAATCACAGATCCTATGACCTGTGATTCAAGGCTATCCATGTAACGACTTCCCAACTATTTGCAATACGTTTTCAAACAAAAACTCGTTTTCTCCCAGGTGAAAGCCGACCCATCCTCGGAGTCCACCCGTCGCCTGCAGGCGGCCGGCGCCGAGGTGATCCGCTCCACCGACAACCTGGTCCGCGCGGCGCGCAACGCCATGCACTGCGAGGAGGAGAGGAGCCTGGTGCTCAACCGACGCATGGTCGGGGGCATCGCGCAGGAGATCGACGCCAGGTCAGTTGCTGGTGACACGACTCGGGAGCCACTGTGCATATGAGCGCCAGGCATCGCAGTCCATGCGTCTTCCCGGAAGTATCTGACTCTACCATCGTTTTATATTTTAGGAGTAAGCTTTTTCGTTAAAACAATATGTTCCTTTTCCCTCAGTACACTCATCCATCCCATTTACGCCCCAACAGTGGACTAGCCCAACCTAATTCGCAAATTAAAATGATCCACTCCGGCTCTTCGCTGTCAGTCAATATATTTAATAAAATCCCAAAAAGAATCCAGGAAGAACTAGTATATACAGATTTAAAATACAAATAAAACGATACCTGATTGGCAAAGCTTTTTATTCCGTCCAAGAGTTCATAAAAGGGCAATAAGTTATAGTGATTTTTCATATTAATGTGTTTTTACTTTTGTTACTGAATGATTTAGTTTTAGTCAATAGGTACCTAGTTCTCGTTACGTTGCTATACCCTAGCAGGGTTGATGTTGAGACTGTATATAGTTTTAAGACCACATGTACACACATGGAACGCAATAAACACAGAAATTTTATTAAGTTCTATATTGTTTACACAGCACGTGAAGGCATTTTAACGGAGCTTGTCATATGGCGAGAACGATTTCGACGAACGAATTCTCTAAGGTTGTTTTTGAGTAGGCCTGCTGTCGACAAATAAATGCGTTTTCCAAATAAACATGCCTACTCAACAATTTGCGAAATAATAATTTCCTAAATTTCTCCCCCAGATCCGAGATACTTCGCATCGAGAAGGAGCTAGAAGAAGCTAGAGGCCGCTTGAACGCGATCCGTCAGGCGAAGTACAAGATGCGCGGCGCGGACACGTCCGGAGACGAAACGGACACTGACGTCACGTTGGGAAGGTTGCCCGCCAGGTAATCAATATACTTGTACATAATAGGGTGTCTATAGTGTTGCAAATTTGCATTAAATTTTCCGCTATTTGCAAAATAGCAAAGCAATATTGTTCTCGTAACTTATATTAATTTTAATAGACTTGTGCTTTGAGAAGAACATAGGCCTTTAAGAGGGACCGTCATTTTAAAGAACCACATACCCTACTAGTTTTGACTGCATGTGTTGAGTATATTAGTATGCCAGATGATGTTCGTTTTATAGCCATTAGTGACCATGAAAGAGCACAGTTTAATATGTGTACCTACTCGACTATCCATCCTTGCGAATAACAAAAATATGTTGCACTACAAAAATAAATTCAAGTGTGCTCGTATTTTACTAATAATTCACAAATTCACCCAACCTCTTATTTTCAGACCGCGCACTCCAAACAGCAGCTACATAAACACAACGTACAGCCCCAACAGCACTTACTCAGCGCACAACACACAAAACACTACCAACATAAGCCATCACATCTCGCATCTCGACCAATCCATACACGGCCCGACCAGCCCTGGCTACGGTCAGAACTACAGTCAGACCAATCAGAACGTATCACACGGCCAAGTTCCGACCAGCCCCGGCTACCATCAGAACTACAGTCAGACCAATCAGAACATGTCTCAAAGTCAAGTTCCGACCAGCCCCGGCTACGGTCAGAACTACAGTCACACGCAGAACGTACACGGTCAGAATATCTCTCATACTTCACACTCGAGCAACGGTTATTCCACACTCGAAAGAAAACACGATGAGAAGCAGTACACCGTTCAGAGCCCGACGTTTTCTAGCTTCAGGCCGCAGGAGGAGCCGAAGCAGAACTACGAAGGATTCACCACTCGGTAAGCGCTCGACCACACCGTTTGATTGCGGGAGGAAGGGGGGGGGGGGGGGTGAAGTGTCACGGATAAATGGATATATTACTAGAGGTATGACAATTGTTCGGTGTTGTACCGTTTTTATATTAGTCAGAAAAGCTATCGATGTCGATAAAAAACCTATGTGGTGATAGACACAGGCATTGAAAGCACCTAAAGCTGATCAAATAATCTTAATGAAGTTTTAATATATGAATAATAAAGTTGTATAGTTTTTTACAATTTATAAATTGAAACGAATAAATATCTAGTAGAAATATGACCATTTATCTCAAATGACACAAAATACTAAAGAAAATCGCGAAACTAACATTTTACATTTTTCTAATTTACAAATGCTTTTTTACACGCTACCATTGGATCACCAGAAGATAACGCCCTGTATATAACACCATAACAACACGGACACTTAACAATACTGTATAATGGAGATTTGTAACTCATGTCCTTTGTAAAGGACATGGATGATTTTGTACTTTTTATAACACATTCGTGCCAGGGTCATTTTTGTAAGCGACATAATTAAATGTCTCTTGCATTTAAGACGAATATTTTGAAATGCATTAAGTGATAATAATTTACTTAAACACTGATAATTTTAGAAGTGCCTTTACACTACAATTATGATGTGCCTAAAATACATTGGTATAGTTATTTTAAGGGTTTTTGATAAGGTTTTCAAAATTTTATATTACAAAATTATTGTTTAGGGAAACCGTTCGTTTTTAAACTATCCTCGAATATTAGACAAATTATTAGCAAGGGTACTTTTAGAAATGAACAAAGCATTTATTAAGGACATTACTTTATCTCTTATTTCTAAGTAATACTCTTAGAAGAAGAGTTCAAAGTAATGGCATTAAGAATACACAACTTTTTGAAAAACACTTTCATTCGTTGTGACATTCAACATTATTTTACACAAAGTATTGTGCTCATTTTACTTAACAATTGGCTTCTAAAGTTTTAATTACAAAACAATTTTGACATCATCTCACAGTAACAAATCACCTATCATTCTAACTTTTCACTCGAATGCACAATACTTAAGTGTGATAGAGACGAATGCTATATGTGTCATATATGTGTCTAACATTACAAAAGTGTGGTATTATTCTCGAATAGCTTATTCAAAACCTAGTATAAGTTAGACGTAAGACTATGTACTCTTATCATAAGCATGGCTTTGCGCTTGCTTTCTTCTGAAAGAGCAAATATTGGATTCTCAATTGTTCTTTAGAAAGGACACTCTTGACTCGACGCTGTACTTTCTATAGGACAAATGGGAAAAACCCTAAGTTTGCTTATTTTATAATTGAAAATTGTTGTATTACTAGTTTTCTGCATTTGTAATCTATCATTTAAGTTAAATCTAATGGATAGCCAGCAAGGCTTCAATTTAGAAGGTAGTTTAAAATAGATCACCTACACTTCTGAAAAGTTTGCTGCCTAAAACCGACAAAGCTATGCCGAAAGCTAATAAAGTGTTATTCAGCATCAACCCACACCGCAGACCGGTGCTTCCTCTGTGTAGTTCTAGAAGATTCTAATCTGTGTCAGATCTATCTGTATACCGTTATATTTCAATTTACAGAAGCAGAAATGACAGAACGGTGCCGTAAGTTGTACAGAAAAATTAAAGCTCACTTCGCGATTCGCGTTTCTAATCTTGTTTGAATGAAATGACGTATACTTGTGACTATTTGAGTTGGCCGAATAGCATCGCATTCAAAAAGCAACTCTACCGTCCTAGGAAGAAGTTTCCAATTCCAATGACAGCTTTATTAAAAAGTCGGCCACGTTAAATAATCTCAATCGTACTGGCATTTTGTACAAGTGAGTGGTGACGCGAATTGTGACTTTATAAAGTTTTACCGTGTGGTTGGCGTCAGATATTATCAATAACCTAATAGTATAGAAGCTTTACTATTATTCCCTATTGTATTCTTTCATCTTGACATTATTCTGTTAATATTTTTTCTAGAGAATAAAACGTATTTTTGCCTCACTACCTTCTTCTACGTAGTATATATGTCTTCTAGCCGCTCAATGTCCTATTAAAAGGCATCATCCTATTCAAAGGAATTTATGATTCTAAATTGGAACAAAGTTGCTTTTGTTTTAAAATAAAACAAACTTCTCCATTTCCTACTACAGTTGATTACAATTTCATTGCCAATTATTCTTGTATGCTTTTACGAAAACAGCTATTTACTAAAAACATATTCCACTGCCTATCTTCTTTCAAGCCTTTTTTCTGTATATAATGAGAATTATAGTTAATTGACATTACATCAATTTTTTTAAGTGTTAAACTTCTAATTCAGCCCTCTGATGTCTGACGCCAAGTATCCAGGCCGCTTACCTCGCGTTTTGAAATCGCCATATTGTGTGACAATCCTACAGCAAGGTACCTTACGACCAACTTACTCATCTAATAATCCTTTTTTTTATAATTCTACCTCGGCTCGATTTTTATTTAGGTACTTAGCTAATAGTACATATTTGTAGGCATACAGCATTTGTCATTAGCTGTTGACTCAAGTCAATAAAAGGTCGACAACGCGCCCTGTTACAATAAGGCAGCCTGTTTGTTTGCCACCGTCGTGGTATCATAAAAACTTGGCAATATTGTCACTTGTCAAAATAATTTCTAATCTAAAAGAGATCTTTACTGTATTTATGTTATGATATAAAACGTAGATCCTAGAACGACAGGGTAAAATTCTTATATGCCGGAAACCATAGTCTAAAATCGTCGGATTTTCATGTATTTGCCTAAAAACTATAGAGAGGGTATTAACTGAGGAAAACGACTTCTTTTTCTGTCTCATTTTTCACTGAGAGTGTGAAAGATAAATCGAAGTGTTAGGGTCCTTTTCTGTATAGCAAGGCTATCACTGGACAGCCCGCGAGCTGTGTTGCCGTCTCTTTCTAAGTGGTTTATTTAGAAAGAGACTGATTGTCTATCTCGCCGCGACACAGCTCGAGATAGCCGTGCAGGACAACATTTTCTCGGTTAATACTCTCTAAGCGGTGCTAGACACGATGTATTTTAAACACTAGTGCCTAAATCTGGCCTTATGACAAGGATATACATAGATTTTTTTTTATTTTTTTTAAACCTATCCTTCTATACTAATCAAATGTTGATAATAATTAATAGAGCAAGGTACCTTGTTAGGATTCGGCATACGCTTGCCCGCGGACCATCGTTCTGTACATATTCCATGTTTTACAGCATCCCTTTAGCTTTTGACAGTTTTGAAACCAACTGTGACGTGTTTGGCCCGAGTGCGGGTTTTATAATGTTCACTAATGCTCTTTAAAATTAAAATTATAACATGCCTTCAAAATTACAACTTTTCCCACTCCTAACTTTGCCCATTGAACAGCTGAACTGCCGTATAAAGTGAGTTCAGATATCTATTAAAACGCTTATTTGAGTAACTAGTTGGCAATCCATTTTTTATAGCAATTCCAACCTGCGTTACAAAATATACAATTTTATTGACTTCCAACTGAAACTGTCGATTATCACTTGGTGGCGATGTTATTAAACGAGTCCTCGTTTCCATATACTTCTGTAGCAAGCATTTGCAATTTCTATAATAAACTTTTTTTTAAATACTTACCTACACAAATTATTTCTAAACACCTTATCATTTAAAGTCGAACAACTCAATGGGCAAAGTTGTACCCCAGGGCAAAGTTGCGTTAATATGTTTAATACCCGCCCTAAATTACCTAATCGCAACTAATTTTCTATTTAACCTGCATGGGGTGACTAATAGGAGCATGGAAGAAACTGTAACCGTGCGATCGCTGCGACTACCTGAGGTCCGAACTGCTGTGCTCGTGGACGAGAAGACGGGGGACAGGACGGGGGACAGGGACGGGGACAGGATATACTACAGGCGGGAGAAGCCGCCACCGCCACCGCGACGCGCGTCCTTGCTAAAGTATGAGGCGGCAAGTTAAATTGGGTTGGTTGAATCATTTTTCGAGCACCGGGGGTAGCCATCGCACCATCACCTGACGGCTGGTGGCTAAACTATCATGACCATTATGACTTTTTTATAGTATTTATCTCTTATAAACAAACAAGGCTCACTACTAGAAGAAATTACATCTGGCCGTAAGTATGCTAATTGGCAGTGTTCCGTTCCAAAATTGATCCAGCGGAACAGAAGTTTGGTTGGCTGTTTTGTGTATTGGACGTTGATTCTTGGTTGTATCTGTATTGAACTAAGATGAACATATAATGAAAACGGGTCACTCGCGTTTTTAAGGTCGAAAATCGCTCGACATGCTTTCGATTCGGGGTTCTTACTCATGAGCACACGCATTGCCGGCGTAACCTTAATTACCTGTAACTGTCCAATTTGTAATTGTCACTAACCAGTCAACCAGCGCAGCGAAACTACCATAAATAAACTCCCGTCTTTGACACAAACAATTATTTGAAAACAAATCGGTAATTTACAGAAAAATCATAATTGTCATAATAATTTAGCAGTGCCGCCGTCGTCTGCACCAAAACATTTGGCTGTCAAAAGAAATTGCTAAAGTCGACCATCCACAGTCCAGCAGGCAACAACGCTCGCCACTCCGCGTGACAGAGACGGCTGTAGCCTCGCACACCGCTTTTAACTGTAACTAATGCATGCCCTTCCGGTGACGGCTAACATCCGGTCATCAACTAATGACAGAAAACATTACAGCTACGAAACACGACTCTACGACACTCCGCGAGTATCCAAGACAGAAGAACAAAGGCACTCCGAATCCAGCATCTATAAGAAGGAATTCGGCTACGATGCACCAAAACTAACCTCCCCTCTGAGCCCGAAGTTTAACGCTAGAGACCTCAAGTTTGATGATAAAGAACACTTATACTCGACCCTCAAAAAACCGCTCGACGGCGTTGGACAGAGCTTCTCCGAACACCAGAAATCTACGGAAGCGATCCCAGGCGGGACCAAGCAGACAGAATTCACGGTCAAAAGCGAATCTTACCAGAGCTACCCTAAAACTGAATACATCAAGACCGAGACTAAGTCGCCTTTCGTGACTTCAACGCCTTCGAAATTCGAAAAGTCTGATTACCATTCTGAATACAAGCAGACTTCTACAGACCTGGTAAAGGCGGCAACGCCCGACTATGACAGGATAGCCTCGCCGTACGGCAAAGAGGTCAACAGCTACGGAGGCCCGAACTACATGGAGGAAACGACGACTGAAGTTAAAGAGATACCGAATGGCACACAGAAAGTCACCACCACTAAGATCTACAGTTCGTCTCCTGTCAATCTGACCACTACGAATACTAAATACGAACCAGTCAAGCTTGAGGGTATAGATGAGCTGTCGAAATCCTTCGACAACGACAGTCGTTACAGCACTCTGGACTCTCGCTTCAACACATTAGAGTCCAAACTCAGCTCAGACACAAGCCGCTCCTTCATGCGACCTTCAGATTTCCAAGAGCAAACTATAAAGAAGGACTTGACGAAAGAGTTAGATAGCTTGGACAAGAAGTTCTCCAAGTCCACGATAACCTCGGAGACCATAGAGAGGAAGAGCGTGATGACCAGCTCGCACAAGTCGGAGAGCAGTTCCACCACCACGAAGAAGTTCGGCAACTTCTAAGGTTCGTTGGTTGCTTGGTAGTTAGAGCCGGTTTTATTGTTGATTTTATCGTTTTTGTGAGCCAGATTATATTTTTAACGTTATAACGGCGACTTACGCAGACCTTACGAGCCATTTATGTACGTTAGTGCCGCACCGATGTAACAAGGCATGGGATGATGAGACTTAGTAAAAAGACCACGAATGTCTAAGAAAAAAACAAAATACATAGACCCGTTTATTTTTATGAAGGTGGAGTCTCCCTTGTACAGCTGCTAATTTGCGAAAAGACTCATAAGGTCTAGCCCGGAACTTCGCTAAAAAATACACTATTTCGAAAATGCATATGTTCATGGGCACACACAATTAAGTGGACTATTTGCTCGTTTGCCTACTCTATTCCTTAAAAAATGCTTTAAGAAGTTGTTAAAATATAATCTGGCTTAATTTTTCTTCGATTTTAAATGTAAATCAAGTATTTCGGCTTTAGCAATAGAATCGGCACAATGGCTTAGATGTTGTGTTTGTCAACTTGGATAGAGGTAGTAGCTTGTAGTCCGTTCAGATGTAACATTGTTAGTATACAATCTTACTATCTGAACTATAAGGGTATTCTAGTATGTCGCTTACGTGACGCTATTTTACTGAAATGATAGATTTTTGGTCTGATAACATTACATCAGATTCTCAAGATTATACGGTGTCTGCTCGTCAGGCAGGCCGTATGCTTTATAGCCACCATCGTGATTTTAAAAAAATTGAGTAAGCGCTCCCGTGACCGTCGTAAGCGACATTCTTATGGAATACCATAGTAGCAATGCGCGTGGATTAACCAAAACTAGTCCTTATAGCTAAGGTAATAGAGTGACGCGTTACGCAAAACTAGTACGGCATTTGTGTGTGCATTAAAATGAAATGGATTCTTATGATATATGTGAACGCACGTTGAAATTTAAATATATATTTAAAATATTAAAATATAATAAATTATGTCTCGAAGATTTTATGTTTAGTTTTAAAACTGCCTTAATGTCTCGATATCGTGTCACAGTTAAGTCGTTTTTGGTTCCTTAAGTTCATTGAAAAATATTATGGGTTAGTAGCAGTTATTTTTGCTGTAAATGCACACGAATATAGCAGGAAAACGTGGCCAGTGTCCTGTACAAACTTTTATTAAAATACTGTAGAATCTAAGGAAGAAAAAAACGACTTAACAGTAAAGTTCAGGGTACTTACATGTATATACAATGTTCAATAAATATCTAACTGTGGTTACATATTTTAGAAACGTCGGATTTTCATGTATTTGCCTATAAACTATAGAGAGGGTATTAACTGAGGAAAACGTTCAAACTTCTTTTTCTGTCTCATTTTTCATTGAGAGTGTGAAAGATAAATCGAAGTGTTAGGGTCCTTTTCTGTAAAGCAAGGCTATCACTGGACAGCCCGCGAGCTGTGTTGCCGTCTCTTTCTAAGCGGTTTATTTAGAAAGAGACTGATTGTCTATCTCGCCGCGACACAGCTCGAGATAGCCGTGCAGGACAACATTTTCTCGGTTAATACTCTCTAAGCGGTGCTAGACACGATGTATTTTAAACCCTAGTGCCTAAATCTGGCCTTATGACAAGGATATACAAAGAATATTGTTTCCATTTGAAAATTCTATGAGAGTTGATGTTTTTGTGGAGATTATTATTCGGACTGGGAGCGGAGTCAAAAAATAACAAAAATGTAATAAAAGTCTGGTTTTGGAGTAATAACTAAACATGAAATAATAGATAACACTAACTTTTAAACAATAAACTACTTAAACAAAACATTAACGTGATAAAATTTACCGTTAAAATAAGTAAACACGTTTTAAACCTTAATACCTTCTGGTAAATGTTATACCCAACCTTTTAAAAAAAGCCACAATTAATAAACTCTAAACACGTCTTTATATTTCGTAAAATCCGTCATGCCTTATATAGAACGTGCGAAAGAAAAGTATCTCGACAAGCATAATCCTTTTTTCTGTGGCAGTCAGTTAAAGAGAAGCCGAATATATTCCGTGATATTGTTATTGGATATGTGATCCTTTTAAGATGTTTTGGAAATATACACGAAGCTCCTAGTCGACTCACGAAGTCTAGCACTTCGTGAGTCGACTAGGACCCTCTGGGCACCTTATACGTATGCCTTAAAAGTATATGATATTATTAAAAAATTTATTAAATATGAATTTATAAAACAGGGCAGCTGACGAGGGCGTGGCATATAAAATAACAAGTAAAATATATGTATGATCTCTGAAACGATTATAGTTCCAATTACTCGTAGGTGTTTTTATAACATTTCGTTTAATTTAGAAGACCTAATTACAATTTAAATGTTTATTCTGAAAGCGTCTAGCTTTGAGGCGGAAAATTGTTTTCTAAATTAGTACCTTAACTGACTAGTGATACTAGTACGTATTTCTTTAAATTATAAATATATTAGCCCATACAGGTTATAATAATATGTATAAGAATAAAAATGAGTAAAAGTATGAAATGTCTTGCCAGATATATTATTCGACACTGGTTTGTGAATGAGATAGCTCTAACTCATATAATCTTTGACCTAAGTAAATACTTAACTTGAATACTAAATAGCTAAACAGTCACCTGTATTCTTCGCATTCCATATTTTAGTAAATAAAATCTATACATATAAATAATTTAATAATTGCAATATGTTGTTGTTAAAGCCATAAAGAACAAAATGAAATTACCACGCCCTCTTTTTGAGCCAAAACCAAATGTGCCATTAAACGTATTTATTTACATCTGTGCCTTTGAAAACAAATAAAAGCCTTCGATAATGTCTTAAAATATATTTTAAAAAAAGCGTAACGTCAAGTTTAACTAATGTTACTTCTGCTATAATGTTTATGTAATATTATATCAAATGTACCTTAAAACTATGTAAAAGTGCCATGAATAAACAACCATACTGTGTATATATATTATTGATGTGATTGTAGTTGGGTGCAAAATTAACATGTAAGGCAAAGCTCAGGCGTCCATACAAAATGTATGAGCGCTTGAGCTCTGGTTAATGCTTGTATAAACTATATTAAGTACTAATTATTGTAACAGGTAGCTTATGTAGTCTCAGATACTTCGATCTATATAGATATGTCGTTATAATAGTCTTGATATTAATATTTACCCATGAGGTATTTTGGTCATAATGCTTAAATATATTTATAGATTCTAATTAGTAGTTTTATAAGCATTTATGTGGCAGAGTCTCATTTGAAGCCTCATAACTAAGGTAACGGCTTTTTAGCGTTTCTGAGATTATGACTTATGACTAATTATGCTTATACTTATGATTTCAATGTAAACAAATTATGACATATGATTTATTTTTTATAGAAAAGTAATGGCGACGTCCACCGTGGTCTGAAGATCCTGTTATGTTTTTGTGCCTTTCGCTTGGAATGTATATGCACGCTTAAATATATACGGACACAATTCAAAAATTATAATTATTTTTACTATAGTGACGTGAAGATTTATTTATAAGAGTAGCTATTTTGAATTAGGTGTATATCGTTAAGCGTGTGAAATATTTTTGTATAATAAATATATATATTAATATAAGGAGCCCGCGACAAGCGACACGTCCACTGGAGGTAATATAACACCAATCATGTTAGATTTATGTCTATAACATAACTTTATGTATTCATATAATATGCATTAACTTTACTCAGTATATTAGGCGTTAGTTATATATACTGTATGCGTCAAATATATAAAGCGTCAAACGCGTATAAATAGATACAAAATATAAAATATTTTGTTCATAAAACTGTAATGTATGACGATTTGGCGCTAAATATTTATGGCGCCCAGTGTATATTTGTCGAGTCAACAAACTAATAACAAAACACAAGTTTTGTAGCCAAGTTTGTAACAATTATGGCGTCTATGCGTCAGGCTAATCTGGTGTCTTATTAATATAGTTACGACTATGTAATCTTTAAATATAATATATGTACCGTGTAGATATATGCTTGCGTGCGGGCTGTATGCCTGCTATTATAAATATTATATTATTATGATATACTTTGTTTTTGAAGTTTTATTTAAAATACATTAAATCTACTACAAATGTAATAAGTCTCGATCGCATACAGTTCTCACGCGATTAACACATTTTTGATACTTCTTTATTATTATAAAGTAACCTCTATAGGGAAAACCAAATAAAATCACTAATAATTATTGTTTTGTTTAAATCGCTTTCGATTTTATAAGTTTATCGTTTGAGGCCGGAGGCGCCCCCTGGAGGGCTTTCTGTGTAACGTTACATTATGGGTGTAATAAATAACTAATTGTATTCCTTGTTTTATTTCCACCTAAATTACCAAATGGAGTATACAAATATACATCAAAACATAACTACACACGATGATGTAATATAAAAAATAAGGTAGATGAAATATTAGCAATCCAAAAGCCTCACACTAAAACTGAATTGCACGTTGCACCAGCTTGCCTCAGTTTCGCGTCGTCAATGGAAACGTATAAACGTGTCTCAGCTGTTAGATTTGGTGGCCATTTTTAAACACGGAATTTCGTAGACAACGTGTCTACCTCTTTTTGATATTACATCATTGACTACACATATTAACCTAATCCTTTTTTGGCAAATTAAAAAAACGCGCATACGCGAGGGTTTGCGTTTCGTAGAGCAAAGAGGTTTACAAAAAATTCTAAAAATGAGTGTTTTGCAACATGCACTATAAAAAAAGGGATATTGTTAAAACCTTTTAAGACTGCGCCGAGCATAATCGGCAAAAACGGCAGTCACCGTTTCGACGGTGGAGTTCACAATTCTTTACAATAAAATATAAATTATATGTAATTATAATCACAAAGAGTGAGTTTACAATAATAAACTATAAATATTCTCAAATCATCTACAGTTTAATAAATACAATTCCGTAAAGTTGCACAAAAAATGAGAAGAACGTGTGTCGTCGTTTAGGTAAAATTGAATAAAAATAAATATACTTTAGTTTCATAATCCTACTCAAACGAATCTCCAATGTATCAACTACAAAAGAATCCAATCCTAACATTTCAAAGTGCTTTGGTTATTTACTTATGATTTTTTAAAAACGCCCTTCAAATCCGCCATATAAAATTACTATGGAACAAAATGATGAAATATAATACGCGAGCAACGCATGACATATTCAGTCACCCCCGAGAGCTCAGAGAGAGAGCACGTCTCAATGCGGCGCTGTGACACTTAAAAATACTTCGATGTCAATTGTGTATGAATACAGCAGTAATACGCAGCAAAACAGGGTAAGTATTATTTTTGATATTATAA
Source organism: Epinotia bilunana (assembly GCA_947049275.1). Classification (NCBI taxonomy): domain Eukaryota; kingdom Metazoa; phylum Arthropoda; class Insecta; order Lepidoptera; family Tortricidae; genus Epinotia; species Epinotia bilunana. The sequence continues at coordinate 800,885 of OX346278.1, forward strand.
GCTTCTAAGCAGGTCGATCACGTAACGCATTGTACGCGCGTCAGTTTAGATCTAAATGTCAATTTTTATATGGAAAAATGAGACTTGTATCTACCTGACGCGCGTTCGAAACGTTACGTGGTTGCCCCTCAGTAGCAACGAGAACTGATGGCGAGGGTCTCATGACGGAGCCGGAAGATGGCTGGTGGAACTCTATGATGGAAGGGGCTAAGATAGTCGAGTTTGGGCTCGTTTGCTTTGTTATCGTCAGTACTTACCATTAAACATGACGGCGAGGGTCTCATGACGGAGCCGGAAGATGGCTGGTGGAACTCTATGATGGAAGGGGCTAAGATAGTCGAGTTTGGGCTCGTTTGCTTTGTTATCGTCAGTACTTACCATTAAACATGATGGCGAGGGTCTCATGACGAAGCCGGAAGATGGCTGGTGGAACTCTATGATGGAAGGGGCTAAGATAGTCGAGTTTGGGCTCTTTTGCTTTGTTATCGTCAGTACTTACCATTAAACATGATGGCGAGGGTCTCATGACGAAGCCGGAAGATGTCTGGTGGAACTCTATGATGGAAGGGGCTAAGATAGTCGACTTTGGGCTCGTTTGCTTTGTTATCGTCAGTACTTACCATTAAACATGATGGCGAGGGTCTCATGACGAAGCCGGAAGATGGCTGGTGGAACTCTATGATGGAAGGGGCTAAGATAGTCGAGTTTGGGCTCGTTTGCTTTGTTATCGTCAGTTCTTACCATTAAACATGATGTCGAGGGTCTCATGACGAAGCCGGAAGATGGCTGGTGGGACTCTATGATGGAAGGGGCTAAGATAGTCGAGTTTGGGCTCGTTTGCTTTGTTATCTTGAGTACTTACCATTAAACATGATGGTGAGGGTCTCATGATGAAGCCGGAAGATGGCTAGTGGAACTATATGATGGAAGGGGCTAAGATAGTCGATTTCAAACTCAAGCTCGTTAGCTTATTCCTGTATAGTCTCTATAGTCAGTTATTAAATCAAAAAAATATTAGACAGGTATTTCTTATTTTTTCAATTAAAAAAAAAGTACTGAAGATATAGCCCGTTAAATTTCCGCGTGACGTCACGCCGTGCCACACTTTTTACCACAACTGACGTCACGAGTCCGCAGCTCTGAACTTTGACGTGCTTTTTCTGTATTTTTTTTTCCTTGACAAAAGAAAACATACGTGTCCAACATTTAGTGATAAATGATAATAGAGGAAACATTTAACATATTGATGGTGCACCAACTATTTATTGTTTTAGTTAAGGGGTTAAGTACCCGAGGTTTTCATCGATTTTTGCCGAGTTATAATCGTATCTCCTACTTTTGCACTACAAATAGAATTATAAGTCTAACGGCTATCGGTTTTAAACATTGTCTTAAAACACTTATTTCGTGAAAGATTACTACTACACTACACTATTGACATGAAAGATCTAACATAATACGAAATCTACAAATGAGTTCGTCTATGACGTCTCTGAAAACGTGTCTAGGGTTTTCAATTTAAACTAATTAACACAAAAGTTATGGCCAGAAAACCAGTTTTTTGGCCTATAATTGTTCAACTTTTATGCCAAATACCTCGAAAACAATGAACTTTGAAGTAAATATGGGATACTATATTGCTTAAAGCCGTTGTTCTTAAGCTATAAAAGACATTAGAAAACTAAGGGATTCAGATCGAAGGTCATTGGCGTATCGTATGGGAGCCCCTTAAAATGGGAAGACGCAAGGAAAGATATAATACACGTAAAAATGGCCCTAAGTATTTCCACAAACGGCTTCTTGCTTCTATTGCACGAACAAAGAGACAAAATGAATTAGGAATTTCCAATGTAAGTATATATTTTTAAATACTTTTGGCATTATACAAAGTGTAACAAAAACGGGGTATGAACCGATCAAGGGCTTAACAGGTATCGTGTTCTGACCAAAAACCAGAAAAAAAAAATTGACGCGTTTTTTTTACATTTCTATGGAGCTTGTCGCCCCAGTCGGCCAACGCTCCATAGTAAGGTAAAAAAAATCGCGACAGATTTTTTTTTTCTGTTATTTCTTATCATTTTTGGTACAAGCAGATTAAGCAGATTCCCTGTATTAAGCAGATTAGCAGATATTTGGCAGATAATAAGAAATTTCTTATTTTCAATGTACTTATTACTAATTATGTTTTTAGAAATCATCGAATAATCCGATTGGAGTATTGGGAACAAAAAATGAGAATGGAAAAAGTGCAGCGTCCACCCGTCCCGGCACGCAATGAATCTGTGGTAAGGTTTTGTTTTCAAATAATAAAGAGGTTACAATATATTTAACACTAAAGAAACTAGCTAATATCAACATTATCAACATTACTATGTATTGAACTGTTTTTAGGAATCGTCATGTGAGGAAAAGGTCCAGAACGAACATTCCGTGTCAACTAAAGACTTTACAGTAAGTTTAGTTGATTAACATTTTTAGAGTTGATTTTTCAATCTGTAGTCGAGTTTGCATTTGCAACTTACAAAAAAATTCTAAGACATACGGACGGATAGACAGACAGACGGACATGACGAATCCATGGCCAAAATGGCAAAAATGGAAACTTACAATTTTAAATGCTCTACTTAAATTTATATGTAGCACTTGCATCTTATTACAGGAATCTTTTGAAACGGACTCAATGGCCGAAATCGACAATATTTTCACTCAGATATTTTTGCTTTTTTTGGAGAAACAAGAGCTAGCTTTTCGTGGACTTGGCTAGATTGGCTATTTTTTTTGTCTATCCCGTCTAAAGACTGTGCACGTCGCTGCTGATTGCTAATTCAATTGCAACACTAGTCCACCGGTAACACTGCGTTATTATTACTTTGCTTATTTTTTTCTTTTCCTTAGTTAACGGACAAATTTCAATAAAAATAATAATTGCGTTTTGTATTTTATTCCTTATACCATCCACGGTTTTATACGCGGAGTTGAGATTTATTATTAGAGAATGATGAGCTACTAACTTTTAGCTTGTGACCGACCGTACCGATCGAGCGAGCCGGCGGTAGTGTGCGTGATGACGCACACACAGGTGCAAATGCCAAATCGGTGCCCGCGTCAAAAGCTCGGCGCAGTCTTAACCCTTTTCAAGGCCGGTAGTTGAAAAATGACAGACTTTTTTAATGACATTAAAACTAAAAACTTTTTTCCCGGCTACGATGCTTACCTTTTCGAATATCCTGGCCCACAGAGGAGCCGGCGGGTTTTAAGGCTTATGGCAAAAAAATTGGTAGTATCTTCGTATCGTCTAGTGGCTCCCTGGGGGGGGGGGGGCTAGTACGTATTTTTTTATTTCAAGAGTTTATACTTTTGACCGTCCATGCCTTTATTTAACTATTTTGGTTTAAAGAGTATGTTTTGGATTACGGCATTTCAACTTCTAATCACAGAATAATTAATAGTACTGACATGTTGTACGTAGAGGAGTAGAGGAGTGTGTACGTAGTGTAATGTCGCTGCCCATTACGGTGATCTGCATCTTGTCGGTCATCTTGTCGTTCTGGCTGGCGCAGTGGAGCTGGTTGGTGCTGGGTTTTTGGTTGATGCGCTACGGTGATAGTTTTGGCTGGCCGCAATTGTGTGAAACGTGGTGCGGTGTTTATCTTCTTCGCCGCAATGCAGGTCGCCGCGAAGCGACCAGCCCTGGCAGGATCACTATGAAAAATGTCCTGCCAGGCCTGGCAATGTCGCCATGAGATGTTGTACGTAGAGGAGTAAATAATACGACGAGTCTCGGTTATGGAATGAACGCTTTATTAGGAGATACATGGGTTTATATAGGCATATTTACTCTAACAATGATGGTTTACTGTTAATTGGATTTAATGTGAGACATAGTGTCAGGTTCTGAGATGCTATGAAATAGGATAGTTATTCATTAGAAAATGCACTCGTGCGTGAAGCGTCGGTATCTGTTACATTAATGAATGGAGTCATGCTGTACTCCTCACACCTTAGTACCCAAAGGCCTTTATTTGGGCCAATTAGTCTCCTACCAGGCGCGACAGGACAAAGAGGTCGAAAGACGGACCAAAAACGCCTGGAGCAGCTATTGGTCCATGAAACGCCTCATGAAGATACCTGCCACTATCACTTAAACGTAGGCTCATGGACATGTGCATTCTTCCAGTTCTCACTTACGGTGCACAGACTTGGTCGTTGACAGCATCTCAAAAGTCCAAACTCGGGGTTTGCCAGCGAGCCATGGAGCGCAGCATATTAGGTGTCAAATTAATGGATCGTATCCGGAACAACACGCTGCGCTCCAAGACTCAAATAGTCGACGTCGCTCGGAAAGCGGCTAAGTCGAAGTGGGAGTGGGCTGGGCATGTCTGCCGCGTGCCGAGTGAACTGTGGGCCAAAGCCGCCACTGACTGGCAACCCGATAGTTGAAAACGGAGACGCGGCAGGCCTCACCGGCGATGGCGGGACGAGCTAGACTCGTTCTCAAAAGATTGGCCACAAGAAGCTCAGGATCGAAAACACTGGAAACGGAGGGGGGAGGCCTTTGCCCACCAGTGGGACACTACAGGCTCCCAATAATAAAGGTACAGAAGGTCCACTGCCTAGGTGATGACGTTAGTGGTCATTTTTTGGCAATACACAATCATAGAGTGGGATAGGATTTTCGACGGACCACATAACTGAACATCCAAAGTTAAAATTAGTTAAGATTCTATATTTGTTATCGAAATAATCATTCATTTCGGATATATTTATGCTTATTTTATGATAATAACAAGTTACGATAGACGGGAAGTAAGGATTACCTAAGTAAACAAATACATGAAAACAGATTAAGTTTTACAAAACCGTAAAAATCATATAATAATGTGCGATTAATTAAATTATGTTGTTACTTCGTACTACGAAACGTAGGTATATATGAAACGTCATTGTGGGCGATACGCTATCATGACTCATGAGACAGCCCGCGAGCTCTCTCGATTTTTCTCGCACTATCCGTCTCTCTCTTATTACAACACTTAGAACAAAAGGTATAGTGCGAGAAAATTCTCATGACAGACGTGCAGCCCTAGCTAGACCTCCACAGGAGGTTATAGGTAAGCATCGTTTCGCACCAAAATGACAGTGGGATAGGCCTGTACTAATGCTGCTTTTTCTGTTCCTGTAAAAAACTCAAATGAAACAATTAAATAAGTCAGTTTTATTTTATATTTTAATTTATTTAAATATAATAAATACAAATAACCTCTTATGACTATCGTTCTGTATACATAAAAAACTGGTTTTACATCATAAATGCAACAAAGTTTAAAATGACTATGTTAATTCGATATTTTTAAAATATGTACAATGTTCGAAAATCACAACGGATGTTTTTCACAAGTAAAATAAAACTACATAACTGGTTTAAAATGCAAAAAAATACTTAGTACTACTCTTTTTTTCAGTCTAAAAGATTTCGATGAGCGTAAAAAAATCTATTCGTCTATTGTGTCGATGGCCCGAAAAAAATGAAAAATTAAAAGTAACTTTACTTTTAGGTTACTAAATAAAATATGTACAATCTTAGTTCTTAACAAAATTCTTATGAGACTAAGTACTCGTATTTTGAAAAGACTCATTATTACTTTATTACGTATAAATTCAACGCATCACAAAAGTTCATTACAAAAATCGTGCCTTAAAACCATTTTACGTCGTACGGTAAAACTCGCGTTGTGGCCAGGTGAAGACGTAAAATTGTGTACTAACCACGGACAGTAAAAAAGAAAGCCCTCTATCGCATATTTACAATCTTCGCCTGCGGCTTAGGTCACAAATACCTGCGATTTCGGGCATTCTTTCTTTTACAGCCCTTGCTAAGTAATATACTATTATCTACGCACATATCATTAGTGCTCTAAAATGCGTTCAGAAACCATGGGAAATGACCAGCATATTACAACCGATTTTACTACCTATGAGAACTTTCTTGTCTGTGGTAGTAGGTAAAATCTGTACTTTAATGTTATAACAGTATTGATTTTTGTAACGTTATGGGTTTAAATTTGGAACAGCTGTCAGAACTCAAGTGGGTCTCTATTCTAGTATCCATAGATATTAAAACAGTTATCGATACGAAACGTCAATTCAGTATGTTTTTTTTTTATATTTACGCACGACATTTGATCTCGAGTGAGAGAGAACACGAGTATAGGGACTTTATTCGTTAGTCTATGATTTAAAAAAACCATTCGTCTTGACGGAGGATCGAATTGCCGCCATTGCTGTTGTCATTTTTTTGTTGGTTTTTTGCTGTTACTAAAGTAGAATTGTGAACCCATCTTAGAGTAATTATGACATGTGTGTAGATAAAGTAGTGTATGCCACTGTACATAATTAGGCCTTAAAACACTCGAGTGATCCTATTATAAAACCACACTCGTATTTTAAAGCCTCTCATTATGGATCAGTTGCATAAACTACTATTGAAATACAAACACGTTAGGGCTGGTTTACACATCGATTAGTGATTAAGTGCGAGTCCATACATTTTCTGCAAGTGCGAGTAGCTTTTGTATGGACTCGCACTAATAATCACTGTCAATGTGTAAACCGGCCCCTAGTAATATTAATAGTTATAATTTGATTAATTGCTTGTTTATAACCGCACCAAGTTATTTATTAAATCAACAGAGAATAATGTTAGCTCTGTTCACTTTAGCTACCGATTCAAACTTACGGAAACAGTAACCCATTTTGAAATAGGTACATTTTTGCGTTCTATCACTAAGTTTATCAATGTATAATTGATGTTAATTTACAATCGCAGCATAATATGCATAGGCATGCAAAATACAGGAAGAATTACAGATTCAAATGGGGCAGTTTTTTAGTCTGTTTTTTCTTTACCGGCCGGGGCCTATTGACTTCAGATTTTCTTTCTTCCCATTTTGAGTAATACACCCTGTATATTATTAGCTGCTTAATAAGTCGCTTCTTAGTTCTTGTGCTTTGAACTGAAGAATTCGGTGTCACTGATGTCGTTGCCAAGAGCTATTTACCACCGCCACTCGACCACCGAAGTTTTTCTCACTCGTAATCACGGCAAAGTTAAGTATTATATGTAGTCAATGATGTAATATAAAACATGAATATAGCTTATAAGCGCTCTAAAAGTGACACACTAAAACAGAGTCAATTGCGCCAACTTACCTCAGTCTCGCGTCGCCAATGCAAACGCCGCTGTCAGATTTGGTGGCCATTTTTAAACGCGGAATTTCCCTCTTTTAACCGACTTAAAACAAAGGATTTGTTTTTTAATGTTCGTTACCTCAGAATTCTGTCATTTATAGCTGATTCGTGCAATTCTTTTTGTTTGTAATTATATAATATCATTGTGTGTAGTAGGTAGAGTAAGCCGCCGACACTAGAAGTACTAGGAGCGGTAGAAGGGCGGGCCGCGGCTCACGGTGTAGGTGGAGAGCGGGATCCCCTTGGCCCCGTACAGGGGCTCCGCGTTCTCGTACTCCACGTCGTAGTAGATGCCCGTCTGGTTCTGGAGGGGAAGATCATTATTTACTAGCTGATATGCCCGCGGCTTCGCCCGCGTGGTTATAGGAAAATGTAACATATTGAATTTTCCCGTGGGAATTAGGTGTTTTCCCGCTGGAAAAAGTAGCCTATGTCACTCTCCAGCTTCTAAACTATCTCCATACAAAAAATCACATCAATACGACGCTCCGTTGCGACGTGAAAGAAGGACAAACAAACACACACACACACACTTTCGCATTTATAATATTAGTAAGGATTTACTTACGTATGTACAGTCAGCAGCAGAAGTTGCTGAGCAGTTCTAATGCTCAAAACTATCTACACGCGAACTCTATAATGTCAAGGGAATAAGGATCTGTGTAGGTCATTTTGAGCGTGTTATTTTGCTTAGCTACTTCTGATGATGACTGTATGTATGTAAGCGCTTTATTGTACAAAATAACAGGTTAAAGAATAGGATTGGGATCCCTTCCGGCTAACCTTTGAGCAATTGAGAGAATTCATTTATTAAAACTAACCTTACAAATAAATATTACATTACATTTTTACAAAAGTTAAGTCCAAAAAACGGTTTTTTCGCCTGAAACTGCCAGTTTGGTGCCATATATTCCGAAAACTGTGAGTTTTGATGTAAATATGGGATACTATTTCGATAAACCACGTTGTTGTTAATAAGATAAGCTATAAAAAACACGAAATAACCGACAGTTACAGGTCGAAGGTCATTGGGAGCCAGGAGCCCCTTAATATAAGAATCAACTCATGGATGATCCATAAAGGGTGAATGCACCTTGTGTAGAACATCCATGAGGTGGTTGAGGTTCGGTTAGTAGAGCTCAAAAATCCATGCGGTTAGGTTAGTATAGCATAAAAAACTCGCCTCGCCAGGGGACTGAACCGACCAAGTTGTAAAGTCACATGTTTCTTGGTTGGTTCAATTCTCCGGCGGGACTAGTTATTTCTTTAAACCTCAAAGGTACAGTATTACTTTTTATATTTTTTCTGGGAACAGAAAATTCCACTTTAAGAGTCAGTCCCTGGGCGTTTTAAAATTACTTAGGTATATCCTGAAAGATCAAAAAATGTTTGAGCGGAACATGGTTTTCGGAATTATGAAATTTGAAAAAGTGTTATGCTATCTGACAAATTATTCTTCGGAATTATGTAGAAAGTACTTAATATACCTATTTATCCTCGTGTCGCATATTAGGCTTAGCAACTACATGGTATCCCTGCATATTCCTTCCTAAGGGTGGTAATTCCACTTGTCAAATGTGTATTTGCACCTCACATTTTGCTTTACCTTTTCACCGCCAAAGACGGCCATTCACGTCATCGGAAACCATGCCCCTGACACCAGAGCCATAAAGATACCAAACATTATAAAAGAGTTCTAGAAAGTAGTTTTTATTGGTTTTTGGTCGGTCGTCATTTGACGTCGGTGGCATCCGTGGCACGGCTATTCATTTCGTCAGCTGTCGGTCAATAGCTTAAAGAGTGAGTGAGACGCAACGCACATGGGACAAAGATCTTGGACAAGAGGAATATCATTCTTATTAGTTATAGTGATTCCAGGAAGATGGACAGACAAGTGCTAAATAACTTACATGTAAGCTGCGCGCGCGCGACTTGGGCCGGGGGGGGTGCAGCAAGTCCGCGCGCTCCTGCGCCTGCGCCTGCGCCTGCGACGCCTGCGACGACGCCTCCGAGCTCGACGACTCCGTCGCCATGTGGTTCGTGTAGCCTGGGGAACTCACTATATTTATGACTTTTGTGGTAAACAAATGTAACTTGTAAATGCCCGTGGGGGGGGGGCAATCAACTTTTTCTCGTTTTTATTCAGCCCGGTAAGCCAAGACACAACATTTTTGATACAGGCTTTTATTGCCGACTATACTCATTGAGACGATTCTAACAAGCCCGAACTCGACGGGGTTACGTCGGTTAAGTACTGAATTCCCATGGCCACCTTCTGTCTCCATCATCAAATCAGGTCGATGGTACAATAATATTGAATTATCATCCAAACTATACCTTTATTGGAGTTGAAGATATCTGCTACAAAATTCAGTTGCAAGATTCCACCCGGACAAACATACATTGCAAGTCAAATAAATGCTTGTAAAATTAAATATTATAAATTGGACTCCGATCATGCTAGGGAGATGCCCCACCATGGAATGGGTTTACCAATACCATAGTCGCCTTTTCACCGCCCGACGGCGAAGCAATACGCTGTGCTACTGACGCCACGGGGGTAAAATTAAAATGAGTAAAAAAATAACGCCACCATAAAAATGGACTGTTTTTCAATAGGTATTCATGAAAAAATGTTTGTTGGCCAGCGCCGACTGTGGCGTCGTAGTCACGATTTCGCGCTGTCGGCTATGGCCGACTGTGGCGGTGAAAGGGTTAAGTCGAGTTAGAGGCCTTCGGGTGGCTTAAGAACTTCTAACAGTCGATGGATGGGTGACCGCCTGATGTTTGAATGGTTAATATAAATGAGCGTTTATTGTTGGAAGGCACGCTAAGCAGTTGATCCCGGCTGCTGTCTATGGCAGTAGTCGTTAAGCCGAGTTAGAGGCCTTCGGGCGGCTTAAGAACTTCTAACAGTCGAGTTACCCACTCATTTGACAAAGCGGGGACAACTGTTACTCGCGTCCGCAGGAGCTACCTACCACAACTCTGCACGTGTCCCCTGGGTGGTACTAGAGTGACAAAACTTAAAAGGCCGAAATAATGTATGCCATACGATAAAAAAAAAAAATACAACAAAAACACGTGTTTAGTGGATTTAAACCCCATAAAAACATAGTTTTAAATAGTGACCCAGGTAACGAGTAACAAAAAACAGTTAATTGGCCCGGGTAACAGAGTTAGTATCTAAAATATTGAATAGATAGGGGCTATAGCGAGGGTAAAATTTAATTCATGGGGGTAAAGATATTGAAAAGGTTAGGAAGTACTGGGTTAGAATAAAGCAAACTCACCATACAAGTTGTGGTGCGAAGCCGTGGCGTGGGCGCGCGCCGCCAGCGTGCCGAGCGTGCCCGCCACGTGCCGCCCCGGCCTGTGCCCGCGACACAACGGTACATTATATCCAAACCATTCCCAGTGTTTTAAGCCCTGCGTACACTCGATGTAACGCAAAGTATAAGTCTCATAAATGTTTAGAACGCAGATGCATCGAAGGGTTGATGCATGTTTTTTTTATTTTTGGTAGAAAAAATGTTTGGTTTAAAGGTGCGTTCAAGAACGTAAGCCTTTTTTTTATCTGTGAGCTGTCTAATGCTTTTTAGACATTTGGCAACACTATGCATTTAAGGGTTAAGGGCCACTGTGGGCGGCGAGGGTTGTAATGATTGTTAAAGTTCGGAAAAGAGTATACAATGTTTATTAACTAAAAGACTACCACAAAAACTGTTATTTGCTAAGTTAGAAATGATGTTGAAAATGTTTAAATGTTAAATGTTATAAAATATGTTCGAATGCACCCGGTCGCGGCGGAATCCGTAAATGCATTAAATTAAATCTATTCGGCACTCAATCCAACTAAATAATCGCATACGCACGCAGGCGCATGGCACGTGTTAGGTGCATTGCACCGAACATCTTGCCGGGGGCAAACGATGAGATGAAATTAAGATGATTAGGTAAAATGGTGGTACAAGATGATTGAACAATCGACTTAAATATAACATGATATAACATTATTCATTAAAAGATATTTTTCTTAAAATTGGGGAGCTTCCCCTGTCCATAAATATCGATCCACTCATCTCCTCATGACACTTCAATACTTTCACTCGCGCAGTGTTTAACTCTCCTTCACTCACACTTTTCACACGGCTTCGCGCACTTGTACTACACTTATCGTTATCACAAATGCCGCTGGTGCTGACACGGCGGGCTGCGCGCGGCGTCGAGGTTGCGCTCGCGCTCGCTCGGGGCGGCGGCGGCGGCGGCGGCGAGGCTGCCCGGGGACTCGAGAGTGCACAGCTCGATGTCGCTGGTTCCTCCGGATTTGCTTGTACTGGCGGCGCTCTTAATATTCGCCACTGACAGCGTGTCTTACGAAATACGAGCATGACTACTATAATGATCATCGCGATCCAGAGGCAGTATATGGCAGCGTAATGATGCACGTCATGTATAGAATAATTTTCTCCGGGAAATTGACTCTCCTTTAGCGCTTTGATTCTTTCCTCTATGTCTTTCTTTTCTCTCTCTTCGTTCATGATGTTTAGGCTGCTATTATCAAATTCTTGGACTGTTATGTTTATTACGTGGTTAATAGGGTCAATTTGCGGTGTCAGTATATGGTATTTTAAGTCAATTTTACTCTCCATACTCATATGCGTGTGAAAAGCAAAGTTATCAGTTTTTACAATGCAATTCTGTTCAATATTAATTATATTAGCTCGCGTTAATGTCTGAGCCGTAACCTGATCTTTACAAATCGTCCGAAACTGACACCTATCACAACAAAAGTGCAAGTAATGGTTTGGGCTTGATAAGCTAATCCACTTGTTCTGGCACGCGGCGATGTTTGTTTTGCATTGTTGATTTTCCAGTTCATCTTTTATACATAGGTCGTTATCGTTACTCATTTTGTATATGGGAACCTTAATGTAACACATATAAGTAAATGTGTCTCGCAGAAGGCAATGTTCAAGATCCTTTTCTCGTAGAGGCATGTAGGCATCTTTTTGAAAGTTCATAGCGACGTATTTTTCTATTGGGATAACAGATATCATATTTCTGGCTGAGCTGTGCGGAACCGGAATAATGTTGTAAATGCCGTAACGATCACGGGTTATTAATGGGATGCGAATCTCGAATATCATATATTGGTCAGTGATTCTCGCTTTCACTTTTAGTACTTGGTAAATGTTTTGTAGGTTTGTCTGTATGTTATCGATGGGGAGGGTAAGGTCGCTTAAAAGTTGGCCTGATATAATGTTTAATTCCTTTTGTAATTGTTGAGGATTTATAATATGTACGTTCATTTTTTCGTTGTAAATGTTTGTTATCGTTTCAAGTAGCGTATCCTGGATCGTTTTGAGGTGAGTTAACAAATTGTTGGCGGCCATGGCAATAATGGTAAATTCTGACATTCTCTCGGCGGCGGTTAATTCTGTTGCCAAGGCGGTGGTGTCGTTTTCCAAATGCAGTAAATGCTGATGTATTAACTTATGTTGTTTTTGGATTGTATCTCGTGTTCGCAAAAGCATGTTGTACTCAGCTTCAACGACAGATGTTTGGTTCTTCCACATCGTGGCGAGGTGTTTTTCGTTTTTTCTGAGGAGACCTATGTCCTTTTGGTATTGTTTGGCGAATCGATCTTCTAGGACTCCAAAAAGAGCGCTCGCGATGTTCCCGACACCATTAATTAATCCTTTTTTCTTGCGCGTCTCGTGTTTCAGCTGATGTCTGGATAAAACTCGATCATAGTGCTGTAGTTCATCGTACGCGTGACGTAGTTGTAGTAAGATGACGTCACAGTGTGAAAGGGTTCTAACTTGTTTACAAATAATTTCTAACTGGTCGTTGTACTTTTTGTATGCGGATATACCTTCCCAATATGGGCTCATGTCATAGTAAGCAACTAGTTTCCATTCGTCCCTCACTAGCTGCATGTTTCCCAGTTTATCGAAATACAATGCTTGTTTTTCGTTGATTGAGGTCAGTTTGACGCAGCTTCCTGCCGTTAAAAAGGTAAAAAAAAATATTAGCATCATTAGCATAGTTGATAAACCTCCTCTTTTTCTCTGTTTTTGATTTTGGTTGCGTTTCGGTTCATTTTCCATTGTTTGATTCTCCGTTTTCTGTTCGTCCAAAGGTAAGACAGATAACTTTACTACCGGCCTCTTGAGTATACCCCTTGCTGTTTTGAGTGTTACTACTCTTACATGTCCATCTTGACCTGGATGGACGTCCATAACTCGCCCTAGCGCCCATTTTCCTGCCGGCAAATTATCTTCGTGAATGACCACAATATCTCCTGTCACAAGGTTCTTCTGGGGGTGAAACCATTTCTGTCTTGCTGTTAGTTGGCTTAGGTACTCTGTTTTCCAACGTTTCCAAATATCATTGAATATCTTTTGTGTCAAGTGCCACCTTGTTCGTGCATCTTCGCCTGTTTCGATTATTGTGACGCCTGCTCTCGCCGTTAAAAAATGAGACGGAGAGAGAGAGTTCAGGTCATCTATGTTTTCTGTTAATGGGCATAGCGGACGGGAATTTAGACAAGCTTCTAACTGGGCTAAGACGGTAGAGTACTCCTCATACGTCAGTTTTTGTTCACCTACTACGCGTTTTAAGTGATATTTCAGACTTCTGACAGCTCTTTCCCAGAGGCCGCCAGCGGATGGCCAAGACGGCGCATTAAAATGCCACTGGATCTTCATGTCGGTTATTTCTGCCAGGAAGTCTTCATTAAAAATGTTTTCAAGCTGCTGCCACTGTCTTTGCAGTATGTTGTTACTTCCCACGAATTTCGTGCCTTGGTCGCTGTAAATATGATGTGGAGCTCCTTTTCTTGCTGCCATCCTTCGCAGAGCGGCTAGGAATGCTGAACTCGTTAGCTCTGTCACGAGGTCCAAATGCACAGCTTTGGTGACCATGCAGACAAAAATGGCAATGTAGCCCTTCAGTGTTCTGCTTCCTCGTGCTTTGCTGGCCTTTATGTCAACGAACCCCGTGTAATCGACTCCAGTATGATAGAACGGTTTGGCTTCGTTGACGCGGGCTGAAGGAAGATCCCCCATCAGCTGATGTTGTGTTCTCCCATCAATCTTCTGGCACTTAACACATTTTTTGACCTGTTGTTTTACTCTGTCGCTTCCGCCGATAACCCAATATTCTTCTCGTAATTTGCTAAGAGTGAGCTTTGCACCTCCGTGAAATGTCGACAAGTGAGCTTCTTCGATGAGTAGAGTCGTGAGCCGTGAATCTTTAGGGATAATTTTTGGATGCCTTATCTCGTAAGATAAATGCGCTTCTTCGAGACGACCTCCCACGCGAAGAATGTTGTTATTATCGAGGAATGGATTTAACTTAATTAGTTTGCTCTTTGAGTCGACTTTGTTATGCGTGCGTAAATATTCAATATCCGTTCCCAGTTCGATGTTTTGCACATTTCTGATTATTATCAATTTAGCCTTTCGTAACTCTGGTAATGTGATATAGCTAGGTAAACGATTGCGATTCGGAGTGAATGCTCGCATAATGTAGGCTACGATTCGTATTACTTTAGTAATAGAGCTATATTTTTGTAATAAATTATTTATAATATCGTGGCCGTTGTTATGTTGTATTACATTAGATTGGTATGGTTTTTTCGACTCTTCTGTTGTTGTATACTTAAAATTTTGACAACTTTCTCGCTTTGATTCGAATTGTGCCAACCAAGTTGGACCGTTCCACCACAGAGAATTGCCTTTCAACTGAGATGCAGTCTGTCCTCTGCTCGCAGCATCCGATGGATTTTCTGCTGATTTGACGTATCGCCAGCGATCCTCGGGCATTATTTGTTTTATTTGTTGGACACGATTCGCTACAAAGGGTTTCCAGCGACTCGGTTCGCCTTGTAGCCAGCCTAGCACAATCTTTGAGTCGGTCCAACCGAAAATTTCCAATTTGCTTTTGTGTGGGACGACCTTAGTTTTTGCGGCTATTATCACGGGGTTTGTTTGATTGTTGATACGTGCGTAAACTACACAGGCATATGCTTTCAAGGACGTGTCACAGTGTCCGTGAAGTTGTATTATATCATTTTCCTTACATGTTAACCATCTCGGTATTTTGAAATCATTTATCACGTGAATGTCATCTAGTATTTCGGACCACTCCTTGTTCATTTCTTCGGGTATAATCTGGTTCCACTGTAGATTCTGCTTCCAAACTTTTTGAAATAAAAGTTTTAGTTTGGTACTAAGTGGAGCAAGCCAGCCTAATGGGTCGAAAAGTTTGGAAATATCAGACAGGAGGGTTCTCTTCGTTGGTTTACTTTTTTGTTTTTCTAGTTTACATTGAAAGGTAAAGCTATCTTGGACGGGATTCCAGCTTAACCCGAGTGTTTTCGAGATGTCGCCCTGTTTGCAATTGAAAAGCAAGTCTTCATTGTTTTGTTTGTTCTGGATCTGTTCTAACACTTCTTCTCTGTTTGACGACCACTTGCGCAAAATAAATCCACCTGCTTTTAAAAGATTGATCACATCGTTTATTAATTTTGTTGCTTGTTCTACTGAGTATGATCCATGCACCAAGTCGTCCATGTAAAAGGACTCTTCTAAAACTTTGGCTGCTTCTGGATATTTATCTCGTTCGTCGTGCGCTAGTTTTCTTAGCGTCATCATTGCCAAGAAGGGAGCTGCTCGTTGTCCATAAGTTACAGTCGTTAGCTGGAATGATTTAAGTGGTCCTTGATTTTCTCTCCAAATTATCTTCTGCAACTGTTGATCGTCCTCATGGACCATAATCTGCCGGTACATCTTAGCAACGTCCGCTGTATAGACGAACTCATACTGTCTCCATTTCAGTAACAGTGATTGTAAATCATTTTGTAAATTAGGACCCGTGTACATTAAATCATTTAAGGAGTATCCTGTGGATGTGCTTGAGGAGGCATTGTATACCACTCTGTACTTTGTTGATGTCGACTCTTCTCGCTCTATTATGTGGTGCGGTAAGAAGCATTCCACTTTCTGATCACCTACCGCCGGTTTCATATGCCCTAAGTCACTATATTCCTTCATGAAAGTTTTATAAGCTTCTGCCAGTTTGGTTTTCCTCTCAAGCTTTTTTTCCATGTGCTTCAGCTGAGCTATGGCCTTTGTTTTGGAGTCACCTAGTTTTGTTTGAAAGTCAGGTTTCATAGGAAGCCGTACTTGGTATCTCCCATCGGGTGTTCGCACTGTGTTTTCTTCAAAATGCTTTATGCATTCCAAATCTTCCTGTGATAGATTTCCTTCCTCTGTGATATCCTCCACCTCCCAAAACTGTTGTATGTCTTCCAAATTGTTAATGACTACATTACAATGATATGTTTGCGCATTCCCGCATAATAACCACCCGATCTGCGTTTGCTGCGCCAGTGGTTGTGACGCATCTTCGCTTTTTACCATCCCACTCAAGAGGATTTGAGAGTAAATGTCTGCTCCTAGTAGTAAATCTACTGGGCGACTAATGTGAAAGTCTGGATCGGCAAGGTTAATGTTTTGTAACATGGACCAGGACGGTTTTGTAAATGTTTTGTTTGGCAAACTTTTTATAAGGTTATTCATTATGATAACTTCTGCGTCAAATGTGTAATCAGTGTACATGGAGCTACAAGTTATGGTTAATTTGCCCTTGCAGTTGTTCTCTCTCTGTCCGATCCCATAAATGATACCGCTACACTTCTCTCTCTTTAAGTTTAGTATGTGAGCCGCTTGTTCGGATATAAGTGAAATTTGAGACCCTGTGTCTACAAGGGCTCTAAGGGTGTGGTAGGTACCATCCGCAGCCCTAACTTTCAATTGAGCAGTGGCCAGTAAAATTTCAGCATGCGATTGTTGCGAAATGTTCGTCTCGTGCGCTATCAGTTCCTTAGAAATAGTTGCATTTGCTGCATGTGTTGGGGTCAATGACTGAGTTGCTGATGTTGCAGACTTTACACACGCTTCGTGCAGCAATGTGTTATGTTGACCTGCACATTTCTGACAAGTTTTATTCGAATTGCAGGCATTTCCATTGTGACTAAATAAGCAATTTATGCACAATGCAAGTTTATTCACCGTATGATATCTTTTTTCATTTGGCATTTGCAAAAAGTGTCTACAACTGTAAATTCCGTGCGGATATTTGCACAACGGACATTTGATACCGGATACGTGCATTGTTTTCGCAATAGTTAAACTTCCATTATTTCTACTAGCCGAGTTAGTATTTTGTTGATTGTAAGAATAATGACGATTATTGTATGTTTGAACAGGTTTCTTCATGTTATAAGCGGAGTGGTTAGATGGCTGTTGAGATAATGTTTTAGGAATGACCGACTCTTGTCTACGACGCGATGACTCCAGGCTCGTAAATTTCCCTTCCAGGAAATCGAAGAATTCCCGCAGGGTTGGTAATTCCCGAGAGTTTTTTAATGACTCTATGTAGTCCTTGTGTGTTTCCGAATCCAGCTTCTGAGTCAGAATATAAACTACGATCGGGTCCCACGTACTTATGTCTACGCCAAGGTTCTTAACAGCATGCAAGCACTCCGTCGCCGTGTCATGAATTTTCTTTATCTGGGCCAGTGATTGTTGCTGCATGTTAGGTAGTCCAAACAAAATGTTCATGTGGGACGTAAATATTAACTTTATATTGTTGTAGCGATTGTTGAGAATCTCCCAGCAAACTAAATAATTATCTGAACTTATTTGCAAATGTTGAATAAGTCGCTCCGCTTCACCCTTCACTTTTGATTTCAAAAACTGCATCTTTTGGGCGTTTGACAACGCCGAATTGTTATGGATCGCTTCATTGAACAAGTCTTTGAAAGAGACCCACGAGTTATAATTTCCATGAAAAGTGGGAATGTCTAACACAGGAGTCGATTTGTCCCGATGTGCTACAGACCAAATCTTCTTATTGATAGTCTTCTTCAGCATGTTATAAGTATGCTCATGTTTGTTAAACGCATCTTCATACCCTGAATCTAATTGGGAATCCTCACTTTCTATTTCCCAATGCAAAGAATCGATAACTGACCAGCGAGATCCTAACGACTTAAGAGCATCCTCCAGTTCCCATTTGTCGATCAATAAGTCAATTTGAATATTATTGACGGTTCGCACAAAAGCCTTCATGTGTGCATACTGTTTACGCAACATTTCATCCATCTTACTATCTGTTCCCCTCTGCTGTTTACGCTGTTGGATGTCTTCTACGAGCCTTCCGTCGGTGTCCACTGGTCGCCTTACTGTTGGTTCCCTTGCGCCACTGCCTTCACCCGTAGCCGGTGATTTAGAAATAGGGTTTTTCTGAGACATTGCTTGATAACCCTCAGTTAGCTTACAGCTTAGGATGGAATAAACTTCTTTAGTAGTCTCATAAATTCGATTAGTAAAGTACGGATCAGCCCGGCTTTCCTCCATAGAAATTTGCTCATGGTTGAATTGAAATTCGCTCCATAAACCACTTAAAGTCTCCAAACGTGTCTTGAAGTATTCAAGGTTCGCCTTCCTCTCCGAACTATCTTTTTTAAAGTTAGACAAAGCAGTCTCAATGCTTCGCTGAATCTCTGCCTGACGTTGGACGTAAGCCATCTTGATTGATTTGGTGTTAGCAAAATAAGGAAAGATCTTACTTGATTATCTCTTTGCGCTGTTCTCTTACTGCCAAATACCACCGTTGGTGTTGATGTTCTGCTACTCTTCTCCTGTAATCGCTCCAATCCTCACACGCGAAGTTAAAAGTTCGTTCACCTCACACGCCAATCAACCACCGTACCAAAACGCGCGAGGTCACTGTTCGAAGGACCAATGTGGGCGGCGAGGGTTGTAATGATTGTTAAAGTTCGGAAAAGAGTATAAAATGTTTATTAACTAAAAGACTACCACAAAAAACTGTTATTTGCTAAGTTAGAAATGATGTTGAAAATGTTTAAATGTTAAATGTTATAAAATATGTTCGAATGCACCCGGTCGCGGCGGAATCCGTAAATGCATTAAATTAAATCTATTCGGCACTCAATCCAACTAAATAATCGCATACGCACGCAGGCGCATGGCACGTGTTAGGTGCATTGCACCGAACAGCCACCATGAGGTAAAAAGATCTCTAACAGGAAGAGATGCTTGTATATTTTCCTCGCACTACTCACCTATTCCCATAGGTCATACAAGAGACCCATAGGCTGAGTGTCCCCACTCAGCCTATGGGTCTCTTGTATGACCTTGGAATTAATTTGGCACCGTGTCAAGAATAAGATGACCGAGATTACCGGTAGACAAGTACTAGTAACGGCGGGCAGGGCACATCGCTCGTAGAACGGACTATTGATGGCGTCAGAAAGTTCTGGAATGGGGGCCACACACCCGTAAACACAGTGTGCTTAGACTCTCCACAAGACTGATCGATCTCGCAAAGGTTTCTGGAGTGTCGTTGGATGATAACGCCAAAAGACCGAGAGCCGATTTTTGACTTTCGAGCGCTCGAAATTAATTAAAATAAATGCTATTGTAGTGTCATAATCGCAGGCACTTACTTTCTACCGATAGAGTTGAAACCGAGTGGTCAATACCGCACGTTTTTAAATTTTCTGTCGTCATTTCAAAATAGCATTTCATAATATTTGTCAGTCTCCGAGTGAAAGAGTCGAGCGCTCGAAAGTCAAAAATCGGTCCCCTGAGTTGAATACTGCAGTGGCGATCCTCGGCAGGCATATGATGTGTGCGTTTAGAGTTAGGAAAGGTTTAGTTATTGACCTTGGCATGGGGACGGGCGGCAGCGTGGGGTAGCCCCCGAACATGGCGGACGAAGGCCGCGTCGCCATCGTCTGGTTCAGGTCCGCCTGGAAGCAGTGTTAAAACTTCTATAATTTGAACTTGCATAATGTACGGTTGGCTGGTAGACAGTGTCTTTTAAGGAGTTAAGCTCACTTTTTGTATTTTTTGTAACTTGTTACTGTTCAATAAAGTTTAAATAAATATGACGATGAAACGTAGGACTACAATACTTCAGGTCCCACTACGGGACACCCATGGTCCAATAGGTACCCAAGGTACAAGTACCTAAATATGCTTCCATATAATTATGTGGATGTTTTATGTATGTATTACTTTATTGTAAAACAGGAACATAAAAAAGAAGTACAAAGGCGACCTTATCCCTTTAAGGGATCTCTTCCATTCCAGCTAACCTTTTAGCAAATGAGCTAGCAAAAACATGTGGGAGATGACGTTAGACAAAATCGTGAGTTAATAAAAACACAAATCTTACCGCATAGTGATTCGATTGCGCCATCGCCTCCGCTATCTGCGCCCAGCGCATTCGTTCCTCCAGAGTCACCTAAACATAAAACAATTATATAGATTTTAGAAGTAGATTTATATTGCCCTTTATAAGTCTCGCCCTAGTTGTTCATTTTGCCCTATCGTCACTTAAAATATAATATTTTATGTGATATCAGTGTTAGGTTTATCATGTTATAATTATTTGTAAAAATAGATTTTAGGAGTAGATTTATATTGCCCTTTATTAGTCCGGCTCTAGTTGTTCAATTTGCCCTATCGTCACTTTAAAATATTTTATGTGATATCGGTGTCATGTTTATCATGTTATAATTATTTTTAAAATAGCAGTCAGTGTTTATATCTTTGTCTATTAATTTCACTACTACAACATCTAATACTGTTCTGCGTTTGTTTGTTTTGGTGCAATTAAGAATGTTATTATTACTTATTTACATATTTGACTTTTATATACATATAATGATAACATTTTTTTTCCGGAGTACAACGCCTGGGGCAAAATACCTAACTCAAATGTGGAACAAACAAAAGATGAAAAATGCGAAGTGTATCATCACAATATAACAGACAAAGTTACAGCGAGCGGCTCGGAATATGTGTTACACAACGTACTTACTGAAACGAATGTACAATTGTAACTTGTAACCAATGACTTGTAACACTTTATTACCAATAAATAATGTCTATGTCTATATCTACTTACTATACACACAATACACATTTTTAAGAGGTTTATGTGTGCGAGTTGAATGAGTGTGGGGCACAATGAATCAAATGGGGTAAACCGGGGTACCTGGTAGGGCGGACCGCCCACCGGCGGCGCCTTGATGGTAGCGGCGCCCTGCATGTAGCTGAACACCGGCGATCCCATGCCCGCCGCCTTCTGCTCGCGGGACCACTTGCGGCTGCAATTATAGATACAGATACAGATACAGATATATTTATTATCATAATTTTACAATTAAAATCATTTGTACAGTAAATATACAAGATAAAAATGTATAAAAATTATGACTTGTCAGTTACAATAGATGTGTACAGAATAGTTATTATTTGTAAATAATTGAAATTAATAATTTAAATGTCAGATTAATAATATATTGTGCTATTGAATAATGAAGCAAAGGCAAATATAAAATAAATATGAACACAAACGTCAAGCTTTTAAGATAGTCATTTTCTTGTTATCATGGTCATTTGAAAGAAACTATATCAAACCTGACTAACAATTGTGCATTACTTACCTATGGTGGTAAAACAAATAATATCTCAGAATGCAGGTGATTGACGCCCGAACCGAAAGCAAACGCGATCAGCGGCTTTCTTCATTACCGCCCATTGTAAGAACAAAATTTTATGTCGGCCAGAAAGTGGGATTTTCCGCATAGGTAGCAGGCAGTAATTGTCACTTTATGGACAGGTCATATCCTAAGTACGAGTAAGATTCTCGGAAATTATGCCTATTACAACACGGTTTTATGAATTTGTGAGTTTATAAAACTTTAAGGTTGAGTCAAATTTAGTACAACGAGTAGATTTCGAATTATTCGTCTCGGCGGTATCTACTTATATTTATTTTTCTCAATCCGTGAACCAATATGTATGCATATGTGTAAAACATACCTCCAGCTGAGCAGCGCGGCGAGGGTGGCAGCTATAACGAGCGCCGCCGCGAGTGACGCGCCCACGGCCACGCCCACCACCTCGCCGTCCACCTCGCACGTCGACCCGTAGTAGCCTGACGAACAACTGGAACACAGGTTTCCTTTAGTTCACATTATTTTTAACGCTGAGATTGAACACAAAGGATTTGAGGGGAAATTGCTTGTCACGCCTGCTATTCAGAAAAGTGTAACGTAAAAGACAAAGGATTAAAGTTGTATTATTCTATATTTCATTGTGTATACTTCAATGTTTCATTATAATTTTCCTCTTAAAAGGCGTGAAAAGTAGCACATGCTTGGTATCAAACTTATTTCCGTCTCGGGCGTAAACACTTGAATCCCTCGTTACGCCCAAGATTCTACTGAATAATGTTGTTGAACTTTAAAATTGTAGCATCTTTCGATTCAATAAATATGCCGTCCTCGCCGTACACTCTAGCCTCTATTAATTTGTTTATTTTTTCGCAGAGCAAAGCTCGGTGTCCTTGGTACTCTAGTGAATGTCATGTTCTGTGTACCTGCAAGCAGGCCGGCGGTTGGTGTAACGACAGGTGCCCCGATCATTGCAATGGCTGGACGCGCATGCGTGGCACTCGCGACCCGCTAGAGGGCCAGACTCGTGCGTGTCCAGTGTCGTGTCCGGGCAGGAGCATCTAAAGCAAGAACAATATATGAATATCAACTGCTTCATTTGCTGGATTTGCGTGGAACTCTTTTATAACTTCACACAAACTTCCACTCCCCATTCCACTCTTAAGGGATAGGAAACCAAACCATCGACACGAGAAGACAAAGGGGATCATTATCAGAATAAAATCTATCCCAAGTCCTTTCCTGGAAGTTTAACTATGAGGTAGGATAAGGATTATAAGAATGGCAATTTATATATATATATTGAATCTCATTTAGTAGAAGAATAATGTGAATGTAAGTGCTTACATAGGAAACTCTACTCTCTTTAGATAAGCCATTAATGGCTTTAGCACATAGAACAAGAAACTCCGATAAAATCAAATTATTTGGAACTTTAAAAAAAAAAGCAACTATATATGTGTTGAATAGTTTTGGACGAAGGAGAAAATTAAACGTACCGGAACCCTCCCCAGGTGTTGAGACAGTAAGCCAGCTGGTGGCAGTCGTTGTGTTCCGGAGACGCGCATTCGTCCAAATCTGGAAGGCAATAACTTTCTGTCAAGTTTCATTTTTGGTCCAAGCTTTTATTGCCAACTGTACTTTTCTGTATACCGTCATCAACTGCTCGTAGAGAAAATTTTAAGGAGCCCAAACTCAACGGGATTACTTACCTCTGTTAAGTCCAGAATTCCCATGGCCACCTGTCTCCATCATCAGATCAGCTCGATGGTACCATAAACCATAATATTGAATTGTCATCCAAACTATACTTAAACCGAATACTTCAGCTCAATCGGTTGAAGATAGATAGAAATTGAGTTGCTAGAATCCACCCGAATAAACATAGATTTCAAATTTAGACAAACATTACATTGCAAGTTAAATAAAAGCTTGTAAAAATCATTACTACTGAGTCAGAGGCTTCAACTGATCACCGCCTGTATCTGGTTATCTTAACTCTTCATTTGTTGGATCAAAAACAAAAACGACAATCGATTAGCAATATTGCTCAAACGACGTACAGTACAATTTAATTTTGGGCGGCTTTCATTCTGGTTAAAGGGTCGAACAGACTGCCGGCGGGACGGTAGCGGGGCTTGACGAGCGCGTGATGCGCGCGGGACGGCCGCTCACACAGAGCATGCGCGCATCGCGCCATCAACCAGCCAGCAACGCCGCACGCCTCGCGCTGGCCTCGCGCCATCGACCCGCCAGCATCACGTACGCACCGCGCGCTCCGCTGTCTGGCGTCACACTGACGGGAGGCTGGCGGGGCGCGACAGAAGCGGGGCGCGTTGCCGACGGCGCGCAGCCTGTTTGACCACGCTAGCGGTTTGTAGGGAAATATCGCGCTGCGGGCCCGCGACGGGCGCGCCGCGCGCCCGCGACGGTGCTGTGTGTTCGACCCTTTAGGGTGAAATAAAAGCTAATTATTTCGTCTTTGAACACTCGGCGCGTCAGCAAAGGAGCCTGGTGTATCTCAGCATAGAAGTTCTTCGTAACGAAGTATGGATGCAAATAATGACTTTTCTCTGCAGTTGACAACGAGATGTTTACATCATTTGCCTTATGAAAATGGAATCAACAGTGTAATCGTCGACGTCAAAGATATGTAATCTTTGACGTCGACTGTGAATAATAGCACATTGTGCAACGAGGTGGCAAAGTGATTTATTTACGAACTAGAGTATCAAACTAGTGACTCGTCGAGCTGCAGAATCACGAGCGTGTCTTAAAAATATATATATACTTGTATTCTGAACAAGTGACTCGACAAAAAAAATCTATATAATCAACGAAACTGCTCACAAAATTTCACGAGAATCGGTTCAGAAATGCGACCCGTAGAAGAGAACAGCGGGACGGACACCGGACTAACGATTTTCGGCCCAAGCTTAAGCAAAGAACTTCGTTCGCTTCGCTCGCTTGATGACTCGTTTTTAAAATCCTTACAGTCCGTGGGGAGGCAACTAGCAGCTCTATTACCTTTGAGCGGCGCGACGGCGCCCGCGAGCCCGGCGACCCACAGCGCGGAGCTGCCCACGTTGTTGGCGCGGCGCCGCAGCACGCCCAGCACTTGCTTCTGTATCTCGGCGCCCACTGCTGGGCGGAGCGTCTCCGCTGTCTCGGACAACTGGGGGAAACATCACACTCAGTCGGGTGAATGCTCCTAGTTCACTTTTTAAAAGTTGGATATTAAATCCATCACATCTAGGGATATTGAGATTTTTAATTATTTTATGAGCTATCTTGTATGTTAGAAGTCCATGTTGTAACATTTTCGTAAGAACTTCTGGAATTTTAAGAATAATAATATGATATTCACAGTTGATTAACCCAGTCTCGGATACAGATATATATAAAGTAACGACTTAGCATTTGTATTTAGCGACGGGTTTAGAGAGTCAATGTCCACCAGAAATGTGCCAGGTGTTTTCATATATTTGACATTGACACCTTCGCACATCTCTCGTGAATATAAGCCCTTGGCCTAGTGGCCGAAATCTAACATACTATGTGTGTTATGTGCTGAACTGGGTCAGCCATTACTAATCAATATGTGGTATTTCAATTTCAATTTTCAATTTCATTTTTTTTGGAATTCTGCGAACTCCACCAACATAATACCATCCGCAATGAGGACGGAGGTCTATTAGATCTGGTCCTTAGTGGGCTGCGATCAGAGAGGGTAACCGTGTCTAATGAAGTGGAACCGCTGGTTCCAGCGGACGCGTACCATCCCCCGCTCGAAGTTACGCTCGAGCTGCCGCGGGGGTGCCAGCTGCCGCCGATACCTCTCCGCGTACTTAATCACTCGTTAGAGCCAGAATGGAACTATCGCAAAGCTGACTTGGGACAACTCTATGCTAGTATAGCAGCAATTGATCGGGGTGACGTTACGAATTCTTGTAGTGTAGACTCTGCCACGGAAGGGTTTTATTTGAAACTAAAAGAATGCATTTCACAATGTGTGCCCTTAAAAACACCAAATCATAACACTTATAACAGTCGATACAATTATCCAACATGGTACACTCCTGAGATAATTAATACAATAAAGCATAAATACTTCAATTTAAAAAAATACAAGCAATTGGGCTTGGAATTCAACAAAGAACTTTTTAAATACTACAGGGGACGAGCGAAAACCTTAATTGAATTTGCCTTTAGAGATTACATTCGTAACATTGAACGAAATATATGTAACGAACCAGCAAAGTTCTGGGATTTTGTCAAAAGTAAGCGCAAAGATAGACAGTCGTGCTGTGAGTACTGTTATAAAGATAGGACTGTCAAGGGGCAGGATGCCGCCGATGCCTTCGCAGATTACTTCTTTTCCGTCTTCCAGAGCGAAGTACCACAGCTAAACGCAGAAGCGGCCACAAGTGGTGCAGATGCTAACGCGGCATGCGTGGCAGTTGACAAGGTAAGCGCGAGTGAGATAAGACTTGCAGCTGCCCGGCTCAAACCGCGCTCTGCCGCAGGGCCTGACGGCATCCCGCCATTCATAGCCAAAGACTGTGCATCTGTTCTTGAGCAACCGCTACTCTACATATTTAACTTGGCCCTGCAGCAAGCTAGGTATCCTTTGTGCTGGAAAGTGTCCAGAGTCACCCCTGTGCCAAAGGGCAACGCTGGCACAGATGTTACACAGTACAGGCCTATCGCAGTATTGTCTGTTTTTGGTAAAGATTTGAGACTGTGATAGATCAACGGATTAATCAACAGCTTACCCATTCTCTCGGTGAGGCTCAACATGGTTTTCGTGGTGGAAGATCTACAACTACTAATCACGTATGTTTTGTGGACTATGCTGCTGCAGCAATGGATTGTTGTCGACAGGTTGATGTGGCATACTTTGATTTTAAGAAGGCTTTCGACCTGGTAGACAATGATCTATTGTTGCAAAAGTTCGCAAATATAGGCTTTGCACCTGAGCTCCTTCGCTTCTTCGCCCACTATCTGAGCAATCGTAGTCAATACGTGAAGCTGGCGGGGTTCCAGTCAAAACCATACTACACGCGTTCAGGAGTTAGCCAAGGTAGTACACTGGGACCTACCCAGATTCTAATAATGATCAATGATCTTCCCAGGGTTGTAAAAGCGGCTGTCTGCCTTATGTATGCGGATGACCTAAAGCTTTGTTTAGACGTAGGACAGGGAGACGATTGCCTTAAGCTCCAACATGATATTGATGCCGTTTCCGAATGGAGCGTCAAAAACAAGCTGCAGTTTAACGTATCTAAGTGCAGTCATGTCATTTTCTAGGGTTAGAGCACCCATTGATTTTTCTTATGTTCTCCAAGGCGTCCAATTGAAACGAGTCTACGAAATCCGTGATCTGGGGCTTACCTTGGATGTGCATCTTAATTTCCGACAGCATGTCATAAATACTTGTAAAAGTGCGTCAAAAACCCTAGGTTTTATTATTAGAATGACCACTATGTTTTCTAATGTAAGGGTAGCGGTGCTGCTATATAACGTATTTGTACGTAGCAAAATCGAATTCGGAGCTATTGTATGGGACCCCTACGAGTCTAAGTATATCAGCATGATAGAAAAAATTCAAAAGAAGTTCGCTAGGTCCTTGTACAGTAAGTGTTTTGGGTATTATCCCTATCTGTATCCGTCCCTTTTTGTCTCGGGTATGACAGGGCTTGACACTCTTCAACTGAGGCGAAAACTGTTGTTGTTGGATCATTACCACGGAATCATAAATAACAGGATAAATAATTCGTCTGTCTTGGAGCGAATGGGCCTGCACGTACCTACGTGGCGAGGGTCGCCCGAGCCGCCGCTTGTTTGCATGGCTGCGCGCGCGCACTCGCCAGGCCGACAACTCGCCCACACCCAGGGCACTGGCGCTACTAAATTCGATGGCTGTCGAGGGGTACGATATCGACATATTTGCGGATAGTGTTGGTGGATTTCGCAGAGTGCAGCCATATTTTAAATGTATTATTGTTTAAATGAGTTATGTTAACACAGGCAATAAGCCCAGTTTTGTTTTTTATGTCATGTTTTTAATTTTAATTTTATGATTTTTTTACGTAATGAATTTGTAATTCAAACCCGTGTTGTTGATTTGATGAATTAGAACATTTTACTTTTATTTTTTAAAACTAATATTTTATAATCTGACTCTTTATTGCTCTGTTTTATTTTTTCATGTTTTTAATTTTAATTTTGTTTTTATATTTTAGTTTTAATTTTGTTTTTATATTTTAGTTTGTGACTTTGTGACATACATACTCTTTATGTGATGAATTTGTAATTTTTAGCCTTTTTGTTGATTTGATGAATTAGAACATTTTTACTTTTATTTTTTTTAACACATTTTTTATAATTTGACTCTTGTGACTTGTACAATGTTTGACATTTTCGTAAATTAATCTTGTTCGTAAATTAAGCCTCAATTGCTTTTGTTTTATAGCATGTTAACGTCTTGGTGACCGCACTGTAAGTTTATTATGTGACTGAATAAATGAAATGAAATACAAAGTTACGCGATACCTATCGTCAGACTCATAGCAGGCAGGGTAGATACTTATTTAACTAGTACAATTCTTAGGTACTAAAGCTGGAGTTATATTAGAGCCACGCCGCGTGTCGCAACGCAATCGGTTACATACATTTTGTATGAACGTCCCGTCGCTCAGTCCCGCGTGTCGCCACGTTCAATACAAAGTACGCGATGCGACACGCGGCGTGGGTCTAATATAACCCCGGCTTGATTCATGTTCGACATTATATTACCTGTAATAGTGGGTCAGGTAGCTGACTAAATTGTATTTTGCATGCTTTTAAATTTGGGACCTGTGAATATATTGTTTAAATGTAACAACTTTTCTTAAGCAAATTAATGATTATAATTTCAAAATGTTTGAAATTACCAAAATGGTGTAGTTGACGAACACGCCAGACCCCAGCTCTCGGTGCACGGAGTTGACCGAGCCGGCCACGAAGTCGTCCGAGAACGGCGTCATTGAGAACGCAGAGTCAATCTGCGGGGCACAATGGATCTCATTCGTGAAAAGTATAAGGGGGCACATTTTGAAACGACCTGGGCTAATACCTATAACAACCTCAAACTTTAAATACATTATCCATTTAATAACAACAATCACTTACGGCTCTGAGTGCCTCGTAGCTCAGCTGCTGGAAGGGTTCAGAATCCTTGTCGGCTAGCTTGGAGTCCCATGCGACCTGAAAATCGCATTTTAGACTTAAACATACAGTAAAAAAAACTAGGAAGGCAAGAACAACGGGGGTTCCAGCCGTAAACAGTATACATGTGGTTATACGTGGCACAGAAGTCACTGATGCCCATTAAGTTTATTTATTATACGTCTGATACGATACGATATTATTTGCATCTCTGCACTAAACAATAAGTGCGTTCATAGATTGACTCGAAGAAATGCATGAACTGCTCGTCGCGGCAGCCTGCTGCCGTCCAGACCGCGGCCTAGTGAGCTAGAGCAGTCTTATATTTGAGTATTGTCGACATTATGACAAACAAGTGCCCTTGGGCAACTTGCAAATTTGATTTTTATCGTATAAAATTGTGTCACCTTTCTGTCATAGAGGCGATCGACCCTCAAATTGAGTACAAGCGCGACGACGCGGCGGCACGGGTCGCGGTGCGTCCTCCGCGCGAAGCCCGGCCGGCACTGGCAGCTTGAGATACCTGGGGGCAAAGGCAACATGAATATAAGGTCAGTGTGTTAAACGAGAGTTCAGACAAGGTTAAGGTTTGGGGTAAGGACAACATGAATATGGGGTAAGGGCGACATGAATAAAAGGTCAGTGTGTTATACAGGAATTTACGAAATGTTAAGATTTGGGGCAAGGGCAACATGAGCATGAGGCATGCAGTACCTATGGATGGATGTGGTAAGGAAAGGGCAACGTGAATGTAAGGTATTATGCAGGGAGTTATACTGAAATTTACGAAGGGTAACATTTGGGCAAGGGGTAACATGAATATTATACAGGAATTAAAAAAGGGTTATGATATTTGGGGCAAAGGCAACATGAACCTAAGATATGTAGTTGTTATACAGGAATTTAAAAAGGGATAAGATGTGTTAAGATATTCGGGGCAAGGGCAACATGAATATAAAGTACGCAGTGTGTTATTGGTATACAAGAATTTACATAGCTTTACTCACTGGCTTCTGTCCTGCATTTCTCGTTCTGTGCCTGGTCGCACGTGGAGTCATCGCCGACTATACACGTGTCAATCCTAAAAACAAAAGGAATGTTGTGTATTTTTAAAATTCATAATAAATGGATGGTTTTACTTTTTCAATTTTTTTATTCACACCTACTTTACTGGTCAAGCGAACATTAGTAATGTACCTATGAAAATCATTGGCACGTACTTTTTTACTATGGGCCTACGTTCACAAAATGTTGACTAGAATGGTATAGTTGATGAAATGGGCTGGCTGACCTGACAGGGGGCTGCGGGCGCGGGCGGCGGGGCGGCGCGCGGCGCGGGGGCGCGGGCTCCGCGGGGAGCGCCTCGCCGGCGCCGGCGCCCGGCGCCGAGGGCGGCGGAGGCGGAGGCGCTGGGAGCGCGGCCGCTGCTAGTACACAAATAGGCTGGCTGACCTGACAGGGGGCTGCGGGCGCGGGCGGCGGGGCGGCGCGCGGCGCGGGGGCGCGGGCTCCGCGGGGAGCGCCTCGCCGGCGCCGGCGCCCGGCGCCGAGGGCGGCGGAGGCGGAGGCGCTGGGAGCGCGGCCGCTGCTAGTACACAAATAGGCTGGCTGACCTGACAGGGGGCTGCGGGCGCGGGCGGCGGGGCGGCGCGCGGCGCGGGGGCGCGGGCTCCGCGGGGAGCGCCTCGCCGGCGCCGGCGCCCGGCGCCGAGGGCGGCGGAGGCGGAGGCGCTGGGAGCGCGGCCGCTGCTAGTACACAAATAGGCTGGCTGACCTGACAGGGGGCTGCGGGCGCGGGCGGCGGGGCGGCGCGCGGCGCGGGGGCGCGGGCTCCGCGGGGAGCGCCTCGCCGGCGCCGGCGCCCGGCGCCGAGGGCGGCGGAGGCGGAGGCGCTGGGAGCGCGGCCGCTGCTAGTACACAAATAGGCTGGCTGACCTGACAGGGGGCTGCGGGCGCGGGCGGCGGGGCGGCGCGCGGCGCGGGGGCGCGGGCTCCGCGGGGAGCGCCTCGCCGGCGCCGGCGCCCGGCGCCGAGGGCGGCGGAGGCGGAGGCGCTGGGAGCGCGGCCGCTGCTAGTACACAAATGACACTCATTGAATGACGATAAAACAGGGAAAATCCAGGTTTTGCATCCATTGCACAGCGTCAGGTGTCAGGTGTACCTATAAGATCGTCTCGGCATCCGGGGTAGGCGCGGAGTGGGCATCTTTGTATAATATGTTCCATGGTTTGGTTGAATGATGATATGCAGAGCAGTAAGCCAATTAACCGACCGCCCAATTAATCCACCGAATGGAGCTAAATCGACAACGCGAGGGTTGGATGATGACTTGATGACCAAGACGGATGGCAAAGAGGAAGACATTTTGCCTACACACGACATAAGCTAGGAAAACGGGCAGTATTTCAGAATAAGGGTAAGAATAGTAAGAATACCACTATAATATCAAACAATTTATAATCGAGCTCACCAGAATGCTGCACGTTCTGTACCGCGGTGGGACGAACTTCGACCTGATGGCTGGACGTGTCGAACAGGTTCAGATACGTCCGCTTGCCGTCGATGGACACAAATCCTTGCTCGCCCGACGGCGACACTATGATGTCGTCGTCCAGGTGCCCCAATATCGGGTTGACGTTCTCTATGTGGACTAGAAAGAGATATAATTTGGAGAGTGAAGAAAACACTACAAATACAATATTGGGAGTGTGTCTTTGTTATGCCAATTTTTGCAGGGACTGAAAGAACTCACAGAAAACAGACACGAATTCTTGCCAAGTCAGATCATGAATTGGCCTGTGTTGTGAACTGTGTTATTTCCAAAGATTTTTCTAATAAATTACTTGGATCCTCACAAAGCTGCTCATACAGATTGTGTGCTTGTATACAAATCAACTAGGTGGTCTTGTTCATCAAGGACACGTTAGTCCATTATTCTGTGCTTGAACGATAAGATTGTAAATGGTGATCACCAATACTTGACATGAGAAGAAGCTAGCGTCACCAATGTGTCGTGTCGTTCCTAAGCAAAAACGACTAGTTAGTCGGTGCGATGGCCAGATTGTCCAGTACCATTATATTTACAATCGACAAATCAGTATTTTTGCATATTCCGCAGTCAAAGTTCCAAAATCAACGCGCGTCAAACGCTGAAATACGATGCCTATGCTAGCACAATTATCAAGGATACTTGCGGTATAGAGATACCTACATCAGTGGAGCATAGTCGATAGCTGTCCACAGCTGCCCATTAGGCATCTCTTATTTCAGGAACAAGAAGAAGTGGATACATTTAATAAGAATTTCGTACTTGTACCCACCTGATGAAGCCTACGTTGCGGATCCGCTCCTTTTTTTATAAATAGGTATTTTTTATAAGAACACTCACCAGAGGCCTGGCCCTTCTCCCCCGGCCCCTGAACCGCGGACACGGTGACCTGGAAGATCTCCCCGTACACCGGCGCGGTGAGCACCGGCGCGTCGGGCCGGCGGCTGCCGTGCGGCTGGAAGTCCGGGTCGTCCAGCACGATGCCGGGCCGCCGGTACGGGCGGTACGGGCTTTGGGAGGCTGGCGAACAATTAGGAACATTCATCTTTATGGTCACAAAGACAACGCTTGATGCATTTGTTATAACTCCCAGTACCCTGCACAACCACGACCACTCTGCCAAGAGTGCCCACCATAGAAGAGAACATTTTGTATAGTATGTTATTAAAAACGAAAATGCGCTTAAGTGGGAATTTACAACATCCCTTTGTTGCTAAATATGAAAGGAAAAGATCACAAAGGGACGTCATAAAATTTACCGAAGTATGGCAAGTACCTATACTGGATTAGCTACTGCTTGTTCAATTGTTTATACGTAATTATTTTACAACCATACATACATTAGAATTATACAATAGATGTCGGTAATGATTGGTTTTAAGTACCGACTTTGTTATCGAAACTAAAACAAACTGTACCTACCACGATGGCAACAACCTGTCTGTCCCCCTTTTCGCGAAACAACAAGTTACAATTTTAGAAAACTAAACAATAAATTCAATTCAATCAATTTATATCACGACAGACCATTAGAACTGTGTTGCCTGTCTTGACTTGTAAAAGCTACAAGCTTTCTGAAATGGGGCTTTGGTGGTATGCGGTCACCAGCACGGAACGGACGCATACAACTCAGTATTGCTTATAATATAATCTCTAGTATATTGATAGCTTCAGAAATAAATAGCCCAGAAGCTAGAATGTTCTCGCTGTCAATAAAATACATACTTAAAGGCTTTGGCGAGCTTACTCTCTCTCTACCAATAACTCAACATACCTACTTCCAGAGAAACGTTGAAAGCAGCGAGTCAAGAAAAGTGACGTAGGTGGATTCAAAACTGCTTTACAGAAAAACCAAGAAGAAATTCTTGAAATTAATGAACAAATAGCTAGTTACTAGTAACAAGACTAATAAAATAAGTATACTTACGTGGCAAAGGTTGCGCGTTAATGGAAGTCGTCTTCACAACACTATGTGGACTCTCCGGAGCAGCGTTGACCGTCGGCGCGTGAGATATCAGTCCTTCAGTCGGAGTTGCATTCTCCAGAGCCACAGAGGAGGCCTTATACTCATCTATAGAAGATTCTATTATGTCTATGATAGTTTCAATCTTAGTTTTGTTGCCAGGTTTCTCATCAATCTTGTACTTGTCCTTCTTTTCAGCATTAAAAGGCTCCTTTTTCTTTTCAGGCTTCTTTTCAACTTTAGCTTTCTCAGTTATAGGCTTAGTTTCAGTCGTTGTTTTTGGCTTTTCGGTGGTAGTTTTGCGTTCGGTTGTCGTTTTTGGTTTTTCTGTTGTAGTTTTGGCTTGTTCAGTTGTGGTTTTGGCTTTTTCTGTTGTGGTTTTTGGTGGTTCAGTGGTTGTTTTCTCTGTGGTTGAGGTTGTTGTTTGCTCCGTCGTTGTTGTTGTTGTAGATGTGGTTGTTGTACTGCTTGTGGTTTCAGGGGCTGTGGTTAATTTGTTATCTTCTCTTTCATTTTCTTCTGTAGTATTCGTTACAGGGAGATTGACTAAAGGTACAGTCTCTTTCTCATCATGAACTAGATGGTTATCATGATTAGTTTCATTTTCTGCTTCTTCTTCTTCATCTAAGTTTGGTATATCAACAGGCATTGGTGGTGGGCTAGGCTTGTATATAGGTAGACCAGGATTCGGCCTTCTACCAGGCATTTGAGGTGGTCTAGGCCTCGGCCTTTGCCAAGGCGGAATGTTGGGCCTATGGAACCCTGGTCTGTGAGGGTTCAGTGGTGGTACAATTTGCTCAGGCAAATTAACACCATGATGGGGTCTGTCGAAGGGGTAAGGAGGGGGAGTTTTTGTAGGATGATAGGCGTGAGTAGGAGGGGTAATAGGGCTATCGAAATCAGGCATGGGTTGAACGTCTGAGATGCGAGGAGGTCCTCTGTTGTTTATCCTCGAGTTCATCGGCCTGCCTGGCCTGAGAAGCTGCGTGTTGGCTTGTACATTGACATTGCCGTTTAGTAGTTTGACTATACCCGTTATGATGTTCTGTATCTCCGTGTTCTGGCGTCCCTCGTTAGGGCCGATGGTCGCATACATCGGCTGCACTGCAGTAGGCCGTATCCTGGGCCCCAAAGGCGGTAACGCCCTCGCCTTTGGAGCCCTCCTGGCTTCCCCCGGAAAATTAAACTCGAATTTATCGCCTAGTTGTGATGACATTATTACGTCATTCTCATGGCTAAAGCGTGCGGTTTTCGTTGGATGTATGTCGTAGTATTTTCTCTTATTGTGTTGTTCTAGTTCGTTGTCTATTTCGTTGTTTGATGATGGTATTTCATCGAAGTTTATCGATCTTGATTCCCTGTCGGTGGGGGCTGCAGATCTTGCTACAATTATATGTTTGTCAGTCCCTTCATCAGTGACTATATCTTCTGGCGCTATGGCGTCTATGTCATCATATCCGACGCTGGGTTCTATCCTAAACGCTAGATTGTCTGACTGTGTGGTGTGTAAAATAGCATCCTCTGGTGCGTCGACGCCATCTGATTTTGGTGACAATTGTGATATCGTGTAGATTTCTTCGTAACCTGAAATTAAAAGAGAATATATATGTTTAAATGCTTGTGAATAATTAATACTTTCCTAAACTATAGTAATAAAAGGTAGGCACCGCTAAGTGATGCATACATGTTTGGTAATTCTCAGATATTCCGTTATCAAATAACCAGAAATGCAACGAAAATCTATGGGACTAGGTCGAGTTGTGTCAGATTGTCCCCTGAGTTTATTTTTATTCAGCGTCTGACACTCATTTCAATCACGTCTGAACGCTACCGGGTGCTTTTCTTCACGTATATTATTGAGTTTTACACATTCACTGCCAACAATGACGCCGCGTAGCCAATCCTGTTGTTTTCCCGCAAAGTAGCGGAAAGCGCCTACGACGTAGGCGCCCGCTTGACGGGTTCCTGGCAGTGAAAGTGTTAAGCTGCTACAGATTACTCGAAACATGTCGCCTGTAGTGACAATTATTAATACCTAAGTTAATTTAACCATTATAATTAGTACCTACCTATAACGATATTTTTATAACATAAACTTACCATAAAGTAACCTAAGTACACATGCTTCTCTTCAAAAGTGTATTATTTACTCTTCAGGACAAAGTTAGAGTCGTCATTAAGATTTAACCGACCATTAAAATGTGAAAGCGAGACGCAACCGCAGTGTAGGTATGAAAGTGAAACAACTATATTATCATATGGAAATAAACTAATAAATATGACAAGGCGCATTTTCTTTGGCTAACAATACGAGAAAACTACATAATTATTAATTACTATGACATCGGTTCCGAACCTGCCATTATAATGACTAGCGGTCCGCACGGCTTCGCCCGCGAAGAACGCGGGCAAACCCGCGGGACAAAATATAGGCTATAGCCATCCCGAAAGTCCATTCTACGCGTAGGTGAAAGAATTTTCCGAAACCGATAAGGCGGTTCCGGAGATTACCCATTACATACAAACTTACAAAGCTACAGTCTCGAAGACTTTTCCTCTTTATATATTAGTCGAGTATAAAATAATGATCCAAGTTTTAAGTTTTCAACGATTCGAAGTAAGTAATAAATAAGCTTTTTGAAACGCTCTGTTAGTGGTCAATGATGCGCATCAAAACGGGCAGTAATAGTACATTACTATAGAGGCCGGGAAACGAAGGGTTGCAGGCCAAGTAGATATAGACGGATACGCGGCCGGCCCTGATGTTTCTCGCCGAGATTTGTATAGTGCTTTTCTCAAACTTGCAATGAAATAAAAATAAAAAGTAGCTAGTTAATTTGTTTTATTCGTAGGTTAACACAACTAAATAATACGTTTCTGAACTGCACCGCCTGCACCGCCGCCGCCGCGCCGCCTGCTCCGGGCCCGCGCCCTCAGTTTAAAAACAAAAGAAGGTTTCTTTACAGGCCTAGGTGTGTAAGGCTGTATGAAATTCCTTTTCATATCATCTTCACTCATCGCACCGGATACGTAGTACCTATTTCCGAACCTAATTTGAAGTAAGTCACGTCAACATTTCATTGTAAGTTTGAGAAAAAAATTTTTTTTTAATAAATTTGAACTGTTTGTTTTTAGGTAGAATTCAGTTACATTGGTGGATTACGTTGAGTACAATCTTTAAAAAGAATGAGAATAAGTAAGAAATGAAAACGATGACCGCATGTTATATTTGACGTATTCTCTTTCTGCGGTTGTTTTCAAAACGCCTCGCGCAAAGCCACCCGAGCTCAATCATAATCAGTTATTTCACCACGTGGTTTTCTAAAGCAAATATGTAATAGATCACTTTACATGGTAGGCTTTGCAGGGCCGGCAACGTGCACGCGAGTCCCCTGGGGTGGCAAGCGTCCATAGCCTACAGTTTGCCCTCGACGTGGTTTAAAAAAACACTGATGATGTTTCGACACGAATTGCACCGACCGTGGTTTCTGACTGAAACTTAGGTAGCAGCAAAGTTAAATACCCTAATTGACCTGTCCTGTATTTATTTATTTATAATAATAAGTTTTACGATGGATTCATTTAGTACAGATTCATATTATCTTAGGTGGATGTCACACTTACACATGCGGAGCTCGTTGTATGCAAGTACCTCAGTTTGTATATAAACTCCGTGTGGTACGACACACTGCACCGCACCTCCGTCCGGCGAAATTTGTATGCAGCTCCGCACCTCCGTCCGGAGATGCGGCGCAGTGTGACATCCGCCTAACTAAATTTTCTCAACTTTTAACGCGAGCCGATCTCGGTCACCCACGTGCTGTCTAATTAAACAACATATCATCATCGTCATCATATCAGCCGTAAGACGTCGTCTGCTAGACATCTCCCCCAAAGAGTGCCGCAATGACCGGTCCTACGGACTCCCGCGACCTTTACCAAGTCATCAGTCGTCGCCACTCGAGTGCTTTTCCGCCCCGTCGGCCATCGGTTCAATTAAACAATTCAATTAGATTATAAATACGTAACCGTTACGAGGGTTAAATTAAACCATTAGGCATGAAATGGATTTCCTAGTGTACCCGAGCAGTGAAAGTACTGTCGGCCGCGTTACGTCACGTCGCATTGTTCGTCGACTCCACTCCAGTGGTCTTGTGTGACAGCACAATTGCAGAACTTTTGTGTCGTTTCGGGGGCGAACTGTAGCTGAGTTGTCATGAACAATAAGTTTGTCAAGTGTCGTTTTTGGTAGATTTTGTTGCCGACTGTACCTTTGACGCAATCTTTTATCACTGACTGTACGTTCTTGCAAAATAATCAAGACCGAGAGGATTCTAACGGGCCCAGACACGATGACGGGATATAGATTTATCTTCTGTATTTGAGAGAGCAGCTAGTATCGTATAGCAAGATTCAGGTAATAAGGTGCACGAGTTAAGCAATAATAGCCTCTCGGTCAACGACTTAAGCGCCTTGACGCGCGTCATATTAATTGTGTCGATCTGCACGGCTATCACGCGACGGCGCACGAGCTCTCGATTTTTCTCGCACTATCCGTCTCTCTCTTATTAGAACACTTAGAACAAGAGGTATAGTGCGAGAAAAATCGAGAGTATGTCGCGGCCGTCCCATGATAGACGTGCTGTACTATCGTATACCTACGTGAGAAGTAAACACACAAGCCTGTCATTAAAAAAAACTTTTTTTTAATTTCGTAGAAGAGTTAGCAACAAAAATATGTATATAATTAACGAACCTGCTTACAAAATTTCACGTAATCGGTCGACCCGTAGAGGAGAACAGCCGGACAGAATCCAAACAGACAAACGATTTTCGTTACTGTATTTAAAGCTGAAGCATAGAACTTCGTTCTCTTCGCTCCCTCCTTCGACTACATTTAAAAGAAATTGCAGTTGAGTGGTTTACGGGGGCGAAAAATGTATAGGTCACTATCGGGGAAAATTTGTTTTCTCTCTATTTTCACCCGAGCAGAGCTCGGTTGCCTAAGCTAGTGTCTATATGAAAACTTATAGACGCGCAGACTTTAACTCTTCACTGTATATTTGTTCGCGCGGAATCCGAAGTATCCCAGGTATCCGAGCACTGAAATGGCGAAAGTGGAAAACAATCGTGACTATAGTCAGTGAAAGTAACTTTATTGAGATGTTTTCGGCGCAAAAACAATGACTTATCATTCCTCATGAGCGTTCCAAATAAAATTACCTATTATGGGTGGTAAGGCCATGTAGAGAGCGTTAGTTTTTACCGGTAGGTGATGAAGGCTTTCTCGCCCTCGCATACCTATGACGTTATCTCTAAACGAGTGATATTAAACCACATAAGGATAATGTGTAAAGTCGAGCATATGAGAGGTGTCAAATATATCGAAACACATATTCGTACATCTCTAGTGGATGTACACCCTAAAGATTTGGTTTGTTCTTAGCTTAGTTGTTATGCCCCTTATGCACTACTCCAATTTCCCCAAAGAAGAATGTCTCCTGTGGTCAAAAATTAAGAGCTCACGTGCATATAAATAATGTTTTTAGCGACTAGTAATATAGAAGAGGCGACGCCGTTTATGCGGATTAAGAGTTCAAACAAAAATTAGGCTTCGTAGCCCTTAACTTTGATAATGTCCACAGGGAAGACGCGAACCTAAATCTGTGTATGATCCAAATATATCGTTTATAATATAAACTTCCTAGCCTCTACCACGATTGAGCAAAGTATTCAACAAGGATAGCGATTCTATCGACATAAACTTTGACTCAATATCCAAGATAAGAAACTTGTTCATTTAGTTGAGTATCGTCAATTGTTTTCAACTAGAAAACTGTAATTCGGCATTGGTAGAGTCATTTCGCCGGTTAGGGACCACCTAATTTTATGTGCCGGTTGGCGACCACTTAGCTGAGTTGGTGAACTGAAAGGATATTTTCTTGGTTTTTTATTAGATTTCTATTCTAAAACAACAAAAAAATGCATGTACAACTAATTGTCTCAATAGGGTCTGTAGAATTGATGTTATCTTCAATAGAAAAAACCTTCTCCTTCAGGTGGTCGCTAACCGAAGGTGGTCGCGTAACCAGCGTAATGACCCTACATAATAAATCAATCACGCCGATAAGACAGAAGAATAAAATCTTGAAATATATTTTTTTGGGGTACCTCCCCTACATCTAAAGTGGGGATGTAATATTTATTAGGCTTTAAGGCCAAATGGGAACGTGAAAAAAATCATGGCAAACAAAGCCCGACGAAATGATAAACTAACAATGAATGACGATGTTATTCGCCATGTTAGTTTAGAGCTCATTAATGGTGACACAGACGATGGCCATGCACTTGATAAACTGCGGTGCACCAAAAGAAGGATTGCATTTGGAAGGAACTAAAGAAGTATGTTTATGTTGTTAATTTTGTTATTATAATAGAGCTCAAACGCATAGAGTATATGTAGGTACTTATGTTTTATTTTATTGTTTTCTTTAATAATATACAGTTAAGTTATTATACCTTTTTAAATTAGTTGGCTTATACAAAATTCAGGGACCACGGGTAAAATAA
Source organism: Epinotia bilunana (assembly GCA_947049275.1). Taxonomy (NCBI): domain Eukaryota; kingdom Metazoa; phylum Arthropoda; class Insecta; order Lepidoptera; family Tortricidae; genus Epinotia; species Epinotia bilunana. Next base: position 840,989 of record OX346278.1, read on the forward strand.
TTCCCGTCGTACCTTCCAGGGACCTATCACGGGGGAACTATCACAGGTACCATGGGCAACAAAGGGCAGTAGTACATATAATTAATTTAATAGGAAAACTGTCACGGCTAAGTAGGCATAGGTAACTAGTTACCGAGTAATAGTCGACCAACTTAATATGTACTTAGAAAGGCCAACTTTCGTACAACGCCGACGCAACCATTCGTTGGCGCGCGCGTGTCGATGTACCTAACTAAGAAAGACCGGTAACCACGGAGCCCTACACTGCGCGTGGCCCGACACGCACTTGGCCGATTTTTTCTTTTTTAATTAAGTCCTTGTTTATATTGGCATGTTGTGTTTACCTGCAAGCAGTTATACATTACGCATAAGACACTTTGCTATACTTAAACTATTTTTTAAGTGTCAACTGTTGGTGAACCTTACAATAAATAAACTTGTCTCTTGTGTCAGATATTTATGCGCTTTGTTGTGACAGATATAATTGCTGGTGACTACCTGGTGACCTGGTACATAGAATAGAACATCAATATTTTTTTTGGAACAACAAAGTAGTAAATCAAGAAAAATAATCTAGTGTTGCCTCAATAGTTAACAACTTAGAAAAGTTGAAAGGGCTAAATTCTATGAAAATTTAAAAACACTTACTAAATTGTAGATGTCTCGGAATATTTCCCTAGTAGTGTTACGTTAGTTCTCAACCGGGTCTCAATATTCATTATGAATTTCGCCACCATACTAAGTTTTGAATTACAGAAACGTCTCATTTGGTACACAAATCACCACTGCGTTACCAGTCCCCATGACCCCTCCAAAATAATGTCCACTGCGTTACCAAACAATAGGTTTTTCATTAAGCCCTATTATTTCGATAATAGTCATTATTCGGGTTATGCGTATGCTATTCTGAATTAGAAAATAGTGAGTTTTTTGAACATTAACCAAATAAGTAAAAAACTATGCAGTAAAATGTACAAGGGACGTTTCTTATAGGCACCAAAAAGTATTTTGGGCCGAAAAAATACCGACATTTTCATTTCAAAGTTCAATATCTCAAAACCGGCAGAACCGATTATGTTGAAGCGTAGCTAAGAACCATCTCTATCACGTTAGCTTTCGGACAAAAACCGCGTTAAAATCGGTCCAGGAGCTACGAGTCCACAGACAGACAGACAAGTCAAACTTATAACCTCTTTATGCGTCGTGGGTGAAATAGGAACTCAGCATCAGTCCAGACGTGGTCGAAACACAGAGTGCAACGACGGTGATTTTCTCGAAAACATACGCAGAACAGAATGAAGGTACCAAGCCCAAGACATATTTGACTGAGAAAATAGCAGGTTGCCATAAATCGGAATGCCCGGCAGTCAAGTGTTTCCATACAATACGGCCGGTAACGGTGAGGCCTACATACTACGTACTGCCGCGCCTATCGTGTATAACCGGTGCATTGGTGTTGTGTTCCGTAGTGACGTCATGGTTGAGAGTATGTTATGTCAACCTTCTAGCGTTAATCCCGGTTGTGGCCTAACGGAGTCCGGGATCCGCTTTGATACCTAATCCCAAGATTTGGCATAGGTACTAGTTTTACGAAAGCGACTGCCATCTGACCTTCCAACCCAGAGGGAAAACGAGACCTTATTGGGATTCGACCGGTTTCCTTACGATGTTTTCTTTCACCGAAAGGTTCATACGTTCCGAAAAACTCACTGGTACTAGCCGGGATTCGAACCCACGACCGCCGCTTGACAGCCGCATGCCTGAACCACTAGGCTACCGACGCTACTACTGTTATTATGATAATATATGTAATAATTTATTTTCAGAAAGAGTCGCTGAAAAAATGGCAATGGTATCTAATGAGAGTCCTGCTACTACCAAGAATCGCTACGCGCTACGCTCGTAGCCGATCCCGTGGTTTTCCTCGTATGTAGCGGAAAGCGACTACGGGGTAGGCGCCCGCTAGGCGGGTTCCTGGTAGTGAAAGTGTTAAGTATGATCAGGTCATTTTATTTGCGATATTTCTCCATGATCCGACTATACTGAGCAAACCGGAGATCACAAAGAGTTCTTAATATATATGATGGAGGTGCCGGGATGGTATGGGACTGGCGGGAAGAACATTTTTTATTTTATTTATTAACAATCTGTGCGTACTGTTTATTTTTTACCTAGTGGGTGTGACAGCTGGGCAGAGGCCTCTCCCCTTGATTGCTATGACTCCAGCATCGCACTTCTAACGTCCAATTCCCATAAATTGGTAGATTATATGTATCTCTAAAACTAGTGCCTATCCCAAATCATGGGATAAATAGGTGCCAAACCAGGCTCCTTTCGACTACGACCGGGAAAATGCTAGGTGGAGAATGAGGTAGGTACGTTCATCAAGTAAATATTTGTGTTATTAATTTGTATTCGGCGCTCATTACGTTAATACACGGCCGCCCGCCACGCCCGCTGGAGCGTGCAGTGATTTATACTTACTGCACAGTTAATTGCCTGCGTCTGTGCATAATACAGTTAGTTAACTGCGCACGTTGCCAAATAGTGCGTAGTTATTGAGGAGCGGGGAATGAACCTGGTCAATACTTTGCCGTTCAAACAATTGACTAATGACACCTTTAATAGTCATCAATAGCATAGTCATGTGCACATTTCATTTGCATGCTAGTATGTAGCTAAATATGTGATTGTACCGGAATATAATGTAAGTTACCACCATATATAATGTATGTACCATATTAATAGCAAATAAAGATTTATCTTATCTTAAAATATCTAGTTGTTTATTGCCAGAGCTCGCGTGAATCCCTATATGTTCTCTTGAGAGTGAGGGACCGCTTACATCTCTAGCTATCAACAGTCAACACAACGAATCCTCAAATTAGTAAAGATATCCTTTTATAAATCTCAGTTTACTTATTTTATTGACGAATTTTGCCTAGTTCGTTGTGATGCTGCCTCAGAAGAAAGTGGTCCTGGATTCGAATCCCGGTAAGGGCATTTGTTTGTGTGATGGGCACGAATATTTGTTCCTGAGTCATGGATGTTTTCTATATTTCTAAAAGTCGACTAAGGGAGCAGGGTTGAAGTGTGTTGTGGGCGATGGGCTAGCAACCTATCACTGTGATATCACATTCTGTCGATCTTTTATGCCCACATTTATGCTAAAAGTGGCACTGGGACCTAAGTTTAATGTGTTCTGCTGAAAAGGGGTAGCTTTTTATTTATTTATTTACTAGCTTCCGCCCGCGACTTCGTCCGCGTGGACCCGGGATAAAAACTATCCTATATTTTAATCCAGGCTATAAACTATCTTCGTGCAAAATTTCAATCAAATCGGTTCAGCCGTTTAAGCGTGATTGAGTAACAAACATCCAAACATCTAAACTTTCGCATTTATGATATTAGTAGGATGTAAATATGAAACAAACGGTCATACACAAAGCATTGTTAATTTTTTTTATATAAAGTCTAGACCTATAGTTTCCATTATTAATTAAGTACAAAAACATTTATAAACGATGTAGCACGAAAAAAAAAAGATTTAGCCAGCATCATATAGTTAGTAGCAGCCAAAGTTGCCAAATATATCGCAACACTTCTTTATTACCTGAGGTGTGAGGCTGTGTTTCGATATATTTGGGTACTTTGGCTGCTTCTAACTATACGATGCTGACTGCACCTATCTAGGCTTGAGTTTAGCCCACAGACCACTTCCCCATAACCCAATGGTTAGCTGGTAGAGAATGCCAGTTGGCATTTAGCTCGCCATTTATAACATTTGTGTATTTTGTGCAATTAAGTTTAATTAAATAGATAAATAAAGGGTCGGCAAGGCGCTTATGAATTATGATTCTTCTTATGTCAAACAAATTGCTCCATCTTATATTGTTTCAACTTCCTTAAAGTATGGAATACTTACTTACTTTGAAACAATGAATGTCATAGTCCGTGACTGCAGTAATGTATGACATGGGCGCTTTATCAAAGACTACAATATACATCGCTTTATGTCAAAGTGACATGGCTTAATTAAATTCGAATGAAGAACAATCCTCTTAGTTCCAATTCAACCCACATTGCTTTGACATAAAGTGCCCGTGCCATACACTATAGTGTGCAAAGGGGATTAAAAAGGACGTTGACGTTGTATAGAATTTTTTTTCGTTTTTTAGTCTCACATATTTGCACATGAATCATAGTTCCGTTTATAAAATATACTAGCTTCTGCCCCCGACTCCGTGCGCGTGGAACTCGTTTATATCGCAGCTCCATACAAACTTTCACCCCCCCCCCCCCATTTCATCCTCTTAGGGGATGATTTCGGAGATAAAAACTATCCTATGTCCTTCCCCGGGACTCAAACTATCTATATACCAAATTTCACCTAAATCGGTTCTGCGGTTTTAGCGTGAAGAGGTAACAGACAAACACACTTTCGCATTTATAATATTAGTATGGATTTATATTACAACCTGCAAGAAAGAAAGAACCGGTTTCTTGAGTTGTTTTATTTGATAGTCATGGGGTAGGGACCGTTATCTATCGAACTATTTGGGCGAACTCGGGGCAACTGACCGCGTGTCCTTGACGTCTGAGACTCGAGGCATCGACAGCTCGGTAAAAAAGTAAAAACTCTGCGCTTGCGTCGATATTTAAATCATCCTCCTCCTACCGTTTTCCCGGTTGTGCCCTAAAGGAGCCCCGGGTCCGATATGGCACCTAATCCCAAGATTTGGCGTAGGCACTAGTTTTACGACACCGACTTGGTGGCTTTGGCATTGGGATTAGGTAGACCGTTTCCTCGCGATGTTTTCCTTCACCGACAAGCCACTGTTAAATATCAAATGATATTTCGTACATAGTTTTTTTTTTTAAACCCATTGGTACAAGTCGGGGCTCAAACCCCCGACCGCGTCGTTATTTAAGAGAAGAGAGACATAGTTGTAGCTGAGCGGAGGAAAGTGGATTTTGTCACACATTGGGCTTTCTCGCACCCCGAAAATGCAACTAGCAATATTTACATGAATAATCTATAATAATAAGTAATAACTCAATACCTTTCACTGCTGATGAATTTAAATCGAATATCTAACTACCCTACGTGCAACATTGCACGTAGGACCGATGGCCGTTGGGGCGGAAATGTTCTCGAGTGGCGATCACGTACCGGAAAGCGCAGCGTGGGTAGGCCCGCACAAGGTGGACTGATGACCTGGTAAAGGTCGCGGGAGTCCGCTGGATGCGGGTGGCGCAGGATCGGTCATTGTGGCACTCTCTGGGGGAGGCCTATGTCCAGCAGTGGACGTCTTTCGGCTGATATGATGATCTAACTACCAACTTGCCAGAGGTTATAATAGGGAAAAATAAGAGCGCTATTCAGTAATCGACGCAGACGGCACAGAGCCATCTAGCGGCCATTTCGACCATAAGTTGGTACAAAGTACAGGAGTGTAGATCAACCAATTGGTTGATTTAGTATTTTAGCTGGCCACTCAAATATAATACGATAATACTAACCGTTAACAACTTGCAGCAGTATGGCGAACAGCACCGCGCCGCGGCACTTGGTCCGCCATCTTGTTGCACCGGCGGCCATCTTGTGAGCTCAGTTCCGTATCCATCCGCTCCTCATGTCTGCCCTGTAACCGCTCACATTGGTATCTGAAACAAGTATTTACCACATAAGTATGATCCAATATCAAAGAAGCTACTTACCCTCTTAATAAATTGATAAAATTTAAACAACCTATTTTGACGCTTTCTCGAAAACGCAATATCAGTGACGGATGAAGAACAAACGAACTTTAATGGCGTTTTAGCTAAAATAGGTTTGATGAACGTTGATGCATTAAGGAAATAGAGTTCAAGTTCAACACAGTAAACGGTAATATTTAACACTTAAGTAGCTGTCAAGCATAAGAAAACACATACCTATTCGCACATATCTGATGGATATTCACCCTAAATCTCCATAAGCTACAAAACAAAGATTTATAAACACACTAGCTTCTACCCGCGACTCCTTTCATCCCCCATTTCACCCCCTCAGGGATTTTTTCGGGATAAAAACTATCCTATGTCCTTCCCCGCGGGATTCAAACTATCTCCATAACAAATTTCATCTCAATTGGTTCAGCGATTTAAGCGTGAAGAGGTGACAGACAGACAGACACACTTTCGCATTTATATTATTAGTATGGAGTATGGATTTAAATAAATATAGTAAAACATGACTATTTCCGTAAGTAAGTAAAAAAGCTTAAATTTTAATGTTTACTTCCATGTGTCTATCAGGAGTATCAGGTGAAGCATACGCTTATATCCCACCACCAATGACTTTGACAGAAGGACCCTGTACAGGTAACTGTTAAGCTATATGACTTGGAAACCTTATAAATAAAAGGTATGCCGGCCATACACCGGCAAAAGTGGGGCGGCCGGCGATTGAATAATAAACGTATAACCGTCCTGCGCCCGCGCATACTGGAAGCGACATCGCGTGTGCACGTAGGTACTTACTATCCATACTAATATTATAAATGCGAAAGTGTGTCCTTCTGTCTGTCTGTTACCTCTTCACGCTTAAACTGCTGAACCGAATTGGATGAAATCTGGTATAGAGATAGTTTGGGTCCTGGGGAAGGACATAGGATAATTTTTATCCCGGAAATCACCCCCAAGGGGATGAAGTGGGGGATGAAAGTTTGTATGGAGCTACGATTTAAACGAGTTCCACGCGGACGGAGTCGCGGGCAGAAGCTAGTAATATTATAAAGAGTTTAAGCTTGTTAGTTTGTAAGTTGATAGGTTTGTATGAAGAAAAGAAATCAAGGGATACTCAATCGCCAGAACAACTCATCCGACAAAAAAAAGATTTCAAGACTAAATACTCGTGTGAATGGACATCATTGGATGGATGGACTAATATCGTTGAATAGTAATGTTATAAATGTATGTACCTGACGAGCTTTCTGTGAATGCATTTTATTTATATACAAAGAAAATTTGTAAAATATAATGTCAATTTTCAATCAGCAATAAATGAATCTGAATCTGAATCTGAATGCGAAAGTGTGTCGGTCTGTTACCTCGTCACGTTTAAATCGCTAGGCCGATTGTGATGAAATTTGGTATAGAGATAGTTTGAGGCCCGGGGAAGGACATAGGATAGTTTTTATCCCGGAAATGGGGTATGAAAAGTTGTATGGAGCTACGATATAAACGAGTTCCACGCGGACGAGGTCGCGGGCAGAAGCTAGTAGGCTATATTTTAATCCCCGCTCTGTCAGAGTTCTTTGTAATTCACGCACCGAGTCCCGCGCGCAGTCATTACAAATATGTATGTATATAAATATCTAAAGCGACCAGGAAAATAAAAAACTTCACCATATTGCGGAAAACTATAGGAACTAATTTCCTCAACTGGCAACAGTAACTTTGAAGACGTCATTAATGCCATCTGTCAATTGCTGTCAAAGTGAGGTGTCGTTGGTACGTGTTGACCGTGTTGTATGGCGTTAAAATGCCGAAAACGATTAAATGTGACTTAAGAAAAGTGATTTGCAATATGACGAAGTATTTCTAGGAGAGAAAGTCTGAAGGATTAGACTATTCCTCTAAATAACATCACTGACCATGTTGTTAACACGACTGGTAGGTACATCCATACAGTATTTTTTAGTGTTGCCATAAATAAATAATTATTGCTAATTTAGCGCCCCCAGAGCAGGTTTTTTATTTTCCTGGTCGGGCTTTAAGTACCTACAGTACTTGTAGGTTTGAATTCAGGACCAGAGATAAGGACAAGGGCCTACCGACTATTTATGTTTTCAAACACTCAATTGTCTTGAAGGGATCTGGGTTGAGGCTAAGTAATCTCTATTGTTTTGCTAACCAATGGGACCACCTTTTCTCTTTTTTAAGCAGACCCCGTAGCGTCGGCCTTATCACGCGATAAGTGACAAGATGTCCGTCTCGTTCTATTGAACGGTGTCAGACAGTGACGGACGCTCTATCTTGTCACTTATCGTGTGATAAGGCCGACCATGATACGGGGTCAGGACGGGTATGAGTACGACGGACTAACCGCGGTAAAAACCTTGGAACCGTCTAAAACCCCAACGAGTGCCAGCTCCGCCTTTTAGAGGAACGCCGCGGGATCGCGTTCAGCATTCGACTGATCGACACACCAGTAAAAATTGGGCAAGTGCGTGTCGGGCGACGCGCAGTGTAGGGTTCCGTAGTCGCCTGTATTTCTTAGTTACATCGACACGCGCGCGCCAACTAAATGGTTGCGCCGGCCGAATTTGTACGAGAGTTGGCCTTTCTAAGTACATATTAAGTTGGTCGACTATTACTCGGTAACTAGTTATGCCTACTTAGCCGTGATAGTTTTCCTTTTAAATTCATTATTATGTACTACTGCCCCGATTTTTTTGACATTCCCAGTAGCAGCCATTTAGCCGCCAGGGGCGGGGGACACATGACTCGAACAAAAATTTGGGCTTTAAAGCACAATATCTCGCAAATCACGATTTCGAAAAATCGTTTTAAGAAACCCATAATATTTTTATATAAACACTATCCCCCTTATTCATAAAACTTAAAATGCGTCTGCTAAATAAAATGTGCTTTGTCCCTTTCTTACGAACACAAATGCCAAAGTGACAGACATAGACAAACGAATTTTAACGGCATTTTAGTTAAAATAGACCTGTAGAACGTTTATGAATACAGCCTTATGGGTTTAACGAGAAAAAAATTACATCCCCACTCTAGGTGTAGGGGGAGATTTTATTCTTCTGTTTTGACGGCGTGATAGATTTATATGCCCATGGCGAATTACAGTTTTCTAGTAGAAATGGTTACTGAGCTAAGCCGAAGACAGACGGACAGACGGACGGACGGACGGCCTGCCAGACGGACATGACGAAACTATAAGGGTTCCTTGTTGACTACGGAACCCTAAAAAAGCAAGAATAAAAATGTTTTAAATTAAAAAGATCTCTTCTTGACACTAGTCTATCGTATCCAGCGAATCTATATCCCATGGTTTCTTTGGCACGCGTCCACTGAAAGCGTGTCTATAGCCGTATGTGTACTGGACCAACGCCGGCCGATTGATGTGCTGTCATGTCATCGTAAAGATGCACTTTAATAATAGAACATGAAGATTAGAATACTTGTTCGATAACTCGGATGGTCTAAATCGAGGGGTTATACTATACTATGTCCAAACATTAATCGATGGAACCAGCAAGTTTCAGATATCGTGCTTCAAAATATGTCACGCCCCGTACGTACCAGTACTATGTCCTTATAATATATACCTTCGAAATAAATGTTCAAAGAATTTTGCCCAGGCAAAGCTGTAAAGCCATTAAGATGGTTTTCCACCGGCGAGGCGAGGCGGGGCGAGGATGGGCGAGAATTGAAATTACCTATTTGCACTGAGCGCGCGCGCCCAAGTCCCATACTAATTTCAATTCTCGCCCATCCACGCCCCGCCTCGCCTCGCCTCGCCGGTGGAAAACCACCTTTAGGCTCGCAGCGATCGTTGACCCAAGGCCTATAATCGCAGATATTTCTGACAAAGCAATATGGGTTAAATTCGAACTAAAACTCAATTTTTCTTCATTCGAATTTAATACATGTCGCTTCGAAATAAAGTGCTCATGTCATACACTAGGCCTAGGACGTTTAGCTTACCTTTAGCTATATTCTGATTGTTGATTTTGTATTATTTTAATACACTTAAAACTAAAAATGCGCAATGAGTCATTGACACAAAAGACGTAACACAAATTCGTCGTTTCCGGCCCTATAGACAATGGATCCGTCATATTGACACTATTTGCATTCGTTACACCTAAAACAAATTTTCTTGGCACCCGCAGGCTGCAGTGAAATATGGATATTAACGGATACATAAGAGGAAGACCTAGATAAACTACATATAGTAACTCCAAAAGAGAGTTGATGTTAGGTCGTATCGAGATGTCAGAGGTTGCCTGGGATCGGAGTAGATGGATGCCTACTTTGAGCTACAGACAAGAGCTTGGCTCTTAGATAAGAAGAAGAACATACGATTACCGACTGCTTTAAACAGCCCTAAAGTTATGATTATGACAGTGGATTATAACAAAGCTTTATAATCCTCCTTGTAACAACAACAACAAAAATCAAACAAAATATGTCGTTAATGGTTGGTTTTAAATTATATACTTTTTATCATTTTAAGTAAAACAAACTATACACAAGAAATATATATCAAGAGTTTTTTTTTCGAATAATAAATAGAAATGATCGTTAGGTTAGGAGCTAATCCCAGACAAGGTTAGCTTCCCTTTCCCTACATTTTACGACTTAGACATTTCTCGATTTGGACCTGCCGAGACTTAGACGTAGCACTACTTAGACGCTGTAAGATATTGAGTTCTTACGATTTGGACGCAATTTCGACACTGACATTTTACGACTTTGACGTATCACTCCGGAGGGCTTTCAATTATAGTATCCCCTGCGCGAGCCAAAGCGGACCCTGGGTTCCTTTAAATAGTGTATAGTACAACTGAGAAAACAATCCACGTCTTTCAAATGCTTCCAATTTATTTAAGCAACATTAATATTCCATTCTGCGAATTGAATAGAAAGCTGATTCTCCCCCAATTTCGTAACCCCCTGACGACGCGCTGCGCACGCGCATGCAACGGTAACGGTTGTGCAACGCGTCCGGGTGACACATCGGATGCGACGGGTCACTTCTGACGTCAGAATTATGGTTTTGTAACGAACCATTGGGGTTTCCGAGTTTCAAGAATCAGACTTTCGGATATGACCTTCCGTTTGTTTCTTTCGTTTAGTTCCGCTGCCCCTACTTTTTGCACTGGTCCTGGTATCTGAATGTAGAAGAGTTTAATAAGTTACTTACCTACTTTACTTAGACGACGTCTACAATAACGATAAGCCCGCTGAAATGTCTGTCATTAAAAATAAATGTTAGGGACATGAAAACCGGCCAAGTGCGAGTCGGACTCGCGCACCGAGGGTTCCGTAAAATTTACGGTTTTCGCAATTTTACCTTTATCTGTGCTATAAGACGTTGCTTCGTACCAAATTTCAAGATTCTGAGTTCACGGGAAGTACCCTGTAGGTTTTGATTCCCTTGCGAGTTTCGAAAATTTGCGGCATGAACGGCTGTATCTTTTGATTGCGTTGATTGCAAGGGACAGTAGACCTGAGCATTTGGTATAGGTAAATTTTAGCTTGATACCTCCACGCGTTCCTGAGAAAAAGGGTCTTGACAGACGGACAACAAAGTGATCCTATAAGGCTTCCGTTGTTTCCTTTTGAGATACGGAACCCTAAAAAGCGACTGACATTAAAGACAAATGACATCGCGGCACTGGAGTGTGTAGAGTGAATTGTGCTTAAGAGCGGGTTGCGTCACCACACTACTGACCGGTAAACGTTAAATATGGCGTCGGCAGTCATTCCATAGAAAAACGAGTAGGTACTAGACAGTTTGAAACAAGGTACCCTCAGCGGCAGTTGAAGCAGGGTGAGTAACTGCCAAACTTCCCATTCCTGGGTGAGACCAGCAAAGGGCCCGGGACAAGTGGCGTACTCAAAGAGAGGCTAAAGGTACGCAGCGACACTACTGGTGTAGGTATTTGTATGACGGCGATGTCCAGCGACGTGTACGAAAGGTATTTCATAGAAAGCAGCAACACGTCGTCTGCTGGTGTCTGCTGTCGGGTTCCAACTATTGTACCTTACAACAACTGTACGTACTTGAAACAACCGACCCTCAGCAGCAGCTGGGGCAGGATCAGTGGTGGCCAAACTTCCCTATAGGCATGGGAAGTTTGGCCACCACTGATCCACATGAAGGTGACATTTTAACGAACGTAACTTGCGGTCCCTGGGTCGTTGCTGGATGAGACTAGCATGGGACCAGAATAAGTGGCGCACTCAAAGAGAGGCTTAAAGATAAATATAGCCTTTATTCCAACTTTTACAGCTTTGGTATAGTATTTTTTTTTTTTATGATATAGGAGGCAAACGAGCAGTCGAATCACCTGATGGTAAGCGATAATCGACGCCCATGGACACTTACAACACCAGAAGAGTTGTAGGTGCGTTGCCGGCCTTTAAGATGGGAGTACGCTCTTTTCTTGAAGGCTTGAAGGTTATAACGGTCCGGAAATACCGCAGGCGACAGTTCATTCCAGAGTTTGGCTGTGCGAGGCAGAAAGTTTCGGGAGAAACGCACAGTTGAGGACTGCCAACCATCTACGTGGTGAGAATGGAAAAGCTGTCGCGTAGGGCGATGGCGGAAGGAAGCGGCGGGGATTAATCCGAAGAATTCATCGGAACACTCCCCATTGTACATGCGGTAGAAAATGCAAAGCGAGGCTACATCTCTAGTATATATGTTTCTGCATTTATTTCCCTATAACTCTCCATTTCTCTCTGTCCCTCGCAGCTCTTCTCCTTCTTAGGTCATCTTCCCATCTTTTTTGGGCTCTTCCTTTCCTTCTCTTTCCTTCTCTGGGCTACCAGACTGTGACCTCTTTCGCCCACTTGTCTTTTGGGTATCTTAAGGTGACCTGTCTAGGCTGTCTTGTTTCTTGCCTCTCTGTTTGTCACATGCTTAATAAATCAAAGTGGAAATAGACAGGCTGTCTATTTCCACTAATTTATTAAACATGTGGGATACATCTATGATTAGTTTTTTCCCTTATATTATTGAGCCTAATCTTGTCTTTCCTTTTGATGTTATGTATGCTCTTCTCCATGTTGTGTTGACAGACTTCCAATGTTTTTCTGTTTTTCTGTGTCAGCGCCCAGGTTTGGCACCCATATGTCATTCAAGGGAGAATGCATGTGTTTAGAACTTTGCATTTGCATGTATATGTGAGGGATATCAGGGTTCTTCATTATTTCTTTTAAGAGTCCGCAGTAAGCTCGGCCGAATTTCACCTTCCCATGCAAACGTAAGTAGTTACGCTCTCATTTTGAAATTACGTGTTGGATTGTAACGAAACTTTGCATGTACATTGTAACATGAGGTATATCTAAGTATGTCTGTAATTAGTTTATATGCTTCCAGATTATAAAACAAACGAAATACAGCAAAAACAAGTTTTGTATGGAAAACTTAAATTCGCTGTATTTTTTTTAATATGGTATCTAATGCTACATACTCTAATTACAGACATAAATAGATATACCTTAATGTCATTGTACATGCAAAGTTTCGTTACAATCCGACACGTAGTTTTAAAATGAGAGCGCAAGTTGCGCTCTCATTTTAAAGTAAGTAATACGTTTAAAGTAATACGTTTGTAAGTATGGAGAATAGAGTTTACATGCGGACTCTTAATGCCCAATATTTTGTCCATTAAAGACATACTCGATTTACAGTTTCTTTGTCAGATTGAGAGACTGACGATATAATTTGACCTAAGATGCGTAGATATGCTTACTTTATTATCAGTGATTACTGATAAAGATGAATCGAGACGATTACCAACGGTTTCAAGGTACCGGCCCTAAGGGCACAAGTCCATGACCGTAAATAATGAACTACGTTATCCGGATTTGGATTAGAGGCGTCGTGTTCGACGGCAAATCGATCCGGTCCGAATGATTACCCGGATTTTGCGTGGCGAAATCATATTACTTGAGGCGGCTGTCCCTCTAAATGTTGTATCGCTCGCTCGCTCGCTAAGTTAAGCTCGATATGCGATGCTCTTCGCACGCGCGCAGACCAACTTGCGTCATTTGAGTAAAAATCCATATTGTCGGAACGAATGATTATTTCAGAATAAGCTCTCTCTGCTTGTTTAAGAGCTAAGCTCTTGTCGGCGTAGCTCAAAGTAGGCCCTCCATCTACTCCGCTTCCAGGCAACCTCTTTGACATCTCGATACGACCGATCAACTCTTTTTTTCAGTTGCTCTATGTAGTTTATTCTATGTCTTCCTGGTCCTCGCTTACCCTCTATCTTTAATTATAATTATATTGAGTATATATGAAACTTGTCGCGTCGTATGAGGCTACACACAAGTCAAATAAATCTGAAATCGGTTCAGTAGTTCCAAAAATTACCCAAAACATACACATTTTACAAAGCTACAATCTGACAGACTTCTCTGTGTACTCGCAATATTAGTTAGTAATACAATTATAAAATCAGCACCGCAGGTAATTTGGTTGTTTTGACTATGGATTGGAAGATTCACTGCCAATAATGACTATAAGCTAACTCTATAGCCCAAAGCCCATCACGGCGTAGGCGCGTACTCGGCGGTTCTGGCAATGTGTTAGAATAGTAACGGATTCAAATTCGGTCGCAGTTGCAACAAACTGCCTATGCCTTGTCCGCCTTGGCGGCTTTTTGGACAATGACACGGATAACAACTTGCGTCAAGTGTTGATGTCGAAAACTCGACGCCTTGCTATCTGCCCCCAATCTCGAGATGAATCACAAGCGGACATCCTAAAATGTGGCCACGGGCTTAATACCTCATTCTATACAACATTATAATTCCACCAGACAAATTCCTCTACGTTTTTTCGTTTATCTAGGATACCAAAGGGATAGCAAAACTAGAAGCAGGATACCGTGTAGGCTCGGACAAGAATAGGTCTACGGTCTCCCCCGCCTGACGCAGAAGGCGACTAAAGGGGGTCATCGGGGTCGAAGTGTTCTGGCGGGGGCCGGGGCACTCGCTTCCGAATCCCAGGGAAGGTGACAGCATCTCTTTGCCCCAGGACGAGCCAAATTTTGGCGAGGCGCGAGGGTGCTCCAGTGCGTTCAGTATGAGATCCTGGAGTCCCCTGCATGAGAGCGCAGATGCAGGGCACCGTGGAGTTTTTTTAGTATCCACTATCCCTTTGGTACCCAAGCACCCGGAGATGTCACCTCAGTCATCTCCGGGTGCTTGGGTACCAAAGGGAAATATTGTACCTAGGTAGTTTTACTTATTTCGATAATTAAGTACTTTTCAATATAGCATAAGTATTTTTGCGTTTCAAATCGGTTTTACTTGAAATCACTTGACGATTAATATTAACGCACGGTTTTTCTAATCATAAGATTAGAAGTGCGTTAAAATCGTCATGTCAGCATCGACAAATGCTTTATTTTTGACATATTTCTCCTGGATTTCATTCTTGAGCGAATGAAGCGAATGAAGAAATCAATTTACCCCGGAAATAAAACCCGGTTACATCGCCCTCGTAAATCCCCGGAGTCAATCATTCATTCATTAAAGTGTCAAGTACCTTTACCTTATCCATTTAATATTTAACTCTTGTTCTTCATTATCGCTTGTGTATACACCTCTTACTATTTCACGATGTAACTGTTCCGTAAAAACTAGTAAAACAAGCATTAAACGACGAGTTATTTTAATGATAAGAAACCGTTCAGTTCGTCGACCCCGAACCTGTCAAATTGCTGTTATATAAACAAGAACGTATGTAAATATATACGGTCATCTCATCGGACATGCAGATGAGAAGAAATTCTTTATTTGTTACATAAGTGTGACTTTCAAATAGAGGGTCGTGGGTTTAATCTAATCTTTCTATAAATTTACTTGTAGGCGTATGTAGTATATGCCATTGGGCACTCTATGTTAAATATGGGTTAAATTCGGACTAAGAGGATTTTTTTTCATTCGAATTTAAGCCATGTCACTTTGACATAGTGCCGTCGAGCACTCTGATGACGCTGTCAACACCAAAATGCCCTTGAGGATTCGGGATACGGCGCACACTGTCTATTTGTATCGGAGTAAACGAGAGCAAGACCTGTTACTGGGCGGCGAGGTCTTAGAAGAGAATAATAAATAAATATTGATATAAAAAAGTGTGGATTATTTGTGAAATATGACTCGTTAGCGGTTTAGTTACGAATATGTTGACTTCATGTTTTTAATTGCAGACCCATACGTCAAAATAAAAAGTTTCTGTCAAAATTTTCATTTTTGGTACAAGCTTTTATTGCTGACTGTACTGTACTTTTCTGTATACCGTCATCAACTACTCATTGAGACGATTCTAACGAGCCCAAACTCGACGGGGTTATGTGGTTTTATTACGGAGTTCCTATGGCCACCTTCCAGCTCCATCATCAGATCAGCTCCACGTCATCATAATGTTGCATTGTCACGCGATTTGCATATTCGTGCAAAATTTCAACTCAATCGGAAACCGGGAAGTGGATCAAATTTAACTTGCAAGATTTGATTACAGACAGACAGACAGACAACGGGACAGGTAAAACTAAATAAAAGCTTGTAATAAAGACAGAACCGTTTAATGATGATTTTAAGACCAATCTTTGCAATTATTTTCTATCGAGCCAATTTCTTCCAATTATGTATCGAGTCCGACCACGGTCTTTGAAATATGGTGAATATTAACATGGTTTTTTTTATCTGCTAGACCAAATAGTTTTTCTTAACACATTCACAACCAAGAATCGCTCATAGCCGATCCCGTGGTCGGCTTTCAGACAAAGAAAACCGCATTAAAATCCGTTAAGGAGCTACGATGCCACAGACAGACACAGAGACACAGAAACGTCAAACTTATAACACCCCTCTTTTTGCTTCGGGGGTTGAAAAGAAGCGTCGTCCGTCCAGCTCGATGGGTGGACGATATTAGGAAGATCGCCGGTGGCTTCTGGACAAGACTATTTCAGGACAGGGACGGGTGGCGTTCTCGAAGAGAGGATTAGGCTCAGCCACTGCTGGCCCACTGGCCATTAAGGGCTGAAAATGATGATGATACTGAACAGACATTCAAATCCGCTCGTTGCTAATATACTCGTATCGCATTCCCGAAATACCAGATTTTGCAAAATATCGGATTATCAATATATCACAATTTGGGCTTACCATATTCCCGTTAGACCAGGTTATAAAGTTGAAAAGTACTCATGGAACTATGAACTTATATCGAATGTCCTATACTGCAAATTTGGTATATTGGTAATGTGATAAATCAAGAATGTGGTATTTTGCAAAATCTGTTATTTCGGGAATGCGGTATATTAGCAACGAGCGTTCAAATCTGCCACAGCGCGGATAATCAGACACGACACGATTTCTAGGGCCGAAGGACAGGTCAATGGCTCTTTTGTTAAGTCAGATATTATTGCACGTGACTGTACGTTTTATGTAATACTAGCTGATGCCCGCGGCTTCGCCCGCGTGGTTATAGGAAAATGTAACATATTGAATTTTCCCCCGGTAATTAGATTTTTTCCCGCTGGAAAAAGTAGCCTATGTCACTCTCCAGCCTCTAAACTATCTCCATACAAAAAATCAAAGAAGGACAAACAAACACACACACACACACACACACTTTCGCATTTATAATATTAGTAAGGATGAGTGTTGACGACGATACAAGCTTTCATTAATATCACCTGTTATCTCAAAAAAGCATTTGACAGAAGTTAAAATTATATAAGAACTTGCATACCTACTTAAGTTAAATGTTGTGTAATCGTTTGGACATGATATTTTAACACCGAATTTTGTCCAAAATATCCATTCCTCAAGATGTTGCATCTCTTTTTCTCGTACGCATAAGATATAATGGCCGCTTCACACAATGGGCCATCCTGACCCATCATACAGGACGCGGCTATGCGGTAGAACGAGACATAAATATTTCTTACTCCCTTTAACGCATAGTTGGGTCAGGATGGCCAATTGTGTGGAGCGGCCATAAGAGTGTCTCTTTCACGGGGGCATAGTTTACTCGCACCATGGCATCCCCTTAAAGAAGTTCCTCAAGGTCAGCTTATGTATAATGTACGGCCTGTAGCCGAAGGGTCGCTACGGTACTCGGGAAGTAGGTCGCGCGCACACCTGTCGTACCGTTATGCGCGCGCGCACGCCCGCCATTGATAATTACTGGCCAGGGTCTGCGTTGATTGGGGTATTAAGGCGTGTGTAAAGGTGTTTTTCCACCGGCGAGGCGAGGCGGGGCGTGCGCGCTCAGTGCAAATAGGTAGTAAGTCCCATACGAATTTCAATTCTCGCCCATCCACGCCCCGCCTCCCCTCGCCGGTGGAAAACCACCTTTACGTTGAGCGTAGGAATTTCCTTTTTTGAGGGTCCAAGGCTCTAAATTTAACCATTGGTATTTGATCGAACGAGCGAGCGAAGCGAACGAAGTTCTATGCTTCAGCTTAGGCCGAAAATCGTTTGTCTGTCCGGCCGGCGCGGCGTCCGGTGTCTGTCCCGTTGTTCGCCTGCACATGTCGCATTTTTCAACCGATTCTGGTGAAATTTTGTGAGCAGTTCGTTATTTATATTGTTTTTTTTTGTCGAGTCACTTTCGTTTTTTTTTGAGGCAGGATTGCTAATTCCACAACTCACAGCAACTAGTTTAATTGGGTAAATACAACTCTATTTTTTTTTATCAACAAATATTGGACACTTATTTTTTTATTTGTCATTTAAACAACAAACTATGAAGATATAGCCCGTTTAAGTACCGTGAAGACGTCACATTATAGTATACTTTTTAGCATAATGTGACGTCATGCCAAAACGCTGATCTATCTGACGGACTAAATATTTTTTTTAGGAATGTAGCCAATTGTATGAAACCTATTTCGCTTCACGTCGTCGTATAAATAAATTAACCATCAGCTACATAGCGTAGAAAGTTACACTAACTCGTAATATTAGATCCCTTGGGAAGCACAGCAAATTCTAGGCCTAGCGCGGTAATTTACGTTCTAGATGCGGCGCAGTGGACCAGTGGGTGTTCTGTTCTGGTTCAAAGTAGTTTCAACTGGTGTTAGTGGTGTTGTTATCAGTTTTCACTTTTTAATGTTTTTCCATGCGGGCTGGAAAATGCAGGCGACATTTAATGTTGTCTTTAACGTTGCAGTCCGTAGCTTTCTCGAATCCTGTGGCTCCAAGCGGAGCCATTGAGTTTTAAGACTTTATATCCGTCAGAATTTGGTAAAATGTTAAAGTTGGGAATCTAGTTATTCTTCAACAGGCATGTTACATGCGCCGTGACGAAACCGGTCTAATCCTTTCGTATGGACGTCTTTAATTAAGTACCGTGAAGAGAGAGATAGTGGACTATTATTTAAAATAATTAACGTGTCTCGAAGAGCTAACCAGCACAAATACTCAGCGTACGGCTTTAAAAGCGAGAGGTGTCGCGCGAAAACATTCTCGCGCTCCCGCGCCAAGGCTCGTGCATCGTTCATCTCTCGACGTCCTCGGGCTCAAAATATATAATTGTATGCCAATTGATATTAAAAACTCGGCCAGTGACACATTCTTCACAAATAAATTAAAAATGTGGCTCAGTAAACTAGATTATTACATTTTAATTGTGTTTATACTATGAAATAGGTCCTCATGATATTGTAATGTAATGTAACTGTGTGTATCTAATTCAATAATTAAATAAAAATTATATAATAATTACATGTTCCTGTAATGTACCAAATAAGGACCTATTTCACATGAGAACCACTGTATACATAGACTATAAGTATAGTATTGTTATCATTTCCAATTTTATTAATAAACAATCTGAATCAGAATCTGTGCCCGATTATAATAAATATATGTCATAATCATAAATAACCAAATTCAAAATCAAAATCAATTATTTATTCTGCAAATAGGTCACTAGGGCACTTTTGCATGTCAAACGGTAATTTACAATAAAATAATAATAATCTTACACAATAATAATTTAAAATTTGCAGATTAAGGACCGACGTAAACGGTTAACAAACGAAATGTCACTAAGTTAATGAAAACAAAACAAAATTGTAAAATATGACCATTACATTCGATATAAGGTCTGTATTTGCAAACATAAACATAACAACAACTCCGATTAGCTCTTTAGGTAAATGTGGTGTTGAGTTGAGTTCCTGGTGGTGACTAAAGTTGCCAGCACGGCTATCGCGCGAGCTCTCTCGATTTTTCTCGCACTATCGGTCTCGCTCTAATTAGAACACTTGGAAAGAGAGGAATAGTGCGAGAAAAATCGAGAGAGCTCGCGCGCTGTCTTGTGATAGCCGTGTTGAGCTCCCGAGTATGCGCTGTGCTGAGAGTGAGAAACCCAGCGAACGAAAAAACCATATAATGCGAGCTCCTTACAAGTTTATACCGAAAACACGTGCCTAAAGCCCGGTATGCGCGTGTTCGAACTAAACGGCCGCCTGGCATCGTTTCGTTTATATACACCATTCAGTTTGTATAAGTAAAAATAAAATGTTATCGAGGTTTGAATGTCAGTTTTGACCCTACTCACCCCATTTTACGGTACTCGTTATCCATGGTATAAAGAAAGGACAAAACAGTCACTAATATCAGCCTTGTTCCTCTGTTCTTTTGTTTTTTTTTTATGGCATGATGCCGATAATTTTAACACCTTCACATTCGACTGGCGCCCTGCGGTGTGGAATGTCGGCTCGTTCTAACTGTACCTCGTCCAACGTGTACTGTACAGTCAGTGGCGGAAATATCCACGCCAACTAACTGCTCAAAATTATCTGTACACTATGTACATTGAAAGAATAAAGCTTGGAACCTTTTGAGCATGTAAGTGGCACTTTTGTTTATATTTATGTACCTAGGTGCATAAGGCAATTAAGAAATGTTGTTCATCAAATAAATCAGCATCAATCATCATATCAGCTGGGAGACGTCCACTGCTGGATATAGGCCTCCCCCAAAGAGTGCCACAATGACCAAGAAATACTGCAATTTTTAAATTTTTAAAAGGAAATTCTTCTTCGAAAAGGTTA
This sequence comes from Epinotia bilunana, assembly GCA_947049275.1. Taxonomy (NCBI): domain Eukaryota; kingdom Metazoa; phylum Arthropoda; class Insecta; order Lepidoptera; family Tortricidae; genus Epinotia; species Epinotia bilunana. The sequence continues at coordinate 861,814 of OX346278.1, forward strand.
CAGTATACTTAATATTTATATTACATTCGTCTCTCACGCTGCATGCCATGGTATCGTTTTTTTATAAAACCGTCATTGGAATCGGAATCTTGTACCTTGGACAGTAGAGTGCTTTTTGAACGGACAACCTTGATGCAATTCGGGCGACACAAATAATCTCAAAATCTCAAGAAATCATGCTAGCTGTATAGGTACATCGACACATTTAAAAAGAGCTCCGGGTGCCATATAAAATGTATGGCCGCCAGAGCTCATTTTACGTGGGTTGACTTGTAGGAGATGACGATGAAGGTACCTCTAGTCTGCTGTTTTGGCCTTCCGGCCAAGTCACGCTCTGTCCGTGCTGACAAAACAGGGGGGTACCTGCTGTGTGGGCCCAGCTTATAGTAAGTACCTAAACCTAAAGGTACCTGCTGTGTGGGCCCGGCTTATAGTAAGTACCTAAACCTAAAGGTACCTGCTCTGTGGGCCGGGCTTATAGTACCTAAACCTACGGGTACCTGCTGTGTGGGCCCGGCTTATAGTACCTAAACCTACAGGTACCTGCTGTGTGGGCCCAGCTTATAGTAAGTACCTAAACCTAAAGGTACCTGCTGTGTGGGCCCGGCTTATAGTAAGTACCTAAACCTAAAGGTACCTGCTCTGTGGGTCGGGCTTATAGTACCTAAACCTACAGGTACCTGCTGTGTGGGCCCGGCTTATAGTAAGTACCTAAACCTAAAGGTACCTGCTGTGTGGGCCCGGCTTATAGTAAGTAACTAAACCTAAAGGTACCTGCTGTGTGGGCCCGGCTTATAGTAAGTAACTAAACCTAAAGGTACCTGCTGTGTGGGCCCGGCGTATAGTAAGTACCTAAACCTAAAGGTACCTGCTCTGTGGGCCCGGCTTATAGTACCTAAACCTACAGGTACCTGCTGTGTGGGCCCGGCTTATAGTACCTAAACCTAAAGGTACCTGCTGTGTGGGCCCAGCTTATAGTAAGTACCTAAACCTAAAGGTACCTGCTCTGTGGGCCCGGCTTATAGTACCTAAACCTACAGGTACCTGCTGTGTGGGCCCGGCTTATAGTACCTAAACCTAAAGGTACCTGCTGTGTGGGCCCAGCTTATAGTAAGTACCTAAACCTAAAGGTACCTGCTCTGTGGGCCCGGCTTATAGTACCTAAACCTACAGGTACCTGCTGTGTGGGCCCGGCTTGTAGTACCTAAACCTAAAGGTACCAGCTGTGTGGGCCCAGCTTATAGTAAGTACCTAAACCTAAAGATACCTGCTCTGTGGGCCCGGCTTATAGTACCTAAACCTAAAGGTACCTGCTGTGTGGGCCCGGCTTGTAGTACCTAAACCTAAAGGTACCTGCTGTGTGGGCCCAGCTTATAATAAGTACCTAAACCTAAAGGTACCTGCTGTGTGGGCCCGGCTTATAGTACCTAAACCTAAATCCTATCAAATGGAATAAAAACCGGCCAAGTGCGAGTAGCACGAAGGATTCCGTACCATCACTACATAGTATAAAACAGTCACTTCCCGCTGTCTGTCCCTATGTATGCTTAGATCTTTAGAACTACGCAACGGATTTTGATGCGGTTTTTTTAAATAGATAGCGTGATTCAAGAGGAAGGTTTATATGATTATAGGTAAGTATAATATAGTACCCGTGCGAAGCCGGGGCGGGTCGCCTGTTATCTATAAAAACTGCAAAAAAAACAAAACGTTTTTTGTATAGGAGCCCCTTCAAATATTTATTTTATTCTGCTTTTTTAGTATGTGGTGATATAGCGGCAACAGAAATACATCTGTGAAAATTTCAACTGTAAATATCGCGGTTCATGAGATACAGCTTGGTGATAGACGGACGGACAGCGGAGACTCAGTAACAGGGTTCTGTTTTACCCTTTGGGTACGGAACCCTAATAAAAAACTAGTTCTCATCATCCTCCCAGCGTTATTCCCGGTTGTGCCCCTAGAAGAGCCCGGGGTCCGCTTTGGCACCTAATCCCAAGATTTGGCATAGGCACTAGTTTTACGAAAGCGACTGCCATCTAACCTTCCAACCCAGTGGGAAAACTAGACCTTATTGGGATCAGACCGGTTTCCTCACGATGTTTTCCTTCACCGAAAAGCTAACGGTCAATATTCCGTACATAAGTTCCGAAAAACTTATTGGTACGAGCCGGGATTCGAACCCACGACCGCCGCTTGACAGCCGCATGCCTGAACCACTAGGCTACCGTAATTCGTCGTAATAAAAAACTGGTTCTAAGACTGTAAAATTTCCAGCCACAATAACTGGCCAAATAATCAATACCGTAAAATGGGGTGAGTAGGGTGAAAACTGACATTCAAACCTCGATAACATTTTATTTTTACTTATACAAACTGAATGGTGTATATAATAAGTGTTCCGGACGTTTGTATTTTAGTTTTTATTTTATTTTGGGTAGTTCCATTTCATAAGTTTGACGGAAACAGGAAAACCCACCTCACCCCGTAGTCCCTCGTAATTGGGGTGAGATGGGTTTTCATACAAAGGGGATTTAAGCGTTTCTCAAAAAAAATGCCACTTAATTTTTTCGGAGATTTTCCGCAACTTTTTTGTTATTTCTACTCAAAATCACGATGTCTTTCCATTCCAATAGGAGAAAAAAAGTGTCCCAAAATGTTTATACATTTTTGAACTTTCCTATTGTGTTACCACCATACAAAGTATGAGGTAAATGGTAACACAATAGGAAAAATATCTCTGGGACAGTTTTTTGTCCTACCAGGGTCGAAAGAGCTCCTGATTCTGAGTGGAAATTGTTAACATAAAATTCCTAGAAGTACAATTAATAATAGTGGCATTTTTTTTGAGAAACGCTCATTTAGGAAGATTGTTGGATCGATTTTTTTTTATTATGAGTATTTACTATAGCTCCATTTTAAATTGGAATACATTATTTTTGTAGTAGTAGCCTTGAAAAACCAGCTCACCCCCCTTTTATACCTTCTCTCCCCATTCATAACCCAACTCTCCCCGCGAACCCTACTCACCCCATTTCACGGTAATCTATTCATTGCAAGAATATTTTCATTTCATACCGCAGCACTGCATTTTCTGTACCTAACTTGCATTTTGTAAGCGACGGCAGCTAGTAACAAATATTGTACGCGACTGTACATCATAGGTATCTTAATACGAGCCGAAGGCGCCGCTGACCCAATTCAAGGACCGGTCCGGTCAGAAACGACCTTCAAAACCCACTCTTGCCGGCCCCGTAAAACTTATTACTGGCTTTATTTAGAGACATTGCTATGTATTTGTGGCGTCTATTTTATAACAAACTAGCTTCCGCCCGCGACTTTGTCTGCGTGGCCCTGGGATGAAAAACCATCATGTATTTTAATCCAGGCTATAAACTATCTTCGTGCAAAATTTCATCCAAATCGGTAGGAGTAACAAACATCGAAACTTTCGCATTTATAATAATTATTAGTACCTAGGATTCGTAGGATAGTAGGACTAGCAACCCGCGCGGGTTGGTTCGCGTATCGCGTACAGCCTATGACCATCCAGAAAGTCCATTCTACACGCAGGTGAATGAATTTTCGAAATCGGATAAAGGGTTACGGAGATTAAATACAAACTTTCAAAGCTACAATGCGTTAAAGGGAGTAAGACATATTTATGTCTCGTTCTACGGCATAGCCGCGTCCTGTATGATGGGTCAGGATGGCCCATTGTGTGGAGCGGCCAATAGACTTTTCCTCTTTATAATAAGTTTCTGCCAAACATTTCTTTTTTGGTACAAGTTTTTATTGCCGACTTTACTTTTCTGTATACCGTCATCAACTACTCATCGAGACGATTCTAACGAGCCCAAACTCGATAGGGTTATGTGATTTTATTACGGATTTCCTATAGCCACCTTCCAGCTCCACGTCATCGTAATATTGCATTGTCACGCGATTTGCATATTCGTGCAAAATTTCAACTCAATCGGAAACCGGGAAGTGGATCAAATTTAACTTGCAAGATTTGATTACAGACAGACATACAGACAGACAGACAGACAGACAACGGGACAGGTGAAATTAAATAAAAGCTTGTAATATTAGTATAGATTAAGCCGCCCGCGTGGCTCCGCCCAAGGATTACGGAGAATCCAGGCGAAACCGCGAATCTTTGAAATCGGATGAAAGGTCCGTAGATTCCACCCTACCCTACACAAAAACTTACCAACTTTACCTCTTTATAATATGAATACCCTTGTACTTAGCTATATTTTGCCCGCTAAGCTGTCTGCATGAACTCAATTATATTATATACCTACCCCTAAGTTACTCTTGATTGGACAACTAAATGTAAATATTATAACCTTTGGATATTTTAATGTTTGTTACGTATCACTGGCGAAGCGCTCATACAAGCCGATTCCCAACGGCAATTTAATTTTTAGGCAGGCCTATAGTTCAATACCTACTCTAAACTTTCATAACTTGTTTTTCCGGGTTGCCTATCGAATTCTTTTAAGCGCCGCCACTGTTAGATATGCCTGTTTTAAAAGAAATTTGGCACAAGATAAGTTAAATAATCTGGATTAAAACATAGCCTTGAGCGTACCTTCTATACCGAGCGAGAGTTAAACCCAGTGCGGAGAAAAGTGGCAGTCTAGTCTTTTTTGAAAAGCGCCGAAACGAAGCGAGCAAAGGCTTAGTAGCAAATAATATTTATTTATTTATTTATGATATGTAATATCATTCATTATCCTGTGAGTAAATAGCTTACGAACTAAACAACAATCTATGTAAGGACATATGTTCCTTTGAACCGGTTTTTTTTCTAATAAGCTAGGTATGTGGTACAGTTGATAAAAATATGTCCATAACCATTGGTACAAGGCATAAGGTTGCTCAGATATTTTGGAATCTTGGGAAACGTTCATTACGGTGGCGGTGTACAAATATTTAGGCCGTGGTCTGGACGCCAGTGGACAGCGGGGCGGATGAACTGCTGCTTGTCGTCCCGCTGCCCGCTGGCGTCCCGACCGCAGCCTTATGAAGTTCTGAACTTCTCCTACATACAGTCGAGTTCATAATATGAACTCGACTGTATGTAGGATCAAAAATTTTGAAGCTGCTCGTCTCGTCGACCTTGATGAGAGACAGGCATGAAAATCGCGTTTAAAGCCCAACAACAATTATACGTACAAATAGCTCTGTCAGCGTCTGTCAGTTTTACTGTGCTTCCTGCGACCGAGTGTTTAAGAATAAGTTCGGTTTCGCAAGCCATGAGCAACTTATTCGCTACACGCAAATGCGGCTCACCCCGCCGGTCGTCCGTCACGAAACTATAGACCTCTAGGTACGCTTAGTTACTACGCATCGCGGTGTCAAGATATATAAGTAACTCGTTAATATCGTAACTCAATATAAATTTTCACCCCCCGTTTCACCACCTACGGGGGTGAAATGGGGGTGAACATTTGTATGGAGCTGTGATATAAACGAGCTTCACACGGACGGAGTCGCGGGCAGTATTACATGCTAGTGGCTCTGAACTGTAGAACTAGCGAATGATGGAAAAAATAAAAAACAATGCAAGCTGGTTACGAATCGGGAATGCTGTAGTCATACCAAGTTTGGTAACTAGTAAATCTAGTAATAGCAACTACGGTGCTACCGCGAAAATCGAAACTTGAAGTTCGTATACAATGCATCCCTGTCACTCGAGTATTGTAAGTGCGATAGGTGGAGATACCGAACTTCGAATTTCGAAGTTCGTGGTTATAGTTCTAGCAACGCAATGGAGTTTTAAATTTATTACATATATCGGCGAGATTTTAACCAGTAAATATAACATTATGTGTGGCCGTACTTAATATAAGTACCTAAACATAATTGTCACGTTTGAATAGTATACATTTTCACTAATTATCTATCGCTAAAATTACCAGTATCCGGGTCGTAGGTACCGAGTAAAAATTGTTCTACGGAAACTACCCGCTATAAATCAAAATAATGAACCCACTTATTATTTATATATGAAACTTACCTCAGCTTAATTAGCAATAAAACAGCTGTTCAAATAAAAAAAGTAGGATGAACTTGCAAAAAGAACACAGTGTTTTCTTATAAGAAACCAACTTTCACATCCACACAGCCACACGTCTTAACACTTGAGTAGTCAATAACAATTAAAAACACAATAAATAATTATTTATGATCACACGCGACACACCCTATGACGAAATTCAAGTTTTACCGATTGAAAAAAGTTTTTAAATTGTTTATTTCTCACGCCGAAATGTCGGCCATGTCTCAAACGTGCGCGCGCAGTATACAACACACGACTGGCTTCATTCAAAATGTATTCGACCGTGCCGTAAGCTAGAATGGGAGTGGGCATACAAGTTGAACGGGAGTGAGGGAGACGGCTATAGGTGTCATGTAGCGGTATTTTTTTTCTCCTTTCCCGCGCAACTTTCTAAAATGGTTTGAGTCATTTTCTGTCTTATTTTTATTTCGGTTGGGTGCAATTTCGGTTGTGTGTAAATTGTAGCACTATCAAAATTATTAAAAAATACAGGCATCTATTAGAAAATGCAAAGTTTATCGCTAGGAATAAAAACGGTGACGCTACAGCATCTTTGAAAGGGTAATTCGTACACGAGTATGCTTTGCACGAAATACCTAATGCGTGACGAGTTAGAACACGAAACTTACGTCAAAGAAGAAAGATTTATTATCATTGAATAACCCAATTAGGAGCATATTCTCTCACTAACTTGCTAATTGATTTACTTTACCTAAGAACATGTTAACAAATTATTTTTTACAATTCATAAAATTCAACAATTAGAACTAGTTAGTAAAGCAAAGTGTGTATACTTATGTTTTCAATTCAATTCAATTCAATAAAATGGTGTATTTGATAAAACTTAATAATCATCAATTCCTTTTAAAACCACGTACGTCATCAGCAGAGTAGACGGATAATGTATTTCGCCGTCCTCAGACATGGCTCGTTGGTCTAGGGGTATGATTCTCGCTTCGGGTGCGAGAGGTCCCGGGTTCAAATCCCGGACGAGCCCGGCTGTCTGCTTTTTTGTATTTTTATAGGAAGTGTTTTTGTAGTAATAATATAACTATTAGGAATGTAGGGAAACGAGAATATTATTATTGTTTGAATCATTTGAAAGATTTGTTTTTTATACCTACTTTATCCAACAATATTTTCACATGGAAACTTTATTAAATCGAAAATGTACTTGTCCTTTAAGAAAACACCGTTATTTTGGCTTGTAACATGAGAACATTCAAGTGTAAATAAACTTATTTTATTCAGTTTTGCTGATTACATGTGTTGTGGCCAATGGGCTAGCCATCTATCACTGCTAGTGATAATCAAATCAAATCGAATCAAAAAATAAATTTATACATTCGCTAAAAGCAGACGGTCTTTAAGGCAAGTTCTGCGATCTATTCTAAACTAAACGGTACCTTACGGTAACTTAGTGCTATGTTAAACGAATTCGTCCACCCGATTTCCGCTAGATGGTAGCACTTGAATCAAAACAGATAATAGACGCGAGAGCCTGACTAAATTAAAAATGCGTTATTTATGTCTAGAAATTACTTTTGATTTGGCTTCGTATTATGGTTGGGTTATATGACAGGTGTTCGTTCGTTGATGCCTCCCCTCCCCGTGCCCCGCAAAGCTTACACTTGTAAAGTTCATAGTAAAATAAAACAAACTTTTAAACTAGTTTTAAAACAAAATAGATCATTGAGCTTGCAAAAATAACTAAGTAAAACCTTGAGACAGTCCTGAAGAATGTGTACTTGTGGTCTGTGATATAATTTATTGTGTTTTGTGAATTAAAACGTAGAACTAGTAATAAACAGCAATGTCGGACTCTTCGGCTAGTGGTAGTTCTAAATCAGTTCCCATTGTATCCATAAGTGAAGTTAGTGGATTAATTGAATCATCGAAGAAATATGAGGAGTTGAACGTCATTGGGACAGGTAATGTAGGATTTGAAAACGTGTGTAATGTAACCTAAATAAGTATTCCCATGTGCCGGGTTTTTACTTCATTTCACGCATTTTTGTTATTTTGTTACAGTTAGAATTTAATGTATTCAAGAATAGTAGTATTTTTAAAATGAAAACGCAATCTCACACCACAAAGAAGATCTACATAGGTAGTTAAATACAGGTTACACGGAAGTGTTTTTGTTTTGTATTCTGTCCGACTTCCGTAATTCATAAAGTGAGATACTATAAAGAAATTTGAACGAAAATTGAATGGAAAACGTGTTATAATTAACCAAGATAATAGTTTACACATAGATTATCCTACAATTTAAAAGCTTTCTCAGATATAATCCATGTTTCGGTCGAATGAAACGCTAATTGTCAATTACAGACTTGTCCAGTTAATGTTTAGGATGTGCTAGACAATTATGCACCTTATGCCATTGGAATAAGTATAAAGATTTGTTACATGTTGGTTAAGAAACAGAAGGGATGCAGTCCTTTCTTGAAATGAGTTAAATATAGGGTGGTAATCCAACGTACGCCAACACTTGATTATTTTAAGGTAACTAACTGACTTCTAATGTATAATTGTATAATTTTAACTGGTTCCCCACGATACAGGTGTAACCTAGTGTAGGGACCCCTGGTAACAATTGTAATACAATTTGTTTAAATAAATGAGATTTGATTTGATTTGATTTGATTTGAACTTGTCCAATGTGCATTGCATCTCACTCACTCTTTAAGGAAAATATGAGACGCAAATACACATTGGACAAAGATCTTGGACAAGAGGAATACCACCTAGCCACCAAGTGTCTTCCAAATAGAAATTGGCTTGCCTGGACATTAAAATATACACACTATGTTACTATATTTTGTATGAAAAGGGTAATTTATGGGTTGCCTTTGTTTTGCCAAAAAAATTGTCAGTTTCACTTGACAAACAATTTTTCGCATAATTTCATTTGCCAAATTATTATGTGGCAAATAAACTCTTCACAAATAATTATAGCACAAACCCAATCTTTGGCAAGTGAACGTTTAAATAATGACTCGCTTACCAACTGGTACTTTGACCAAATTTCATGTAGTCAAAAGTTTCAGTTGGAAAAACATATTTTACACCAAATATAATAAGGTAAGGCAAAGGACTTGTGGTCATTTTTCAAGCAAGCAACCAAGCATGATTTTTCAAGGCGCATAAAAAACACTGCAAATTGTACTTACCGATTTTGATGAATTAAATTTGAAATTATGCTCTGAGTGACATGCATTTTGTATGAAAAAAAAACAGTTACTTCTCCATCGGCGGGTTACTGTTTTTTGAACTGAGACATCATCATTATCAATTCAGCCAAAAGACGTTCGCATCCAGCGGACTCCGGCGGCCAGCTGAGACATACTTTACAATCTTACACAAATCGACCTAGTGCTTGCTTGCTTGTACTATGGGTACTAGACGATGATAAACATAACTATATAGATAAATAAATACTTAAATACATAGAAAACATCCATGACTCTGGAACAAATATTTGTGCTCATCACACAAATAAATGCCCTTACCGGGATCCGAACCTAGGACCTCTTGTTTTGTGGGCAGGGTCACTGCCAACTAGGCTAAAGTGGTCGTCAATACTGCTGCTTCCTTGGTCGACAATACCTTAATAAAAATAGCACTTTATAATTTTAAATAAGAGGAAGTTTTACTTTTTTATTACCTCCACCTCCAACCTCATTGAGTCTCAACTTACAGGAGCCTATGGAACGGTGTACAAAGCCCGGGACCTGCAGAAGGGTGGTCAGATAGTCGCCATGAAGAAGGTGAAAGTGGCGCTGACGGAAGACGGGATCCCGCTGTCCACGCTGCGAGAGATAGCCTTGTTACAGCAACTGGGGGCGTATAAACATCCCAACATCGTGAGGTGGGTGGCTAAGGACCACTTAGTATCAGCTAGAGACTTTATAGAATCTCCTAGAATTCCTAGAAAATTCTTAGAAACTTAAAGTAACTTTTTTTAATACGCCGGTGGCCAACAAGCATAAGAATGCGGCCTGCCGTTGGTGAGCATGAGCTATGGACACTTCTGTCACCAGAAGAATCACAAGCGCGCTGCCGACCCTTTATTGATTTGAATATTCGTTGTTGTGCTGAATGACAGCTAGAGAAAATTGCGGGGCCTACACTCAAGGCAGCGCATCCTGGGTAGCTCTGGCGACCTTGCTCCATTCCAATGGAAGAAACAGCCTGGGGACCGGTAGAGGTCAAAGATTGTAGTTTTTTTTATTATTATTATTATAGCTTTATTTCCCACTGCGTTTTACATTTCTTATCCTATTTTGTGTACTGTTTTTTTTTTCTTTTCCTACTGGTGGTCCCTATTTAGGGTAAAAGCCTCCCCCATTTTCTTCCACTTTTCTCTATCATGAGTTTTGTCCATCCAGTTTTGACCAGCCACCTCTACTATGTCGTCCACACATCTCTTTCTCTGTTGTCCTACACTCCTCTTCCCCAGTGCGCCAGTCCATTCTGTGGTTGACTTGGTCCATCTCTTGTCCTGGTACCTTGAAACATGGCCTGCCCAGTTCCACTTAAGTTTTAAGGCATGTTGGAGGGCATCTGTTAGTTTTGTTTTCCTTCTTATGTCTACATTCCTTGTTTTTTGTATTTTCCTTAGTTTCAAGATGCTTCAGTCCATGGCATGTTGGCAGCTAATAATTTTGTTTCTAGTTTTGTTAGTGTACACCCATGTCTGGCAAGATTGTAGTTATGCCTATTTAAATTTGTCTTGTCTTCAGATTATTGGACGTTTGCCACGGCGGCCACTCCATGGAGCGCGAGCAGTTGGTACTGTTCCTGGTGTTCGAGCATGTTGAGCAAGACCTGGACTCGTACCTGAAGCGCGCGCCGGGCCCGCTGTCGGAGAACAGGATCCGGGTGAGTTAGCTTATAGAAATATCATAGTGTTTAGGAATCTATGAGTTTATGGAACTTTTTAGAAAATGCCAAAAGTTACTTTCTAGAATTCTAGATTATTAATCGTATAAGGTATAGAGACAATATATTATTCGTGTAGAATTTTTCTAATCTTAGTTTCGAATTTGAAAAAAAAAAGAAATCTCATAGAATAATTTACAATACAAGGAAACTCATAGAATCATCAAACAGCTGGTTGCTGCTCGCTGCTCAACTCTTCGGACCTATCAATAAGAACCATTCATTTGTCCCCAGAGCATGTCCTACGACATCCTATCAGGAGTAGACTTCCTGCACTCTCACCGCATCGTGCACCGCGACCTGAAGCCGCACAACCTGCTGGTGACCGCCGAGGGCCGCGTCAAGCTCGCCGACTTCGGCCTCGCCAAGACTTACGACACCGACATGAAGCTAACCAGCGTGGTGAGCGACTGGTTTCTGTATGAAACTTTGGAATTTTGAACTGAGAATCACGGATTGGGCTTGGAACTGCTGGCAATTAGGTAGGGCGAAACTATACCCTCAAGCGTGATAGGTTTGTTATAGAACATTCGTAGTTGGGACCTGAGATTTTTAGGTTAGGCTTGGAACTGCTGGCGATTAGGTAGAGTGAAACTACATAGCTTACTCTTATCTTAAGTGTGTTACTGGTTTCTTTAGGAAATTTTGAGCTTAGAATCACAGATTAGGCTTAGGACTGCTCGCAATTAGGTACAATGAAGTAATCTAGCATATTCCTTGAAATGGGTCACAGATTCGTTCTAGAAACTTCCGAGTATTGTCTTGAGATTTTGAGGATATTTCTTGATATGGCTGTTTTAATCTTGGAATCACAGATTCTAGACTACTAGAACTAGAAACTTCTTAGTAACGACTTGAGATTTTGAGGTTAGCTCCAGAACAGCTGGCAATCAGGTAGGTTTCTAGGAACTATTTCCCAGAGCACGTAGTACGAGGTGTCAGTGGACTTCACCAGCAGGTTGTGCGGCTTCAGGTCGCGGTGCACGATGCGGTGCGAGTGGAGGAAGTCCACTCGCACCGCATCGTGCACCGCGACCTGAAGCCGCACAACCTGCTGGTGACCGCCGAGAGCCGCGTCAAGCTCGCCGACTTCGGCCTCGCCAAGGCTTACGACACTGACATGAAACTCACCAGCGTGGTGGGTGCTTGACTAGTTTCTGCAGGAACTCTTCCAGTTTTGAGCTGAGATTTTTATGTTAGGCTTGGAACTGCTGGCGGTTGGGTAAGGTGAAGTAATCTGGCATGTTCTCTGAAGCGTGTTCGTTTTAGAATCTTTCTGACTTTGACCTGAGATTTTGAGGTTAGGTTCAGAAATGCTGGCAAGTTCCTAGAGCATCCGCGGTGCACGACGCGGTGCAACTGCCTGCCTGCACACGCATCGTGAAATGAAAGAATTATCTCTTAAATTATTTCAAAAACTTTCTAATTTCCAGGTGGTGACCCTCTGGTACCGGCCCCCTGAGGTCCTCCTGGGCGTCTCCTACAACACGGGCGTGGACGTGTGGTCCGCGGGCTGCGTGCTGGCCCAGCTGCACTCCCGCGCGCCGCTGCTTCCTGGCGCGTCTGACTCCGACCAGCTACACTGCATATTCAGGTTAGTGTGTCATACTGGTTTGTTAAGGAAACGCTGGAGTTTTGAGATGAAATTTCGGGGGTAGGCTTGGAACTGCTGGCAATTAGGCGGTGTGAAGCCACGTGGCAATTCCTAATAAGTATAGTATGACCTAGTACCGGCAACCAAGATCCTCCTGGGTGGAGTACGGAGCTACACTCTTTCGCCCCACTGCTGTCTCGAGCGTCTGACTCCTCAAGTACATTGCATATTTAGGGAAGTCAGAAAGAGAAAGAAATCAATTTCAAATGAAAGGGAAACCTGTGTTGCTCCTTCCTCCGAGCAGGAGTCAGCTGCAGAGAAACATGCTCCCCTGCATGTTTCTCTGTAGCTGACTACATGACTAATTTTAGTATCTGGAGTTCTGGTAAATGACTGGACTCGTCTGACTTTCCAGGTTGATCGGCCGCCCGCCCCGGGAGGAGTGGCCGGACAACGTGTCCATCGTGGCGGACAGCTTCCCGGACTACCCGCCGCAGGACCTGGCGGACATCCTGCCCAGGATACACCCGCACGCGCTGGATCTCATCAGGGTAGGTCACAGTGAATAGGCTACTGAACCAGTGAGCTTCATCTTAGGCTCTGTCGTCAGTTACCATCAGGTGAGACTAGGGCCAATCACTGGACAGCCTTTTACAAAAAAAAGTTAAGTTTTGGTAAAAGACTGTAGTGAAGGCTACATACATTTGTGCCGAAATTGTAGGCATGTTTTTCTGAATCGATTTTCATATAAACTAACATATTCTCGCTGTTGAGAGGTACAGGGAAAGATTACTGACCTTCCAAATACTTAAATTGAAGCCGCATTAGCGGTCAATACGACACACAACGGCTCCAGCAACCTCAAGATAGACACACATGGTTGGTAAACTTCACACACACATTTCAATGGCTTCCTAGTACAGAAAAAATCATCGCCGCGAAGAGGCGCATACATTTATAATAATTATTTCATAAATCATTTTTGGTTGTTATCAATCGATATTGATCCTTTCGAACCCTGGTATACAGAAAAGTACAGTTAGCTACAAAAGCTTGTACCAAAAATGATTTTTGTCAGTAACTCATTATGCTTACTATGGCTAGTACGATTTGTGTAATATTGTCCCCTGATATTTGGGCGAGGATCTAATTCTTGGCCAGCCTAATTCAATCAAGTAAATTTTCTATGAAAGTTTTCCGTTGTGACACGAAAATTAACCATACAATTCTATGATAAATTATACTATGATATTTGTGTCACAACGGAACTTTGTCCACTTCTTCGGTTTGTATGGCCATCTACCTACTAACCAGGCTAACTATTGGCCAAGAGTTTGGTCCTCACCCATTTGTTGATGATGTAATTGCTGATGGTCCTCAGCGGATGCTGGTGTTCGACCCGGCGAAGCGTCTGACCGCGCTGGACTGCCTGGAACACCCTTACTTCACCGACGAGCCGCTCACGTAACACTGACCGTGACTGCTCCACCGCACCCAGGGTTCTGAAGAGATGTCATGTACAGTCGAGTTCAAAGATATTTATACACTTTTGCACTTTATTCCATTGTAATAAGGCGAAAAATGCATACATATATTTGACGTCGACTGTACCATCGCCACCACAGTTAACTGACCGTCCGTGCACTTTATATGTATTGTAATAAGGTTCAATATAAATACAGGATATCTAGTTAACTGTGTCGGCGTTTGTACGGTCCGGTTAATGGACGGTCAATAATCCGCGTGAACGTATCTTTTTCTCACATGGGAGTCGACGCCGGTTATTCGGCCGGGCAATAACCGGACCCGCCATATAATTGGCTATATGCGTGTGATTTAAATATGGACCATTGTATTTCCTTATAATCTTAAGAGTATTAGAATCACACGCACAATAATCTTGTACTGTCGAGTTCATAAATATATGTACGTTTCTGACCAACCTTATGCCCTAACGATAAAGTCGTGTTAACATATTTTTGATCACTTTGTCCGTGCACAAATTTTCCAACTCGACTGTATTGTTTTAATACAAAACCAAAAAAATTAAAAGTTGTTAGTTATCCTGAACCGAGTCGTCATATTATCGTATCTGTCAAGACTGTATTTTTCGAAGAGACATCGCTAACTACCGCGTCTTGTCCAAATAAATGTTATACGCGTTTGCAGATGAATTCTTCGTTAGCATACTTAGTTTAGTTCACTGCACAATAATCTATCAATATCACACAACAAAATGAGCAAATATTGTCTAGAACAGGGGTTTTCAAAGTGGGGGGCGCGCCCCCCTAGGGGGACGCGACCAAATTTTAAGGGGGGCGCGGGGCCTCGGGAAATTTGAACACGCTAGGAAGATGATGAAGATTTGGCTAGCTAACCCATTCACTTCCGTTTCCTTGCATCGAAGCGAAGGGGGGCGTGGGAACTTCATTTTAGGCAGCAGGGGGGCGTGCCTAAAAAAAGGTTGGGAACCCCTGGTCTACGTAGAACAAGATACACTATTCGTGGCACAACCGAAAGTAGCTATATGTAGTTAGTATTAAGTTTGATAAGTTAAGTTAAAAATTAATGCAATTCGGAATAAGTACAATTCAGTGTAGGCCAGATTATACAAAAATCCCAAAATAACTGATTTAATGTTAGCTATACTATTCTTTTTCTATGTGAAAGAAAAGGATGGAGCAGGCCCATAAAAGTCTTCGGGTTCGGTTTCGATGAAATCACTTAATTTGGAATAAGAAAGTGAGAGGGAAGTGCAGAGTTTTTTTTGTCACTCACTGACTCAAGTACATACATTTTTTGATGTTAAGAGTCCGCAGTAAGCTCGATTCTCCATACAAACGTAGTTACGCTCTCATTTTAAAACTACGTCTTGGATTGTAACTAAACTTTGCGTATACAATGACATGAGGTATATCTATGTCTGTAATTAGTTTATGTAGCTTCAGATACCATAGTAAAAAAATACAGCGAATTTAAGTTTTTCATACAAAACTATTTTTTGCTGTATTTTGTTTGTTTTATAAACTGGAACCATATAAACTAATTACAGACATAGATATACCTCATGTCATTGTATATGCAATGTTTCGTCACAATCCAACACGTAGTTTTAAAATGAGAGCGTAACTACGTTTGTATGGGAAGGTGAAATCGAGCTTACTGCGGACTCTTAAACACTCACTGCCACGAATGTAGTAGTAGTGTGTAGTACAGGAAAAATAGCATATTTTGGAGGCAAATTGTATCAATGAACATTTGTTGATAACTTTATGCTTGCAAAAAGGATCTGCCGAGTCCTGCCAAAACTCAGGGGTCCCTACCTCCACCAGGGGGTATGGGCAGGGGAGAAGTTTAAATAAAAACCGGCCAAGTGCGAGACGGACGCGCGCTAAGGGTTCCGTACCATTATCTACAAAAAAGGCAAAAAAATCACGGAGCCCCCATATTTATTTTATATCACGGTTCATGAGACAGACGGACAGACAGGCAGACGGACAAACAGCGAAGTCTGAGGAATAGGGTCCCGTTTTACGCTTTGTCTACGGAACCCTAAAAAATGCACATTTTACAAACTCGGCGACCTATAAGTGTAATTTTTTATGTAATTATCTTCGCTGAATCGAATGAGACCATACCCTAATAGTATCAATATTTTGCAAAATATGAAGGGTTTTTGCCAAAAAAGAGAGTTTTTTCCTCTGTGGATCTGACAGTTATCCTGATTTCTCTCATTAATTCTGAGAAACCTATATATTTAACCCAGAATTGGTCGGGTTAAAAGAAAAATATTTTACGTCACTGGGTGGTAAGTGAGATTTACCGCCCACGGCCGCAGCGGCAAATCTCACTTCACACCCAGGAGAAGACTTAAAATTGTATATGCACCACGGGCGGTAATATTCGTAATGCCCCAGATCGCATATTTATGGCCCTCATCTTCGGTTCGGGCCACAAACACCTGCGATCTGGGGCATTCACGAATTCACCGCCCTATGAAAAAAATATGTGAAATATAGGACCCTGTATATTTTGTTAGGATTCTGCAGATCCCCAATTTTAATGCCAAGATAAAGTTATAATTATAAACAAAGTTTAATTGATGTACACCATTTGCCGCCAAGCCTAACTATCAGTACTAATGCGCTATACTCGCAGCCGGTCCCGTGATTTTCCCCGTATGTAGCGGAAAGCGACTACGGCGTAGGCGCCCGCTCGCCGGGTTCCTGGCAGTGAAAGTGTTGCCAGTCCATTTTGGTCGGTCGGTATCAAAAGTTAATCCATGTAATAGTAATAAGAATTTAATAATTAAGTATTATTTTTGTTATTGATAAGTATTTTTGATACAATCGCATTTTTAATGATAAGTATTAATGAAATGTTTCAAATAATTGTACAATAAAATGTTCCTTTTCGAATTGTCGCCAAATAAAAATATTTTTGTATGTCAATATTTGTTTCCATTATTTTTATATACCACAACAGCAACCACCACCATAAGCATAACCACCGTTGGCCGTTGGGGCGGAAAGGTTCTCTGGCGACCACGTACCGGATGACAGCGTGGATAGACCCCACAAGGTGGGCTGATGGTAAAGGTCGCGGGAGTCCGCTGGATGCGGGTGCAGGACCTGTCATTGTGGCACTCTTTGGGGGAGGCCTCTGTCCAGTAGTGGACGTTTTTCGGCTGATATGATGATGTATCATAGACTCCACACAATACTTTAGTATGAGACAAAGGCAGGTCTCTCATTAAATAAGTCCTTGGGAGCTCTGGCCACCTTTTTTTTTTGTATATAACGACGGTGGCAAACAAAGCGTACGACCCGCCTGATGGTAAGCGAAGGAGTAACATGGGCGTCGCCGACCCTTGTTATGTTTGAGGATTCGCCGTGTTGACAGCTGAAGGAACAAACCTGACTGACCTGACCGCCAGGAACACAACATATCGCCTTCGTACTTTGATCTATTGTGTGACATGTATATTCTTTAACCTGTTATGGTGTACAATAAAGTGCTTACATACATACATACACATATAAGGTAAACGTCCGAGTGCTCGACGCTGTATTAGTTTATGGCATGGGCGATCTATGTCAAAGCAATATGGGTTAAATTCGCACTAAGAGCATTTTTCTGCATTCGAATTTAAGGCTGTGCATTGGAAATTATCGCGTGCTTTGAAACGCCGTTCTGACTAGATTAAGAAACAATAAGGTCTGACTTTCAGATATATGATTCTTGACTATATGATTATTTATCTCATTTTACCGATACATGACAATTTCCTCGATAGAATAAAATTCCAACGTTGGGTCTGTATTTTCCTTTTTTACTCAGCCCACTCAAACGATACATTATTTTACGACACAATTAAGTTAATTATAGTATTTTATCTCATCTAAATTCTCACTTTATGAAATTTAAATAAAACGTCTCTAAGTTAGGTATTTATCGAAATTTGTCCAAAAAAGCCATGCCCGAAGAGTGTTACATCTCTTTTCCTCGTGCGCGGAAGGCATCAGCGTGTCTCTTGTCTAGGGGGCGTGTTCGACTCAAATGAAGCCTTTGGAACTGCCCTGTGCAACCCGAACTTAACCAATTTGAAGTGGAGCGGAAATTGGAGGGGGGGGGGGGGGGGTGAAAAAAAAGTCGCCAGCTATTCGATTTATATCAGCATTCCATTATATAAACAGCGTACACACTTTCAGGAAACCGCTGTTTCAAAAGAAAAATGTTTTCATACAGTTTTTCTATTTCCGCCCCAGGCCGCGTTGGCTCAATTTGGGTTGCAGAGGGTTCCACGACACTTATTTATTATTTATTTATTTATTATTATTCGGAGAACCAACAGCTATTAATACAACATGGTTAACTTAATAAGGTTACAAAAAGCCAATTACAGGTTCCCACCAATAGTAACATACTGGGAATTGTTAGGTGGTTCACACTTCGCGAGCTCAAATACCGCGGAACAAAACTTTACGATCGC
The DNA here is from genome assembly GCA_947049275.1 of Epinotia bilunana. Lineage (NCBI taxonomy): Eukaryota > Metazoa > Arthropoda > Insecta > Lepidoptera > Tortricidae > Epinotia > Epinotia bilunana. The sequence continues at coordinate 880,420 of OX346278.1, forward strand.
GTTTGCGTTTTACCCTCAATTTGTATGGGATTTGACAGCTGAACGCGAACGCGGTCGTAACGTTTTGTTTCGGTAAAACTATAAGTTTTACTAGAGCCTCTGGTTGCCTCTTAGACACTCAATTACGCGGCACTGCTCTGAATAATATAGTGCCCATGTCATATAGGTATTAGTACAGCGTCCAGCACTCGGACGTTTACGTTACCAACAGAGCAAGTGGCGTTATTATGGCTGTGGTGTTCAGAGGCTCTAGTATAAGTTTTACCGAAACAAAACTTTACGATCGCGTTTGCGCTTTACCCTCAATTTGTATGGGATTTGACAGCTAAACGCGAACGCGGTCGTAACGTTTTGTTTCGGTAAAACTTATATTAGAGCCTCTGTAAGGCCTCAACGCGCCATCTGTACGGAATTTCATGTGAAAATTCAATGCTGGAACGACAATCAGTTTAGATGCGTTCAGCTTTACTTTCGCATTCGTCAATATTTTGTACGGCTTCACATGCGGCTACCTTCACTCCACATCAACGCCATCTGCCGCCGACTAGCGGAAACTAGTCCAGTCACGAAGGAGAAAACATAACTATGAATTATCGCTTTCGTGAGACTCCGCCATTAAAATTGGACTTGAGATTATTTGAGTTTGCTGAATGGTATCAAAGTTGTCCATTCAAAAAGCAACTCCACAGTCGAGGGTACAAGATTGCAATTCCAATTACAGTTTTATAAAAATTCAGCCACGTTAAATAATCTCAACCTTATGAGTCACTTTTGTAGCATATTCAGCCATAAACTGATGATTCGGTTGATTGAGTACGTCAGGTGAATTTACGAAAGCTGGCACGAATGGATAGAATGGAACGATTGACATCTTACGCAAGGCTGCAGTGGATTATCTTGCTCGTATTTGGCGCGCAACGGGGGAAGTACTTCCAACTTAAAAACACCATACTTGCAAGTTTCCCTGAAGGCGAGTAAGGTCAGCAGAGCTATCAAGGACGACCCGCGAGCTATGTCGCTGCGATATAGACTATCCGTCTCTTTCTAACTACAACGCTTAGAAAGAGATGGATAGTCTATGTCGCCGCTCGCGGGCTGTCATGTGATCGGGGTCCAGAGCTTAACAGTATGCGCTTGGTTGTGGGTGACGGCCTTGCATTCGTCTCTCCTCTATCAACACAACGAATCCTCAAACTAAAAAGGATTGGCAACGCTTGTGATTTATCTGGAGTTGCCACTGTTTCTCCCTGATATCCGGCAGACCGTTATGCTTGTTTTCAACCGCGATCGTATTAAAAATGCCGGAGTTAATTTAGCTCAATTATTTAATTGCTGTAAGTGTCATTAACCAGGCTGGAATTGAAGTCCTTGGGACGCGTCGCTATACCTACATGTATTTTATACCACGATAGAGGCAAAAGCATACGACCAAGCTGAGGGCAAGCTTACACTTGCGTAGGAGAGCCAGAAACGCATTGCCGATCTTTTATTGAATTGGGGATCGTCGTGTGATTAGAAATGTAACGTTGGTGGGGCGGTTCCACGCAGAAAAGTTCTCCCCATACTAATATCGTGCCCCGCCGGCGCCGTCAACTTAGTGCCAGAGCTGCGTTTTTAGACTTAAAGAGTAGTGTTCGTTGAATATACCAATGTTTTGAAGAAGGCATTACATATGAACCCTCTCTCAACACAGGCGAGGATGTGCTCTCTGACGACCGTACTCACCACCAGGAACCACAACATACCCACAGAGCAAGAAGTGTATGGTCTTCTGTGACGTTGAAGTACTTCCGTCGTGCTGTTCGAAATATCCACTCACTTGCTATGGATTTTAAAAAAGGTAGCCTAAATTGCTTTAAATTTTTCTTTATTAAAGAAGTCCATACTTCACTTGGCAACCACAGTTGCCACCATCAGTTTAGGGGTGCGCGAAATTGGCAACTGTGGTTGCCACAAGCAAGTGAGTGGATATGAGCGAGACATTCCGCTGTTTTTTATACCACTTAGTCGGTAGTAGACCAGCGTGTGGTAAGCGGTCATCGCAACCTATGTAATTCAGCCCGTATCCACCCACTGTTGAATATAGGCCTCTTCTTTACTACGCCACTCCTCGGTTCTGTGCTAATCTCATCCACCGTCGGCTTCCTGTTCGGCAGATATCATCGGGCCATCGGGCTGGTGGTCCGCCCGTTTCGATGACGGTGGCCACCAACGAGTAACCCGCTCTGACCATCTTCCAAACGTTTATCCTCGCCAAGTGTTCCGCTAACCTCCACTTAAAATGTGTAATTCGTTTGCCGACGTCCGCTACTTTCGTTCGACGCTGCACGTCTATCATGGGACGGCCGCGACATACCTACTCTCGATTTTTCTCGCACTATACTTCTTGTTCTAAGTGTTCCAATAAGAGAGAGACGGATAGTGCGAGAAAAATCGAGAGAGCACGGGGACACGATCAACAAGGGAGATGTGTAACATGGCTTTCTTCGCCTGCAGTCTATGGACGCTTGCAATTCCAGCACAAGCGTATTTCGTTTTAGGTATTATAGGTACTTACAAACTTTTAGTGGACCCTCTGTAAACGTTTCTACGTAAAACGAAATATCGTACGTAAGTATCGCACGTATTCCACTTGTGCAAGATCCTTGTCCAATGGTATGACCGTATTGTTGTTTTTCATTATTATTTATTTACTCATAAATTGACATGTCTTCCATTGTGTATAATCAAATCGTAAATTGCTTAACACGTTCACGGACAGTACGTCGAGAGACGTAAACTAAAACCCTGGTAATATGGCATTACGTCTGTAGACGGGAATTTAATTTTCATTAAAAGTGGCGCTCCGTCCACAGCCGAATATTTATCATAGTATTTATAGGGAGTTTATAACTCTGTGCCGTTTTTGGCTATAACACAAACCCGCCAGTGCCACAGCAAGCACTCATACTGGTGCACACAAGTTACCTCCATCACGCACACATTGACAGACCGCGTGTTGCGGCACTACGTCTGTAGCCGGACGATTCGCATACAAATATTCTGTTCGTTTCGCCTGTGGCCGTTAGTGCCGTAACACAGGTCTTAGTATTCGTTTGACATGAATACCCGTCTACAGGCGGTTACGTCTCTGGCCGTTACTGGCCGCAACACAAACATTCAAAACCGAGCAATACGACAATCCGTCCCCAGATGTAATGCCATTTTGTATGGGGAATTTCTGTGTCGTATCACAAAAAAATCGAGATGGTCCTGTGTCCGTGAACGTGTTAATTCTGTAAACGATCGCTCAATGAAGAGTAATATAAGATAACCTGTACTTATGTGAAACTTATATAATGAGATTTAATAAACTAATAAACTAAACTAAACAATGTGCATTGCGTCTCACTCACTCACACAAATGTGAGTGAGACGCAAATACACATTGGACACAGCTCTTGGACCAGTGGAATACCACCCTAATTCGGAGGGGTGATCACGTAACGTTTCGAACGTACGTTAGGATATCAACTGTAATTTTTTTTTCATACTAAAATATAACATTTAGACCTAACCTAACTCGCGTACTATCGACAACACAGCTAACTGACCATCGGTGCCTTAAGTGCATTGTAATAGGGTTCTGTATAAACATAGGATGGTCAGTTAACAGTGTTGTCGTTTGTACAATGCAATACATAGGTATGTACAGTCAGCATCAAAAGTAACTGCGCAGTCGAAGGCGTCAAAAGCTCTTATTCCCTTTTAATAAAGACTTTTGACTTCTTCGTTTGTGCAGTTACTTTTGATGCTGACTGTACGTGATCGACCTGCAGGCCTCACCGTCTACCGTACGACACTGACGTAATTACTTCGCGCATCCTGCAATTTCCGCCATCTTTGCTCCATTATGTCTCAAATTATACCTACCATTAGCTCACGAACTCGTAATCATTAAGCGCAGTTATTCCTAGCTGAGTGATAACACACCTGGTTAAACGTTTGGTCACTCTTTGTTAGCCATAAACCGGCCAAGTGCGTGTCGGGCCACGCGCAGTGTAGGGCCTGTCTGTCTTTGTACACCGACACGTACGCGCCAACTAATTGGTGCGGTTACGTCAGCCGAATCTGTACGAAAGTTGGCCTTTCCAAGTACACATTAAGTTGGTCGACTATTACTCGGTAACTATAGTTATGCCTACTTAGCCGTGATAGTTTTCCTTTTTATCCCCTGACGGAAAGAGAGGGGTGTTATAAGTTTAACGCGTCTGTCTGTGTATCTGTCTGTGGTATCGTAGCTCCCAAACGGATGAACCGATTTTCGTTTAGTTTTTTCGGGTCATAGATAATAAAAAAAATATATTTAATTAAAAACAAAGGAACATGTTAAATTAACAAAAATAAACTTATTATAACTATATCTAAAACTAAACTACTTATAAAATAAAATAACTTACAAATAAAATATTTGCCCCAGTTCGCCGTCGCTGGGCAACGTGCCCAGAAGGCTGGCAGCATTGCCACGTTGGATGGCTATGCTTATCCTCTGTGCGAGGTATGAGCCAGCCCTCCGGTCACGCGTAATTTCGGCGAGTCGCTTCGAGCACTCCTTAAAGACCCTGTGGGCACTTTCCCCCCAGGGTCCTAGGGTCTCAACCCCAAACGGCTCAAATATGCAACCACTGTTGATGTTTGCATATTTGCGCCGCTTAAAGAGCTCGGCCGAGTTGGCTGCAGAGCCAGCCTTCATGGAGGTGCCACGGAGATGGGAGAGCGCTAGGGTGTCGGCACATGTCGCGTCCCATACTAAAGGCCTCCCCATCTTCCATGGCACGAGGGTCATACCGTCGGGCCTCTTGCCATCATCTCGAGCAAGACCGGATGGCTCCAAGATGGCAGGTGCTCCTGCGCTGGCTAGGGCCCGATGGATGATATCATTTAGGCTAGCATGTCGAGGTGCACGACCTGCACTTCTGCAGCAGGATAGACCATGGTGACCGAGCTGGTCGACTCGGTCACCACAGCGACAGCGATGTGGGGCAACGCAGGTCACTCCCAGGCGGAGAGCGACGGAAAGGCGGAATGTGGAATTGTCCATCAGCGTACCAATTTGTGGGGAAGGCAAAGCTTGGAGCCACTGTCCGGATTCCCATTCAACAACGGCAAGGAGCCGAGCGCGCTCTGGGAGACTGGTTGCCGTTTGATGCAAGTTATCCCGTACCAGTCTACAGAGCGGTTCGTCCCACAGTCGTTGAGAACTGGGGTGTCTAGGCAGGTCAGTGCTCGGACAAGCGGTGGTCCAGGCCTCTATGGCTTCAGACATAAAGGGAATGTTGACTTGTTGGGGCGGAGTTTTTAAAATTTTGGAGGAAAGTTCTAGTGAGCTGTGTACAGAGGACAGATACGCGGGGAGTGAAACACTGGAAATTTTTCGGATACCCAGGCCACCATGCCTTATTGGAAGGGAAGCCTGGGTCCATGAGCGGTCGTCCAAATGTATATTTATTATTGTTACTAAGAGGTTTTGAATTATTTGGTCAATTTTGTCTAAAAGGGTATGAAATGTCCAAAAATGACTGCACCTTAGTACGTACGTAAATTTGGGTACGAAAAGACAATATCTAATAATTGTATACGCTAGGTGAGCATTTATGTTGGACAAGCGGTCCGAGATTTCGTTTAAATTTTGAATTTTACTGTCTACAAAATCAGGAAATGATTCTGCTAAAATGGGTGCTCCAAGGAGGTGAAGTGAGCTTTTCTCTGTAGTTTTAATATTAGGGGCAAGGAGACGGAATTTTGATAGAGCGAGTTCTTTGTCTTTATATGTATCAGAAAAGAAAAGTTCACATTTAGAAAAATTCAATTCTAAACCAATACCGCGAAATTCTTCAATCAAAACGCGCAGGTCGTCCAGAACTACACTCTCATCACCTCCCAAGGTGCCATCATCTAAATACCATGCATTAAATTTGCAATTTAACTTTGTGATGATAGGGTGGATTGCTAGGCCGAAGAACGCTAATAATAATAATAGATAATTATATCCCGAATGTTCTTAGCCATGTTTCACGAAAATCTGTTCAGCCGTTTTTGAGATATTGGACTTTGAAGTGAAAATGTCGGGGGTTTTTCAACTTTTGTAATCAATTTATTATAAGTACTATAGTGCCACGAACATTTTCACATCCCCAGTAGTACCTAGCCATTCAGCGGTGGGGGGGGGGGGGGGGGTCGACACGTGACTAAGAGAGACGTTATTTGTAATATTTGTAATGTAATATGATTAGGTTATTTTTAACGTGTAGAGGAGGTACTTACACTAAAAGGATTTTAGTCTACCGTTTTGTCGGCGTGATTGATATTTATTTATATTTTATTATTATTATTATATACCCACACTGAATTAATTTTCTAGTATTACCTAAGGGTTACTGAGCTAAGCCGCAGACGAACAGACGGACATGGCGAAACTATAAGGCTTCCTTGTTGACTTCTTCTTGGTCGTTTCCTCATTGCTGAGGGTCATGACTACCACGAACGTCTTGCACCACCTGCCTCCAAGCACTTCTATTTTGCGCCATCCGCTGGCAAGCCTGAGCGCTGGTTCCTGCTGACGCTTTTACAGTCTATCCACCGGATAGGCACTCTTCCCCTACTTCCATTTCCCTCCTTCCCTTCCCTCTTCCTTGTTGACTACGGAACCCAAAAAAGGCTCCGAAGATAAATGTTTAAAATTGAATACATAAGTTGAAAAAAGCCTTACAATTTTTTCATAAATTATAGGGACTGATATGCACGCTCAAATATGTAAGTCCTGTGGCACCACAGTATACTAAAAATGACTATAGTACATTCTGTAACATCCTGGTAACTCATGTCGGATAAATAAATGATTTTATCTTAAGACTTAGTAGCTGTGTGTGACCTCCTTCAAGTGACGACCTATTGGTCGAAAATATTGATAGATTGAAAGGCTACAATTTAGCCTATTACCTCGAAGAGGTGAGAATGAGAACTCGCCAACCGCTGAGCATAAGCCTCCCTTCGAGTACGTCACTTAAACAATGAGTGTCGACCATTAGGCACTAAGCTTGTCGATGGGATTGCGATGTTTGCCGCGATTAAGCTGCGTCCGCTGCGCCAATATTTTCGATGTTTTTAAACATCTTTAACATGTTAGTTCTGCTTCAGTTTCGGCAAACAAATAGGGTATATCATATTGTTTTGATTGGCAATACATTTTGGCGCGGCTTTAGAATGGGATTAGAATAGCTCGTATAAACTTTGACGTATTTTACAAAAGATTGCCAAACTTATAGGTCCTTGTTGGGCTACCTTCACTTTATCATCAGGTCATCATTCCACCTAAAATTTTGGGGGTCGACTTACGCTGTCGCGTTGCGTCTTCCAATACGTGGTCGCCACCCGAGAACCTTTTCGCTCCAACGGCCATCGGTTCTGCGTGCAATGTGCCCCGCCCACTGCAGCACTGCCGCTTAAATTATCGATTGGGAGAGCTATATCAGTTACCTTCGTGTTTATGCGGATAGACTCATTTCTTTTGGCTCTCTTTTAGGGGAGGCCTAGAAGTAATAGACGTCTTTCCGCTGAAAGGCGTTGATGATAATATGACGAAACTGTCATTTCAATTCCATTCTAATGATGGTTTGATAATACCTGCTCAACTGACATCATAAAATGATATTGCCTATTGTGCGCGTTACAATTCTTTTCATTCAATTTCAGTTATATATAACAATTGCGTTGTTTTCAATATGCTGCAAAATCGCAATTAGGTAGTAGGTAGGTATCTTTATTTCGATCCAATTACGAAATAATGATGTCAACATTCTAAATATTGAGCCATGATCTCCGTCAGAATTCTGACAGGTAAGTAGGTACTTATGCATAATTTATGATGGTCATGGCTGTAGGCCTGTCATTGCAGTGGTTGTCTATAAATATATACAGGGTGAGTCTTTATAAAGAGCACATATCAAAATCAGCGAAACTACACCTTATTTTATCGACGGAAAAATTAACAAAAAAAATAGATTTTTTATGAATATATTTTTTTTTAGTTGCAGCTGCTAACCCTCTTTAAATAAATCGTTATAACTTTGAATAAATGTCTTCTCACTATGGAATAAATTTTGTCATGATCGCTAATAATAGGCCGTACCAATAAAGTTAAAAAATCCGCGGAAATTGTCGCCATAAATTAAGAATAAAAAGGATTTTGATGAAATATTGTGTTTTTTTTCATAATTTTTACAATAATTTTAGAGGCGGTGTTCTTTTTATAACTTCCCTTTTCATACTTTCATTTTTTTTATTGTATGATTATCTTGTATTTATCATTAAGCTAGCTTTAATTTATTATTTTAAAAGAAAATGAATAAATCGTATTCTTTTTAATGAAAATTTGCATAAAGTAATAAAAACCTTAAGAATGAAGAATGCATACGCATTGCGCACTATATATTATGCAACGCAGGCATAATTTTAGTATATTTTGTAGATATAAATTGGGCACATAATTTATCAAATCATATTTGATTTCAGGCCTCTCATTACGGTGGCGGTCAGTGGTACCTACACAACAGTCAATTGTGCTATTGACTGCCACCGCAGGCCGCCGCGTCAGTGCTAGTCGATGTGTGTGACAGCTACGTCAAAGTTATATATTAATAGGTAGGTATCATTTTCAATATCCCAGTGTTGCAGTTCCGAGAGGCAACCGGATGGCTCGCGGTACCTATTCGACCTCCCGAAGGGTTGTTGAACCGCCCTCCGGGTAGCACCCGAACTGAGCCAACTTGGACTGCGGCAGGCAAAAAAATGTCGCCAGATATTCGATTGAATCAGCATTTCATTATACACGGCGTACACACTTTCAGGTAACCGCTGTTTCAATCGGCTGCCTCGCGACATAAAAATCCATACATTTTTCCATTTCCGCCCCAGTCCAAGTTGGCTCAGTTCGGGTTGCACAGGGCGGTTTCACAAAACTTCGGGAGTTCAAATACCGCGAGCCGTCCGGTTGCCCCGTCGACACTGCAACCTGCGTCATTGCTCTGAATATACCCATCAGGATGCGCTGTATTGAGAGTGAGAGACCGTCATATCAATTAAGAGTCGACTACGTGCCCGTGATTCTTCTGGAGTGTCAAGCTCAAGCTACGGTCACAGATTATAATAGTTCTACGGTGTCTGCTTACCATCAGGCAAACCGTATGCTTGTTTACCATCGTCGTGGTAAAAAAAAACAGCCAAGTGCGCCGCAAAACAGTATAGGTAGCGAAGATTGCGTACCGTCCTCGCGTGATTTAGCGCTTCTAATTATTTTGGGCATAGCTAGTGTAAAGGCCTCCACCCACGGAACGCGAGTCGTGCGCGACGCGTGTGCTGCGCGGGCCCGCGCAAGTTGTAAAGCATTGAAACTACACTTCAATCACACATGGAACTCGGTCCGAACGCGGGCCCGCGCGGGCCCGCGGCGCTAAAGTTACAACTCGGCAGCGCGGCTGCGTGTCGTGCGCCTCGCGTGTGAAGCGCGGGCCCGCGCTACTGGGTGTGATAGAGATAGTGAGATACATATTAAATGTATTGGTAGTGAGAGAGATATGACGCTCGTGCCCGCGCTGCTGAGTGTGATAGAGATAGTGAGATACATATTAAATGTGTTGGCAGTGAGAGAGATATGACGCGCGGGCCCGCGCTGCACACGCGGCGCTGACGCGGCGGTGTGAATATAGCTTCAACCGCGCCCGCCAAGCGCCGCGCACGACATGCGCCGCGCACGACATGCGCCGCGCACGACACGCGTTCGGTAGGTGGCGGACTTAACATGAGCTCGGGAGCTCATGTTAAGGCGCCGGGTGTCGGGTGCGGTTGAAGCTATATTCACACCGCCGCGTCAACGACGCGTGTGCAGCGCGGGCCCGCGCGTCATATCTCTCTCACTGCCAACACATTTAATATGTATCTCACTATCTCTATCACACTCAGCAGCGCGGCAGCAGCGCGGGCACGCGCGTCATATCTCTCTCACTCTCGTTCGTGACGGGTCACGAAGTTGTATCTGTGTCTGGCTGTTCTTTACGCTGGTTTATGTTCAAACACTATTTTATGCAATATACACATTCATAGTTTTCGGACGTTTTTCCTTAATTTGTAATAAGACCTTGCTTCCTAGTTTAATGATTGAGGTCAACGGTAAGAACCCCATAGGTTTTTGGTTCCCTTGCAAGGGAATGTATGAATTGTGCGGCATAAAGGGCTATCTTTTGATTTATTTCATTCGGAAGTTTGATTTTTTCACAGCTCCATGGGACTGTAGAATTGAGAATGGTTTACCTCCACGGGTTCCTGAGAAAAAGGGTCTTGACAGACGAACGGACAGACAGACACCAAAGTGATCCTGTAGCAGTTTATGATCCTTTTGAGGTACGGAACCATAAAAGGGTGCCTTTACATTGTATTCTGTCACACTCTAAGTCACATCACATCCCATCACGATTCGTGTCCGTCACGCACGAGTATAGGTAGGTAAGCAATTAAAAACAGAGGATTGCAAAATGATACTTTAATTATTACTTATGCAAAATGTCATGGTCGTTACCTATATACAATGAGTATAGATACTGTATGGAATTATTCACAAAATACATCAAGTCTTAAGCCGATACGAGACCGCCAGGAAATTCAGCGGCGAGTAACGCTAGCTGTCAAGCGAGCATGGTACAGTCTTAACTCATAAGTAACTAACAGTCAAGTGCAAAAATATGTAGGTACTTATCGAATTCACCATCCTCCTAGCGTTGTTCCCGGTTGTGCCCCTAAAGAAGCCCGCGGGGTCCGCTTTGACACCTAATAATAATAACTAGTTTTTCGAAAGCGACTGCCATCTGACCTTCCAACCCAGAGGGAAAACTAGACCTTATTAGGATTAGACCGTTGCTTGACAGCCGCATGCCTGAACCACTAGGCTACCGTAGCTTCATCGTAGATACTTGTCGATTTAATCCACTCATAAATATGTACCGCGATAGAGCGAAGGTATACCTATGAGTAGGTATACCTATGAGTTGTATGCACCAATATTTTTACACTTGACTGTACCTTGTCATTTTCTCCAGTTTGACAGCTTCGTTCGTAGACGTTTAAAGGACACGGTACAAACGTGTTCAACCACTTGTGTGGCCGACCGTACAATGGCTATAAAAAAGATATTATATATCAATTATTTCGTTGTGAAAAAGTGAAATCATGTATAAATCTTGTTGCAGTTCACTTTAGGTACATAAACACGGAATTAGGCCTTCCATAGCATAGACGATTATTCTCTACACAACATCCTATTTTGAAAGAATGAGAGCTAGCGAGGTACAGTCACGAACTTTAATTTGGGACCCACTTAAGGTTCACAATCCTGTCAAATTGTATAGGAATACAAAGAATATTTTAGCAAAAAGGGTCATAAATTAAAGAACGCGACCGTACCTAAGTACTTCCATTATATTTAGCTAAAAATGCATTTTAAATGTAAAAATCCCATCCCAATATTAGTCACGCGTAAAGTAAAGCGCAAGTTCAGTAGCTATATTATTTATGCTAAACGGGACTTAATCGCGTATAAATGAATTACTTATCTACCTCACTGAGGTCTCCCGACGTTTCGGATGTGTTGCAACATCCATGGTCACGGGTTGTTGAGGTAAATAAATAATTTATTTATACGCGATTAAGTCCCGTTTAAGTAGTATAAATAATGTGTGAGAATCGTGAAAGTTTAAATCAATATTCAGTAACTATAGTTGAAGTACCTACAGTATATGTAACCGCAGTAAAACTTAGAAGCATTTGAACCTTATGGTACCTATTGAACCCGCCTCGCGGGCGCCTAAGCCGCAGGCGCTATCCGCTACTTAACGGGAAAACCACAGGATCGGCGGTTCTTGGCAGTGATAGCAATTCGCGACTGACAATACGTAGGAACCCGTACGTACGTACCTACTTTTTGTATGAAATTTCTATTTCGGGAGAAAACGTTTTCCTCTGACTTAATTTTTGATTTTGATGTCGATCGCTTCAGCATAATATAAACAAGGTTTATAGGTTTTGCTTTAAAAAAAATATTGGTGCCTAAGTTTGTATTTACTTATTGCCAATAACGTACGAAAAATCATTGAGATTGGAAAATATTTAGAAGTGGAAAATCGTTTTCTCTTTTTGTATGAACGAGTATGAAGTATTCCAAAGTTATACTTCCCTCTTAAACTACTAAGTTCTACGACTCCGAGTGTAGCGGAGCGGTGAATGGGTTAACATAGTAAGTATAGTCGTCAGCAGCAGAAGTAGATACGCGGACAATGTGTTTATGAATCAAAATCATCTACACTAAGTACGAGTACGATTGTAGCTATTAGTGTCAAGAGAATATGGACTGTGTAGTATTTTCAGTGAAGTATTTAGCACATGGTCATTACGCTGGTTACGCGACCACCTTCGGTTAGCGACCACCTGAAGGAGAAGGTTTTTCTATCGAAGATAACATCAATTCTACAGACCCCATTGAGACAATTAGTTAGTTAATTAGTGGTAAATACATGTTGTTTTAGACTAGAAATCTACAAAAAAACCGAGAAAATATCCTTTCAGTTCACCAACTCAGCTAAGTGGTCGCCAACCGGCACATGAAATTAGGTGGTCGCTAACCGGCGAAATTCAGCTTCCTACTTATGTACGAGATCTTACCTACTCTCTTATCAAACTTAATAAACTACTTAATCTTCAAAATAATCACAATTGAAGAATTTTCTTATTCACAGAATAGTTAGAAACTTAAAAGTATTATTAGAAGTATTCGCAACAGTCAATGCTATATAATACTAACTATGAGTGTTCGGCCAACATTGAACGGCCTGAGGAGGACATAAGATTCGGGAAATAGTCAAGTAAAACATACACATATACACAGACATAGACTTTAACAAACACACACACTGTATTATTTATTTAAATTCATAATTAGACTATCCTATCCAATTGTGTTTTAAAATTTTAATCCATGAAATGTATAAATGTAATTTGGTCTCCTGCGAGACAAGCAAAGCCCAGCAGGGACCGGTACCTACTACAATACTACATGTAAAAGATTTGCTAAATACATGTCTTATGTCCCTTAAAGTAATAGTCGATCCGAAATAGTATTCAAATGACCTTCAAAAACCATTTCTAGGCCCATTCTATGAGGCAGTTATGGATATGGATTGAACCACAGAACAATTTATATATTCCGTGGATTTGACACATGACAGGACACATTACAAACTATTAAATCTTCTACTGCTCCATACCATTACCCAGCAACAGTCCCTATGCTCCCCAGCGGATGCTGTCCCTGTGTGCGTCCCATGACACGAGCTAGGGCTGGGTCAGCATCCGCTTCAATCACCCACCACCATTAATCCAGCCACCACCAGCATTAATCTGCCATAACAAAGCACGCAAAAATGTCATGGCAGATGCTGGTGACTGTAGATAGTTATAGTTACCCCTTGCGATTCATTAATTTGTCGAAGGGGCCTCTACGTGTTGACTATAAGCTAAGGCCGAGTTCACTCCTATTGTCGCACTGATATAGGGTACATCGCCAATAACTGGCTACCCTTTAATGACTTACTAAAAATGAACTCTGTTCTACTACAAACAGAATTCAATTTAGTATAACGTGGCAAGTTATTGAAGGGTGGCCAGTAATCAACAGCTTATACTAAAAATGAATTCTATTATAGGTGAATAGAGTTCATTTTAGTCCCTATGAGGTGGCCAGTTATTGAACGGATACTAGACTTCGTTTTTATATTTGTGATTAATATATTTTTATGTTCTGCTTCTGTATCTGGTACCTATATTGTGTGGCAATAAATTACTATTGTATTCTAAGTATGTGGTTTTGTTTGAAATAGCTGATACTGCGTCGAGTTTAATGCGTCACCTTCTAGAATAAACTTATTAGTCTGCGGCCTAGCTGTTTTCTATTAAAAATGAATCGCAATTGATTAAGTTCTGGTTGGATCTTGTATCAATCAAAGAGTATTGTAATGTCCTTGCACATCGGTTAAGCATGACATTTATTGAGATACGATGTATTTCTACTACAGAATTGAACTAGGTACAAACTTGACGTCGGGTTTAGATCAAGAACAAATGTAAGGTAAAAGTTGACAATTAATTCGAATTTAACCCATATTACTTTGACAATTAGGACTAAGGCGTTTATCTTAATAACTCAGGTAGGTACATCAATAAAAATTGTACCTAAACTCCCCCAAAATGTATAGGTATAATGATCGCATTAAGGTTCTTATTCGACCAATTTGGTAGAAAATAAATGTACCTATAGTATACTATCTATATAGATAACAAAGTACTATAATGATATCTTCGGACATATCCAGTCAGCAGCAAAAGTAGCTACGCGGGTCAAGTGCTCAGAATGCCCTATACACGACTCTAATGTGAAGGGGATAAGGACTGCCTAGATCATTTTGAGCGAGTTATTTTGCGTAGCTACTTCTGCTGCTGACTGTACCTACAGCCAATATGTATATAAAATTTGCGATCAATATTAGTGGTCAATTCATTATCGGTCATTATCGGGTCTCAAATCAAGTAGGTACCTACACACCATTACGTGAACTGAGCGCTCGTTTGCCTTGTCCACAGTGCCTGGTTCGAGCTAAGATTTGAACCTGCTTCACAGTTAGACCATTTCTCAGACCTATTTATAATCTAGACCGGTTTGTCCCAGCCTTTCAGCTCGTGAGAAGCAGTCAATGCTTTTTACCATTTATAAAAGTTACGTAAAAGGACAACAGGGGCAAATGTTAGCTCTGTACCTGACCATAAGTTGAGTTTTCGACCTTGTCAGTTCATAAATTAGCCCGCAGTATGTATGACTTACCTGTTACTGCCACGGTACGATGTTAAAGGGTTAGATAGGGTCATTGCGCCGGTTACGGGACTAGTTTCAGTTAGCGACCACCTAAAGGACTACAGTGGTCGTTTCATGACGCTACAATTCTACAACTCTAAATTGTACACTGGCTATTTCAGCTATATTGCCTGTTCAAACTTTTAAATTTGTAATACTTGTATGGGCCACAGATAATAACATTTGTATTTGTACAGATCTTATAAGACAGTGGGCCGTATGTTAGTTAAATATAATAGAAATACATTTAACAGATGAGAAAATACCATTTCAGTTCAACAACTCATAAGTGGTCGCAAACCGGCACCCTGAATTAGGAGGTCGATAACCGGCTCAATGAACCCACAGCGCGATATTCATGGCCCTATATTTTTTACGATGTGACCCGTTGCAAATAATTAGAGCCCCTTTCCCTAATTACACTCACGGACAAAGAATACGGGTCACCCTAAATTATATAACTGCAATAGGTTTTTTAAAATATTTAATACTTGTTTTATTTACATAATATGCTATTCTTTACAATACCCAACTGTAGTAACAATTTCCTGGATCCTATTATAAAAATATCGATACCCAAAAATCACGATTTTTGCAATATCTCGCTCCGTTAACGTTGTATTTTTTCATGGGTTTTTACGAGTCCGATTTAAACTTGGTAACGTTATATTTTTTACTGTTATTAGCAGTTTATATGTAAAATTAAATAAAGATCATGACAGGATTAACTGTACAACCTTTTACGCACTATTTTAGGAAATATGAGGGTATTTTACCGACCCGTATTCTTTGCCCGCGAGTGTAGTTATAATAGTGTAATAACTGTTTAACAAAACGTCTTACAAGTCTTTCAACATTCATTGCATGAAAACATTACTGACTTAGTTACCTACTTCAGATTATTTCACTTGGCCGAATTGCATCAACTTAGTTCATTCAAAAAGCAACTCTAACGTCCAATGTAGAAGATTTAAATTCTAATGACAGTTTTATAAAAAGTCGGCCACATTAAATAATCTCAACCATACATTTTCACGTCAATACAATACAATCAATTCGCCACAAGCTGTTTCTTACCGCCACAAACAAACGGCTGCCATTTAGGTTCAGGTCATTGTCAGTTTGCAACACCGTTTTTGCATTTACTTTTGACCACGACTTCGGGTTAATAAACATGATTTTGGGGGACAAAGATACATAAATTAAATTAATAACAATTTGAGCAAGGAAGATTAGAGTATATTAATCGCAATCTAGGTTACCTAAGTACTAATATAGGGTTTAGGGTAGGGTAAACTCTTAATTATTACCCAAAAATCTGCCATTAGTACCCAACAATGGTAGATTTTTGGGTTTTTCTAATAATCTAGTCTAGTCTAAGGAATCCTATACAATTACAATTAATCATCTGTTTGAATGTGGTGGCGGGGTGTCAACAGACTAGGTTTACCCTGCCTATAGGCAATAGGTACGGCGATGATTTAGGTATCCATTTGATCTGTAACTATGGTGTCATCTATAAAATATTGTATTGTACTGTATCGTAATGGCCGCTCCACACAGTGGGCCATCCTGATCCATCATACAGGACGCAACTATGCGTTAAAGGGAGTAAGATATATTTATGTCTCGTTCTACCGCATAGCCGCGTCCTGTATGATGGGTCAGAATGACCCATTGTATGGAGCGGCCATATCAGTTAGTACTATGTAAATATGGTCCATTGCTGGATATAGTAGATTATTTATAGCATTTCATAGGATATTTTAATGTAAGTACCTGCGAGCATTGCTCGGCCTGTTTCGTGTTTTTCCGTAGAAAACGTCTTTATCCGGTATGAGACATAGCCAGATCGTTTTTTCGGCTTAGGGGAAGTCCATGAGAGTTATTTTTGAGAACCCATCAAATAAGTATAGGTACAAATGTAGCTCGCTTAATAGTGTAAAACATAAATAAGTTATGTAGTTTTTCTGCCTTGCAGACGAAGCGAGCTAATTCTAGTCTTTCAGAGCCATAACGAGCAATTAATTATACACCGCCGGCTACAAGTCTAATCACTGCTAACAACACTTTCACGTTTTTTACCGTAATTAATGCACATTTTCACTCGTTTCTTCGCTTTCCTTGGCATCTGGTTTCACAAAGTGGAAAATCTTCTCAAAATTGATGTTGTTTTGGTTATAAATTGTGTGGTCGGGCGTGTCACCCCAACTTACGGGTGTGGCTCGGTTTGTGTCGTTAATTTGTGCGTTGGTCATTTCCGGGATTGTGTTTAGAGTATCCGATTGGACACTGGGAGTTTGCTCCGGGTTGGACACTTCGGAGGAAGCGCAGCGGTTCAAGAAGTTCATCATTCTCTCCTTGTATTCTGAATTCGTTTCATCGTTCTTCTTCGAATCCTGATTTTTCAAATAAAAGCCGTCGTCGCTTTGCGCTAGGAAGATGCGCTTTATCTTTCCACTTGGATAATCTATTAGATCTGGTTTTGGTGGGATAAGCTTCATGTTTCTTGGTAGTTTCTTGGCGTTATTTCCTTTTATCGTCGTCACTACAGACACGCAGTTGCTCCTCGGTTCAGTGTCGTCTTTGTAGCTAGTTCTCATGCCTTTGAAAGCTATTTTTACGCTTAGAATTGACCAGAGTAGCTCCAAAAAAGCGGCTATCATGATGTTAATAGATAGAACGCGTTTTGTAAATACATAGGACTCTTCCTCGTTGTCATTAGATGCGTTGAGAGCTATAACCAAATGCGTTTCATTCTTTATGAGCACGTCGCTGTGTTTCACCACCAATTGATCTTTGAAAGGCACTTTATCTTTATAAAATTCCGAAAAATCCGTATTCGACGTGGTCACAAACCACACGATGATCATCGTGAACGAAATTAAAGAGAATATAGTGGATAATACAGACATTATGAACAGCCAGGTTATATTATGGTCTATGTACCACCTCACTGACGCCATTATTGAAGCAATTCCGGCTGCAGTCGCAAAAACTGTAATCAAAGTGGGCGCGAGAACCAATATGTAAATGCTTTCGTGACTCGTTTCATAATTCTCGTTGGTAATGTTTTCAAAAGTATCATTAACTTCGACGGAATCCGTTAAATTAAATATAAGCTCGCTTTTGTTTACAGTATGCTCCACCGTGCCGTTTAATGTGAGTCTCTTTATGATCGAGTGTGGATTTGCTAGAGCTAAACATGCCAGCAGAAAAGAAGTGGCTGCCAATGCCAAATGGACCCAAGCTAGCCCAGATACTGTAGAAGCCGAGTATCTCCTCTCGGAGGGATATAAATTCCTTGTATCAGGCTTAGTCTTCACTTTAATCGTATAAACGTCCTCCATTTTGTATTATTTTAATTACGAAACATACTAGGCACACTACAATACGTCCTTGCACTTAAAACTTCACTAGTCACTTAAAACAGTCTTTAACTCTATTCAAAACTGCTTTGAAGTTAGTTTTTAACGTTTTATAAACCAACTGTCACTTTTATTTTTAAAAAACAGCCGTTGTTAATTAAATACCACGTTTTTCTGCGCGGCTGAACGGGCGCGGCCTGTGCCTCGGGCTGCGGTTCGAAAACTAAACGCTAATGGCCGCGCTGAAGTTATCTGCGTTTGCGCCGGTTGTTATGTTTGACTGGAGAGCTAGTCTAAATAATAACACGCTGTGGAAAGGGATAGAGAGATATGGCGCGCTGGATTGGTCATGTGGAAAACCACATAGTTAGGCTAAGTACCTCCACCTTACAGTGGATCGCAGCTATAATGACAGCACTAGCTATACTTGAGATTATTTGAGCAACTCTATCGTCGAAGGTAGAAGTATCCAATTCCAATAACAGTATCATAAAAAGTTCGTACTTATGTGGTTTGTGGTGCATGGAACATATGCATGCTCTCTTGCGTCCAAACAAAAACCTAAAACATTAATATTATAAAGGGTTGGAAAACGTTGGGCCCGAAAAAGTTGCTGACATTCATACGTTGCAGTGTCCGCGTAACATGTACCGCAAGCTATAGTGTAGATGGCGCCTAATTTCCATTGAATAACTCCTTTAAGTTAAAATAATGCATATGGTTTACTGTTTTAAATAAGGTTTTTAATTGAACAAACCTTGTCAGGTGGTCGCTAACTGAAGCTGATCGCGTAAACGGTGCAATTACCCTCGTGAAGCTTTAAAGGTTTTGAGATAGCACGAAACATTTATATTAATATCGAAGAAACTAGCAATCCTATAACTTACATCAATATCAACCATTGGAATGCAGCACCGCAACCAACTCACTATTTTTAACTGATAATAAACTACCACGCTAAAACCAACTTTATCACAACGGCATAAGAACTACAAACAAATTTCTCAACCGCCTTTTAAAGTTTGTTAATTCGAATCAAAACGCCATAACGGTTTTATGAATAAAAAAGTAATCTGTGGTTTTTTGTACATTTACGCATAAAAAATGTCTGCGAGATAGTTGCTCCATGGGTGGTGCAAGGTACTCGCTATTTATTGTGTTTCATAATGATAGGGTTATTTGTAATCTGCATTTTATTTTACGTGCGTTTCAAGTAAAGTAAAGTTTAACTTACGACACTGTTCGGTGGCTCGAAACGAAAGCTAGAAACCTAAGTACAATAAGTATAACCACCTGCAAATATTAAAATGTAGTTTATTGATTTATTTATATCACAAGAAAGGTTAAATAACCACTTACACTTGCACAAATGATTGATAGAGTCATTGTGCCGGTTAGCGACCACCTAATTTAGTGTGCCGGTTTGCGTCCACTTAAATGAAGTACATACATTAATTTGTTTTGTGGAATGGAAGTACATGGTGGGAATACATGATTGATATGAGCTATATACATTCAGGTGTGCATGCACAGTAATTAAGCTGAGTGGAGTCCTTTTCTCTGACGCTTTTGTTAGACTAACATTTCGCGATAGTTTTAAGCAAAAATGTTTTTTTTCCATGTATTAGTCTAAGTAGCGTCTAGAATAAATATGTTTTCTTTCTTTCTTTCTTTAACAGTATTGTTAATTTATACATAAAACAGTAAATCAAGATGAGTTGGTTAACTGAAAGTACCTGTTTTTTTTTTACTGAGAATCGTTGGACGCGTTTTTTTTCCTTTGTGGTGAGAGTTCCAGCAGACTATCTACCGACCTTCACTAAGGAACATTCTTGACCGAAGGTTTATTTCATTTCGTTGTACAATTTTCACATGATACAGTACATTTGACTTAAATTATATTACTTATCGTACAGCGATCGTCTAGGAATGCAATGGTAATGAAAATTATATATATGATAAGGTATATACAATAAATGTATATACCTACAATTCAAATTAAATTAATATAAAATAAAACGTAATTTCAAATACAATTCGTATACAAAAAATCTGTCATGTTATTTCTGTGTATAATCAAATCACAATGTCAAAGAAGTATATGTCAATCGATATAGTACCAATCAAATAATAATAGAAAAATATAAACCAATGTCAAAATCCTAATACTAATTAATAGCTAATGCAAAAAATAAAATATTAATTCAAAATAGTCTATTGTTGTACAATTTCATTATATTCATTAACTGAGTAAAATTACCTTTTCAATAAAAGGTTCTTCAAATTACGCTTAAACGTTTCCTCGCGTGTCTCATTTTTTATTTCGGCGGGAAGGAGCTCATAGTACGTCGGCCCTATAACTCTCGCGTTTTTAGCGTGCAGTACCGTGCGACGCGGCACCGTCCGAAGTCTTCATGTGCTACGAAGGCACTTTCCTGTCTCCTCCACCCGCTTAAACTGTGATAGCTGTCTCCGTGTTTACATGATGACCTCGAAGAGGTAATGCGAATAGTGAGTCATAATCCGGTGCTGTACAAATAACTGTTTGCAGGACTGCCTCTGGTTTAGACCTAGCATAGTTCGAAGCGCCCGTTTTTGTATTCGCATTACCCTTCCAGCGTCAGTCGAGTTGCCCCATAGGATTGCACCGTAAGTCATAAGCGAGTGGAAAAGTGAAAAATAAGCCTGCCTAAGCGCGTCACAGGAAACCAACGGTTTAAGTTTGCGAAGGGCAAACACCGCTCCGGCCAGCCTATTACACAGCGAGTCGACATGTTTCTTCCAATTCAATGTGGGGTCCAGCGTGAATCCTAAAAACTTACAAGTATTACCCATTTGTATGGGACACTGGATGCTCACGTTCGAGTCCAGAGCGCACCTTCCAGAGAAGAGCATAACACTGGTTTTGTTTGCGTTGAGGACTAGGCCGTTTGCCGAGAACCAGTTCTTCAGTTGCAAGTATACAGTTGTAATGTGTGTCAGGGAGTCAATTTCCGGCGTTTTGCAGTCGGTTACCTGACACCACGAAATACGGGTGTAGACTCGAAAATTATTATTACTCCAAAAGAAAGAAGGCAAAAAAATATGCCTTGTTAGAGAGAGAAAACGCAAACAGTGTGTGACGTCACGTTACGGGATGCTGCCGGGGGGCCGCGTCGAAAACGACGGGGCGCGGCAGTCGGCACGTTGCGTTGCCGTCTATTAGTGTGACGTCACAATCTTCCAGCGTCATCGTTTCATATGGAGTTGCGTTTTGCGAAAAAGGAACAGAACGTATATACCCCTTCTTAAAACTTTGGACATTTATAACTTCGTGATTCTTTAACCTTTTGCATTTGGCTACATTTTAATCCTTTTTCGAGAAAACATGAAATGAAATGAAATGATTTCTTTTTGAAAAACATACACAGGTGTTATAAATGTACATGTCAGTAGACATTATTGATTATTTGCTTAAATAATTTAATTAAAAACAAAGGAACATGTTAAATTAACAAAAATACACAAAACTTATTATGACTATATCTAAAACTAAACTACTTATAAAATAAAATAACTTACAAATAAAATATTTGCCCCAGTTCGCCGTCGCTGGGCAACGTGCTTATTCGCTAAGCGTTAATGCGGCTCACCCCGCCGTTCATCATCATCATCATCATCATATCAGCCGAAAGACGTCCACTGCTGGACATAGGCCTCCCCCAAAGAGTGCCACAATGACCGGTCCTGCGCCACCCGCATCCAGCGGACTCCCGCGACCTTTACCAGGTCATCAGTCCACCTTGTGGGGGGCCTACCCACGCTGCGCCTTCCGGTACGTGGTCGCCACTCGAGAACCTTTCCGCCCCAACGGCCATTGGTTCTACGTGCAATGTGCCCCGCCCACTGCCACTTAAGTTTAGCGATTCGGAGGGCTATATCGGTTACCTTGGTTCTGCTGCGGATAGCCTCATTTCTGATGCGATCGCGCAGAGAAACTCCCAACATAGCCCTCTCCATTGCCCTTTGGGTGACTTTGAGCCTTCTTATGAGGCCCATAGTAAGCGACCACGTTTCCGTGCCATATGTCATCACTGGCAACACACACTGGTCAAAGACTCTCGTCTTGAGACACTGCGGAATATTGGACGAAAAGATGTGCCGTAGCCTCCCGAATGCTGCCCAGCCGAGTCGGATTCGACGATTGACCTCTTTCTCAAAGTTGGACCTACCTAACTGAACAGTCTGTCCTAGGTATATATAATCGTCTACAACTTCGAGCGTAAAGTGTCCGATTGAAATGGGGGTTGGTACTACATGGAGGTTTGACATGATCTTTGTCTTATCCATGTTCATCCTTAGACCAACTCGCTCGGAGGCTTTACTGAGGTCATCGAGCATCGTGCTTAAGTCCTCCATGGTCTCAGCCAAGACTACTATATCGTCAGCAAACCGAAGGTGAGTGATGTACTCGCCGTTGATGTTGATGCCTAGCCTTCTCCAGTCTAGAGTCTTGAACACGTCCTCCAGTGCAGCGGTGAACAGTTTTGGGGAAATAACATCCCCTTGTCTGACACCCCGCTGCAGCGGAATAGGCTTCGAACTCTGATCCTGGAGTCGGACTGACATAGTGGCGTTCTCGTACAAACACTTCAGCACTTCGATGTAGCGGCAGTCTACTTGGCACCGTTGGAGAGACTGTAGTACAGCCCAGGTTTCGATCGAATCGAAGGCTTTCTCGTAGTCCACGAACGCTAAGCAGAGAGGCAGGTTATACTCCTCAGTCTTCTGTATAACCTGGCGGAGCGTATGAATGTGGTCTACGGTACTAAAACCTCTTCGGAAACCGGCTTGTTCGGGAGGCTGGAAGTCATCAAGCCTGCGTGCGAGACGATTCGTAATGACCCTTGAAAACAGCTTATAGACATGGCTCAGAAGTGAGATGGGTCGGTAGTTCTTCAGCAGAGTGTTGTCACCCTTTTTGAAGAACAGCACCACCTCACCTCTGTTCCACGCCTTTGGCGTTCTCCCTTCCAGTAGGACGGTGTTGAATAACTTCTGAAGGGCCGTAAGGATCGGTTTTCCACCCGCCTTCAGGAGTTCGACTGTAATTCCGTCTTCACCGGGTGCCTTGCTGTTCTTAAGCTGTTTCAGAGCCATTCTAATCTCGTACAGGCTGATGTCCGGGATGTCGTCGGTGTAGTGTCGGGTAAGTCTAGCTCTAGGGTCTTCTGCCGGACCAACTTCGGGTTTGCGAGTTGACGTGTATAGCTGTCCGTAAAAACGCTCTATCTCACTCAAAAGCTCAGGTTTGGAAGAAACGACTCTGCCGTCCTCAGTTTTCAACCTTGCGAGCTGGCTCTGCCCAATAGACAGATCTCGTGCGAATACTTTCGAGCCCTTATTTCGCTCGATGGCCTCTTCGATACGGTTCGTATTGAATTGGCGCAGATCGCGGGTAAGGGACTTGGAGATCCGTTTATTGAGCCGCCGGTATAAAGTCGCATCGGCTGAAGACTGCAGAATCATTTCACTCCTTTCCTTCATGAGCTTCTGAGTGGAGCTAGAGACCCTTTTAGTTCTGTTGGGCCGCTCACCCCTCACGAAACTAGACCTCTACCTACGTTTGCTTACTACGCATAGCGGAGTCAAGATATATTTGTGGGTGAGCGTTGAGGTGAGCTTAAAACAAGTTACTGAATAGGGGGGCAGGGCTGTTATTTGCTAAGCGTTAATGCGGCTCACCCCGCCGTTCACCCGTCACGAAACTAGACCTCTACCTACGCTTGGTTACTACGCATCGCGGTGTCAAGATATATTTGTGGGTGAGCGTTAAGGTCAGCTTAAAACAAGTTACATAATAGGGGGGCAGAAGGCTGACAGCATTGCCACGTTGGATGGCTATGCTTATCCTCTGTGCGAGGTATGAGCCAGCTCTCCGGTAACGCGTAATTGATTATTTTATTTAGTGTCTACACCCCTATTGCGCAACGCGCAACACAACAGTAGCACAGTATAGGAACAGTAGATAAACTTCGAACAAAGGTACATCGCACGGCTGCACACTTGCGCGCGTGTTCAGTACGCACACACACATAGCCTTCGGGAATGATGGAGAATGCTTCAATCGGGGCCGCGCCGTTGCCGTGTTCGCTCGTTCTCACTCGCTACGTCAATGGAAGCCGCCTCGTAGGTATGAAGACAGCGAGCCGGCTCCTTTTGATATCGTGGCACTGGCCACGATATCAAAAGGAGCCGAATAGGCTTGTAACTAAGCACCTACCAACCTAGTGCAGTTTAGCAACTATTATACTTACTAGGAAATATTTTAGGCATAGTATAGTGGTATTAAAATATTCCATGAAGTGGGAAACTAAAAACACATACCCAACTATCTATAATATTATTAATTTGTGTATACATTATTGTCTATTAAACTGTAACAGAAATACTTTGCATACTTAAAAGCAAAATGAGTATTATAGGTATGACAAGCCACAAACTTAACACAGCCCTGCGCATCGAGCGAGAGTAGGTAACGAACGCTCCTAAACGGCCTCAGATTACCTACTGTATTATGCTTCTATACTGTGATAGTAGTGTGTTTTTGTAGGTTTTATGTTAGTGGTGGTAGTGTGGTGCTTGTGATATGGGCCCTTGTTGACTGATTTAAATATATAAATAAAAAATAGCCACAACTCATCGTGAATCGAACGAGCAATAGCTGGGTCATTTTACGGAAAGTTGTACACTCGACTTTTTTTTATTATAAACGGGTTTTTCCTACTCAGAATCGAGAGCACTTTCTAACCTAGTAGGAGGAAAAATCTGTCGAAAATGTACCATATTATAATTTTCGGTTTCCCGTTCCGTTTCAACCATACAAGCTTATTATGGAAACGGTAACGGAATGGAATAAAAAATCTTGGGACTGTTTTTTTCTCCTATTATATCAAAATAAAATAAAAAGTCAAGTGTAAAACTTTCCGTAAAATGGCCCAGCTACGGAACGTTACTGTGAACGCACGTAATCTTATTGTTTGTAAAAAAGAAAAGTTAGGGTTAAATCACAGTCTTAACTACTAATCTTAAAAAAAAAATTAAGTTAAGGGGCCTACTTTATAATGATTTAATCTTAATTAATATGGTAACTGTGAGAAGTGACTATTTAAGCTCTACAATTAGGCACGAACAATACTATTGCCATTACACATAGTTTAAAACGTGATTAACAAGCATTTGCTGAACTGCTTAATTTGCCATTACCATACCTACTCGTACTATTTGAATGCCTATTATAATGTAAATGGACAACCTACAATACAACCATACGCCGTACCATCTACCTAGTTTAGATAGGTGCCTATATACCACCTTTAAGTAATTAAGTTAATTATGTAATTAATTAGTTGTGACGTATTTGAATCTTATGTAAATTGACATTGTATTACAATTCACATTCCAATTGACGATCATAATATACATTCATATAAGTAGATAGCTTTAATGTATATTTTAATTGTATATTATGAAATGAAAAGTCTGAATCTCCTCAGATTCAGACTTTTCATTTCATAATATACAATTAAAATATACATTAAAGCTATCTACTCTAGGCCCAAGACTTGTGTTTTCAATACACAAGCCTTTTATTATGCAGTAAAATACCAAAATTAATATTCAAACTTCTCTCGATGTCTTTTACTTCAGGTAAAAACTGTTTTGACAGCTGTATGTGGTTGCTTTGCACTTTTATCGACAACACTGAACACTTCTACAGAGGCTCTAGTATAAGTTTTACCGAAACAAAACGTTACGACCGCGTTCGCGTTTAGCTGTCAAATCCCATACAAATTGAGGGTAAAACGCAAACGCGATCGTAAAGTTTTGTTTCGGTATAACTTATACTAGCCTCTGAACAAAAACTCGAATGGTTTGCGTATAAGTTTATATTATTTCCTATGTGCAATCAAAAACAAGCTGGACTATTCTTTAATCGTCCTTATCCCAATCCAAAAAGGTTTAGAATGGTCAGTTAACCATTTTGCTGATGGTACAGTCGGACTTTAAAGTTGATGAATGGAATCACGTTACGAAAGTCTTAGTAGTTAGTACCTACCTCTCTGAAATACTACGACTTTCGTAACGTGATGTGAACGTGAACGGGCGCAGCGAAATGTATTTTTGCTCATATTTGGAGAAGCCTGAGTGGGGAAGTAAGCACGTCCACCTCACGGAAGACGGCAGCCATGATAAAACCACTAAGTACTTGAGCTTTTCTAAAAATCCCACTAAATGCTTTCGGAGATTTTCTGCAACTTTTGTGTTATTTCTACTCAAAATCACGATGTCTCCATCCCACTAGGAGAAAAAAATGTCCCAAAATGTTCATACATTTTTGAACTTTCCTATTGTGTTACCACCATACAAAGTGTAAGGTAAATGGTAACACAATAGGAAAAATATCTTTGGGACAGTTTTTTGTCCTCCCAGGGTCGAAAGAGCTCATGATTCTGAGTGGAAATAGTTAGCATAAAATTCCTAGAAGTGTACAATTAATAATAGTGGCATTTTTTTTGAGAAATGCTCACTTATCTGCTATGCAGGTATGGGAATTGTTTTCCTGATGAAGAGTTAGTTCGCCAGAGCTCCTGAGGAGACCATTCCCTGGCCTGCATTTGTATCTAGCTGCCAACACAGCGAATCATCAAGTGAATAAATAGACCGTGGGCTTAAGTTGCCAACTTTGGCACCGTCTGCCAAGTAGGTACTTCTGGCCATGTCAGGACTGACAGACTTAGGTTTACTCTCTCTACTATTAAGGGCGCATGTCTCGTACTGTTGTCACATGGCGTAAATATACAAATTATGAACGGAAGTGAAAGATTTTTAAACTATCGGCCTATTTTATTTTTATTGCTCAGCACAACTTTCTCGCCCGGCTGCCATGCATTTTATCATGTTGTCATGTGACATAGGTGTACTGGGAGTGGGCCCACGGTCTAAAAGAGACGCGAGCGTCCATAGGCAGGCGTTATGGTGTCTTTCCATCGTCGTGGTGTTCAAAAAAATTGTTAGTAGGTAGACAGATTACTGAATTTATGTTGAGATAAATAATATTCAAAGTACTTCTTCCTATTCAGTAAATGTTCAAGGCAATGCTAATAACCTATGCAATATTATATTACTTGCCGTCCCAAGGCGAGGCGGTTCTACGAGCAGTTGATCACGATTTTCTACAATAATATTAATACCGAAGTATTTTTAGAGAATGATGCATCATTTATTCAAATATCTCCATATTGATCGTTCAAATCCACGTTATCACACATTTTTCGTGAAGGAAACCTTCGACATATTGGTACGCAGTCACTGGGGGATGACTGGTTCATGTCTAATGATTAGTATTTTTTTCGGGTAAAATCTCCGCGGCGGCCGCCATCTTCACTCTCAGACAGAGTCCAGACCCCGTATCATGGTCGGCCATATCACACGATAAGTGAAAAGATTACTGGCTGTCACCGTTCGATAGAAAGAGACGGTCGCTCTATCTTGTCACTTATTGCGTGATACGGCCGACCATGATACGGGGCCACAAACTACCTATCTCTATAAAGATTAAAGAGATAGGAATGTAGGAATATAGTCTCAATGTTGTTATTACGGCTGCAGTTTTCCGTAAAGTCTCTGCGACTGAAGGGGATGCCTTGATTCGAGTCGACCACGCCCCCTTGACAGAGACACGCTTATGCCTTCCGCGCACGAGAAAAAGAGATGCAACACTTCGAAATTTCGATAAAGACCTAACTAAGAGAAGTTTTATTTATATCTCATTAAGTGAGATTTTACATGAGATAAAATATTATAGTATTAACTTGATTGTGTCGTACTTATAGTACCTAATGTATTGTTTGAGTAGGCTGAGTAAAAAAAAGGAAAATAAAGACCCAACTTTGTATTCTTTTCTATAATTAGAGGAAATTTTAGGCAATCATGTATCGATTAAGTCAGGTAAACAAACATATAGTCAAGAATCATATATCTGAAAATCAGACCTTATTATTTCTTAATCTAGTCAGAACGCCGTTTCATCAAAGCACGCGATAATTTCCAATGCACCCCCTTAAGTTGAGCTGTTCCAAATATGAGCGTGATGACAGTCCTCTGTTTCATCGCCGCTCCACACAATGGGCCATCCGGACCCATCATACAGGACGCTGCTATGCTATGCGGTAGAACGAGACATAAATATGTCTTACTCCCTTTAACGCATAGCCGCGTCCTGTATGATGGGTCAGGATGGCCCATTGTGTGGAGCGGCCATCATACCTTTACACAAAACCACAGTGTTTTGGTGAATGGATCCATCCTACGCAGGTTACCTACTTAGGATAGACCGCCATGTTGCCACAAAAAGAAACCGTTACTATCAAACACCGCTGTCACCTCCTGACCCCGCGCTCTATCATCTTAACTACGTAATCGTTAACGGTCGCTATAACATATATTAATATATCTGCTGGTCAAAATGACAGGCGAAATTGGGTTGATAGTGATGATACCTTTTCACGCCAACGAGTCGCAAATCAAACCAGTATAATACATCGATACCATAGTTCACAATCGTACTAATTACGGGGAAAAAGTGGTGTAACTAGTATGACAGTGCCCAAATCATAAGGTTACAATTTCAGTGACAAAAAAAATGTAATTAGTACGACGTGAACTAGGGTAACGACATATTGATTGAGAGCCGATTTTTCAATCTCTAGATAAAGTTATCCGACAGTTAAAATTATCACCGTCTTTTCCTTAAGTCATATGAAAGAAAAGGACAGAGCTAAAATTTATCTGAAAGATAGTTTTATCTGGGAATTGAAAAATCAGCCCTTAAACGTTTACGATTCTCACACATAGTTTTTACTAAAAAGGAATCAGGCAACTTCCTGATTAGTCTTTGCGGAGGTGGTACGATATCAGCCCCCCTATTCTGTAACATGTTTTAAGCTCACCTCAACGCTCACCCACAAATATATCTTGACACCGCGATGCGTAGTAACCAAGCGTAGGTAGAGGTCTAGTTTCATGACGGGTGAACGGCGGGGTGAGCCGCATTAACGCTTAGCGAATAACAGCCCTGGGCACGTTGCCCAGCGACGGCGAACTGGGGCAAATATTTTATTTGTAAGTTATTTTATTTAGTTAGTATAGCCACACAAGATTTTCGATTTAGATTTAAAATTTCACCCTTCTGCTGTTTATCGTGTTGAATTATGTTTAAAGTAGTACTTTAATCTGCTGATCTTATTAACATTTCGCACTTACTTATTATGTAAATTCACATTCGAATTGACAGACACAAGACAGGCTGTGCCTATAGTGTAGGGGTCAGTGTATTTCTCATCTGAAAAACATATTGTAGGTACAATAATGGTAATGTTCGTTTAGTATAAAGTAAAGTTTGTATTATCCACAGAACTAATAGTAATATTTGTGTAAAAAATAGGTATGAATTTATTATATGGTATTAAGTCTCGTTTATTGGTAAAACGAATGCACCTTAAGTCTGACCTTTATTTAGGGTCGCGCCGATTGAACAACCATCAGCTTCAATTAGCGACCAACTGAAGGACAAGGGTTCTTCAATGAAAGATATGCAACAAACTTCATAACATACAATAACATAATTATGTATAGGTACCCACATCCTAAAAAAACAGGCAGATACGACAATTTGTCATAGAAATCTACTTAAAGCCTAGAAAATATAATTTCAGTTAGCCAACTCATTAAAAGTGGTCGAATGTAGCTAATTGAACGGCTGTTTTTTTAGTTTTCTTGGTGAACAATAAATAATACTTGTATGGTAATGATGGAACTGTACAGTTGGAACTCCTTTTGCTGGCCGAAATTATATAATATTAATAATAAATCAGCCTATATACCGTCCCACTGCTGGGCACAGGCCTCCTCTCATGGATGAGAGGGAACGGGCAGCAGTCCCCATGCTGGCCCAGTGCGAGTTGGGGACTTCACATACACCTTTGAATTCTTCGTGGATGTATGCAGGTTTCCTCACGATGTTTTTCCTTCACCGAAAAGCTAACGGTAAATATCAAATGATATTCCGTACATAAGTTCCGAAAAACTCATTGGTACGAGCCGGGATTCGAACCCACGACCGCCGCTTGACAGCCGCATGCCAGAGCCGCTAGGCTACCGTAGCACATATAATTTTTAATATTGAATTTTCAATCTACTATCTTGAGAAGTAAGCGCTTTTTGAACGAATTACTTTTATAATTCTCGCTCATCTTATGGCTCTCTTTCCTCGGAAGTGTACGAGAATAAGCGTATTATCATACCTATTTTCAAACCCCGACTTTGTAGGTCGTTCTCTTTCGGAGAGAAATACAGTTGTATTTTCTTGGACATTTTACCTAGAACACATAGAAGATTGCTGCTCTGTCCGACCTTAATGCCCAAAAGCTATGAAACCTATGAAAGCAATAAATTACTGAAATTACTGAAGCTGAATTCACCTTAGGCGTACCTACTGTTTGGTTGTATGTTATGAGTAGGTATTATACACAATTTAAGGTATTTACAATAATGCAGGTATACAAAGTTGTGTAACCAGATGGCGTCATCCCTAAGGCCTCTAACACACTGGAGCGGCCTGCGGTTTTAGCAGCGGGTGTCATCATCTTCAGTCTAAATACATATACGTCCTATCCTATATAAAAAAATGGCGAAAATACGGCTGACAATAGAGCAGGCTACTTCCTCGGCCAACGGATTGGAATTGCAATCCAACGAGGAAATATGGCCACGAGGTTATGGGCACCCTTCCCAGGGGCAGCGACCTCGGTGAGTGCATTTATACCAGGGATGTTGCACACATTCGCATCCGCATCCGCAACCGCGGAAGTTCCGCACAAATTTTAACATCATCATCCGCATTCGCATCCGCCAAAATCGAAGCGGAGTTTTTGCGGATGCGGATGTAGTTTTAAGTGTAATTCACGACAAGAAAAGGAGCCCAAGCGGCGTGTTTGATGATTGCGTGATAATGATAACAATGGACGTTGTTTATTTACGTTTTTGAGTGTTTGACCACAAAATCCGCATCCGCATCCGCGGATGTCAAAAAATCACATCCGCGGCATCCCTGATTTATACTATACTTAGTAGTTAAGTAGATTTAAGTGTTAGTGTTAAGTTTTATATAAGGGTAATGCATACTTTTACTTACTGCTTCTTATGGCTTAAATAAATAAAATTTACGTCCCACAGTTGCGCACAAGCCTCCTCTCATGAATGACAGGAAACGGGCGGCTGTCCCTACGCTAACCCGGTGCGGATTGGGGACTTCAGATACATCTTTGAACTGTTTCTCAGATGTATGCAGATTTCCTTCACCGAAAAGCTAACGGTAATTATCAAAAGATATTCCTTACATAATTCCGAAAAACTCATTGGTACGAGCCGGGCTTCGAACCCACGACCGCCGTTTGACAGCCGCATGCTTGAACCACTAGGCCCCCTCAGTGTGTACGAAGCTTTAAACTCTTCTTTCTTCTCTATAATTGACGTCTGTTAATTTAACTTACTCAAGAAGAAAAACCAAGACGTCATATTTTAAAGCCGTCATGAGATGAAGTTGGTTTGGATGTTTCAAATTCAAAATTATTCTTGTTTATTTACTTATATATATTTAAAGTACTTATTACTACTATTTAGATTAACATGTAAGTAATTAATACGTTCATCTCAATAAACAGATAAACGCCTGGACGATTGTATAAGCAGTAATTTATCTGAAGATGTTTTATTCGCTGCTTTTCGAAACTAACCTATCAGGGTTGCTCAATGTGACTTCAAAGGACTGCAAGCGCGTTGCCGACGCTTAATTCATTTGAGGATCCATTGTGTCGAGCCAGGGACAAATGTAGGTTTTCTCACTCTAGGCAAAGCGCACTCTCGGGAGCTGTAGCGACGTTCCTTTCTAATGTAAATATTTTTATTTATTTATTTAATCTTTGTTGCACAAATTAAGAGCTCATCGTACTAAAAGCGGACTTAATGCCGTAAGCATTCTCAACCAATCAAGCTGTGGGCACTGCAGACAGATTGTGGGCGGTGTAACTTCCAATGTCATCGTTACCTATTATCTGCATCTGAGTCTGTGCTTGTTGAGTCCCACTACTGGGCAAATGCCCTTCGTCTCCGTTTCCAGTATTGTCGATTCTGAGCCTCCTGTGGCCAATCCTTTGTAGCAAGTCTAGCTCGTCCCGCCATCGCGAGGAGAGGACTGCCGCGTCTCTGTTTCGAGCTATTACCTAAACAATAAGTACCTATACAAATATCGTCGTCTAGTACTCGATCACAGTCTTAACACAAGCCTTATTAAGCTTACTACGTATATGTGTAAGTTTGTCGCCACTTCGTGTGTGTTTGTTGTGTTCGTCGTTTGTCTTTGACCACGTACCTACCGGAAGATAGACCCCCGACAAGGTGGACTGATAACAGGACCGGTCACTTTGGCACTCTTTGGGGGAGGCCTATGTCTAGCCGTGGGTATGATGAAGTTTGTCGCCTAATATAAATGTATTATCGGAATGTTTCCAGGCCAGTTCATCACCACGACGCGTGGCAGGGCTGTTCCGGGCCCGAATTGTGCTGCTCCTCGCTACGACTCATCAAAATGACCGTAATCTTACTCCATATTTTATCCTTACTTATCCAAACATACATATTTACGTAATGGATTTTTTACTCGCAAATGTATGGAATAACGTCGAATCGTATGTAATATATGCTTGGATCATTACACTCACAAATGCACACATGGGCTCTGCTAGCTTCCTGGTGGAAATGGGTTGGCACGAATAGCAGTAGTGCCAATAACCCATACGCAAAATATGCGCCATTATGACGTCGAGTTACACACACACCTATAACTATAACCTATGGGCTCGGCGCTCGGCCATATCACCATGACAAGACGCCGCACAGTGAATCGAGTAGAACAAGCATATGGGACAAAATTATTTTAGTAGTTTTTTGAGCTTATACGAGCTCATTATGTATGAATATACATATACGTATAGTTTATGTACTTTGGTTCGTGACTTAGAGGGGTAGGGTGGGGGTTCAGAAAAAACAATATTATAAAAGTGAATGTACAATAATGAATTATATATTTTATTACATGTACACATAAAATACTAAATCTACTGTTGCAGTAATCTTTTAATCAACATCATTTTTAACATTATCATGCCATTACAAGGAAAAGTAAAACTAATTAGGAACTACATTTACATAGGATTCTTAAGTAGGTACATATAAATCAATTAGAGTTAATTACAGCGGTCATTTTATTAATTACTTTCACCTTCATCATCTTCATCCTGCGAATCATTAATTGACGTGTCATGATCATCTACACTAAACAAACTAGACACTACATCTACATTAGTTTCATTAACTCTAGGGGGTTTCAACAATGCTAAAACATCAGAAGACAACGAGTTTACTCTTTGCCTTGGTACATTTCTAAAACTATTAATTAAAGGGTCAGATGTAATCAACAGCATATTCATTAAATCTCTATTCGTGGCTTGACGAGATCGTTTTTGTGTGTGATGTTCCCTAAATCGTCTGCAATCTTTGTTTCGAGCTTCTTGTGCTTCCTCGGATAACTGTCCAATCGGCAATAGTGCTGATCGGATAATGTCGCTACTGTGAATCAATAATTTGTGTACTGTAACAGGCATGTAATACCACGAATAGAGATTTAAATAATGTTTTCTTATATCCCGTGTCAAATTTTGAAACGCTTCTAAATTTATTTCATAGCCTGATGATAGAACTCGAAGTATTATATCAAATTTTTTAATGAGTGATACATCTAACCCTGTAATTGCAGCACTAAGCTCCGGGTTTTCAAAAAATCTTCTAGCTGTATTTCCATCATTAGTATTACCAAAGCCTGGTTTTGGTTTATCAACGATCAGTCCCATTTCCGTTTTAAATCTAGTTTGAATTTCTAGTGAGCGTTTCTTTACATTCGCTTTATCGGCTTCTCCTCTAAGTTGCCACTTTTTTACTTCAAGGCGATAGCTTATGTGAAGTAAACACTCAAAACATCTAATCCAAGCATGGAGAGTTGATAAACCAAAACCAAGATTATCATTATTTGCAATATATTCCCTAGATTTATCATTCATAACTTTTGGAGTAGCTCCACAAATGAAACATTTTTGAGCAGAAGAAGTTTCGGTCATAGTATTGCAAATTTTTCCGTCAACCATGGTAAAAAGCATAATGTGTTCAACAGAAACTTCCCTTCCCATCACCTTGCATAATGTTGGCAATAAAGCGTTTATCTCTTCCAAGACTCGATTTGTTTCGGCAATAGTCAATTCTTTTGTTTCCTTGGAAAAAATAAACTTTATTGGACGACAATATGCAGTAGATGACGGGCGTGGATTCTGCCAAACGACATTATCAGCATCTTCCCGTAATTGAAGCGGAACGAACGAATATACAAACAAAAATTCATCAGTGTCATTACTATTCGTAAACTTTTGTTTGTATGTACTATGACCGGAACTTCCATCGCAACCCCATTTACTAATTAGTTTGAATGATGAACAAGGGGACACTAAATTATCTAAAATATCTTCCAGTGATAAAACCAAACGTTCAGCGGTTTTATCTAAAACTGCCTGAACGTTGATTTCAGCACGCGTTTCATTAATCAAAAAGCTATCTTCAGGAGGATAACATGCAACTTTAGCCTTTTTTAAACAATACAATGATGGAAATACGGTATGCCCTACCTTACTAGTCGACTGCCTTATGATGTTGTATGTGCATGTAGTCAATTTGCTATCTATATAGCACGCCAAAGCTTCTTCATTCGTCAAACATCTAGCGTTTTCTTTGCATGACTTGGTGTTTTCTTTGTTGCCTGAGGTGTCGCCGCTCTTGTTATCTTCAATTATGTTCTTCATTCTTCTAGCCACTTCCTTGGAGCCCGATTGACGTGACGAAATTTCTGCTGCAAACAATAACTCCTCGGAACTTGTAGATTGAACTAAATTCTCTACTCGTCGTCGTTTAGTCTTCAGGCTAGAGTCCGAGAATTCCTTCTGGGGCCTTCCAGGGCCTGCTACAGCTTCAGTGGATGATGACGGCATCGTCGTACGTCTATGAACTTCAAACTTGATAGGTTCACCATGAAGCCAGTCAGAGTTCTTCTCGAGAAATCGCTGTCTACATTTACCAGCAGCATCCCACTTCTGAGCTATCCTTGATGAAAATTGGGATATCTTTACCTTAATTTGTCTCTGGGAGTCCTCGGTTATTCCACTTAAATCATGCTCAGATGATATAAATGTATATATTTCGTTGTTTCTCGCTTCCTTCAAATGTCTCTGCCATACATCGAAGAAATTGACTTTTGAAATGCAAAAATCGAATTCTGAAAGAAAAAATAAAAAAAATAGTTGTACTCAAAAGTTGGATAGGGAGTTTATTAAATATGACGGTTTATAGTTATAAGTATATTATATATAAATTTCACAGAGTAGACAGATGCCGACATGTAATTTCTTGACCATGAAAGTCAAAGTTAGGGTAAAATTCCAATGATTATTCGGAAACATGTTGATGTTTTACAAAATACAATGAATATTTTTATAATCAATATATGTCTAAAAATACTACTTACCCTCCAAATTGGAATCCATAATAATGAAATAAACACAAATAACTTGGAAATGCACACAATTATTTTTAAGCCAAGAGCAATTACGCAAATGAATGCATAGTAAATTTGCACTCATCCTATATAGTCACCTTAATTACTCATGTAAGGGGGGGTTGCAGGAAAAAATAACACGTGGGACTCTTAATGTATACTCGTTAGTAATGACCTACCATAATGAGTTTTTGGATATTTGATAAGGGTTTTTGTCCCATTTGCATGTTCTACTCGATTCACAGTGCGCCGTCGTGATTTGGAGTAGCGCGGCGTCTTAAAATCTCACGTACCTACTTATTTTATACGGTGCCGTATCGTGAGTTTCTTCAGCCCCGCGTCGTAACATGGCGACGTGATATTTTGCTTAGTGTGCATCTCATGAATACGTTACCGAAAAGCACGTTGCAGCTTCGTGAACATGTGGCCAAACGCGATCACAAATAATCACAATCACAATGGACCTCTGCTATTATTATCATGTATGTACCTACGGGCTTAGAACTTGCTCAGTGCAATGAGTGACCTGTGTTTGCGTTTCCAGCATATCCCCCTCCCCCCGCAATGATGGAAGGTGGCGGCGAGGGTGTGGTGGCGGTGGTGCGGTGGTTGTCTGATGCAGGGCTGGCTGTCGGGCTTATCGGCAGCACGCAGCCACGGCGGCCGGCGGTCGAGAGGAGCTTGAGAGAATCGAGTGGAAGAGGTAGGTCACAGCAACAAACAATACATGGAGAGCGAACTGGGAAAATACTTGCAGTAGACCAAAGCCTCGGCTCCTCAAAATAGGTTCTCTTCGTGAGACAGCAACAGTGGACTCGCACTTACTTATTATGTAAATTCACATTCGAATTGACAGACACAAGACAGGCTGTGCCTATAGTGTAGGGGTCAGTGTATTTCTCATCTGAAAAACATATTGTAGGTACAATAATGGTAATGTTCGTTTAGTATAAAGTTAAGTTTGTATTATCCACAGAACTAATAGTAATATTTGTGTAAAAAATAGGTATGAATTTATTATATGGTATTAAGTCTCGTTTATTGGTAAAACGAATGCACCTTAAGTCTGACCTTTATTTAGGGTCGCGCCGATTGAACAACCATCAGCTTCAATTAGCGACCAACTGAAGGACAAGGGTTCTTCAATGAAAGATATGCAACAAACTTCATAACATACAATAACATAATTATGTATAGGTACCCACATCCTAAAAAAACAGGCAGATACGACAATTTGTCATAGAAATCTACTTAAAGCCTAGAAAATATAATTTCAGTTAGCCAACTCATTAAAAGTGGTCGAATGTAGCTAATTGAACGGCTGTTTTTTTAGTTTTCTTGGTGAACAATAAATAATACTTGTATGGTAATGATGGAACTGTACAGTTGGAACTCCTTTTGCTGGCCGAAATTATATAATATTAATAATAAATCAGCCTATATACCGTCCCACTGCTGGGCACAGGCCTCCTCTCATGGATGAGAGGGAACGGGCAGCAGTCCCCATGCTGGCCCAGTGCGAGTTGGGGACTTCACATACATCTTTGAATTCTTCGTGGATGTATGCAGGTTTCCTCACGATGTTTTTCCTTCACCGAAAAGCTAACGGTAAATATCAAATGATATTCCGTACATAAGTTCCGAAAAACTCATTGGTACGAGCCGGGATTCGAACCCGCGACCGCCGTTTGACAGCCGCATGCCTGAACCGCTAGGCTACCGTAGCACATATAATTTTTAATATTGAATTTTCAATCTACTATCTTGAGAAGTAAGCGCTTTTTGAACGAATTACTTTTATAATTCTCGCTCATCTTATGGCTCTCTTTCCTCGGAAGCGTACGAGAATAAGCGTATTATCATACCTATTTTCAAACCCCGCCTTTGTAGGTCGTTCTCTTTCGGAGAGAAATACAGTTGTATTTTCTTGGACATTTTACCTAGAACACATAGAAGATTGCTGCTCTGTCCGACCATAATGCCCAAAAGCTATGAAACCTATGAAAGCAATAAATTACTGAAATTAATGAAGCTGAATTCACCTTAGGCGTACCTACTTTTTGGTTGTATGTTATAAGTAGGTATTATACACAATTTAAGGTATTTACAATAATGCAGGTATACAAAGTTGTGTAACCAGATGGCGTTTGTCATCCATAAGGCCTCTAACACACTGGAGCCTGCGGTTTTAGCAGCGGGTGTCATCATCTTCAGTCTAAATACATATACGTCCTATATAAAAAAAATGGCGAAAATACGGCTGACCATAGAGCTGGCTACTTCCTCGGCCAACGGATTGGAATTGCAATCCAACGAGGAAATATGGCCACGAGGTTATGGGCACCCTTCCCAGGGGCAGCGACCTCGGTGAGTGCATTTGAGCGTTTCTCAAAAAAAAATGCCACTATTATTGTACTTCTACAAATTTTATGTTAACTATTTCCACTCAGAATCAGGAGCTCTTTCGACCCTGGTAGGACAAAAAACTGTCCCATACATATTTTTCCTATTGTG
Source organism: Epinotia bilunana (assembly GCA_947049275.1). NCBI lineage: Eukaryota > Metazoa > Arthropoda > Insecta > Lepidoptera > Tortricidae > Epinotia > Epinotia bilunana. The sequence continues at coordinate 919,040 of OX346278.1, forward strand.
TTACCATTTACCTTATACTTTGTGTAGTGGTAACACAATAGGAAAGTTCAAAAATGTATGGACATTTTGGGACACTTTTTTCTCCTATTGGGATGGAAAGACATCGTGATTTTGAGTAGAAATAACAAAAAAGTTGCAGAAAATCTCCGAAAAAATGTAGTGGCATTTTTTTTAAGAAACGCTCATTTATACCAGGGATGTTGCACACATTCGCATCCGCATCCGCAACCGCGGAAGTTCTGCATAAATTTCAACATCATCATCCGCATTCGCATCCGCCAAAATCGAAGCGGAGTTTTTGCGGATGCGGATGTAGTTTTAAGTGTAATTCACGACAAGAAAAGGAGCCCAAGCGGCGTGTTTGATGATTGCGTGATAATGATAACAATGGACGTTGTTTATTTACGTTTTTGAGTGTTTGACCACAAAATCCGCATCCGCATCCGCGGATGTCAAAAAATCACATCCGCGGCATCCCTGATTTATACTATACTTAGTAGTTAAGTAGATTTAAGTGTTAGTGTTAAGTTTTATATAAGGGTAATGCATACTTTTACTTACTGCTTCTTATGGCTTAAATAAATAAAATTTACGTCCCACAGTTGCGCACAAGCCTCCTCTCATGAATGACAGGAAACGGGCGGCTGTCCCTACGCTAACCCGGTGCGGATTGGGGACTTCAGATACATCTTTGAACTGTTTCTCAGATGTATGCAGATTTCCTTCACCGAAAAGCTAACGGTAATTATCAAAAGATATTCCTTACATAATTCCGAAAAACTCATTGGTACGAGCCGGGCTTCGAACCCACGACCGCCGTTTGACAGCCGCATGCTTGAACTACTAGGCCCCCTCAGTGTGTACGAAGCTTTAAACTCTTCTTTCTTCTCTATAATTGACGTCTGTTAATTTAACTTACTCAAGAAGAAAAACCAAGACGTCATATTTTAAAGCCGTCATGAGATGAAATTGGTTTGGATGTTTCAAATTCAAAATTATTCTTGTTTATTTACTTATATATATTTAAAGTACTTATTACTACTATTTAGATTAACATGTAAGTAATTAATACGTTCATCTCAATAAACAGATAAACGCCTGGACGATTGTATAAGCAGTAATTTATCTGAAGATGTTTTATTCGCTGCTTTTCGAAACTAACCTATCAGGGTTGCTCAATGTGACTTCAAAGGACTGCAAGCGCGTTGCCGACGCTTAATTCATTTGAGGATCCATTGTGTCGAGCCAGGGACAAATGTAGGTTTTCTCACTCTAGGCAAAGCGCACTCTCGGGAGCTGTAGCGACGTTCCTTTCTAATGTAAATATTTTTATTTATTTATTTAATCTTTGTTGCACAAATTAAGAGCTCATCGTACTAAAAGCGGTCTTAATGCCGTAAGCATTCTCAACCAATCAAGCTGTGGGCACTGCAGACAGATTGTGGGCGGTGTAACTTCCAATGTCATCGGTACCTATTATCTGCATCTGAGTCTGTGCTTGTTGAGTCCCACTACTGGGCAAATGCCCTTCGTCTCCGTTTCCAGTATTGTCGATTCTGAGCCTCCTGTGGCCAATCCTTTGTAGCAAGTCTAGCTCGTCCCGCCATCGCGAGGAGAGGACTGCCGCGTCTCTGTTTCGAGCTATTACCTTAACAATAAGTACCTATACAAATATCGTCGTCTAGTACTCGATAACAGTCTTAACACAAGCCTTATTAAGCTTACTACGTATATGTGTAAGTTTGTCGCCACTTCGTGTGTGTTTGTTGTGTTCGTCGTTTGTCTTTGACCACGTACCTACCGGAAGATAGACCCCCGACAAGGTGGACTGATAACAGGACCGGTCACTTTGGCACTCTTTGGGGGAGGCCTATGTCTAGCCGTGGGTATGATGAAGTTTGTCGCCTAATATAAATGTATTATCGGAATGTTTCCAGGCCAGTTCATCACCACGACGCGTGGCAGGGCTGTTCCGGGCCCGAATTGTGCTGCTCCTCGCTACGACTCATCAAAATGACCGTAATCTTACTCCATATTTTATCCTTACTTATCCAAACATACATATTTACGTAATGGATTTTTTACTCGCAAATGTATGGAATAACGTCGAATCGTATGTAATATATGCTTGGATCATTACACTCACAAATGCACACATGGGCTCTGCTAGCTTCCTGGTGGAAATGGGTTGGCACGAATAGCAGTAGTGCCAATAACCCATACGCAAAATATGCGCCATTATGACGTCGAGTTACACACACACCTATAACTATAACCTATGGGCTCGGCGCTCGGCCATATCACCATGACAAGACGCCGTCGTGATTTGGAGTAGCGCGGCGTCTTAAAATCTCACGTACCTACTTATTTTATACGGTGCCGTATCGTGAGTTTCTTCAGCCCCGCGTCGTAACATGGCGACGTGATATTTTGCTTAGTGTGCATCTCATGAATACGTTACCGAAAAGCACGTTGCAGCTTCGTGAACATGTGGCCAAACGCGATCACAAATAATCACAATCACAATGGACCTCTGCTATTATTATCATGTATGTACCTACGGGCTTAGAACTTGCTCAGTGCAATGAGTGACCTGTGTTTGCGTTTCCAGCATATCCCCCTCCCCCCGCAATGATGGAAGGTGGCGGCGAGGGTGTGGTGGCGGTGGTGCGGTGGTTGTCTGATGCAGGGCTGGCTGTCGGGCTTATCGGCAGCACGCAGCCACGGCGGCCGGCGGTCGAGAGGAGCTTGAGAGAATCGAGTGGAAGAGGTAGGTCACAGCAACAAACAATACATGGAGAGCGAACTGGGAAAATACTTGCAGTAGACCAAAGCCTCGGCTCCTCAAAATAGGTTCTCTTCGTGAGACAGCAACAGTGGACTAGTGGAGTCAAACATCTTAGGAGCATCCCGGCATTCGTAGGCCGTATGCTTTGTTCTCGAATTACCCACCACACTTTAGTCAGCGGAAGGTTTTTTCTTTAAGTCATTGGGTTATTAGCTATCGGGAGGAAATGAATAAAAACCACTCTTCGTGTTTGAGGGGTTCTAGCTGGTCAATCCACCAACGCTGTCCTAGCTGACGGTGGAGTTATCTTCGGATTTAAAACATCTTTTTTTCAGAGCCATCATAAGCGTCATGTTAGATATCCGTTTTGAAACATTTTTTCCGAGAAACTGTCATATTAGATTGTCTACTGGATACCACCAAGAACTACTTGATTGTCCCTTTTGGACTCTCTCCATAAGAACACATGTATTTACTCTCAAAAAGTAATTCCCTCTCACACCTTGTTGTCTTTAATTGGCAATATGTTACGCAGCGTCGTCGCGCCGTGAACGATGCCAGCAGCGTGCTTCACAAACCTTCCCCGGGCGGGAACATAAGCACGCCAGCTGCCCTGAGCCTTATGCCAGCACTTATCAGGTACATGATCCTGGGAAACCAGCTTCATCATCATTACTGGTCCAGGAGCCAGTTAACACTTTGGAAAGTTTACACACGGTGACGTTGCAGTAATTCAGATGCGGTACAGTATCAATTCAGGTGATTTATTTATTTATTTGAGCCTTTTATCCTGAACTCTCATTTGTAGTTTAGTGTTGATGCGTTCGTAAGCATAGGCCTCCTCTATCGTTTTCATTTTCACTACTTACAGTATTAATTCAGGTGATTATGATAGGTGATTCTGATTATTTATTTATCTATTGATACATGGAAAACCAACAGCGCAACATTTTTATAGACAAAATAATAAAACGATAATATAGCCAATTACAGGTTCTCACGAGTCAATAAACGAACACAAAGAAATCTATAGCCAAACTTAAACTTAGCGTACATTACGCACAGTAACCAATCGCGCACCAATAGCAAGCATGGCAATGGGAATATACAAGTAGTTAATAAATTAGGATATATAAACTCTAGTAACCCGAGCCTGCTCTACACAAAAAACTATTCTTTCTATATTTAGTGGAAACATGGAACATGCTAATAGGACGAAAATGGCGGAAACTTCTTATGGGAGTGTTGAAATAAATTTTACCAAGTAAATTAGGACATTTGACATTGCTTCTTCAACATTGATTATCTAAGACTAGTGACGCTATACAGTCACGCGTTAATATCGCTGACAAGACTCAATGCATCCAGTGGCTTCCCGTATTGGTCGTCTTGCAATCTAGCCGAACGATACAATGTTTGCCAATCCGCTAGTATAACCACAGAGGGCACTTCCACACACTCACACACTAGTTGCTGACTACGCCGAATCTTGTGATTAGTTGTCAAAGCGGACTCCGGGCTCCTTTAGGGTACAACTGGGACAACGGTAAGAGGAGGGTGATGAGGATATTCGAATTTCAATAAAGAATTTATGCCCGCAGGTGACCCACTGCGGCATCGGCGCCAGCTCTCCCGGCCACTGGCACACAGAGTTTCCACCGCAGCGACGGAAACCATCCCCAGGTTCTACTTATCTATTCTTTAAACACGAGTGAGCCCTGAGTGGCCACAATGCTTCTTTATTTGTACGTCTACTACCAAAAATATCGTGCTAGTTTTCTGTTTATCACATCAATACGACGATCCGTTGCGACGTGAAAGAAGGACAAACAAACACACACAATTTCGCATTTATAATATTAGTAAGAATATGTAAGTTTTTTTTCATGAAATCTCATGACAATCGCTTTTTTAATCTCATAAGTTTTAATCACTATGGATATTTTCAGCACTTGGCAATTTCGAAGTGGGCCATCGTAGTGGCTCTCCAGCCCACAGCGACGTATATAACTGCCGAGTTGAAAAGGATACAGGTAATATTTGTACACCAATTCATCGTGTTGTATTCAACCACCTGACAATTGAGATGTGTTTTTTACCTATAATATATGAATGTAGTAGTTATTGCTAAGCTACTTTTCTAAAATACGTAAAAAAATATATATTAAGATTCTTTATAAGTATACGATACGATTTCGACGTCTTCGTTATTTCGTCTCGTCTCTCGTCTCGTCTGGCTGGCTGGCTGGCTGGTGGCTGCAGTGTGCTCCTCCGGGACGGCTGCTGCGTCGGTTGCTGATGCGGGCCGGGAAACCCTGGACTCCCTCGAACTTGAGCCGGGATAACCCTGGACACCTCTTTCGTCTTTCGGTTGCATGTTACGTGGCGTGGTTCGTGCATTGAATTTTATCGGGCCCCCTTTTCGTGGTGATTGCTCCATGGTTACCGTAGTTGAGCGTTGAGCGGTCTCTGGGTTTGGTGGTACGCTACTGCTAGTGGTGTTTCTTCCTGATGAGTCCGTACCGGGTAGCGTACGGGGTGATTTGGAGCTTCCTGAACTGCTTGATAGGGCCCACTAGTGTAATGTCGGTGCCCATTACGGTGATCTGCATCTTGTCGGTCATCTTGTCGTTTTGGTTGGCGCAGTGGAGCTGGTTGGTGCTGGGTTAGTTTTGGCTGGCCTCAAATTGTGTGAAACGCGGTGCGGTTTTTATCTTCTTCGCCGCAATGCAGGTCGCCGCGAAGCGACCTGCCCTGGCAGGATCACTATGAAAAATGTCCTGCCAGGCCTGGCAATGTCGCCATGAGATGTAGTACGTAGAGGAGTAAATAATAAAACGAAACTCGGTGATATAATGAACATTTATTTAGGTAGAAACAGGGCTTTATATACAGTTTGTGTATCGTAGTGTGCGTGATACTTACATAGGTTTAAGGATTCTAGATTCTTATCGTTAATGCCTTTTAATGGTAATTGTGTACACGAGCGTAAACCAGATGCTAGGGTATTGTATTTCAAGGCTAGAGAATATTACACAAGATTATTAGATATTGTGTCATACACCTCACAATCATAGAGAGCCTTCTTAGCTTGGTTTCTGTAAAGTAGGTAGTTCACTAGTTGGGCTGTTCCGAATTTGAGCTGAATGATGTGTGCCATTGTGCCTTACCTCCATCAAAAACTGCAAAGATTTCCGTTTTAAATTACTTGAGACTACTTCCAGGGGCATTTTTAACCTTATTTTACCATTAGGTTATCTATAGACACTTTTGGATACTCTTTACGATCCAAGCAGCTAGTTCTACTCTAGGCTAAACGCGAGTCTTTGGATGTTTAACCAAGTTAATCTCATCATCATCAGTGGTTTTTAAGTATATCACAGAACAGTGCCAAGAAGCGGGACAACGTCTTTCATGGCTATGGTAAGGTATGCCAATGGGGGAACGGCATGTACGACCTTAAACCTCGTGTAGTGTATGACGTAACATTAACACCTGGGTTAAGTTAATTATTATTATATTACATTAACTATTATCTTATCTTATCTTATCTAGATGAGGGCCCTTTCGGATGCACTTAGAACCAGCGGGATCTTTTGTGCATTTGCCCTCTCCTTGATGCCTACTCCCAAGCTCGCTTCATCATTACCACAAAGCGGATGATGCAGCTCAGCGGGAGCACCTTGAATTCCTTTGGTTGCGGATAGTCGTTACCAAAGTAATTCATTCTTTGTCTGGCAAGGGCATGACAGGTGTTCCATGATCTCATCCTCCTCGCCACACATACATTAAATATTAAGTAACAATCTAATAAAACTCGATATGGAGCAACTTATTCCAATCGTGTGATTTAATCTATTATTGTAATCTTATAGGATCCCACCTAGATACTAAAGATCAACTGACGTATTCTTAACGAGTATAAAAACCCATGTATTTCCACAATACTCGAGGATCAACATAATATCAGCGTCGAGACATCTTCAGTGACTCGACATTGTGCTGAGTGGACTCCTTTTTTCGCATTTCACGAAATGTTAAAATGTATTGTATTGTTGTATTCTGTATTTTTGCGAAATAAACTTATTTTCTTTCTTTCTTTCAATAAACATTCAGTAATTAGCCGAGCTCGAACGCCCCATACTTCATGGCGATCTTGCCAGGCGCTCTCTTATCCAGTAGCCAATGGGGAAAACTGTTTCCAGGATGGCAATTCCGGCAAGATCGTGACGTCGACGCCTTCGTGAGCTCCCTCCGGAAATACCCGAGCGTCACCGAGCGGACTACTTCCACAGAACTGCTTGAGAGAATCTTGAAGACCTCACATACACTCTGTAAACAGATTAAATCACCATTCGCTTTCCCTTATCCCATTAGAAGTCATTATCATCCGCCACTGCTGAGCATAGGCCTCTTTTCGAGTGAGCCACCCATCGTGCTCCAGAGCTAGTCCTATCAAGGACTAACTCGCGATCTTCTTAATTCCGTCAAGCTCAGCTCGATGGGAGAAGTGGGCGAGGAATAAAACCACCAATAGTTAGAAATGCCTGCGAGGTTAGCAATGCTATATAGGTGGATTATTTCTTGGCACACCGTTCCGCTACCTCGCACAGCTAGTAGATACTGACCCTTACTTGGGTCGCCACAGCATGATGTCTTTTTCTTCCACTCTATCACCTCGTCACCTCTTTGCTAGTCACATCGTCTTTCAAGCAATCCGTAGTATTTGTAATCTCTATACCGAATGTAATCTAATTCGATGAAAAGGTAAAGAACAAAGACTCGCATTTGTAAGTCAAGAATAAAATGGCTCACCGAGTCATGGCCCGTCTTGGCCTCCGACACGAGTTGTCCCACTTATTCCGATCTCGCACTTTCACACCAGATGATTTATTCAATTCATTCTCCCAGCTCCAAAAGAATCCCCACAACCATCAAAGAAGCGCCGTCACCACTGGGACATGCCGCAGCCCCTCGCCCCGCTCAGTCTCTACGCTAATAGACACAGGGATAGAGGCCACAAGAAACCAGGCCAGGCACAGTCTGATCCCCGACAGAAGACTTATGGCCCTGAGAAGTATCCACTGCCTGGACCAGTGAGGTAAAGTCTTTAACCTCTACGCTAGTAGACGTGAGGATAGGCGAACCGTCAGGAAACCTGGTCAGGCAAGTCTTATACAATTCTAAAGTCTAACAAGCATAAACAGTTAAAACGTTTTCCATACAAAAGGATGCCTTTGTCACCGGGAACATAATTTCGAATCGCTTGCCACCTCTTTTATCAAAATTGGTTCAGTCTTAAACGTTACAGTGAAACACACGTAAATACAAACATAGACTGCTATTAAACATATCCCTTCCTTTCTGCTCCGCCGTAGTACGGCAACACTGATGAAATGGCCCTCCGCTATTGGTCAAGCGACTCAGTGTCGCCAACTTAAACTTGTAAAATGTGTTTGTCGATTGACCCAAGTCCATTCTCTTGGCGGCTCTTTTCTTCCCCCATTCTCAATAGATGGCCGAGCCATGTCGTATGTATATGTATGTTTTTATCTAATTGTGTATAACAAAGCATAGCGTGATAACTGATTTTCTCATATCCTTTCCTCAGCATCACCGCCTTCGACTACTTGAACAGTGGAAAATCATCGCCGAAAATTCTGGAGAAAAAAATTGAGAACAGGCACGTTAAGAACGCTTTCCGAGAGGCGCATCGAGAGAAGAGACCAGTGGCAAGTTCTTTCCCTTTGGAACAATAGATAAAAGGCGCTGGCCTTACGGGTGCATCATTATCATTCTCCTATTGTTTTTCCACTTATATCCTAAAGGACCCCGGAGTCCGCAACAGGCAGTGTGCAACTAATCTCACCTTTTCCTATACTCATTTTTACGAAAGCGACTGCCATTTGACCTTCCCCTTAAATGCCGCGTTCACATGCTCGCGTTTAAAGCGACGTGCAAAGAGCACAAGCACGGGCACGAGCGTGTGAACACGAACAGCCTGTTTGTGTTTGTGCACGCGCCCGTGCCCGTGCTCGTGCTTGCCGCCGATCGGGACGACTGTCGGTTTTTTGACAATGATCAAATAGTGAATGTGCTCGTGATTGTCTAGCTATTCACACGCTCACCATGCGTTAATTAATAAACATGTCGGAATTGGAGTCGTCAAACGATAAAAAGTGGTCAAAGAAAGGAATGTTGCTCTTTCTGGAGGATTAAGTACCAGAGGAACCAACAATGCGAGACCCCCAGAATAAACATTACAAAGAAAAATATCTCCCATGTTTGCAGGACAGGCATGCCCGCGAGCGTGTGAACAGCTTCCCATGTTTGCATGACAAGCATGTCCGCGGTCGTGTGAACAGCTTGTTTGGCTCGCAGAAATGCACGGGCTGCATGCCAAGCTGCTTGCCAGACTGCACGGCGTTCGTGTGAACGTACCATTAGACCGAGATTAGACCGGTTTCCTCACGATGTTTTCATTCACCGATAAGCAAATGTCTAATGAAATGATATTACGTATACGTACATATGTTGGCCCAGCCCAAACCCAGTGGTGCGTGGCCGGCCTTGAAGCTCAAGCCTCAACCCTAGATTGAAAGTCGCATACCTTGCAGCTCAGCTACAGTGTCGGCTTCCTGGGATCCGTTCATGTCGCAACTAACATTTGGTAACCAGATTAATTTCGCAAACTCTAAAACTGTAAATATTTCAGGACTCATTGCAGGGCCATCGTGTCCCCCCCCTTTAGGTTAGACCAGACCCTTTAGGTTAGATTAGGTTAGTTTTATAAAAATCGTGAAATTATTACAGTTTCAAAAATATTAAACAGTTGCGAAATGAATCAGGTTGCCAAACGTTAGTTGCGAAACATTAGTGAACCTATATTGTGATTTTGTAGGCGGCTTTTCCAATTTGCCCCATGCTTCGGAGCAGATATGAGAAGCATCTGAAGCAATGCCACCCACCGGTAAGAAAAACCAACGTGATAAACTACAATTATAGATTTTGACTAGTCTACTCGACCCCTTAGTAATTTGAGGTTTCACTGTGTCGACAGCTAGAGACAATTGCACGTCGCTCACTCTCAACCACAGAACACCCCCACGTGGAGGTGTTCTGTGCTCTCAACTCAACACAGCTCGTCCTCTGGTGACCTCATTCACCACCAGGGACCCATTTTACAAAGTTACTAGTCAAAACATTGGTAAAAAAGGCTAGTCTTTATTGGTCAAGCGCTTCGCCAGCTTCGTGAAATCCCAATGCTAGTGTCATGAATAGACCCCGGATTGTTGTGGCCCTGACGTCACAATAGGGTGATTTGGGGAGTAAATGGAACAGTATTAATTAATACGGATTTATTAAGATAAGATAATATAAAAAAATAACATATAGTGTTAATGAATACGAAATTGTACTTATTATTTTTTGGTATACATATTATTGCGAATCTTCCTATAAATAAATTGTCAGTTGATTAAAATATCGACGTTGCTCTTTCGTTAACGGACTCTCCGTAACAGATCAATAGTTGTTCTAAATGACTTGCAGTTAGGCTACGTCTTCTAGCAGAATATATCCATTTCAAAAAAGAAAACCTTCTTTCCACTGAGACAGATGTTATTGGAGCATATTTGAAAAGTTTGCGGTTGTCAAAGCAATATTTGTAACGATTGCTTGGATTTATTTGTATTTCTTGACCGGTATTAAGTTTGTTAATGTCACGCAATGTGTTAAATCCGTAATTAATTAAAATGTAATATCGATCGATTCACTGGGAATTTTTTATTATGACTATTAAATCTTATTCGATTACGTACCGTAAATGAAATTATGTTTTTCTCTGGTGAAATGAATATACATTTTTATGTTATCTTATAATTTATGTATTATTTTGTTCTGCCATTCCATTTACTCCCCAAATCACCCTATTGTGATGTCAGTGCCACAACAATCCGGGGTCTAGTCATGAACAGGCGAATTAAATGTGAACGCCCTAGGCGAGCACGTCATCGGGACGCCGCGGCGTCCCTCTATCGGACACAGATAAAAAATTATAACGAAAACAAATTCGCTCGCGCGCCCCTTTGGAACCCCGCGCCCGTAGACACGTGCCTAATAGTTTGCCTAAGCATATGGATAATCCGCCTCTGGTCGTGAACCATCGTGACAACAATTTATCCCTGATTATGTTCCGCCATAAAAACTGATATTTTATTTTATGTTCCACAGACGACCTCTAAGGCTCTTCACGTGGAGTTCACGAGCCCCGACGTATGCAGCAAGTGTTTGTTGAAGAAACCCTGCCTCTGTGAAGCTGCCAAAGGTCCGCGGCGGGTCGTTGGTACGCCATTGATTGTTTGTGATGAAATAAACTTATGCTGGTAAAACATTATCATAGTCATGATACTATACCTACCCTATTCTATATATCTGATTAGAAAAATCGTGCGTTAATCGCCATGCGATTTCAAGAAAGAACCATTTTGGAACGAAAAACCTAGCATTATTATGTTGGAAAAGCACTTAATGATCAAAATAACCAAACTCGTACAAAATATCATATTGATATCCTGGATAAACGAAGAAATGTATGAAATTGTCCGTCAAAATTGTAATGTTATCTGGAATGAGATATAAACGCCTATTTTTACGGTCTTCGGCTAAATTATGGATTCTGTAAAATTGAACAATGCTTCGTCTTTCGTAAGTGTCGTTGTTGCTATTAAAACTCATGCATGGAAGCTTCCTCTCAAAATTTTTACTTAAAAATAAGAACTTTTACCTCTCTAAGCATTTATTGAATTTTGTTCCCAGATAAGAAAGAACAAGAAAAACGTGTATTAGAAGACGCCATCTTTACGTGGCTTAAAGATATACCTATCTACCCAAACGAAAAGCCACATGATAAATTTATAAGAGACGCTATTGTTAAAAAATTGGCTGAGACTCTCAGCGGAATGTCTGATACTCAATTTGCTATCGAAGGAAAAGAAGAAATTGAAAAGGCTTTAAAGAAAATGCCGATGTGGTATCCGACAGATCAGAGAGAACGGGAACATTTTATAAATATGACCACTGATAGCCTGATGGAGAAAATTAAAAGCATTAAAGAAATGAAAAGCTTTAATGAGGCTGCAGAAGAATTTTTGGACGAGATAAAGTTTGCTAAAGAAATTAATAGAGAACAAGTAATAAGCAATATCATTACAGAGTTGAATAAAATAGCTCTTAATAGGCCTGAGGATGATAGCACTTACAGAGATTTGTTGAAAATGAAAGCGTTTGAGTTGCTGGATCCGCTTCCCATAAAAACTTTTGGTAATAAATATGAATATTTGAATGAATTGTCTGACGAGCTCGCCGAGCACTTGGTAAATCCACATTTAGATCAGGAAACAAAACAAACTATAAAGGAAGACATAAAAGATATCCTGGACCACTCCCATGCTTACATAAAGAAAAGAGATAAAGTTGAAGAAAGTTTAAGAAAGCTTGTAGCTGATATAGTCATAAAAGGTATGGATGATGACAAAGCCGAATCTCTGATCAGATGTTTACTCGATAGAAACGTCCCGGATGATAAAATCGAAGCTATCAAGACTCGAATACTAGCATTGGCCGATAAAGTACAGCCAATACATTCAAAACTCAGTAAACAAACAAAACAAATGATAAAGGACTACGTGCGTGATATGATTGATATTGCTGATGTTCAGATCAAGAACAGACCAAAAATAGAAGAGGGTTTACAAAATATTGTACATGATGTTGCTATAAAGGGTATGGACGAAGACAAAGCTGTTGATCTCATTAAATCTCTACTCAAGGGAAATGTCCCGGAAGATAAACACGACGATTTTATTGATCAAATTTTAGAATTGATCAATCAACTACAACCTATCCAACTAGACCAAGGAACAAGAGATATGCTAAAGGGCGACATTCGTAACATACTTGATCTTTCTGGTGCGCCAATCAAATGCAGAGAGAAAGTAGAAAAAAGTCTACTCAAGTTTGTAAATGACTTAGTTACAAAAGGTGTAGATGAAAATGAAGCTGTAGGTCTTATCAAAACTATACTTAAGGGAAAAGTTCCGGAACATAAACACGAACATATTACTGATCAAATAATGGACTTGGCTAATCAAATAAATTCAAGGAAACTAGGTCAAGAAACAAAAGAAATGATTAAGGCCGACATTCGTGACATACTTGATACGTCTGGTGCCAAGATCACGGACAGAAATAAAATTGAGAAAACTTTGAACACGATTATTCATGACGTAGCTACTACAGGGATGGACGAAGACAAAGCTGAAGCTCTCATTAAATCATTACTCAAGGGAAAAGTTTCGGAAGATAAATTTAACGAGATTACTGATCAAATATTAGAATTGGCCAATCAAGTGAAGCCAATCCAAATACAACCGCTGGATAAAGAAACAAAACAAATGATTAAGGGTGATATTCGTGATATACTTAATATTCCTGGTGCTAAGATCAAGGACAGAGAGAAAATAGAAAAAACTTTGAACTCGATAGTACATGACGTAGCTACTACAGGTATGGACGAAGACAAAGCTGAAGCTCTCATTAAATCTCTACTTAAAGGAAAAGTTCCGGAAGATAAATACGACGATATTACTAATCAAGTATTAGAATTAGCTCATCAGGTAAAACCACCAGAAGTACAACCGCTGGATAAAGAAACAAAGCAAATGATAAAGGGTGACATTCGTGATGTCCTTGATTTTTCTGGTGCGAAAATAAAGGACAGAGAGAAAATAGAAAAAACTTTGAACAATATTGTACGTGATGTAGCTACTACAGGTATGGACGAAAGCAAAGCTGAAGCTATGATTAAATCTCTACTTAAGGGAAAAGTTTCCGAAGACAAACATGACGATATTATTGATAAAATATTATCATTGGCTAATCAAGTCAAACCGAGTCAAGCACAGCCAGTGGACAAGGAAACAAAACAAATGATTAAGGGTGACATCCGTGATATACTTGATACGACTGGGGTTCCAATCAAGAACAGAGAAAAAATAGAAAAAACTTTAAACACGATTGTACATGACGTAGTTTCTAAAGACTTGGATGACGATAAAGTTGAAGCTATGGTTAAATCTTTACTCAAAGGAAAAGTTTCGGTAGATAAACAGGACGAAATTACAGATCAAATATTGTCTCTGGTCAGTCAAGTGAAACCAATTCAAGTACAACCTCTGGACAAGGAAACAAAACAAATGATAAAAGATGACATACATAATTTGCTTGATATTTCTGGAGCGAAGATAAAAGACAGAGAGAAAATAGAAAAATCTTTGAACAAAATTGTACATGACGTAGCTACTAAAGGTATAGACGAAGACAAAGTAGGAGTTATGGTTAAATCTCTACTTAAGGGAAAAGTTCCGGAAGATCAACACGAGGATATTATTAACCAAATATTAGAATTAGTTAATCAGGTAAAACCACCCGAAGTACAACCGCTGGATAAGGAAACAAAACAAATGATAAAGGACGACATTCGTGAAGTGCTTGATCTTTCTGGTGCTAAGATCAAGGACAGAGAGAAAATAGAAAAAACTTTGAACTCGATAGTACATGACGTAGCTACTACAGGTATGGACGAAGACAAAGCTGAAGCTCTCATTAAATCTCTACTTAAAGGAAAAGTTCCGGAAGATAAATACGACGATATTACTAATCAAGTATTAGAATTAGCTCATCAGGTAAATCCACCAGAAGTACAACCGCTGGATAAAGAAACAAAGCAAATGATAAAGGGTGACATTCGTGATGTCCTTGATTTTTCTGGTGCAAAAATTAAGGACAGAGAGAAAATAGAAAAAACTTTGAACAATATTGTACGTGATGTAGCTACTACAGGTATGGACGAAAGCAAAGCCGAAGCTATGATTAAATCTATACTTAAGGGAAAAGTTTCCGAAGACAAACACGACGATATTATTGATAAAATATTATCATTGGCTAATCAAATCAAACCGAGTCAAGCACAGCCGTTAGATCTAGAAACAAAACAAATTATGAAAAAGGATATTACCGATATTCTTGATGTATCCAAGTCTCATATCAAGAACAGAAGTCAAGTCGAAGAAAACGTACGCAATCTTCTATCCAGTATGCTGTCAACAAATATTGGAAACGACAAAGCTAAAAGTCGTCTTAAAAGTATACTCAAGGGAAAAGTATCAGATGATGAAGTAGAAGATATCTCTAGTAAGTTCCTAGAACTGGCAAACAAAATGAAGGCAACGCAGACCATGCATGATCCTAAATTCCAAGAGGCCCTTAAGAATGATATCACTGATATACTTCTCGAAACGGATGCTCCTATTAAAAACAGGGTCAAAGTTGAAGAAAGTCTTCGTGATATTTTAAATGATATTGTTATGCGAGGTATGGACAAAAGCAAAGCTCAAGATTACATCCATAGTGCACTGAAGGGCAATGTCTCCGATAGTCAGGCAAAAGAAATATCTAAAAAAATACTAGCACTGGCTGAGCAAAGATCACTAAGCCTTAGCCTAGACAGCAGTGGACCACTTGCTTCTTCAACTCAAAACGAGGAAAAAATATATTACGATCAGGTGTATGGATCGACAAGAGATTGGTTAAAAAATATGAACATTGCTCTAAAAGATGGACAAATTGATAAAGTAGCTGAAGCTATAACAACTGAAACTTTAGACAGACAAAAGTATCTGCAACTTAATCCAGGAGTTAAAATTTCAGAGAAGAAAGAATCGGAAATATTAAAAGAACAAATTTACAAGGCCTTGAATAAATTAGTCGATAAGAAAACGGTGCAATCAATTATGACAAACGCTGATGATTTAATTCATTCTCTAAAAGAAATTCCACCTCTTCGAGATTCCAGCAAAGGCCTGGTTCAAGATAGCATAGAATTTGTTCAGGAAAATTTGGAAGGAGCTTTACTGAATTGGCTCAGAGGTTCCCCGATTTACCAAACTAGGTATCCAAATAACAAAGAGTCTCAGGAACAGATGATGTCAAAGTTAGCTAAGACTCTTGCCGCTGTTCTCAGCTCTCCGGCAATAACAAAACGAGGAGCAAAACCAGACGAAGCTTTGCTTAAGGAAATTGTAAAACAGCTAGAAGAACTACCTCTAGAACCGCAATTTAAGTCTAAAGATTATATTCGGAAGCTGGGAGTTCATTTGTTAGATTACCTAAAGAGTTTACAGTTATTTCAGGACATTTCAGCAAGAGGCAGTTTAAAGGATTCACACCGAACGAATACTTCCTTAATGCCTACAACAAACCATTTAAATGATATTGTTAATGATTGGTGTGTAGCAATACCGCTACCAAGCACAGATGAATCGTTTCGAATACAACAAGATCTCGCTAATAAAATAATACTGAAAATCGGAGAAATGAATATGAACCAAGATATATTTAACGACGACTCTTTATATGAGGAAGTACTGCAAGATTTTGTTGATCAACAAGCAAATTCGTTAGAAATTAGTCAATATGTTACTGAAGATCATAAAAGAGTTCTCATTGAACAAATTAAGCAAATAAAGCAAAAAGTTCAAGATGATATGGTTGGAAGAGCGTACAAGCAACAACTTCGTGATACTGTATCGAACACTTTACCTTCAATATTATGTCCGACGGTAGAAGATCTTGCGTCGTTTGAATTAATGAAAGAAAATCTAGCTGACGCTTTCATTAACCTAAACTATTCCGGAGAAGATGAAGAAGTACGAGCTAAATATAAACGCAAATTAATTGATGAAGTCAACAAATATGTTAATGATTACCTGAGACGTTGTCCGGCTCCACCCGTTAATGCTAAAAAGCTTAACGAAGATTTGTATAAAGCATTAATCAATGTACCAGTACCAGGCGATGAATCAATGCGGTCTGAAGTTGAAACGGTGCGAATGAAAGACGTCATAAACGATTGGTTAAAAACCATACCAATGAATAAGCAATCTAAAGCAGAATTATTACGAACGAATAAAATAATAACGCTCATGGCACAGAAATTACAAGAACTAGAAACTGAGTTTCATCCTGAATTTGAAGACGCTGCAGTGGAAGAGATTGTCACATATCTTAAGAAACTTCCATTGAAAAATAAAAATAATCTTGATGAGATGGCAAAAAAACTGGTTGAAAAAATAAAAAATACAGCCGAGTCAAGATCTTTCGTCGAAGGTACGAGGTCAAAACTGGCTGATGACTGTTTATGTAAAGATTTACCTGTACCACCTTTACCTGCTGGGGCTAGTAATCAGTCTTGTGTTTCTTTCATCCCACCTTGTGGTTTAAGCAAAGAGGATCAAGAATTATTACAGAAGATACGAGAGCGGTCCCTACTCTGCGAAACAGCTACCCAGTTACGGAATCGTAAAGATGCCGCAGTCAATCCACCCCCTTCGGATCGCGGGAGTCAGACAGAGATGCCTTGTCAAAGTAAATGCTGTCAACATGTTGATAGATCCGAGTCTGTCTGCCCTAAATTTCTCAGCCCAAGTTGTCAACATGCTGAAAAATCGGAAGCTGTTTGCTCTAGATTTTTCAACCCAAAAACCAACCGATTTCCAGTAAGTACGCGACCTTGCACGTCCACAGGTAGCCAAGCAGATGTGTCTCCTTTTGTACTTGTCAAAGAATATTACTGGGATTCCCCTTCAGGTAATAAAGTAGAATTCGCAACTCAAACTCCTGGTGAAGAATCCGGCAGAATATGTATACCTTCGTCTCCTGTAAGCCCTGAAGGCATATGTCGTTCCCGAGAATGTATAACGCGAAGACCTATAAGACCTCGTTCGCACTTAGACGCTTCCAGTTGTCGAAGAGCGACACCAAGAAGACAATTCACCAGTGCGTGTCCAAATGAGTACTTCAGTCGACCTAAGCCGCATAACTGTTTGAAGAGTCGACCTGTTCCAGAAAGGGATTATTTAAGGAGTCAGTGCAGACGTGTTGGGGCGAATCGTCCCCGGGGAAAATCGTCTTGTCAGTCGTGTCAAGATCCTACTAGGATGTGTCCTGATTGTTTCCCCATGCATCTATGTCCGCATCCTACGTGTCTTTATTTTAAGTGATTGTTTTTCGTGTTTTGTCTAATTGATTGTATTATCGTCATTTCCTCGTACTTCAAGTGTTTATTTCCTGTATTTTGTAATCAATAAAATTCATGGTTATACTTATAGTTTTATTCAAGACCTTACAAACAAACAATTATTCGAAACAAACAAAGAAACATGTATAAGATACAAAAATATAAGAGATCTTCAAAAGTGTTATGCTTCCGCTCGCTTCAGCACAAAAGTGACATTAAACAAACCACATAATATATTTGAACTACAACAATAAACCAAAACGTCACGATTTTTAGACCAATTTTATTTAAAGGGGTGTTGTTTCTGCGTTAAGCGGCAATTAAACTGCGTCGTTCACCTAATGCGGTCGCCGAATTCATTTTAAACTACTTAGGCCAACAAACGTCGTCTTCACATTAGTCTGGCATTGGCAGCTGTCGATCGCCGAATGCGGCCGACTAACGTGCTGTTTACACTTTTGCGGTCGCCGCATGCAGCATGCGGCGAACGACGAAGTGTAATTGCCGCTTAAACCAACAGGGAAAAATAGCATTCGAAACGATACATACTTTTTACTTTCGTCTGACTGTGGTACAAACAAAAACATAATATTTGCAAATTTTGCAATTTCACTGTCTTAACCTGTTTTTCCAACGGAGGGGCAAGACGAGGTGAGGTGAGGCGAGAATTGAAGTTTGTATAGCACTTACTGTTTTCACCGAAGATGCGCGAGGAGAGAATTAAAAAAACTGCCATACGAATTTCAATTCTCCCCTTGCCTCGTCTCCGCTCGCCGCTCCGGTGGAAAATCAGCATAAAACATTATTTTCAAAGCGAGATCGACTTGGCAAGATGGTATTTTTACCTTCTACAGTGAGGTGGATACGGTGGTGGAAGTCTCCCAAACGGGACATAAGGGTAGGGATACGGGTACGGATATGGATAGATACTACGTACGCACTCCTCACAAGTCATGCAATTTGGCGCTTGCCTGCCGGTCCATCTCTTGTATCTTTGGCGGCAACGGCATCTCTCTTCGCCTTCATTGTCCTCAGTGTCCATAACAAGTCTTCTGGCTGGAGCTCTTTCTTTTTCTATTTGCCGTCTCTCCCTCATGTTAGGAGGTACAAGATTGGCGCGGTGGTCAGGCGTAGAGAAGAAGCCGGGCTGGTTGCTTATTTCGGAAGAAGGTGCGTTTGAAGCTATAAAGCGACGGTCGGATCTCTGTGGAGATGATGGTGCTCCACTAGCTGCCTCGCCAAGTCCGTCTGTTGGCACAGGGTTCCGAATTGAGGCCTGACGGCTCTGTGAGCCCTGACTGGGGCCTTGCGCTTGGATGTCTTGCACAGATCTATTGGCGCTTCTGTTCTGGTTTATGATCTCCTGTATCCCTTCACGGTCGGTAGATCTTCTAAATTCCTGGGGAGATGGTGGGTTTATTCTAATGGAAGGTTGATTAGCTTGGCGAAAAGATTGGTTTCGAGCGGAGGTTTCCAAAGGTGCTGCCATTGCACCTGGTGTTTGGTGACTTGCTATCGACATAAACCTTCCGGCTGTGTTGGCCTGTGGCCGATGCGACATTGCACCTCTCGATGATTCTCTAGAGAATCGTTGATTTTCATGGACGGATATATCAATTGGTTCTTGTCGTATCATGCTAGGTTCCATTTCAATCCTATTAGATCTAGAGGCATTCGGTGATCTTGTCAACCGACAAGCGTCAGGAATAAATGGGACTGGTTCTATGTAGGGTTGCTCGCTTCGAATACTACGAAAACCAGCAGCTCCTTGTGACATATTGGGGTCTATCTGAGAGCGATGGGAGTTGCATGGAGGCTGTTCGTTTGAAAAATGCCCCGGAATATGCATCTGAGGTCTAGGTGGTACATGGTCTACCATAGATATGAAACCTGATGCTTCATTCTGGTCATCCCAATGTGCAATCGGAGGAGGAGGAGGAGGAGGGATGTAAGCTGATCTTCGCATCATGGGAGGAGCCTGATCAGCATCTGCTACTGACACAAAACTATGCGCTGGCTGGTATTGGTCATCAGGAAACGAAGCGTTAGGAATTAAACCTGCTTCGCTTTCAAAATACCTTGATTGTTGTGAGCCACGGCGAGACGATACTACATTAGGATATTGGAACCTATTATCGATATGTGGAGGCGAATTATGCATAGAGTAGCCAAATGCGCCTCCTCGGGCACTTTCATGAAATTGGTCGGGATTGTAAACAAAATAGGGATCTTGGTCGTATGGAGTGGGGCAATCCGGTGGTGCGGGTCCGCTTTCTCGCGGTCCGTAGCCAGCTTGCGGTTCGATCATCGAAGAGCAAGCCGGTTTGTCTTTGAATAGGGATCTGTATTGAGCATCTTGATCGTCCTCCATGGCCCATTCGTCACCTGGCTGACCAATTCTAGTAGAGCATAAAGGAGGATTTTCAAACATGCTAATATATTGAGCATCTTCATTTTGTCTAACGGGCCATTCATTGCTTGAATAACGCCTGTCTGGTCCTGTTGTCCCATTAGCTAGCGGACTTCTATTTAGTAATCTATTCGATTGGTTAACGCATTGATTTTGATGGCCATCTTGAAATGCGACTGATTTTCGTCTGCTGCCAGCGCCATGTCTGCTCTTTAATCTATTAGTGAGTTCATGAACCATCTCGTTTATTTTCAAATCCTGGTCTCTTTCAAGTGGAACCTTGTCCAAAAATAAAGATATCTCATGCCTTATTTGTGTATCTCCACAACAATCAGATATGTTGGTTCTTTTTTCCATTTCATGTATTTTTTTAGTTAATGCCTCTGTTAACCTTCTACGATGTAGTTTTTCATTTAAATCATCGTTCTGAACCAGTGGCAAATCTTTTATCCATTCCTCGATTTCCAGTCCAAGAAGGATTTCATCAGCATTTTCTTTTATGCTGTCCTCTGTCGGTAAGGGTACTTTATATAGTACCTCAAAAATATCAGATTCCGTATAAACATTTACAAGATTCTCTATTTCTTTACCGTAACTATTTTTAAGTCTATCCATGAACGCCTGGATCGCTATCAGTAGTTTTTTTTTATAAGCATTTGCTAAAATTTCATTAGTCTCCTTATAATTACTAATGACTAAGAAATCGTCAAGAGTGCAGTATTTGAGCATCTGTTCAAACAACTTTGTAGGATCCTCGCGGTTTATTTTGGTACTGATTCTTAATTTCTCATCTTCTATTCGTTTTTTTTTATCAGTGACTTTATCTCTATAGTTTTCTGGCATCTCTAGTTCTTTAATCAATTCGTTCATGTCGGAATTTTTCTCCAGTAGTTGTGCTTTAAGCGCGTACCTTTTCTCCTGCAACTCCTGCGTTTGCGGTAAGCAATCAAGCAATCCATCTATCTCTTTCCCCAACACGTCTTCATAATAAAATTTATTTTGAAATACAGCCGGTTGTGTTTTTATCTTCGTTATTATTTTCCAAATTCCATTTAATATGCCCATTCTTGCTTTTTCTGCTATATTAGTTTCCTCTGGAGTATTGGAGGATATTGGTATTTGTTGACACCAATTTTTTAGATATTCTCGGAAATCTTCTTGTAATTGACTGATCAGTGGTAGACCAGGCGGTGGCGGAGTGAAGACTGCAGGTGGTCGCCAGTCTGCAATAAGTTTAGCAGCTGCACTAGACGGCCTGCCCGAATAAGAAGGTACTGTACGGTAAGGTAAGGGAGTCCTTAGTTCTGACGGCCCTGGGACTTGGCTAATATTTCCTAATTCGTTCTCATCATTTGTTGGATGGTTAGCATTCTCAGAATGGCCACGGGCCTGTATTTGAGAGTCACTGTTTGATTCGCTATGAAGTTTGTGTGACTTTCCCCGAGACTTCCTTTTATGTTTTGAACTACGGTTAGAATAATCGAAATCAGTACTCGTAGTTGTGTTTTTTCGCCCAGACGGTCTTTTACACTTTTGGTCACTTAAATCGTTTGTCATATCAAGGGATACTTTATGAACCACGTAATGTGTAAGTATTGCACTATTTTGGGGCTCCTTCTCGTGACACTTAGTAGGATGTGACTTCGAGTTAAGTACGTCATCGTTACTATTGTTTCTTGTACCTGGTTCAAAGTTACCGTCTCTGTAATTTACAGCACTATTAGACTTACAGAGATTATCTCGAGATTTAGCAGAAGTAGCGGAAATATGAGTTTCTTGGCCAATATGTTTTTCTCTGTTGATACCAATAGATTGGTTTTTTTCATTTTGAATAGTATGGATATTATGCTCACCGTGAGTATGCTTATGTTTTGATGTTTTGCATGAGTTCTTTGCATTGTTTAAGCTACGTTTTGAAAGTTTGGAATTATCATGTACGCTTGTGCTACTTAGATTAAGTATTACGTTCCATCGATTAAAGGTCGATGGTTTTTGATCTTTTTGTCTTATTTGTTTCGGTAAATCATCTTTCTTATTGGTATTATTATCAATACGAATATGTGTAGATCCTAAAACACTATGAGACTCTTCACGGTTGCATATACCAGAATCTGACTTAGAACCATACACATGATTAGTACAAATGTCAGTAGAAGTACAGGGTTCAAAGCGACCACCCTGACAACATATACCGCTATTGGATTTATACAAATGATACTGAGATCTATTTATTATTGGAACTGGAATATTCCTAATCAGTTCCATTAATTCCGCGGCATGATCGACAGCCTCCATATTGTCTTCACCGACGTACCTTTTCATCCATTTGAATATTTGATACTTCAAATGTTCTAGTTCATCCATAGCTGTGCCGCTATCTTTATTAAATTTCAAATATTTCTGCCTATCAACTAAATCACTGGCAAGGTCTAGGACTACAGCTTGTCTGAAATCTGTATCATATGCTCGTAGTACTGCCAAATCTGTAAGCCACCGGTCTATCTGCTGAGCGAGTTTCGTCTTATATTGGTTTAAATTAGCTTCGATGTCCTTGTCCACAAGCGAGCCAATACTGTGTTGAGACATGTTGGTGCCTGATGTTTTCGTAACATAATTTCTTGATAAATTTTGAACCATAAAAACCGCCAATGGCTGTGATCTTGCCATCATTGCATATTTTTTGTTGTATAGATCTTTACAGTTTTCTGTTACTTGAGCAGCACATTGGAATGCTTTTTTTTCTGATAGTTTCGTGGCATTATGAAGTACACTAGCTATTTCTTCTAATCGGATGTTAGTATTTACCGAATTCATTAAAATATCCACCAAATCTACTATCGTTTGTTTTATCATATTCGGGTTTATCGCGTTTTCCTTTTTCAAAACCTCCACCATTGCGTTAACCACGATATCTTTTGTTTTTTTTTCTGCTCGCGGTGAACGGCTTCTCCGTAAACATGTATCTGATTTAGCAGGCGTGTTAAACTTAATAGGTCTGTTTGTTGTTTGATCTTGTAGAATATTTTCTAATCTATATATAAGAGCATCAGTAATTCTGTTAACATAAACTGTTTTATCAATAGTATTGACCTCGATCGGGACTTCATTAAGAATTTCCAATATCTCTTCTCTCAAACGCTGTTCACTGCCATTCTTCGATTTTTCAAATGCTAAGTGCTTCAATCTGTTCACGAATGTATTATAAATTTGATCTCTCCTCACAGGTCTTAGAAAAATATCACGTTTCTTTATAGATACATCACTAAGCCAATCTTTTATAACGTCTTCAAAGACGTTTCGATCAGTTTCGGTCCTAGAACCCTCTGCGCTGAATTCATCTTGACTTTGTGTGTTACTGTTGAATCCGTGCTTTTTATTAAACTCGTAGCTTGATGGCTGTTTCGAGTCTATTCGCTGTCTCAAACAATTACCTAGCTTCACTTTAATCTTTTCTGCCCCAAGCACAGACGACCCTTTCAATCTGTAACTCAAATTCCTCAGTACAGCGTCCTGTATTTCCTTAATCTTAGGATCACTGGTATTATCTAGCCAAGCCAGAATCTCGCTTTTGAAGTCCTTATGGAGCCTAAAGTCACTGAGACTTTTGCTTTTCTTAACTACAAGATTGACATGGTCATGTTTTGTGAGCTCTGTGGTGCTGGTGATGGTGTCGACGGATCTTCGAGGCATTTCGAAGGTCTGGACAGACCTGGTCACCGGATCGGAGAGGTTCTGGGCTCGGGCGGACAGTCTGGAGGAAGGAGATGGGGAGACGGGGACCGCTATCTGTAAGAAAGGGAGGATATAGTATCAAAGAGAATATAACCACTACGTTTTAAGAGGCGGAACTTCATACATTGTTTTGGATTCTCTTATGGTCTACTACCAACGTAAAGAAAAATGAGTGCACTTTATTGCCTTGTAATAAGGTGCAAATGTTCTGTGTTCTGTTAGGTTGGCTAAGATGCGTTAACTATCCCGTACATTTTTTCATTCTATGAGAGTTTCCAACCACTGTATAGTATCTTGTAGCTTTGAGCTACCGGTCGCATAAAACGGTTATTTCTAAGTAATCTTATAATTTTTCAGATAAAGGTGATAAAAGACATGTGAGTATTACTGTCGTCACTTCAGCTTATTTTACAAACGCCAACACAGTTAACTGACCATCCTGTTTTTATATTGAACCTTATTACAATGCATGTAAAGTGCACGGATGGTCAGTTCAGTTAACTGTGTTAGCGATGATGTGATGTGATGTAAACCAACTAACAATAAGGCATAGACTCACGGTTCGCCTGCTTGGGAATTTGGTTTCGACTCCTAGGGAGCTCGTTGGGGCGACAGCTGAAAATGGTAAAACGATTGTGAATCACCGCGTAGTTATAAATGGGATCAATAAATAAATATTTTGGGATAAACTTACACAAAACGAACTAGCCCCATAAGTTCAATTAAGGATTAGGTTATAGGTACTAGATACGGTATGATGAATATAAATATTTAGAAAACATCGAACACTTCCGTGAGAGTGTTAATTGTTGTGAACAAATATATTTGCCCTTGCCGGGATTTGAACTCAGAACCGTCGGCTTCGTAGTTTGGGCACCCACCAGGCTAAACTGGTCGTCGGTATAGGTATAAGATAATTACAAGTATGTGATGTTTATCATTAATAGTATCTACCTGTCGATTTTGTTTAGGCGTTACTGTTAACAGTGGTCTGCTTTTTCAGAAACGCTGGTAGAAATTTGACTTGTAAAGGTGCCATTACTGCCTACTTGCAGAATAAAAATTCTTTAATTTCATTTATTTACCTTGCACCGTCGTGTCGACTGGATTACTCTGAAATACGACAAACATTATATTGTATTAAAGGGTACATGTACTGTAATAATCCATTCTAAAATTATATAAATGCGAAAGTGTGTCTATCTGTCTGCCTGTTACCTCTTCACGCTCAAACCGCTGAACAGAGATGAAATTTGGTATGGAGATAGTTTAAAACCCGGGGAAGAATATAGGACAGTTTTTATATCAGAAATCATCCCCTGAGGGGGTGAAATGGGGGATGAAACTTTGTATGGACCTACGATATAAACGAGTTCCACGCGGAGGAAGTCGCGGGCAGAAGCTAATTTACTTTAAAAACAAAGTTTTAACCGACTATCTTTTGAATCTTCTTTATTTTGAGGCGGTTAAAATGCCGTTCATTTTAAATTTTATGTTCACTGGCTACCGGGATCTCTAAACATGTGTTTGTGTCATATTGGTGAAGTAATTCCATGGTGCATCTCTCCTAAGCGTGCTAAATACTATTTATTTATTAGAAACCCTGTTACCATTGCTGGCTTAACGGTACAGAATTATCAAGAAAAATTTGACTGACCTAAGTGGGCCATCTTCGGCGCTGGTACTGCTTCCGCGAGAAACCGGGAATGTAAATTTTTTATAGCCCTCTTGGACCTGCATCATATTTGCTGCGGGATAAGGCCCCCAGAGAGGCCTGGGGGCCTTATCCAGCCCAGAGGGAAAAAGGGGAAGTCAAACTCACACACGCTACCCTGGGGTCCTGTGAGTCCTGCTCGTGGTCCGTCTCCGAAGTCTCCGGTATGGGTGTGTCGCACCACTCCTGGTTACGCCCGTCCAGGCGCGGCTTCAGCGTTTGCGTGTGTGACTGCGGAAAACACATTTTTTTTAATATAACGACGGTGGCAAACTAGCTACGGCCCGCCTGATGTTAAGCGGACACCGCAGCCTATAGACGCATGCAACTCCAAAGGAGTAACATGGGCGTTGCCGACCCTTGATATGTTTGAGGATTCGCCGTCTTGACAGCTGACGGAACAAATTCCCTCGCTCTCAACAACGCATCCTCTGGAGCTCTGGCGACCTTGCTCACCACCAGGAACACAACACTACTACAGAGCAAGTAGTAAGTGTTATTATAGCTGTGGTCTCCTGCAAGGCGGAAATACTTCCCCAGTAGGGCTGCTCCACATTCGAGCGGGATGACATTTCGCTGTGCCCTACCTCACCTACATTACAGGGAGCTAGAAGATCTACTGACATAATGACCAAAACACACGATAAAATTCGTTGACTTAAGGCCGATTGGAGGGAGAGCCTACGTAATGGGGTGGTGGGTGGAACACGATAAAGCTTGGTTCGATCTCTTCATAATTCATAATTCTTTGATTGATTGATGCTGTCATGACCGATTTCGGCCACAGCGACTGTGTGATCTGGACTTGATACCATCGATTAGCAATACGACTTGAGTGTTGTTGTTCTACGCTCTGGTGCGCTCTCATGTGGCTTGCATATCCTATCTTTTTTGCAAAGGTACGAGCGAGTTGGTGATTTAGTCAGGGTTGAAAGGGAAGTACAGTCGACAGGGCAGAGTAAGAAATTGATTCCTAAACTTAGAGGTCCATATCGTATAACTGGAGTCATTACTCCAGTTATACGATATGGACCTCTAAGTGGGGATGTGATAGGTATGAAGTCCACTTCATACCTACCTCCAGGTGTATACCACTATCCAGGAAGCTCATAGACCATTAAAGAGCATATTTGCAGTCGATAAAATCCACCCATGGTTAGTATTTAATAGATCTGATTGTCAAGATGAAGATGAAAATGATGTTAGTGGTGACTATCTTAATGTGGAATCCGAAATGTCTGATTAATTTGAGAAATTAAAGATTGATTATTAACGCAGTTGTATATATTACGTATTCAAATAGATATGAGGTTTTGGTATGATCTATAAAAATGTTAAATGGGAGATGTGAAGGAGGCTTCCATATGTAATGCTACATTTTATTTAAACCATATAATGGAAGATAAGAATGAGGCTTCCTTTTATTATATTCGACTAATATGCTAGAACATGAAGAAGGTTTTAGTATTGAATTGTGATGATTACGAAGAAAGTTTTTAGGTATATTGTAATAGAAATATGTATGAGGTTCTAGTACTATTATAAGGTAGAATATTGAAGATATGTATCAGGCTTCAATGTTCACTAATGAAATGATTTAGCTTATTAATCGCTACAAATCAAACTTTATTGTAATTTCATACAATATTTCAAGTTATAAATAAACCACATTGTAAAATCATAAAGAAGAAGTCAACCATTGAAGAGACCCGTCTGCTGTTCCTGAATTTTACTCACGCCAACCCTCAAACAGTAGGTATTACCTAATGCACGTTGTATTCTGCTACATCATTGATCTCAAACTCGTACATTGGTCAGCCGGGTAGAGAAATGAACTCTCTTTAACCTAAGGAATGTTATCAGCGTGAAGTTCTCGGAAGCAGGCCTCAATTGACAAAATTTAAAAGCTAGAAGCATGTCAACAAGTGTACGCAGTGGGTATTGGAACTTTAGCACGAAAGACTCACATAAGAGGATATACTTTTTAGGGTCTTCCGGAGTCTCCTGGACACTTCTCGGATCAGCCTGATGTCTCCTTGCTTCTTGTAAATTTGTTTCCTGCAAATAGGTAAAAATAATATTATCTTACAAAGTTACGAGAACAATATGCCATTCCGCTAAAAAAAACGTGGTGGTCTATCAGTATCAGCGATGGTCAGTGGGCGTAGCATGGTTGCCATTTTATCACTTATCGTTGTGGTAAAGACGCCCGTCACGCTCTGACAAGTATGCGAATGCGAGAGTGACGGATGCCTTATCCACAACGATAAGTGATAAAATGGCAACCATGCTACGCCCGCTGAGGCACCTATTTGCGTATTTTAGCAGCGATTTATGCGCCCACCCACCCTCCGCACGTGCAAACATGAAAATAATTACAGCAATACCACCAATTTCGTCTCTCTACGAGGCATCATCAGGAGATGCTGGCAGGAGCTGTTGCTTGCGCCACGTCTACTGAGCAAATGAAAATCTACTCATTCATCATTCATGGTCATTTGCTCAGTGGACGTGGCGCGAGCAACATCTCCTGCCAGCATCACCTGATGATGCCTCGTAGAGAGGCGAAACACCTGTCGAGGTTTTGCCATTATTGGAGCATACTGCATGTTTGCACGTGCGGAGGAAGGGCGGGCGCATTAACCGCACGCCTAAATACGCGTATTATTCTCTTAACTTATCACGGACTTCCCCGCAAAGTAACGACTGATTAAATCAATTATTCGTTACTGATATTATAAAGAGGAACCATCTGAGATTGTATAGCTTCTTAATTTTGAATGTAGGTCGCCTTTGGAACCACTGTTTCGAAATCAAAAATTCCTCCTCCTGTGTAGAGCGGACCTTATCAGATCGGAAAAAGGTTATATTTTACCATGCGGCTTTGCCTGCGTTCTTTGCAATACGTGGGCGCGGGGATTATGTAATATTAGAGGTTTTCCAGCACCAAAGAGAGGCGCTGCGAGATATTTCATATCGCTATAATGAATAACTATTTCATCATTTGTTTTATCGTCGTCAGTGAAATTATCATCGCTTTGCCACTCTTCAACGGTGGCCTTTTGACTGGTGCATTCCAGCAGCCATTAAGCGTTGGTTGGCAGTCTTGGCAACCTGTGGGTAGAAGCCACTATGGAGCCACCCGACATGTCGAAACGGTAGACAAGCAAGCCATAGGGGTACCTCAAATCATCCCGCTTGTCTCTTGTAGGGCTGTCCTCAGGCGCCCTAGGCCTGTTGTTAGCCGCGTAGGACTCTTCATAGGTCTTCGGGCTGCGGTAGCTGATGGGCTCCCGCGGCGGGGAGCGCCCGGGGGAGTGCCGGGGGGAGTGGCGGGGGGAGTGGCGGGGGGAGTGACGGGGTGAACGGCCTAGTGGGGAATAATTACACGTACATTACGAACCGACTGGCGTTTTGGGTAACGACGGTAGCAAATAAGCATAGTGGCAAGTACCTCCACCTTGCAGAAGACCGCAGCCAAATAACATGCTTTGTCGGTCTTTGGCATTGTGTTAATTGTGGTGAGTAAGGTCGCCAGAGCTCCCGAGGATGTGTTTTGTGTTGAGCCTGCCCGATGGTAAGATACCGCAACCTATGGACACTTACCACTCCCAAAGAATCGCAAGCGCGTTGCCGACCCTTTTGAAGGATACGATGATTTGACAGCTAAAGACAAATGCAGGTACACCGCAACCTATGGACACGTACCACTCCACAAGAATCACAAGCGCGTTGCCGACCCTTTTGAAGGATACGATGATTTGACAGCTAAAGACAAATGCTCACACTCTCAACACAGCGCATCAGTCACCAGGAACACATCACCGCAAGGAACACATAGTTACAGAGCACGTTGTGGTGTGGTGTGGTGTTAATGTGGCCTGTTTCCAATCTGATCTATTTACAGTTGATCCCTTTCAGATGAATGATGATTCTACACCCACAGACCATATGGTCTGTGTCTACACCACATATACCAACCAAGCATACAGCAGTGCTGCTTCTTGGTAGCGGATATCGTAGCCTACAGACTCGTGATGTTCTAGATTAGTCACATGTGCGTTGCCGATCCTTATGATCTGCAGCAAAGACCATACGTATACAATCCAGGTCCCTCACTCATAATTCCATGCGCGCCTTTACTCACTATAAGGAATACAGCATTACATACCTACAGTACCGAGCAAGTCTATTCTTATTAAAGCTGCGGTCTTCTGTATGGTGGAGGTACTTTCCGAGTTGGGCTGATCCGTGATGAAGCTAAAATAATAAAACTATATTGGATAGTGGTCAATTTTGAAATGGTCAGTGTTAACAAGACGTGGCGGGAGGTTTTGTGGGGCCAGGCCAATAATACGTACTAATGTCGACAAGTGTCGGAATTATTGCTCTAAAGCATTACCAGTTATATGTAGATCTTCCAATAGACACAGAAAACCTTACACAAAAACTGTATAAATTTCCTCAAGAAAAGAGTGTACCTACAAGTTTGTACAGGGTCGGCAACACGCATGCGGGTCCCCTGGAGTGCTAATTGCAAGCATGCTAAGTTACGGACTGCTTACCATCAGACGGGCCGTACGCTTGTTTGCCAACAATATGGTATATTAAAAAAAACATGAAGTCCAGAAAGACCTGTGCCAGCTTCGAACTGCCGATCATGATTGACGACAAGCTGCCCAGGACAGAGCACAGTGGCCTGTCTTAGTGTCGAAGGCCAAAATCCACTTCAGGTCGCTGAGCCAGCGTAGCAAGTAAGTAGGTAAACAAGTACAAACAACGATTAAGTACTTACTCGTTCTCGGCATCGTGTAGTTGACCAATCGTTCTATGACTTCAGAAGATCGTTCTGGAGAGATGGAAGGGTATTTCCTGAGAGAGCTGGCGAAGGAATCCGCACAGCGGGACATGCGGGGGGCGCAGACTGCTCCTGTAACAGAAGGGTTAGTGGCTATCTGTTTACCATAGACAGGTAGATAGATAGAGAAGCCTTTAATTGTCTGTTGCAAGACACAAATAAGATCAGAACCAAAACAGATGATATCTTCTAAACTAGACGAGCACACCCGAACAGCGTCCAGGTCATCCAGCCATCTCCGCCTCTTCTTGGTGAACTCTATTTGGTGGTATTAAGGGCCCTACCAACTTTATCAGAAGACAGTCAATTGTTTTTTGACAGTCAATTGAGTTTGGATAACTCTTACCTCTACTTGGCCAGTTCAGACCAGCTCCTCGGTAGCACGTTGTCTTGATGGGCACACTGCCGGTTTCCCCGCTCCCCGTGCCCCCCACTTGGAAGTTATCACCACCTGTGTACACAATACGGTGTTTGACAACAGTAAAAACTAATTTTACATTACCAATATAATCAAAAATTGCGAAAATTCTCGGAAAGCATCAAGTTTCATCTTCGAATCGGACGATTACGGGCCCCCAGGGCTCAGGAAGTACTTCCAAAAATGCGCTAATTTTGAAGAATCAGTTTCTTAGGTTAACCTAGGTGTACAATCATTGCACATCCAAATGCATTAATACAGCTTTGCCGTACATGAAAATAAGAACGAACATAATAAAGTATTAAGAGGCATTTTACGACTTGGGAGCAAGTGCTCGATACTTGCTAAATAATATGTGAAAAGACATAATACGATAGTTTAGTTTAGTTTAGTTTATTTAATTTCGTTGTACAATTTTCACATGATACAGTACATTTGACTTAAATTATATTACTTATCGTACAGCGATCGTCGAGGAATGCAATGATAATGAAAATTATATATATGATAAGGTATATACAAAAAAATTATATACCTACAATTCAAATTAAATTAATATAAAATAAAACGTAATTTCAAATACAAATCGTATACAAAAAAATTGTCATGTTATTTCTGTGTATAATCAATCAAATCACAATGTCAAAGAAGTATATGTCAATCGCCATAGTACCAATCAAATAATAATAGACAAATATAAACCAATGTCAAAATCCTAATACTAATTAATAACTAATGCAAAAAATAAAATAATAATTCAAAATAGTCTATTGTTGTACAATTTTAATTATATTCATTGACTGAGTAAAATGACCTTTTCAAAGGTTCTTCAAATTACGCTAAAACGTTTCCTCGCTTGTCTCATTTTATATATATAGATATAATTATCTACAATGCTACGTATCACAAACCATATGAAACGTCGGGCCGTTGGGGCGGGAACTCCGTAGTCATGACAGGTGGAGAAGTAGGGGTCATCTTGCAGTGGTGGACCTGCGATCATTCTCATTTTAATGGCGCGAGCATTTGACAAGCCTAACACCAGAACCTCTATATAAAAGACTTACAGTATACTTAGGGCAGTATCCGAGTAGCGCTGAGCCCGAGTCGTGCGTGCAGCCGCGGCTGGCCGGGGATACCATTATTTAGCAGCTTACCTACAGTCCGTGAGCTCCTAGAACTGTATTTGGATTCAGGTAAAATAGTTTAAGTACTTTATTTCGGCATAAGAGCAGCCAAAAAAGAAATATAGCCCCGAATCCTATGAAAATGCTGGCTTCAAACCAAACGAACGACCTAGGGTTTGAGCTTCCGTTTGATTTATATCGAAGAATAGTTGATAGATTGCACGTTTTTTCGCTAGGACTGACTCGGCATGAGACGAAATGATAAGGTCACAAACTCAACTATAATAACAAAGGCGGATCTCCACGGGCGAGGGCCGTCCGCCATGCAGTTCACCGCGTGAATTCGGCCCGTCTAGACAGCAGCCCCACTATTCTGTAACTTGTTTTAAGCTGACCTCAACTTTCACCCACAAATGTATCTTGACGCTGCGACTCGTAGCTACTAAGCGTAGATAGAGGTCTAGTTTCATTAGGTATACGGGTGGGGTGAGGCGCATTGGCGCGAAAAGAATAACACCATTAAGAGTCCTGCATACTGTACGGCGTCCGGCAAAACCAAGGTATCGTACTGGGTACCCTTTGACGTTCCTTGGCAGGGCTCAAGGGCGTAGCGAGGTACGGGCAGGAGCAAGAAGATTGTCCCATTGCTCATGCAGCATTTCATGGGGATTTGCATTTAGAGGCGAAAGGGTAATTATAACATTACCTTGTAGACGGTAGCGTATCGTCCGTCGACCGCCTGCGCAGTGCTGTCCGCGTGCTCTGGCGCAGAAGCGAGGTTCCTCCGTATCGCCTCCGACCGAGGTTGCTTGCATTGGAAATCAGATCAGAGCTTTAGTAGACAGTATGAGACAGTAGGAAATCACAAAGCTGCCCATGTCGTCAGTTTCACTAAAATAGCGGGCAGGATACAAAATGTAACTAAAAAATATTATGTTTCTCGAAATTGTTTGAGTGTAAGAGCAGTAGATGATTTAAAAATAAATTAGTCACGAGGGGGGTTATCTTCGTCAACGGTTGGATGCGGAGAGCTGAGTACCTGAGGCCTGAAGACGGGCTGAAGATGAACATCAGGGAATTACTATTTACCTTGTAAGTGTAACGTCCGTCCACCGCCTGCGTGGTAGCGTCGTATCGCTCCCGGTTCGGACACGTCCCGGTGTTCATAGTCGTCGACGGCTTGTCCTCTCTAGGCAGTACCTCCACCTGAGGTCAGAGTTTAGGTTAGTTGGGTGGCTCGTCTTAAGGTGCTGATTGAACTTGACAAGAGCATTTACATGTAACAGAACGTTTAAATTTGTCAAGCTGAACACCGAACAGAGCCAAGCATAGAGCCAAACATCACTACGAACATTTTTAAATCTTTCAATGCTGCCACAGCAATATTAACAAAATTGCTCGGCTTAGCAAAAAGCAAAACTGTCGTTTCGCTAAGAATGCTCGCTAAAACGCTCCTGTTCATTTTGTGAGCTTTTACCTATAATGTAACATTCGCCAAAATGCTCACTACAAATGAATGCTAGAGTCTATCACACTTTTATAATTCACAACTGAAAAAGCCTCGACATTTTCATTTCATACTTCAATATCTCAAAGCCGGCTTAAGCTATTTTTAAGAACCATCTCAATCACGTCAGCTTTCGGAGAAAAGGCCGCATTGAAATCGGTCCATTCATCTAGAAGTGCTACGATGGCATAGACAGACACGGACACACGGACACAAAGATACGTCAAACAAACATTTACAACATTCACACATTCCAACACTAACGCATTATTATTATGGAAACTCTAGAAGAGCAATTGCACATTGCCATATCCAAATGCGTCAAATCGATATACCCACCCGTAAGTCTGCATCGAGGAAGCTCTGGAGCACCGCCTGCATCAGCCGCTCTGTCTCCATGTCAAATGTCGAAAATTAGGCTGTTCTGCAACACACAATAGTAAATTGTGTCCTTTAGTGGACGTCTTTCGGTGGAGCTGGCGGTAGCCTAGTGGTTCAGGTATCCTGCTGTCAAGCGGCGGTCGTGGGTTCGAATCCTGGCTCGTACCAATGAGTTTTTCAGTGAGTACCGTTAGCTTTTCGGTGAAGGAAAACATCGTGAGGAAACCGGTCTAATCCCAATAAGGTCTAGCTTTCCCTTTGGATTGGAAGATGGCAGATGGCAGTCGCTTTCGTAAAACTAGTGCTTTAGCCAAATCTTGGGGGTTAGGTGTCAAAGCGGACCCCGGGCTCCTTCCGGGCCAAAACCGGGAATAACGCTAGGAGGATGATGATTTGATGATGAGTGGACGTTTTTCGGTTAATAAAGTGAACGCAGTGATATTTTTGAACGCGGTGTAGGTATATACTTCACTACATAGTATAAAACAAAGTCGCTTCCCGCTGTCTGTCCCTATGTATGCTTAGATCTTGATGCGATTCAAGAGGAAGGTTTAGTCTAATATATAGTACCCGTGCGAAGCCGGGGCGGGTCGCTAGTAATATTAAAAAGTTGAAAAGTCTGTGAGATTGTAGCAGACTTGTAAATTTGTATGTTTTGGGTGACTCGTGCGTCTAGAATATACTCTGGATGGTCATCCTACTAATATTATAAATGCGAAAGTTTAGATGTTCGGATGTTTGGATGTTTGTTACTCAATCACGCTTAAACGGCATCCGATTTGAATGAATTTTTGCACGAAGATAGTTTATAGCCTGGATTAAAATATAGGATACTTTTTATCCCGGGTCCACGCGGACGAAGTCGCGGGCGGAAGCTAGTAGGCTATATTTTATCCGCGGGTTTGTCTGCGTTCTTTAGCCGCGTGCTAGGGTTTCTATAAAAGAGTAGAACTACCTACCGTCAATTTAAGCCACTTGGAGACAAAACTGAACAGGTCTGGTCGGTAGCAGCCTGCCTCGCTATCTCCCAGCCTGAAACGAGAGATAGTTCAGAAAGTTTAGGGCGAAAATATGGCACTGCTCCCACCGCCGGCTAGTAAGCTAGAAAAGTTCGGCGAAGTTGGGGTTCATTGCGTGCTGACCAGGCACAGTGTAATCAATCGACCTTTACAGATCCGCAATGTAATGCTACTCGCCCAACTTTTCTAGCTTACTAGCCGGCGGTGGGACCAGTGCCTATACCCTACGATCATGCACGAAGAAGTGGACAGTGTATACCGTGCAATTATTAACGTCTAAACAAAAATCCTTCGGCCACCACCTTTGGCAGACCTATTCTTGGCTAGACTAGGAGACCTTCTCTGTACGTATTTAAAAGTACTATATTTAATCTAAGCCTTTAGGAGGCTTGAGAACTTCAACGGCCAAGTTACCCACTAATTTGACAAAAAAAACCGGACAAGTGCGATTCGGACTCGCCCAAAGAGGGTTCAGTACAAAAATGCAAATGTATTGCTTTCAGATTTTTCTCTGTACTTGTAGTATAAGAAGATTACTTGTCAACTTTCATAGTTCTAGATCGCCGGATCGCTAGAGGCCTTATCTTTTTTTAAAGATAGTTTAGAAGTTTGGTTTTTTCACAGCTTCTAGAGACTGTAGACTTGAGTATATGGTTTTAATTTCAACTCGATACCTCCACGCGTTCCCGAGATAGGGTCTTCGCAGACAGACAGACGGACAGACGGACTGACAACAAAGTGATCCCAATATTTAAGGTTTTGTTTCTCTCTGGGATGGACAGTCTGAAAGCAGTCGCTTTCATAAAGTCAAAGTAATTCTAGAGATTAGCTGCAGACCTTGGGATCAAATGGTATAAAACTGTATGAGGAGTGAATACAGTAGGCTCATCAATGTTCGTGATCTTCATTGCTTAAAGTTCATGTCCGTTTTGAAACTTTTTGGTGAGTTCTGTCTCCAGCTGCTTCCAACCAAGGTTCTTCGGCTTATTTCATCTACGTTGTAATTGTGGGCCAGTTAAAGTGACAGCCCGGTCTGCTCATCGTTTAAGAGACCGGTCACGCGATTGCTTGCAATCCTTCCCAACCGATACCAACATATCCAGGTTATCTGTCTGTCTGGTCCCTTGAAGTTGGCTATTGTAGCGATAAATTATTTACACGACTTGGTTAGTTAGCTTTTCCTTACTATATAAATAAGGTACAGTATACATGGTACAGTATACATGACACTGAAACGTGGTCGCTTACTATGAGCCTCAAAAAAAAGGCTCAGAGTCACCCGAAGGGCTATGGAGAGGGCTATGTTGGGAGTTTCTCTGCAGAACCATTCGCAGCAGAACCAAGGTAACCGATATAACCCTCCGAATCGATAAACTAAGTGGCAGCGTGCGGGGCACATAGCACGTAGAACCGATGGCCGTTGGGACGGAAAGGTTCTCGAGTGGCGACCACGTACCGGAAGGTGCGACGTGGGTAGGCCTCCCACAAGATGGACTGATGACCTGGTAAAGGTCGCCGGAGTCCGCTGGATCCGGGAGGCGCAGGACCGGTCACTTTGGCTCTCTTTGGGGGAGGCCTATGTCCAGCAGTGGACGTCTTTCGGCTGATATGATGATAAGGTACACGTTACGTAACTTACATGGCCCGTAACAAATAAGGTATACAGAGTGTTTCACTATGTCTGGCTTACAGACGATTTTTAAAATATATCATTAATAATTTACAAGCATATTACATTCCAAATAAAGATAGGAATTTAGAATTTTAGGTCATGACATGACGCCAACAGACGATAGTAAAATTTGACGTAGCTTGACAAAATAATCGGAGATGACAGGTTCTGTCATAGATTTTAGAAATACCTATATAGCAGTGGCCTTTGCGAAATTAGGTTCCAAAAGTTCTGAAAGCGCTTACCCTAGAAACCTTTTGAAATTCCCCGACTGTATTGAAAACGAGTCTGTAATTCTACCTATAAAATAATAACTAGGTATCTCGCATGCAAGGAAAGTGATGAAACCAACGGCAAACCACGAGAACTTTCTGATTAAAGACTGATTGTACCTTCATGATGACCTTAACTTGACTGCTGTCAAGAACTGTCATTCCCAAATCTCACCGTCAACAAACCATGGTGTTCTTACCGTAGTTACTCCCATCTTCTAAAATGAACAAACAAACAAAATCTCTAGTCCTAGGCATATAAGCACTCCGAGAAATCTACAGCCAAACATTTCCTAAAAACCAATGCTATGATACATGCAGCAACCATTGCTCTAATCCTTTTGTTGGCATCCTCAGCCCTTCTCTGTCCCACATTATGTCCAAATGAGCAAGGGGTTGTGAATGTTGTGGAAGAAACAAACCAGACTAGACAAGCTGGAAGATGTGCATCTAAACACATACACTCATATAAAAGGAGGAAGACTCAGTAGTTCAATGTAGAATCTAAATACCGAGGTGCGTACCCTTGCAGCGTATATAACACCGCAGGTGCGTAACCAGTGCATCGTTTACATATTTGGCCCCGCCCATACGAAACTAGTTATCATTATCATATCAGCCGAAAGACTTCCACTGCTGAACATAGGCCTCCCCAAAAGCCTTGCGACCTTTGCCAGGTCATCCGTCCACCTTTGTGGGGGTTCTACCCACGCTGCGCCTTCCGGTAACTGGTCGCCACTCGGGAACCTTTCCGCCCGACGGCCAGCGGTTCTACTTGCAATGTGCCCCGCCCACTGCCACTGAGGTTAAGGGATTCGGAAGGCTTTATCGGTTACCTTGGTTCTGCTGCGATCCAAACCAGAACGCGAAACCTGTTGTGATGAAATATTTTTTATTTTTTGTATGAAACTCAGTGCAGCCATGTATTTCGTTATTCGACAGTTTGGAAGGTGCCCCGCTGCGCGCGACTCCTGCTTCTAATTAGTTTGCCCTTCAGGCATCTGAAGCAATATCTTCTTCTTCTTCTTCGTTTTGGGTTATTTTCTTGAGTAGAATCAAATACACCTAGAGATATATAAAATACCTGACCTATCCAGGATAACAATTATATTTTTCCAGAACCAAATCAATATGTCCGCCAAACGATCTAGAAACACGATGAGCACGAGACATGAAGAGAACAAGGGGGAGAAGTGGAGCAGCAGGGTGTACAAGGAACTGCTGGAGCTGGGGCTTGGGAGACAACCCGTAAGAACGCCCATTTCCCGGAGGGGTAGGCAGTGATCACGGATTTCCAGTTGCTAACGATCTTGTGAAACCTTTCTTGCTTCATTCACTTTCATTACATTCTTCATACATGTTCGTCAGTTTAGCGTACTCTTGACCTGACCATTCTTCAGGATTTCTCCGATAATAATATACGATCTAATAAGGAAGGAAGATAATTCACTGTAAAAACAAAGTTTTAACAGGCATCAGTTCAGTACTTCACCTTATTTGAAGAGTTCCCTCGATTTCTCCAGGACTTCGTCATCAGATCCTGACCTGATAACCGTGGGGACACTTGGGTACGATACACACAAAAAAAAAAAAAAACGGTCCAGACCCCGTATCATGGTCGGCCTTATCACGCGATATGTGACAAGATAGAGCGTCCGTCCCTGGCTGTCACCGTTCGATAGAACGAGGCCACGCTCTTATCTTGTCACTTATGGCGTGATAAGGCCGACCAGATACGCGGTCAGGTGTCTTTCTATCATCGGGGAACATACTTTCATAAAAACATAAATTCCGACGAATTGAGAACCTAAAGTCGCTTAAAAAAGGAAAAGCAACGCCAAGAACGACAAAGTCAGCAAGTACCTTGACATGGCTCACGAGGTGCTGCCCAATAGGTGCACGGGATTAAAGCGCCTCTGATGACCTGGTAAAGGCCACGGGAGTCTGCTGGGTGCGGGTGGCGCAGGACCGGTCATTGCGGCAATCTTTGGGCGAAGCCTTAGCCACCAAAGATTAAGTACATTACTTACCACAATTCATTGTCATTTTATTATCAACAATAAGTAGTTATTTTGTGTTGTTCCAGTGTTGTAGGCAGCACTTATGCTCAAAGATGAAAGAGAGATTGGATCAGCATCGGTTGAATTGCCCAGCAACCAAACCACAGGGAGGAGAAAAAGTACGTAGAAAATATTACCTTATTCATAAAGCTTAAGAGTCCGCAGTAGTTACGCTCTCATTTTAAAATTACGTGTTGAACGATTGTACGATATCTGTGTCTGTGATTAGTTTATATGGTTCCAGTTTATAAAACAAACAAAATACAGCAAAAAAAAAAGGTTTAGTATGAAAAACTTAAAGAGTCCACAGTAAGCTCGATTCTCCATACAAACGTAGTTACGCTCCCATTTTAAAACCACGTGTTGGATTGTAACGAAACTTTGCATGTACAATGACATGAGGTATATCTATGTCTGTAATTAGTTTATGTAGCTTCAGATACCATAGTAAAAAGAATAAAGCGAATTTAAGTTTTTCATACAAAACTCGTTTTTGCTGTATTTCGTTTGTTTTATAAACTGGAACCATATAAACTAATTACAGACATAGATATACCTCATGTTATTGTACATGCAAAGTTTCGTTACAATCCAACACGTGGTTTTAAAATGGGAGCGTAACTACGTTTGTATGGAGAATCGAGCTTACTGCGGACTCTTAAATTCGCTGGGTCATTCTCAGAATACGGCGTTCTCAGCCTCAACTCCGTCTTGATTTTGTACAGTATATTTACTGCTATATTATGTATAAAATACGAATCATTGAGCTATTTACATCATTTATATACTTTTGTCCCTCATATACATCTATTAGCTAACATTTTAAAAGCCATTGTTTTTTTCACCAAGACGGAGTTGAGAATGTTGCGACGGAGTTGATATATTTTATACGGAGTTTAGAAATATGATATGGAGTTGATGGATACAGTGCTTTAAAACCTGAATGATATTTTATATATTTTAATATAAAATATTAAACACAGTTTGAAAAGAAAAATAACAGCATTGATTACTTTTAATTTTTTTATTAATTTGTATACTAATTTTAAAAGGAATGGTAGAAAACATAACAAAATCAACAAAAAAATAACAATCACTTAACTTAGTGAATAACATGTTACACTTAATAATATTTCTTTTAGATCTTTTAAGATCTTCTTAATCTTTTGCATTTAGAATAATCGCTTTTTAATACTCATCTCTAAACTAACAAATGCTTACATTAGAATATCACCAGTGTTTTACTTAAACAGGAAATAAGTTAAACGAAAAGCCCTAGCTCCAAAAATGATTTAAACAGTATTGTAGGTAAATAATTGCTGTCGTTAGTGTTCAGAACGAAGAAAATGCGTCAAATTTCACATGGCTTATTTTTCTTGGTACTGTACATCAATGTTTGTAAATAGTACATGTCCATGTAAAATTCGCAGTAATGAAGGAACTAGAGAGTATACTTAATTTCTTCGGCCTTCGCTTTAGCAGCAAATGTGATGTAAAACATGTTTTTTTGCATGTGACTTAGATACTAAATACACGTTTTTTCTCAACTCCGTCTAAATATTTGACGGAGTTTATTTGACGGAGCCTAGGGAGAAAGCTATTTTATTTTTTTATTTCATAAATTACCTTATATAGTAAAACGATATTACACACATTTAACAGGTAATATAGTTTAATTCATTATACTTAAATAGTAGAACAATCAATCACACCAATAGGAAAATAAATGACTAAACGGAGTTTAGAAAATGCAAGTGACAAAATACGGAGATTAGATACTTACGTTTGTAAAATCGCCCAGCGTCGCGAAACGCACCTCCTTCGCTCACCGTGTCACAGACAAGACTGAACTGGCTCGCTCGATTTAATAGTGATGTGCGTAAACTTGCAAATAGTGATGTCAATTTTTGTTTTGCTTCCAATGACGGAGTTTAGTCATAAATTTGTACGCGCGGAGAAAAAATCATATTTCTTTATACAAGCATTTGTAATAATAATCAACATAACAAAATGTAAATTTGTTTAACTGACTATAATAAAAAAGTGCCCGGTGTTAGGTAGTAGTAGTGGTTACCGAGTTGCAAAGGGGTTTGTCCTAAATTTTGGAGTCTGTACGCTTGATGGAGCATGATAAAAGTAGGCTTTTCATTTTTTTTATTACTGGTTCTCAACAGAGTATCTTCAAAATTACAACTGCTACAGGTAGAATAAAACTAAAACTACCCTCCAACATTTTTTGTATGCCATATATATGCAAGAATACAAAGTTATTCTTCCCGACGCCCAAAAAACGTGCCCTCTGAGAATGACCCCGCTATATTTTTTTACTATGGTATCTGAAGCTACATAAACTACCTAATTACAGACTTAGATATACCTCATGACATTGGATATGCAAAGTTTCGTTACAATCCAACTCGTAGTTTTAAAATGAGAGCGTAACTACGTTTGTATGGAGAATCAAGCTTACTATGCGGACTCTTAAAGCAAAATATGCTGTTGCAGTTCCTTGCAGTGTATTTCTTTACGTCATACCTGGCCATAAAAGTAGCAGTTACCGCACGGAAAATCCGACTTCCTAGCCAGGGAGGAACGTGAAATTATGTACTACACGGGCGGCAATAATGAAAGTGCTAGGGCTAGCACAACAAGCTGCACTCCTGTCTCACTCGAACTATGGAAATTAGAACTTGAAGGGTAGTTCTTTTTCGTCTCGCGTCGCGGCGTCAAATACCTGCGATCTGCACGTCTAGCACACGACGGCCGCGACATACTCTCGATTTTTATCGCACTATACCTCTTCTTCTAAGTGTTCTAATAAGAGAGAGACGTATAGTGCGATAAAAATCGAGAGAGCTCGCACTATCCGTCTCTTTCTTATTAGAACAGTTAGAACAAGAGATATAATGCGATAAAAATCGAGAGTATGTCGCGGCCGTCGCATGCTAGACGTGCTGAGACATTCTTTGTTTTACCTAGGTACTTAAGTAATGTACCACTATTAGCGCGCTTGCATCTCCAAAGGTTCGCATGTATCGAGTTAGAAAATATGTCAACGGACAAAGTTGAATATAAACTTTCGTGCGTCGTAAATAAAAAATAAACATTTATTTTCTTATCTTAAAACTATTACACATAGACTGAGTTAGAGCCTCTTTTAAGCATTTAAACATGCTTGTGTTAAGAGACACCGTTCTTTCACAAGTTTTAACTGTGTGATTTTAGGTGTAGGTACAGGTATTTTAAAACATTTCGTAAAAGTAAACTGAGAATTAGATTGGTACCTACTTAAGTTAAAAAATAAATCATAAAATACACGGTTAAACTCACGTATTAAATGTAAACGTGCGACATGTTTCGAACTCGAATGGTTGTTGTCTTCTGATAGGTCCTTCCCCAGTAAGGCGGCTCCAACCGAATATAAGCGAAATGGCAATCTGCTGTGCCCTGCCTCACTCAAATATTATCATATTTGTGATGGTAATTGGTATAAGTAGCACTTCGGAAGCATTTGGTGACGTGATTTACGTGATCGAAGATATCTCGGAAAGTGTGGGCGGATCATACTAGTTATAGAAATCAAAA
The DNA here is from genome assembly GCA_947049275.1 of Epinotia bilunana. NCBI lineage: Eukaryota > Metazoa > Arthropoda > Insecta > Lepidoptera > Tortricidae > Epinotia > Epinotia bilunana. The sequence continues at coordinate 961,719 of OX346278.1, forward strand.
GTCATTGAGGTCCTCTATTACTGGGTTTTCGATTTATTCATTTCAAACTGGCTTCCCCACAAAAACGACTCCTAAATATATGGCATTAAACCCGTTATGAATGAAAGAGGGCACCAATTCTTAGAAACCAGTCTTTACAAATCCTTGTGTTTCCTTGAATTTGTATTTTCTTGTTTTCAGGGGACCGGTAATCAATCCCCAGGTAAGTGGCTTACTTTAACTTTATAATTTCCTTAAAAAACAAAGTTTTAACCAACTCCAATTGAGTATTTCGCCAAGCCACCACACATAAATATTTCTAAAATTCCTTTCCACTTTACCACGTGAACTGCATTCCGAGAGCAAATGCGTTTAGTATTAAGTATTGAAAAAAAAACAAATCTCTTCAAGTGTGCCTATAAAATCTGGAGAGATAGCTCGACTTGTCCAGGATCCTAAGAACTCGATGATTTTGAAGTCGGTTAATAATGGATTCAAGTACCCGTTAGAAGTGATAGTCGTATAGTTCCCGGTTGCACCATACCATGTGCGCTTCCCAATTAAAAGGTCCCTCTCCGGGTGTTCAGTGATTCTTCCGGGGCTATATGGCGCTATTGCCATAATAACAATGAGGAATGAATAGTCCTTGCGACCTCGAGACGACGAGACCCGCTGCCGCAGGCAGGATTTGGGGGAGGGCGGGCGGGGCTGCTGCTATGGGCCTTCTCATGCAACGGCCCCCACAATAGAGATTTTTCTTGGGCCCCCCTCTCTCTCGCCGCTCCTTTGTTGCCCAAAGGCCTCCAGACCTCCAAATCCGGCCCTGAGGTAATAAATAACGTAAAAAAATTAACCATCTATTTCAATAGTTCTACTTAGATATGTTTTTTTTATTTTTGCAAACAATCTTACGGTCTGCCTGATGGCAAGCAGACCCCGTAGGACGCTCGCGACTTCAGAAGAATCATTCATGCTCGTTGCAGACCCTTTATTCAAAGGTTTCTCACTCTCAACACTGCTCATCCACGGGATCGGGATTTTTGATGACCTTCCTCACTACCAGGAACATAACACCGAGAGCGGTACCTAGTAGTGTTACTATGGCTGCGATCGGCCTTACCTCCCGCGCTAGGCTGCTCCATGAGCGCACAATCATTTCGCACCTACCTCTTTAATGTGCGATTTTCTTCAAATTATTAATCTTCTTTTTCTTTTTAGCCAAAGACACTGTGAATCAGACATCGTCCACTGTAAAAAACACTAATTTGTCGATTGGAGTGGCCACTACCAGAAACTCTACAGCAAAAAAGTCTAAAATTCATTCAGCACAGACCAATTTAACATTTGCTGACTTCAATTTGATTGATAAACGTGATCATTATGACGTGCAGTCAGCTCAAACGAATTTGACCTATACTGACGATCTTAATCTTGTGTTTAACAAACCAAGTGATCGAACTGAGAAGGAACAGAATCGCTCACAAGATAACATTCCTATAAAACTAACTGAAGTGCATGAGGTTTTACACCACCGTGTAGAAGATATCATTCCCGTAAAGAACACTGACACTCAGATTTTACCCGGCAGAAACTTGTATCGGGATCAACTCAACAGAGAGATTCAAGAGTTCTTTTATGATATACCAGTTTTTCCGAATACCAGCGAGATAGTTAAACTAAAACGACTGAACGCTATTGATCATTTTATACACAAAATCGCTGATCTTTTTGTGTTTATCAGTGACCATGACTACTATGATAAAGTGGAATGTGAAATAGACGAGTGTCTGCGCAATTTGCCCATGTGGCAGCCTCAATCAGAACAGGACAAAAAGGAATTTACGAGCTGTCTAGGTGAATCATTATTCAAATTCATAAAGAAATTCAATGAAAAATGGGATTGTATTAACAAACACGACGGATATTCAGAAAAGTTTCCAATGGGTTTCGTGTCTTACGACTTGGAAAAAGAAATAACTAATTGGGTTGAAGCGAACGTTCGGAATTCGAATAAAAAAGATTTCGTAATTAATATATTAATTAACAAAATAAAACCTATATTGAAATCTGGGAAGAGCGAAAAACACTTAATCAAAGCAGAAATAGTCCACATCCTAGAAGGGTTATCGTCGTACTTCGATTTTTCTAGAAACAAAAAATTATGTGTTAATATATTAGCTAGCGATTTAACAAATCTTTTAAGTGATTCGAGAGAAAAAAATACCGAAAAGGATATAATAAGTAATAAGTATAAGAGATATAAAGCGGGAAATAATGCCGAGTGGAAAGACAAGATTGAAAATGAAACCATTAGTCAAATCACTGAGATTTTGTTTAGTAATGAAGATTTTGCTTCGCATCCTCAAAGACATGATGTTGTTAAAGATATTCGTCGCGTTCTAAGGTCTTCGGCAGAATTTACTGATTCTGAAGCATCGAGTTTGGCTAAAACACTTGTGACAAATTTGAGAGACTTTTTTCATGAAGATCTTTATGCTAAAATGGATAATCCTAGCCATTCGAGCTCATTTCTGGTATTAACATCACAGCACGATCTATCGGCGAGTAGTGGCCCAAAATTTCATTCGACCCTTACAACTGATGTGCGACGCAAAGAAATCTCAAAACTTAACAAGGCAGAGAAACTCTTAATTGAAAAGGTATCATCCATCATCAGAACCTGGCTGGATACAACTGACGTAACTTTTGACACAATGGAAGACCATGGATTTAAAGAAACTATTGTTGATGATATGACCAATGACGTTCGTAGTATCGTAAAACAATCGATACAATCACAAGAACCTAGAGCGAAAATGGACGAGGGACTTTTAAATATGGCGATAATGAAAGGAATACTGAAATACGAATTATTTACAACACCCGTGACTGAAGAATCACCGCAAGTGGTTGATCTTAGGAATCGTATCATGGATTTAAATAACGAAGGTATAATGAATACGTCTGCTCTTTTGGAACCGCAGCATGGTAACAGACAAGCCATGGCAAATGCAAAGTTTAGTAACATTCACGATGAAGAATACAGATATGAACGTTTTTATCAACCAAATGCGTTAGATGTCTTAGAAGACAATATATCCGTCTGGATGAATGAACAACCATCTGAGATATATAACAACAATGACAAACCTACTAGAAATAGATTATTACGAGAAGTTGCTACTAGTGTTCAAGACAAAATGGTAAATAAAAAGCCTGAGGATGAAATAAAAAATGAACTAAAGCAATGGCTGAGTAAAGTAGTGAAACCGCAAATAAAAAATGTTGATGGCTTAGCTGAAAATTTGAAAGATAAGATAGTAAAGTTACCCCAGGATGACACTTTGACTAGAGCTCATCAGAAAAGAGTTAATGATGCTCCTGTAAAAATTTCACAGGAAGAACATAGCTATAAATATGAGGCCGACGAAAAACTGAACGAATACATTGATAAATACATGCATCACAATTATAATATAGATAATGATGTCATAAATGGCGTTTTAAAATTAATGGTAAAGCACGAATTATATAAACTGAGCCCCTCAGTAAGAGAAGAGCTGTACAATAATGACATTAACGATGAATTCAATACTGACAAGTTCCGAATGGAACTGGAATTTGTACAGACAGTATATGATTGGCTAAAAGGCATTCCTTTTTACTATCAAGCCCTCAAACCGGGTTCAGAAGTAATAGAATTTGTTCACAGCCTAGCAAGAAATATCCTTGATATAGAAACAGAAAGAATGAATTATCCCGATAGGATGAATTACGAAACGTGGTTACAAACGGAAATAGCCACGTTTATGCTGCAAAAAGAAGCAGCAATCACTAATATCGAAGACAAAATGAAAATTGATCACTGCGCAGTTCAATTATGTTTACGTATTTTAAATATTCGGAAACGTGCTGCCGGTCCATCAGATGAACTGTATAAAATAGTAACAGATCATATGAAGAAATACGACAGTTTACTTTCTAAAGACTATCTGAAGAAAATATTGTGGCATCGCCGCCTTGCTGATAATGTGAAAAAAATGTTGCTTGGAAAACCAACAGCGTCGCGGGCCGATGTAGTAAACACATTGGAAATGACACCTTTCCCGCAAGACGAATCAGTATTCAAATATAAAATGGAGATCAAATATAATATAACAATTCATGATTGGCTCCATACTCTCCCGTTAGTACCGGTTAGAAGCGACGAGGAAGACGTTCTAAGAAAAAATCGAATACAAGAATTGTTGCAAAAAGTAATGGAGACCGAACAAAAGAAAGTTGAGAATCCTCATGATAGTCAAGCTGATGACGACTTAGATAATTATTTGGCACATTGGATATCTCAGTTGCCATTTGAGACGGTAAACGTTAATGTACAACCGTTGATTTCGCAACTAAGAAGTGGGTTGGAGTATGTCAAGTGGGCGGAGATACAACCACAGCGACCGCCAGAAGTTCACGGGCAAAGTATTAGTAGGTTGGTATTGCCCACCTACCAAATAGTTTAAATTTAAATACAGATTCATAGAAACTTAGTTCATTTTTATAAAACAGTATTTTCACAGCAACGAACTTCAAAAACTAACTAACTAAACAGTTTGTAGGAAATCGCAATAATTATCCCTATAAATTGTTAAAATCTATTATTATTAATTACAGATCCAGACGCCACTCAAGAACTCACCATTCTAAACAAAAAGACCCTGGGGACCAAATGGTAGAAGCTATAGAAGACTGGTGTAATAAACTACCTATAAAAGAAGACAACGAAGAAGCTACAAAAGCTACTAAAGAGCAAGTAGCTACTAACATATTCCAGATAGTAGGATCCCACATTGACGACCCTCGAGTAGCTGATGATAATCAGAAACTTAGAAACATATTGGATGGTGAAATTGAGGCACAATTAGAGAATTTATCAGAACACAATGCTATAAAAGAGAACAAGGATAGTTTGAAAGCTGTTTTGCTTGACAATGTAATGGAAATAAAGAACACGATTCGGGACATAACTGCTGGCGATGATTATGTACATGCTCTAGAAAACAGTATTGATGAGTCACTGGCCAACTCACGATCCCGATCTTCTAATAAGAATGACCCCGGCTATGAACTATTTAAAAAGCGAATGGTGATGTTCTGGCTTCTAGAAAATTACGATTACGCAGTAGACTTTCATTCCCTGAAGTATAAAAAGATACTTTCAGAAGAAAACCGTTCACTATCAGAGGAGCTTCAAAAAAGAAACCTTTTTCCGGCAGACAAAGATGAGATGATGAACGATATACAGAGCACTTTTTATAACGCAAAACCACCCAATGAAGATGCAATAATCGATGAAATTGAGATTATAAAACTTAGATGTGAAATTGAAGTTTGGTCAAACGAATTGCCCTTGAAAGAAGCTGGAAATTATAACACATTACTAGAACGTGATCAAATATTGACCATATTGACCAAAATACTGTTTGATATTGAAAGAAGTGAAGAACCTGATGCAGATGAGAAAATGCGCTTGGAAACAATCAAATGGGCAAGCAAGCTCCCGCTCATATCTGGAGAGAAAAATAATATGCCTAGATATGCTGATTTACTTATGTGTTTTCTAAAGGCATCTGCTGATTCAAGAAAATGTCAAAGACAGCCAGAACCCAAGAACCTAACCGCTGTAGAAGAAACATTGTCAAAATTAAAAGCTGGAGAAGAATTAGGCGTACCTAAAACAAACCAAGAACGTACAAGTCAAGGTGCTGGGCCAAGCGCATCGGTTAATTACAACGATGAGGGCGTATCAGGAGAACAACTAGCTTTCCTAATAACTAAGGCTATAAACAATTGGTGTATACAATTGCCATTACAATTCGGAAGTGCTGACGAGCAAAATGCAGTACAAAGAACGAAAGAAGACATTTTCCAGAAATTACTACATTTCGTAAGTGAGTTACACTATAGACTCAATACACTAGAAAATGAAGGATTATATGAGTATTATTTGAATAATCAATTAGAAGCTATACTTACACAACTGACCAATGAGCGGATGTACTGGGAAGCACAACGGGGCAGGAATGACAGAAAAAATCAGCTCATCAATGCGCTCAAAGCAATTAGACCTTTAATTCAAGACGTAAAGGAACAAGAAAATTATAAAGAGCAGCTGAAACACACCATATCGAGTTTCCAGGAGTCTATGGCACTCCATGGAGGCGTAGAACTAAGCAAAAACACGCAATTAGCTATTTTAGATGACTTCATGCAATACAAAAATCATAAAGGAGATTTTGAGGGTCAAGAACTTTACAAATTGAAAATAAACGATGCTTTAAACAATGAGCTAAACGAAAACAACAATATTGATCCTTTGTTAGCAGCTAATCGGATGATTTGCGAGTTGTCAAAAGTGGAATCTCCTAAGCAATCGCAGCGGGACTTTATAGCACTGTCAGGAAGAAGATTTTCGCAACCAAACCCACTCCAAGGTATCGACCGTTTACCCTCAGTTCCCGCCTTCAGACGCCGCTCTCTGCCGTATCCTCTGTCACATCATTCTTGTCCTAGATTTGCCCCAACTCGAAATTTTCCCCCGCTAACCCAGCGACCTCAGCATAATATGTCATATCCCGGCCCAGCTTCACAGAGTCCGCACAGGTTCACACCTCCTTTGTTAATATCCCTGCCATCAAGAATGGCTTCTCCAAGACCGCCATTTCCAAGATTTTCGCCCGTCCCGAGAACACCTCCAACACCAGAACAAATACATTCTCCATTTATCCCTGCTTTTGAACGTATTCAAAGACGGCCACTTCCTCCTCATCCAGAATTCGATGTGTCAGATGTATCGAGCGAACATCAGTCTGTAAGACGAGAACCTCAGGATCAGATACACCATAGGCAACCAGAAAGTCAACCAGGGCTTCTTGAACCAGCTCTCGTTGAATCTTCTGGAGGACGTGAACCTCAAGTTGAACAACAAAGTATGCCATTGGGTGCTGGTGCGGGAAGTAGGACAACGGCAAGGGCCCGCAATAGTCCACGCACTTTAACAGAATGCCCTGAAGAAGGTAGAATGAGAATGAGAAGGTCATCCAGCGGACAAGAATACTGTGAAACATGCGAGAGAGAACACGATTGTGCTCATAATATACCTCCCTATCCTACACCTATGGATTACATGTACTACTAATCTCTAGATTATTTTAAGCAATGTTAAATAAAAAAAACGAGATATTATCTGGGTTTTTATGAAGACAGGACGGGATTTTAAATTTACATTTAACTTTAAAAAAAGGTTTAACCCGGTTTCAATTCAGTACTCCGCGCACATTTCTAACTTAGTTTACCACATGAACTGCTTCCCAAGATCCCGACAGCAAATCCGTTGATTATTACAGAATAAACCCACATCGATGCAGGCTAATAAATTTGAGGAGTTGCGATACGTAGTAAGTATCTCTTATTAGTCTGTGGAGTTGCGTTGATTCCTCAAGGAATGTGTCTAACTTGGTTCACGTGAGAGTACACTACCAAAGAGAATATAACCTACGTTTTAAGAGTCCGCAGTAAGCTCGATTCTCCATACAAACGTAGTTACGCAGTCATTTTATTTATTTATTTATTTAGATATATAATTTAACAGCATTACAGCATATGCCAAGGCGCTGGTAAACTTAAACTATTTAACATACATTATACACAATAATGACAATTTTTAAAACTACGTGTTGGATTCTAATGAAACTGCATATACATATACAATGTCATGAGGTATATCTATGTCTGTAATTGCAAAGTTTCGTCATAATCCAACACGTAGTTTCAAAATGAGAGCGTAACTACGTTTGTATGGGAAGGTGAAATTCGGCCAAGCTTACTGCGGACTCTTAAGAGGCGGAACTTCATACATTGTTTTAGGATTCTTTTATGTCTACTACCAACGTAAAGAAAAAATGAGTGCACTTTATTGCCTTGTAATATAAGGTGCAAAAGTGCTGTGTTTTGTTAGGTTGGCTAAGATGCGTGAACTATCCCGTACATTTTTTCATTCTATGAGAGTTTCCAAAGGCTGTACACTACTTCAAGTGAGATTGTCAATCTGGGACGTAGGATTTTTTTTAATACAACGGCGGTGGCAAACTTGCGTACGGCCCGCCTGATGGTAAGCGGACACCACAGCCTATAGACGCATGCAACTCCAAAGGAGTAACATGGGCGTTGCCAACCCTTGATATGTGAACCCTTGATTCGCCGTGATGACAGCTGAAGGAACAAATTCCCTCGCTCTCAACACGACGCATCCTCGGGAGCTCTGGCGACCTTGCTCACCACCAGGAACACAACACTACTACAGAGCAAGTAGTAATGTTATTATGGCTGTGGTCTTCTGCAAGGCCTTCTACTTCCCCAGTTGAGCTGCTACAAATTCGAGCGGGATGACATTTCGCTGTGCCCTACCTCACCAAAAGGTAAGGTTCCTCATCATTGAATAGTTCCAGAAGTCATTTGTGATCTTCATCATCAGATCCAGTTCACCAAATTTGTGATAATTAAACTCGTTTTTTTTTAAACAATGAAACTAATCTGAAAGCATATACTATCAAATAAAAAAAATGTTCGAATCGGTTTATAAATGACGGAATTCTGAGTGTAACAAACATAAAAAAAAGGAATTGAGAACCTCCTTTTTGTGCTCGGTTAAGAATACGCGATCTACTCATAATGGCCTGATAATATAGGTATGTACAAGACGATAGACTATAATAGGTATTGGATACCTAAGTACTGATCAAAATCGGCCACCAACCGTGTCAGTAACATAAATACAGACACGACACCATCAAATTATGCCTACTCTTAATCCTTATACCATTTCTGGCTACAATAATGGTGCATCAATAGTGATTTCAAAATCAAAGAATATATACCTACTATAGCATAAGAAAAATATAGAATGGGGCTCTCAGTGACTCTGCTACTCTCATTGGCTGCCATTACAAAGTGATTAAATATTTGCAGCAAGACTCAGTATGGAAGCAGTATTGAATGGTTCTTTAAACGCTAATTAGTTATCGCGTCAGTTCATTAAAGGGTAACCAGACGGTAGTTCTGCTTCTTCTATATCCCTATCTCACTCTATCTTATAGCTGCGTACCGCTCATACCATCCACCAAGCAGAATCGTGTGGTGTGCCTTTAGTCACACGGATTATTTCTTATTTGTGGGCGGATTTGAAAATCATCCGGATATTCTGCAATATATTGACAATCCTGTGATACACGTCAATATGCATGTAATCCAAATTGTGATATGGGTGGATCATCAGTTTTAAATCACCGTGTATTGGCCACCATTGACACGCAATATTGACCATACTTATAATCAGATTATCCGGATTCGGATTCGGGATCCGGGTAGAAGAGAATATCCCAAAGAGTTAAGTAAGTATATTTTATCCATAACCGGTGTGCTCAAACTGCTACAGCAGAAATAAATATTTTATTGTTTTTTATACTTTTAATCAATTATAAAATATATGTCGTACTAACCACGCCTCTACTTAAACACGCCGGCTGTATGAAAACATGCCAATGTCACACTGCTAAGAGGAAAAAAAACTACTTTCATGACGCCATGACAGGTCACGTGATGTAAATTTTTGTCGGGCATGCGCGACTTCACGAATTTTACAAGTGATTTTGAAACCATGGACTTTTTCGCGGAGAAAATTGTTATAAAATACTCTGATACGTACCTAAATATCGATTACAGTGCATAAAATCTCGTGTAGCAAAAGTGTTTGTTTCAAGTTGATTGTGCAAGGAAGTACTCGCAAAGGTCAGTTTCTGAAAAAGGTAATGTCTCCTCCAAATGGTATTTTTGCGGCGGATAACTTGACAAATTCTTTGTTTTGCTTCTGACTCATTTTCTCATTATATCGCTGTTGGGGATGGGGAGTTATTTGCGTATTTACATCGTTTAAATCGCGTCGTAACGGTCTTATTTTGCGGTTTGCAAATCTTAGTGCCGTATGACTTGACATACCTTTGTAGAGACATCTCCGCTTTTCGCTTATGAATTCAAGGTTTTTAAGTAACAGTGACCTTTAAAATAACGCTCTCATGTTGTTAAATAGAAATAACTACATATTTTTATTTGGGTCATGGGAAAATGGCATAAATTTGCATTCAATTCGTATGGGTGTTGATCATACAGCTCATGCAAGGCTGTGTCGTACACAGTAACAAACGAGTTAATTTTTCTCCAACTGACTTCAATTGGTCGGTCGGATGATGACATCACTACGGATATCGTGCCTACGTACATACAGACTTATATGTAAACAATATGAGCTGTAGTTATTGATATGTATTGAATACATCAATCATTATTCGTGAGGTAAATAAATAATTTGTTCCTTAGAAACAGGGCTTCGCCTAATCTCATTAATACCTAAGTTATTGACATAGATATACTATCTATGGTTAATCTACGATTCATAATCCTCTGAAACCCTACAGTAAGGGCAATAGAGGTGATATAATAGGTATAAAACATATTAATATTAGTTACTATAACTAAAGTTATACCTTTTCTCAATTATCCAGCACTATCCTCCAAACCTTCACGAAGTATTCCCCAAGATTCTTGACATCTTCAAGCATATGGGTTATTTTATAATAGTATTATAGTCTACTGTACTGGGACTCTCATCTCAAAATCTGTACCCAGATACCTATGATCCATGGGTGACTGTTGGTTAAGTATTATCATGGCATATTTTTTTCCATTGCTGTAAAAGAGCCCTTAAGACACTGCAATACAATACTGTTATTCCGCACGAATGGGAAATGGTCAACACAAAATTACCATTGAGAAATTGGACCAAAGTAAGGTAAGGTATGCCTGTTATTAACATCTTTTTTTTAAAGTGGTTACGTCTATTTGATTCATGTTTTAAGGTGTGCAATAAAGAGTATTTGTATTGTATTGTATGTATTACCTTGGTCCAATTTCTGCAATGCAAATTAATTTGGTGAAAATTTAATTGTGTCTATACTTTTTTATGAATAATTTTTTCTTCTAAATAATATGGGATTTATCATTGTTTTGTTAAATGTATTTTTAAGAGAAAATAATCCTTAAATAATTTGTTATAATCTCCACAAGCATTATAATTCAATGCAATCTGTTTGGTAGTGTCTTGAAATAATATCGAGTATGGAATAGTGTTGTCTTCTGTTTTTTATGTTGATTTATGTGCATGTGTGTGTTGTCCTCATGAATAAATGTTATTCTATTCTATTCTATTCTATATTTAATATTATGTGCAATGTATGTTGTCTTATTAAAATTGAATATGAAAAATATGACATATTTCAGATTGGTAATATTTTTAAAGTGTACATAATTCCATATGGACAGTCAAGGGCATAAATATATATGCGTTCCCAAGGCGTCAAAAATATCTGTACAGATGATTAGCCAGAAATATCTGTACGGTAATCCGGTCAAAAAATGTGATCATTTTATTAGTCAAAAAGTTCTAGACATGGCCATAAATAAATGTACAATGTCAGTCAAATATATGTAGGCAAATAGGTGGCCATTAATATCTATACACGCCACTCTCACATACATAAGAACAAAACCCGAGCTAAAAATATCTATACAGTCAAGGGCAATAATATCTACATGCCCATAAATAAATGTACAATGTCAGACAAAAATATCAATACAATAAACAAACAAGTTTTCTAATTTTGAATTATGACAATCACCGAAAAGAGTTGAAAAGAGTTCCGTTCTGTCATGATCGCTTTGTCCTTTTCATTTTGATCGTGACGTCATTGACGTGTCATTTGTTTTACCGTTCACCCTATTATTATAGATTCTGCTTCACAGCAATATAAAATACAAGATTTTCATGTGGCTTTTCTCGTAAATATTATGGTACCGTTTGTCCGATGCTGAATTTTGTTTGTAACATAATAATACTAGACGTAGGTTATAATAATAAAGTTCTTTCAATTTCGCTAATCTATCTGATTTCTTATAATCACACTCATGGTTATAAAGAACACTTCGATTATTATTGCATAATATAAAATATCACATTTCAATTTTATGAGCTAGTATTTCCTAGCTCATAAGAGCCACTTTGTTATGAATTGTGCCTTCAGAAGAACAAAATGTTATCTTTTTACCCGACTGTCCGAAGAAAAGAAGGGTTATGTCTTCAAAGCATATGTACTTATGTATGTATGTATGTATGTATGTATGTCTGTTTTGTTGTCACTTGTCGCCCTCCGTAGCCTAAACGGCTGGACGGATTTAAACCTATGAGGTACCATTAGATTTGTTCTTAACTGCCGGTGTGAAGTGTAGGTATATAATAATTATTTCAATACAGCGACCGTGAAAAAAATATCGGGGTTTAAAAATAATATTCTATACTGTAACAATATGGGTACGAAATGAAAGCTAATATTTAGCCTATTCTGAATATATGCGTAGATATTATAAATTATAACACTTTTAAGAAAAATAATTTTCATATAAACATCACAAAGAAGTAGATACTTCTTTACAAAGTACAAAAAAACTTTAAAAAGCTACGGTAGCCTAGCGGTTCAGGCATGCGGCTGTCAAGCGGCGGTCGTGGGTTCGAATCCCGGCTCGTACCAATGAGTTTTTCGGAACTTATGTACGGAATATTTACCGTTAGCTTTTCGGTGAAGGAAAACATCGTGAGGCAACCGGTCTAATCCCAATAAGGTCTAGTTTTCCCTGTTGGTTGTAAGGTCCGACGACAGTCGCTTTCGTAAAACTAGTGCCAGATCTTGAGATTAGATGTCAAAGCGGACCCTGAGCTCCTTTAGGGGCAGAACCGGGAATAACGCTAGGAGGATGATCACAATGAAATAGATACAGTCAAGGGCAAACATATGTATACATTTAAGTACATTGTCACTTTAACCCCTTTGACAGTTCAAATATGACGAAAATAGACAAGGTACTAAAGTGTATACATATTAATGCCCTTGACTGTATAGATATTTTTGGCTCGAGTTTTGTTCTTATGTATGTGAGAGTTGCGTGTATAGATATTAATGGCCACCTATTTGCCTACATATATTTGACTGACATTGTACATTTATTTATGGCCATGTAAATGTCTAGAACTTTTTGACTAATAAAATGATCACATATTTTTGACCGAAATACCGTACAGATATTTCTGGCTAATCAACTGTACAGATATTTTTGACGCCTTGGGAACGCATATATATTTATGCCCTTGACTGGACATATATCTTTAGACCTATACAAAGTATGTCAATCTTACTTTCAGGATGTATTAAAATTTTATCATGCTGGTCAATTTTCCATGTTGAGAATTTTCAAATTCATTCAGATTTGACCAAGAATTTTGAGTTATCAATTATAGGTACATTTGTACTGTATGTACTGATTGTAGTAAATCCAATTCTCAGCTTCAAATAGTAGTTTCTGGTGAAAGCTATTTCCTTCTAAACTAACATTCATTAACACTGTTCTGCAGTCCTCAACTACTCATTGAGAGGATCAAATTCCTGAATAAGCTGGCCACTCAATTAAATTTTCTATAAAAGTTTTCCGTTGTGACACGGAAATTAAGCATACAATTCTATGGTTAATTCTTGTGTCACAACGGAACTTGGTTCACATCTTCAGTTTGTATGGCCAACTACCGACTGACCATGCTAACTACTGGCAAGAATTTGGTCCTCACCCCTATGAGTTCATCTTGTCTAACTGAAGAGTTCTGGCCACCTTCCATTTCCATCATCAGACCAGCTTTACGGTACCATACTGTGTTGTCATCCGACTTACACTATCATACAACATTGCAATTGGATTGGACTTTGGGAAGATGGTCCACCAATGATTTGACTTGTGAGATTTGACCCGAACAAACAAAGTGCAATTTAAATAAAATATTTTGATCACAAAACAAGAGAAATCAAAAGATTTTTCATTATAGCCTATGGTCCTCCCAGAATTAAAGAGGAATCCAACAATACTAACGGTTTAGGCTGCAAGGCGTGCCAAAGAATAAGACATACATACATACGCTAGAGAAACATAACCCGACTCCTTCGGCATCCATGTAAAAACATGATACTTCAAAACAAATATTCTATACAGCCAGGTACTGTCAAATTTGAATTCTTATGTTTTAATGTTAACTTAATTGGTATACTTCCCATAACTTTCATACAAACAATGGAACTCTGGGAAAATATGAACATGACGTTTTAACATACTGTTTATTGGGACGGCCGGTTAGCCTGGTGTGTAGTGACGCTGCCTACGAAGCTGAAGGTCCCGGGTTCGAATCCCGGTGAGGGCAAATGTTTGTGTGATGAGCATGAATATTTGTTTCTGAGTCTTGGATGTTTTCTGTCTTCTAAATATATCGTCGTCTCGCTTAGTACCCGTAACACAAGCCTTATTGAGCTTACTATGGGGCTAGCTCGATTTGTGTAAGATTGTCCCCTAATATTTATTTATGGAAGAAAAAAAATTACATAGTAATCATTCATCGTAATCAATTTCTTTTCTTCTAGTAGGATCAATAGTATCAATCAACCGTTGTGAGTAAAAATAACTCGAAAAAATGTAATTAAAAAAAGTTTCCACTTTTTAAAAACACTCAGTTTACACTATTTTGTGTACAAATGATGGTTATTCCATCTTTTAACATGAGTACTCACAATTCTTTATCTATAGTAATCGATACTAATATTATAAATGCGATAGTATGTCTACTCTCTGTCTGTCTGTCTATCTGTGTATTACTTCTTCACACCTGCTGAACCGATTTAGAAATTCGGTTTATAGATAGTTTAAGTCACAGGGAAGAACATAGGATAGATTTCATCCCGGAAATCATCCCCTAAGGGCCTAAGGGGGTGAAAATTTGTATGGAGCGACAATATGAACTAGTTCCACGCAGATAGAGTCGCGTGCAGAACCTAGTTAAATATTAAAAGCCAAATTGTATCTAAGTTACTATCACTTTTATGTTAACTATATTTTATTCCTACATATCAGGAAGATATAAATCTAATCTGATAATTATGCTGTAATTTATTAGGGCAATAACTCTGCCTATTTATAAATTCCTTTGATGTTACTGCTTTAAAGTGACTGAGTATGGGTTAAATAACTGGTCAGTAATTATAAATAGGTATACTTAATTCCTACTAAAACGTCTACACTAATATTATAAAGAGGGTGAGTGACTTTGCAAGTTTGTAACATAAATGGGGTGTGAACCGATCAAGGGCATAACGGGTATCGTGTTCTGATAAGAAAAAACTAAGTTTTTTTTTGACGCAATTTTATTTTACATTGTTATGGTGCAAGTCGCCCCAGTCGGCCAAATATACATACAAATGTAAAAAAAAAGTTTTTTTTTTAGTCTTAGTTTTTTCTTATCAGAACACGATGCCTGTTATGCCCTTGATCGGTTCACACCCCATTTATCGGGTATCTCGAAAACTACTACATACTAATCGATAAAAAAAAACATATTTTTGAATTTCGTAGACATTATTCGTCATTTTTTAGAGTTTCATAGTCAACAAAGAAACCTTATAGTTTCGCCATGTTCGTCTGTCCGTCTGCGGCTTTTTTTAGGTTGGTGAGGTAACCTAAAGTGGTAATGGTTTTTTTTTTTGTTAAACCCATAGTGTATAGTGTGGTGTATCGTTGGATAGCTTGTTCAAAAATATTATGGGTGTCTTAAAACCATTTTTCAACTCCCTGATTCGTTTGCGAGATATTGTGCTTTCACGCCCTAATAATGACTAATAACTGGAGATGTGAAAAAAATCGTGGCAGTAGTACATATTAACCACCCACCTTAAACTTATAACACCCCTCTCTTTGCGTCGGGGGTTAAAAAATTAGGCGACACAACCGGGGACCGAAGAGCTGGCAGCTTCCTGGCTCAACGCATTAGTATTGCGATACAGCGGAGAAATGCTGCCAGCATCTTCGGCACCATGCCACGGGGAGACCCCTTATTAACCCCCGACGCAAAGAGAGATCTGTCTGTGGTATCGTAGCTCCCAAACGGATGGACCGATTTAAATGCGGTTTTTTTGTGTCATAGATAATTTTATCCCGAGTGTTCTTAGCCATATTTCATGAAAATCTGTTCAGCTGTTTTTGAGATATTTTACTTTGAAATGAAAATGTCGGGGGTTTTTCAACTTTTCCAAGTTGTAGTTATTTTAGTTATAAGTAGAATTTTTATTCAAGTTTTAGTGATAAGTCGGCGCCTAATTTATTTTGTAATTGTATGAATAGTATTTCGTTTATTATTGAATAAAATCTTTCAAATAGTTGAAAGAAAGATACATTTATTCACTAGCACACAGGACATGCATATTAAACAATAAAATAAACACAAAACAAGTGTGTAATATACGTATTACTTTCCATTTTTACAAGCTTCTATTTCACTTTCACTATTTGTATGTAACTTATGTACGTATTTACCGTCCTTTAAAGGTATGTATGGAAGCATGCATGCATGAAAAAAATTACAAAATGGAAGGTCAGCTAGTTGCTTATAAAATAACCTGGCTTGCGCCCGCGACTTCGTCTGCGTAGGGTAAAACCCGGATAGATGCCCCACTCTTTGAAATTACTTTATATTTCCTTGCACAAAAAGCAAGATTCTTTATTTGTAAGACGGGTAGGTACTTTGGTTTATTATCTTCAAATGTATGAAAGAAATAAAAAATATCTTTAGTATTTCCAGCGATTTTTGCGGACCTCTAAATTTTGGGACAACTATACCATATAGGGGGGGATAGTAGTCTAATCCATGTAAATTACGTTTAGGATAGATGCCCCGTCGAGAAAGAGGACATTGATCCCGCAGAAACTTTGATTCCACCTAGCCGTCCCATGCAATCGCACAGAGACATGCAAACACGGTCAACTTAGTTGTAGTCGCAGAGTCTCTCGACAGATAAATAAATTATAAGTGTTTCATTCGTGAAACTAGAGTTATTGCAAAATTCAGCCGTTTAAGCGTGATTGAATAACAAACATCCAAACTTTCGCATTTATAATATTAGAACTTAGGATAGGTTTTTATTCCGTATTTTGGGGCTTTTTAACCCTTTTCTTGACATTGTATCATATCATATCATATATGATACACAATTTTTGATGTTCTTTTTGTATTTTTGTAACAGACAATTTTTTTGGCTCTACAAGGCGCAAACGAGGCTCGAACTCACACTTTTTTTTGTTATTTGCCAAGAAAAGGTTTAAGGATAGGATTCATAAATTTATTATTCTTGGTCGTCATACTATTGACAGAACAGGGCTGTTATTTGGAACGCGGAAAGGCGCCTCAACCTCACCTGTCTCTCCTAACGAATCTGGACCTCTGATTACGCTCAGTTACTAAGAATCGCGGCGTCAAGATATATTTGTGGGTGGAGTGAGGTAAGGTTAAAACAAGTTATAGAATAGCGGGCAGTTGTGCTAGTTATGTTGGTGGTGACTTGTTTCACCGGACGCCGCCATTCAACCCTCACGGCTGCCTTCTACACTCGTGTGGGGCGCCATTAAAAGCCATTTTTTTTTATACAACGACGGTGGCATACAAGCGGTACGGCCCGCCTGATGGTAAGCTGACACCGCAGCCTATAGACGCATGCAACTCCAAATGAGTAACATGGGCGTTGCCGACCCTTGATATGTTTGAGGATTCGCCGTGTCGACGGCTGAAGGAACAAATTCCCTCGCTCTCAACACAACGCATCCTCGGCAGCTCTGGCGACCTTGCTCACCTCCAGGAACGCAACACTACTACAGAGCAAGTAGTAGTGTTATTATGGCAAATGTTAAGTAGGTTTAAAACAATGAACTGGATAATGACATGTAAAATACCATTTTATAAATAAACAATTGAATTGAATTGAATATTATACTTCTACAGGCCGCATGAATGTGTATACGATAAGAATTTTATTGTACCATTTGCCATTTAGCAGGAAATTCACTGAAAAAACTTGCTTAATCAGAAGTTATTGTTATTACTATTATTTAGCTGGCCAGGAGGGATACAATAGAAAAACGGGTAAAGTCATATAGTAAGAGCAATTAATGGAATTTAATAGTAAAATCGCTTTAACATTCATAGAAACACGTGGAAGGAAAAGATGGAGGCAAATGTAGTGGGATTAACTGGAATCAAAATCTCTTATTTTCATAAAACATGTACAGTTAAGTCAGTATGCACCCATATTTCTACACTTGACTGTAAAATTCGCTTAAAGTGAAATTTAATTTAATGTGCTTTCTCGTAACGAAAACAAAGTTCGTTCGTGTGTCTCCCACTCTGTCGCTCGAATAGCAAGTGCGACAGAGACGGACACGGACGAATTACGTTTTGTGTGAGCAGCTCTGCCTACTGCTTCTGAGAATGTAGGAGTGATTGTTTGCCCGACTAGCCCAAAGGCCTATGTTTTTAACCCCCGACGCAAAGAAAGGGGTGTTCTAAGTTTAACGTGTCTGTGGTACCGATTTTCGTTTAGTTTTTTTTGGGTCATAGTTAATTTTATCCCGAGTGTTCTTAGCCATGTTTCATGAAAATCTGTTCAGCCGTTTTTGAGATATTGGACTTTGAAATGAAAATGTCAGCGGGGTTATTCAACTTTTCTAAGTTTTAGTTATTAAGAGTCTGCAGTAAGCTCGATTCTCCATACAAATGTAGTTACGCTCTCATTTTAAAACTACGTGTTGGATGGTAACGAAACTTTGCATATAGAATGACATGAGGTATATCTATGTCTGTAACTAGTTTATGTAGCTTCAGATACCATATTAAAAAAATACAGCGAATTTAAGTTCTTCCTGCAGAATTTTTTTTTTTTTTGTATGGGAAGGTGAAATTCGGCCGATCTTACTGCGGACTCTTAAGTAGGGTTGGGGGCGGGGTGTCAAAACGTTGCCAGGCAGCCGTTTAGTTCGAACATGCGCATACCGGGTTTTAGGCACGTGTTTGGGTCGAAATTTGTAAGGAGCTCGCATTCAATGGTTTTTAGGTTCGCAGCCTTTTTTTTTAAAAAAAATTGTTACTTTTCTGTAGTCGGGTTACCTACAGTTTTTTGAACGGTTTATGCTTGTTTTATGTATCCATACTAATATTATAAATGCGAAAGTGTGTCTGTCTGTTACCTCTTCACGCTTAAACCGCTGAACCGATTGAGATGAAATTTGGTATGGAGATAGTTTGAATCCCGGGGAAGGATATAGAATAGTTTTTATCCCGGAAATCACCCCCCAAGGGGAAAAAGTGGGGGGTAAAAGTTTGTATGGGGATACGATATAAACGAGTTCCACGCGGACGGAGTCGCGGGCAGAAGCTAGTACCTACATACGCCCATTTTTCTAAACTATTTTTCTTTTTTCACAGGTAACCATTCTGAAGATGTGACAAGTGCCTTTGCGCCAGTGTTAATCAGTGCAACCAGTGTCGGTGAACTGTTGGATACAGTGCAGTGTCAGTGTGCTGTGCGAGTGAGATGATAGCTTTGGAGACTTGGACAGTTTGTGTAACGAGAGAGCTGGTCATCTCCGATTGATTAGGATAACAAAGTTGGTATAATAGTATTTTTTTTTTTTACTAACTGCTCCCGCGGCTCCGCTTGCGTATAAGAGCCTGTCCACATCAGCCCGTAACTGTCGGAAATGAAATGAAATGAAATACATTTATTTGCTAGAATGCAGGTACATACACCATACTGAGATCCATATACATTCAGCCACCTAGTGGTATACATGCATGACATTATTAAGAATTTATGCGAGAAATAAGCATATATATGCACTGTCAATAAAAAGAAAACATAATTTACGTCAGTTACTTTTTTTTTTTAATTTACTTAAAACAAATTTACTTATGTTTTTGAATAACGTTAAGAAACGGAATAATATTCCAAATTCGGATCCGACAACGACACTTTTTGTTTGGAGTAAGAATGTTCCGATTTCCGATATCGGACTGGGCGGTGTGAACAGTAAATCGTCTGTTAGACGGTCGCCAACAAGCCCCTCCGACCGAGCGACCTTGGTCCGGACCGACCACCGTGTAGTCGGTGCTTGCAGGATTTCGTACAGCCAAGTGTAAAAATATGGGTGCATCCAACTTACTCATATCATAAATATGTCCCATAACTGTTATGTCAGCGGATTAAGGTTTTGGTACTTATTTATGAGAGGATGTTATCGATACATATTTTTGCACTTGACTGTACGTACACGGTCGGTCCGGACCAAGTTCGCTCGGTCGGAGGGGGTTGTTGGCGACCGTCTAGCAGACGTCTTACTTTCCCTCCGATATCATTACTGGATCCGACACCGTCAGTTCCGGATTGGTGTGAACAGGTTCTTAAACAGAACGCAGGCAGAGCTACGGGATAAAATATATGGGTCTTCCATCTCGCAGGTCCATTTTAGAATTATTGTAATCAGATAAGTAGTTCCAGAGCTTACCCCCTACATACAAATTTAAAACCCTAACCCTCGCGATTAGTGAAAATAAAATGCCGCTTTTCAATCAGCATTGGGTACGAAAACGACTGTCGTTTGTCTGTAACCCCAGTACCCCCTAAGGCCCT
Source organism: Epinotia bilunana (assembly GCA_947049275.1). Classification (NCBI taxonomy): domain Eukaryota; kingdom Metazoa; phylum Arthropoda; class Insecta; order Lepidoptera; family Tortricidae; genus Epinotia; species Epinotia bilunana. The sequence continues at coordinate 982,391 of OX346278.1, forward strand.
AAGACCCCTTCAGATCGACCGCGGGACCTGGACGGAACTGTTTGTGCGTGGCCCGGCGCGAAACTGAATGCACGGAACGTTATGATATGAACTACATTTGTCGCATTGAGCACGGTTACTGCTCCGTGTCGCTTCCGATCTGACGGGGCCTTAACACGTTCACTGTCCCCATACAAAATGTCACGCGTCGTAGTGTGCTTCCAGTTCGGACCTGTGAATACATTGTGGAAGCGCGGACTCCTGAAAAGCAGTTGCATGCCCCATCAGTGGGGGCACTCGGACAGGGCGCGTGTTAATACGTACGAAGAGGCTATAAATTACGCTGAAGGGACATATGTCAATTACGTTGTAACTGTAATTAACATAGTGAAAAGATAGAATAGAGCGACACATTATGTGAAAAAGATGTAAGCATAGTCAATACCACATCAGTGGAAAGGAGATACTATGTCAATTCGTCACCTTTCAATATAGGCCTTTTTAACCGACTCCAAAAAAGGAGGAGGTTTCTCAATTCGACCGTATATATATATATATATATATTTTTTACGTATGTCCGCGGATAACTTCGTCGTTTATGAACCGATTTTGATTTTTCTTTTTTTGTTGGAAAGGGAGTATCCCAAGGTTGGTCCCATGGTACGGAAACCAGGATCTGATGGTGGAATCTTGAAGAAATTGAGGGAAACTCTCGAAAAAATTGTCTTTCCGACTAGTGTGTTCCTTAATATTATTCAATATAAAGAATTTTAAAGCCCTATTATTTTCCCTAATAATCAACGCATTTGCTCTCGGAAATCAGTTCATGTGGTAAATTGGAAAATAAATGTGGAAATGTTCTCGTGGCTTGGCGGAGTACTAAATTGAAGTCGGTTAAAACTTTGTTTTTAAAGTAAATTATTTTGTTTTTGCTTGTCACCACAGCTTATTTTTTATGTCAAATTACCTGTCAAAATATTCTACACTCAGTAGCAAAAGTAGCTAATCGGATCAAGTGCTGAAACGTACACACGAATCTAATGTCAAGAGGAAAAGGACTATCCAGATCATGTAGAGTGTGTAATCTTGGCGAGCTGCGTCTGCTGCTGACTCTACTGAAACCGAAGTCACGTATATAATGCGACTAAAGTATATATAGACAGATGTCGAGGATGTATTAGTCTTCTGATCCTTCCCAATTTAGTCAGGTTAATTTACCATTACCTCTATCCCTTTAGGGCATTCGCTAGGACTCCTATTAAATCCCCTATCTACGGTACCCAAGCAATTTGTGAAGCAATATATCCGTTCCCCAGATGGCCCACTACCCGCAACCGACCTCGCTAGAGGCGGCGCTACCGCTCATGGTGCGGCCGGACCTGCGGCTGCGCCAGCAGCTCGGCGAGCACCTGCCCGCGCTTGTGCGCCGCGAGCCCGAGATCGAGCAGGACATCGCCGCGCAGCTGCTCGACGCGCTTGTTCACTGGCTCGATGGCGGCAACTTCAAGGTGTGTACTTGTGTGGATCTCTGCAGGTGATGGCGGTGGAAATCGAGCGAGTTGTCGTCGCGCATGCTTGACGCGCTTGTTCACTGGCTCGAAGGCGGCAACTTCAAGGTAACCGTGATTTCGTCGCGCCTCTAAGCTACAAGTACCTGGTACCTATCGGCCCCGGCCGGTATGTTAGCGCTGCTCCTATGGCCATCCCTTTCTATCGCAGCGCGTTGCATGCGTTAGAAAGTGATGAAAGTGACTTTGGCTACTCTGGCTGCTACTAACTATATGACGCTGACTGTACATGCTAAATAATGGTGAAAGTTTTTTTTTTAAACAATTTATTGAATGTGAAAAAAGTACATACAAACCATTCCCACAACGCAGGTTTCGTCAATACATCCAAACAGCAAACATCTGCAACATGCTTCTTCAATCATCAACAAAATATAAATCCACCGCAGTTTTTTTAAATCGGTATGTGGTTCCAGAAATTCACTCCTTACATTCAAATGCACGACACAAAAAGAGGGGTGTTATAAGTTTGACATTTCTGTGGCATCGTGGCTCCTAAACGAATGGACCGATTTTAATGCGATTGCGGAATAAAAAAGCCGACTTGATGGAGATGGTTCTTAGTTACGCTTCAACAAAATCTGTTCAGCCGGTTTTGCGATATTGAACTTTGAAATGTAAATGTCGGGGGGTTTCCAACTTTTCTAAGTTGTTAATTATTGACATTACTATAAACAAGCCTTATTTTCATTTCACCTGTAACTAAATATTCTAAATAATCACACAAATATTTGCCCTTACCGGGATTCGAACCCAGGACCTTCAGCTTCGTAGGCAGCGTCACTACCCACTAGGCTAACCGGTCGTCAAAAGGCATTAAGTTCGCCTTTTGTACTTGTGTTTTACAAGCTTTTATTTACTTTCACCTGTCCCGTTGTCTGTCTGTCTGTAATCAAATCTTGCAAGTTAAATTAGACCCACTTAAGCTGATCTGATGATGGAGACAGAAGGTGGCCATGGGAATTCAGTACTTAACCGACGTAACCCCGTTGAGTTTGGGCTCGTTAGAATCGTCTCAATGAGTAGTTTACTATGGTACATACAGAAAAGTACAGTCGGCAATAAAAGCTTGTACCAAAATTTTTTTTTTTTTTATAGAAACTTACTATTACTGTGCAATATAGTTTAAATAAATAAATGTAATCAAATGTAACTCGATGATGTCTGACGATGGATCCAGTTTGCGTAATGGATAATCATAATATCAGCGATCATGTCGATCGGTATGAGTTGAGAAAATGATCGGGGCTACGTCACATATCATGCACAGTCTGATTGCGCGTCGCGGACCATTGCTGCGCGGGCGCTTATTCCGATACCCGGCGCCAAGCATCGATACATTCTTTTGGCTATGCCTTGATTTGAGTCGAACACGCCCCCTAGACAGAGACACACTGATGCCTTGCGCGCACGAGGAAAAGCGATGTAACACTCTTCGGGAATGGCTTTTTTGGACAAATTTCGATAAATACCTAACTTAGAGACGTTTTATTTAAATTTCATGAAGTGAGATTTTAGATGAGATACGATACTATAGTATTAACTTGATTGTGTCGTAAAATAATGTATCGTTTGAGTAGGCTCAGTAAAAAAGGAACATACAGACCTAACTTTGGATTTTTTTTTATATCGAGGAAATTTTATGCAATCATTTATCGATAAACTCAGATAAACAATCATATAGTCAAGAATCATATATCTGAAAATCAGACCTTATTGTTTCTTAATCTAGTCAGAACGGCGTTTCAAAGCACGCGATAATTTCCAATGGACAGCCTTACGCAGTAACATCTAGTAACGAATTTTTTTTAGAGCTACTGTAGCCGAGTGGTAAGGTACTTACGTGACTTTCAATCTGGATGTTGTATGTTCGAAGCCTGACTCGTGCCACTAGATTAAAAAAAAAACTTATTAAACAGTGACTTTTTGCTAAAGGAACGTCGTGAGGGCTTCCTCACCGTGTAATTGCAACAAGATCTACTTTTCTGGCTCTGGTCCGGTGGCAGTCGCTATCGTAAAATGATGTCTGCTAACGAAAAATTACAATTAACAAAATGTGGGGATCTTTTTAGAAATATTTATTGCGCCGAGCCAGCTTCTAACCAGCGACCATTAGGATTTTCGTTAGCAGACGTTACTGCTAATACAAAATTAAACTATGTGGGGTGGCAGTTACTGACGAATCGACGCTATGGTAGTGTGCGAGGGCCGAGGTTAGCCGTAGCGGCAATAGGCTCGGCCTGATCAATTCAAAATTAAAAAAATGTGTTTTTTTTAATACGTAAAGCACGCAAAGTATGGTCAAAGGGATGGAGCCTCCCTGTAAGCAAAAAAAATGCTTGTTTTGGGAGACACCGCTATTCCTTGCATGTTGGCGCTTCAGTTAACCATGTCGCTAACAAATTATTGTAATTATTGATCGGAATAGTTCCCCTTTAGCTCGTGTAGATCAGTGCGTCTCTAGCTCTGTTAACGTACCATTGTTGTAGTGTAGTGTCTTTGTGCGTTGTCAATATGGGACTAAGGATTGGGAAAATTTGACAGGTAACTGTCTATTAAGATCACAAAAAAATACATATTTATACAGCTTTATACATTTATGGTGTCTTTAATATAAGGCGGTTAATAATTTTTTTCTTGTTGTTATTCTCTCTCGGCAAGCCAAGAGACAACTGTGACAGAGTTTCTTAGAAAAAATACTATACATTGGACTCCTATCATGCTAAGGAGATACCCCGCCATGGAATGGGTTTACCAACTCAACAGAAACACGTGTTTACTGGATAGGGGACCCAGGAGACGTGACCATGGCAACGGGCAACATTAACTAGTTGATTGGCCCAGGGGACAATCTTACACGAATTGAACTATCTCCTTGTCTTGTCTTGTCTTGTCTTGAACTATGTCCTTTTTAACCCTGCAACTCCCCGCTATCTCAAAGAGCGTTCTAGTTATTTTAATTCTGTTAGATCTTCTAACAATTTGCTATTAACTGTGCCTTTGTCATCTTCCAAATTTTACAGTAGTTCGTTCACTTTTAAGGCTATTCGACTGTGGAACTCTCTCCCTCTTCATATGAGACAAGCTAAATCTATCGGCAACTGCAAATCTCTTCTTAAAGAACATTATTTGTCTTTCCCCTAACCCAGATTGTCTTACTATTATTATTATTGGCTGACTGTTTATGTGTTATATATTTTTATTTGTGTTATTTGTATATATGTATGATTGTGTATGTATGTTTATATATAGAGCTATTTATGTACGTGTATTAATATAATTATTTTGATTTTTGGCTTATTATAATATCTGCACCACCTACTACATAATCTAGTTTTATCTCTTTCTCCGATACCCAAAGTTTGTCTGGAAGAGATCGCTCTTCAGCGATAAGACCGCCTGTTGTCTACCTCTACCTACATGTTATTGTATTGTTTCTCTTTCTAACTGCTCTGTTTGTGTGAGGTGTGCAATAAAGAGTATTTGTATTGTATTGTATTGTATCTCCATGTGAATACGGCTTATTGTGGTAAGGGAACTATGATTTGCGGGTTAGGGTCGTAAGGGCTAGGTTGTAGAATGACCATGTCCGCAAAACGTTGTAATTCTATAATACCTCAAGAAACACGATGACTTTTTTGAACAATCACCTGGTAAGCAGTCATGGTTGCACGATCGTTAATTAAAGCAGAATACCGCAGTTGCACAATGACTAGGCGGATTTCGGGTCATATTATGTACTAGCTTCCGCCCGCGACTTCGTCCGCGTGGACCCGGGACATAAACTATCCTATATTTTAATCCAGGCTATAAACTATCTTCGTGCAAAATTTCATTCAAATCGGTTCAGCCGTTTAAGCGTGATTGAGTAACAAACATCCAAACATCTAAACTTTCGCATTTATAATATTAGTAGGATGTTGTCTAGAAAGTACAACGTCTTGCATTAAAAATGTCTTGGTATAGTCCGTAAGTCCGCTCCCAATATGCCCACGTGTAATGACATCACGATACAATGCGTGGAACACACACACAAATTGAATTGAAGTATCGCACCTAAAATTGACCGAAAGTTTGGGAATACCCTGCACTTCCGGTCAAAGTTTTAAGGGTATTTACTATTTACGTCATGTGACATCAGTACGACACACGTGGCATCATTTAGTCAGGTCTAAAATGGCCGGAAGTACTTCACAGACTGCGCCAGAGATGGCCACTGGATACCTTTTCCTACGTCATGTGACATCATAACGAAAATGTATAATATTGGTGTATAAAGAAGAAAGAAAGAAAGAAAAATATTTATTTGGTGTGGTATCATGTTACATGTGTGTCTTACAATTGGAATTCACCAAAATGGATGCCACTCAGCATAGGCCACCAGCAAATACATGCTAAAGGCACTGGTTTTCAGGGCACCCAGAGAGATATACAGATAAAGATCTTACTATATAACTTATAATTATAACTTAAACGTAACAGAACTTAATAAATGAGAAGGAGAGGTCAATGGTCAATCAAGTGTTTACAAATCAGGTCTAAGGTAAGTAATGTAGGTATGATGAAATGCAGGTGTAGGTATGATTTCATTTACAAATATTGAAATAAAGAGCTGTGTGGATTGTCCGCTTATGCATTAGATATTATCATCTGGCTGCTAAAGCTGTCTTATCTTATATCTGGGTATCAAAAAACCTACTCGTACATAAAACCTTTTTCTCAAACATGCAATGATATATTGACGTTATATTCTTCATAATGGGCTTCGAAGTGTCACGTTTCGGGCGGAGCGAGACGAGAAATCCGTAATGGCATTTCATACAAAATTGGATTGGAGGCCTGCAAGATGGTCTTTTTTAATTTCCATTCAACAATTTGTGGCACAGGATCACGGCGTTCAGCCATGAAAATTAAAGTTTGATTTCTTGGAGTTTTTTTAATTTATTTCATTGCATGTTTAAGAAAAGCACTATACATACCTCGGCGTGAAAGGGGTGGTCAGCCTCATAACTATCCGACCTCGCTACGCTCGGCCGTCTATATGTACTACTCGGACGGCAACCCCTTACTTCCCGGCCTCTGTAGTAATGTACTATTGTGTGTTTGTTATAAACCCTTATATGTTTCGGCAGGTGGCCCAAAACGGGCTAGAGACGATCGCGGCGCTCGCCGAGCGGCTCGGGAGCGACTTCTCACATTACGTGCCGACAGTGCTCCCGCACGTCATCGACAGGTACTAATTAATGATCTTTAAATTATAAATATTCGCTGTTTCCTGGCCGCGTAGCATGGTCGGCCTTATTACACGATAAGTGTCAAGATAGAGCGTCCGCCACTGGCTGACACCGTTCAATAGAACGAGACGGACTCTATCTTGTCATTTATCGCGTGATAAGGCCGACCATGATACGGGGTCTGTACTACTGTTCTGTATTACTATTGTGTACTGTGTACAATAAAAATACGCTTTATTTATTTACAATAGTTTTGTTTTCCGAATATAAAAAATATATAATTACTGTTAAGGTGTGCAATAAAGAGTGTTTGTAATGTACAAAGGTAGGGTCATTTCATTATGCCAGTTACGCGACCAGCTGAAGGACAAGTTTAGGTTTCTTCAAGATGTAATTTTACAGATCCTATGCAAACAGTTAGCCCTATGCACAATTATTCCAGTAGTTAAAGAATAGGAATCGACCAAATAAACGAGAAAATATCCTTTCAGTTCATCGACTTATCTTAATGACCGAAAACAGGCACACAGGCATTAGAGAGAAACCAGCTGGTTCCGCGGGGAAAAATAAAGCTTTTGTCCATCCTGAATGTCCAATAGACACGGGTGAAAGATTTTTGAAATCGGTGGTTTAGTTCCTATAATTTCCGCCAGCATGCGAACTACAATGTCATTTTGAGAATTGAATACTAATTATTATAGTTAGTGAAACTTCTCGGTATTATTTGGCCTGACATTGAACTAGTACCGCTTGTGACTAAATGATTTTCCTTCTGCCCATTCATTGTTTTAAGTACTAGGCCGAAAACATCACTTTCCCGTCCGCTTAGCACGCAACCTTTGCGCGATGACATCACGAGCCCTCATTAGCGAGTTGACGGAGCGTTACATAATAGGGCGTCATGTTTTCTCTCTAGGGATATGTCTTATCATTATTAACACTGTGAAATGTAAGTTTGTAGCTTCGTAACTTTGTGTGTCTGTACACAGCGGTGTTAATATCTGACTTAACCCTTCTGCAATTGATAAATCGTGATTTGTCAAATCAAAATTTAGCTTTTCTCAAACATGCAAATATGGACGTTCTGTTCTTTATAATGGGCTTCGAAGTATCACGTTTCGGGCGCGGCGATACGAGAGATCTGTATCGGAATTTCATACAAAATTTGAGGCCTAGGTCTGCAAAGCGACCTTCTTTTGTTTAGATAACAATTCATGAGACGTCGTCACGTCGTTCAGCCACTAAAAGAAGTTTGCAACTATTTGCAGTGAAGAGGGATCGCAAGCCTCGAATCTAGCCGTCTATATCTGCTTGGCCGGCAATCCGCTTCCCGGCCTCCACAGTGATGCACTATTATTGACCAAACACCATCTCCCAGGCTGGCGGACACGAAGGAAGGCGTGCGTCACATGGCCCGCGTGTGCATCGCCGCGCTCGGGGAGAGCCGCGCCGCCTCCCCCCGCGCGCTCCTCGCGCGCCTCATGCCCGCCACGCAGCACAAGGCGCCGCACACGAGGGAGGAGGCCTTGAGGACTATACAGGCGTTGTTGGACACGTGAGTACCACATACGGCCACCCAGCTCTCTTAGTCGTCTGTCGTGCGGCTCAGTGCGGCTTGGGGTCGATAAACGCACTCGAGAGAAGAGGCTGCGAGGATCATCTAGGTGTTGTTGAACACGTGAATACAACAGTGTTGGCATAGAATACAAGATAGAAAGATATTAGGGCGGGTCAGGCTCGTAAAACCCACTTTCCCGAAATGTACACTTTCCGCAAAATTTACACTCCCAAAAGATACACTTTTCCAATTGGGGCACTTTCTCGAAAGGTGCACTATTTCAAAAAGTGCCCCTTTACATAAGGCAACCTTTCCCAAATGGTATACTTGCCAAATTGGGACACTCTCCAAACGTGAACTATTAGCCTGTCTTGCGAGGTTTTTTTTTATCGTGAAAGTGGGTTTTATAAGCCTGACCCATTACGGCCATCCTGCTAGACGTCTCTGCTCACAGTTTAGACGTCGCTGCTTTGAGCAATTAGCAATTATCTCATCCTTATTTAATTATCCGCTCCAGCCACCCAACAGAATGCGTTTCATACGATCGAGGAGAATGAGTTTTGTGAGGACCGTTCAGGCGTTGTTGGACACGTGAATACAGAAAAGTATTGGTATATAACTATAACTTAGAAAATTTGAAAAACCCCCGACGTTTTCATTTCAAAGTCCAATATCTCAAAAACGGCTAAACCGATTTTCATGAAACATGGCTAAGAACACTCGGGCTCACATCAGCTTTGAATAAAAAAAACCGGTCCATCCGTTTGGGAACTATGATACCACAGACAGATACACAGATACACAGACACATTAAACTTATAACACCCCTCTCTGCGTCGGGGGTTAAAAGTACAAGATAGATAAAAAGGCCATCCTGCTATTTTAGTCGTCCCAGCTTGGAGAGGGGTTTCTCATTGCGGGTTGTTGACAATTATCGCTCCGGCCACGCAAAATTGGTCTCTTTACAAATGATATAATGAAATTATAGAGTCTGTATTTAAGAGTCCGCAGTAAGCTCGATTCTCCATACAAACGTAGTTGCGCTCTCATTTTAAAACTACGTGTTGGATTGTAACTAAACTTTGCATATACAATGACATGAGGTATACCTATGTCTGTAATTAGTTTATAGTAATATATATATAATAGTTAAAAAAAAGTACAGTGAATTGAAGTTTTTCATACAAAACTTGTTTTTGCTGTATTTCGTTTTTTTTATACACTGGAACCATATAAACTAATTACAGACATAGATATACCTCATGTCCATGTATATGCAAAGTTTCGCCACAATCCAACACGTAGTTTTAAAATGAGAGCGTAACTACGTTTGTATGGGAATGTGAAATTCGGCCGAGCTTACTGCGGACGCTTAATTCATAATTTTGCTGATGTTTTGCTTCATTACAGACTTTTATGTTCTAATGTATTTGTCTTTTCAGTCACGGTGCGCAAGAGTTGCAGCTGCGCGCGGCCGTGCCCAACCTGGCCGGTCTCATGGGCGACCCCAGCAGCGCCGTCAGGGACGCCGCCATGCAACTATTAGTCGACATGTACAGACATGTTGGTGAGTGTTGTAAAAACGAAATCCTATTTTCCTTTCAATCTTGGCCAGCCCCATAACTCGACTGTCCGTCACTTTATGATTACTGCTGTCCAAAAACTGACAGGTAGTTTATCTCGCGCGCGAGTAGAGTAGAGTCAAGTTGTGGTAGCAGGGCTGGTTATAAAGAGATCTTTATTTTCACCATACCACTCTATTTTGTTCTAATTTACACTCTATTTTGTTTAACGTTGGGATCTCCTTTTAACCCCCGTAGGAAAAAGAGGGGTGTTATAAATTTGACGTGTCTGTGTATCCGTGTCTGTCTGTTGTATCCTAGCTCCCAAACGGATGGACCGATTTGAATGCGGTTTTTTTTATTCGAAAGCTGATGTGAGCCCGAGTGTTCTTAGCCATGTTTCATGAAAATCGGTACACATAGGAATGTGAATGGACCGATTTTAATGCGACTTTTTGTCCGAAAGCTGACTCGGTCAAGATGGTTCTTAGCTACGTTTCAACAAAATCGGTTTAGCCGGTTTTGAGATATTGAACTTTTAAATGAAAGGTTTATTATAACTTTTGACTTTTTGTAAGTTCTGACGACCGGTTTAGCCTAGGTCCTGGGTTCGAATCCCGGTACGGGCAAGTATTTGTGTGATGAGCATGAGTATTTGTTTATGAGTCTTGGATGTTTTCTATGTATTTAAGTATTTAATATCTATTAAATATATCGTCGTCTAGTACCCATAACACAAGCCTTATTGAGCTTACTATCAGACTAGTTCGATTTGTGTAAGGTTGTCCTCAAATATTTATTTATTTATTTAATTATGATTATTTTTAAAAGTGTTGTAAACTGCGTTTCGGTTTCGTAATTTTTCGGTTTCGGACTTTATTTTGAATTTTGTCACACTATCCTACTAATATTATAAATGCGAAAGTTTGTATGTTTGTCACTAAATCACGCAAAAACGGCTGATTGGATTAGGATGAATTTTAGTATATAAATAGAGTATCGCCTGGAATACTTTTTATCCCAGTAAAAGTTCAACAAAAGGATGTCAAGGCGAACGAAGTCGCGGGGAAAAGCTAGTGATACATAAATCAGAGAGATAATTTGTAATTATTATCATCGATAATTATCCTTTCGGACCCTGCTGCCTATCGAACTAAATCCGAAGAGAATCCGCGTCCACTATACCTTTGTCTCTTTTTAACCCATAAATAAAGACGCGGATTATTGGGCCGATCAATAGGCTATTCTACGGTTTTTTTTTAATATATTTTAAAATGTTCGTATAGATTCGAGTCAACTGGTATTTTTATTTCCTAAAATTAATATCGCTTTAAGCAAATAAATAATGGTTGAAATTTGAACATTATATATTCGGGCCAAAAAGGCAGCCGCCATTATCGTGACGTCATAACAGCAATAACAAACCACAGACTACTAAGAAGATACTATGTGCAGGAACATAGAAACGTCAAATGTGTATGTACTTCTAATGTATGCCTTCTGATAGTTCTGAATTTTCATGGATATTGTAACTAAAAATGAACTTGCATACTCGTTATCGGGAATATACAATATTACCTATATTGTTCTAATATAGTATCATAAAATGAAACAGAATATACTTACAAAGCTGTTTTGATTTTCTGCATTCAGCAGAAAAGAAATCTGAAAAGAACTTTGCAATCATTAGGTACTGCGTCTATTTTCGGTAGATTTGTAATCAGCTTTTACAAATCCAACCTCCATCGTAGATGGTGTAAAATAGCGTACCTAAGTCCAAATAAATACAATTTGAATACACAATATAAATATTTTTTAACTTTTTGTTGTTGTTTACACCGAAAACTTGTTTTTGTATTTGCAATTCTGACGTCACTCACAGAAGACAAAATGGCGGTCAGCGTTTTCGGTCACGGGACATACAGATAATAAAACTGCGATTTTAATTTTGAAAGTAAAAATATTTCTTATGGTTTTATAACAAATTAGTATTATATTCGTATTTGCTAAAGTCAAAACTATATAAATAACATACTTTCATAATTGAATTGTGATAGACGAAAATAGCATATTATGGAAAAAGCGACTGAACCGTTTATGTCGATTTTTAGGGTTCCGTAGTCAACAAGGAACCCTTATAGTTTTGCCATGTCCGTCTGTCCGTCCGTCCGTCCGTCCGTCCGTCCGTCCTCGGCTTAGCTCAGTAACCATTACTACTAGAAAACTGTAATTCGGCATGAGTATATAAATCAATCACGCCGACAAACAGTACAGTACAATAATACATTTTTTTAGGGTACCTCCCCTACAGCTAAAGCGGGGATGTCATTTTTTTCTCATTAAATATTATGGGTTTCCTAAAACCATTTTTCAAATCAGTGATTAGTTTGAGACATTGGGCTTTAAAGCCCTAATTTTTGTTCGAGTGTCCACACCGGAACAAGGAACAACCAACCATTATGTATGAGCCAGTTAGCCCAGACACGTTGTTGTGTTGGAGTGCGTTGAGAGAACGGAGAAGTTAAGGTATTGTTATTAAACTGATTTATTACTTTTACGATACAAAATAGTTAGACTTATTGGCTGTTCCCTCAGTTGATGCTTATCGCACGACAGTTATGTTTGCACTAATATAATTTACTTCAGAATGTCATATTATAGCGTAAACAGAAAAATTTACAGTGGTGAGACTGTACATACTGGCAACCCCAAGAGAAGGGGAAAGAAAAGATAGTTTTCAAATAGAAGGGAAAGCCATTACAAAAAAAACTTAATAAAATTCAATTCAATCTAAGTTAAAAGTGACGTTGTCGTTGGCGGCTCGATGACGGCTCGGATGCTGTCCCAGGCTGCTCGTTGACCTAGCTGTAGCTCGTGGTAGGCTTCTCTCTTTTGGTGTAGGTTGAAGTTCAATATCCTCGTAGTGTGGCTTCACTGATTGCAGTGAACATTGTTTCTTTTTCTTCAGCTTACAAATATGGGGATACGTCTTCCCACTCCCCAAAGAAAGGCAGTGACGGCGGCCGCAGCAAGTAGAAAGTAGCAAATAGCATATTGATGGATATCGTGAGTAGTGAGAACGGTTGGGAAGTTTTGTTCCTTGTTCCGTTGGTTGTTCCCCCCCGCCGGCTAAATGGCTACTACTGGGGATGTGAAAAAATCGTGCTAGTAGTACATATAATGAATTTAAAAAGAAAATGTTCACGGACAAGTGGGCATAAGTAGTTACCGAGTAATGATCGACCAACTTAATGTGTACTTGGAAAGGCCAATTTTCGTACAAATTCGGCCGGAGCAACCGCGCCGCACGTCGATGTAACTAAGACAGACAGGCAACTACGGAACACGCACTTGGCCGATTTTTTAATCTGACATTATTAATATGAAAAATGCTTTTTCCACAGGTGAAAGACTGAGGTCTGACCTGAAGAAGAAGGAACTGGTGCCAGCGCAGAAGCTGATTTTACTCGAGCAGAAGTTCGACGAGGCTCGGGAAGCAGGGTTGTTATTACCAACAGGTAATATATTTCGAAGGTCAAGGTCACTGATAAAGAGAAGCTTTACAAATACAAATAATGTTTTGTCTGAATGTGAGTAATTATAAAGTTGATAATGGTTTAAGTGGTTCCATGGTTCGTCGCAATCAGCCATTATTTGGCGTACAATATTTAAAGATTCTTTCAGAATGTCAAAGCAAAAAAAACACAGAAAATGTGAAAATGAGATGAGGTTTATTGTATCATCAATATTATCATCATATCAGCGGAAAGACGTGCACTGCGGGACATAGGTCTCCCTCAAAGAGTTCAGTTCTGCGCCAGCCGCATCCAATGGACTTCCGTGGCCTTTACCAGATTATTCGTCCGCCTTATTCTATAATTGAAATGAAAAACTATACTTGCTTTACTTTTCGGTATTCTAAAATTGACGTCGGCGCTAGTTGTGCGAATGCGTATAAAGTCGTTTCCCTCTAACATCTTTATTTCCTCTGGGAGGTGGTTGTAAATACCGATGCACATATTAAACGTTTTTCTTGTAGATTTCATTTGATATGGTCGAGGGTTGTACAAAAGGTTCATTATTTGATTTACTGTCTTTCGGCACCAATGGAAAATCGTCAACACGAAATGACCACTTTGAAATTGGACGAAAAGCAATACCATCAAAAGTGTATTTGGTGAAAATGTGATTGTACAGACTGTGTGTGTATACTTTTTTGTGACAATTTTTTTCCTGAAACCATACAAAGAGTGTCTATCCTTACACCAAAATCCACTCGTAGCAGATTTGTTGGACCCGTCAGCGGTGGTCAAGCGACTTAAAAGGGACCACCCATTTGATTGGTAGAGGTGGCGCTGGCCACCCCACCAGAGCAAGCCATTTCCCTCGCAACAAATTCGCTTATGGTCTAACGACCGATTGCAAATTAACAATATATTAAAAAAAACCTGTTCAACATGAATCTAGCCCAAATTGAATTTTGTCCAGTATGAAATAGGCCCATATTTATACACGTGCAAAGTGAATGTTGTCTAATTTTGACGAAAGAAAATAAATCGGACGGAAATCGAGTATTTTGTACAAAAATCATATGTGACGTATTTCCGATTGGTCATATTTTTGGAGTGTATGTAAATACGTGCCATACATATGGACGTATTTCTTTCATCCTATATCGTATATCAATTTGACTTTAGGACATAAACACATTTTAGCATTATTCAGGCTGCCATTTCCTAATCGAGGATTTTCGAATTGACGTCGATTTGTCAATATTCCATTAGTGCTGAATGACAGTGAATCCATTATTTGCACCTGTGTTATAGCGAACGCGGGCGCGGACGAGGCGGACTTCGTGTCGCGCACGGCCGCGCGCCGCAACTTCGCCATCCCCACCTCTGCGCGCGCGCGCGACCGCGACCGCGACCGCGACCGCGACCGCGACCAGGACTCCGGCGCCTCCACTCCCGGTCAGTGCTCTACACTCTACACTCTACACCATCGCGACAATCCCCATTGCACACACACACACACACCGACACATTACTGCGTGCTGATCATTATATCAGCCGAAAGACGTCCACTGCTGGACATAGGCCTCCCCCAAAGAGTGCCACAATGACCGCTCCTGAGCCCGCACCCAGCGGAATTCCGCGACCTTTACCAGGTCATCAGTCGACCTTGCTGTTTTAAAATGAGAACCAAACTACGTTTGTATGGAGAGTCGAGCGTCCGTGGACTCTCAATAAACCGATTTGAATGCGGTATTTTATAATTTGAAACTTTATATTTTTTATTCACCTAACACTTGGTCAAGACTACAGATTATGTACAGTCGACGACAAAAACTCGTATTGCTTTCCAATGTGGTACAGAAAATTATAAATACGTCTTTTTGTAGTCAACTTTACTAAGCATAAATTCCTTCATAGTCACATTGAGCTCAAAACATGTACAAAATAATAAAAATAAAATAAAACAATTGATAACTTGATCATCTTTTTCATATAACGATTATTTTTTAAATTCATGGCAATAACAGCGTTTCACAAGCTTTTTGTGATTTGGACCTAGTTTTCATCATCATACTTGACGTTTTTTGACATAAACGTCAATTTTAATATTGAAGCAAAGATGACAGACACTGTGTTATATTGGATTATTTTGGTATGAAACACTAAAAAACCGTTGTTTTGTTTCAATAATTAATCTTTAAAATCTATTACAAACCATCTGACCATTTATAAGTCATATTAATAAGTCATAACTAGTTATAAGGTTTAACTTTTCTCCTAGCTAACGCATAACCTCTCTTTCTTAACATGTTCACCGGCCGATCATCGTAACTGACTGCTAATTCATGCAACGTGGGACTCTATTATATATACTATTTATATAATATTAAATTCATGCTTTACTTATTCTTCATTCCGCCTACTTATTCACATTTATCACAATCATTATATTACTTCTTATTAACTTAATGCATTATTTCCATTCTAATTTCATTATATTTCACGTGTTTATGTTTATTTATTTTAACTAAATGGCATCGAAAATATTGTTAAAAAAATACACCATTAAAAAATTGATTAATATCAATATTTATCGAAATTACATACTTCCAAATCTCTGTTTCTAACTTCTTATTCATATTTTACACATAATTATTTATTTTGTTATTGCAATTTAATTTTTATCTACCTACTATCACCTTTCTTTTTCTCAATATCTCCTTCTATTCATTCATCATCATATACATCAATTACAAACAAATTGGGTATAAAAACATCTTAAATTCAATAAATTTCACATATTTTTCGCAAATATATATAATTTACTACATCTATATCTCAACCCTACTACGTATGATTGCACGAATAGCGTGTGAAGTGCCAAAGAGGACGCTTCCAGGCTTGTATAGCCTACCGTCGGCGAGCAGGAAACCTCCGCCGCCTACGAAACTCAATAGTGCAACCAGCGGTAAGTTATAACTACCCCCTTACCTTATTCATAAAAATTAAACACCTGTTTTAATTAAAAGATTTGTTCCCAATTCTACAGATTCGTAGCTCTACAAATTCCCATTCTTAAAAAAAAACAGATGCTTAATTCTGCAGATCCCCAATTCTACAGATATTTAATTCTGCAGATTCCCAGTTCTACAGGTATCCAATCATATAGATGCTTCATTCTGCAGATTCCCCGTTCTACAAATTCCCAACTATACAGATTCGTAAAACTACAAATTCCCTATTCTACAGATGCTTAATTCTGCAGATTCCCAGTTATGCAAATTCCCAATTATACAGATTCGTAAAACTACGGATTCCCTATTCTACAGATTCTTCACTCTGGAGACTCCCTGTTATACAAGTTTCCAATTATACAGATTTGTAAAACTACAGATTCCCTATTCTACAGATTCTTCACTGCAGATTCCCCGTTATACAATTTCCCGATTATACAGATTTGTAAAACTACAGATTCCCTGTTCTACAAATTCTTCATTCTGCCCGTTATACAAATTCCCAATAATACAGATTTGTAAAACTACATAGATGAAATTCCCAATAAGACAGCTGTAGAATGTCTGATCGTCGATCGGGGACGTATTGAAACATGGATGGTTTATATAATTCGTTTTGCGGCCTCGGGCTATTATGAAAAGACGAATATAAACTTTCTTTACAGCTCTCTTAACATTTTTCCAATTTTAAACAAAAGAACAAGCACTTTCGGCGCTCTTAGCTCCCGTTGCACTATATACCAAAGATACAGCAAAAGTCAAAGCACGGATATTCCTCTCACCTGTAGAGATAAGAATGTGTTCAATAAGGAATCTGTAGAAACGACCATCTGTTGAGATTGGATTTCTAACTTTGGGAATCTGTAGACATGATAATTTGAAGAATTGAGAGTCTGTAGGATTGGGAATCTGTAGACGCTGTTGACTTGAGAATCTAACTTGGAACTAAAGGGAACTTGTGGCCGAATTCTATAACGACTACTACGCAGGTTATACTGACGTATCTGGAATTATACTACTTTGTCTCGTCAAATTACAATTTTTCCTATCCTTCTCCAGTGTCATCTGGCGCTTCAGGCGCGGGCGGCGAGGCCGGCGCGGTCTCGCACGAGGCCTTCGAGGCGGCCTTCGCGGCCTCCGCGCCCGCCGCCGTGTACGGCCCGCGCGGCCTCGACGACCTCTGCAGGCACGCTGCCGCCCTGCTCGGAGACAAGCAGGCAGAGTGGGAGAGGAGAGTCGACGCTGTGAGTATATACTGTCTCACATAATGTCGGCTTCTAATGGTAAAGAAGGTAGAATTTTTCAAATCGGTCCAGTAGTATCGGAGCCTATTAAATACAAACAAACACACAATCAAATCTTTTCTCTTTATTACAAGCTTTATATTAACTTGACTTGTTCGTATGTAAGTATGTAAGTAAGTTGTCCGTCAAAATTTGCAATCCATTTTTCAGTCACTTGCCGTTATCCGATTGAGTTGAAATTTTGGTTATTAGTATAGTTTGGATGACAATTCAATATTATGGTACCATCGAGCTGATCTGATGATGGAGACAGAAGGTGGCCATGGGAATTCAGTATTTAACCGACGTAACCCCGTGGAGTTTAGGCTCGTTAGAATCGTGTCAATGAGTAGTTGATGATGGTATACAGAAAAGTACAGTCGGCAATAAAAGCTTGTACCGAAAATGAAATTTTTAACAGAAACTTATAATATAGATGTCACGAATGGTGACGTACTCATCAACATTTTTGTTACAGCTAAAGAAAATTCGGTCCCTACTGACAGCCAATGCGCATACGCAGTACCCCACGGAGTTCGCAGCGCAGATAAAGGAGCTCTCCGTTCCATTTCTAGTCGTCATCAAAGATCTGAGGAGTCAGGTATGTACTGTTTAAAAATCTGGACTAGGTAGAGAGCGATCTTCTCTACCTATATTAATCTCCTGTTGTTTTTAACCGCCGATGAAAAATACTGTTATAAGATAACCCTTTAACGGGCATAAAGGCACAGTGCATGTTGTTACGGGAAAATAAATTACATTCAAACCATGCAACGTACAACATACCTAACAACATACTAAAAGATGGCGCTGGTATCCGAATGAACAGATAGAATAAATGGAACCCTTCGTATAGAAATAAAGTTCATTCATGGTGGGAATACAGTTCCCTCTGCGCTGCCTTATAAAGGGTTAAAAAAATATGTATTTGTGTGTCGGCTGTAGCATGTAGCTCCCAAATGGATGAACCGATTTAAATGCGGTTTTTACAAGCTTTATATTAACTTGACATGTTCGTATGTAAGTATAAAAGTATGTATGTAAGTAAGTTGTCCGTCAAACCTTGCAAGTTAAATTTGATCCACTTCCCGGTGACCGATTGAGCTGAAATTTTGGGTATAAGTATAGTTTGGATGACAATTCAATATTATGGTACCATCGAGCTGATCTGATGACGGAGACAGCAGGTGGCCATGGGAATTCAGTACTTAACCGACCTGACCCCGTTGAGTTTGGGCTCGTTAGAATAGTCTCAATGAGTAGTTGATGATGGTATACAGAAAAGTACAGTCGGCAATAAAAACTTGTACCAAAAATGATTTTTTGACAGAAACTTGTTTATTTTATGTTGACCAAGCTCCTGTCCGCGACTCCGTTTATATCGTAGCTCGATACAAACTTTCATCCCCCATTTCACCCCCTCAGGGCATGATTTCCGGGATAAAAACTATCCTATGTCCTTCCCCGGGCTTCAAACTATCTCCATATCAAATTTCATCTCAATCGGTTCAGCGGTTTAAGCGTGAAAAGGTAACAGACAGACAGACAGACACACTTTCACATTTATAATATTAGTATGGATTGAATTATCCAACAGGTGGTGCGAGAGGCGTGCATCACCATCGCTTACATGGCCAAAGTGTTGAAGAACAAACTGGAGCAGTTCAGCCTCTACATCCTTCAGGAGCTGATCAACTTGATACAAAACGCCGCCAAGGTAAATACGTCTATGTTGCTACAAAAATTCAACAAACTAGACATACATACATGGGTGTATCAAGTTTTTCTGGCGCTGGTTGCCATGTTAACGTGTCCTGGGTCCCTTTTTTTCCCTTTTTGTTCCTATATTTCAGAATGTTAAAGAAATATATCGTAATCCCATACGTTCACAATACCGCAATAATCTATATGTTCCAGCGACTAATCTTTCATTCGTTGCAAAAAATTCATATTTAATGTGTATAAAATTTTATAATAAAGTTCCAGATTTAATGAAAGATCTGCCTTTTATACAATTTAAGAAGGCTTTAAAAAAATGGTTAATAGAAAAATGTTTCTACAGCATTCAAGAGTTCCTAGAATATAAGTAGGTAGCTAGATTTAAGATGATTTTATAATTTGCATGCCTTTAAGGTAGATTTTAGTGATACCTCTATTGTACCTGTTTGTGATCTGTCTACCTAAAATCGTGCAAATAAAGATTTTACTTACTTACTTACTTTTTAACCCCCGACGAAAAGAGAGGGGTGTTATAAGTTTAACGTGCCCGTGTATCTGTCTGTGGTATCGCAGCTCCCAAACGGATGGACCGATTTGAATGCGGTTTTTTTGTTCGAAAGCTGATGTGATCCCGAGTGTTCTTAGCCATTTTTCATGAAAATCTGTTTAGCCGTTTTTGAGATATTGGACTTTAAAATGAAAATTTCGTTTTTTTTTTAAAGTTGTAGTTATTAACCCTTTAGCGGTCATAAAGGCATACATTTTGCAGGTTTATGTGAGGGAGAGAATGATATCAGGAATTCAATTCTATGATTGAACCCTGTCACATAGAGATAAAGTTCAAAATCGTGGCAGGAATATATTTCCCACTGCCTTATAAAAAGTCGGTTAAAGCCATGGGTTGATGGTTTTAAATCCACCAAATGAATTCCTTTATACACCGTGGGTCCGAGTAACCCAAAAGATTTTAACAACGCATTCCTTAGGTCATTAAGAGCAAGGCAAGTTTTATATATTTTTTTTATATTTTGTGTAGAAGACGACAGAAGAGACTTCACAGACAAGACACACACAAGAGACTTCTAACCAGAAGTCCGAGTTGTAACATTTTTTCTCATATTGTCTCCTGGGTAACGACACAGAATGAAAACGAGAAACGCATGTGTGGGAAAGGATAGGCAAAGCACATACGAAATGTAATGTTTTCAGTGCCATTTGTGGGTTTAGAGTTCGTTAATTATATATTTGTGTCTTGATCCAGGTGAAGACGTAAAATTGTGTACTCACCACGGGCAGTAAAAAAGAAAGCCCTCTATCGCATATTTAAAATCCTCGCCTGCGGCTCCGGTCACAAATACCTGCGATTTGGGGCTTTCTTTCTATTACAGTCCTTGGTAATTAATGTATACTACTGCTAATAATTACACGGTTCAACTCACGTATTAAATGTCACTACGGGCGACATGTTTCGAACTCTCCGGCAGTTCTTCTTCAGGACGAGTTTTCTTTTTTGAGTTTCTTTCTTTGATGAGTTCGAAACATGTCGCCCGTAGTGACATTTAACCCTTTGACTATTTGACAGCTTATCAATTCATTCAAATTTGAACCGTAAGTCAGTCAGAATACAACAGTTTTTGTTTCATCTATGACGCTAAATATGTTACCATTACCCATACGTGAGTTGTGGACCGTGCATTTATTAGCGTATTTCAACATGTCTCACGAAAGTCTAAAATCAAGTAATGTACTATCTTTCTTTCTTTCTAACAGCATAAGATTTCCTTTTTCCAAAATCAATTTGGTAAATTCATAACAAATACCTATAATAGTACATTACTGCAGAGGCCGTGAAGTAAGGGATTGCTGGACGAGTTTGGAGTAGACGGCCGAGTCGCAGACGAGGCCGGATACAGCGAGTCCAGCAATCCCTGTTCCGGCCGAGGATTGTGTAGTGCTTTTCTCAAACAATGTGAGGAAATAATAAAATTAAAATAAATACAAGGTAAACAATTAAATAATAGGTAATTTGCCGCCTTTTTTATTTTTTAAACATGCCATTTGAACAATCCGTTCGAGCACCATCTAATAAATTTACTCGTCTACTTCCAGCAATCCCTTGCTTCACGGCCTCTGCAGTAATGCACTATAATGTTATCTTTATCAGTGATAACCGTATTGTGTCAGGTGGTCTCGTCGGCGGGCAACGTGTGTGTGCGCTACATCGTGACGCACGTGCACTGCCCGCGGCTCGTGCCCGTCATCGCCACCAACCTCACCTCCAACAAGTCCAAGGAGATCCGCTCCACTCTGAGGTAAGCCTGCTCCATGCCATGCCCAGCCTCGTGCGTGTGCCCCGAAGGCGCCCGGACCCCGTGTCATGGTTCACGAAAAAAACTAGCCATCGAAAACTAAGTCACCACTGTCACCCCCGAACCACAATTAGGTTGCCAATTGACTATTCTTTTTTATGTGAAAGAATCTAAAATCCATATTTTTTACATAATGCCAGTTAAGGTTTAAAACTAAAGTGATTACATAGAGTTGGGTGTACTAAAAAAGCATTTATGACCTGCATTCGGTAATTAATAGCCTGGGCAGATATTCGCGGAACATTATAGCGTCGATATTATATTTGAGTAAAGAAGAATAAATAACCTCTATAACGCAAACTCGACGTCTAATGTTACTTAACAACAGTACATAGATTCATAACTGTAAAAATTCTGATACCCCTAATTTTATTACACCAAATAAAAATAAAATCGCAAGTAAAAAGCAAGTTTCGTGTTCGTAAAGTATACAAGTCTTTTTCGGATCAATGTATCCATTTTTATAATAAATTACCTAATGACATTTTGTATCTACCCTTACCAGCTCTTAAAAAATACTTGAAATAAGTTTCTATCAAATACTTTATTTTGGTACAAGCTTTTATTGCCGACTGTACTTTTCTGTATACCATCATCAACTGCTCATTGAGACGATTCTAACGAGCCCAAACTCGATGCGGTTATGTGGTTTTATTACGGAGTTCCTATGGCCA
Source organism: Epinotia bilunana (assembly GCA_947049275.1). Taxonomy (NCBI): domain Eukaryota; kingdom Metazoa; phylum Arthropoda; class Insecta; order Lepidoptera; family Tortricidae; genus Epinotia; species Epinotia bilunana. Next base: position 1,004,866 of record OX346278.1, read on the forward strand.
CCTTCTGTCTCCATCATCAGATCAGCTCGATGGTACCCTAATATTGAATTGTCATCCAAACTATACTTATACCCAAAATTTCAGCTCAATCGGTCACCGGGAAGTGGGTCAAATTTAACTTGCAAGATTTGACGGACAACTTACTTACATACATACTTTTATACTTACATACGAACGAGTCAAGTTAATATAAAGCTTGTAAAAACATTGATGTCAAAGGCTTATTACAGGGTTGAGGACTATCTCACTAACAGAAATGCATGGCCCAAACCAGAGCCCAAAATAGCATCATTCATATAGCTTATTCGGACATGTTTTCTTGTAGAACAACGTATTAGGTTGATTTTTTTTCTTAGTATTATTATCAGTTTGACTTATTTTAAGTAGGAAAGGAAGAACCACTTTAAGCTACACCGACGAGAGCTTAGCTCTTAAATAAGAAGAATAAGAACTAACTATCATTATCCGGGCATTTTCAATTTAACGTGTACCCAATTAGCGCGAGTTGTTAAATAAAAATGAACTCAGTGTCCGTTTTGTGACGACAATTTAAGCATACAAATTATGTGAAAATGAACTTTTATCACATTTAATTAACGTGTATATGCATATCATTTATAAATTAAACAGAAAAAGTGAATATTTGTACAAACTGAATGCTTAATTGTCGTCATAAAACTGACACTGAGTTAATTTTTATTTAACAACTTACGCTAATTGGGTACACGTTTATTTGAAAATGCCCATCTATAATAACCTTTTCTTGGCAAAAAATGACTGACTGTTGAGAGTTTGTTTCGGCGTTTCTTAACAGTGGTCTTCTTTTCCAGAAACGCTGGTAGAATTTTGACTTTTAAAAGTGCCATTAAGGGCTACTTGCAGAATAAAAAATCCTTTATTTCATTTAATCCCTTGTTGCAGTGAAATCCTAGTGCTCATGTTAGAAAAATGGTCGACGCCGGCCATAGAGAAACAACTCCCAGTTGTGAGAGATGCCATCCGCCGCGCCTGTATAGACGCCGACAGCACCGCGCGGACTTACGGACGCAGGTAACCTTCATCATTACCATCACATCAGCCGAAAGACGTCCACTGCTGGACATGGGCCTCCCCCGAAGAGTGCCACAATGATGAGCCCTGCGCCCGCGTCCAGCGGACTCCCGCGACCTTTGCCAGGTTATCCGTCTACCTTGTGGGGTACCCACGCTGCGCCTTCCGGTACATGGTTGCCACGAGAACCGCACCGCCCCAACGGCCATCGGTTTTAAGTGGAATATCGGACGCAGGTAACCTTAAAATATAGTGATGACGTTACGTCTCTAATTTTAACCGAAATAATATTAAAGTACGAAATTCACTGACAAAATAACAAAATCTTTGTGTAGGCTGTTGACATGTTTACCCCTTTTTCAGCGAAAAGCTTTTCAGTGTTAAGGGAAAAAAGGGGATTTGTCAGTGTTCGTGGAGAAATTGGAGCGCAATACCTTGAGCTGCTGGAAGGTCGCTATCCTCAGGAATAAATTAGTAGGTATCCCGCTGGCACACAGAAACAGTTCAGGGGTACCCTTCAGGAGTCCAGGTCCAGGTCACACTTGGAAACACTAGCTGTACAGCATTTGTTTGGGCACGTAAAATAGAGTTCGTTCTCAATTACATAATGACGTATGTCGCGGGCATGTGCATCGCACCACTCGTAGGTCAGTACTGAGGTCATGTATGTGATAGTAATTAGGTGGCCGTTTGGAAAGCGGTGGGGATGGGTTAAAATGCATGAGCAAGGCCGCCTGTTGTTAACCTCCATTTTCAAGTTTTTATGTCTATTAGATTAATGTTTTGAGGTTTGCAATAAAGAGTATTTGTATTATATTGTTGGTTTGTCCCACAGAGCTTATTGGGCGTACAAGCGAGCGTTCCCCGCCGACGCCGAGCAATTGTTCGCCCGACTGGATGCGGCCGCGCAGAAACAGCTCGAGCGCGAGCGCAATGTAGGCAGCGTGGACAGCCTCCAACATGTTGGCACAGGTGAGTCGTCCTTTATGCAGGCTCCTGTCACGGTCGCCACTTTTAAAAAGTGGGCATTTGAACTAGGGATGTTTCTACGAATGGTTCGCATCATTTTTGTTGTTATAGCGGAAACAGAGATACATCACCTGTTGAAATTTCAACTGTCTAACCATCACGGTTCATGAGATACAGCCTGGTGACAGACAGACAGACAGACAGACAGACAGACAGATAGACAGACAGACGGACGGACAGCGGAGTCTTAGCAATAGGGTCCCGTTTTATCCGTCTAGTACGGAACCCTATAAACAGAATAAAATAAATCTCTTGACATTCGCATTCGCACACTCACACCCTGAAGTACGCATTTCGCATTCGCGAATGCTATCAATCCGACATTCGTGACAACCCTGATTTGAGCACACAATATTTATTAATTTACTTTATTTATATTGTCAACAAAAATTCAGAGCTATGACTGTGGTTGTCTCTGACACTGAAGCTACGTGTCACTACTTTAACTTATTAGGGTGCATATCGAATTCGTTCTGATTGATTTTCATCTCCTGACGCAGCAGTTGAGGCGTATGACACAATATCTGATAATCTTGAAATACAATATCCTAGCATCTGGTTTACGCTCGTGTAGACACAAGCACCATTAAAAGGCATTAACGATAAGAATCTAGAATCGTTAAACCTATGTAAGTATCACGCACACTACGATACACAAACTGTATATAAAGCCCTGTTTCTACCTAAATAAAGGTTCATTATATCACCGAGTGTCGTCTGTGTTATTTACACCCTACGGCCTACGTCTCACAAGGTCTGTATGTCTGAGAGATCATAGCTCCCAAACGAATAAAACCGATTGGAGTGAGGCTTTTTTTTAAAGTCTTGTCCATCACGATGGTATGAAGACCAAAATGAAAATAAATCTTTATCTTAACTCGTATCCCGGTCGTCATTTAAAAAAAAGAACGGGTTGCACTCCGTTAGTGCCGGCTGATGTGAAAACTTGAATATTTTGACATTTCGAATCGACGAATGCCGTAGCGACAGTAAACTATTCTACTTGCGAATAACCGCGCGAGAACTTATTGTGTGTCGGCCGAACGGGTAAACGCCGCGGATTGCATGGCGTTTGCGCCCTTTTTCTCGCTAACTCGAACGGCGCAGCCAGTCCGTACTACGGCATCGGTCCCCCCCGCCCCCAAGCCTCGTCCCGAATCTCTCACCATTTACGGTCACGTGACACCTGTGGCGAGTTTAAAAAAATTTCCCCATCCCAAAAAGTGCACAGCGCCGCTAATAGTTATTTATGCTACAAGTGTGGAAAGTAGGTGATTTCCGACGAGTGTCATTTTTATACATAAGCGAGTGCAGCGAGCGAATGTATAATTCGACACGAGTCGGAAATCATCTTTACGCGCGTGTATCATACAACGCTTTACTATGCCTTGTGTGAGGAAATATTAAATGTTGAAATGTCAGTTTAAAATAGATGGGTTAAAATTAAAGAATTTAGGTAGATTGACAGGTACCTACTTATTATCTGGAACTGCATTTAACAACTACACATGCGCGGTCAACATGTGCGCATGTGCAAGTCGCCATACTGTCGTATCGCAAAAGGCATAAGAAAGATATGCATTCAGCCAAACCCATTAAGTGAATATTTAAAATTAATTATTTTATTGAATAAATTCAAAATTCAAAATTTTTATACATTATTAGTATTTATGTACCTTTTATATGAAAGAAAAAGTGTAATTGAAATATTTGTAAAACTTTTCTCAAGTAATAAAAACTGCGTCGTGCTAACGAAGGACTTAAAAAAAAAAAAATTTAAAAGTAAAAAGCACTAGTGCGAAAAAGTGGCACTTTCCGCACGATTTGGGTGCTTGGAAAACGCTCTTTTCGAGCACATGCATTGTAAAGAAGTTTTCACTTCAAAAATATAGAACGTCACACACAATATTTTAAGCATTAGCGCAGGTACATTATTCCGAATCCCTCATTGGCAGGTTCCAATTCTTAATGAGTACTAGAAAAGAGTACAGTCGGCAAGAAAAGCTTGCACCAAATTAATTTTTGACTTTTTTTTTCAGAGAGGCGATCGATCACCAGTCCACGCAGCCCATCCGTCAGCGTATCAGGTTTGTACACACTGTAGCTTGTAGCTTGTAGCTCACCTCATAACCTCTGGCCCGTTCCACGAAGCTACAAGTTACAATTTAACAAGTCGAGCAACACTGGTCAAGTCGCCAGTCGTCATGGGTCAAGTGCCTGATTAGACTTTTAACATTGTAACTTGCAACTTCTTGTCATGGGCCACTGTAATTATGCATGCACCAAACATACAGGGTGTCCCAAAAGCATTACGTCAATTGAGTGCCCGCGTTTGTCCAATAAAATCATGCGTAGTGACTAGATCTTTTTTAAGAGGAAAATAAAATCTTAAAGGGCTATTGAAACTTATTCTTTGAATAGATTATGTAATAAGTAGAATTTATTGCAAAATTAGATCTTAATTAGGATTTATTACATTGTAGTTTGGCAGTAATTGTTCGATACATTTGTCACCTTATTCATAAAACTTGACGCCGCTAGTAGCTAAAAATTGGTGTCCCTTTCTTACAATTACAGCATAGTTCCGGATAAAAAAAAACATGTTTTTTTAAGAAACAGATCCATTTTAACTAAAATACATTTGACGAACGTTTGTGAATAAGGATATTAGAATGTACCGACAACATAGAAGTCATATTTTACATTGGTATTGCTAGAGATTGTAGATTGAGTTTTTTTAACATCACAACAACGCACAAATCATTTGGCGGTCAATTTGAATATTTAATAATATTAGCGTGTCTTTCCAGTTTTTGATGATGTTGATGAAGAATGAAAACTGAAACATAAAAATAGTAAAAAGAAAATTATTAAAAAAACCACGGAGAGTCAAGATTCATTAGATAAAACATTATAATATTTTTTTACCATTTAATGTAATAATTTCATCAATATGTTCATTCAGGGAAGTATAACCTTAGCTAGGTTATACTTCCCTGACCATGTTTGCATTTAAAAATTAAAGGCCTTATTCATAAACGTCTATTTAACCTATTTTAACTTAAATGCCGTTAAAATTAATTTGTCTCTGCCACTTCGATAGTTGTGTCTGTAAGGAGTCAAACCATATTTTAGTTAACAGAGGTCTGTTAAGCTTTATGAATGAGGGGTCAAACCCTTTAACGTTTAATTGATGTCTTCCAAGCCGACAGAACTTTTTAATATTTTTGGGACACCCTGTATAAAAACGCATGTCAATTTAGAACCTTTAGATTACTATACATGGTTTTATTATTGATAATTTTCAGTGGTAGTGTGTTATGTCTTGAAATAACATTACGGTCTGAATGCCCGCTCAAAGCGGAGCGTCCAGCGGGGCGGCTTTTTCTGTCACTCATTTAGTTGCCACAGTAACGTATCTGGGTTACTTAACTGCGCTTTTAAGTGTTTTAATACACCTGGGGTTTTGATCATCTTCTCCCTTTTTATAGACCATCTTCTAAGCATGTTTGAAAAAATTAGATTTATTCCCCAAAAAAAATGGCCAGAAAAATTAATGTAGGTGCAGGGAGGTACATAGACTCCTGACATATTGTCTTCGGGCTAACGGAGCGGAATAAAATCAAGAAGTCGTCTGCCCCTTTAGGCTCTGGTCCCACCGCCTGCTAGTAAGCTAGAAAAGTTGGGCGAGTAACGGTTCATTGCGTGCTGACCAGGCACAGTGTGATCAATCGACCTTTACAGATCCGCAATGTAATGCTACTCGCCCAACTTTTCTAGCTTACTAGCCGGCGGTGGGAGCAGTGCCTTAACATTGCACGCCACACGCCCGGCGGGCAATTTCATTTGGCAATGGGGCGTCCAATTTCAGCGCGCACTCAGGCCGTGCATAATTACCTATTTGGTGGGACTGGCGGTTTCAGTATGAAATGTGTTTGTGATGGCTTTTAATACAGGGTGTTTGGAAGGTAGGTGCAAAGACTTAAGGATGGCAAAAAAGTGGACGTTTTTGACCACTCTTAGGGTATCAACCTGTGCGGGGCAAAAACCACCAATAGGAAGTGATGCGCAAGCGTAGCGTGGCTCTGCTACCGCGCACAGCTATGGTGGATACTGGCCCTTACTCTTATTATAATTTAAAATTAACGATATCTCGAATACTAATACATTACGTTTCACATAGAAAGTGTGGTAAATATGTCTAAAAACCTATACAATCTTGTGTCAGTTTTTGCACGTAGCTTTCAAACGCCCTGTGGGGTACGGTTAATGTACGGCCATATAATACGTGTCCACTATATATCCGTCTCTTTCTAACTCCCGCATAAAGAGAGAGAGATAGGCCATACATTAACCGGACTCAGTAATCATGAATTATACAGGTTGGAACGAAAATGGGGTGTGAACCGATAAAGGCCATGTTCGGTAGCGTATTGCGATTCCAAAAAGGCATTTGTTATTTTTTTAGTCTTTGTTTTTGTTTATGTTTACATTAAAGGATTTGTTTTTGTTTTCATTGCTTGTGTACTACAACACAAACGAAAAAGCCGTTACCTGCGTATCAAAAACACATACACAAAATATTTGTTTCATAACACAGCTGTGTGCGCGGCGGTTGAAAATAAAATAAACCCTCGCACCATTCACCCTCGCGGGGGAAATTTTTCATACACAAGCAATGTCAACGAAAACAAGAACTGTAATCTAAACAAAAAATTCAATGTAAAGAAAAACAAATGCATATTTGGAATCACAATGCGCTACCGACTGTGCCCTTGACCGGCTCACACTCCATTATTGGTACACCCTGTATGTGTGCCGCTTGTATGAGTTTACAAATATTTTTATCTAATATTATATAAGCCCTTGTAAAATTAGCGCTTACTGTAATTTTAATATCTACTGTGTAATATTTTATCTAAAATATACATTTTACGTTAGCACACTATTTTATTTTAACAATAAATTGAGAGTAAACTAATCTTTTTGCATGAAGTATTTGGGCGAATAAACTTTTTTCCATGGTTATGTCTCCTGGACTGACGATGGTTGCTATTTTATCACTTATCTTTGTGGATAAGGGTGGTATTCCACGTACATATTTTAATCCAGGCTATAAACTATCTTCGTGCAAAATTTCATTCAAATCGGTTCAGCCGTTTAAGCGTGATTGAGTAACAAACATCCAAACATCTAAACTTTCGCATTTATAATATTAGTAGGATACATATATTGGACAAAGATCTTGGACAAGTGAAATACCACCCTTTGATGAAGTCATCCAATTTCTTTGATCAAATATTAGTCCAATTTGTATACAATATTTAATCTAATTTCTTTGACGGATGCCCATTCCACTTATCCAATATCTTTGTTCGGGTTTTAATACTATTTGCGTACCCACCAATTAAATGGCATTCGTAATATATGATCAAATGTCAGTGTTTCTAATAAATTTGATGAAGTCACAATATATTTGATCAAAAGCACATTGGACAAAGATCTTGGACAAATCGAATAACACCCTAAGACATTCCTCACAATCTGACGAGTATGCCAGTAAGAAACGGATGTCTTATCCACGACGATAGGTGATAAAACGGCAATTGTCGTACGGCCGCTGAGTCACTTTAAAACTGTGACTTTGTCTCTTGGCCAACGGGATAGGCATAAGAAAGAGTTGATTGGCCCACATGCATCTTCCGTATTAGTTGTGATGTTGCATCTATTTAAAATACCCTTTCGTTCATGACTAATTGTCTAAGGGTGGTCTTCCACTTGTCCAAGATCTTTGGCCAATGTGTATTTGCGTCTCTCATTATGCTTAAATAGTGAGTGAGACGCAATGCACATTGGGCAAAGATCTTGGACAAGTAGAATACCACCCTAAGCTAGAGGGTTCGAAATTAAGTAACCCACTTCGGCTCGAGCGTGAAATACGATCTGACGCTTAGTAAAATTGCTTATTTGAACATGTTTATGTATACTCCATTAAACAAAGAAACAATCATTTTCTTACTGGAGTCGAGCTCGCAAATAGACAGACATTTCAAACCTCATACACTGAAATTGACTGGGGTAACTAACGAAAATGGCAAATACTAGAAAAAATCAAGTAAGTATTTTCTTATATTTAGAACAGAAAAAAAGCCGGTTTTACGAAAATAAACTGCATTCTTAACCCTTTCACCGCCACAGTCGGCCATAGCCGACAACGCAAAATCGTCACTACGACGCCAGAGACGGCGCTGGCCGAAAAACATTTTTTGATGAATACCTATTGAAAAACATCCCATTTTTATGGTGGCGTTACTATTTTAATTTTACCCCCGTGGCGTCAGTGGCACAGCGTATTACTTCGCCGTCGGGCGGTGAAAAGGTTAAAGTTTTTTAGAGAATAGCTTTTCTCAATAGTTATGTATGAAATTATATGTTCATGTGAACATTGAAATAATATTTAGGCTTTCTAATACAAGATAAACTATCTTTATATTTGATCACGACTAGCACAGTAACACGCGAAAGCTGCTCGCGTACAAACTATTATATACAACCCGTCTCTTTTTAATTAGAATACTTAAAACGAGACGGACAATGTAACCCTCGAGCGATCTTGTGCTAGCTGTGCAGTCGAAAGCTTAAACTTGTTATATCTGGACTTATGTACACAAAAAAGTGTATTAACACCAACTGTTTTTGTCTCTTACACGCCGCCCTTGGACTTGGTTTGTCATATACATATATATATGTTATTTATTAATAACTAGCATCTACTGAGAACCTAGTGTCGGGAATGAGTCGTACGGGCTCGCTGCGACGCCGTCGCGCCTCGCAGGAGCGACCGCCCATGTCGCATATACCTGTCGCTATGCGAGGTGAATTCCGCCCCAAATCGTCATTTTTTTTTCTCCCTTGGGGAGAACCTGCGAACCAGGTTAATAACCCCGTCATCAGGGCATGACTGGCTTATGTGCAATAGGGGTGTAGACACTAAATAAAATAACCGATAATGTTGGGTATTCTCGAAAACGGATTAAAAACGTAGTCAAATGGAGAAAAAAACAACGCAAGCTTCATATGAAACGATTGCAAATATGTATTTGTTTGTTTTTTTTTTTTTTTTGATTGTTTTTGTTTACATTGCAGTCTTTGTTTTTGTTGACATTGCTTGTTTGACATCTAAAGCCTGCTCCACACAATGGGCCATCATAGCCAATCATACAGGACGCAACTATGCGTTAAAGGGAGTAAGACATATTTATGACTCGTTCTACCGCATATCTGGGTCCTGTATGATGGGCCACTATGGCCCATTGTGTGAAGCAGGCTTTGAATGTTAAAGGTGTCACCTGCGTCTCAAAAAAACATGCACAAAACTGTAAACAAAAATCATTTCAATATAAAAATCAAGAAAAAAAATACAATTGCATTTTTAGGATCGCAATACGATACCGACCCTGCCCTTGATCGGTTCACACCCCATTTTTGATACACCCTGTATATTTAACGAACCGGTACTTACAAAGTTTCACGAGAATCGGTTAGAAATGCGACCAACGAAGTTCTGTGCTTCAGCTTGGACAGAAAATCGTTTGTCTGTCTGTCCGGCTGTTCTCCTCTACAGTTGTAGACACCTGACACACACAAGGCGGGGTCCCACGGCCCGTGTTGTTACAGGCCAGGCCGGATCGTGCCACGCCCGTGGATGCACGTGCCTGTGCTTAAGCCGGGGTCCCACGGCCTGCTTTCTCACAGGTCAGATTGCGCCAGGCCAGAGCACGCTTGCTGCTTGCGGAGATATAAAATGTTGAAACGCGCCACCTCTGTTGCGCTGTTTTTCGTACCAAATCAGAAGTTAAGTGTAACGGAAAACCTAGTACGGTGGTTCAGAGGCTCTAGTATAAGTTTTACCGAAACAAAACGTTACGACCGCGTTCGCGTTTAGCTGTCAAATCCCGTACAAAATGAGGGTAAAACGCAAAAGCGATCGTAAAGTTTTGTTTTGGTGAAACTCATACTAGAGCCTCAGTTACATTACAACATATAATGGCCCCGCACGTCACGCAGCGAGCGTTTGGTGAAGTTTCAGTATCGAGTATTCTATACTATAATTTTTGATGAACACTTGCCTTAATTGGTAGCGACCCTGCCTACAAATACGGTGGTCCTGGGTTCGAATTCCCTCTCTAGTCAGATTAATAATCTGATTTATTTACGAGTTGGGACTATATGGCTCTACCTGCCAAAAGGTTGTCGACTGTTACTCTAGACTTTAGACCAGTATTTTTCAACCTGTGGGTAGCATAGTCTCTTAAAGGAGGTTGCATCTTTAAATCTAAGTTGCCATTGACTTGATATTTCTGATCCCGGATGATAGGATTGCGATATTGCTATGCTAAGGTGTGCGCTACAAAAATGCTTTCAAAACACTGGTTTAGAAGCCTGCCATAGATTAATAGGGGTGTAGACTCGGAAATTATTATTACTCCAAAAGAAAGAAGGCAAAAATATATGCCTAGTGGCGAAAATCCCATTCAGATAAATCAAAGAATTACGAAGCTACAACCGTTTTAATATTGGTTGTTAGAGAGAGAAAACGCAAACAGTGTGTGACGTCACAATATGCGAGGCTGCCGCAGAGCGGGCCGCGTTGACGGCGGCGCCGAACACGACGGGGCGCGGCACGTTGCCGTCTATTAGTGACCTCACAATCTACAAGCGTCATCGTTTCACATGAACTTGCGTTTTGCGAAAAAGGGACAGAACGTACCCCTTCTTAAAATTTTGGACACTTATAACTTCGTGATTATTTAACCTCTTGCTTTGATTTGTTCTCCATTTGACTACATAAAATACTTTTTCCGAGAAAATATGACATAATAGATTATTTTATCTAGTGTCTACTCCCCTATTGACCTTGCACCTCCCCCCTAGATCGCTCCCCCAGCTCGGCCGCCGCGGCCGCGCGGTCCGTGTCGGCCGTGGACGCGGCGGCGGCCCAGCGCGCGCGCGCCCGCGCGCTCTATTCGCACATGACGCGCGCCAAGATGGTCGCCGGCACCGCCAGCCTGCGTGAGTACCATAGGCTATATTGTCATTGCAATACGCCATACAGATACGGAAGTCTTATCTTATCTTATCTAGATGAGGGCCCTTTCGGATGCACTTCGACCCGGCGGGATCTTTTGTGCATTTGCCCTCTCCTTTATCCTACTCCCAAGCTCGCTCCATCATTTCCACAAAGCGGATGATGCAGCTCACCGGGAGCACCTTGAATTCCTTTGGTTTATACAGGAGTCTAGTCTTCGTTCTTACTCTCGCCCATAGAGTAATAGTACTTTACTACAGAGGCCCGGAAGTAAGGGGTTGCCGGCCGAGTACATATAGACTAGAGGATAGTTATGAGGCTGGCAACCCCTTTTCACGTCGAGGTATGTAGATAGGTATGTATGGTGCTTTTCTCGAACACGCAATGAAATAAAGAAAACTCCAAGAAATGCTGTACCACAAATTGTGGAATGGAAAAGAAAGAAATGCCATTACGGGTCTCTCGTCTCGCTCCGCCCGAAACGTGACATTTCGAAGCCCATTATGACGAACACAACATCAATATTTCGTTGCATGTTTGAGAAAAATACTTTAGAGCTATTTCATAGGAATACTGTTGATGGGACATTTTCACTTTGGTTCGCAATGTCACAGCCGTGTATGTCACAACGATATGGTTGTTTTTGATGCACAATCATTGACAATTTATATAATTATGTATATATGCTTGAATTTTTCAATTGACAGTCATGTGAGGTCAATTGAACCATACTGTCCCATTCTCTTTATTACATTATTAATAATTAATATATGCTTGATAACAATATGTTATTCTAATTCTAATTTGATGTCGATCCGATAATGGTGTAGAATATGTAAGCTTTTCGAAAAAATATCAGATTTTTTAGGATGAAAAAATTACGAACGTAGCTCGTAGTTCAAATTTTAAAAACGTTTGTGGAGCGAAGCGATTCATCGGTTTACCTGTTTAGGAAACACACAATGTGTTTAATCCATACATTATACACTAATTTTTGTGATTATATAATTTATTCACCAGAATATATGGTACATAAGGTGTTAAAATTTACAATATATACATTGATCCATTATATATTCGGCCGATAGGCATGTGAATCTTTCTTGAATATATTGTCAATTTTTTACAATTTCAATGCAAACAAATTCAAATGTCAATCCTTCTTTTATTAGCTTTATTAAATTTTACAGTCTTAGCAGTCATTATCATTATATTCTATTAAATATAGAGATGCAAAATAGTTTAAATCTAAACCCAAATATCTTGATATTAACTTATGGAGTGTGTCTGATAGTACCATTGACTAGTAGTGTTCTTGACAGTACATTAATGTTGACATTATTTTTGCCTCCAAATAGAGGGAGAAGCGGCCCAGCAAGGTACTTTAACATAATGATATATTAAATATAATGCACATTTGTATTTTCCTGCACCTTTTCGTTGCTATATTCATATCAAATCGCTTTTGATGTGTTTTTTATTTGTCATTATAATTGTTAAACCTCACTCTTTAATATTTAATTTTCCACCTGGGGCGGTTAAACACAGAATGTCTCAGGTCGCAGGTGTTTGACGCCCGAGCCCAAGGGCGATAAAATTAATACTAAAACTTATTAAATCTTTAATATTAGATCTGAGTCTTTCTTTAAAATCGCTCGTGGTGAGTACAATATTTTAAGGCCGGACCCGGCAGGAAAGTAAGATTCTCCGCACGCGTAACGGGCGGTAATTGGCGCTGCCGCCGCCTCTCAAAGTTCCGACTGGGTCCTGAGTCTTCCCCCTTTCACTCATTTATATTCCGGCCCTACATCTACCATTTATAGAACAGTTAAAGCTTCATATAGTTTGTAGCAGCCAACGCAGCCAAATATATGGTAACACAACACGTCTTTATTAACGGTGGTTACAATATATTTTGGGTACTTTGGCTTCTACTAACTTTATGATGGCCGACTGTACGTCCGAAACTATAAGAGTAAATTCTGTTAAAAAAAAACGTAACCAAAATACTACTTTATCCTCGTAAGGCCCAAGCTATTTTTAGGACTATAGTAATAACGGATAATAAATCAAAATAGATCAAATCTAAATATTTTGAAATTTCGAATCCCTGAATAGAGTTCAATTTTGATTACAAAAAGCTAATGAGTGGGGCTGTTCAACCTTAAATCTTTTGTCCTAAAATCAGGCCGACAGGCCTTACGAGGTTATATGACTATAAACAAACTCTGACGACCACAAAGCCGTTTTCTGCTTGCATTCGTTTGACAGAATTTACACTTACAATTTCGGATAGCCTCTAACCGCGCACCATACAAGAAAAATTGCCAATCTAACTTGTATTAACTGTAACACGAAATAAAGTAGAGTTTGTTTTGTTTTAAAATCGAAAAAACAAAACAAACTGTGTTCAAATTTAAAATGGCATAAATACAATTGAAGAGGAGAAGGCCTTTTAACACATTCACTGCCAAGAATCGCTACGCGCTACCGTGGTATTCCCGCTAGGTAGCGGAAAGCGGCTACGGCATAGTCTATTAAGGCGGTGCATTGGAAATTATCGCGTGCTTTGATACGCCGTTCGGACTAGATTAAGAAACAATAAGGTCTGATTTTCAGATATATGATACTTGACTATATGATTGTTTTTCTGATTTTACCGATACATGATTGCTTAAAATTTCCCCGATAGAAAAAAAAATCCAAAGTTGTGTCTGTATTTTCCTTTTTTCAATCAAACGATACATTATTTTACGACACAATCAAGTTAATACGATAGTATTTTATCTCATCTAACATCTCACTTTAGGAAATTTGAATAAAACGTCTCTAAGTTAGGTATTTATCGAAATTTGTCCAAAAAAGCCATTCCCGAAGAGTGTTCCATCTCTTTTCCTCGTGCGCGGAAGGCATCGGCGTGTCTCTGTCTAGGGGGCGTGTTCGACTCAAATCAAGGCATCGCCTTAATCCTTACATGTCTTATCGTTATCTTGTAAACAAACACTTCTCGAACACATTATCACACTTTCCTCTGGAATCACACAATAATCATCACTTAAAATGTTTTTGTAAACTCAAAAAGTATTCAAAATCAACCAAGTAACCAGTGAAAAATTCAATTTATTATAAGATTTTCTTCAATAATCGAACTAACGAACGAATCATACATACCTACATACATACATTCACGCCTTTATCCCTAAAAGGGGTAGGCAAAGCACATGAAACTTGTGTTCCAATACCAGTTTTAGCATAAATGTGGGTATAAAAGATCGACAAAATGAGATATCGCTGTGATAGGTTGCTAGCCCATCGCCCACAACACACTTCAACCCTGTTCCCTTAGTCGACTCTTACGGCACCCACAGGAAGAAAGGGGTGGTGCTATTCTAACCCGGCACTACACGGGGGCGCACGAACGAATCACCACAATAATATCTGTCATAACGATGTCTAGATTATCTATGAATCACACTTCATTTATATTTAACGTCATTTCCTATCACTAGTCATTGTCTATGGTCATATTTGACACATGATAAGACACTTAAGAATGAATAAGTCTGTAAGCAAACGCAAGGCAGGTTTCTGGCAGTCAAAGTAATAGGCCTTGGGGCGGCTAGAGAACAAGTATGCCAGCGTATGGAGAGTCAAAACAATTTGTTGTACACAGCCCGTGCGAAGAGATCTCCGCAGACTAACGCCGGAGTCCCGCCCAGCCCGGAGCGGGTCGTCGGCCGCTCCCGCTCTCGGCCCGGCGTGTCCCAGTCGCAACGTGAGTATGCCTTATTCATTTACAACAAGCATGCCTTTCCTTTAACGTTTAAGAGGTCACATTGAGCTGTCATGATGTATAACGTACAACAGTCAGCGTCTGAAGGAATGTGTATGGCTCCAGGGTAGTTCCTATCGCGTGCATTTGCAAAGTGACAAATAAAATATTAATCCTAAATGATAATCATCGAGCGACATTAATTATAGCGCCCTCTGACTACTCAATCCTAAACTATTAATACCATACGTTTGGCTTATGCTTCTAGTAACTACACCTAGCTAAGCCATCTAGTGACTCCAGGACTGAATCATAGATGGCGCTGTTATTAACAGCGTCATATAGTTAGTAGCAGCCAAGGTAGCCAAATATTTCGGTACACGTCTTTATTATAGTAAGAATAAGGGTGTGCTGCTACTAACTATAAGACGCTGACTTTACAACAGTTTATTTCAACCCGTGGGTCGCGAAGCGTCGTTGATGGCGGACGAAGCTGTACATTTGAAGTACAAGTGAGGATTTAACACTTGGAAAATTAAAACGGTCACGAAATATTGTTCCATACTAAAGGGGTCGCCTCATGAAAAATTAAAACTGTCACGAAATATTGTTCCATACTAAAGGGGTCGCCTCATGAAATATTAAAACGGTCACGAAATATTGTTCCATACTAAAGGGGTCGCCTCATGAAAAATTAAAACGGTCTCGAAATATTGTTCCATACTAAAGGGGTCGCCTCATGAAAAATTAAAACGGTCACGAAATATTATTCCATACTAAAGAGGTCGCCTCATGAAAAATTAAAACGGTCACGAAATATTGTGCCATACTAAAGGGGTCGCCTCATGAAAAATTAAAACGGTCACGAAATATTGTTCCATACTAAAGGGGTCGCCTCATGAAAAATTAAAACGGTCACGAAATATTGTTCCATACTAAAGGGGTCGCCTCATGAAAAATTAAAACTGTCACGAAATATTGTTCCATACTAAAGGGGTCGCCTCATGAAAAATTAAAACGGTCACGAAATATTGTGCCATACTAAAGGGGTCGCCTCATGAAAAATTAAAACGGTCACGAAATATTGTGCCATACTAAAGGGGTCGCCTAATGAAAAATTAAAACGGTCACGAAATATTGTTCCATACTAAAGATTAAATGACTTTAACTTTGATTAAGAGGATTTTGTGCTGAAATTTAAAGATTTGAACCGCCCTGAACATTTCCGATTGATTACTGATTACTTGTTATTACAATCATATTCAATCACAATCACTAAACGTCTTATCTCGACATAAAGCTGACAACTGTTCTTTTATGTGTTAGCCTAAGTTTTAAAACGTCATGCATGAATAAACTTATTTTCTTTCTATCTTTCTTACACTCAATCTCTAAAAGAAGTAGCGATTACTCAATCAATCGAGTACTCATGAAACCCTTCATTTGGCAGCTACATCTCGCTCGTCGTCGCCGTCGTCCCGCTCGTCCGGCCCGCTGTCGCTGGCGAGCGCGCGGCGCCGCCCCTCCGGCATCCCTCGCTCGCTCGCCGGCTCTCGCGAAACCAGCCCTACCAGGTAAACGGCTTTTATTTGTACAAGATTTAATTTAGTTTCACCTGTCCCGTTGTCTGTCTGTCTGTAATCAAATCTTGCAAGTTAAATTTGATCCACTTCCCGGTTTCCGATTGAGTTGAAATTTTGCACGAATATGCAAATCGCGTGACAATGCAATATTATGATGACGTGGAGCTGATCTGATGATGGAGCTGGAAGGTGGCCATAGGAACTCCGTAATATAATCACATAACCCTATCGAGTTTGGGCTCGTTAAAATCGTCCTAATGAGTAGTTGATGACGGTATACAGAAAATATCGGCAATAAAAGCTTGTACCAAAAATGAAATTTTTGACAGAAACTTATATTTCGAAAAAGTGACTCTAAGTATAGAAAGAAGCTTTATAATTAACGAACCTGCTCACAAAATTTCACGGGAATCAGGGGGCCTAGACAACGCCTATAGAAAACTAACAAAATGTGTGGGAATGACAGATATTAACGAAAAGGGTTTCGTCGGCATCGTTCATTCCCCTACATTTTATTATTTTCTATTGGCGTTAGCGCTTGTCGATTGTAACCTTGTCTACGGCCCCAGTTGTGAAATGCGACCTTTAGAGGAGATCAGCTCGACAGACACCGGACACTGGACATACAAACGATTTTCTGCCAAAGCTGAAGCATAGAACCCCGTTCGCTCGTTCGATTAGACCAGGGGTCCGCAACCTTTTAGCAATCAAGGGCCATGTAGTCGCTAACCGCATTGACGCGGGCCGCACTTCATGTTTTGCGACTTCAACGGGCAATGTCAAAATTGAAAATATAACGACCATTACATACAAAACAGCCGGGGAGGCTCGCGGGCCGCAAGTAAGGGGCTGGCGGGCCGCCGGTTGCTGACCCCTGGATTAGACAGTTAAGAAAATGCAATGTGTGCACTTGCACGCCAAACAGTGTACCGAACCTATTTATTTATTCATTTATTTCGAGTCATTAAGTCCATATTTAATTACAAAAAAATTACAATAATTAATTAAAAAGAAAGATTACATTAAAATGCATAAAATAAAACAAAATCATAAAATTACATACATACATACACTCACGCCTTTATTCCCAAAAGGGGTAGGCAGAGCACATGAAACGTATGTTCCAGCGCCACTTTTAGCATAAATATGGGTATAAAAGATCGACAAAATGTGATATTGCAGTGATAGGTTGCTAGCCCATCGCCCACAACACACTTCAACCCTGGTCCCTTAGTCGAGTCTTACGACACCCGCGGGAAGAAAGGGGGTGGTGAAATTCTAACCCGACACCACACGGTGTCATAAAATTAGCAGCATTAAAACAACACAATATAATAACTAGCTCCAACATGTTCCAGTGTTCCACCATCGGGCATTCCAACCTATCAATAACGGTGCTCAGGAGGCTGCTGTCTCTGTCTCACACACGGCGCATCAGAGAGGCAACTCGTTCACGAAGTATAGCCTGAAAACTATCAACTCTCTATCTTTATACACACCCTACCCTCGTTTAAAAATAAAGTTAAAGATGCATTCAAATTAGGCATTTACGATTTAAGTTAGTTATTGACGCAATATTCCGGTAAATGTCATGTTAATTTTAAATGTAAATAAAATGTTATGCACATTGCCTATCCTTGTAAGTTGGGCAATACTCATATGTAATTCCATCTAGTGAATAGTTTGTCTAAGTTATTAATCTTTCTGTGCACACACTGTTTAGAATTGTGGTCCAGATCTAGACACTAACGGCCGTATTCATAAACGTCCTACAAGCCTGTTTTAACTAAAATGCCGTTAAAATTCGTTTGTCCTTATCTGTCACTTTGACATTTGTGTTCGTAAGAAAGGGACAAAGCACATTTTATTTAGCAGAGGCATTTTAAGTTTTATGAATAAGGGGGTAAGCTTTTAATGTACTCAATGTATGACTGTAATTTGTTGTGTGAGCCTAATAAATAAATAAACTCTATCCTCTGCAAACAGTCTGATGCGCTGCGCTGCAAAAGCGAGATAGCCCCAACAACATCCTGAAACCATTATTGTATTGGACACGTAAGGCATTGAGAGCTCTCTACGTGCACTTGGTCCACAAAGCCCCCGGCTTGTTTGTGCCAAGAATAGTAACAGAATACTTATTCCGACAGGACTGGCAGGTCAAGCAGCGTGGTCGGCTCGGCCGTTCGACGGCGCGAGTCGGTGGAGCGTGCAGCGCCGTCCCGCGCGCCTTCAGCTACCTTACGACTGCTGCAGCAGACCAGGGACGCTGAGGGAGTGCTCAGGGTAAGTGCAGAGCTGAGTTACAAAGAGACGGTGAAAGCAGTTAAGAGTCCGCAGTAAGCTCGATTCTCCATACAAACGTAGTTACGCTCTCATTTTAAAACGATTGGAACGAAAGTTTGCATGTACAATGACATGAGATATATCTATGTCTGTAATTAGTTTATGTAGCTTCAGATAGCATAGTAAAAAAAATGCAGCGAATTTAAGTTTTACATACAAAACTTGTTTTTGCGGTATTTCGTTTGTTTTATAAACTGGAACCATATAAACTAATTACAGACATAGATATACCTCATGTCATTGTATATGCAAAGTTTCGTCACAATCCAACAGGTATTTTTAAAATGAGAGCGTAACTACGTTTGTATGGGAAGGTGAAATTCGGCCGAGCTTACTGCGGACTCTTAATATCACGCCGATGATTTATACGATGTCTCAAAAGTCATGCCGTGTTTGAATTTAAAAAAAGTATTTATTATTGTTATTTGATCATAAAGTACACAATATTAGGTAGAACATGGGGCAAATATAGTCCCCGCAGTTTTTCTGACCTGTACAGTTGCCATCAGACATATCGGAGCGGCCAAAGTGCTCACAAATATCTAGAAACGTCTCTAATGCCCCGACAATAGTCTGTGTTCAGATATTTGTGGGCACTTTGGCCGCTCCTATATATTACAGTTATTTAAAGTCACAGGTGTATGCCAAACACCTCGATATTATTATGCTGAATCGATCGACATCAAAATCAAAGTGATTTGTTAAGATCTAGTAAGTGGAAAACGTATTCTCACGTGATGGAAATTTCATATAAAAAGTACCTATTGTCAGTCGCGAGCTGCTAGCTATACTTCCCTCTTAAGAGGCTGACAAGACCTAATTTTGTTGAAACTGATGTTTTTAAGCATTTTTTTAAGAAAAACTATTTGTTCTAGCACATCAAAAAATATATATGTTAATATTCATCATATTTCAAAGACCGTGCCCGTTCACGATACATAATTGGACGAAATCGGCTCGATAGAAAATAATTGCAAAGATTGGTCTTAAAATCATCTTAAACGGTTCTATGTCTTTATTTTTTTGACGTATGGGTCTGCAATTAAAAACATGAAGTCAACATGTTCATACCTAAACCGCTAACGAGTCACATTTCACAAATATTCCACACTTTTTGTTATTTCAATATTTACGTCCTATATCTTCAAAAACCGGGCCGCCCAGTGACACTTGCTCTCGTTTACTCCGATACAAATAGACAAACCCTCAAGGGCATTTTGGTGTTGACAGCGTCTTAAGGCGATGCCTTGATTTGAGTCGAACACGCCCCCTAGACAGATATACGCTGATGCCTTCCGCGCACGAGGAAAAGAGATGTAACACTCTTCGGGAATGGCCCTTTTGGACAAATTCCGATAAATACCTAACTTAGAGACGTGTTATTAAAATTTAATAAAGTGAGATTTTAGATGAGATAAAATACTATAGTATTAACTTGATTGTGTCGTAAAATAATGTATCGTTTGAGTAGGCTGAGTAAAAAAAGGAAAATACTGACCCAACTGGTTTTTTTTTCTATCGAGGAAATTTTAATCAATCATGTATCGATTAAAATCAGATTAACAATCATATATCTGAAAATCAGACCTTATTGTTTCTTAATCTAGTCAGAACTTTAAGTATTAATAGATAATTTCCAATGCACAACCTTAAGCAGCGGAGCTTCTAGTCAACATTAATGATGTTGTATTTCTATAGAGTCCAGAGGACAGTTCAGCGTACGACGGTCGTCGTGACGACGACTCTGAAGCCTCCAGCGTCTGCTCTGAGAGGAGTCTCGACTCCTACAGGAGACATGATGTAAGTTTCTAATTATAACTTTTGGAATTTTCCACGAAATGTTAATTTCGTTCGTTCGTGTATTCATATCGCTCTTGCATAACAAACAGGGAGGTTAATATGCGAAGTTCTAAATTCGATTTTCGTGGCAGCGTCGCCGTTTCATTATTACCAGTGACAAGATATTTTTAGGGGGGTATTACCCCCGACATTTTCATTTCAATCTCAAAAACGGCTGAACAGATTTTAAAAATTCTGAAAATTATCTATGACCAAAAAAAAAACTAAACGAAAATCGGTTCATCCGTTTGGGAGCTACGATACCACAGACAGACACGTTAAACTTATAATACCCTTCTCTTCGCGTTCGGGATCATTAAATGTAAGGTTTCTCAGCATTTGATTAAGTGAACATATATGGAGGTTTTCGTTCCAAAATTCACAATGATTAATGTCCCCTGACTTTCGAACAGTGGAATCAAAAAATATCATTTAAATATGTTTTGTACTTTTAACTTTCGTTAAATTGTCTTTAACAAGATAGGTTTTTCAGTTGTCGCTGAAAAAATGCCTGTTCAAACAAAAGGACGTCTTTAGATTCTTATTAAGATATTATCTTTTGTTACGGAACCCTTCATTGTAAAGTGGTCCGGTCTGTTACACTCATGGCCAGTTTTACATATACATTTTACGTTTCATATATGATTAAATTAATCAATAAAACTAAATATCTATAAGCAAAACATAGATACAGACAAACTTCTAGGTAACAAGATGGACTGATGACCTGGTACCTAACGGTCGCGGGAGTTCTCTGGATCCGGTCATTCTGGCACTCTTCGTGGGCCTATGGCCCATGTCCAGCTGTGGACGTCTTTCGGCTGATATTTATTTCATCATAATCATTTCCAGCCCGTAATCGCCCACTGCTGAGCATAGGCCTCTCTTAGAGTACGCCACCCGTCCCTATCCTGAGCCAATATTATCCAGAAGTGACCCGCGATCTTTCTAATATCGTCCACCCGTCGAGCTAGTGGACGGCCGAGCTAGAAGGCACGGCTAGAAGTGGCCACCAATCTGACACCTTTTTGGTCCACCTTCCATCATTCAGCCTGGCAAGGTGTCCTGCCCAACTCCACTTGTAATGGTACAGTTGTGCCGCAAATATAATTTACAACGATGTACCTACGCAGAAAGCATTTTTTGAAAGCATTTTAACCAATCATAAGGCAGCGCGTTTGCGCGGGTAAAATCTTCAACGCCCATTGGCCAAAATTTTTCGCGCGACGCCGGCAGCTCCGGCGCTCGCCATTTTGTCTGGCCGCCATGAGCGGAAAAACACGAGTTCACCTGTCATTGCATATTGTACCTTACGTATAGTGCAACAAGGTCATTATTGAAATGGTCATACATTCGATTTCATTCGGTACTTGTCAGCACTCGTCGGCGTGGACGAAGATTGCCGCTGTAACTTATATTTGTGGTACTACTGTATCTCCAACGTCGCGCACCTTAGTGCGACGTCGGATCTCAACATTCCTCACTGGGTCTTGTAGTTTAATACCGAGCATGGCGGGCTCCATGGCTCTCTGTGCTACTGGTATTTTGTGCACAGCCTCACATGCTAGCGTCCATCTCCCGGCACCGTACGTCATGGTAGGCAGACCCCGTATCATGGTCGGCCTTATCACACGATAAGTGACAAGATAGAGTGTCCGTCACTGACTGACACCGTTCAATAGAACGAGACGGACGCTCTATCTTGTCAATTATCGCTTGATAAGGCCGACCATGATACGGGGTCTGCCTACCATGACGTACGGTGCCAAGGGGGTCAGGACACATCATAGAGGCGAGTCTTCAGGCATTGTGGAACTTCGGTGGCAAGCGTTACGAGTATCAAAACGGTTGTAGCTTCGTAATTCTTTGAGATATCTTGAATGGGATTTTCGTCACTAGGCATATTTTTTTGTCTTCTTTCTATTGGAGTAATAATATGTTTCGTGTGTACATCCGTATTGTGTTATGTCCAGAGCGTGTCCTGGTCGGGCTCGGCGTCCCGGCTGGGCTGGGAGGGCTCGCCGCCGCCGCCGCCGCCGCCCGACGACATCATCGCGTTGTGCGCCAGCACGCACTGGACCGAGCGCAAAGACGGCCTCACACACTTGGTAACATTACTAGGCTAACACTTGCTAACATTACTAGACTAACAGTTTCTAACATTACTATACTAACACTTTTTAACATTACTAGACTAACACTTGGTGACATTACTAGACTAACACTTGGTAACATTACTAGACTAACACTTGGTAACATTACTAGACTAACAGTTGATAACATTACTATACTAACACTTGTTAACATTACTAGACTAACACTTGGTAACATTACTAGACTAACACTTGGTGACATTACTAGACTAACACTTGGTAACATTACTAGACTAACACTTGGTAACATTACTAGACTAACAGTTGATAACATTACTATACTAACACTTGTTAACATTACTAGACTAACACTTGGTAACATTACTAGACTAACAGTTGATAACATTACTAGACTAATACTTGGTAACATTACTAGACTAACACTAGGTAACATTACTACACTAACACTTGTTAACATTACTAGACTAACACTTGATAACATTACTAGGTTAACACTTAGTAACACCAGATACTAATAACTAATACTAAATGCTATTAACTTCTAATTTTTTTTTAAAGGCAATTTCAAGTTTGATTATTTCCCTTTATACAAACTATAAGTAGATATTCGAGATTTCACCCATTTGTTGGAAAGTTTACATGTCAATAGAAATACACTTAGTCAAATAACCCGCCCCGTGTCATTCCGGGCGCAAATGTGCCCATCAGACCCGCTGCATTGCCGCGTTGAATTGCGATCGACAACCTTTGTACGAGGAATGACCCGGAACGGGAACTTGTCAATTAATTAATATTAATACTTACGGTCCTCTATAATCGATATATGACAGCTAGAACATTTCCAACCTGACTATTTATACACCAACGATTTATAGTCCTTATTGGCTTGACAGTGCAGTTAGAGTAGTGCACCTAATGTAGCTACTTTTCTGCTGACTGTATTGTAGAGCGGGCTCTCAGATAAGTTCCGTTTGCAAATCATGCGGACCGTATTCTGACTGCTGATATATACAGCTTGTAACGAAAATGGGGTGTGAACCGATCAAGGCCATATTCGGTAGCGTATTGCGATTCCAAAAATGCATTTGTTTATTTTTTTATAAGTTTTGGTTTGATGTTGTTTATGATATTGAATTTTTTGTTTAAGTTCACATTAAAGGTTTTTTTTTACATTTGCTTATGTATGACAACAAAAACGAAAAAGCCGTCACCTGCGTTTCAAAAAAACATACAGCACCGGTTGAAAATATACCCTCCCACCGCGGGGAAATGTTGTCCTAATGACCAAGCAATGTCAACAAAAAACCGTAATGTGCCCTTGATTGGTTCACACCCCATTGTTGGTGCAACCAATAGGCTAAGATATATGAAATGTCAATTGCTGTTGAATGTAACTTTTACCTCAGGCCAACTACCTAAACTCGGGCCGTCTCCTCACCGACTCCCAACTGCGCCGGCTCACGGAACTCCTCAACAAGATGTTCGTCGACGCCCACACCAAGGTGTTCAGTCTGCTGCTGGACGCCGTCTGCGAACTGCTGCTGGTCCACTGGCAGCAGCTCAAGGATTGGCTGTATCAACTGCTGTTCAGGTAACTGGTCACCCAAGTTTTCAGTCTACTGCTGCTAGTCCACTAGGTCAGGCTGTATCGGCTGGTCTTCAGGTCTGTTTCTGCCGCCCTCGAAGGTTGTGATTTGTGGTACAGTCGAGTTCTCCAATATCTAAACAGACAACTTTTCAAAAATATCTATACAGAGACTTTATTGTTACCGACATAAGACACATGTGTAGATATTTTTGAAAGGTTGTCTGTGTAGATATTGGAGAACTCGACTGTAATTGGTTACGTCCACTAAAATCTCCACAACGACAGCCATCTACTCGTACGTACAGTCGTGTTCGAAAACATGTGCACGATCGGTATAGTGATCAAAAATATGTGAACACGACTTTATTGGTTGTACAGATATTTTTGAACCTATGGAAACGTACATTTATTTATGAACTCGACTTTACTAACGTACTCGTAGGTTGTATATATAACATACCCATGGCTGGCGAGCTTGGGAGTAGGCATAAAGGAGAGGGCAAATGCACAAAAGATCCCGCCGGGTCGAAGTGCATCCGAAAGGGCCCTCATCTAGATAAGATAAGATAAACCCATGGCTGACAACTAGAAATCTATACCACCCCCTGGCTAACACCTGCTCTTTCGTCCAGTAGTAACGTTTTGTGTCAGCCGAGTTTTATCAAGCAAGAGATTTATATCGAACATTAAAATCGCGATTTAAAGTTGACCTAACATCAAATTTGTGGAGAGCTGTATACGTACAGAAATGGTTCTGCCCTTTTATCTGGTCTGGTTTATTTTAAACACCGCATAGTTTAGGAATTATATTGACAACACCAAAAAAAGTGCGAACATTTCGTGGTTTTTCGAGTGCTGCAAATTTGCACAGGTCTTTCGAAGCTGCAAGCTTGGATATACGGCACTGGTACCTAGTGGTTCTAAAATAACATATTAAAAAATCACAACTAGCTCTTCGCTTGCGATTTTAGCGATTTGACTGGTCAAATATGACTGGCCTAATGGGGCTTTTATACGGGTCACATTATCCCGCAATTTCTGGCCGGCAACTATTGCTGTCTTACGCTAGAGCAAGATACACATAGTTGCCGGCGGCACATTGCCGTAAAAATGTTGCGCTTTTAGAAAGGGTAGTATTTAAACGAGTGACTGTAAATTAAAGTTTCAAGTGTCAAAAATAATTAATTTACGTTATAGTATTACTAAGTGAGCGACTGACTGCGAGTGACGAGAAATCAACAGAACAGCAACTTACAAACATTATTTTGAGTTACTTAATATACAAAATGAGAAGCTTCATAATATTTGAGCGACCTAATATTTGTTTGAGTGTCCGTGTTTGTGTTTCTTTTACGTCCTGATTTTTTTCAATATTTGGCAAATGTATTTTTTATGCTGAGCGGCATTTTTTATCTTCAATCAACATTTTTTTTATCTTTAATGAAGTGTTTCCAATACAAAAACCACTTTGAAAAAAAGTTTCTGTCAAAAATTTCATTTTTGGTACAAGTCTTTATTGCCGACTGTACTTTTCTGTATACCATCATCAAGTGCTCATTGAGACGATTCTAACGAGCCCAAACTCGATGGGGTTATGTGGTTTTATTACGGAGTTCCTATGGCCACCTTCCAGCTCCTTCATCCCGATCAGCTCCACGTCATCATAATATTGCATTGTCACGCGATTTGCATATTCGTGCAAAATTTCAACTCAATCAGAAACCGGGAAGTGGATCAAATATAACTTGCAAGATTTGATTACAGACAGACAGACAGACAACGGGACAGGTAAAAGTAAATAAAATCTTGTAAAATACTATAATGAGCAGAAGTTTTTCCGCTCTTATATAAAAAAACCTCGAAGACGTAAACTTCTAACCCATAAAGCTATTTCTAGTCGCTCACTTAGTAATGTAGTCGCACGGATAGAATTTTAATATCTGAAATGGATTAATCACAACCCACTTTTGTAAGCTCGTTCTGGATTTAATTATTAATCAATATTCGTCGTTAGTTTAGTTAATTGGTCGCTTACTCAAATTCATACCGCTCAAGTTATTAAAACAGTATGTCCATCATCAGTCGCTAAGTTTTTTTTTATTCGATCGTTTTATAATTCCTCGTTTGTAACCCCATAAGAGGGATAGGCCTGCCTTCGGACAGTTTATGACTAGATAATTAGCTTTCAGGTTATTAATATAATATATTAGCACAGTATAGGAACAGTAGATAAATTTGGAAGGGAGAATGCTTCAATCGGGGCCGCGCCGTTGCGGTGTTCGCTCGTTCTCACTCGCTACGTCAAAGGAAGCCGCCTCGTAGGTATGAAGGCAGCGAGCCGCCAGTGCCACGATATCAAAAGGAGCCGAATAGGCTTGTAACTAAGCACCTACCAACCTAGTGCAGTTTAGCAACTATTATACTTACTAGGAATTATTTTAGGCATAGTATAGTGGTATTAAAATATTCGATGAAGTGGGAAACTAAAAACACATACCTAACTATCTATAATATTTGTGTATACAATATTTTCTATTAAACTGTAACAGAAATACTTTGCATACTTAAAAGCAAAATTAGTATTATAGGTATGCCAAACCACTAACGTGAGACAGCCCTGCGCATCGAGCGAAAGTAGGTAACGAACGCTCCTAAATGGCCTCAGATTACCTACTGTATTATTCTTAAATACTGTGATATTAGCTTTCATATTATTATCTGTTCGCAGGTTACTAATGAAGCTGGGTACAGACATACTAGGCTCTGTGCAGAGCAAGATAATGAAGACTCTCGACGTCATACACGAGTGCTTCCCGCCCGAGTTACAGCTGCACAACATATTCCGGTAAGTTACTAATGTCTGCGCATCATGGATGATGCGCAGACATACAGAGCTGTAATAGCCTATGTTACGCCCGTAATGGTTTTTTTCTTAAATTGTATCCGTCACTCATGCGGCAGTTACAAAGCAAAGAGGTTTTATATCAAATACGATGTCTGAAAACGTATTTATAAATAAATTTTAACTTAAAAACCCTACTAAAACATGTTTAACAGAATTATTTACAGATTTAATATGTAGTTATTTAGTGTAATGTTTTTAAGTGTTTTCAAATCGTGGCTGTATATACCGAAGGGTTTTTGCCATACGCGTCACGTCAAATTTAACAAAATGGACAACTGACATGTCGCAGTTCTTCTTACGATTTGTGTTAATTTCATCTAAAATGTATTTGTTTCCTCGCAAATGTGATGAAAAACATTGTGTATATCACGGGCGTAAGAATATTGCAAACTCGAGTCATCAAAAGCCCTCCGCCTTCGGCGTCGGGCTTCTGATAGACTCTTGTTTCGCAATATTCCACTTACGCCCCTCGTTAAACTATGTACTATTTTATTTCTCTTCTTCTGCTTATTTAAGAGCTAAGCTCTTGTCGGTGTTGCTCAAAGTAGGCCCTCCATCTACTCCGATCCCACGCAACCTTTTTGACATCTCGCTTCCTCGCGCTGACTCTTCGCTTCCCCTCTATCTTTCCTTTCAATTATATTGATTGTGAAGTTGTCATGTCGTATGAGATGCCCTATCATCGTCCCTCTTCTGTCTTCTTATTATTGATTTATAATAGATTCCTAGCGGACGGCGCTACAGCTCCCACGGCGAAGACGAAGGCGGCCGCGCTGCGGTTCCTCGCCGAGCTGGCGCACGACTACTGCACTCCCAACGCCAGCGCGCAAGCTTTACAAGGTATTGCTAGCTGTGTAGAACAACCTTTTCTCACACATACATACATGTTAGAGGGAAGTCCATGGTGACTAATAAAAACAACCAAGTCAAACATTTGCACCATATTTGGCAGACCTTCTTCGTCGAGCGTCAGACCAAGAGTGCCGAGCTGATCGGTGTGACAGCCTTATATAAGGCACTGTTAACAACACTTGCATTTACACGGCCCCTATTTCACCATACATACATTGCCTGTTCTAGAAGTTAAGGTGGGTGCTAGGTTACCTGTGGAATCAGCAATGAGAATTGTCGTTGTCAGGTGACAATTGTCAAGTTGATGAAATAGGGGCCTGGGCGAATCTCCTGGCGTTTGAACCGCTCGGTTCTAACGTCATTGTCGCCTAAGACTATTTCAGCAGAGGTAAAACATACCGCGGAAACTTTGATCAAAAAAGAAGTACCGACATTGGCTTACGTTTTCATCAAAAGTGAACTCTGATATTCGTATCTTTTAATAGATTCCCTGTCGAAGACAATGACGAATAAAAAAACGCCTTCAAAACGCTGAATATTCGCCCGCCTGCACTCTTAGTCGAACCACCATAGTAACAAGTAATAACTAAATTAGTGGGTAGTGATAAAATTTAATATAAATGAATCTGATTCCTTATAATATTCAATACAACATTCAAATCATCATAAATCTATAATTATACGGCAAAATCAAAAACGAATATTTAATGTTAATGAAAAGGCGCTAACATACATACATACACGCCTTTATTCCTAAAAGGGGCAGAGCACATGAAGCTTATGTTCCAGCACCACTTTTAGCATAAATGTGGGTATAAGGAATTGGCAAGATATGATATTGCAGTGATAGGTTGCTAGCCCATCGCCCATCACACACTTCAACCCTGCTCCTTTCTCAAACATGCAATGAAATATTGACGTTATGTTCGTGATAATGGGCTTCGAAGTGTCACGTTTCGGGCGCAGCGAGACGAGAGACCCGTAATGGCATTTCATACAAAATTGGAGGCCTAGGCCTGCAAGATGGTCTTTTTAGTGTTCCCAAAGGCTAGAACGGGACCCTATTACTAAGACTCCGCTGTCCGTCCGCTGTCTGTCCTGTCTGTGAACCGTGATAGTTAAACAGTTGAAATTTGCACAGATGATGTATTTCTGTTGGCGCTATAACAACAAATACCAAAAATCAGAAAAAAATTAAAGGCCTGCCATACAACAAACGTGTGGCGCATCACTACGAGCTGCCCACATCCCTATGATCGGCGCGTCAGTGTCAATCGGTTGATGTTACTTTTTCCATCGCGACCGCAAGCTTGCTCAACTAATTGTAAATTATCTAATTCATTGTACATAATATAAATACCTCATTATAAATATTCATCCTACAGTCTTCTCTCATTTGTATATAAAACATACAACATTATATATAGCACCATCGGCGGTGCTAAAGTGGTGACCCGCGACATTCAAAATGAATGAAAATTTTCAAGATACCGATGATGGAAATCTTTTAGAAGACTCGGCCGCGGCGGTAGACCGTGTGGCTATAAGATTGCCACCATTCTGGGCGGAAGACGCCGAAATATGGTTCGCGCAAGTCGAGGCGCAGTTTGAAATTTCCCGCATAACTACGGATTCGACAAAATATTTCCAAGTGATCCGTGAATTAGACCCAAAAACGGCCCGAGAAGTACGGGATATTATTACGAAGCCCCCTAAAGAAGGAAAATACGAAAAACTAAAACAAGAATTAATAAAAAGACTATCGACGTCAAACGAAAACAAAAGACGTCAGTTACTACAATTTGAAGAGCTTGGAGATAGGAAACCAAGTCAATTTCTTCGTCATCTTCGTGGATTAGCTGGCGATAGTGTCACTGACGATTTTCTTCGCAGTTTGTGGTCCAGTCGTTTACCTACGCAAGTGCAAGCCATCATCGCTTCGCAAACTACGGCTTCGTTGGACGACATCGCCGTTCTTGCAGACCAGATTATTGACGTGACACCGTGTTCATCCTTTAACCAGGTCGCAAGCATGAGCTCGTTCGAAGGCATGCTTAAGAAGATGGAGCAATCTATTACGGCGCGCATCCAAAGCGAAATGACGCAGCAAATCGCCCAGCTCAGCGTTCGTGACAGCAGTGATCATCGACGTTCGCGTTTCAACAGGAACAGGTCGCGCAGTCGCAGCAGGTCGAAGTCACATGGTCGGTATCGAACCACAAAATCAGGTATGTGCTGGTATCATAGCCAATTTAACAGTAACGCAAGAAAATGCATTCCGCCGTGCAACTTTCAAGCGGAAAACTAGTACGACAGTCTATTGCGGTGGCTGCTGACTGTCGTACCTCTACCAGCCGCCTATTCATTACGGACAGAGTAACAAAGATTCAATACCTCATCGATACTGGATCTGACCTCTGCGTACTGCCGCGCAACTTTATGCCCAAGTGCAAATCACCAGACAGCTACTCGCTTACAGCCGCAAATGGTTCAATCATACACACCTACGGCATACTCAAGCAAAAGTTAGACCTGGGATTGCGCAGGGATTTTACCTGGAATTTTGTTGTCGCAAATGTAGACAAGCCAATAATTGGTGCCGATTTTCTTTCTCATTATGGCCTTATTATCGATTGCAGAAACAGGAGACTTGTTGACAGCTTAACATCCTTGACAACCGCAGGACAACTCAAGAACTGCAACCAAACCAGCATAAAGGCAATATCCGGTAACAGTGAATACCACCGTTTGCTAGCAGAGTATCCCAGTTTAACGAAACCATCTGGACTGCCGCGAGAGGTAAAACATTCCACTGTTCATTATATCCGGACTACACCAGGCCAACCAGTATTTTGCAGACCGCGTCGTTTAGCCCCAGACCGACTCAAGATTGCTAAGGAGCAGTTTGAAGAAATGGTTCGTGATGGCGTAGCACGACGATCGGATTCACCATGGGCATCAGCGCTGCATCTGGTACCAAAAAAAGGAAATGGCTGGCGGCCGTGCGGAGATTACCGCGCACTCAACGCGCGCACTATCCCTGATAGATACCCTGTCCGTCATATTGAAGATTACGCGCATCGTCTTGCAGGTAGCAAATTTTTTACAAAACTAGATTTGGTCAAGGCTTACAACCAAATACCTGTGTACGCCGATGACATTTGCAAGACGTCGGTGACGAGTCCTTTTGGCATGTTTGAGTTCCCTTTTATGCCTTTTGGTCTCCGAAATGCTGCCCAGACCTTCCAGAGATTCCTGGACGAGGTGCTCCGAGATCTGGACTTTGTCTACTCCTATATTGACGACGTACTTATTTACTCAAAAGACGCCGAACAACACCTAGAACATCTTCGACAAGTGTTAGACAGGTTCCAAGAGTATGGCATGCTCATCAATGAGTCCAAGTGTTCTTTTGGTCAGAAAGAAATCACTTTCCTTGGATTTACTATCTCTGAAGATGGCACACGTCCTATTGACGATAAGGTAAAAACACTGCAGGAATTTCCCCCGCCGAAAACAGTCGGTGGCTTACGCAGGTTTCTCGGTATGCTGAACTTCTACAGGAGATTTGTACCTCACGCTGCCGAAGATCAAGCTCCTCTTCACGACATGTTATCAGGACCTAAAATCAAAAGCTCAACTCCACTTTTTTGGACTGAAAATCAATTAGAATCATTTCAAAATTGTAAGTCTAGTCTCGCAAAATCAACATTACTGGCACATCCTATAACAGACGCTCCACTCGCTCTCGTGACCGACGCTTCGAGCTCGGCCTTGGGCGCGGTGCTACAGCAGCTTGTGCAAGGAGAATGGCAACCACTTGCTTTCTTCTCAAAGAAAATGACACGGCCACAGACGCAGTACAGCGCATACGATCGGGAGTTGCTCGCTATCTATGAGAGTGTCAAGCATTTCCGGTACATGGTCGAAGGCCGACATTTTGTTATATATACTGATCACAAACCGATCACGTTTGCCTTCCAGCAAAAAGATAGGAAATGTTCTCCGAGACAATTCAATTACCTTGATTTCATTTCGCAGTTTACAAGCGATATCAGACACATCTCGGGGAAGGACAACATTACCGCGGACATGCTCTCCCGTATCGAAGCCATTGCCGTGCCACCAGATTTCGAAGCACTCGCACAAGCTCAGCAGGAAGATCCCGAGTTGCAAGAACTCGTTGCCAAGCGATCTTCGTCGCTCAAGCTCGAGAAAGTTCCAGTGCCATGTACCAATGTTTACTTATATTGCGACACTTCTCAAGCAAAACCCCGTCCCTTCATTGTCAAGGAGCATCGGCAGAGAATTTTCAACACAATTCACGGCATGAGCCATCCAGGTACGAGGTCCACAATTAAACTGCTAACCGAGAGATTTGTATGGCCATCCGTACGCAAAGATTGCGGTACATGGGTGCGTGCATGCGAATCATGTCAACGTGCCAAAGTTCAACGCCATACATCTTCTCCTCTCGGACATTTCAAGCTGCCAGATGAAAGATTTAGCCACGTACACATTGATCTCGTTGGCCCATTGCCAATTTCATCAGGATACCGTTACCTTTTCACAGCCATAGACAGATACACGCGCTGGCCAGAAGTCAAGCCACTGTCTGACATGACGGCTGAGACGGTAGCACATGCATTTTATGATACGTGGATATCTCGTTTCGGTTGTCCGCAAACCGTAACGACTGACCAGGGACGCCAATTTACCTCACGTATGTTTAAGGTCTTGGCAGAGCTTTGTGGTGCACAGCTGCGACACACGACGGCTTACCATCCACAGGCGAACTCGATGGTTGAACGGCTCCATCGTACCCTGAAGGCAGCCATCATGGCCCACAACAATACTAAATGGACAGATGTGCTACCAGTCGTCCTTCTCGGCATCAGAAGCGCTTGGAAGGAAGACTTAAAATGCTCAGCTGCAGAAATGGTATACGGTGAGCCTCTACGCATCCCCGGTGAGTTTTTCAGTTCTCATAACTCTCACACGCTGCAGCCTGATGACTTCGTCTCATTACTTAAACATCAGATGTCAAATCTTAGACCTGTCCCAGCATCAAGGCACGGAAACAAATCAGTCTTTGTTCATAAAGACCTCAGTTCATGCACCCATATTTTCCTAAGAAAGGATGCACTGCGTGGATCACTTGAACCGCCATACACTGGCCCATTCCGCGTGCTTAGCAGGACAGACAAGACCGTCACTGTAGACTTATTACGAGGACCGGTTACAGTCTCCATTGACCGCGTCAAACCTGCCTACATGCAGAACGACACAGCTTCATCTACTGGCTGCTCTAAGCCTCCAGCTGTTGTCCAGGCTAGGACCACTCGGTCTGGCCGAAAAGTAACTTTTCCTCTCCATTTCCAGGCAGGACTTTGATTCTCCCAGGGGGGTCATGTGGCGCATCACTACGAGCTGCCCACATCCCTATGATCGGCGCGTCAGTGTCAATCGGTTGATGTTACTTTTTCCATCGCGACCGCAAGCTTGCTCAACTAATTGTAAATTATCTAATTCATTGTACATAATATAAATACCTCATTATAAATATTCATCCTACAGTCTTCTCTCATTTGTATATAAAACATACAACATTATATATAGCACCATCGGCGGTGCTAAAAACGTAGTTTTTTGTCGTTTTTATAGAGAACTAGCTTCTGCCCGCGACTCCGTCCGCGTGGAACTCGTTTATATTGCAGCTCCATACAGACTTCCACTCCCCATTTTAGGGAAGTGGGGGGTTAGAAAGAGACAAAAGTAGCCTATGTCACTCTCCATCCCGTCAACTATCTCCACTTAAAATATCACGTCAATTCGTCGCTCCGTTTGGCCGTGAAAGACGGACAAACAAACACACACAAACACTTTCCTATTTATAGTATTAGTATGGATGGTAGGGTTCAGCGGTCGTGTGCGAGAATTTTCATTCCACAATTTGTGGCACAATGAAAATTAAAGTTTAATTACTTGGAGTTTTTTATTTATTTCATTGCATGTTTGGGAAAAGCATCATACCATACCTCGGCGTGAAAAGAGGTGACCAGCCTCGTATGGTCGGGTTGTACTGCCTAAATGTACCCGGCCGGCAAATCCTTACTTCCCGGCTCTGTAGTAAAGTACTAATTATTTAGGCTCAGTTGTTTCAAACCGTCTGTAAAGTGTTAGCCTTATTTTCACCTGTCCCGGTTTTTATCTATAATCAAGGCCTTCTCAACTTCTAGGAGTCCATGTATGTCTAAATTGTACACAAATATTAATATCAGGTAGCAATATTTTAGTAGCTGAGCTGATCTGATGATGGAGACAGAAAGTGGCCACCTCAACTCCTAAACCCGCCTGGACGTATTCATAAACGTCCAACTAACCTGTTTTAGCTAAAATGCCGTTAAAAATCGTTTGGCTTTATCTTTCATTTTGTCATTTGTGCTCGTAAGAAAGGGACAGAGCACATTTTATTTAGCAGACGCAGTTTAACTTTTATGAAGAAGGCGAGTCGGTTCTCAACGAGTGATGATTGTGCAATAAGATATACGGTCGGAAACAAAATCTTGTACCAAAAACAATTTTTAAACAAATTTATTCATTTTGTGTGATCTTTGGGATACTCTTTACATACATACATATAATCACGCCTATTTCCCGGAAGGGTAGGCAGAGATCACGGATTTCCACTTTCTACGATGTTGACAACCTTTCTTGCTTCATTCACATTCATTACATGCTTCATACATGCTCGTCGTAGGGCAGACTTGACCTGAACTTTTCAGGACTTGTCCGATTTGGTCGGAAAAGGTTCGACAAGGCCGCTTCCTACTCTTTACAAGAGGTTCATTTCATTTCATTTCTTTTATTTATTTATAACCAAGTGATTCAACACATGCAACTTAATGCTAGGTGCAGTACGGAAACCCGGATAGGGCGCGCAGCAACAGAGGATTTCAATTAAAACATTTTTTGTCCGCACTTAGGACAAATAAGTAACCATTTGACTATAAATAACAGTATCGCAAAATAATATAATAACAACAAGGACGGTATATAATGACTAGCTTCTGCCCGCGACTCCGTCCGCGTGGAACTCGTTTATATCGTAGCTCCATACAATCTTTCACCCCCCCCCCCACTTCTTCTTCTTAGGGGATGATTTCCGGGATAAAAACTATCCTATGTCCTTCCCCAGGACTCCAACTATCTCTATACCAAATTTCATCCAAATCGGTTCAGCTGTTTAAGCGTGAAGCGGTAACAGACAGACAGACAGACAGACACACTTTCGCATTTATAATATTAGTATGGATGGATACATCGTTCTTGATAACAGTAATTAATTAAACTTATTTAATTAAAATAATTTTACAGAACAGTAATTCGTTTAAAATTTAATTAAATGTTCAATTATATTATATTATTGTTGTTCAACCTGTATGTAAACGGACTTATAGAGGAGCTCAGCAGCACCCGCATCGGTTGCCATATTGACGGAGTGTGCGTAAATAATATTAGTTACGCAGACGATATGCTGCTGCTGAGTGCCTCTCCATGCGGACTTACGAAACTGCACTCTCTTCTCCATTCTAAACGATCCAAATTCTCCCGAATACCTCAAAACTCTTTTTCAGTATTACTGTGTCTCTCGAGTCCGTCAACTTCGCTCCTCTGGCAACCTTTCCTTATCTATTCCGCCTCACCGTACTGGTTTTATGTCCAATTCCTTCTCCGTCCAAGTAGCTCGCCTATGGAACCATCTCCCTGTCAAAATTCGGCAATCTCCAAACAGGCTTGTCTTCAAAAAGTCCTTACAAAATTTCTTTGCTGGCAGAACTAAAAATAATCTATCAGTTTTGTAAGTTTCACCTATATTCATATGTATGTGTATGTATGTATTAATAGGTATATATTGTTATATCATATTATATTGTATTGTATCGTATTCTACTATATTATTATTAAACGCATCTTTAGACATGTTATAGAGTTTTTGTTTTAAATTAAGTTGCACTGCCCACATTTTATCTGCTTTGCCTTAAGGTTGACTGGTAGAGAATGCTTTATAGTATTAAGTCCGCCTTTTGAACTATAAGATATTCTTTTGTGCAATAAAGATTAAATAAATAAATAAAATAAATAAAACTGATAGCCATCTGTGAACGGTACGCCATGGCGTAGTCACGGTCTGCAATAAAATGTGTTGAAAAGCGAATGTATGGTCTTTAAGGTTAGGAATAAAAGTCCACAGGATGTTCCACCTATAAAACTAAACGGGAAGGTACTGACTGTGGTATCACAATTTAAGTATCTGGGGCATATTGTGACGTCTGACCTTAAAGACGGTACAGACATTGAGCGGGAACGAAGAGCATTGTCTGTAAGAGCTAACATGATCGCTCGCAGGTTTGCTGGATGCTCGAGACAGGTCAAGTTAACCTTATTCAGGGCCTACTGCACGTCCTTATATACCAGCGGCCTGTGGGCGAACTATACTCAGACACAATACAGTGCTCTTCGTGTTCAATTTAATAACGCATTCAGGATGCTGATGGGGCTGCCCCAATATTGCAGCGCGTCAGGGATGTTCGCAGAGGCGAGGGTGGACTGTTTCCACACTACTATGCGCAAGCGCTGTACATCCCTGGTGCGTAGGGTACGGGCCAGTGCCAACAGCATCCTGAAAATGATCGCTGAACGGATGGACTGTGTGTATCTAAACCACTGCTGTATGATGCACGCAAACACACATGTTAATTATGAGGTCGCATGACATTTGACATTTTGAGATTTAAATAAGTGATTAATTAACTTGACATCTTGTGAATTTTGTTTTTTTTTTTTTCGATTATTAAATATTTATAATGTTTTATTGTTAAGTAGTTGACTGTCATGTAAATTTTAAACTGGCCTAAATCGTTATTATTATAGATGACTAACTCTTTAAATTAACTTTATGTGTGCTATCTATATGAACTGTGTATTTGTACTGTAATAACTAATATGAAGCTGTCTTACTAACAATAATGATCCATGTTGGTCTCTGAATAAAAAAAATGAAATGATGAATTGAATTGAATTGTGTGTGTCCTTATTTCACCGACTAATGTTTCACCGAATGCATGGTTTCGCAGTATTTTCGTTTCATCGAATTCCTGTTTCTCAGAAACCGTTAACTTTTTAGGTCTAGATAAAAGGTAATTCTTTAGAACCCATTAGGTTAGCTTAGGTTTGTTTTATAACATTCCCGAAAAGTTTACTGATTCTGAAAAAAATGGTTTGCGATGAAATGAAAATTCTGTGAAACACACATTCGATGGAACAATGGTCGGTAAAACATGGTACACCCGTTTAATAGGGGTGTAGACTCGAAAATTATTAACACTCCAAAAGAAAGAAGGCAAAGAATATGCCTAGTGACGAACTTCCCATTCGGATATGTCAAAGAATTACGAAGCTACAACTGTTTTAATATTGTTTGTTAGAGAGAGAAAATGCAA
The DNA here is from genome assembly GCA_947049275.1 of Epinotia bilunana. Lineage (NCBI taxonomy): Eukaryota > Metazoa > Arthropoda > Insecta > Lepidoptera > Tortricidae > Epinotia > Epinotia bilunana. The sequence continues at coordinate 1,042,532 of OX346278.1, forward strand.
ACAGTGTGTCACGTCACGATACGCGTCGCGCGCCGGGGGCCGCGTCGAACACGACGGGGCGCGGCACGTTGCCGTCTGTAGTGACGTCACAATCTACAAGCGTCATCGTTTCATATGAAGTTGCGTTTTGCGAAAAACGGGACAGAACATACCCCTTCTTAAAACTTTCGACACTTATAACTTCGTGATTATTTATTCTCTTGCGTTGATTTTTTCTCCATTTGACTACATTTTTAATCCTTTTTCGAGAAAATATGACATTATTGATTATTTTATTTAGTGTCTACACCCCTATTGTAAATGTTTTGAGGTGGCGCCACGGGTGTAGCGGGGCGGGCGCTAGTCAAGGTAGCGGCGCACGCGCAGGACCCGCGCGCCGCCGACATCAGGGTCAGCGCCAGGAGAGCGCTCGCCGCGCTCTACGACTGCAACCCTGTGCCGGTGAGTTATATCCTACCAAAACACACAAACACACTGAGCATACGGGTGTAGACTCGAAAATTATTATTACTCCAAAAGAAAGAATGCAAAAAAATATGCCTAGTGACGAAAATCCCATTCAGATATCTCAAAGAATTACGAAGCTACAGCCGCCTTAACCGGCTTGTTAGAGAGAGAAAACGCTCGCAGTTAGTGACGTCACAATCTGCGAGCGTCATAGTAAATGATTTTCATTTTTTTTTTTTAATTATTTATTCAAAAAGAAGACATTACATTTTATACATTAACATAAAAACTCGCCAAACTGTGACGTTTGATGGCGAGAAACGCTCATGTTTTATACTATAAGTAACCTATTTACTTAAATCTAACATTTTTTAATGAGATTTACACTTAAGTTCTTATTCGTTTGCCTGTTATATGTCATATGAAGGTGCGTTTTGCGGGAAAGGGACAGAACGGTACCCCTTGTTAAAACTTTGGACACTTATAAATTCGTGATTATTTAACTTCTTGCGTTCCTTTTTTCTCCATTTGACTACATTTATAATCCTTTTTCAGGATAATATAAGATAAGATTAATTTATTGACCAGAACTGTGTACAAAAGATCACATAGTAAATATTAAAGTCCCAACAGTTTGTTTATTTCGGGCGTACAATAGTAAATTATTACGTTACAACAGCAACATTATTTAATCTAAACATACAGAATATTCATTAAAATTATAAAAATATTTCAGCTTTCTTTTAAATTTAATCACATTTTGTAACTTGATATACTCAGGTAAATGATTAAAAAATTTAATGACATTGACATATGAGCTCTTGCGAAGTATAGTAAGTAGTAAGTATGGTAGTAAGTAGGTCTAACTGTACATACATTGTATTTATACTGAGATCGGGTATTCATTTTGGAGTCACTTTTTTCATTAAAATGTCGTTTCGTTCTTTTACAAATGATTATCCGATTTATTGTTATACAATGTTACATAAAAATCTTAAAAGTAGGGGTAATAAAAATGGTATTTATTTATTTAAGGACCACCAACGGTTAACACATCGGAACAATACATTTGGCTTAAACACACAAAAACTAAGTAAGATGCTTAGCCACTTATAGGTGGCCACAGCTCGCACATGTGTCAAATCAAGAGTAACAAAACAAAAAAAAAACATATAAAATTACATGAATGAAGATTCAGATTTTCAGATTAGTAAACATTCGCAAAAGTTTTAAGTAGGTAGAAAAATAATTCGTATACATTTTTTTGTAAAAGAAATGTAGACTCAATGTTTACCGAATTACCCCAAAAAATTATGCCATACGTAAGCAGGAGATAAACATTTGCATAGTACGCCTTTTGCGACGTCGATTGAAGTTATTCGAGTTAATATAGATAGTACATAGCAAGACTAGTTTATTATTTATCTATTGTCACTCCTAAGAAGTTAGTATTATTTACTTGTTCAATTTGTTCAAGGAAATACAACATTATTGATTATTTTATTTAGTGTCTACACCCCTATTGAACGGTATTTTTTTTTACAAGCTTTTAATTAAATTGCAATGTATGTTTCTCCGGGTGGAATCTTGCAACTGAATTTTGAAGCAGATATCTTCAACAGATTGAGCTGAAATTTTCGGTAAAGGTATAGTTTGGATGACAATTCAATTTACCATCGAGCTGAGCTGATGATGGAGACAGAAGGTGGCCATGGGAATTCAGTACTTAACCGACGTAAGGTTACGTTACGTTGAGGGCTCGTTAGAATCGTCTCAATGAGGAACTTCCTGGGAACACCGTGTATAACAAGTTATTTCATATTAAAATGAATGTATCTGTGCAGTTCACGGCGCTGATGAGCGAGCTATCTCCGGACACGCAGGCGCTGGTCAACGGAGTCTTACAACAACACGTCAGGCGGACTTCTAGCAGTGAGTAGCACGTACATTATGTATTATAATTACTCTACGATCCACCTATTCAATGGAATCTAAGAGCTTGTTTGGCTTAGCCACCCATATCGAGCTCATAATAACGCTAACCAATAATATGTTAAGGTCGCCGTCAGCCATTTTAAATGGTCGTTTCTGAAGTGAAAAGTTTAAAAGCGAAAGGTCGTCCTTTGGCTTAGCTGGAAGTACACCTAGCAGCAGAAGTTGCTAAGCAGTCCTAGTGCTGACAATGAACTCTAATGTCAAGAGAATAAGGATCTGAGTAGGTCATTTTGAGCGTTTTATTTGGCTTAACTACTTCTGATGCTGACTTTACTGCATTCGGCGTACCTAGTTTGGGGATGACTTATAGCATATTTTACTCGTACTAGCATTCATATCAATCAATTTCGGACATTGCTATCGGAATAATGATGTATACAGAAAAGTACAGTCGGCAATAAAAGCTTGTACCAAAAAAGAATTTTTTGACAGAAAGTTATGTGTATTGTCTTTCAGCTGGCAGCGACTCTCCTCTCCGGACCTCCTCAGCGACCGCCAGCGCGGGCGCGGGCGCGGAGGACGTGCTCTCGCGCATCCGCCGCACCACCACCGAGATACACACCTACACCGCACAACACGCCAACGGTACCTTTATATACTTGACTAGCTTCTGCCCGCGACTTCCTTCACTAGAACGTACCTTCTATCCCCTGTGGAAATGTGTAATTGGTTTTTCATCACAATTGCTCGTAAATGGTGTTTTCCGTGCCTGCAAACAGAAGGACAATGGCGTAATTTGTTCCCACGGGAGTTATGGATTTTCATAACTCTCTAGGGAGTTATGAGCTTGTGTGTCGTCTGATTGGTTTAAGCAAATCTAGTTGACCGCGCGCCACTAGAATTCTGCTCTTATACTCATAATGTACTATTAGGGCATATTCCTTAACTTATGTCCCTTCACGGATAGTAACAAAACCGACAGGTTAGACGTGACCTAAACATCGCTTTAGCTAACCTTCACCTGTAACTCCCCTTTTAATGCATATTGCCAGACTTGGCGAAAAATCAGCAAAGTGCCAGAATAGTTGTCATGTATATGTCGTGTATAGCGCGTTCGAAACTAATAATTAATCCTGTCATAAAAAAAACAAGCGAAAAACTACCTTCATAGTCAGAGTACAAGGTGCATAGTTTTTTGTTTGTTTTCGTTTGACAGAATCTACTGTTACAGTTTCGAATAGAGTATATCTGAACACGTGCTCTTAAATGTCGATTCGGCCGAGCATTAATAAATTTATAGTCGTGTGCACAAGCCGATGGTGGAGTGTTGTTTTAATACGGCTAATTTAATGGTTTTTTTCGATATATTTAAATCTAATTTTTCTTTTTAATTAATTTGTACTTTATTTTGTAATTTACACCCTATGTACATATGGTTCGAAATGAATGTTTATTTATGTATCTCCCATTGAAATTCACGGGGCGAACCCCGGTCATATGGAAGGCGTGAGTGGGGATCTATATCCAACAGAAACCAAAGGCCCTTTGGAGACGAAGTTTAATGTGATTTAGTTTATTATTAACTTGCTTCCGTCCGCGACTGTCTGCGTGGACTCGAGATAGGCTATAAACTATCTTCGTGCAAAATTTAATTCAAATCGGTTCAGCCGTTTAAGCGTGATTGAGTAACAAACATCCAAACTTTTGCATTTATAATATTAGTAGGATATAAGAGTTCAACAAACCTATTTTAAAATTAGTTTGCCTGTCACTTTTACAAATGTGTTCGTAAAAAAAAGAACGATTTATTAATCAGTTTTGTATCGATACGACCAAGCAAGATAATTTAATATTTCTTCAGCTCAAATTAAACTCCTAAGTATTAAGATAAGATATTTTCAGACATTCAGACAGACAAGATTTAAGACTATCAAAAGACTTGATTTTGATTATGAATAATATTGAATTATGAAATAAAGCATACAAGTCATCATCATATCAGAAAGACGCATCGAAAGACGTGGACGGGGGAGGCCTATGTCCAGCAGTGGGGTCATAGGCCTCCCCCAAAGAGTGCCACAATGAGATCGGTCTTGCGCCACCCGCATCCAGCGGACCCCCACAAGGTGAACTGATGACCTGGTAAAGGTCGCGCGAGTACAAACGACAACACTGTTAACTGACCATCCTGTGTTTATATAGAACCTTATTACAATGCACTTAAGGTGCACCGATGGTCAGTTAGCTGTGTTGTCGATAGAACAAGTGATACCTAATACTAATTGGATCTGTTTGTTCTAGCGGAGTGCGGTAACCACATGTCCAGTAAAGACTCGGGGATCAGTCAGATGTCGGACGTCACGCTGTCCAACAAGGGGGTCAACGGGGTGCCGAATGGACACTATAATGCGTGAGTGTAACTAGGCTCTTTCCGCAGTGATTTAGCCCGGCGAGCCGTAAAGACTCGAGCCTTCCAAGCTAAGGCTGGCTCTATGCAGTACTGAGAAGTGACGGATCGAGTCTTTCATAGTGCGTTAGCCTATAGGAATTATGCACTATAGTTTAGTTTTTAAATGAAAAGACAAGAGTCTTAATGACACTAAGTATAATGTGAGATAATGCTTTACCGGGAGCCGGGCCACCGCCACCGCCACCGCCGCGCCCGCGCCCGCGCACACCGACCCAACTCCGAGCCAGACGCGTGTCGCGCCCGCCCAACCACATACACTCGCTAAACTCGCTTTCGCTTTGTAACGCATTATCTCACATTATACTTCTTAGTGTCATCGAGTCTTCTTTTCATTTAAAGACTAAACTGTGGTGCGCTAGTGATGCGCGACAAGCCCACTCCCAATACACCTACGTCTCATGATAACATGATCTAATTCATGGCAGCAGCTCGAGAAACTTGTGCTGACCAAGAAATATATTTGTTTAAATTAAAATTAGACGAAAGTTTGAAAATCCATCAATCCGGTCAAAATTTGTATGGGTATATTCATGTGACAACAGTACGAGACATGCGCCCTTAATCTTAGAGAGAGTAAACCTAAGTCTGTCAGTGCTGAAATGGCCGGAAGTAATTGGCAGACGGCGTCAAAGTTCGATACTTGGACGTGCATTTTACCGTGTGAGACGTAGGTATACCTATTGGGAGTGGGCTTAATTATAAAGCTCGACCGAAAACCCAAAACTTTGGCGAAGACTCATCATCGAGGACTCTTCCACCATATTTTGAAAAGTTGCTTCAACAAACAGTGTTTTTTTTTCTATTTCGCAAATCGATGAATGCTTTAAAAAATATATGTCATAATTTTTGACGACCGATTAGCTTAGTGGGCTACGAAGCTGAAGCGAGTCCCGGTGAGGGCAAGGATCTGTGTGATGAGCATAAATATTCGTTTCTGAATCTTGCATACTTCTACGTACTTATTATTATATAAGTCCCCTTTTTACCCCCTTGAGGGTGGGATTTTCAAAAATCCCTTCTCAGTGGGTAATTACGTCATTATAAACTACCTATTCTGAAAAAAATGAGCTTTCTATGTTCAACGATTTGGGCTGGGCGTTGATTTAAGTCCAGTCAGTCAGGACTTTTGCGTTTATATACCTAGTATTCATAACACAAGCCTTATTGAGCTTATTATGGTGTTAGCTCGATTTGTGTAAGATTCCCCTAATACTTATATATTTATCATCATCGTCACTGTAAAACTGTAAATGAGATAATGCCAATATAACATACATGAAGATTTTCTGAAAAACCCAATTGCGCAACAGCCATATTCAAATGTGTATAATATTAGCAACTATTTAACTACTATTCAATGTCCCCAGTGAGACCGCCCGCGCAGCTTCAGCAGACAGTTCAGAAGAGACCAACAGCACCAAGGAATCATCGCCCGTGCCGGCTCACCACCGACTCGACCTCCCGCCACATGGGTAAGATTATCAACCCCTTTTGTCACTACTCAATGAGCATTGTCCCCTGTGTAAAACTGGCTTTACACTCACACTCACAACGCACACGCACACACAAACTGAGAATGTCAAATAACCAGGGTCTGCCTGAAAACCAGCGTTGCAGTGGCCTTACTACTGTAATATTATGCGAGGAAGCGCAAGCCGCGCAAGAGTCAGTGTGGTACTGCAGAACCGGTTGGGTCCGGTCTGCGGGTTGCCACAGCGAGCAAGGCGCTGTATGTGTCGCGCCTGCAGTACACCGCCGCGGCTGATGACGCGGTGGAGTATGTGTCGCGCCTGCAGTACACCGCCGCGGCTGATGACGCGGTGGAGTATGTGTCGCGCCTGCAGTACACCGCCACGGCTGATGACGCGGTGGAGTATGTGTCGCGCCTGCAGTACACCGCCACGGCTGATGACGCGGTGGAGTATGTGTCGCGCCTGCAGTACACCGCCGCGGCTGATGACGCGGTGGAGTATGTGTCGCGCCTGCAGTACACCGCCACGGCTGATGACGCGGTGGAGTATGTGTCGCGCCTGCAGTACACCGCCACGGCTGATGACGCGGTGGAGTATGTGTCGCGCCTGCAGTACACCGCCACGGCTGATGACGCGGTGGAGTATGTGTCGCGCCTGCAGTACACCGCCACGGCTGATGACGCGGTGGAGTATGTGTCGCGCCTGCAGTACACCGCCACGGCTGATGACGCGGTGGAGTATGTGTCGCGTCTGCAGTACACCGCCACGGCTGATGACGCGGTGGAGTATGTGTCGCGCCTGCAGTACACCGCCACGGCTGATGACGCGGTGGAGTATGTGTCGCGCCTGCAGTACACCGCCACGGCTGATGACGCGGTGGAGTATGTGTCGCGCCTGCAGTACACCGCCACGGCTGATGACGCGGTGGAGTATGTGTCGCGCCTGCAGTACACCGCCACGGCTGATGACGCGGTGGAGTATGTGTCGCGCCTGCAGTACACCGCCGCGGCTGATGACGCGGTGGAGTATGTGTCGCGCCTGCAGTACACCGCCGCGGCTGATGACGCGGTGGAGTATGTGTCGCGCCTGCAGTACACCGCCGCGGCTGATGACGCGGTGGAGTATGTGTCGCGCCTGCAGTACACCGCCACGGCTGATGACGCGGTGGAGTATGTGTCGCGCCTGCAGTACACCGCCGCGGCTGATGACGCGGTGGAGTATGTGTCGCGCCTGCAGTACACCGCCGCGGCTGATGACGCGGTGGAGTATGTGTCGCGCCTGCAGTACACCGCCGCGGCTGATGACGCGGTGGAGTATGTGTCGCGCCTGCAGTACACCGCCGCGGCTGATGACGCGGTGGAGTATGTGTCGCGCCTGCAGTACACCGCCGCGGCTGATGACGCGGTGGAGTATGTGTCGCGCCTGCAGTACACCGCCGCGGCTGATGACGCGGTGGAGTATGTGTCGCGCCTGCAGTACACCGCCGCGGCTGATGACGCGGTGGAGTATGTGTCGCGCCTGCAGTACACCGCCGCGGCTGATGACGCGGTGGAGTATGTGTCGCGCCTGCAGTACACCGCCACGGCTGATGACGCGGTGGAGTATGTGTCGCGCCTGCAGTACACCGCCACGGCTGATGACGCGGTGGAGTATGTGTCGCGCCTGCAGTACACCGCCACGGCTGATGACGCGGTGGAGTATGTGTCGCGTCTGCAGTACACCGCCACGGCTGATGACGCGGTGGAGTATGTGTCGCGCCTGCAGTACACCGCCACGGCTGATGACGCGGTGGAGTATGTGTCGCGCCTGCAGTACACCGCCACGGCTGATGACGCGGTGGAGTATGTGTCGCGCCTGCAGTACACCGCCACGGCTGATGACGCGGTGGAGTATGTGTCGCGCCTGCAGTACACCGCCACGGCTGATGACGCGGTGGAGTATGTGTCGCGCCTGCAGTACACCGCCGCGGCTGATGACGCGGTGGAGTATGTGTCGCGCCTGCAGTACACCGCCGCGGCTGATGACGCGGTGGAGTATGTGTCGCGCCTGCAGTACACCGCCGCGGCTGATGACGCGGTGGAGTATGTGTCGCGCCTGCAGTACACCGCCGCGGCTGATGACGCGGTGGAGTATGTGTCGCGCCTGCAGTACACCGCCGCGGCTGATGACGCGGTGGAGTATGTGTCGCGCCTGCAGTACACCGCCGCGGCTGATGACGCGGTGGAGTATGTGTCGCGCCTGCAGTACACCGCCGCGGCTGATGACGCGGTGGAGTATGTGTCGCGCCTGCAGTACACCGCCGCGGCTGATGACGCGGTGGAGTATGTGTCGCGCCTGCAGTACACCGCCGCGGCTGATGACGCGGTGGAGTATGTGTCGCGCCTGCAGTACACCGCCGCGGCTGATGACGCGGTGGAGTATGTGTCGCGCCTGCAGTACACCGCCACGGCTGATGACGCGGTGGAGTATGTGTCGCGCCTGCAGTACACCGCCGCGGCTGATGACGCGGTGGAGTATGTGTCGCGCCTGCAGTACACCGCCACGGCTGATGACGCGGTGGAGTATGTGTCGCGCCTGCAGTACACCGCCACGGCTGATGACGCGGTGGAGTATGTGTCGCGCCTGCAGTACACCGCCACGGCTGATGACGCGGTGGAGTATGTGTCGCGCCTGCAGTACACCGCCACGGCTGATGACGCGGTGGAGTATGTGTCGCGCCTGCAGTACACCGCCACGGCTGATGACGCGGTGGAGTATGTGTCGCGCCTGCAGTACACCGCCGCGGCTGATGACGCGGTGGAGTATGTGTCGCGCCTGCAGTACACCGCCGCGGCTGATGACGCGGTGGAGTATGTGTCGCGCCTGCAGTACACCGCCGCGGCTGATGACGCGGTGGAGTATGTGTCGCGCCTGCAGTACACCGCCGCGGCTGATGACGCGGTACGTTCGTCAGCAGCCCGGCTCCTCGCCGAGGGTGTTCCAGCCGCGGCCGCGCCACGATGTGCACTTCAGCTCGTTTGTGGTGACGCATTGGTTATTACTGTAATGTCACGTAAATGTATTTATCAATAAATAAATTAATAAATAAATTGTGCTGAGGCAAGCTCCTTTTTTAACATCACATAATGATAACTGTAGGATTAATTTTAATAGTACATTACGTACCTAGGGCGGTGAATTCGTCAATGCCCCAGATCGCAGGTGTTTGTGGCCCGAACCGAAGATGAGGGTCATAAATATGCGATCTGGGGCTTTACGAATTACCGCCCGTGGTGCGTACACAATTTTACGTTTTCTGGGTGTGAAGTGAGATTTGCTGCTACGCCCGTGGGCGGTAAATCTCACTTCCCGCCCAGAGTGACGTAAAGTATGGTAAATCTTTTAAGGTTCCCATGTAACTTGAATTGTCACGTAATGTGATGTTGAACAAAGAAACCTCACTTGATCAGGCCTGTTCTTCTTACCGGTTCCGCGCACCTCCGAGGTGTCGATATACCCGCTCGCGCTACGAAGGAAAGAACACGTGCCACGCGGCGACCGTGAGCAAGCGGGATTCCATGATTCCAATTTTCTAGCTGTCATCGGTTGACTGACTGAAGACTTTATCGTTTTCTGTGTAGTATACTCAATTTAATTCAATTATTTATTCTGCAAATAGGCCACAAGGGCACTTTTACATGTCAAACCGTAATTTACAATAAAATAATAATAATAATCTTACACAATAATAATTTAAAATTATATATAAAAGGTTAACAAACTAAATGTCACTAAGTTAATGTAAACAAAACAAAATTGCAAAATATGACCATTACATTCGATATAAGATCTGTATCAGCATTAACAAGAAGTTAATGAGATTAATTCAGTATTCCAGAGATGTATAAGGTACTACCTGACATACAATAGATTCGTTCAGGCCTACATGTTGCTTGATGCTGCAATGGTGCATTTTGTTCCCTTTTAACCTAATAACATGTTTCAGGGACTACAACTCGGCGCTGTGTCGCGACAAGATGAAACCGTACGAGACTGATGAAAACGGGTTTTTAATTACTAAGTGTAAGTATATACACACACCTCTATCTTTTATACCAGGGCTAGCACATCTGTCACTTACAATTCCACCCTCCTCTTTCTAGCATTGTGCAGTTGCTGTTATATTAATTGTAACGTACGTGTGCTGGCAGCCATGACGATAACCGAAACTGAGGGTACCCGAAGATCTCTTCAGGCATACCCACATATCAATATATAACATGCCTTTCCCCCATGTCTTTATATAGTCCACTAGACTTGAGTTTTTATCACTAACATGCACAATTGAGTCTTTATCACTACACAATGTTGGAAGTCTTTAACCTACTGATTTATCATTCTATTTTCTTTTATTAATTGTCTAACACATCGTCTACACTATCGTCACTGTATCTTCTGTCATCCTCACTACAGTCTTCATCTTCCTTACTTGCCTCTCTTAGAGCAATTCTCTTCCTAGATGTGGCTGCTGACGGTGGGCTTTCACTTGACCTGGATCTTTTAAAGTGTTTGTCTTTCCTTGTGCGCTTACCACACAGTCTTCTGGTCCTCGTGTCCCTATCATCGTGCACTAATTTCTTAGATCTTCCGAAAATTCTCCAGTCCTCACCATTCTAGCGGTGTACAGTCAAGTGCAAAAATATGTATCGATAACATCCTCTCATAAATAAGCGCCAAAATCTTAATCCGCTGACATACGAGTTATGGGACATATTTATGAGTAAGTTGTATGCTACAGTCAAGTGTAAAAATATCTTTAGCAAAAGTTTGTAGAGTTATAAGATACTGAAAAAATATTGAGGATGATTTTTTTAATAAGAGCCTACACACAATAATACTGAGACAGTGGAGGGTCTCTAAGCTACTCTCCAGTGACGAGAATGGTCGGGCAGACTTGTATTGACAATCCTTATTATTTCCCAGCGGGACTCCGCGAGCAAGAGGTGCTAGAAGCCCTCTGCCAACTGGACACACATAACGCGCCCCCAGAAGAGTGGGAGAGGCTCCTGCTGGCCACCCATGAGATCCTGAAATACGGGGACTGCAGGAAGCCCTGCGAGTACTTCAAGTGAGTATTGGATGTGCAGAGTAGTCTAGGTGGCAAGCCCGCTCCATTGAATGCTTGACTTGGTAAGCTGTTACGAGAACAATATCCCTTTGCTATTCCGTCAAAAAAACCGTGCTGGTCTGTAGTATATGACGCAATATCTAATAATCTTGTGTAATATTCTCTAGCCTTGAAATACAATACCCTAGCATCTGGTTTACGCTCGTGTAGACACAAGAACCATTTAAGTGCATTAACGATAACAATCTAGGATGCTATGTGAGTGCTCACGCAGCGTTGTTACGTGTTCTTCCATCTCTTTCACGCATGAATGGTAGTATGGGGGACAGAATATAAATATGGCGGACGGCTCCGGGCGGCTCACAGACACATACAGTCCCTATTCGTCCCGGTACCGCCGCATACCGGGTAGAGTCAGTCCGACCCAAGTCGGGCCTAGCTGAGTTTCTTGCTGGACTCTTCTCAGCTAGGCTAGGTTTTAGCGAACCAGCGATAAAACTCCCAGTAGTTCGACACCACTCACACCCCAGATTCGGTTGATACCGTTCAACCAATCTCACTGGAGCGCCAACTCGTAGAGTATTCCAGTGTATAATCTTCCCCGCGTGGTCGTGCCGGAGGCTCCCCCTGGATTTCCCCCAGGCTACCCTCCAACCACGCAATTCGACCGCTATATTGGGTCCGTCCTATTATAGCAACAGTCAGGTTCAAAAAAAAAAAAAAAGGGCGGCTCATTTGCTCAGTGGACGTGGCGCAAGCGACATCTCCTGCCAGCGTCTCCTGATGATGCCTCGTAGCCACTCACTTGCTTTCATATTTTAAAAAAGGTAGCCTAAACTGCTTCTAATTTTTCGCTATCAAGGCAGCCCATACTTCGATTGGCAACCACAGTTGCCACCATCAGTTTAGGAGTATGCGAAATTGGCAACTGTGGTCGAAGTTTTGTCATTATTTGTGATGGTTTCCTGTAATTTTTTAGTTGCATTATCTTCACTGACAGACCAGCACGCTTTTTTTAGCGAAATAGCAAAGGAATATTGCTCTCGTAACATATCATGGACTTCCGCAAAGTAACGCCTGATTCATAAAATTATTTGGTAAATTGTAGCTCGTAGGTCGGCCGGTCAGTTTCGACTAATCGACATTCCGTCCTCGGACAATGAAGTGATTCCTCAAAAAGTGTTCTCGCTAAGCCACACACAGGCATACGTGGAGATGCATATTTGAGTTGCGGTCGTAGCTATGAAATAATGACGGCCACTCGATGCAGGTGATGCTGACAGGTGATCTATGGCTAGTGTAGTGTGTGTGTGGGTGGCGGGTGTCTGAATCGCTGCACAAAGTCGCCCTGTGTTACCTGCCAGCTGCAAGAGAGTAAAATGAGTCTTGGAATTTCATAACTACTTTTCTCAAACATGCAACGAAATATTGACGTTGTGTTCTTTATATTGGGCTTCGATGTGTCACGTTTCGGGCGCAGCGAGACGAGAGACCCGTAATGGCATTTCATACAAAATTGGAGGCCTAGGCCGGCAAGATGGTCTTTTTTAATTTCCATTACACTATTTGTGGCACAGGATCCCGGCGTTCAGCCATGAAAATTAAAGTTAGATTTCTTGGAGTTTTTTTTAATTTATTTCATTGCATGGTTGAGAAAAGCACTATACATACCTCGGCAACCCCTTACTTCCCGGCCTCTGTAGTGATGTACTATTATTTATTACCGCAGGTGCCTGCCGCTACACCTATACCGTATACAATGCGATTGACCTTAGAATCAGAATATTTATTTTGTTAAACATAGGTTACAGTGAAAGATGTTACATGAACAGATATATTAGAGCACTATGTTTTACCCGCAATGCAGGTGTAAAAAATCATTGCATACAGCTATGCAATACGCAAGTCATTCACTTATGTAACTAAAATAAAGCATCAATACAATAATAATCAAATCAGTCGCTACACTAGTATCAATACATAGTTTTGCCATCATTATTATTAAAAAAGTAATTTATTGAATAATAGCATTTGTCGATAAGGAATAATGTCAACTGTTTTTTGAAGTTACGTATGTCAAGTGATATAACTTTATCTGGAATTTTATTAAATATCCTCGGTGCCATGCCTAAGATACTTTTTCTCATCAGCGCCGTATTGCAACATTCCAGAGTTTTTATTTAGTATTTGTATTGCTGCCCTGTTGGAAGTCTCCGGCCCGGCCTTGTGAGGCGCTCATGAATAAGTACCTTAATGCTAAAGTCCTATCTCTTTCACAGGAACATAGTGCGCGTGGCGCTGGCTACGCTAGCGGTGGACGAGAGCGCGGGCGACAAGGAGAACTCGGAAAACGCGTCCAATGCGCAACAGTCTTCAGGTAAACTATGCTTTGAAGCTATTTGTAGCGTGTTTTAGGTAGTTCCTTCGACAAAATAGGTAAGTAGCTAGTGTTCGGGAGACTCGCCTCGAATTCATCCGTTGCTCGGTCCGATGTTCTGGGGAGTATGTAATGATCGGTATAACAACTTTTGATATATTTTCACTGGATATAACAACATTTTATAGAATATAATCATTCAGGGACATAATACAGGAATTTAACTGGTTAAGAGAAGAGCCAAAAATTGTTTAAATGTAGTTAAAAGCAAGCTAAAACAGACCTTATTAGAAAAATGACCTTAATTTTATTGTTGCAATTTCTAGTATGTTTAGTCAGATTTATATTTGTGTTTAAGTAGTAAGTACGAGGGTTGGCTGGAAAGTAATCTCCTTTGTCTATTACAATTAGAAAGTCACACTGGCCACTATGTTTTCCAAATGTCTGTTTATTCCTTTTTTAAATTTGTCGCCATTCATTTGTTTATTACATTTGGCTTTGAATTGGCAGCATTAATTGGTGAATATGTCGGAAGAAAAAAGAATAGAAGAATAGAATAGAATCTTTATTTGCTTAGAATAAGTAGGTACATCAGTGTCCTTAGTTGTTATATGACAATAAGTATCTTATTCTACTATTTGTATTGTGTAATACTAGCATGCAAATATCTTAAATATTATTGCTAATGTCCTGAGACAAGAAATCTTTTACATTGTAATAGTTTTTTACAGTTAAGAGCTTGATTAATTGGTTTTTAAATCTATTTAGAGGTAGCTCTTTCAAACATTTCGGTAGCTTGTTAAATATTGTCATGCACATAACAAAGCAGTGACTTGAGTACAATGCTGTCCTAGGAACGCAATCATGTACCAACCGTCCAGGATTTCGTTGGTTTCTAGTGGAAATGCTTGCAGCTGTTTTGAATAAATACATATGCCTCTTAACGAACATGCAGATTTCCAAAATATATAAACAGGGTAGGGGTAATATATTAAGTTTTTTGAAGAGCGGTTTGCAAGACTTGTAGTTAGCGAGTCCGCAGATAGCCCGCACACATTTTTTCTGTGCCACAAATGCAATGCTCGAGTAATTACAATGTCCCCACAAAATGAGTCCATATCTCAATACTGAATTAACATATCCATGATATGCAGCTAGAGTGGCCTGCAATCCTGAAGTGCGCCTTAATTTATGTAAAACATAAACAAATCTATTCAATTTGCAAAAAGTAAAATGGTAAAAATTGAGCAACGTGCGGTTATTAAGTTCCTCACTCGGGAGGGTAATACTCCATAGCACATCCGAGAACGCATGTTGGCGGTGTTCGGTAACTCATGTCCTTCCGAATTTGTCGTAAAGTTTTGGTCGAAACAATTTAAAAATGGCCGCGAGAGCCTTGAAGACGATCATCGCTGCGGAAGGCCTGTTTCAGCGGTTACTGGTGAAAATGTGGCCGGTGTCAAAAAACTCATTATGGAAGACCGCCGTATTAAGCAGTGGGAGATTGCACGAGATATTGGCATTAGTAAAGAACGGGTGCACCAAATTATTCACGAACATTTGGGAATGTCCAAGGTCAGTGCTCGATGGGTGCCCAGAATGCTGACTCCGTTTGATAAAGTGCGACGTGTCGAGTGCTGCAACTCGTTTTTAGAAATGAGCAAAGGTATGGAGGAAGAAATTGTTTCTAAAATAGTGACTTGTGACGAAACCTGGATTCGCCAATGGGATCCTGAAAGGAAACAGGAGTCCATGCAATGGATATTTAAGGGTGAGAAGCCTCCTCGCAAGTTTAAGGTCCGTCAGTCAGCAGGCAAACTGATGGCGACCATTTTTTGGGATGCCGAGTTGATTTTATTAATAGATTATCTACCAAAAAATACTACGATGAATGGTACATATTATGCAAACTTATTATATCAGCTCCGAGAAAAAATAAAACAGACACGACGAGGCAAACTTGCCAAAGGAATTCTTATATTGCACGACAACGCCCCCGTGCACACCGCTCAAGTTGTGAAGGCAGCTATGAAAGCAAACGGCTACGACCAGCTGGATCACCCACCTTATAGCCCAGATTTACCCCCCTGCGACTACTTTTTGTTCAGGCTTTTAAAAAAAGACCTAAGAGGGCGGCGATTTTTGACCGATGAAGACATGAAGTCTGCAGTAAACGAGCATTTTGACAGCAAAATAAAAGAATATTATTTTAACGGTCTAATGTCACTTTATGACAAATGCAATAAGTGCATTTCTCTTACAGGAGACTATATAGAAAAATAAAAATAAACTAGCCACGACAGTTTTTTACTTCATACTTAGGTAGATTACTTTCCAGCCACCCCTCGTAACTTAGGTGCATATACATTATACAAAAAATGAGCGCGGTCTCGCCAAAAAACTGTTCCGTCAGTTTGGCGAGTAAATTTGAAATTGAATATGTGTTTATGTACCTTCGCCGGCCGCTACCGCGGCACGTTCGCTTCGCTCGCTCGGCTCGCGCGCTGTAGGGTCGCAGTTCTACCTAACACTCCTCCTCGCTTCGCTCGTCGTCGTACCTACACCGACCTGCCTTAGAGTAGTATAGGTAGGCAATCCGATAGGATAGAGGTGGATATTTGCATAATATTTCAAATTTATTATGGCAGTACTTCGTTATACCCACTGAACGTTATATCGAACATAATTATATCTGGTGGTGACAATGCCGGCCCAGCAACATAAACCGACCCGCCGCAGAGCGCGAAGAAATCCCGTTAACTGATAACGACGCGCCGGCGACGCGACAGCGACCGCCGGGCGACACTTCACCTCGCGCACCGCTTCGTGCTCACCCGCACTAATATTTGTACGCGCCGCGACCCGCGACTATTGTACAATTGGTTAATTATTATAAGTGTTTACAGTCCGCTCAGTATTTCTTTGTAGTCTAGATATCCCTCTACTTATAAACTAGGGCACTAGTCTCAACATTATCACATATACATTATACCATTGTTAAGAATACTTAGAAATTTAGCACCTTGGAGACCAAAAAACCAACTCACTGAACCATTATTTATTTTAGAGTCATAATGTACAGAAATCAAAAATAATGAAAACAAGAAGAACATTCGACATTTCTAAATTCAAATGCACGTCATTCTATGGCGCAACTCTATGGAGTTGCACCATAGAATTTCCAACAACCATATTACTATTGGTTTCATAGTTGTTATATTGCTAGTTCATTATACCTGATGATAGTTAGATCCTATCAGAATATACCAAAGGTGTATTATATCCCTTAATCGTTATATCGACTAAAAATATATCAAAAGTTGTTATATCGACCGTTACGCACCCGTTCTGGGGGTCCTAGTTCTGTACTTCCTCACAGGCTACTAGAGATAGTCTGGTTTGAATAATATTCGCGTGTCGCGTTTCGGTTTTGAAGCGGAGATTGCCATATCACGCTCAGTGTTGCTAGCTATCAGAAAACCGTTTGGTTTCGTCTCCGTCAAACTAGCTATATGATTTAATATCAATAGATTTCGAAAATTAATGAATAACACGTTGTGTTTTGTGCTGGGAACGTTGAACACTGAACACTATTCTTTATTTAAACCAAATGACTCCGCGTGCCGTTGACTTATAGCCCCTTTTGTTCCTTGGGTGTCGCCCAAGGCATTGCTATGTTGCGCTCCATTGCTCGATGCTAAATCTGAGTCGGCTCTTTCGGGTTTCGGTCAGTAGCCAAGTTGGAGTTATGGATTAGGATAGGCAGGATACATATATCGAAGAGCTTGCGCTACAATGTCAGAGGAAGTTTACCTTTATTAATTTATTGTATTTACTTCAAATGTTTAATACTGTTTGTTCGTAGACAGATCACTTCTACTTTCCGGTGAATATTTGTGAAATATTTGTTTCCGCAGGCTGGGCGACAGCAAACGAACGCGCCGCCGCCGAGGCAGTGAAGGTCCTGATCTGGCTGTGCCGCCGGCCAGAGACGCGGCCGCAGTGGCTGGACTACTTCGACCTGATCCTGCTGAAGCTCATCAACGCGTACGGCGCGCTCAGCAAGGAGGTGATGCGCGCCGTGGACCACGGCCTGCCGCACGTGGCGCTCGCGCTGCCGGCGCACCAGGTCAGCGCTCCGCTAGCCACCGGCTCGGCTACTACTCCAGCTACTAAACTCAGCAAGGAGGTGATGCGCGCCGTGGACCACGGCCTGCCGCACGTGGCGCTCGCGCTGCCGGCGCACCAGGTCAGCGCTCCGCTAGCCACCGGCTCGGCTACTACTCCAGCTACTAAACTCAGCAAGGAGGTGATGCGCGCCGTGGACCACGGCCTGCCGCACGTGGCGCTCGCGCTGCCGGCGCACCAGGTCAGCGCTCCGCTAGCCACCGGCTCGGCTACTACTCCAGCTACTAAACTCAGCAAGGAGGTGATGCGCGCCGTGGACCACGGCCTGCCGCACGTGGCGCTCGCGCTGCCGGCGCACCAGGTCAGCGCTCCGCTAGCCACCGGCTCGGCTACTACTCCAGCTACTAAACTCAGCAAGGAGGTGATGCGCGCCGTGGACCACGGCCTGCCGCACGTGGCGCTCGCGCTGCCGGCGCACCAGGTCAGCGTCAGCGCTCCGCTAGCCACCGGCTCGGCTACTACTCCAGCTACTAAACTCAGCAAGGAGGTGATGCGCGCCGTGGACCACGGCCTGCCGCACGTGGCGCTCGCGCTGCCGGCGCACCAGGTCAGCGTCAGCGCTCCGCTAGCCACCGGCTCGGCTACTACTCCAGCTACTAAACTCAGCAAGGAGGTGATGCGCGCCGTGGACCACGGCCTGCCGCACGTGGCGCTCGCGCTGCCGGCGCACCAGGTCAGCGCTCCGCTAGCCACCGGCTCGGCTACTACTCCAGCTACTAAACTCAGCAAGGAGGTGATGCGCGCCGTGGACCACGGCCTGCCGCACGTGGCGCTCGCGCTGCCGGCGCACCAGGTCAGCGCTCCGCTAGCCACCGGCTCGGCTACTACTCCAGCTACTAAACTCAGCAAGGAGGTGATGCGCGCCGTGGACCACGGCCTGCCGCACGTGGCGCTCGCGCTGCCGGCGCACCAGGTCAGCGCTCCGCTAGCCACCGGCTCGGCTACTACTCCAGCTACTAAACTCAGCAAGGAGGTGATGCGCGCCGTGGACCACGGCCTGCCGCACGTGGCGCTCGCGCTGCCGGCGCACCAGGTCAGCGCTCCGCTAGCCACCGGCTCGGCTACTACTCCAGCTACTAAACTCAGCAAGGAGGTGATGCGCGCCGTGGACCACGGCCTGCCGCACGTGGCGCTCGCGCTGCCGGCGCACCAGGTCAGCGTCAGCGCTCCGCTAGCCACCGGCTCGGCTACTACTCCAGCTACTAAACTCAGCAAGGAGGTGATGCGCGCCGTGGACCACGGCCTGCCGCACGTGGCGCTCGCGCTGCCGGCGCACCAGGTCAGCGCTCCGCTAGCCACCGGCTCGGCTACTACTCCAGCTACTAAACTCAGCAAGGAGGTGATGCGCGCCGTGGACCACGGCCTGCCGCACGTGGCGCTCGCGCTGCCGGCGCACCAGGTCAGCGCTCCGCTAGCCACCGGCTCGGCTACTACTCCAGCTACTAAACTCAGCAAGGAGGTGATGCGCGCCGTGGACCACGGCCTGCCGCACGTGGCGCTCGCGCTGCCGGCGCACCAGGTCAGCGCTCCGCTAGCCACCGGCTCGGCTACTACTCCAGCTACTAAACTCAGCAAGGAGGTGATGCGCGCCGTGGACCACGGCCTGCCGCACGTGGCGCTCGCGCTGCCGGCGCACCAGGTCAGCGCTCCGCTAGCCACCGGCTCGGCTACTACTCCAGCTACTAAACTCAGCAAGGAGGTGATGCGCGCCGTGGACCACGGCCTGCCGCACGTGGCGCTCGCGCTGCCGGCGCACCAGGTCAGCGCTCCGCTAGCCACCGGCTCGGCTACTACTCCAGCTACTAAACTCAGCAAGGAGGTGATGCGCGCCGTGGACCACGGCCTGCCGCACGTGGCGCTCGCGCTGCCGGCGCACCAGGTCAGCGCTCCGCTAGCCACCGGCTCGGCTACTACTCCAGCTACTAAACTCAGCAAGGAGGTGATGCGCGCCGTGGACCACGGCCTGCCGCACGTGGCGCTCGCGCTGCCGGCGCACCAGGTCAGCGCTCCGCTAGCCACCGGCTCGGCTACTACTCCAGCTACTAAACTCAGCAAGGAGGTGATGCGCGCCGTGGACCACGGCCTGCCGCACGTGGCGCTCGCGCTGCCGGCGCACCAGGTCAGCGCTCCGCTAGCCACCGGCTCGGCTACTACTCCAGCTACTAAACTCAGCAAGGAGGTGATGCGCGCCGTGGACCACGGCCTGCCGCACGTGGCGCTCGCGCTGCCGGCGCACCAGGTCAGCGCTCCGCTAGCCACCGGCTCGGCTACTACTCCAGCTACTAAACTCAGCAAGGAGGTGATGCGCGCCGTGGACCACGGCCTGCCGCACGTGGCGCTCGCGCTGCCGGCGCACCAGGTCAGCGCTCCGCTAGCCACCGGCTCGGCTACTACTCCAGCTACTAAACTCAGCAAGGAGGTGATGCGCGCCGTGGACCACGGCCTGCCGCACGTGGCGCTCGCGCTGCCGGCGCACCAGGTCAGCGCTCCGCTAGCCACCGGCTCGGCTACTACTCCAGCTACTAAACTCAGCAAGGAGGTGATGCGCGCCGTGGACCACGGCCTGCCGCACGTGGCGCTCGCGCTGCCGGCGCACCAGGTCAGCGCTCCGCTAGCCACCGGCTCGGCTACTACTCCAGCTACTAAACTCAGCAAGGAGGTGATGCGCGCCGTGGACCACGGCCTGCCGCACGTGGCGCTCGCGCTGCCGGCGCACCAGGTCAGCGCTCCGCTAGCCACCGGCTCGGCTACTACTCCAGCTACTAAACTCAGCAAGGAGGTGATGCGCGCCGTGGACCACGGCCTGCCGCACGTGGCGCTCGCGCTGCCGGCGCACCAGGTCAGCGCTCCGCTAGCCACCGGCTCGGCTACTACTCCAGCTACTAAACTCAGCAAGGAGGTGATGCGCGCCGTGGACCACGGCCTGCCGCACGTGGCGCTCGCGCTGCCGGCGCACCAGGTCAGCGCTCCGCTAGCCACCGGCTCGGCTACTACTCCAGCTACTAAACTCAGCAAGGAGGTGATGCGCGCCGTGGACCACGGCCTGCCGCACGTGGCGCTCGCGCTGCCGGCGCACCAGGTCAGCGCTCCGCTAGCCACCGGCTCGGCTACTACTCCAGCTACTAAACTCAGCAAGGAGGTGATGCGCGCCGTGGACCACGGCCTGCCGCACGTGGCGCTCGCGCTGCCGGCGCACCAGGTCAGCGCTCCGCTAGCCACCGGCTCGGCTACTACTCCAGCTACTAAACTCAGCAAGGAGGTGATGCGCGCCGTGGACCACGGCCTGCCGCACGTGGCGCTCGCGCTGCCGGCGCACCAGGTCAGCGCTCCGCTAGCCACCGGCTCGGCTACTACTCCAGCTACTAAACTCAGCAAGGAGGTGATGCGCGCCGTGGACCACGGCCTGCCGCACGTGGCGCTCGCGCTGCCGGCGCACCAGGTCAGCGCTCCGCTAGCCACCGGCTCGGCTACTACTCCAGCTACTAAACTCAGCAAGGAGGTGATGCGCGCCGTGGACCACGGCCTGCCGCACGTGGCGCTCGCGCTGCCGGCGCACCAGGTCAGCGCTCCGCTAGCCACCGGCTCGGCTACTACTCCAGCTACTAAACTCAGCAAGGAGGTGATGCGCGCCGTGGACCACGGCCTGCCGCACGTGGCGCTCGCGCTGCCGGCGCACCAGGTCAGCGCTCCGCTAGCCACCGGCTCGGCTACTACTCCAGCTACTAAACTCAGCAAGGAGGTGATGCGCGCCGTGGACCACGGCCTGCCGCACGTGGCGCTCGCGCTGCCGGCGCACCAGGTCAGCGCTCCGCTAGCCACCGGCTCGGCTACTACTCCAGCTACTAAACTCAGCAAGGAGGTGATGCGCGCCGTGGACCACGGCCTGCCGCACGTGGCGCTCGCGCTGCCGGCGCACCAGGTCAGCGCTCCGCTAGCCACCGGCTCGGCTACTACTCCAGCTACTAAACTCAGCAAGGAGGTGATGCGCGCCGTGGACCACGGCCTGCCGCACGTGGCGCTCGCGCTGCCGGCGCACCAGGTCAGCGCTCCGCTAGCCACCGGCTCGGCTACTACTCCAGCTACTAAACTCAGCAAGGAGGTGATGCGCGCCGTGGACCACGGCCTGCCGCACGTGGCGCTCGCGCTGCCGGCGCACCAGGTCAGCGCTCCGCTAGCCACCGGCTCGGCTACTACTCCAGCTACTAAACTCAGCAAGGAGGTGATGCGCGCCGTGGACCACGGCCTGCCGCACGTGGCGCTCGCGCTGCCGGCGCACCAGGTCAGCGCTCCGCTAGCCACCGGCTCGGCTACTACTCCAGCTACTAAACTCAGCAAGGAGGTGATGCGCGCCGTGGACCACGGCCTGCCGCACGTGGCGCTCGCGCTGCCGGCGCACCAGGTCAGCGCTCCGCTAGCCACCGGCTCGGCTACTACTCCAGCTACTAAACTCAGCAAGGAGGTGATGCGCGCCGTGGACCACGGCCTGCCGCACGTGGCGCTCGCGCTGCCGGCGCACCAGGTCAGCGCTCCGCTAGCCACCGGCTCGGCTACTACTCCAGCTACTAAACTCAGCAAGGAGGTGATGCGCGCCGTGGACCACGGCCTGCCGCACGTGGCGCTCGCGCTGCCGGCGCACCAGGTCAGCGCTCCGCTAGCCACCGGCTCGGCTACTACTCCAGCTACTAAACTCAGCAAGGAGGTGATGCGCGCCGTGGACCACGGCCTGCCGCACGTGGCGCTCGCGCTGCCGGCGCACCAGGTCAGCGCTCCGCTAGCCACCGGCTCGGCTACTACTCCAGCTACTAAACTCAGCAAGGAGGTGATGCGCGCCGTGGACCACGGCCTGCCGCACGTGGCGCTCGCGCTGCCGGCGCACCAGGTCAGCGCTCCGCTAGCCACCGGCTCGGCTACTACTCCAGCTACTAAACTCAGCAAGGAGGTGATGCGCGCCGTGGACCACGGCCTGCCGCACGTGGCGCTCGCGCTGCCGGCGCACCAGGTCAGCGCTCCGCTAGCCACCGGCTCGGCTACTACTCCAGCTACTAAACTCAGCAAGGAGGTGATGCGCGCCGTGGACCACGGCCTGCCGCACGTGGCGCTCGCGCTGCCGGCGCACCAGGTCAGCGCTCCGCTAGCCACCGGCTCGGCTACTACTCCAGCTACTAAACTCAGCAAGGAGGTGATGCGCGCCGTGGACCACGGCCTGCCGCACGTGGCGCTCGCGCTGCCGGCGCACCAGGTCAGCGCTCCGCTAGCCACCGGCTCGGCTACTACTCCAGCTACTAAACTCAGCAAGGAGGTGATGCGCGCCGTGGACCACGGCCTGCCGCACGTGGCGCTCGCGCTGCCGGCGCACCAGGTCAGCGCTCCGCTAGCCACCGGCTCGGCTACTACTCCAGCTACTAAACTCAGCAAGGAGGTGATGCGCGCCGTGGACCACGGCCTGCCGCACGTGGCGCTCGCGCTGCCGGCGCACCAGGTCAGCGCTCCGCTAGCCACCGGCTCGGCTACTACTCCAGCTACTAAACTCAGCAAGGAGGTGATGCGCGCCGTGGACCACGGCCTGCCGCACGTGGCGCTCGCGCTGCCGGCGCACCAGGTCAGCGCTCCGCTAGCCACCGGCTCGGCTACTACTCCAGCTACTAAACTCAGCAAGGAGGTGATGCGCGCCGTGGACCACGGCCTGCCGCACGTGGCGCTCGCGCTGCCGGCGCACCAGGTCAGCGCTCCGCTAGCCACCGGCTCGGCTACTACTCCAGCTACTAAACTCAGCAAGGAGGTGATGCGCGCCGTGGACCACGGCCTGCCGCACGTGGCGCTCGCGCTGCCGGCGCACCAGGTCAGCGTCAGCGCTCCGCTAGCCACCGGCGCCGGCTCGGGGGCTACTACTCCAGCTACTAAACTTCCTATACCTCTACTCCAAACAGGCTACTTTCACTACACTAACAGGTCTACTAGTCCAACAAGTGAAATTTCCCTATAGGTCTGCTAGTCCAAACCGACAAAATTCCCTGTAAGTCTACTGGCCCAAATAGACAAAATTTCCTATTAGTCTACTGGTCCAAACAAGTCTACATTCTCTATATGTTTGTCCACACCGTCGCATATTTATTTATTTAAACTTTATTGCACAAAAGAAAACTTATCGTACAAAGGCGGACTTAGTGCCAAATGGCATTCTCTATCAGTCAAACCTTAAGGGAAAGCGGAAAAGATTGTGGGCAGTGCAAATAACAACTAAAAAGAATAATAACATTACAGTAGTCCTATATACAACATATATACACAAATACATATACATAAATAAAATAAATACTTACATACACAAATAAATATATACTACATGCATACTTACAAGCGAAATTTCAAACATGTAATCTTCAGTCTACTCGGATCCGCCAGCAAAGAAATTACGCACAGATTTCTTAAAAACGAATTTGCTCGGGGCTTTCCTCTCGCATATCACATAATAGACGGCCACAGGATATACCTACGTGACCAAACAGCCGTTTCAACTTACAGGTATAGTCCAAACAGAAATATTTCCACACAGGTCTAAATAAACAGCAACACTCGATAGCTTTATTGGATCAAACGGTCAAAATGATTTTTTTAAGAACTATTTGTCCGAGCAGTCCAATATCCCCATAGTCGACTTGCAATCAAACTGTCCCCTGTCTACATAGATGAATTTGTCGGGACTGTCCCCTTTCCCCAGAGGTCTACTATTCCATGCATTCTTGTTTCCTTTTGGGTCTATAATTCTAGCTATTGTATGATCTTTAGACGAGAAATCTGAAGAAGAAGAGGGCTAAGAATAAGTAACTATGGTCCATATTTTTTTTGTGAATTCATTGAGTGTCGGCTGGGCCTCCCCATGATCTCCTTCTTCTTCTTATTTAAGAGCTAAGCTCTTGTCGGTGTAGCTTAAAGTAGGCCCTCCATCTACTCCGATCCCATGCAGGCAACCTCTTAAACGTCTCGATAACTATGTAGTTTATTCTAGGTCTTCCTCTTCCTCGCTTCCCCTCTCTCTTTCCTTCAATTATATTGAGTATGAACTTGTCATGTCGCGTGAGGTGCCCTATCATTTACCCTCTTCTATTTCTTTTCTCATTAACTGCCTGGTTTGCCACTCTATTCAGAACGTCTTCATTGGTTACTCTCTCTCCAGCTAATATTCTCCATGCGCCTCCAACACCACATCTCGAACGCTTCTAATAACTCCGCATCTTTCTGGGTCAAGGTCCATGTTTCACTTCCGTACAATGCTATGCTCCATATGTATGATTTAATCATCTGTGATTTCCATGCCCGTAATATTAACGATCTTAATTTTTTCAGGTGTTAGCGCTCCTAAAGCCAGTGATACGCACGCGCGGCTACCCGACCTCGCTGTGCGCTTTAAAGCTCGCGGCAGAAGTCGCCAAGGCGCGCAGCAATGAGCTTACTGACGACATCGTCGGACAACTCATGGACGGAGTCTCGCATGTACGGAACTGTTTAAAATGAGCAATAGTAGGCCTTAAACAATAATAATAATAATAAATACCCTTTATTGCACCACAACAGGAGAGAAACATCTTGCAAAAAAAAAATTGCTTAATAAATAATGGTAACAACAGGCGGTCTTATCGCTTTAAAGCGATCTCTTCCAGACAATCTTTGTATAGCAGGAAACATTTAAATTAGAATTGTAAACAGGTAGTGCAGGAACTCATCAAGAAGAGCATACTAACACATCAATCGTAATAAGATCGGTTAGACACTGCAACATTTTACAGCGATACAGTATCGATAGAGGCGACTGTGACAGATGATCTATGGCTGATGTCACGATACAGTCGCGCGTTTGTATCGATACAGTCGCGCGTTTGTATCGATACAGTCGCGCGTTTGTATCGCTGCTAAAAGCTGCCGTGCCATAGCATAGCAATCAAAATCAATTATTTATTCTGCAAATAGGCCACAAGCACTTTTACATGTCAAACGGTTATTTACAATAAAATAATAATAATTGTACATTAATTAAGGACCGATATAAACGGTTAACAAACGAAATGTCACTAAGTTAATGAAAACAAAACAAAATTGCAAAAAATGACCATTACATTCGATATTAGGTCTGTATTAGCATTAACAAGAAGTTTCCAGAGATGTATAAGGTCTCTGAGCGTCCAATAAGATTTAAGGACGATCAGTGAAGTCGAAGGTACAGTTAAGGCTGTACATTGGAAATTATCGCGTGCTTTGAAACGCTATTCTGACTAGATTAAGAAACAATAAGGTCTGATTTTCAGATATTCCTGACTATATGATTGTTTATCTGATTTTATCGATACATGATTGCTTAAAATTTCCTCGATAGAAAAAATCCAAAGCTGGGTCGGTATTTTCCTTTTTTTACTCAGCCTACTCAAACGATACATTATTTTACGACACAAAAGTTTTACTATAGTATTTTATCTCATCCAAATTCTCACTTTATGAGATTTAAATAAAACGTCTCTAAGTTATCGTATTTATCGAAATTTGTCCAAAAAAGCCATTCCCGAAGAGTGTTACATCTCTTTTCCTCGTGCGCGGAAGGCATCAGCGTGTCTCTGTCTAGGGGGCACGTTCGAAGCAAATCAAGGCATCGCCTTAAATAAATTTGAGAGCCAGTGATACGAATGCGCGGCATCACACTATGCGCTTAAACTTGCGGCTGAAGTCACCAAGGCGTCTGTCTGTCGCATCCTAGCTCCTAATAGAATAAACCGATTTCAGTACCGTTATTTTAAATCTTAGTCTTGCCTGTCGAGATTTTTCTAAGCTATGTCTGTTGCCCCGCAGTTGGCCGACCACCAGAACTCTGCAGTCCGCAAGGCGGCCATCTTCTGCATGGTGGCGTTCACGTTCGCGCTCGGCGAGGAGCGCATGCAGCCGCACCTGAAGCACCTCTCCGTCAGCAAGTGTCGGCTTCTTCAGGTAAGACAACCAATACGGATGACGACTAAGATTTTTTTATTTCATTTCATTTATTCAGTCACATAAAAAACTTACAGTGCAGTTACTTTACATGCTATAAAACAAAAGCAATTGAGGCTTAATTTACGAACAAGATTAATTTACGAAAATGACAAACATTGTACAAGTCACAAGAGTCAAATTATAAAATATTAGTGTTAAAAAAATAAAAGTAAAAATGTTCTAATTCATCAAATCAACAAAACGGTGATAAATTACAAATTCGTAGCTTAAGAAAATCATAAAATTAAAATTAAAAACATGAAATAACATGATTATGATGTCATTCGAACCAGTTTTTGGAGAGGAACTAATGTTTGTATGGGAGCAACTACAATTAAAGAACATAAATACTTTCGATACTTTCTTCCCTTGGGAACCAAAAATTATAGGGTATTTTCCGTTGACCTAGAACTATGAAATTTGGCAAGTAATATCTTGGAGACATCTGTAAACTATACATTTGTGATTAAGTACGGAACCCTTAGTGGGCGAGTCCGACTTTACGGTTTTTTGTATCGAATATATTATTTAATCAAATCGTGTTTTTGTCCTTTAAGTTTTTTAATAATGTCATGAATATTAACATTTTCCTTTTCGCTTTGCCAATTTAGATAGTTTTCATTATAATACTCTTTACGTCACACCTGGTCATAATGCCAGTTTTACTGCACGCTGCTCTTACGGTTAAACTCGCATTGTGGCCAGATGAAGATGTAAAATTGTGTACCTACCACGGGCGGTAATTCGTAAAGCCCCAGATCACATATTTATAAACACCTGCGATCTGGGCCATTCACGAATTCACCGCCCTAGGTACGTAATGTACCATTAGGTAAAGCCGATTCAGGTGTTGTCAGTGTTTACGTATTGTTTTGTCGTCAGGTGTACATAAGCAAGCATCGCGACGACGCCGGCGCGCGTCCGGCGGCCACGTAGCGAAGGCGGCGGCGCGCGCACCTCACCACCCGCGCCACGCAGACCGGCGACTGACGTCCTGCGGCCAGCACAGGGGCCGCTGCGGTCACCTCCTGTCCTGCAGCTAGCACAGGGGGCCGCTGCGGTCACCTCCTGTCCTGCAGCTAGCACAGGGGGCCGCTGCGGTCACCTCCTGTCCAGCAGGAAGGACGGAGGGCTACCACAGCGGTGTGGTGAGTTGGTTGTTACGATTTTGGTAGTGTATTTTGGTTATGATGGTAAATGTGTTTATTTGGATCAATGTTCATTGGTAAAGTGGATAAGTTGGATGATAGTTTTTTCGAATGTAAGAGATTGTGATTGGTTTTGTTTTTAATCTGAATAAAGAATGTTTTCTTTTTTCTTTTAATACATTTGATCGCAGTTTGATTTGCAATGATACAATTTGATCATTAAAAAGATTTTAGAGTTGGAAAGTATAAAGTCTGTCAATGTTTATGAAACCATTTCTTTAAAAAAAACCGTTTTGTTATAAGCAATCTTGATGTTGATTGATGTTGATGTTGATGTTCTGAAGGGACGCCCGGCCGGTAACAGGCGGGCGGTCGATCGCTTGTCGCGTTCATTCAGCCCAATTCCCTAAGTTTGGAGCCTCAGGTTACTGTCCCGGCGGCGCTCCCATATCAAACGCATCCTCTTCCATTCTTCTCGTTTTCCTGCAGAAAAGAAGGACATCTTTAAGGCTGACATCCCTCAGTTCCCTCTCCTCTAACACATCTTAACTAACTATAAGCAATCTTACAGTCTCCATATATTTAAATAACAATGGAACCTCGCTTATATATATAACGGCATCTGATGAAATTACCATTTTGAAATAATTCTTGTTTTCTTAATGTTGACAACCTTTATATGTATCGTTCTCTGGGAAAAGGGCACCTTATGGTCGTTGGCGATTATGCCATGATTCATATCGTAATAATAGCAACAGCGCCAACGACAATACACTTTTCCACATTCGATTCTAGTATCATTACAATTCCTTATACAATTAATCGATCTATTTTCCAAAACGTAACAACCGACCACCACGGTAGGTCGGTCGACAGCGGAAGGGAAAGCCTTGTCATGATTCATTTATGTGATACTGATTATGTGCTATTGATCTATACCGAACAGGCATACACGTTTAAACATGATACTCGTAAATCCTTTCGTACTAGATATAGTACATAAGGAAATTGAGTTATTTGAATCAAATTAAAAGTAGATTTTTTCTTGGATTTACTAGGTTAAAATACATTGGAGTATTTGATATGGCTTAAAATGAATGTGACACAATTTACAATTCTCGTTACACGTAAAAAAAGGTTGTGTTGTCTTTCGCGTAGATCAATAGTGCTCTTATATTTCGACTCTGTTCGTATTGCTTTAAGGACTATGATTGTTTGTGTTTATGTGCAAGATTTCATGTTTATCAACTAACCAATTCAGTTAAGTTCCAAACGATTTCCAGCCATAAAGTTGAAAATAGTAACCATGTTATACTAAATATGTATACAAAAGATGTGCATTAAAATGTAAAGGAAAGAAAAAGCTGACTTTTGTTCTAAAACGGAATAAAACAATATTCAACTAACGTGTACTTCCTATAATACTTTAGGTGTCAGTACGATGATTTAATAACGCTTCGAAAAGCACGCTATTAATTTTCTAACCCCATAAAACAAGTGTCATTCATAAAGGACAAAAGTTTTTTTTAGATGTTACGATTTGGTCACGGCCAAAGATAATCTTAGCCGATAAGTTGGTAAATATTAAATGTTGTATGTCATTGGTTATGTAAAGAAAATACATGTTAATTTATTTAAAAGGAACTTTGTATGGCAAGGGGGGATAGCGCGCGTCTACAAAATTGTACAGAATTGTATTTATTATAGATGTGGGGTTTGGGGTGATATTGGATGTCATAATAATACATTTTCCCAATCATACAACAAAGATGCTTTGCGATTCTAATCAACTATCGAAGAAGACTTGTATAATATTTTTGTGCTATAAATTGTTGTTTATTAAACGCTTATGAGGTCACATCACATCACAATATGTGTAATTTGTACTATTTATAGTACATGTTTCGTCTAGCTAGAATCCCGTTATGCTAAGTCTATTTAGTTATTAGTATTTTGAAAAATAAGTCATCCAATGTTGACCCCAAAAATTGGCTTAGAATCGGCAGTGTCTAATGCGATGTGTATAATTATGTACGTTGGTAGGTATTTAACTCTGTAACTTATTAAATAGTCTTTTGAACGCACTTCCAAAAATTCACATCTCGTTTTTCATTCAGTTTTAAACACAAAATGTGCAAGCAATTGGTCCCGCTTTGTTTATGTCAATAAGAACTATTGCTAGTGTCGATTCTAGCCGCCTCGAGGCCTTTTAAAAGGCATCCTCCTGTTCAATGGAATTAATACCATTCTAAATTGGAACAGAGTTGCATTTGTTTGGTTTCGTTCGATTTCAAAACAAAATCTACTCTATTCCCTATTACAGTTGATTCAAATTTCATTGACACAGCGGCTAGATTTAATAAAAATTGATTATTGATATCTCAAAAGCGTGATCTTGTGCTTAGAAATGTCAAATATAATTTTATGTTTAAAACTATTTGAAAAAAAAAATGGAACTTAGTCTAATCCTTCATTTACGAAGTCATTTTTTATCATTAAATCTAGATATGTTGTAATTAAAAATAATAGTTTTATACATAAATCACATTATAATATAGACATACATCTTCCGTACAAATAACCTTATAATTAGTTTGCCTGAGTAAGCATATACGACGGTCTCTGTCTAACTACTATGTTCATTGTAAACGATTTCGACAAAATGGCGGCGACCGCTGACCATCAGGCCTGTTTGCCACCGATGTGGTATCAAATATAATAAACGAATGCGACTTTAAAGACTGAAGAAATGTTTAAAATCTATTCTGGAGCGTGTATCGTATAAAAATATTAGCTGACAATATTAAAACTTTTATATGGAAACTTCTGATCTTATCAGACTAATATTTTTCATGAAATAAAGTCCTCCAGCTATATAAACTAATTGAGTCCGAAAGAGACCTATTTTGAAGTCGAAAAATCTCTAAGTACTTTTTAAAGGACATCTGGCCCCTATTTCACCAACTCGAAAATTGTCCCCTGACAGCGCCAATTCTCCGTACATTGCTGGATCCACAAGTAACCTAGCAACAACCTTGACTTCTAGAACAAGCAATGTATGGCGAATTGTCAGTGTCAGGTGACAATTGTCAAGATGGTGAAATAGGGGCCAGGCCAGGGTATAAAACGCATGCTAGCTCAGGCTTTTCAAAGAATAAACCACATTTTTTACCGAATTGAAAACGTTACTCTAAAATGTTTCTTATGGATAAGGGAATAAGGTAAGGTAGCTTTGGCAATGTTTAACTCGGAGGCAACGTGACATTTTACATTTTTTATTTAGGACAATACGTTATTTGAAAAGAGAGCATTTGATGGACGAAGAAGAGAGGGCTTTAATGCCACGAAAAGTCATTTCTACGCCCGTGATCTCCTCAAAAACTACCATGATCAAGCTTCCTCTGGGTTAAAAGTGTGACCTGGCAATCGCTTCTGCTAAAACCAGTGCCTACACAAATGGGAGGGGCATGGAGCCCGGGCTCTTAGAATGCAACCGGGACAGCGCTAAAATGACGAGTACAAGAGCGAGACAGGCTCTTTCTTATTAGAAAACTTAGACTTTCTTATTAGAACACTTAGATAGAGCCTCGTAGTTCGTTGTTATGCTAGCCAGCCTGGTAATGGCAATGGCAATGGAAAACGAAAAACGAATTTTTAGTTTTTTTAAAGTGATTTCTTTCTGTTGCCTTCGAGTGTCGCTTGTGTAAGCGAAGATACGGTAGCGCTGAAAGAAACAATTTAGACAGGGACACCACCACATAAGGTGCAGTTTATATAAAATACAGTGAATTTACTTTTCTCAGACATGTTAAAAGAAGCAGATATTCAAACATTTCGGTTATAGACTAGTCGCCCGTTTCAACAACAACAATTTTTCCAAGTCTAACCTAAGAACACAGAGGAGCTTGACGTCGCGGCGACTTAGACTATGCATCTCTTTCTAAGCGTTCTGATTAGAATGAGACGGATAGTCTGTTATCTCGCGGGCTGTCCTTGGCCGGCTTACACTTGTAAAATTGTAAACTTCTAGCTTCGTGACGAGGAAGGACATTTTTCTGATTGTGACCTAAAATCGGAATAAGAATTTATTATCTTTGAAGAAACTTGAATTTGACAGCGACCGGAAAAACCATAGAAGTTTCAGTAGCGCCACAAAATGGCTCCACAGAATGGGTGCCATTGCCATTATGCGGGGTCAGGGCGGGGTGTCAAAACGATGCCAGGCAGCCGTTTAGTTCGAACATGCGCATACCGGGTTGTAGGCACGAGTTTGGGCAGAAAGTTGTAGGACACTCGCTTTCTATGTTTTTTTCGTTCGCTGGAATTTGAATAATAATATAACGTATAAATGCCTTATAGCGGACTAAGAAAAAGAAATCATGTTTTGTTATAGGTACTTGAGATTGCATCAAAGTAGTACATTCAAAAACCTACTCTACCGTCCTAGGTAGAAGATTCCAATTCCATTGACAATTTTAAAATCTCCTAGTACAATGGATTATGGTCTTTATCAGTGGGTCGCTAGGTTGATATTAGCTTGTTTCAAGTTAGGTTTGATGTAACTAAATATATGTGAATTTATCTAAAAGTTTTTATGCCATAATATGTGGTGTTGTGTTGCTGGTGGTGAGTAAGGTCTCCAGAGCTGCCGAGGATGTTCGGAATCTGCATTTTTCTCCCTGGTAGGTAATACAGCGAATCTTTATTGCTTCGCTGAGTTCGCTACGCAGGTTCTTCTCGAGACAGAGGTTTTCTTTCCGAACCGGCGGTAGTTGATCGACATTCATACGTGCATGCGTCAGTCATGTAGGTCATGGAGGTGTGTGCCTAAATTGAAGAATAAATAGCTTTGACTGCTTAAGCATTAGCGACTCGCAGTAACCCAGCGTGGGGAATGTTCTCTTATGATTAGAAAAGCTCGATCTGTTGAAACATTAGTAGCCTTGTTGCTTAGACTATAAAGTCGAGATTCTAAAAGCATTTAAACTGATGATGTTGGCAATGTAGCGAAAGGCCAGCCTGGAAAATCACCGTTACCTAAAGTCGCTTCAGATCATCATCATCATCATATCAGCCGAAAGACGCTCGCTGCTGGACATAGTCCTCCCCCAAAGAGTGCCGCAATGACGCATCTAGCGGACTCCCGCGACCTTTACCAGGTTATCAGTCCACCTTGTTGTATCCTTGTGTAGCCTAGTTGGTAGGGGCCCTGTCCACAAAGCCAGAGGTCCCAGGTTAGAATCCCGGTAAGGGCTTTTATTTGTGCGATGAGCACGAATATTTGTTCCTGAGTCATGGATGTTTTCTATGTAGTTAAGTATTTATATAAGTATGTTTTCTCTAACATGCAATGAAATACTGACGTTGTGTTCATCATAACGGGCTTCGAAGTGTCACGTTTCGGGCGCAGCGAGATGAGAGTCCCGCAATGGCATTTCATACAAAATTGGAGGCCTAGGCCTGCAAGATGGTCTTTTTTAATTTCCATTCCGCAATTTGAGGCACAGGATAATGGCGTTCAACCATGAAAATTAAAGTTTGATTCCTTGGGGTTTTTTTAATTTATTTCATTGCATGTTTGAGAAAAGCACTATACATACGTCGTCGTGAAAAGGGGTTGCCAGCCTCATAACTCGTACTCGTACTCGGCCGGCAACCCCTTACTTCCCGGCCTCTTTAGTAATGTACTATTATCGTCGTCTAGTGCCCATACAAAAGCTTATGTCGATTTGTGTAAGATTGTCCCCAAAAATATTTATTTATTTATTTGAGGATCGCTGGATCAGCTGGAGACATGCAGGTCTCTCAGCACAGCGCATCCTTGGCAGCTCTGGCGCCCTTTCTCACCACCAGGAACACATACCTACAGAGCGAGCAGTATTCACATAAATATATTCCCAGTTGGCTTTGTTCCCGTTGTGCGACAGATGGTGCGCGAGCGCCCGTGCCTTCATTGATAAAGTCGTTGGTTACGTTGTACGGTGAAAGTTTGTCTGTCTGTACCGTGTTGGATCGAAGACGTACTGGGTGTTGTAATAATACCCCTAAAGACGAAAGAAGGTAAAATGTCCCTCACAACCCATTAACAATGTATGAAATGAACTACAACTTAGAAAAGTTGAAAACCCCCGACATTTTATTTTCAAAGTCCAATAGCTTAAAAACGACTGAACAGATTTTCATGTAACATGGCTAAGAACACTCAGGATTACATCAGCTTTCGAATAAAAGGAACCGCATTTAAATCGGTCCATTCGTTTGGGAGCTACGATGCCACAGACAGATACACAGACACGTTAAACTTATAACACCCCTCTCTTTGCGTCGGGGGTTAAAAAACCGAAGTAAGTATAGTCAACAGCAAAGGTAGATGATAATTTTAATATATGTTACGTTAAGTGTGAAAAAGGATAGTGGAGTGCTTAATTTAATAAAATGTAATGGTAAACAACACATAATGTAGGTTTACATTATTACCCAATATTCCCCAAGGGACAAATGAAGATTTAGTCAGTCAAATACTTGTGAGTACGTTTCCGTTGAAAGCGTTATTCCCACCTGTTACCACCAATTTGTTACCAGTGGCAACAGCTGGGATTTTTTCCTATTTTTCACCACTGAAGTACTTGTACTGGGGAAAAAAAATACCATCATCGTAAGTTCCCAGCTGTTACCACTGGTAACAACTTTGTGGTAACAGGTGGGAATAACCTCGTTGAATTAGTCTACGCCAATGAGGGTTTCCAGAATGTATTATGTCACCAGCTGGCAGCACCGTGGCGAGAGGTCTAGGTGTCAAAATCCACCAATCAAATTGATGATGATTAAATATGATTGGTGGATTTTGTCACCTAGACCTCTCGCCACGGTGCTGCCTGCTGGTGACATAATACATTCTGGAAAGCCTCATTCAGATTGACTGACATGACAACATACTAGGGTTGACACTATGACAAGCTGAGAAAAGTTAACTGTCTCCCCACCCATGTCTTCGATACAGCAAGATACGACAAAGCTCTAACTGTAGAAATCGTTTGTATGTATGTAAGTTATCATGTACATTTCTAACACGTGAACATAATTAGTTTTTTGTTTATTTTTAAGTTAGGTAAACTATGTGTCGCGTAATATAACCTAGCTTTTTTAAAGCGATACGCCTAAATTTTAGGACATTTTTGAATAGCCTACCAAAGGTTCTATTGGTGGATGTAAATTACAAACATAAATAGGAGAAGATACACGTTTAAAAGCCGAGTGAATCGTCCATATAGTTTACCTAGCTAGTCATGTAGCTATTATACCAGAAGTAATAATAGTATTTGAGAATAGATTTATGTTATATGTTAAATAAATAGTGTCAATAATACGTTTCTCTGGTCCATATTTAAAACCAGAATTAATATTTAATAAAAAAGGTTGTGTATATGTGTATGCCTGGTTTATTAAAGATTTGAACTTTTTATGATTAATTATGTTTTTTTTGATGTACCGTCGTGTTCTCCAATATCTACACAGACAACATTTCAAAAATATCTATACAGAGACTTAATCGTTACTGACATATGACGCGTGTAGATATTTTTCTGTATGGATATTGGAGAACTCGACTGTACCAAGTAATTTGATGACCAATAGTCATCCTTCAGCATAAGGTCTGCAAATTACAACATACGAGTAGGTACATGTTTTTAACTGACCATAAGAAATGTAACTTGTTTAACATATAACATAAACTGTATCTTATTAATTCCAATTATTTAACCCTTCCTTCGATTCTAATGCTTTAACATTTAGGTGACTAATTTTTTTACATAATATATATCGTATGTCCGAATCGAAGAGCCCTTATAACAGTTTTTGTATCACCATAAAAGTTACATAAATGCGTGTATCGTATATGATACACGAAATAAGAAACGTTAACGCCGCGCCATTAATATTTATGTTCCATATATGATACACCGGGCAGGGGGCGTTGCGTTAATGGTACGCGTATACAAATAAGATAAACATGTTCGTGCATCATATATGATCAATGGAGCAGGGAATATAAGTTCTCTTTTGGTTTACAAAATACACGTTGCTTATATGTATGTTATGCGGAATCAGTGTGTAGATTTGTTTGTTTGAAGAATCTCTGGAAACCCTGTTGGTTGTTTGCCTGTGCATTGAAATCTGTTCGTATTTCGGGGCCTTCAAATATGTTGGTAGTTTCATTATATAAGAATTTTGCGGTTCAGTTCTATACAGCAATAAGAATAAGGGTGCATATACAGAGATTTGCGAAGCTGTATTGTGGTGTCAAATATATAAAGCATATTCGCACATCGCTGCTTGATATTCAGCCTTATGAAGTCACGATATGTTTCTTTTAATTCAAGTGTAAGAAATGATGTGTTTAAATAGAAGATAATGACAAATACACATCACATGACAATAAAATTCTTATATAATGATGGTTTATAAAATACCCTTACTAATAAGCATTTATGAGAAGAAATTATTTCAAGTTTATTTCATTGTGAAGAGTTGACTTTTGTAATTGTTGTTGTTACCTTATTTCTGTCCTGTTAAATTGATGTATCGATATAACATCATGAATGTTTTGGGTGATTGAGTTGATGTGGGCAGTCCAGACTGGTTTAGACTAGTGACTATGTGATATTGGCATTTTATATATTTGTGATTTTGATTGACTTGAAATATTATTTCTTCTTCAGTAGTCAAGATGTTTGCTGTTACCTAGTGAATGGGTTCTCATTGTGGACGTTTTCCTGTCCTGTTATTGATTTTAAATGCACTCAGTTAAATGTGTATGTATGTACCATTTAATATGATACCTATTATGAAACGGAATTTTAAGTGCACCTACATTTTGAAATTAAAATGACACATACACGACAAATCTAACATCAAAATTATTTCCATGATATAGTATGAATGTAAATTAGTAAGGGTTTTACAATAACTATTAAAACATTCAATGCAACACCAGGAACCGGTTTCGATAGTTATACGTTATTATTGTATTTAATTGTGTAAAATTGCATTTATAAGGTAAATCGCTTGAAAGCTGTGTCAAATATTACCCGTAATTAATGTATTAATTATTAATTGATTCATGTACGATAGTTATGAATAAAATGATTTTTAAGCCTTTATGCATTTTATTATTTTTCAACACAATTGCTCGTAACGTACCTCTTATTGTCTCGCTTTTAGGCTCATAATCCTGGATATTAAACACGCGTGTTTTATAAAATTACAACACTTGTGTGTTATGGTTATATCCCGATTAAGTCACGTTGCCACCTTGCAGCAAGATGTATGCATGCACACGGTGCATTCTTAAATTAACCTTTTTTTAATTCTCGGCAAATGGATTCTTACTCGACTTAACAAATTAAATCCTTTTTGTTAATTAATTGACTATTTCTTTTTGGATATGATATAGAAACGTTTAATTTCATAAAATATTCACTTTTGATAACATTTTACATGAATGAATAAAGGTAACATTTTAAAACGAAAATATTTATTTTATTTTGTATTGGCTGTTTAGAGATTTCATCTAAGTCTGGCTGAACACATGCGCGCCCACTGCGCAAACTTCACGAAAAAAAAAACTGTTGCGCGCCATTATAAGTTATTTCACAGCACGTTTCACAGATATTTGTAAACATTGCTAATGCGTGTTTGGTTATTAACAAAAATATTGACTCGTGGCGACTAGAAAAGTGATAAAAAGAATGGACACAGCCACTGGAAATTCTTGGCGATGTATACAAAATGTGAGTAAAAAGCTGTTACCATTAATAAGTAAAGAAAATAACTTGGCAGGTCTATAAAATTTTCATCTTACGATAAGGTACCAAAGTTGGGTCTGTATTTTTCTTTTTTTACTCAGCCTACTCAAACGATACATTATTTTACGACACAGTTAATACTATCAATAGTATATGTAATTAGTAAACAGTCAATAGTATTAACTGTGTCGTCAAATAATGTATCGTTTGAGTAGGCTGAGTAAAA
This sequence comes from Epinotia bilunana, assembly GCA_947049275.1. Lineage (NCBI taxonomy): Eukaryota > Metazoa > Arthropoda > Insecta > Lepidoptera > Tortricidae > Epinotia > Epinotia bilunana. The sequence continues at coordinate 1,080,720 of OX346278.1, forward strand.
AAGAAAAATACAGACCCAACTGGTTTTTTTCTATCGAGGAAACTTTAGGCAATCATGTATCGATCAAATCAGATAAACAATCATATAATCAAGTATCATATATCTGAAAATCAGACCTTATTGTTTCTTAAGCTAGTCAGAACGGCGTTTCAAAGCACGCTATAATTTCCAATACGGGGTGCATTGGAAATTACCCCCCTTAATCCGACCCGACGTTGCGTGGGAAGAGTTTGGGTAAATTAATAGTACATTGTGATACAAGTGAGGTACATTTGATAATTACACTAGAGGCGGAATTATCACGCGAGCCGTAGGTGAGCGTGATAAGAGAGCCGAGGATGTAATTATCAAAGCTCACGCGTTTCATACGACGTTTTCTAACACATTTTGCGAGGAAAAAACCTTTTCGTAAGATGAACATTTTATAGACCTGCCAAGTTATTTTCTTTACTTATTAATGGTAACAGCTTTTTACTCACATTTTGTATACATCGCCAAGAATTTCCAGTGGCTGTGTCCATTCTTTTTATCACTTTTCTAGTCGCCACGAGTCAATATTTTTGTTAATAACCAAACACGCATTAGCAATGTTTACAAATATCTGTGAAACGTGCTGTGAAATAACTTATAATGGCGCGTAACAGTTTTTTTTTCGTGAAGTTTGCGCAGTGCGCGCGCATGTGTTCAGCCAGACTTAGATGAAATCTCTAAACAGCCAATACAAAATAAAATAAATATTTTCGTTTTAAAATGTTATCTTTATTAATTCATGTAAATGTTATCAAAACTGAATATTTTTATGAAATTAAACGTTTCTATATCATATCCAAAAAGAAATAGTCAATTAATTAACAAAAAGGATTTAATTTAATCTTAATAGTAATAAATAGTCTAATTATCCACTCACTTGCTTGTGGCAACCACAGTTGCCAATTTCGCACTCCTAAACTGATGGTGGCAACTGGTTGCCAATTGAAGTATGGGCTGCCTTGATAATGAAAAATTAGAAACAGTTTAGGCTACCTTTTTTAAAATATGAAAGCAAGTGAGTGGTTATTATGTAGTAAATCTTAACATTTTCAACGCTCTGTCAAAGAGAAAACTGGTCGACCACACGCTAACGGCCGTATTCATAAACGTACTACAAGCCTGTTTTAACTAAAATGGCGTTATAATTCGTCCTTATCTGCCAGTTTGACATTTGTGTTCGTAAGAAAGGGACAAAGCACATTTTATTTAGCAGAGGCATATTAAGTTTTATGAATAAGGGGGTATATCAATAAGACATTTAGTGCGGAGTTAAACCTTAAATGTCAATTCAAGAAGGTTGCTATCGCGCTGGGCTCCTTGACGCATATTATCAGTCGTTAGGGCTGAACCTGCAGTGCGGATATATGCGTCGTTGGCGCGAAAAGGTTAATATATGCACGCCTTGTGTTATGGGCATTAGAGAGCGATATATATACTTACTTATTATATATACCTAGATATATAGGTACACACAAATATTTGCCTTTACCAGGATTCGAACTCAGCATCGTCAGCTTCGCGGGCAGGGTCACTAGCAACTAGGCTAAACTGGTCGTACTTGTGACGACTAATGACAAATATAATTGATGGGGGTGCTGGGTTTCATCATCTCGGCTATCATGGCAAGGTAAACTCTCGATCTCTTTCTAATTAAAACGCTTAGAAAGAGACGGATAGTGTATGTCGCCGCGACACAGCTTACGGCCGTCCTGCGATAGCGGTGCAGCACATCGGCGAAGTGATAGATAATTCAGAAGATTTCAAAACAATATTGTTTACGTCCAAAATGAGGTACCTTTATCCGCATAGCGGCAAACGACCGGCCAATGACCGACATTCACATATTGCTAGAGTTAAAAATAAAATCAACTGCAGTAAAATCATGTTTAATCTGAATAATATGCTTATTAAATTTGTCGGCAGACTTTTTTGAATTAGTTTAATCGTTTGATTATTTATTCATGAAGATTAAACTAAAATAATAAAAGGGTGAATTCCTTCATTAAAACATAAGATCTTTTTGTTTGCTGGTAACCCCGTCAGTCTCACAATTTGAGCGCGACGTGAACTCACGAATATTGTCCGCAATCCCAATAAAATGGGCTCGAAATCGTTTTTAAACCTAATAACCATGTTATAGAATGTATAAAACTAACTATTAATAACCTAATTATGTTCAAAGCACGTTTATAACGTTCGTTTCATTGAATAATGACATAGCTAGTGTTTTTTTTATGTTCACCGATGTTTTTCGGACTTTAAGATGTTACTGGCCGGTAAGAATCTACAATTTATATTTAAAAATATAGTCGAAAATTTAAAAAAATGCAGGTTAAAGCCCGCGAAACGAATACTTGTTTTTTTCTTGGAAATGAGCAGTTGTATCATTTTTAATATTTTATTACTGCAGTGGTTATTGATCGGATGTTACCAGTGTTCATTTAATAATAATATTTGGTAAGGATCGTGGTTTCATGCCCCTTTTGCTGCGAGGACGACATTGGCACTGCTTTCGGCTTAAAATCAATAATGTCCGCGCAGAGAAACTGCCTCTACGCTAATGTTGCTTCATAGCGTAATTTTTTGTTTTCACAAAGGTATTTCCGTCTAGTTTAACTGATGCCATTAATTGAATATTTTATTAATAATACGTCACGATTTCACATTTTATGGCATTACCCTTTTATTATTAATGCTAGTGTTAGATAACGATATAAAAAAACAAGTGTTTTTCTTGTTTAAAACACGTCCGTTCCACAAATAAAAATAGTTAATAAACAGTTCAGGAAAAATTGTTTTCATAAAATATTCTGTCATACTAATATAATGTATGGTCGTTATTGTTTTAAAAATAAGACGTACCTATGCGATGAAATAATGTCTTTTCGCGACGTGAGTGCGCCTAGACGCGAGAGCCGCTCTCGTTTTTATTATTGTCTAAAAAAGCTAAGTGATGGGACTAAGTCGATAAAATATAGTGTTTTTTTTTTTTGTCTATTTACAAATTTTTTCTCGTATTTGCATTTTTCTTGCCGAATAATATTAATGTATAAATGAGTAGCTATATGGTAGTTAAAAAAGAAACGGCTGTTCTGAAACATGACGTCGACAAGTATAGGTATCTAGCAGTCTTATTCAACCTAAAACCTGTCATATTTTGCACATGAAATCACGCACCTTTTCGAATAAAATTCCATTGAATACACTAGTTAACTTTTAGTTTTAGTTACTTATTCGTAGTTGCTATGAAACTCCAAGACGATTTACTTCTATGAACATTTACCCTGCTCATAAAGAAGTAGCTTTTTTATTTACTTATTGGTAATTTTAAAATAGCTCAAAATCCTAACATTTCTATGAGACAACTGTGCAGAAGAATATCAGGAGTAAACAAACGCATATTTTAGATGAAAGGAATACATCAAGTAGGTACTTGTACAATGCAGATACGAATCATACCTCGATGCCTCATAATAAAGAATGCGGCTTAACATATTGTCAAAATTCGTGATACACAATACTTACCAAACTTATTTTTATCGCTATCGATAAAAATAAGTATAACGGTATTGATATCTATATTTAACTAACACCATTAAAGCGGTAGAAGCTTGACATTCTATTCTAGTTATTTATATTGTGTTTTCACTGTTAGGCGTAGATAATCTTTTTTGGAGTAAGTATAAATAAATACAATTTGAATCAAGTGCCGTATCTTCGCAGTAATGTTACGCAGGAAACTACTACATCATAAAACGGGCACACCACACACCGTGGCACAAAGTTAGCGCTGATGTGCTAACGTATGATGAGTAGTGTTGTAAAAGGCTCGAGTTCCGGAATCTATTGTATACACTCGAATTAGATGAATGGTGAACTCGAAAAATTCGAGGTTCAAATCGAGTGTGACTCACAGAACGACTCGAGTTTTATAAATAGCTCTATCTTTCGCGTCTTCTAACTTGATCAGATCTCCACCTCCACTATTAGTTTTAAAATTTGAATGATAGGTAATTTCATCTCACATCATAAAGCGGCTCGAGTTTGAGCTCCTCGTAGAAGAGACTCGAGTCCTACAACGACGTTCGTTTAGGTATAGCTACTAAGATCGTGAGCAAATTTTGACGTTTTCTCCCAGCGAAATAGGACCTTAATGCGGTTGGCGCGTACGTAATACACAAGCCCCAAACACGCTAAGGATCCCCGTCTATAAAAACTACACAAATTAAGTCTTAGAGTCCGACCATCGGGTCGTGTAAACCACAAGAAAAGTCGCCAAATGTGAAGAATCCCATGATTCCCCCGTGATTCCCAGACATATAAATATATAGTGAAGTACTCACGTCTTTAAGGTCGAATATCACTTGTCATGTTTCGATCCAATACGTGGTTCTTATTCATCAGCACTATGTGGTAAGCGCGCCGGCATCGCGAGTGCTCATGTTGATTCGAAACATGTCGAGCGATACTGGACCTTAGACGTGAGCGCCCCTTTTCATTACACTTTAATGTCTGAGACTCACGGGAGTTTTCTAATCTAATCTCGAGTCGAGTCCTACTTGAGTTCCGAGTTCCGAGCCCTAAAGGATCCAGAGCTCGTGTGTTCCCGGCACTAGTGATAAGTGGTTGTAATGGTTTGATGTGGATTGTGCATGGTGAAGCGGAGATGGCGCGCAGCTGAGTCCAGTTAGCTCGAGCACGACGCGACAAGATGCGCTGGATATTTCCAGTACCAGGTAGGTCCACAGGCATTGTTATACTTAATTTTGTAATAACCACAACTTAGAAAAGTTGAAAACCCCCGACATTTTCATTTCAAATTCCAATCTCAAAAACAGCTGAACAGATTTTCAAGAAACATGGCTAAGAACACTCGGGATAAAATTATCTATGACACAAAAAAAACCGCATTCAAATCGGTCCATTTGGGGGCTACGATGCCACAGACAGATACACAGATACACAGACACGTTAAACTTATAACACCCCACTCTGCGTCGGGGGTTAAAAAAAATACTGGACATAAACCTCCCCTCATGGGATGAGAGGGAACCTGTAGTACATAGTTTGTTTTCTCTTCATAGTAGCTTCCGCCCGCGACTTCGTTTGCGTGGACCCGGGATACAAACTATCCTATATTTTAATCGAGGCTATAAACTATCTTCGTGCCCAGTCACCAAGCTAATACTGTCCTTTATGACTGACAGAGCGCAAGTGGTAGTGGGCGACAGGGGGAAGGTCGTATCTGCAGAGTTAAAAAATTTGATGGGGGTCCCCCAAGGATCGTGCCTCTCTAACACCCTGTTCAGCGTTTTGCTGAACGATCTGCCAAAGGCGATTAAAGGCGCCGATATATTCATGTACGCCGATGACGTCACAGCAGTCGTCAGTACAACCGCTGAGCGGGAGTTAGAAGCGGCACTAAATTACGTCATGGAGCAATTGCACCAATGGTTCAAGACGAACGGTTTGGCCCTAAACAAAGAAAAAACCAGCTTCATGTCCTTCAAGCTGAATGGCCACCCAAGCCCAAAGATGAGGGTGTGCGCCGGCGGTGCCCCTGTACAGCACGTGAACGGCGCACGCCTTCTCGGGTTCCATCTCGACAGCGCGCTAACATGGGAGGCGCACATCGATGAACTGTGCAAGCGAGTGGGGAGTGCTTGCTTCGCGCTGCGGAGACTGACGTTCAGCGCCGGAAGGGGTGCTGTGCGAGAGTGCTATTACGCGACAGTGCACTCGCTCCTGACTTACGGCGTGGAGTTTTGGGGTCGCGCCTCCGACTGGAAGCGTGTGTTCTCACAGCAAAAACGCGCCATCCGCGCGATGGCCGGCAGGCCGGCGGATGCTCCAGCACGTGACCTTTTCCGCGATCTTAAGATTCTGCCCCTGCCTTGTTTACTCATATACCAGGTCTCAGTGTTCACACACGAGAACTTGGATATGTTCAAGCGCAGAGGCATTAACACCAATTACAACCTGCGCAGTAATAGACACCACAACAGGCTGATCCCCGACTCGCACAGACTTGCCAAGTCCGAACGATCCGTGTACTATGCAGGCCCCTCTATCTACAATCGCCTGCCGGACTCTGTAAGAGATGCGACTTCCACCGCAGCATTCAAAGTTAGGCTGAAAAAATGGTTGACGCAGGAATCATTTTATTCATATGACGAGTTCTTTAGTCTACCAATAATACTGTAAAGGTAGAAAATATAGTGTGACATATAAATTTGAATAACATGAAAATAATTGACATAAAATACGAAAAACTGTAATTAATTGTACTTAAAACTATTGAAAGCTCAATATTGTACCTTGACTTGTAACAATTGTTATTAATAATATATTTCATTTCATTTCATTTCATTTCATTTCATATTTCATTTCATTTCATTTCATTTCATTTCGTGCAAAATGTCATCCAAATCGGTTGAGCCGTTTAAGCGTGATTCAGTAACAAACATCTAAACATATAAATAAATACATCATACATTAGTAGGCACTACGGTATACGAATTGCCAAAATTCGTGATAAACAATACGTACCAAACTTATTTTTATCGCATTTATAATATTATAGTAGGATAATTTACTTTGAAAGCAAATTTTTAACCGAATTTAATTCAGTACTCCGCCATGCCACAAACATTAACATTCCCACTTTGAGGATAAACTGGATTCCGAGCGCAAATGCGTTGATTATTAGAGGAAACATCGCTTTATTTGGGCCGATAACATTTTGAAGAGTTCCTCGATTTCTCCTGGATCCCATCACCAGATCCTGGCCTCATGGAAAGCTAAACAAGATTTTTTTTCAAATCGGTCCAGGTATCGGGAACATACATAAAAAATAAAAGATTCCGACGAACTGAGAACCCACGTGGATGAATTTCAAAAATTTGTTACATAGTTAAGGCCTTAATCTAATCTATGCTTTAACTTTTCTCCATTGCGTAACGAAAGTTAACCACGTAAAATGTATGGGTAAAGCCTTTTATTGAAATCTGTTAAAAATATTTTATAAACAATTACAGGTTTAACCTTTTCAGCGCCACACTTAACATAACAGTTGTCATTCATACGGCAAGCCAATACCTTGCAATATATTTTGTATTTCAATAAACAATAAGCATCCAAAAAATACTTTGAAATCGGAAGAATATAGATCTATATGATTTATGCACTGAAATTCTCCCCTATAGTGCCTATAGCACAGAATAGATAATAGTATAACCTATAGCTAATGTATCATTTATAAGATTGTCAGTGGCTGTCAATCTATAGTGCGCATATATATATACATATATATATTTTAGGATAACCAACAGATAATACATCATAAATGCACTTATATCTAACTTAATAATCGAGATCGAGACTGATGCTTATCTAATTATAGGTAACCACGACTTACTCCAATGCTTTCCTGCCTACATATAGCATGCAGTTAAAATTAAGATTTTATTTGAGTTTTTATACAGGAATAAACATTAAAAGCAATTAAAAAAAATTAATTTAAAACATCTGTCATTAGAGATGAAAAGTGATAGAAATTCACAATCAAAATACGTACAAATAAAGGACACAAAATATTAAAATTAAAAAAGACAACAAAAGCTTTGCGCCTCGCCTAGTTACGGATATTTTTTTACTTTGGTCATGCACTTTTTAAGACGCGGAGTTAGTGCCAATCCCGCCAGCAAAGCAGATAAATGTGGGCGGTGAAACTTTCCTCTGCAGCATTTACATGCCTTTCATGTATCATTTCCATAGCCTTTGTATGCTCTCTCAACACGGCATTTTGGTTTTCGGAGCCTCCTTTTAGTCTCCTTATTTCAACACGAAATAATGTTTCTTATTATAATCATTTATAGTTAGGTATGTTATAACTGATAAGTTCATATGTACCTTACAAATTAAAAATAATGGTAAGTAACAAGAAAGAACATATACGAATTGCCTAAATTCTTCTTTGTTACATTAAATAATTTTAACGTTTTTTAAACACATTTTCAGCCCAGCACGGCTAGCATGCGACGGCGCGCGAGCTCTCTCGGTTTTTCTCGCACTATCCGTCTCTTTCTTATTAGAACACTTAGAACAAGAGATACAGTGCGATCAAAATCGAGAGTATGTCGCGGCAGTCGCATGCTAGACGTGCAGATTCATATGTCCCGAAGCGTTTAATTATAGTGTTGGTCGACACAAACTATCGACATCGATAATGTCCCACTTTCGTCCATTTATAATACGTGCGTTTAGCGGGCTGTCACCGTGCCAAAAACATGGTCTCACCTACATTTTATTACGCTCGTTAAATGTGGGCCAAGTTTGGATTTAATTCGTTTTAAATTGTATTTAGGATAAACCTTTAGATAAGGGTTTTATTGTTTATCTATTTATTTATTTATTAATTACACTTTACAGAGATCATACTTTATGAGATACAATGGTTCTTTATGAATAGCGTATAGGCTAGACATTGTGTGTTGTTTGCTCTGGGTACTTGTGTTTTAATAGTAAAATATCTTGAACATTTCGACAGGGGTTTGGTCCTCCTAACCTCCCCTCCTCCTGGCTACGCCATGATATTCGTATTGTATTGTCAACTTAAACAATAGTAAGTAGGTATACATAGATATCTATTCTACTTTTAATCTAGGGGACAATCTTCGAACCACATCCGATTTCGACAATTCTTTCGTCGACAAGTTTTGGGTCGACATTGGCTGTATTTTATCCCGCAAGTTTGCCTGGATTCTTTACATTACGCCGGCGGAACTAGTTGTTAATAAATTTAAAGACTGACAGCTTACGTTAAATATTACACACCACGCCTTGGCGCTTGGAAACGTTTAATTTGTGTATGTAATTTGTGTTTGTGTCTGTTTTGGCTTTGATTCATTGCATTTTTTTGTTATTTTATTAGACACCACAAGGCAGCGAACGAAAAAACAATAGCAGTCTAAGTAGTGCCGCAAATTGGCCCCACAGAATGGGTGCCATTGCCATTATGCGGGGTTGGGGGCGGGGTGTCAAAAAGATGCCAGGCAGCCGTTTATTCGAACATGCGAATACCGGGTTTTGGGCACGTGTTTGGGTAGAAATTTGTAAGGAGCTCGCATTCTATGGATGTTTCGTTCGCTGCCACAAGGTCCTTGTAAAACAAGTTTACGTTTAGTGACTGACGAGTTTCTTGAAGCGTGTCTCCTTCCCACGTAAACTTGAAAGAGTTTAAAAGTCGTGGTTGATATAAAAGTAGACGTTGATGATACATAAATTATCTGTAAAAACAAAACGAATGATACATCACATGATGGCACAAATCAATCACCGGTTAAAACGGCTGCATTGTTTACGAATAGTGGGCTTTGTAACACGCTAGTAGTGTTTCAAAATAGCCGATCCAAATTGATGTATAAATAGATCGTCTGGATATATATTATCGACAATGTCGCGCACCCATTTCATTGTTAAACGTAACCCATCATGTTACTCAATTCTCAAATGAATATAAACATTTTTCTTTCTTTGGAACTAACTTTTACCCGCTACTTCTGCCGAACTTCTACATTATCCTATGGTTTAATCCTGGTTATATCCAAATTGATTGATTGATTGACTAAAACTTTATTCATTTCCACAACATACCGGTACAAACAATGAAGGTAAAATAATGCATTCTAAAGAAGCCATGTGTCGTGGCAGAAGAATCACATCGCTGGTATTCTGCCAGGACCTTATATTACAAAATTAAAATTGAACAAAACCGTGCAACGCTCATCGACTTAAATGTATTTGTGTGTGTGTGTGTGTGTCTTTTTGTAAATCTAGTTGTCTTTGCGTGATCGAGTAGGGCCAATCAACTTTTAGACCCCAACTATTTTGTCCGGTGACGCAAGATACAAAACTGTCATCTAGAGAAAAACCTAAACCAGGTAGGTATTCAATTGTTTATAACGATGGTTTACACAGCAGTTACGGGATGCTACAGATTTTAATTGGTTTGATAGACACAGTTACGAAATTTGTTATTTCGTAAAAAGGTTGATTAACCCAGGTAACGCACAGCCAAATGTCCAAACTTTAAGTTTATAAGCTCATGAAGTATGATGAAACATGACCGGCCAAAGTTTAGTCTCTACGGTTTTCTTTTCACCCCAGGGCATCGATAAAATAATACAATAAATCGCATGTTGTAAAAAAGCACAACTTGCGATCTTACCGCTAGTAAATTCTTTAAGACATTAAATGAGAAAAAATTAAGCTAACCGAGTGAATTGTCGAATAGCTGTTTTTTTCGCGATTCAGCGGTTGGCTTCATGGGAAAAGATGTTAAAAGTGGTTCAGCACAAAGTACAACCATCCTCACTTTTTGTCATTCCTAATACTGACGCCGAAACTAAACTTTGTATTAATGAATAATATAGTTTATTCAGAATCCAGGCCGGCGTATTATTAGACATTGTCACGTGATGATGCTAATCTAAAATGAGGTCGCCTATGACTCCTATGAGTATTTTGAGTTTAATTGACCTGATTAAAATATGTGTCCCCGTGGATTAGCCCCCCTTCCCGTGAGTGTCGTAAAAATCCACCACGGTGTAAGTACCCTATACTACGTGTTTTTTCAATTTCCGTTAATTGCAAGGGGGCATAGGTTAATTTCTCCAAGACAGTAGTATCTTAACTCTTACTGTTATCAAGATATTTAATATTTTAATTTAATCAGATTTGCAGCTTTAACCACTGTTAATGCAAAAAATATATTTTTTTTTAATTAATAATTATGCTTATTTGTTTCTGTGAATGTTCTCTGCAATATGCCGAAGTTAACAGAAATTCCCGGGAACACCGTGTAGATAGGGTTGAAATGTGTGGGCGATAGGCTAACAACCTGACACTGCAATATACACATATATATATATATAGGTAACTACGTCTCTGTACACGTGTTACTTTGTCTATATTTTTGTTCTTGATCTCCACTCAATTGCTGGAAGGATAACTGGAAGAGATCCCTTACAAGTATAAGTTCGGCTTTGTACCGATTTAACCTAGTTTTGTCCGTATTTTTATCTGTCTTGTGTTCAATAAAGTATTTACGTACATATGTATTTCCTTTCTGGGTAAAAAAATATAATTCCATTTAGTCCGGCAGTTAGATTATCAAAAAGTTATGAACAAATTATTCTAAAAAGTGTAACATAATGTGACGCCACACGAAACTAACGGTTTACTATTCATAATTTTTTGATGGATTATGAAATTAAAAGATGCGTAACACTATAAAATTTTAATATAAGTACCATTGTTTTATCATTTTGTTAGGCTTAATAAAATATATGTTTTAAGAGAAAATGGACTCTCTATCTTTAACACCTATATAAAAAAATAATACTTATGAAAGAGATACCACTCTAATGGTTATTTCTAAATAAGCCTTACTTAACGTTCTGTCACAAATATTAATTTGATGGATTAAATCGGAAAGCAACTTATAATTAAATAAAATTAAAATAACTAAAATGTAATAAATAATTGGGTTGAATTTTTTCAACCACTGGGAATTTTTCAACAAAACTTGGCACAATATAAGATGTAAGGAACTATAAGGAAAAAAAACCAGCTCTTAATCATGAAGGGCATTTTTCTTCTCTTATCCTGCTTCGGCCTTTATTTAGCAAAAACTTAACACCACATTAACATGTACCTTTTTAAACTATAAATAGCCAGATCTCTATAAATATGTTTTCTCTCATTAAAAATCCTTTTTTCTAGTAACTCTAGTTAAAAGCTCACAAAAGCTGTTATAGAAAGCGAACAGCATGTTTATAGTCCAAGGTAAAGTCAATAATGGTGGCGTGTCAGGCAAGGTTGTCAATAGAAAAGATTGCAAGTGGCGTGCAGTGCTTACTGCTATTAAAAATGCATTCTATTCCGGGGCTAGCCGTAATTGAAATTGGAAACGAAAGTCGATATGAGCTGTAGTCCGTGATGCGTGAATAAAACAAGAGAAAACGAAGCCATAGTTTTCACCTTTTTCATCAAACTCGTACTCAATATAAATTGCCTAGAGTAAAACAAGTTGTCATCGCTTGGTGTTGGTACCAAATATACGGAAATTTCTTATAGATTATTTATTGACAAATAAAAATGAACGTCTAATAAGCTCACAAAATCACACTAGTGTTTCCCTTAAGTTAAGGAGTAGGCAGAGCACATGAAATTTATTTTGTAGTATATCAATAAATGTGATATTGCAGTAACAAGCTGTCAACGAATTTCAACCCTATCCTGTAGACGACTTATACAAAGGTCCATTCTTAAAGTACTTTTAGGTAAAAACAAAAGATACAGCACTATTGATGTTTACAAGGATTCTAATGTTCTTACAGTAAGAAAGTTATATATCCTAAATTGTATTCTGAAAATTCATAAAAATCTAAAACGAGATCACAGTATAACACAAAAACGTAATCCCCATGAAGTAATAAAGCAATTACCAAGAGCTAGGACTAATTTTGCTAAACGACAATTTAAAGTAAAATCTGTAATTCTTTATAATAAAATAAATAGGAAAACTAAAATTTACAGCACAACCTACAAATAATGTAAAAAACTTATTTCTAACTGGCTTAAAAGCCAAAATTACTACGATATCGAATCACTTATTCAAATTCAAAAAATTCAAAATTCTTTATTTTGTAAGATACACTTTGTCTATAATCTAAGGCGAAGGAGCCACCGGGTAGGCAAAAAAAAATGCCTGTGTTAGATGGCGCCGCTCTTCCTATAGGTTACATAATTTTGTTTTATGCTTAACCAATTAACTAAATAAGTATAAATTTAGATGAACTAGCTAAAATTAGTTTATAGTAGTAGTTACATTTTGTTATATTCTATTATATGGCTAAAACTCTAATTACATAGTTAAGATTGCAAAATTAAAAATTAAAATGTTTGTTATGATTAATTTAATGAAATGATGTGTGTGTGCGTGCGTGTGTGTGTGTATGTGTGTGTACGTGCATTTAGATAAGATTATTGTAATAAATTCTCTGTATCATCATAAGTTATGGTCTTAAGCCAATTTGTAATTACTTTCTTGCAGTCATGGTAAAGTTTCGAGTAAATGTCAAGTTGCTTGTTCAATTTATTGTAAACGTGTGGAGATTTCGAGTTAAACTGTCTGCGAACAAAAGTAGTTCTTGTTTTTGCATATTCTGCTACAACGGTTTTATTTCTTTTCTTTTTATAATTTGTATTATAGAGTAATATTTTATGTTTTTTTTAATGTAATATGCAAGATATATAATTTTCTGACTGATAGAATATCGCTGACATACAGTTGGTCAGAAGGGAACCCAATTTTTGGAAATACATGACCTTAATTATTGCACGTTGAGCTCGTTCCAGATCAATAAAACGACTCTTTGCTGACCCTCCCCAGACGGAGATACAGTACACTTGAACAGATTGGACCAAAGATATATAGATTTCATTTATGATACGCGAGTTTGACTGATTGTTCTTCCCTGGAACAATGTTCCTCAGCGCCCTAAAGATCCAAGTTAGTTTCCTGACTCTACCTATATGACTTGTTCAAGTTGGGGATACCAGTTAAGATGTTCATCGAGTATAACTCCTAAGTATTTAGTTTGAGCAACCTTGTCTATTGTTGGACAGTCACATGTAGTCACATGTTCTAACAGTTAGTCATAAGTGATTCGATATCGTTCCAGTTAGTCGCTAACTCGTAATTATAATTATATTTGCACCTCCATTCAATAATTTCATGCATTTAGATTAAATTAATTTCAGTTCACTTAATTAATGTGTAACCTTAATAACAACGGAAGCCCTTTCCAATCTAAGTATAATAATAAGATAGAAACTGTTATTTAGTAGTAAGCTGAAAACAAACTATGTTTAGTCTTATTTTTAACATGCAGTTACCACCTGTATGAAAGAGCGTTTCCTCCTAATACAAGTGTTTAACTTAAAAAGGGGAAACGAACACTAAATGTAAAAATCTTGTAGAAAATAAATAATTTTGATTTTTTTGGAATTTTTTATACGGCACCACAGGGGGCTAATATAATTATAACATTATTTTTAAGGGGATTCTACCTAAGATATGTTTGTAAATTTGGAATGGTTTTATGACAACTACTTAGCTGGAATTAGCTACTAGACTACATAAATCTTTTCTTTTTCTCGATTCCATTCGAGCCAGTTTTCTGGGAGGATCAAATACTTGTATTGGACTAACTATAATAAAAACACATAAAAAGACAATAAAAAATAGGTAGTAAAAGACGAACTTCGACTGGCGATGGCCGAAACGGCTCCTACTGATTAAGTCACAACATTATATTCGCACTAACCGTTGTATGGAGAATCAAGTAAATTGCTGTTTTCAATCATTGGATTGCCATTGGGTTGCCATCAGACAATGGCGATAGCTACAGCCACCCGCCGTCATTCACTGGTTCCCGGGTGCCAAATTTGTAACAGGATGAATGGGCCTTTTATCTCAATTGGTGATATGTACGTTTTTAACTTGCTGTGTGTAACTTGATGCCCGCTCAGTTCCGCCCACGTTTACACAGAACGCAATTGGATATCCTGAAGGTGAAAGTATTTTAGAAATCGGATGAGAAGTTCCGGAGATTTCCCCCTATATCATCGGTATTGTTAAAGGACTTTCGGAATAGACATAGGCTATATTTTGTCCTGTGGCTCCGCCTGGGTTCGTCGTAACATGCGGAAGAATACCCGCGGTTAACTAATATCTCATAAAATTATATCTTCTTATTATATCTTCGAATCTTTCTACATAGTTTTATGGGGGATCATTTTATCTAAATTTCTTACGCCGATTCTCATGTCGCCGAAATTCCACGAATTTCTTTACAGTTTTTTTTCTAATCACATACATATATTCAATGCTTTTTATATAATCCATCAACTTTTAATGGTTAATCGTTTCGAAATTGTCTCAAATCGTAGCTTTACGATTCATCGAATTTACCTATTTACCTTTCATATAAGTAATAATTAGTTAATCATAGTATTCATTACTCGAAACATGATTCACAGATGGTACGTTACGTTCTATATATTATTATTGCCATGGAAATTGTTTCATCGCAATAATGAAGTAATTTTGTATACTTAATTCTATTAATACTATTAATTATTATATTTAAAAAATGTTGTTTCTGGGGCATCGCCGGCCGCTGCCGCGGCACACTCGCTTCGCTCGTCGTCGTACCTAACGGATAACTGCCCGAGATAAAATCTACGAAGGTTTCGAATAATATAATTAAGTATGATTAACAAAATACGACCAAAACTTGTATTATATACTACTTAAAATTTGGACATTCGGATGATTGAGATTTTGCCAAGATGTGCTGTCGACTGTCGTTGAAACGTATTATCATTATAAGTACTTATAGCATAGCAACGCTGGTGAAACGATTTTCTATGTTATAAGATTTTTGGGAACTGAAACTTAAGTTACCAAACTTCGATGAGTTGACCCTTGTGTAAAAGGTAATTCGAGCAAATGTATGAGCGATCTAACGAAGTTCGATGAATAACTTCCTAAGTGATGATAAAATTCTGCGAAAAGTTTTATAGGAATCGATAATCGATGAAACGAGTTTCGGCAAAATGATGGATTCCCATTTTTAATTAAAAAAAAACCAGTTTATTGCAGACAATAGTCCAAAGTACAATGTCAAAATAGGTTAGGTTTGTTTTATAATTTATTGCAGTATGCTAATTTTGTGCAGACAATTCAGCGAAAATACTAAAATAGTTCATAACTCATCTAGTCGGTAATTAAAAAGAATGACTCAGATCGGAGTTATTTGACGCCTGGTAAGGGCGATAAAGATGCGATCTGAGGTTTTCTTGAGTACGATGAGTTAGTCACAAAAAAACATCGTCCTTATTGTTTTATGAATTTATAAATCTTAAAATAGCAAACGTAAATGAAAGATTGATACTTTCCGAGTAATTTCGTAATGTTAATCCGCTGCCAATGTAAAAAAAATATTTTTACAATGCACTTGCTCTGAAAGTGCGTCTTTATATAAGTTGGACTGCTGTTCCATGCCCGCGGGGCGGCCGTGTAGGAATGGATTTCGGGCCAATACCTATTCCCACACACGTGCGAGAATGAGTTCAAATTTCACCTTTTATGTATAATTTTTAATTTCCTCGCATGATGCATTGTAAAATGTTGTGATACACGTGCGGATTGGTAATTTCCAACTCGTGTCGATCAAAAACACTCCCCGAAGGTCGTGTTTATGGTCATTGTCACTCGTTGGGAATTACCTACTTTCCGCACTTGTATCATAAATAACTATTTTACTGTTGTCAAATATCGGGGTGACGTAAAATCACAAAAGAGTCCCTATAATTTTATTTTACCTTGGGAACATTTACTTATGATCAATTTACTCTTTTCCAGTTCTACTGATGTCCTGGTTCGGGGTGGAGGACGTAAAAGGGAATTCCTGCATCCGGACCGGTAATACCAAGCCTGTTTGTACCTGGATAGTGTCGATAGTCAGTGTTGTGCTCGTAGCTGGAAACACCATCGACGTCGGTGATACCGCACTAGTCTGAACCAAAACGATGGCCCAATGCCTTGCAATTTGTCACACTGACAGAGCAGCTATAGTTGGTATGAGACAGCAATACAATTAACAGCCAGTTGCAAGTTGTATTGACAAATTGCAAAGTGGGTAATGGCCTTATTTTGGCTTAGTGTGGCGTGGTAGTTTGCTCTTTAGTGTTGCACTGAGTTTTCAGTGTAAAGCGCGCTAAACGCAGCAATTCATCGCAACAACCGACAGAGCAGCTTTAGTTAGAATGATATGAGACTAAAGCAAATACCTTTCATTCTAATTACATCGTCTCTGTCAGTTGTTATGATAAATTGCTAGTAATGCGTGTATATGTTTGAGTGATAGATAGTGAATTTGGGTGTTTTTCGGAAAACGTGAAAACTTTTTCAGTATTTTAGACATTCCTTATAATATAAAAAGTAGGTACTTAGGTTATTTCGCTATGAAATAATCCGAATTCTGTTGTCCTTATATTGTAAAAAAATACGAATTACCTACTCATCCAAAATAAAATTAATTGAAACAAGAAATCTGCAAAACACCCATCGTTTTTTAAACAGAGTTGCAGTGTATTATTAAAGAGCAGTGTTATAATTCTAAATATTTCTAGATGTGTTTGCAGCGCGTTTTATGTCCACAGGAATGAATGTTGCCATGTTACAACGAATGGGTAATTTTATGCATGCTCCGATTGTCAAGTCCACCTCTGTTAGGGATTGCCAGAGTTAATACTTTGTCAAAATATCGAGAAACCCAGTTGAGTTGTCTAGGTATTAAATTAAGTAATAATATGTATTTTTTATTTGATTTATTTATTATTATTATTATTTTAAGGTATTTGTAATATGGGCCTTTGTTGCTTGATTTAAATAAATAAATAATCCATCAACAGTTACATTTCAAACAAAAGCTGCAAAATAAATTCAGAGAATTTGCCTGTAAAAAGACTAAAAATGTTTACATTTTTACATATAATTAAGAAATAGGCAGCTAATTGTTGTTTCAGTACGAGTCATATTTGAATAGGAGCAAAATAACCAGAAAAAATATTATTCTTTCAGTGGCGTCTTGCTTCTTAATGGCCTCACTGAACATCAGCGTCACGGAGCGCGTCTTGTGGCTCGCTCCGTGACACCAAGCTGAGTGAAGACCTTTTAGTGTAATATTATGGTTAAATTGTATGTAGCTATTTTTGCTTTTATATACCAAAATCTATACGCTAATATATTCTTTCTTTCTTTCAAAATATTAGGTACCTGATTGGTTGCACAAACTTATCTACTTATGACAAGATATGTTAAGTATATAATTAACTCATTTTATATATTTATTAAATACATCTGGGTTTCCCATATATTTTTATAACTCTGGCGTTTCCTATACCCCCGAGGTAACCACGAACACTTACAAATAATACATTTATATTCCTGTGAATAACTGAAGTGAATTTTTCAGGGATTTTTGTTCACTACTACATCACTTGACCACGGTAGGTACGGAGGTCGAAACGTTTCGTGTTTTTTTTTAATTATTTGGACTGCTGTTCCATCAATTAAGAATGGTATATCGGAAAGTTATAACTGTTTACACTTGGCAAATAAGTATCTTTTATTCCAATCAATTGATTGTTGTGTATACAATCCTAAAGATGTCAATAAAACTATAATAGAGAAATACCAACATAAAAGGACTTTAAAATTAGGTGAGTTTTATGATTATTTTATAGCGATACGAAACGTTACGTCTTAAAATGTCTTAAAAATCTTCTAGTTTTATTTTCATAGCTCTAGAGCTCAGTCTACGGTATTTTTTTTAATTCAGTTATTTACAGGACTCAGGGTTTCTTCACTTTTCAGTTTACTATTTTGTACTATGTATTTTTTTCTTAACTAATTGAAGCATGGATTTTCAGCGTTATGGGCACTAAGCCTCAGTCCCCTGGCTACGGCCGAATGTCAAAGTAAGTACATATTTCTATAAAAGGCTTAACACAAGCTTGTGCTTAAAAAAAATTAACACTCGCCAGTAGAGAGCAAATAGCGAAATAATAATAAATATTTGAATATTCTCATTGGACTATATGTAAGAAGAATAAAATATTCATATATTTAATTTAGACGACGACTAAAATGCCGTAGACTGAGTTGCCTTCTATTATATTTATTGTTTTTTTTTCTGCTTTTTTGTTACATATTCCTGTATATTTTATAGCTCTTCTACTTCTTTTTTTTTCGGTAAAGCAAATACATATTACACTAAACAATTCGAACATTTATTTTCGAAAGGTAAGTCTTATTTAATAGAATGTGCATGCTGTCATTGTTGGGAGTTTAGAATGCATTTGTTTACATAATTACCGATGCTTCCATTGTTGTGCGATTTTGCAAAATGTTGATTACTGCCATAATAACGAAATGGTTCATATGTATATTGTTTCTATAAGATTAAGGTATGTGTAAGCTTTTAATAGTTCGATATTAATAATCAGGAAAACGCTGCCATCTTAAACCACACTAAATTCATTCACTCATTTAGTATGCCTCATAAAAACGAAATCAAATGCAAATGTTTACCAATCACAGCATTTAGAAATTTTCAAATTACGATATTTTTGACAATAGTACCTAGTCGGTCCCAAAGTTCTGTCACTGGCATATTATTTTTAAATTTAGAAGATGATTTTAAGAAAATTTTATTGCATTCCATTTACGAATGTTTGACAATTATTTTAAAATAAAAAAACAGTCATTCGTTGCAATTTCTCACGATGGAGTGGACATTGAAAGAAAACCGAATAGCTGTTTTAGCATTGCACCGCTGTGGGCACTCGCCAAGTACCATTTTCAAGTTGCTCAAAAATTTAAAAATAACGCTTAGGTTTGTGTACCGTACTATTGATAGGTACAATGAAGTCTCCAGTGTTGAGGACAAGAAAAGAATTGGCCGGCCTCGCTCCGTACGAACACCAGCAGTAATCAAAGCGATCAAGGCGCGCATAGCAAGAAATCCTGTCCGAAAACAGAAATTGATGGCTTTGCAGATGGGTGTCAGTAGAAAAACCGTCAAAAAGGTTTTAAACGAAGATCTTAGTCTACGAGCATACAAAAAAAAGCGTGGGCACTTACTTAATGCCCGTCTAAAAACAATAAGGCTTAAAAGATCCCGGAAGTTGTTAAAGCGGTACGCGAAAAATCGACACCGTGATATCCTCTTTACAGACGAAAAGATTTTCGATATTGAAGAGAAGTACAATAAACAGAATGATAGAGTGTACGCTAGGAGCTCTGAAGAAGCAGGAAAAAGAGTTCCGCGGCTGCAACATGGGCATCATCCATCATCAGTGATGGTCTGGTTGGGTGTATCTTATTACGGGCCAACTGAGGTTCATTTTTGCGAAAAAGGTGTCAAAATCAGTGCGAAAGTATACCAAGAGACAGTTTTGGATAAGGTTGTCAAAGATCTGCCCAGCACGCTATTTTCGGGACATAATTTTGTGTTCCAGCAGGATTCTGCGCCAGCACACAAAGCCAAGACCACTCAAGCCTGGTTTGACCGTCAAAAAATCGACTTTATAAGACACGAAGATTGGCCTTCCTCTAGTCCGGGCCTTAATCCTTTGGACTATAAAATTTGGCAGGTCTTAGAGGGGAAGGTCTGTGCTAAACCACATAAAAATTTGGAGAGCCTAAAGTCATCTTTAAGAAAAGCAGTCACTGAGATAGATATGAAAATGGTGCGTGCTGCGATAGACGACTGGCCGCACCGATTAAGGGCCTGTATTAAAAACAAAGGAGGTCATTTTGAATAATTTTCATTAATTTTAATTCTTTATTAAATGTACTTTAAATCGGTATATAATTTATTAAAAATTTATTGCTACTTTAGTTTTTATCATTATTTTCATTTGTGACAGAACTTTGGGACCGACTACGTATCATCATCATATCAGCCGAAAGACGTCCACTGCTGGACACAGGCCTCCCCCAAAGAGTGCCAAAGTGATCGGTCCTGCGCCGCATCCAGCAGACTCTCGCGACCTGGTAAACCAGGTCATCAGTCCACCTTGTGGGGGGGTCTACCACGCTGCGTCTTCCGGATATTAGTATACTAATACCGAAACCAAGTGAAGGGCATCGAACGAACGTCAGCAAAAAAGTACTGTATGCTCTGAGTATATGGTAGTTTTTTTGCTTGCTTTTTTTAGACAAATATTACTCTTAGTTTCGCTCCTATACTATTATTATCATGCTTTTTGGCCAAACTAGCTTCATAGGTATTAAAAATACATTTTAATTGTACTCAATATCCATATCGATATTAATTCAATTAGCTACTAGTACATCACTAGTCACCACGTTGCCTTATCCAAAGTTGTCAAATGTCGCGAATAGAAGAAATATCGACTCTGTCTCACTAAGATAAAACTCAAATTGCAACCTCAGAAAATGTTACTTAAGATAGTTTCACTCTACAGCCTATTAGTCTGATTAGTCGTTGGGAACTAAACCAATTTGCGTTGAGTTAATCTCATTATAGTGTAGGTGTCTCTCTCGCTCTGGTTTTGATGTCATGGTGTGTCTCTTTCTGTAAATATAATCTCACGGTTCGAAATACACTAGTTTGCTATACGATAAAAAAAATGTCAAGTACATTTAGATTTCATTGGTGTTGATTATAGATTTTGAAAATATACTATTACAATTATTTCGAATAAAAATTAAATTAAGAATTAATAATAAAAGAATTAAAAATTCCTGTAGCCCGTGTCACGAGGCTATATCACTACATAAATAAATAAATAAATAAATATTAGGGGACAATTTTACACAAATCGACCTAGTCCCAAACTAAGCAAAGCTTGTACTATGGGTACTAGACGACGATAAACATACATTATATAGATAAATAAATACTTAAATACATAGAAAACATCCATGACTCAGGAACAAATATTCGTGCTCATCACACAAATAAATGCCCTTACCGGGATTCGAACCCAGGACCTCTTGCTTCGTAGGCAGGGTCACTACCAACTAGGCTAAAGCGGTCGTCAACATAGTATAAAACAAAGTCGCTTCCCGCTCGCTGTCTGTCCCTATGTATGCTTAGATCTTTAAAACTACGCAACGGATTTTGATGCGGTTTTTTAATAGATAGAGTGATTCAAGAGGTAGGTTCATAGAGGTAGGCTCGGGCCATAATTCTTTCATATGTCCGGATGTCACGTAGTCCCGCTGTTCTTCTTCTCATTCTTCAACCGATTTCCGTGAAATTTAGTGAGCAGCACGGGTGTCACGCGACGGCGCGCGAGCTCTCTCGATTTTTCTCGCACTATCCGTCTCTCTCTTAGGTATTAGAACACATAGTAAAAGAGGTATAGTGCGAGAAAAATCAAGGGTATGTCGCGGCCGTCCCATGATAGACGTGCTGGTTCAAATGTTGTCTGTAAATAGAGTCGTGTCAGATATTTATGTGCGCTTTGGTGTAGTATTTAGATATTAACACTGGTACCATACCTACATAATACCTACCACGAATACACATCGCAATAATAGTAGTGTTTGTAGTTTTTAATAAGTTTATATTGATGTGTATATTAGTCCTTAACGGATTTGTAATATGGGCATTTGTTGCTGTTAAATAAATAAATAATTAAATTTTGGGTACCTACATTAGAAAAACTAGAAACTCTAAGATTGAGTAAACAGTCGTATTCGTAATTTCGTAGTCACTTAAACATTTTGAACTTTTCGAATTAAAGTCTTATGTAGTCAAGTCAATAAACAAGTTTCTGTCAAAATTTTAATTTTTGGTACAAGCTTTTATCGCCAACTGTACTTCTATCTATATCGTATATATATCGTATACCATCATCAACTACTCATTGATACGATTCTAACGAGCCCAAACTCAACGGGGTTACGTCGGTTAAGTGCTGAATTCCCATGGCCACCTTCTGTCTCCATCATCAGATCAGCTCGATGGTAGCATAATATTGAATTGACATCCAAACTATACTTATACCCAAAATCTCAGCTCAATCGGTCACCGGGAAATGGGTCAAATTTAACTTGCAGGATTTAATGACAAACATCGGGACAGGTGAAACTAAATAAAAGCTTGTAAAAAGACAAATATTAGAATTGCAGTTGCATCTCGTTCTAGTTTACTGTGAATGAGAGAGAATGCAAACGCTGGTTTTCCATTGGCAACCATTTGCATGACCTTACCATAGACCTTAATGTACTAGACCTGTAACTCGGCAAAAAAACGAACGGCTGACTTTCTATAGAACTGTCATTGGAATTTGAATCTTCTTACTTGGACGGTAGTCGCTATTTGAACGGACCACTTTGATGCATACCGGCCAACTCATATAATCCCAAGTAGGTAGGTATGTTGACGCCATCGTCACATAAATATTGAATTGTGGACTCTCCCCATGCGCCCCCGACTACAATTAGACCCGCCGCACACAGACGGATTAGGGGCGTAGACACCAAATGAAATAACCAATAATGTTGAATTTTCCCGAAGAAGGATTAAAAATATTGTCAAATGGAGAAAAAAGTAAAGCAGGGGATTAAATATGTAATCACTAAGTTATGTGTCCAAATTTTGAAGAGCACCTGCTGTTCCTTTGCCGCAAAACTCACTGTTAGCGACGTGCTCAAAATGGGTTTCTTTTAAACTGTTATATTTTTGTATCTTATAAGGTACTTTGAAAATCTAAACACTGTTAGTTTTTAAGACAAAATTTAAGGTAGATATACGTGTGACGCAGCGACATAGGGCTAACGGTCTTGCTTAGACGCGGGGTCGTCCCCTGTCTATCCGCGCGCGACACACGTACATACTGCTCTCTTAATTGTATCAAGTGGTGTCGGTAATTTTTCGAAATTATACTATTTTCGTGTCCCTAAATCAGTGCTTTTATTGTGGAACACCTATACCGTTAACAAAGTGGTCACTTCGACCGGATCTTATGTTCCACACGCCGAAAAATATGGTGAACACTCGCAGCACTACGCGCAGGGAGCGCGAGAACAAAGAAATACAAGATAGACAAATCCAACAACCAGGACCTTCTCAGCCAACTGATGGAATTACGCAGAACAATGAGACCAAGGATGAAACGCAAATAATTATCCCCGCGTTTAAGATATCGGGTAGTAGCATAAAGTCGGAACACCGCCAGCCACGTACGCCCGCTTCGCTAACGGGGGCAAAGTCCAAGTCGTCCTCATCATCTGTGCTGGCTCGAAGGAAACAGCTGGAACTAGAAGCGGCTCAAGAAAAAGCGCGCATCCAAATGGCCCTCATCGACAAGAAGCTCGAGGCTGATTTAGCCAACTTGGAAGAGGAACAAGAGGAATACAGTCCGCATGAAGACGCGCACACCGATAAACACAGTGAAGTGGAGAAATGGTTGGAACGTAGCCAGCGTGAACTAGAACCCGTCGTACAGCAAGCCCCCGAGCATGGTAATCAGCTGGGCTTGCCGTGCCCGCCGGCGGCCGTTGACCCCGGCACCTGTAATGGAACGGTTCAAATGCTCGCGAGTGCACTTCAAAATCTAACCGCAAGTTCTACTAATCACAGGACCGAGAAAAGCCTGCTTAGCCGATTATGTACTCCCAGAGACTTGCCAAACTACTCTGGTGACCCGTTGGACTGGCTCCAATTTAAACAGGCTTATGAGGAGTCCACCGAGGTGTGTGGATTCAGCCCGAAGGAGAACTTATGGAGACTGAGGAAGTGTCTCCACGGACCGGCCAGAGAAGCAGTTTCAGCTCTAATGGTTAGTGCCACATCTCCCGACATAGTGATGAAAACCTTAGAACTAGTATGTGGCAACGCTGAAAACATCCTGAACCGGCTCACGCAAGGATTACGAAGACTTCCACCTATGTCAAATGAGTACAGCAAAGACATCGTGTCATTTTCAGTAAAGGTGCAAAACTTCATCGCAGCCGTACATGCAGTTGGCCGCCAAGAATACCTACACGACATAAACATGGCCAATATTATTTTATCTAAACTACCAGCAGTCATAATATCAAAATGGTCTGACTACAGTTTTCCTATAATAACTGAAGGCAAGAAATCACGTCTAGAAATACTCGGCGACTTTTTGAACAATGAAGCAGTTAAAATCACAACAACAGCAAACATTCACGCCTCGGACCCCCGCAACGTCGGTTATCAGCATTACCCAAGAAGCAAGAGTGATAACACTAACCGCCATCAGACAGTTTTAGTGCAATCGGCGCGCAGTGACAATAAGTGTTTTTTTTGCCACGGGGCAAAGCATATACTAACTGAGTGCAAGTCGTTTAAAAAAGCGTTGCGAAAGGACCGCTGGCGGCACGTCAAGCGCCACGGAGTTTGCTTCAAGTGCTTAGTGTCGCGCCACGACCGTGAAACCTGCTCCGCGCCGGCCTGCGATAAGGACGGGTGCGGCGAGGCCCACCATCGGTTACTGCATTATCTACAAGATCGCAATGTTGATAAGGATGCTACTCCGGGATCTCCTGACGCGCGGGAAGTAGTCGAGTCGAGCCCTTCTCCCTTCGTGGAAACAGTGACGCATATAAACTTAAGTGCACATAAAGTATTGCTAAAGGTAGTACCGATAAGAATACATGGACCTAACGGTATTATTACGTCAACAGCACTTTTGGATGACGGATCAAGTGTTAGCTTAATTAGTAGATCGCTCGCCGAACGCGCCGGTCTGCGCGGGCGCACTGAGACTATGCGCGTAAGCGGCGCGTGGAGCGACAGCGATATTGTATGTACTTCTATGGTAATGTCTATTAATGTGTCTGGCTATAACGATAGTAACGTTTTTAATATAAATGTGCGAGGTGTAGATAATTTGAAACTTCCCGAACAAAACTCAAGGTCAATCGATTGTAGTAAATACGCCCATTTACAAGAGTTAAAGGATAAATTAATGTTAAATGCGAGTTCATGTACCCCTGAAATATTAATTGGGCAGGATAATTATAATTTACTTGTGCCACTAGAAATATGTGTAGGTAAACCCAATGAGCCGTCCGCTACGCGATCCCCCCTAGGTTGGTGCGTGCACGGTGTTGTTCGCGCTCCCGGTGGCGGCCGCGCTCGGGCTGCTCACACCAGCCTACTCCTGGCGGCGGACCCGCACCCGAGCGCTCACGACGACGCGCTCCGCGACCTTCACGAGGAAGTAAGACGTTTCTTTTTTATTGACTCCCTAGGTGTATGTAGCAAGCCTCGTCAAAACAGTGAGGATGTTCGTGCCATAGCCCAGCTGGACCGCACGGCGACCTTTGCTGACGGCAGGTGGCAAGTGGGTCTGCCGTGGCGAGACGAGAACAGGGTGCTGCCTGACAGCTATCCAAACGCCTTGAAAAGGTTAAGGGGAGTCGAAAAGAAGATGGCGGCGGACGGTGAGTACGCTAAGAGGTACGAGGATCGAGTAAATCATTTGTTCCAAAATGGTTTCGCAAAGGAAGTCAGGGACCCGCTATCTACTTCTCAGCGCACCTATTATTTAGCGCATTTTGGAGTAAATAATCCAAACAAGAGAAAGTTGCGCCTTGTTTTCGATTGTTCAGCAATAAGTAATGGCGCGTCCTTAAACCATTACTTACTTCAAGGTCCCGACCTACTCGCGTCTCTGTTCGGCATTATGGTACGATTTAGGGAGAACAGATACGCTGTGGCCGGGGACATTCGTGACATGTTTCTTAGAGTCAAAATAAGACCCGAGGACCAGGACGCACTGAGGTTTTTATGGAGGACTGACTGTAAGCAGCCAGTTAACACGTATGCTATGACGTCTCTGGTCTTCGGTGCAAATTGTGCCCCTTTCGTGGCCCAATATATAAAAAATAAAAACGCACAACGTTTCGTGTCCACAATGCCCACCGCGGTTGCCGCTATCTGCGAGCAACACTACATGGATGACTATTTGGATAGTTTGCCGGACGAAGCGGCAGCTATTCAAATGGTAAAAGATATTACTTTTATTCACAAGGAGGGCGGCTTCGAAATGTGCAACTGGACAAGTAACAGTGAGGCGATCTTGGATAGCGTGCCAAAAGAAGCCTTAGGGCCGGTGGCCTTAAGGTTCAAATTAGACCGACAGTACGAAGGTGAGCGAACACTCGGTCTTATATGGTACCCGGCTGCAGACGAGTTTGGATTTGACTTGTCACTCAAGCGAATATCTAAGGATATAGTAAGTGGTAAACAAGTACCGACGAAAAGGACTATGCTTCAAGTGATTATGTCGATATTCGACGTGTTTGGATTCCTGTCACCATTTACCATACAAGGTAAAATAATGTTACAATCTCTTTGGCAATTATCTATTGGATGGGACGAAAATATTCCAAACAATATTTTCGATAAGTGGACCGAGTGGCTTATTCTTTTAAAACAAATGCGTCATGTACGTATACCGAGGTGTTATCTGAGTCCCTTAGGTGCGAGCAAGACGGCCAGCCAAGCAGCGGTTAGCAGTGCTACAAGCGTAGCCGATGAGCCCGACCCCGTGCGCCCCGCACCTGCGTCTACTCCCGCGCCAACTGCTACGGCTACGCCGCCAGTCAGTGCTACGACAGCGACGCCGGGATCGGCTACGAATACCTATAATGATTTACAGATGCATATTTTCTGCGACTCGTCAATGAAAGCGATGTGCGCAGTGGCCTATTGGCGTTGGATTTACAACAATAAAATAGTTATCGCCTTCATAGCAAGTAAGTGCAGGGTCACGCCAGTTAAACCTGTGTTAACTGTACCTCGGGCAGAATTACAGTCAGCGCTTCTAGCAGCGCGGCTGGCAGACAGTTTAGAGAAGGAACACAGGCTAGTGGCACAGCGCCGTTACTTTTGGAGCGATTCTACGACTGTCCTGCACTGGATCTACAATGATGCGCGTAATTATAAAACATTTGTAGCAAACCGGTTGGGAGAGATCGATGAGCTGACTCGCAGTAATGAATGGCGGTACGTACCTACTGCATTGAACGTTGCGGACATTGCGACGCGTGATAGTTATGATAACGCTCTTTTTGAAAATGAATGGTTAAGGGGTCCTGTATTTTTACGAGGTGATGAGTCATCCTGGCCACGTACTGTTATTAGTTCTGTGACTGATGTCCCAGCTGAAAGGTCAGAATGTATACATGTTATCGATGACTTACCTGCTACACGTTTACCTATTCCAGATCCTGAACGTTTTTCTTCATGGTTGCGGCTGTTGAGGAGCACATTTTATGTGCTAAAGTTCGTACACATATGCCGAAAACGAACACTTGGGGATTCCAAGCTGATGCGGCGGGCCGAGCTTCTCCTGATTCGACTCGTACAAGAAGAATGCTTTGGCGCGGAATTAGCTGCAATTAGAAAAGCTGTAGGTATTGATCGAAACAGTCGAATACTTACCTGGTCTCCTTACCTGGATGAGCACGGAGTTCTTCGCTGCGGAGGTCGTATTAATGCTGCGCGTGGTGTTCCAGCTGGTATGAAAAACCCGATTATTTTAGACGGGCGGCACCATGTGACCAGATTGCTCGTGAGACATTACCACGTCAAGGCTGCTCATGATAACCAGGAGACTGTGGTTAACAACCTCAAGCAAAAATATACAATCACTAGGATAAGACCAACAGTTAAACATGTAGCGACGAGATGTATGTTTTGCAAAATACGCAAAGCGAAACCGAATGTCCCTATAATGGGTGAGCTACCCCAAGGTCGAATGGCGCATCATCAGAGGCCGTTTACACACTGCGGCTTGGATCTGTTCGGGCCTATGGAAGTGGTGGTAGGGAGAGGGCGCCAAAAGAGATACGGTGTCATATTTACCTGCCTGACAGTAAGGGCGATCCATCTGGAGATCGTACATTCCCTCACTACCGACTCGCTTATTATGGCACTACGTCGCATGACGGCGCGACGAGGATGGCCTGACTGTTTCTATTCGGATAATGGTACCAACCTACGGGGTGCTGATACAGAGTTGAAAAGGTCTCTCCAGCAACTTGATAACAAAGCGAATAGTGACGTCACTATAAATAATGGATCAGGGTGGAAGTTCATTCCTCCTGCAAGTCCCCATTGGGGTGGGGCTTGGGAGCGTTTGATCCGTAGCATTAAGAAGAGTCTTGGCGTTATTTTAAAAGAACGTGCACCGAAGGACGAAGTTCTTAACACCCTCATGGCAGAGGTGGAGAACATTGTAAATAGTCGGCCTTTGACGCACGTGTCAGTTGAGCCAGGGAGTGAAGAAGCTTTAACTCCAAACCATTTTCTTCTCCACTCGTCTTGTAACTCACCCGCTTTAGGGGTCTTTGACGATTCCGACTTGTTTCTTCGGAAGCAATGGCGGAAGAGTCAGCGGCTAGCCGATATGTATTGGCAAAGGTGGGTTAAGGAGTACCTGCCAGAACTGCTTCCTAGAAGAAAGTGGAACCGAGAGCAGACACCACTTCAGGTAGGCGACCTAGTACTAGTTGTAGACCCGGGAGCACCGCGTAACGTCTGGCTGAAAGCGGTGGTGCAGCAGGTATTCCCAGGTAAGGACGGGCGGATCAGGCTGGTGGAGGTCAGAACTAAGTCCGGCGTTCTGAGACGGTCAGCGGCGCGCGTCGCTAGAATCCCTCTGATTGATGAGTGCTGAGCCAGCACTGGGGTGGGGCGTGTTAGCGACGTGCTCAAAATGGGTTTCTTTTAAACTGTTATATTTTTGTATCTTATAAGGTACTTTGAAAATCTAAACACTGTTAGTTTTTAAGACAAAATTTAAGGTAGATATACGTGTGACGCAGCGACATAGGGCTAACGGTCTTGCTTAGACGCGGGGTCGTCCCCTGTCTATCCGCGCGCGACACACGTACATACTGCTCTCTTAATTGTATCAAGTGGTGTCGGTAATTTTTCGAAATTATACTATTTTCGTGTCCCTAAATCAGTGCTTTTATTGTGGAACACCTATACCGTTAACACTCACCTTCATAATGAAACTATTGTCTTCGTGACGTCACGATCTTCGTATTTCTTTGAGATATATCTGAATGCGCATCACTAGGCATATTATTTGGCCTTCTTTCTTTTGGAGTAATAATAATTTTGAGTCTAGACCCGTATTCAGTATCAGGACCACTCAAGAGCAGTAAAAGAGAGCACAATAGTACAGCGACAGCTAATTCGATATTCAAATCACTAGGTATTTTATCTAAAATATATCTATTGCAGTGATAAATAAAAAGGTTAAAATTAGAACCCTGACGCTTATTGATGCAGTTTTGTTAATATTTAAAACGCCCTAGTGCAATATTCACGCCAAGGATGAAAACTATAATTTTCACGGTTTTAAACTATTTATTGGGTTAGGGTGGTATTTCACTTGTGCAAGATCTCTTTGTCCAATGTGCATTTACGTCTCACATTTTGCTTAAAGAGTGAGTGCGACGCAATGCACATTGGACAAAGATCTTGAACAAGTGGAATACCACCCTTAGTGCTGATTCAATTTGTTCGACTGTACGTTTCTTGAGCTAGAGAATAGCTAAGTCGCTTAGTCGTCGGCTGTGAGAACTGCTTAAGGGTAAACATCCACTAGAGTTGTGCGAGGTAGCGGAGCGGTGTTAAGGAAAAAATCCACCAATATATAGCAATGCACTAGCCTCACCCCGCTTCTTCCTATTGGTGAATTTTCCTCGCACACCGCTGCGTGCCAGTGCACAGCTGCCAAAATTACTATTGACCGCCACCGCAGGCCGCGCCAGTGTGAATCAGGCTTAAAGAACACACCTTTATTTCGTGGAGAAAACCTGCTAACCAGCTACCCAATCATCGGGGGATGATTGGATTATGTAGTTTTTCTATCCACTAAAAACTCCACCGCGGCCGCCATCTGCGCTCTGATGCAGACTCCAGGATCACATGCTGAACGTGGACTCCACCCTAAAGAAGACTCCTACGGCAGTGACAACCTCGGGACACAAGAACAACCTAGGCTATAAATAACCTCGGCGCATCAGGTCTAGTACATGCAGGTCGTTAGGTTGTAGGTCGCGTGTCAAAGCTTCTTGCCCTAGATTTAGCTAAAACTAGTACATAAGGTTTCATGCCACGTCATTATACACAAGGTAGCGGAAAATGGCTTCTGCAGCGGACAAATGTTTGTGCCAATGTTTTCTTAGACGGTGGTAAACCAGCATACAGCATAAGTATATTAAAATTAATACTCAATTCAAATCCTTTGCCATCATCCAATCATTCACCGAATTCATCAATAAAGTCATAAACAGCCTAAAAAATCATTACATGTAATCTCCATTTCATAGTAACAATACATTCAGAATTTATAGTCTCATAATCAGACATAGGAATCCGCGGGGCAAAATATTTTGACAAGTAGGGAGTTATCGATAAACTCGACTATCGATGCTAGTTCTATATACTAGTGATCACACAAGGGTTTGCTTGTAAAAATATGCTTTTATTAAGAGTATAAAAATAATTAAATAATAACTCGATACTCTCCTTCGTTTTAAAAAACAATTTTATAATTTTACTGGTCCCAAGTGACAAGTACCTATTGTTTTATAGTGAGTGTCTAAAGTAGCTAATTTACTTCTATTAAATTATCTAAAGAGATTGAGATAATTGTTGCCGACCGAACAAAATTTTTAATGTTTTAGGACTTGTATGTTAATTTTAAAATGGGTTTAGAATGAATGACATGAGGTTGAATGAAAATGGATTTTTCCTATATGTTATTAATGCGTTTTCATGCGTTTCAATAATATTAACTATTTTGTAGTGCAATAGCTATTACGCCCCGCCCTACCTTTATATAATCTAGCGATCATTTAAAATATGCTATGTTGAACAATAGAACAAAAAACACACAATATTGGGGGCGATCACTAGTATATAGAACGAGCACCGATAATTTCGTTTTTTTAAAATGTTTTTCTTTCTTTCTTTCTAATTTAATTTGTCGATATAAGAACTCCCTACTTGTCAATCAATTTTGCCCCGCGGATTCCTATGTCTGCTCATAATAGTTTAATAGTACATTGTTTAACGAGGGGCGTAAGTGGAACATTGCGAACAAGAGTCTATCAGAAGAGGCTTTTGATGACTCGAGTTTGCAATATTCTTACGCCCGTGATATACACAATGTTTTTCATCACATTTGCGAGGAAACAAATACATTTTAGATGAAATTAATACAAATCGTAATAAAAACTGCAACATGTCAGTTGTCAATTTTGTTGTATTTGACGTGACGCGAATGGCAAAGACCCTTCGGTATACAGCCACGATTTGAAAACACTTAAAAACATTTTACATAGACACTAAATAACTACAAATTAAATCTGTAATATATTTTTTTTATATGTTTTAGTAGTGTTTTTAAGTTTAAATTTATTTATAAATACGTTTTCAGACATCGTATTTGATATAAAACCTCTGTGCTTTGTAACTGCCGCATGAGTGACAGATACAATTCAAGAAAAAAACCATTACGCCCGTGGGCGTAACACAGGCTATTCTAGCTCTGTATGTCTGCGCATTATGAAGCCCTTTTCGAGCAAGTGTGATGAAAAGAACCAAAGTAATCCTCCGGGGTCTTTGGATAAAAAAGCCACGTAATGACGAGGTTATATCACTACTTTTTCTAAGTGTTCAAACCCACGACCTAATTTATACTGTCCAAGTTACAGGTGGTGAACGTTCTTAGGCACGCTTCGTTCTCAAAAGGCATAGCATACCTAGTTTCATTCGATAATGACAAGATAAAGGTTGTCACATTGGGGTGGCAAATCCGTAACAAAGGTCGATTTGAAACCTGATTATCGATTTAGTTGGATCGGCCTCGTATCATGGTCGGTCTTATTGGCGGTGCCAGCCAGTGACGATGACGGACGCTCAATCTTGTCACTTATCATTATCACGTGATAAGGCCGACCATGATACGGGGCCCGAACTAATTGGTCAATCAAGGGAGCATACTTAGTATTATGAGAGGTCCAGTTCGATGGCTCCAAAGTCGAAACCCTATTTTCTTAAGATTGTCGTCTGAACCGATTAGGACCACAGTGGCGGATAAGGCGCGTCCAAATTTCCGAGCGGGGCATAAGCTATAAGACGAAACGAGATAGAGAACATGATAATGTTTCCTGTCTCGCTCAATCTTTAAGTTTATGCCCCGCATCCCGCCCGCTGAATCCGCTAGTTCTTGCTCATGATCATGAATAGCTATGTTCCTCTTAAATAGTTAGTCGAACTTCAATAAATAGCCTATAGTAAACGGCAGTTGACCCTACTTAATCGTCGATGGGGTCCCGAAGTCCTTCTGTTACGTTGGGTTCGGCTACGACTTCCGGCGATGCGAGCGAGAGATCTCCCTCCCACGTATGGTACGGTGGAATGGGGTTACTTTGATTCGAGGGGCGAATTTGATCAAACAGTTTTTTCTCCGAAATCATTGTGTTTACTCGTGGGTGAACTATGGCAGTGAATATATTAGTATTCTGTCTTGCTGTTTACTCGATTAAATCTTCATAATTTCATATACTTCTGCTTTTATACTACATTCTAAATGATCAAAGTAGCCCCATTTTTTTCCTAAAGTAACCCCATTCCACGGTATGGCATACCGTGCCATTCCTGCTCGGTAGTCGTGGCCCGAAAACAGTTTATCTTGTCCTTATCCACCATCGCAGCTCGCAGGTCCATACAAAAATCACACCAATAATTAGGTAATACTCGCTGCGGGTGGAGCAATACAATGTGGGGATAATAAACTATAAGAAGCATCCGTCGCTTTTTATACAGCGGTGTTAGAAAGAGTCGAATGCACAGCATGGCCACACGGTTAACGAAAGCGTCCGCCTATCGCGCTCTCTGTCGGACCTACTGGTAAGTAAGTGCGATAGAAAGCGCATCACATGCAGGCTAGCACACTTAACCTATACTCCTCTTTCTAATTAGCACAGTGCGACGGATACAGGAGTCGCCGTCGCGGTTGAGCCGACGGCTGTTGCCATTCCGGTACAATTTATAACCTCAAAACGTCACAATTGACGTAAAAAGTACTAGGATGACAGCTGTCACGATACCCAAGCCGTCTGAAATAGATACCTAGTTCTCACATTGTATTACTCCGCGCAGTTTCAAGACCCTTATAAAACTCCCCCGTCCCTCTCCCGCAGCCCGCACGATCTACTGCTACGAGTGCGACAGCTGGACGGACCCGCGGTGCAAGGATCCGTTCAACTACACGGCGCTGCCGCGCGACCAGCCGCCGCTGCAGACCTGCAACGGCTGCTGCGTCAAGATGGTGCGATACTCTAAGAGCCGTAAGTACATACAACGTACTAATATAAGTACGATACTTGCGAGCAAAGAAATGGAATTACTCTTCCGGTACGTGGTCACGGAACCCCTCCGAATCGCTGAACTTTTTCATTTCATCTACCGGCTTTTAAAACAAATGAATACTTAATATTGTATGATTTTTTTAAACATTGTCTAAACAAAACACTTATTCCTATCTCTATTGACGTGAAAGATCTAACATACCTATACGAAATCTACATATTTGGGTTCTTCTGTGACGTCTCTAAGAACTGGTCTAGGGTTTTCATTTTAAACAAATTACTTAACACAAAAGTAGTGGCCAGAAAAAGTTTTTTGGCCTAAAAATTTTCAACTTTGATGCCAAATATCTCCAAAACAATGAACTTTAAAGTAAATATGGGATACTAATATTGCTTAAAGCCGTTGTTGTCAATATAATAAGCTACAAAAAACATTAGAAAACTAAGGGATCAGATCGAAGGTCATTGGCGTATTAAGTGGCAGTTTGCACGTATTTGAATTTACGTCAAGTGATTATTATGCCAGGTAGGCCAATTAGATGGTACTTAGTAGACCCTCAGCAGTGAGGGAACGAGGAAAACGTAGAGGTGATTCCATTTCTTTGCTCGTTGGTATATAAGGCTTCCTACTTTAACAATCTTAGGGCATCAAGCCATCAGATCCCATATCATGGTCGGCCTTATCACGCGATAAGTGACAAGATAGAGCATCCGTCTCGTTCTATTGAACGGTGTCAGCCAGTGACGGACGCTCTATCTTGTCACTTATCGTGTGATAAGGCCGTCCATGATACGGGGTCAGGTCTCGGTCGAGCTTTGCGCCACCGCTGCTCTAGTGATGCGACGCCATGTATCTAAGTTTGGCGGATTAGGTAGGTGTCATGTAGTGTATAGGTCGTGGAGCATGCCGCAGAACCGCCTCTGACTCTGCCACCGTGTCTGGAAGCACTACGCTATCTTTAGTCCTTTGACTTTACCTCGCATCACTAATCGTTCGATGGAGTTTACTGGTGGTGAGCCTAAGCGTGCGATACTCTACGGAGTTTACCATCTAGTCTCTGTGGTCTAATATAAAGAGATTGGAATTTAAATGCGGCAAAAATAGTACTAAACTATCACGATGTTCATGGAGCTCGTAAATATCCGATCTCGCTAAAAGCTGAATTGTAATTCCAAAGTATACCTATGCCTTCTGCGGTGCTATCTTCAAGGTTCTCTTACCTACACAATAGGCTATCATGGCCGCAGGACAGGACGCAGTTATGCGTTGGTATGCGATGGAATTAGTCTTTCTCCCTCTAACGCATAGTTGCGTCCTGTATGATGGGTCATTGTGTAGACATTTAGGCGCAAGTGTATTCCCTAGACTAGTGACCAAACCTGGACTAACAAGCTCTGGAAATCCAGTAGGAAGCAACTCAGAATCATATCTGGGGTGTTCACAGGTCACTTCGGGGTCAAGGATCTCTTGGCCAAGATGGGACTGTCGGATAGTTTATTAGACTGTAGAATGTGTGGCGAGGAGGATGAGACCATGGAACACTTATTGTGTGAATGTCATGCCCTTGCCAGACCAAGAATGAATTACTTTGGTAACGACTATCCGCAACCAAAGGAATTCAAGGTGCTCCCGCTGAGCTGCATCATCCGCTTTGTGGAAATGATGGAGCGAGCTTGGGAGTAGGCATAAAGGAGAGGGCAAATGCACAAAAGATCCCGCTGGGTCGAAGTGCATCCGAAAGGGCCCTCATCTAGATAAGATAAGATAAGATAATGACCAAACCTCTCTTTCCAGCGTACGAAGTGGTCCGCCGCACGTGCACCTCGCAGCTCCAAATCAACCTGTTCATGGTGGACCACGTATGCATGATGGAAAGTACAGGCACCGGCCACATGTGTTTCTGTGAGGAGGATATGTGTAACGCGGGGCGGGGGGCGGGCGCGGCGGCGGGGCTGCTCGCGCTGGCGCTCGTGGCATGTGCATGCAGGTGAAGCGTAGTGGGCGGCCAGGTCGGCAATCGTTGAAGGTCGAATCGAAGCCTATTGGTACGTTTTGGTCGAAAATGCCTATTGGTACGTTTTGGCCGAAAGTATTGGCACGTTTTGGCTGTAAATGCATATTGGTATGCTGAGGTCGAAAATAATGCTGGAATTTTTGGGCGAAAATTAAGGATTGGTATCCGAGCTGGTCAGTCGAGGTCGAAAACTTTTCGACTTTTTTTGAAGTGTTCCAATGCCGATGTGCGAATTTTTGTTCAAAAAGCTCTTGTTTTTTTCCGAAACCGCGCTGTGTTCGATTGTAATGTTTGTTTATTGAGTCGATGGTGTTTTATATCAGAAATGTATAAAATTACGGAGGTATTTTGCCGTTAATAGATGCCGGGTGATTTATAATTTCATGTTATCAACGACAATATGATTAAAGAAACATCACAATCATTTGAAAACCAATAGATAAGTGGAAATCAGAGACCTAAAAATGCACTTTTTTCAATTATAACAGTCAATAATGATTCTCGTCATTTTAGCTTACAGAATGCATACATGAATAATGTCAAGTAAGTAAATAAAATTTACAATTCTCATACCAACGTAAAAAGAGTTTACGCAAAGAGAGTTGACGTATTGTAAATGTTTTTTGATAAAAAGTGCACATATTATGTCGATGTTTTTAAAGTGAAATTGACAGACAACACTGGCTTGAAGATTCGTAAGTATTGATGGGCTGTGCTTTTTACATTAAAGTTATCGATTTCGATAACTTTAAAGTGGAAGGTACGGTAAAAATTTTGACTGCAAAGCAAGTTTTATTAAAATGCTGTGAAAAAAAATCATTTTATTTATATTTTTTGGCAGTGAATTAACAAACCAGTGTTCCAACAACGATCGCCCGACCGAGCCCAGACTAGACACTTTCGTCCAATGTAGTGTAGTCGAGCTTTTTCACATCACTCCCTATCCGGTACCTGATATTTTGTACTGATGTGGAAAACGCTCCCCAATTCGCTCTCACGATAACATTTTGCTCTAACCTAGACGTAGTTACGAGAATTCCAAACGACTAGCTTGTAAATAGTGCGGCACGAACGCGCTAATATCGATAAAGCTGACACACTCAATGCTTTCTTATTGGTCCAAATTTCTTAGAC
Source organism: Epinotia bilunana (assembly GCA_947049275.1). Taxonomy (NCBI): domain Eukaryota; kingdom Metazoa; phylum Arthropoda; class Insecta; order Lepidoptera; family Tortricidae; genus Epinotia; species Epinotia bilunana. The sequence goes on from OX346278.1 coordinate 1,117,950, forward strand.
CAAGTTGAATTTGCTCATAGATGCACGTAAAATAGATGTGAGGCACTTTTAGATAGAAATAAAAAATAAAATTGGTTATAGAAGAACTAGCTTGAACTGCCGTACGTTAGGGGGAGGTAGGGGGTGTAATATAAGATAGTTGTTCGAGGTACAAAGGGGTTCGAATATTTTAAAGCATTGGACAACGATTGGCAGTCTGATTCGATTTAGGCGTCTGTTGCACTTAAATAAACGGCCAAGTCAGTTTATGATTTTATACCCGTCAATTTAAAATTAAATCAACATTTATTTTACTTTTTCATATTAAACTTTAACGCAATGTCTTTTTTTCTATTTCACCGGTGCAATTGAGCCTTTCTTCTATCCTCCTAAGATCAGGCTGTCTTTGGATAGGTACATCAAGTGGAGATAAATTAAATAATACATACTTATAAACGATATACTCAATTGTATGCTAGATTCTCAAAATATTAATCAATATTGTTCTAAAACCGGTTGAATAGCAATTTTGCAGAGACGCGTACGAGAACGATTTTTAAATAACTTTTTTTTTATCCCAGTCCTGTTGGTAGAAGTGAGAAAGTTAAACTATTGTTTGCATTAAATTCTATGTGAAACGATGTATTATGAATATCAAGCAGATATTAGAACACTACTTTCACATTCAAGGGTACTTTTTGCGACTACCTGGAGAAAAACGTTAACAATTTGTTGTGACATATATAGTGACAGAAATCGGTGTACTCAATGATAACATATAGTGATTGTTAAGAAAACGTGGATGCTAAGTAAAAAGCTCGTGATCAAAAAGGCAATAGATTAAAAAGTTAACGAATTATAGATTTTATTCAGCTTTCGTTTTGGCGTTGCGTGTAACGGGCGTAGTATGTACGACGCTAGTTTTAGAAGAAGATGCGAAACAAGGTGACCTCTTTAATAATAAATAGTTCTAGACTTGGCCGCAACACTCCCGTGCGGCCTTAGCTTAACTAATCTAGGAACATAAACACCAAGTAATTTTTAATCGTTAAATAGCTAATAAATAATGATAATTTAGCGTTTGATAATATGCGGCTATGATTTGTAGGTAGTTTTTTTTAACCAAAGCACTTGTGGTGCATAGGAGTGAGACTTGGTCGTTGCTGTTTGGTAGGTTGTGGGTAGTTGCCGTTTGACTGAATTATTTTAGTTATTATTAATTCGATAAAAACGGCGGGCGAACTCAGAGATCACCCCAAAACACTGAGACACAGTGAGATTTTTGTGAAAAATAGCTTTACAAATACCGTAGTTCCTTTTACTCAAAATCGGAGCCACACTAGGTTATAGGCAATTTGATTTACGCCATATCATCAGTAGGTTAGTAATCTGATTAAGGAAGGCAAAGCCCGTGCGAAAAACCGGTTGTTCGTTAAAAACTCGGTTCATACCTTTCGAAGTTAATTAACTTACAAATGGCTTAGCTTGTTATTGATCATAAACCTGAAATAAATAAACATTATATTTGAAAGCATTTATGAAATCACGCTTATTTCATACATGTATCTGTATTTTGACTCGAAATAAAGACGATTTGTTAATACTAAACGATAATCATATTCTCTTGTAAATATAAATTTAAGGAGAGAACCTTATTTCCAGCAATATTTCACAATTATATAATATCCAGTTTTAAATATCAAAACACCGATTTGTAAATTTTTCGGCGAAACGGCTTTGCATTCCCTAGTCTTTATGTAAGTGCAAAGCATATTATATGGAGATGAATATTGTATGTATATTAAAAATATAGTATGACTATATCTATAAATATAGCTTACATAATCTTCCTTGTTAACTCTAGTCTTAACTGACGGTTTTGAATTAAATAGATACTTCGATTATTTTAAAATTTCTAGCTATAGAGTAAGTTCGGTCTGATATGTCTCGACCCATCGCATGTGTCATAATATGTCCAAAATGGCGATCAAGGTTGGTTTAAAACTGCTTGGATATTCCACAATACTTTAAAATATTAACTGCCTTGTCCATAAAGAAAGGGTGATGGTTATCTTAGACCTATTAACATAAAATCACATCAATAGGTGATAAATATTTATCTGTATACTTCCTATCTGTATCTGTACGTACAATTGCGTTAAATCAAGCTTCTCGTTTTCATTAAACAAAAAAGGTAACAAGTGTTTGACGCCTGTGATAATGATTATTTTGTGAAATATCCAACTGCTCCAGCTACATACTCAATTTCAGCTATACTTGTTAAAATCTAGGTTTATTCGGCAATTTAATTATACATATATTAACTAAGTAGCATTATTGTATAAAAAAATACAACACCTAATAATAACCAAACCACACCTAACGCGTGAAAATAGAGGAAAAATAAAAAATACCTATAATATGTTTTTGTTGCTGTGTATTTTTGTATATACTGTAAGCCTTGCTACAAAGAAATTAAGGAACATGAATACGTGAGTATATTTCCACAGTGTATAAGTGTATGTTTAAAATGCCAAATAAACTCAACTTTGAGGAAAGTGTTATGTCTCTAGGGTTGTAGCATGTCTCAGCACTGTAGCCTGGCTTCCCACCGGCCCAGACACCTTGGAATGCGAACGTCCCAAGATAGCTGCCACTACTTGGCTGGGGCACTACCGTGCACCCGTTTGAAAGTAAAGTTGGTTTGCGGTTCACTGAGATTAGAAACTTTATTTGAATCGAGAGACGTTTAACAAGAATTCGGATTTTATTTTTTAATCTCCGATTTTTGTGTGATTTATTCGAATTGAAACCTCGATTGTTAGTCCTAGACTGGCAAAAAGGTGACGGTAATTTGTTGACTTAATGTTGAAATGAAAAGTGAATAATAATGGTTTTCTGCTAGTTTTGGGATATTTTTAAAGTCTGGTAGTGGCAACGGCTAACTTGAACCTTAACAATTATAATATTACCTAGTATGTACGGCTGTTGATAAGACTAAGTAACGTTTTACCTAAATCGCTTTAATTTTAATAATTAGTATTTACCTACTCTAAGAATGCGATGTAGTGTTGGAATATATTTTTTTATAAAAAATAAACAGAAGCGCAGAACTCGGCGGTGCACTTCCACGGATAAAAGTACAATTGAATGAGATACTAACTTGGATTATGTAAAATAAAAAGAAGGCCTTTTTAACTGTCCCGAAAACTAAAACGTTGACTTGAAGTGGCTGGACGTAGATATACTTCAGAGCATTTGAGTTGGCCGAATCGCATCAAAGTTGTCCATTCAAAAAGCAACTCGTAGAAGATCGTGCTAGGTAGAAGATTCTAATTCCAACGATAACTTTATAAAAAGTCCGCCTCATTAAATAATCTCAACCATAACAACTGACAAACTGTTATTAAAGTTAAAATTTACAATGCTACTACAATTACTTAGTGAAAACAGGTACCTGATATCATAGGTGCTTACTGTTACTTCTTCATTAAAAAAGTATATTTCAACACATTTATTTATACATTTTCTTCCTTCACTTTCTTATACGGCATATCACGCATTAGAAAACTAGCTCAGACCGTATTCATAGTCAATTAGCCCTTTAAGATAACACTATGATATGTCAACTTTATTTAACAGTAAGCATGTATTCATTTGGATATAACATTGGACAATTTACATGAAAAAGTTATATAAGTTACGCTGACAAACTTTGCTCAGATTGTATAGTGGTAACAGCAGGTATTTTTTCTTGTGGATTGTTGTGTATCACTAAATAGTTTTTTAATAACGCCATCTATAAATATGTTTGCAAGCATCATAAAACATTTACAGATGCAAATGTGACGTCATTTGTTTTAATAGTACATCTTAGTATGTCGAACCGAATTATCGATAAAAATATCGATAGTGAACCGTCAAAAAGGTAAGCAAAATACCGTTATCGGTAAGTTACGAAACATCATTTATGGATGGTTGGATTTTAGTTTGAAGTTTTATTCAAAATTGGTTGAAAACTTGCACTTTCTTAAGCTACGCTTTGCGACTAACCAAACTCTGACCGCTCCGTGGCTGGAGTCTCTTAATCCATAGAACTATGAAAACTGAGCCAAATATATATATAGTAAATGCCTTTTAATAGTTATCATACTTTAGATACTAAGTATAATAATACTATTTGCTTGTTCGACTTTTGGACAATCCAAATAGCATCTGAAATGCTTAGTACCCAAAAATAGCAATAATACCAAATCATATTTATGATAGCATGACTTGTAAAGGTCTCAGGTTCCATAGGTCCATGCTAGAGTCTGCAGCCGACTCCGAACGCAATGTGGCCTGTCTGTTTAGTTTTTCTCATGTATTCTATGGTTCAACAATATATGTTACCTTATATGTCAGGTTTAACCACTTATATTTACCAATAATCTACTAAAACCTGTGTTTATTTATCGATTTATATGTGTTGGGTATAGTTTAGTCAAAATGATTAAGACAGCCGTTGAAAAGATCTTTTGTTTTAGACGAAAGGTTTCAAGTTCAAATTGAACTGTAGATTGCTTCGGCTAAACTATATCCTAACAGAATGAAGATAGTCGCAATTGGTAAATGTCGGTAGTATAAACCAGCAGTGTCAATGTGTCGATGTTTCTAATTCTCTATTTATATATTTTTCTCCTTTTAGAATGAGCAATGTGAACGTTTTCGTTATTGTGAACTTGTCAATTTGTTGTATCTATTTGAGAAATATATGTCTTCAATCGATGTTAACAATTGGATAGTTTAGTTGCATAATAATGTCGCTTATTAAGAAAGAATCCAAAAAACGCTATGAACTAAACTGCACAAATAAGTTTGTACGATTATCCGAAAACAAAGTTATTAGTGCAGTTACTTTGAATATCGATTTAATTAAAAAATATATATATGTAAACTGGCGGTATGGAAAATGGGTAAATGCTTTTAGCTGACAATAAAATCAGTGCAGTATTATTTCATCGAATATTTGAACAATTCTTTACAGTGGCTTCAAACCTAAGGTAAAAAAGTGTTTTTGTCAAATATTGAGAAGTGCCATAATTATAAAAATATTGTTATACATTTGCATTTTTATTTTACACATTAATGAAACGAGACGAAAGAATAATTGAAAAATACGTTTATTAATAACAGCTCCATCTATTGAGTATTTAGACACTAGAATATATCGATATAAATCATCGACAGCCTACGTCCCTAACTAATAAAGAGTATTGCTTGAATAAAAATCTCGAAGACGCACCTATTTCCCAAAGGGATCTCCTATAGGATTGTCGATCTTCTCGAACGGGTAATAAGGATGGTTTTGCCAGAACGAGGGCAGCGTGAACCTCGTGTCGGTGTTCAGGGTGTTGATACGCGCTACTTCGTCCTTTTCTAAGTTAAAGTCGAAGATGTTAATGTTTTCCTCTAACCGCTTCGGGTTTATCGTTTTAGGAATCGGCACGATGTCTCTGTCCACCTGGAAGGTAAAAAAGTACTTAATTTTTTATGCCACGAGGTCGCTTATGGACGCTTTTGCGACTCCTGGAGAGTCACAAGCGCGCTGCTGACCCTTTATTGATTTGAGGATTCGCTTTTGGCGTTTGTTTGTATTGAATAGGCTCCGAAACTACTGGACCGATTTGAAAAATATTTTACCATTAGAAGCCGACATTATCCCTAATGAACATAGGCTACTTTTTATTCCTACGGGAAAACGGGTAATCCGTGCGAAGCCGGGCCGGGCTGCTAGTTGCCTATAAGGATCAAACAGACTGCCAGCGGGACGGTGGCGGGGCTTGATGAGCGCGTGCTGCGAGCGGGACGCGCGGCCACACGGAGCACGCGGGCGCGCGGCGGGAGGCTGGCGCTGGCGGGGCGCGACAGAAGCGGGGCGCCCTGTTTCACCACAAACCGCGGCAAATATCGTTTGAGCCTTTAATTAAGTACATACTTACGTAGTATAGATTATAGTATCTGTACCGTTCCTTTATAGAGGTGTGCAATATGAAATATTTGTACTGTATCTATACCTACCAGCCATCTTAAAGCGACCTGTGCCTCAGTTTTCCCGTACTTGGCAGCTAGCTGATGCAGGACTGGCTCCGTGCGGGGCGCGGGGGCTCCGAAGCGGCTCACGAGCGCCCCGAACGGGCTGTAGCCCATCACAACTAGGCCTCGGGCTTGGGCGAAGGTCACCAGCGAGGTTTGGGTGAGCTGAGGGTGGATCTGCGGGAAGTACAAAAAAACACTTTTCTGATACATCTGGGGAAAATATGGAGCGAAGCCCCGCACCCACAGACCTTGGTTTATGGACGCTTGTGATTACTTCAAGCGCGTTGCCGACTTGCTATTGACTTGGAATAGCAAGTCAATAGTAAGTGGTCCTTCGAGCCGGATATAACATCAGAAATATTCACCTCCTTGGTCCTGTGGTCATTGGTGGTGGACGCATGACATGGTGGAGGTGCTGGGATGATATTCGTGGTCCTTCGAGCCGGATGTTTTTACGAGCGTTATATAAACTTGCCTTGTCAATATTAGGAGACAATTTTACACGAACTAAAGTAGACCTAAAGCTCAATTAAGGCTTGTGTGTACTAGACGATAATGTATTTAATAGATGTAATGAAGTGAGTACATAGAAAACATCTAAGACTCGGAAATAAGTATAGTAGCTCATCATACTAACCTCAATCTGCAGGACGCTAGGTTTGATGCTGCTCTCGTTGAACAGTCTCTCCAGCTGGAGCTGGTTGAAGTTGGAGACACCAATGGAGCTGACCAGGCCCAGGCGGTGCGCGTCTTCTAACCCTCGCCAGGTCTCCATGAAATCCACATCTGAGTAGCTGTAGTCTTTCTGAAATGTTATATTTTGTCAATTCAAATTGCTGAATCAACCAGCATGAATGAAGAATTTTCAGCAACTGATTGCCGAGGGTGAGCTGCAGGCTACAAACATAGCACCGGTGACGTATAGTGAAGGGCGCCTTATATGATGGTTAGCAACAAATATATCGGGCCTATAGGAGATTGAAAAAATGAGTTGGTGGCCGAGCTAAACATCATCGGCGAAAAGTAATCCCACAGACTTCGCTGGTCCGGTCATCTACTGCGAATGGGAGAGGATCGGGCAGTCAAGAGAGCGGCTGGCCGACCGACTGGTCAACGCCCGGCAGGGCGGCCCAGGTATCGCCGAGGGGATAGCGTGCAGGCGGATTTGCGTCGTCTTCAAGCTGAAAGTTATTGGCAGGGAGTGGCGCAGGAGTGGGATAAGTGGCGTGCTCTCGTTTCGGAGGCCAAGATCCTTTTTGGATCATACATACACACACTCACGCCCCCATTCCTAAAAGGAGTAGGCAGAGCACATGAAACTTGTGTTCCAGTGCCACTTTTAGCATCAATGTGGGTATAAAAGATTTTTGGATCACTGAGCCAAAATAGTTAGTTGAACGGGTTGAACGGTGAGACGCGCTTGATTGTTGTATCAAATTTAAGGCCGGTTTAGGTCGTAAAACATGACCACAAAGCTCTCGTTCTGGTATCATGGTAGTAAGATAGTTCATTTACCTATTCAGATTCAGATTATTTATTGGTAAAATTAAATACATTTACAATTCATTATATCAATTAAGTAACATAATATAATTCATAGATTTACATCATTACAGGTTTCGTTACAGTTAATTGTCAAACCACCACGTAGTAGAAATTCATTTATGTTGTAGGTAGCATGCCATATTGATAAGCATGTAATTCAGTTTTTAGGGTTCCGTAGCCAAATGGCAAAAAACGGAACCCTTATGGATTCGTCATGTCTGTCTGTCTGTCTGTCCGTCCGCATGTCACAGCCACTTTTTTCCGAAACTATAGGAACTGTTGAAACTTGGTAAGTAGATGTAAGTATTCTGTGAAAAGCAACACTCACGTTGAGACCCATAGGCCAGTGCATTAAATACAAGTCCACGTAGTTGAGGCCCGAAGTGTTGAGAGACTCCCGCAAGGCTGCCACCACCTGCTCGCGTTTGTGATGCGTGTTCCAAAGCTGAAAACAGAACATTACAATTCACACATTTAATTTATGTTGTGGCGTCTGAAACGCCACATCTCCCCAGGCAGAAATATGCGCAGTCAGGGCAGTAAACATGTACAATCTTTACCATTCGTTCATTCCACTCAGAGCGAGTGGAATGAACGAATGGGCTAACATAAAAAGGCTCGCCTGAACTGGCTCACCCTCTTTCTTCTGCCTCCTACCAGCCAGCGCACAGTACTCTAAATGTAAGAACGAAGAATAAATACCTATTATCTAGATATTCACTGGTTTCACCTCAAGTCACAACACCCCGACACCCATACAACCAAAATGTCATGGATCGTAATGGAACACCACTCTAAAACCCAAATAGTAGACGTAACTCGAAAAGCGGCTAAGTTGAAGTGGGACGGGGCTGGTCATGTCTGCCGCGTGCCGAGCGATCTTTGTGCCAAGATCGCCATTCACCACTGATTGCCCGACAGCTCGAACCAGAGACGCGGCAGACCTCGTCGGAGATGGCGGGCGAGCTAGACTCGTTTTTAAAGGATTGGCCAGGGGCTGCTCAGAGCAGGATTGTGAAGTCTGGAAATGGAGTGGGAAGCCTTTACCCAGCAGTGGGAGACACCGGGTTCTTAATAAAAATAATACAACATCTCCTGCCAGCATCTCCCGAGGATGCCTCGCAGAGAGGCGAAGCACGTGTCGAGGTCTTGTCATTATTGGTGGTGGTTTGCTGTAATTATTTGCACGTGCGGAGGGAGGTTGGACGCATTAACCGCACGCAAAAATACGCAAATAGTTGCATCTAATCTTCGCTTATAGACCAGCACGTTTTTTAGCAGAATAGCAAAGGAATATTGTTCTCGTAACATATCCTGGACTTACAAAGTAACGCCTGATAGTAGGTACTACTTATTTATTTTCTAAAGTATACTAAGTATATTAAGTATATTAAGTATACAAGATGATAACACTTAATTAAATTAAAAGTAAGTTAAAATCTAAAAAAAACCATCGAGGCATTGTACCGAGGATGCTGGCGGCATTTCCTCGCTGAATTGCGATGCTGATGCGTTGCGCGATAAAGCCGCCAGCTCTTCGGTCACCAGTTATATCAAACACACGTATCACGATTTCCGCAAATAACTTTTGCGCACTGGGACCCCACGGACCGAGGGTCTCGTCGTCAAATTGTACAAAGTTGTACTCCCTGCCGAGGCCTCTATATTTAATGCGCCTGATTCAATCAATAATAATAAGTTATAACAGTTATTTGTCTCGGCGCTAAATTCACGCATCCAAATGGATAGACGATAAGGCTTTAGACCTGGCTAAAATCTCTGCGGCCGCTCCATATACTCGTATTGACTATGGCATTCCCACTGCTGAGTATACGGTACGAACGGGCAGTTGTCCCCACGCTGACCCAGTGCGAGCCTTCGTATAGGTACACCTTTGAATGACTCACCTTAGTGGTGATAAATATATCCTTCCTCTCCACCTTCCCCTCCCTGATGGCCCCCGCCACAGCCTCCCCTATCTCCCCCTCGGTTTGGTACACGGATGCTGTGTCGAAATGGCGGTACCCGGCGGCGAGGGCGCGGGAAACCACGTCTCGGAGCTGGTGGTTCTCTGAGCGGATTATACCGTTCTGGAAACAAATGAACATACCTACTTGAAGATACAGATCCGCCGACCTTTAAATCAGACCTCGCTGTTCAATTATTTGTGCAGCGAGGCCTGGTAAAGGTCGGTGGATCTGTGTCTGTGGCGCTGGACGCGGGGTGGCGCAGTATACCAATCACTTTTTACGAACGAGTTTTTATTTTTATTGCTCACATAAAATAAAAACTTAAAACTACCTACTACAAAAACTTCGTCAAACTGCGGAGCAGTTAGTTGGCTAATAAGTTAAGTACACTAATTCTTTGGTTTATCTACTACTACTATTATAGTACATACTATTATTCTATTCTATAACTATTAACTAGGGGTAAACTGTTTAATTGTATATAACTTAAATTTTTAAATACTGAATATCATTAAAAACTAAACATACATTATGTAAAAGTATCAGGATTTTTTTTACAGTGGTTCTCAATCAACAATGACTTAATATTTTTCTTAAGTATTGGTTTTGACAAAAAGTTATCTTCTGAGGGTATGTTATTAAATACTAGCTTCCGCCTGTTCGTCCGCGAGGACCCGGGATAAAAACTAGCCAATATTTTAATCCAGGCTATAAACTATCTTCGTGCAAAATTTCGTTCAAATCGGTTCAGCCGTTTAAGCGTGATTGAGTAACAAACATCCAAACATCTAAACTTTCGCATTTATAATATTAGTAGGATTCGTGGTAGGTGGTATGTAATACTACTGTCCTTTGGCCATAATGATTACACGCTCTCGGCTCGTCATATTTTTTACGTGCTGAGATTCTCAGACTCCGGTTGTAAGTTTTGATAGTCTTAAACACGACGAAATTGATCAACAGCTAGTAAGAATTTAATTTTTTCATAGATACGTATTTAATACATTACATTTCTGAAATAGCTGATTATAGTGTTTATTAAGGTAACGGCGCCTATTACCGGGGGTATCAAATTCGTCTACCATTACCGCGGCATTTCAAAATACGCATTTTAAAAGCAAACCGTTCGATTTACAATAAAACATATTTTACACAAATGAAGCCTAATTTAGTTGACTAACGGTTCTGTTTACGCAAATGTGTGTGGATGAAATAACAAGCTCGCAATTCGTCAGTTTCTGCGACGGCGGCGTAGGAAGAGGTCGCGTCATACAAACGCGTGGCGTCACTGGTAAGTATACCTGAATCTTATTTATTATTTCACGTAATAGCTATGACAATTGAACTAATGCTATGGATTTTAAATGATTATTTATAGTTTTCTGCGCGACTTGTGCGTACTCTTTATATATTTTTTGGCCTGGAAATGCATTTAAAATAGAATATAAAATACAGCGGTGATAGACGCCATTTTTAGTTGGGGTAACTAATACCGTGGCATCCCACGGTAATAGTTAAGTCGGCGATTTGCTTCTTTATACTTTATCTTTTTAATATGTTATCGATTATATAATCTCTTACAGTTATTCGAATCTTAATCTATTGACGCTATTAAAGAACTATTTCCGTGGTATGGAAAGTATTCAACAAACCCTTAATTTTTAACCAAAACTACTACTACTGAATCTGCAGTTTCTATGGAAACCCTTATTTTGTCATGTCGTTTAAATATTGTAATAATTAACTATATTTACTCACCAGTTATGTGATTTTGGTTTTATACCAAGCTTGTAATATATATGTTTGATTTGTAATGAAAATACAATTATATCCTTAAGTTTCTATGGGTCGGAATTAGTTTTTACAAAATTCCAAATTAAGTCTATTACCGATGGTATGATCCCATACCACTCGGTAATAGTAACTAAAGGAATCTTTTACCGACCCATTCAATATTTGTTTGGGTCGGTAATAGGTTAACAATAAGTATCTATTACCGAGTGATATTTTAGTCTTCTATTAAAATAAATCACATCTAGGGTTCCAGTCGTACAATTACAATTGAAAATATCTCTAGAACGCATTATTAAGATATATGGTGAACGGAGATAATAACATATCACAGCAAAATTTTAAAATCAAATAGACACCATAATATTACACATACAGAATGTTACGAAACTCCCCTTTAACTATTTAATTAGAGTCTGGCCCAGAATACTAAATTGTTCGAAAAGTATTAGACATAGGCTTGGTTAAATTCGATAAAACTTTTTACATTTTTTTTTCTTTGTATACAAAATACCGAATCCATACTATATGTAATGTAACAGTGATTTAATAAAAGGTAGGCTTTACCTGCTATGTATGTAAGTAGTAGTTATTCTTATAATCAGTTGACATCATTTGTAGATTTATGGTTTTTTTTTATATACACATACGCCTACACCCCTGCCAGTTTGGTGTCCCACTGATGGGCAAAGGTCTCTCCTATTTTTATGTTATTACCAAAGTCAGAAATATTATTTTAATCCTCGATATTGGGTACCGAATTGTGTATTAGGTTACTATTACCGATGGTAGAAAATTGCTGCTTTTTGTACCCTCGGTAATAAAAGCTAAATTCGCGGTAATAGAATCACATCCTATCCAAGTCTTCTACGTGGAGGCGTAGTGATCGGACATGTCCTTATGGCGTCCTCGCGCGCCGATTTAAATTAACCAAAATCGATAGACCTCTGTGTTACTACACTCCCGTACTTTATTCGTGTCTTATAAAAGTGGTCAATATTCTAATCGGTCCCTCCTTGTCGCACCTGAGGGACAGGATCATAAGGTGCTCCCCTAGGGGGTTTGCTGCGTGAGACAGCAATATCGGCTACAATCTGCTAGGATTGCTACGAAAATCGTAGCACTCATCTCGTCCGCTACAAATAGCCTTCATTACCTATATACAATGGATTGTATGAAATGTAAGAAGGTGTTGGCGAAAAGGGGATCGCACTTCGTGTGCCAGGGCCCGTGCCAAGGCACTTTCCATAGAACCTGCGTTAAAGGACTGGCGGCAGATATGAAGGCGGGCCGAGACCGGAGATGCTGCAACAATTGTGAGGAAGATGAATCTGGAGATGAGGAGGAACAGGAGGAAAACCAAGATGTTGATAAGATACTCAAGGTTATTTTAAAAAAGGTCAGTGTCCTCCCTGGGCTAGAAAAACAATTAAGTGCAATAAAACAAAGCATTAGCGTCCTCTCGGATAAGTATGACACACTGCTGGCCGAACATGAGCAGTCGAAGGAGAAGATAAGTAAGCTAGAAAAAATGGCTGCCAGCACCAATAGCAAATGTGTATACTTGGAGAAGCAGAACATGGTGCTTGAACAAAAGATACAGGAATTTGAGCAGGCTTCTCGGAAACATAATATTGAGATAGTGGGCATCGAGCAGTTACCGGGCGAAAATTTAATGGACATAGTCGCTACGATAGGCAACAAGATTGATGTGACCTGCGCGGAGATCGAGTCAGCGAGACGCACTCACCCACCACGATCTGGACCGAACGCCAAGCCGGCACCAATCATCGTCGCGTTCAAGAGCTCGGGGACGGCGGCGCGCGACCAGTGGCTCGCGCAGCGGCGTCGGCTGGCGGACCTGACCAGCGCCGCGATCACTGGCGGATCCATGACCACCAAGGTCTACCTAAATGAAGACTTGAACAAGTCTACTAGGGTGCTGCTATGGAACGTGAAGAAACAGCTGCATGGTATTTTTAAGTATATCTGGGTGGTGAACGGTAAAATCCTGGTGAAGAAGGTCGACGGCGGCAATTCCACATGGGTAAGATCGGAGAATGATTTAAATGAGCTAAAGAAAGCTAAGTAATACCTATTTAAGCTCATTATAATATAATACCATGACTAAAGTGTTTATTCCTATAACTTAAAATTCACAGCCATAAATAGTATCGACTGTATTGATAACCAGTCCATAGTCAATTTTGTTTCCGTAGATAACTTAAGAGAATTTACAAACTCATTTAGTGGAAATAAAGATTTAAATTTAGTTCATGTCAATATCCGTTCAATTAAAAAACATTTCAATGAGTTATTGGTAGCATTAGATAGCCACTTGAACACATTAGATGTATTAGTAATAACAGAAGCAAATATAAATTATTCAGACTTGTCATTTTATGATATTAAAGGATTCAATGTCAATGTAGTGACTCGCGAAGGGAGGCGGGGGGGCGGCGTGCTGGTGTACTCGCGCGCCGGGATGGCGGCCGCGCCCGTGCCCCCGCATGCGCGCTGCTTTGCTACGGCGGAGTGCGTTTCCATAACCATAGAATGCAACCACGAATCTATCTGCATAATATCTATTTACAGACCTCCAAAAATACAGAATCAAGATAGAAAAATACAATTTATAAGTGAATTACATTCTTTATTACACTCTTTACCTCCTAATTCTAAAGTAGTCTTATGTGGTGATATCAATTTAAATACCTTGGATATAACTAATAATCATGTAATTGCATACGAAAGTGTGTTATCGGAATTTGGATTTATTAACTGCATAAATAGCGTTACAAGACGAGAAATATTAAATGAAGCTGTTGTAGAATCTTGTTTGGATCATATATATATTAGAGGACTCAGCGATAGCATTAATTCAGCTGTAATCAAACACAAAATCTCTGATCACTATTTTATCTCGGTAGCGATAGCGTGGAAACACACTTCGTCGAGCGCGCCGTGTACAGCGCCGCCTGTCGGGCGAAGTCCGCAGCGCAGCGACGGCGCAGGGCCGACCGCGCCCGCGCGCCGCGTCCTTGACAACCGATTAGTCAGAGAAAAATTATTAGCTACTAACTTTGAGGAACTGTTATCCATTGAATGCCCCAGCGAACTGTATAAAGCGTTCTGTAAACTATTTATAAATATATACACCGACTGTTATAAGATCGTAAAAGTGAGCAAAAAAAGAGATAATAAAGGATGGATTAATACTAAGCTAAAATTTATGATTAAAGAGAGAGATAGATTATTTGAAATATGGAGTTACGAACCAAATAATATGTTAAAGCGCATTACATATACAAAATATAGAAATAAGTGTTTTAAACTAATATCTAAGGCTAAAAGTGATTATGATAAGAAGAGTATATTAGACTGTAACAAAAATATTAAGAAAATATGGGACAAAATCAATACTATGTTAGGAAATGACAAAAAGTCGTTGGATTCAGTGATACTTAATAATATGAAAACACAAGGTAGTACAAAGAATATATGCAATGGGTTTGCGGAAACCTTTTCTAGTGAAATTGATCTCATTAAACATAGGTGTAGTGATAAATGGTTGGAGAGAACAGAATATGTAAAAGAGTCGGACGTATGTATGCGGTGGCAACCGGTGAGAAGTAAAAATATGATGCGAATAATTAATAGTATGAGCTCTAAGAAGTCTCCCGGTTGCGATCACATACGCATGTGTGACTTGAAAACCGTATCTGATAGAGTAAGTCCTATCTTAGCTAAATTAGTTAATATGTCAGTTAGTCAGTCTTGTTTCCCAGAAGGTCTTAAACAAGCAATAATTCGTCCAATTCATAAAAAAGGTGACTTTAAATCATACTCCAACTATAGGCCTATTGCGATACTGTCTAGCATAGACAAAGTAATTGAAAAGTGCATTGTTAATCAATTAGGATCCTATTTACAAAAGAATAATATATTAAACAAGTGTCAACATGGTTTTCAAAAGGGCAAAAGTACAAGCACGTTACTATCAAATTTTACTAATGAAATTAATGGTTATTTAGCAGATAAAAAAGTAGTCGTAGCTGTATTTTTCGATTTTCGGAAAGCATTTGATACCCTGGAGACAAATACACTTATCGATGCCATGAGGGAGTGCGGGGTGGGCGAGCCACTGAGCCGGTGGTTCAGTGACTATCTCACCGCGCGTTCCTACCGCGTGAAGGTGGGGTCGACACTGGGCGACGAGCGGGGGGTGCGGTGCGGAGTGCCGCAGGGTTCGGGATGCGGCCCGGTGTGCTACTTGTTGCACGTGAACAGCCTGTGCGGCGTGCTGCGGTACTGCTCTCCGCACATGTTCGCCGACGACCTGTGCGTGCTGAGAGCCGGCGCCGCCCCCGACCTAGCCAGTACCTACCGTTCCGTGCAGCAAGATGTCGACGCCGTTGTCAAGTGGTCGCACGATAATGGTATAGTTTTAAATGCAGATAAAACCAAATTGCTAATTTTACACTCACCTTATCTAATCCCTTCCTGTTCGCCAGAGCTTACAATAATTACGCATGATTTCTCCTGTTTCCACAATAGTCTAGTTTCATGCCATTGTAAGCCAATTGAGCGTGTTAAATGCATGACTTACCTTGGCATGAAAATAGATGAAAACTTTTCATGGTCATCTCATATAGAGTATATATGTGCTAAGTTAAGAGTCCTACTTGGTAGATTTTACCACCTAAGCTTTAGAGTTCCATTAAGCACCCTAAAATGTATCTATATATCACTAGTGGAATCGATTATAGGTTACTCCCTGGATTGCTATGGCCTCACCTTTAAAACGAATTTGGAAAAAGTTGAAAAATTGCAAATTAGATTTCTCAAACTATTAGTAAACAATAAAACTAAAAATAAATATAAAAATGATTATTATCAGTTATTCAAAGTATGTAAAATTCTTCCGGCAACACTTAGACATAAGTACTTAATTTTAGTCAATCAGCACGGCAATCAAGAAAGTAACTTATCTCAAATGAGCCAAACATATGGTACCAGATCCGTAGCTGCAGGTAAGTATGCCGTTCTCAGAGTAAGCAATTACTATGGGGACAGGCGCATCGAAAAACGTTTACCATATTTGCTTAACGCTTTACCTGCGGCTATTAGACAAGAGAAAAACAAAAATAAATTTAAAAGAGCCCTGTTGAAACATTATCTCGATAGTATATAAATACCTAAATACCAAATATCTTATATCTAGTTACCTATCCACTTTATACAAAATCATTTAAAGCTGTTCTTACTTCTTAAGACTTTACTAATTATATAGACTGATTAGGACTTTGCCACTTTATATAGACTCATTATCATTAAGACTACCTCAAATTATATAGACTCTTGGATCCCACAGTCAAACTGTGCAAACAGTTTTGTGGGACGTTGTATTTAGTTTTAAGTCATTGTACAGTGCTTTACTGAAATAATAAATAAAAATAATAATAATTACCTCGGTAATAGAAGAATCTCCTTTCCTGGTTTCAATAATTATTTTATCAAATATAATAAACTAAAATTGGTTCAAAAAGTTACGATTTTGAAAGTTCAATAAACACCCTTAAATAAAAAATAAAAAATAGGATGTTAAGGAGTTTTCATACCCATCATTTTTTATAATCATTTGAAAACTACCTAAATACCACGGTAATAGGCGCCGTTACCTTACTTACATTTTTCTTTGGTCTGCTTGTCTACTATTTAATACCTTTAGTAATTTAAGTTGTAGGTTAAAAATCTTTCTAATTGTGTTCTAAATGTGCGGCCGTATGCAACTAGCCCGTAACTGAGCACAGAGTCGGCTAAGGCGTGATATAAAGTTAGCAAAATTGACTTATTCGTTAAATGTTTTAAATTGTTAAATTTAGATAATATAGACCGAAGTTTATTACAAACGGATTCTACGTGTAGTTTAAAAATGAAGTTACTGTCTATATTAAGACCGAGATATTTATAGTTGTTAACAAACTCTAGAGGGTCACAATTACACGACAATTACGATTTTGACGACCGGTTAGCCTAGTGGGTAATGACGTTGCCTACGAAGCTGAAGGTCCTGGGTTCGAGTCCCGGTAAGGGCAAATATTTGTGTGATGAGCATGATTATTTGTTTCCGAGTCTTGGATGTTTTCTATGTATTTAAGTATTTATATCTATTAAATAGTTCGTATTCTAAGTACCCGTAACACAAGCCTTATTGAGCTTACTATGGGGCTAGCTCGATTTGTGTAAGATTGTCCCGTTATATTTATTTATTATTATTATTTATTTATTACACGTTTATCAGAAGCGGGACGATTAAGGAGGAGGGTGTTGATGACTCCGATTTTTAACCCCCGACGCAAAGAGAGGGGTGTTATAAGTTTAACGTGTCTGTGTATCTGTCTGCTGTATTGTAGCTCCCAAACGGATGGACCGATTTGAATGTGTTTTTTTTATTCGAAAGCTGATGTGATCCCGAGTGTTCTTAGCCATCTTTCATGGAAATCTGTTCAGCCGTTTTTGAGGTATTGTACATTGAAATGAAAACGTCGGGGGTTCTTCAACTTAGAAAAGGTTCGCTCCGAACTTTGAACTCTCGCAGTGTATAGACTGCTTTAAAAAACAAAACAATCCCTGTATTTCGGTCACAACCGATGCGGCTCAGGTATGAACTTAAAAAATCTCTTTGTCTCAATAATTTGCCTACGTCACGACATTTGATTAACTATAACTACTCGAGTTATTCTTGAACAAACATATGTACATACATGACACATACAATACAAACGCTGGATTGTTCCAGTAGATTAGTGCATTGTGATTCGTGGTCAGAGAGTTTTTTTACGAAAGAGAGTATCAGACGCCCGATGCCCTAGTCTAGGGTTCATTAATTCCCTAAAATGAAGAAATGAAGTTAGTTATGACTCTCGTAGGGGAAGTTTTGCGGACGAAGCCGTGACTTCGTATGAAGCTATACCGAAGGCTATTATTCGAATAAATACCTGATCGAATCCCAGGTACGTCCCCAGGGCAATGGCTGGCATCTCCCGGCCATCGCTCAGCTTCTGTGTTGGCACCTCCACGGCGGCGGCAGCTAGCTGGGAATAAAATTATTGTTTAGGGGACAACCTTAGACCGGGTAAGTAATACGAGATATAAGAACTGATCATATAACAGTCATAATATATACGCTCACTTTGTATAAGCTTGTTTAGTATAACATTCACTGGTTATATAATGAACGAAATGTATAATGTCAAAATATCTATTTTTGTAATGTATAACGTTATTTAGATATAATAGCAATTGATATAACAATTAAAGCGTATAATGTTCATAACGCCCAAGATTTAAAACATATATTATACAATTAATAACGTCAAAAAGCAAATAGTCGTTTAGTTTTATGTACTAGTCGTTTTGTTTTACGCCTACAACTATTTTAGTATCAATTATTTTTGTCTAGGGGTCATAGTTCTAACCTAACCCAACCTATTTTCCTAGCAGCCGTTTATTGAAATATGAAAAAATCTAATTCCGATTACCCTTGTAAATGGTAAATTATTTTAAATTTAAAATGAATTTCGAATGACATTAAACCAACCAATAATAAATCCGACTATTTAAACAAAAGTCCGAAACATAACGCTTTGCAAATTGTACTTGTATAATATGTAACTATTAGGTAAAACTGTTCCGTTCAGGCGCTTCGCCGGCCGCTACCGCGGCACGCTCGCTTCGCTCGCCCGACTCGCGCGCTGTAGGGTCGCGGTTCACCTAACACTCCTCCTCGCTTCACTCGTCGTCATACCTACACCGAGTATCTCTGGAACCCGAATCCGAAAAATCCGAATTTCACGATTCCTAAAAAAAAAATTCCTGAACTCCTGGCTCATAATCCTACTAATATTATAAATGCGAAAGTTTAGATGTTTAGATGTTTGGATGTTTGGATGCTTGTTACTCAATCACGCTTAAACGGCTGAACCGATTTGAATGCAATTTTGCACGAAGATAGTTTATAGCCTGGATTAAAATATAGGATAGTTTTTATCCCGAGTCCACGCAGACGAAGTCGCGGGCGGAAGCTAGTAAGATATAAGATACTAGCTTCCGCCCGCGACTTCGTCCGCATGGACTCGGGATAAAAACTATCCTATATTTTAATCCAGGCTATAAACTATCTTCGTGCAAAATTTCATTCAAATCGGTTCAACCGTTTAAGCGTGATTGAGTAACAAACATTCAAACATCTAAACTTTCGCATTTATAATATTAGTAGGATAATCCTTATACTAAAAGATATTATGAATTATGATAGTTATATATTATGTTTTGCATGTTATACGAACTGACATTAGTCAATTTGAGTGTTATAGAAAAAAACGTTATATAATATGAATATTATGTCAATTGATTTTGTTGTTATAGCTAACGTTCATTTTATCTTTTAAACGTTATTTAATATGAAATTATATATAAGGCTGTTATATTTCGTGAGACGCACCCCCTTACCGGCATTGCGACAGACCGGCATTGCGGCCACTATTAGGTTTAGTATCTACCAGAGTTGAGCGAGGAAAAAATGGACCAATAAGTAGGACGCGGTGTGCCTCGCTATTGGTGGATGTTTTCTTCACTCACCGCCTCGCAACAGTCGCAACCTCGCAAAGCTCTGCACGGCTATCACGCGACGGCGCGCGAGCTCTCTCGATTTTTCTCGCACTATCCGTCTCTCTCTTATTAGAACACTTAGAACAAGAGGTACCTATAGTGCGAGAAAAATCGAAACTATGTCGCGGCCGTCCCATGATAGACGTTCTAGGGCCGTAGACAAGGTTAGGTACAATCGACAAGCGCTAACGCCAAAAGAAAATAATAAAATGTAGGGGATGACAGATGCCGACGAACACTTTTCGTTAACATCTGTCATTCCCATACATTTTATTAGTCTTCTATTGGCGTTAGCTCCATCTTTGAATTTAGAGAAAAGTTTTCAAGTAAAAGATGCTTAGTTGGACGTGCTCTATGCGTTACAATTATTTAAAATAGGTGTCATAAGACGAAATACATTCTAAGTCCCAGGCCCCGCTTGGCTTCAGTCTAACGGTTAGGCTCTAACCATACAAACACCGCACTCAAATCTGTTTATCCGTTCCGGAGCTACGATACCACAGACACGCAGATGCAAAGGTTAAACTTAAAAGTCCGCAGTAAGCTCTGCCGATTTTCACCTTCCCATACAAACGTAGTTATGCTCTCATTTTTAAACTACGTGTTGGATTGTGACGAAACTTTGCATATACATTGACATGAGGTATATCTATGTCTGTAATTAGTTTTATGGTTCCAGTTTATAAAACAAACCAAATACAGCAAAAACAAGTTTTGTATGAAAAACTTGAATTCGCTGTATTTTTTTACTATGGTATCTGAAGCTACATAAACTTACAGACATAGATATACCTCGTGTCATTGTACATGCAAAGTTTCGTTACAATCCAACACGTAGCCTTAAAATGAGAGCGTAACTACGTTTGTATGGAGAATCGAGCTTACTGCGGACTCTTAAATAACACCTCGTATTCGTCGAGTTTAAAAACACTTACCTACACAACTGCTATTCTAATAACACAACAACTCTTCAAAGCAGCGGGTCAACCACAAGTGAGTTAGGATTATGTTTCGTATTTATTTTAATTGTATATTTAGTAGCCGTATCAGTAACACTGATAACCTCACCTTAGTCACTGCGGTCATAAAACACAACGTTGGTTGGGTTGACGCGATTCAATTTTAAAAGTACCCACCTACAATTTATGTATGTATGTAAATATTTTATTGTACACGAGAGACCGCTGTAAAAATACAGACAAAAAATGCCAAATCGGTACAAAGGCGAACTTATCCCTGTAAGGTAAGGAATCTCTTCCAGTTAACCTTTGAGCAATTGAGTTGATCAGGGAAAAAAAAATAGACAAAGTACCATGTGTACAGACGTATTTACCTTGACGCTACAGTAAATTAATCTTAATACATATACTACATGCAAGTACAAATAAAATAAAATAAATACTATACACATACTATAAATATGTATATATATTTAATTAGATATACCTCCATATAAAGAGTGTACCAAAAATGGAGTGTTAACCGATCAAGAGCATAACAGGTACTTATAGTGTTCTGATAAGAAAAAAAGTAAAAGAAATTTTTTGAAGCGTTTTTTTTACATTTGTATGGAGCGTTGGCCGACTGGGGCGAGCTGCTCCATACAAATGTAGAAAGAAAATGGCGTCAAAAAAAATTTTTTTTTCTTGTCAGAACTAGATGCCTGTTGGTCGGTTCACACCCCATTTTTCGTACACTCTGTATATATACAAATAAACATATTTACACAATATACCAACAAGTGATGCCACAGACTGGGACTGTACTTATCTATATTAAAAAAATTGCAATATGTTTACCTTTTTTTTACCTAGGTCGCAGATAGTGCAGATAGATGGAGTTTGAACGAATCCCCCCAAAAATATATTTTTTGTTTAAAATGCCTAACAAAGTGACTATAAGAGACATGAATAATTACAAATGTGTTTTTATGACGACCGCTTTAGCCTAGTTGGTAGTGACCCTGCCTACGAAGCAAGAGGTCCTGGGTTCGAATCCCGGTAAGGGCATTTATTTGTGTGATGAGCACGAATATTTGTTCCTGAGTCATGGATGTATTCTATGTTTTTAATTTTTTATTTATCTATTAAGTATGTTTATCGTCGTCTAGTACCCATAGTACAAGCTTTGCTTAGTTCGGGACTAGGTTGATTTGTGTAAGATTGTCCCCTAATATTTTAATATTTATTTATTATTACTTATCTAACGGAACCCTACTAATGCTGCTTAGACCTCTTATAGGTAGAGGTCTAGTTTCGTGACGGGTGACGGGTGAGCCGCATTAGCGCGTGTACAACTGGGGCGACTTGAGGCTGCTTCATGTAGGAAGATCGCTGTCGCGTCGCTAATCGCTCTACCAGTGTAGTGTTAGATTAGAATAATAATGATTTTACCTCTGGATTATTGTTATACTTTAACGCTGTGTTCATTATTTTGCGATTTCATTTTTCTTTTTTTCTTATTTGTTTTTATATTTTTCAATTCAATTCAATTCAATCGTTTATTTATAAAATGATATTTTACATGCAAATTATTTAATTATTGCTATAGTTGTCACCTCTTATGCTACAGTATAATTATTAGGTTAAAATTAACATTGCGTACTGTTAAACGACAAATATAACATTATTTAATACTTATTTAAGCTAAGCCGGCATTACTACTTTCCGATGACATTACTATACTGCTTTTTTTAAAATCTGACATTTTGTTTTTTTTTTTTTTTTTTTTATGTAATGGAGTTAATGACATCGTAAAATGATAATACTACTTACGAGTATATGTGCTCATTATGTTTTAATTCTAGACATTATTTATTATTTAATAATAATATTTGCATGTATTCCTGTATACCTATGGCAAATAAAGCATTTGAGTTTGAGTGCGGCCCGGGCCTAAGGGCGGACGGAAGCGTTACGCAGCTAAATTAAGAGCTGGTCTAACGAATGATTATGCAGGTAATCCCTTTCAGTCACACTTATTGAGATTTGTGAATAAGAATTTATTTATTTAGCACACAAAACATGGAAAAAGAAAATACAATCAAAAAGGTTATACGCATCATATATAATGTGTTAAACGGGAGTGAGGCACTCAGCATGTTGTCTCGGGGGCCGTGACGCTGGTTTTCAGTTAGAGTCCTTAATAAAACTAAAGTAGACAATCAATTTTATATATTTTTATATACAGGGTGAATTTTTAATGAGTGTCCAAATTCAAGTATAAGGTTCTTCCGCAAAAATTATAAAATACGTGTTTTTTTGTTTCATACCATTCAGTATTTTATTTTTGTAATTGCTGCTTTAAGTTATCCCAAAAAAAACCTTACCGCGCAGGCACCTCAGTGGGTAGTATGGGTTAACACGGCACGCCTGAAATTATGATTTCTATGATTAAGGTTTAGTTTTTGTTAATTTAATATTCGTTTTAGTATGTATTTACACTAGTAGTATCTATGTTTTTTTCCAATGATTATATTAATCTAAAAAAAAACAACCAATTTTTCAAAAATGGAGTCTATTAGTGATACATGAACAAATATTCGTGCTCATCACACAAATGCCCCTACCGGGATTCGAACCCGGGTCCTCCGGCTTCGTAGGCAGGGTCACTACCAACTAGGCCAAATCGGTCATACTATTATTACTTGCAGCTTCGTGACGCCGTATTCAAGCCGTATGCCTATTTGCCACCGTATGTAAAATGCACTCACCCGACAAGCTAGGAGCAGGAACGCGGCGCGCAGCATGGCGGCAAGTGAGGCGAGGGATGGGCGGCTGTCGATTTTGTTCCCGGTTTAGGGTTCCCCGGGCAGATGGGTCCCTTTAAACAGCAGGGGCACAGTGATTATTAGGTATAATAATTTATATTTAATAATATTGTAATAATTTTTAACTTTATGATACTTTAAACTATAGTATCCCACTTTTTTGTCGCGGGATAGACATGCTAGCGAACGAAAAAAACCGTTACGCGGGTTTGGGGGCGGGGTGTCAAAACGATGCCAGGCAGCCGTTCAGTTCGAACACGCGCATCGCGGTTATAGGCACGTGTTTGAGTAGAAACTTGTAAGGAGCTCGCATTCTATGGTTTATAATTAGTAACCCCTCTTATTTGTCGAGTTTTAAAAATATTGTGATTATACGCTGCCTGTTAAAGGAGACTCGAGCTTGACATAAAAACAGGGTCGTAGTCCACGTTTTACTCATTTTATTTTTATCCCCAACAAGGTCGACGGGAATATAAAAACTGTGGTAACATTTGGAACCCGTATAGTCAACACATGTAGGTACTTAATGTTTACGCTTCTCTACGACATTTTATAGGTATGGTGACGGCAATCAAATTGTGCGACTTAAGCGGTCACCGCCACCTATGGATGCTCGTAACCTGTATCTTCAGAGATATATAATACTAGCTGATGCCCGCGGCTTCGCCTGCGTGGTTATAGGAAAATGTGTCATTTTGAATTTTCCCATGGGAATTAGATGTTTTCCCGCTGGAAAAAGTAGCCTATGTCACTCTCCAGCCTCTAAACTATCTCCATACAAAAAAATCACATTAATATTTACGACGCTCCGTTGCGACGTGAAAGAAGGACAAACAAACACACGACACTTTCGGATTTATAATATTAGTAAGGATGTGGGTTGCCGTTCGTTTGAATCTGTAGGTACTAATATTACTAGTGCCTCTGTGAGCTGCGGAACTCGAGAGACTAACATAAAATACAACGAGAAACGAATCGGCCACGAAATGTATATTACTAGCTTCTGCCCGCGACTTCATCGGCGTGAACCGGGGATAAAAACTATCCTATATTTTAATCCAGGCTATAAAACATCTTCGTGCACAATTTCATCCAAATCGGTTGAGAGTAAGCGTGATTGAGTAACGAAACATCCAAACGTCTAAACATCCAAACATATATAAACATCCAAACATCCAAACTTTCGCATTTATAATATTAGTAGGATTGAACCATTTACCATATTTTGTAGGATTGATTGGGTTTTTGTCGATCTTTCATACCCAAATTTATGCCAAAAGTGGTACTGGAACACAAGTTTCATGTGCTCTGCCTACCCCTTTTAAGCCTGCTCTATACAGTGCGCCATCACGACCCATCGTACAGGACGCAACTATGCGTTGGACGGAGAAAGACATCGCCGCGCCATAAGCCATCTGACGCCACTACCCTCTCTACACGCTGGCCCATCCTAGTGGGCCATTAGGATGGGCCATCGTGTAGAGGAGCCATTGAACCTGCTTACAAAATTTCACGAGAATCAGTACAGTGGTCTTCTTTTTCAGAAAAGTTGAATTTTAACTTGTAAAAGTGCCATTACGGCCTATTTACAATTTAAGTAGCTATTACGCAAAATAACACGCTCAAAATTATCTACACCGTCTTTATTCCTATACATTAGTCTTGTGCAGGTCATTTTGAGCACTTGAGCCGCTTAGCTACCTTTGCTGCTGACTGTAGCTTTGTATGCGAAAATGTAGGGGCACCTAATCACTGGAACTACTCCAATTATTTAAAAAAAAAACACCTCTAACGGTCAACCGGGGCAAATGCGTCGATGGGGTAAATGCGTATCTTGATGATAACTCCGAAACTGAACATTTTAGAACTATTACAATCGTCAAAATTGAAAGTTTGGTAACCAAACTTTGAACATCGAGGGCTGTAATAGTTCTAAATTGTTGCGTTTCGAAGATATCTTCAAAAGACGCATTTACCCCATTGTCGCATTAACCCTGGTAGACCTTATATAGAGTGCACCTTCCGGTCATACGCTATATTTTATCGCCCGGCTCTCCGCGCGCGCATCTAGTGTTGGAGTCCTGTCAACATTAATTTATGAAGGGTGTTTTTTTTAAGGGTGTCGTGTTTCGGCGGTTCCGGGGCAACCTACTACTTGCTACATTATAATTTACGAGAACGTTATTCCTTTGCTTTGCGCTACGAAGGTTGGGTTGAACACTGGGCCAGCGTGAGGACAACTACCGTTCGTTCTCATGACAGAACAGAAGTCCAACTTACCTACTTAAATTTGTCCACTTTAATTTAATGATTGTATTGTATGTATGTTAGTCTCTAAGATATTTGTGGGTGTTACTGGTGGAACTAAGGAAAGAATAGGCACTGGTTCATGGTACAGATGACTTTACTCCAGGAAGCTAAAGAACAGACTACTACAAGACAATAACTGACAGATTCATAAAACAAAATACAAAAGTAACAAGAGTTTATAAAAAGGTAAAATGATTCCAAAGAGGTGCGTCGTGCACATTCCTCCCTTTTTCTAAAAGGGCAGCTTCACCAGCTTACGGAGGGGCCGCCGCATGATGCCCATCAGGGTGCGAACATCAGCCACCCGGATTACGCCGTCGGGGCCCGGAAAGACTGCTGTTACTCGTCCCCGTGGCCAGGTGCCTCTAGGCGAGTTTGGATCTGCGATCAACACCACGTCGCCAACGGCCACCTCAGGAGCTACTCCACGCCCGCGTCTTGGGATGAGTGTTGGCAGGTATTCTTTGACCCATCGCTGCCAAAAATGGTCTGCCAATCGAACGGCCTTGCGCCAGCTGCTTCTCGAGGCAAAATCTGAGTCAGATAACGTGGCTGGTATCGGGCGTCCTGAAGACGCAGCAAGAAGAAAGTGCGTGGGAGTGAGCGCTTCTTCGCTGTTGTGATCCACGGTGACATGAGTGAGTGGGCGCGAGTTGACAAGCGCCTCAGCCTCTGCCAGAAGCGTGCGAAGCACCTCGTCCGTTGGGGCGCGTTCTATGAGTGTCACCTTGAGAGCCACTTTTACGCTCTTCACCAGTCTTTCCCAAGATCCGCCCATAAAAGGAGCGGCTGGTGGTATAAAACGCCAATAAATTTTCTCTGAAGCAGCGTACTGACCTACTGCTTCGGCGTAGAGGCGTCGGAGTTCTCGGTTGGTGCCTACAAACGCAGTCCCATTGTCTGACCAGATCTCTGCTGGCGTGCCTCGCCGGGCTATGAAGCGGCGGAGGCTCATCATCGCCGAGTCAGTCGACAAACTGTCAACCACTTCCAGATGGACGGCACGGACGACGAGGCAAGTGTAGAGGGCGACATATCTTTTCTCTCGTCTTCGGCCGATAGAGACTTGAACTGGTCCGAAGTAATCGAGTCCCGTGAACGTAAACGGGCGTTTGTGGTGTCCCAAACGTGCCTCGGGTAAGTCTCCTGTAGGTGGCTGGAAGTTCACGGCTCGGCGAATGCGGCAAAACTGGCAGTTAAAGGCGACTGCGCGAACGGTACTTCTCAGGCTCAATAAGTGGTAATCTTGTCGGAGCTCATTCACCACCGTCTCTGTATTGGCGTGGGCGGCTTTTCTATGATGGTGCTCCACAAGCAAGCGCACTGCTGGGTGTCTTCCGTCCAGTACAATCGGACTTTTAGTTTCGTGACGTATGTGTGACGCTGCCTTAATGCGGCCGGACAATCGCATCAATCTATCTTCTCCGATGAGAACCGTCAGTTTGGACAGGCGACTGTAGCGTGGCAAGAGCTGAGCAGGACGACTATTGAGGTGCGTCATCTCGCTGGAAAATGCGCCCAACTGAGACTTGAGCAGGATGTGCGTCTCTGCTAGACGAATGTCAGTGGCGGTCAAATTTCTAGCTGACCCATGTGAAAACCTTGGAGTGGTAAACTGTTGCCATTGACTCGAAGGCTGAAACATAAAGGTACAAAGCCCTCCCTCTAATCGAACTAAATTATCTACACATAAGCCCCTTCGAGTTAGACTACGCATTCGCAGTAATGTTAGATACTTATGCGCAGTAGCAGTTGCACGCACCAGTCTGAGCCAAGAGCTGAAACGCCCAGGATCGGCTGAAACTGGCTCGTGCTGGGCAACTTCATTAATGAGGTGAACTAAGTCGGGACGCACTGCGTGTTTGCTCTCCTCTAAGCCTGAATACTCAGGTGCGCAGGGCTCACTGGGCCACTCCAAAGAGAACAAAAATTCAGGGCCCGATATCCAGCGTGATTCAGAAGACAACGTGACGCGCTTGATGCGAGTTGCATCGTCCGCAACGTTTAAATGACTTGGCACCCAGCGCCATTCCTTCACGTCAGTTATCTCTACAATCTCGCCTACTCTGTGTGACACAAACGACTTGAAAAGACGCGCCTCGCTTCGGAGCCAGCCCAAAACCGTCATAGAGTCGCACCAGAATATGCGTTTGACAGGTTTGAGTCTGTGAGCTTCACAGATGGTGGCGGCGAGGCGAGCTGCAACCAAAGCTCCTTGAAGCTCTAAACGATTTATGGAAATTGGCTTTAGAGGAGCTACGCGAACCTTACTACATATAAGCGCCAGCTTCACGTCACCATTTTCCATGATAAAACGCCAATATGCGACTGCAGAAAAGGCAGACTCGCTTGCGTCACAGAAAACGTGAAGCTCGCACTTATCTACTTTTAACTCGCCAGGACAGTAGCAGCGTGGGATCTGCAATCGGGAAGCGGCAAATAAATCTTCAAACCAATGTCTCCACGCCGCACTGTCACTCTGCGAGAGCTCCTCGTCCCAGTCGAGACCCTTACGCCATGCATTCTGGAACATAATTCGGCCTGTCACTACTACTGGCGCTAGAATTCCGAGTGGGTCGAATACCCGCATGACGTGAGCCAACACTTCGCGCTTAGTAAACTTATTTGGCAACGCACCATTTTTGCTTATTCCTGTGTTAAAACCAATTGTATCGGCGACGGGTTGCCAAATAAGCCCAAGAGTGCGCACGGGCGTGGCGAGACGGCCAAGGTCAACATCTACATCGTGACTAGCTAAAGGGACCTCAACCAAGCTCTCCTTTGGCAAAAGTGCTAGAGCAGAGGGTTCGTTTGAGGCCCATGCACGCATTTCGAAGCCAGCATGTCGATGGATACGGTGAATTTCTACGGCAAGTTTAGCAGCTTCATCGATTGAGTCTAGGCTCACTATACAATCATCCATATAGTGATCGACAATGATGGCTCGAGCCGCGGCTGGATAGCGATCTTGCCACTTCACTGCGTTTTTATTTTTAATGTAAATGGCAGTGAAGGGACTAGACGCGGCCCCGAAAATCATTGATGACATGCGGTATGTCTTAATCGGGTCTGTAGGGTCGTCGCGCCACAAAAATCTTTGCGCATCACGATCCTCCACGCGAATTTTCACTTGAGGAAACATCTCGCGTATGTCTCCCGTCAGGGCGACTTTGCCTTCCCTAAAACGCGTAAGAATTCCGAGCAGGGGCTGCAAAAGGTCAGGACCGGTTAGTAGAAGCGAATTCAGTGAAACACCTTGACTTTTCGCAGCAGCATCATGGACTACTCTTAATTTATTCGGCTTATTCGGATTGGTTACTCCGAAATGTGGCAGAATCCAGACAGGCGACTTGGCGGTATGCACTTCCGTGCACAATTCGGCGTAACCCTTCCGAATCATGTCGTGTATGTTTTGACGGTATCGCGTTGCATAGTTAGAGTCCCTGCACATCTTTTTTTCTAGACTAAGAAACCTAGACAAGGCAAGCTTAGAACTGTCAGGCACGAATAAATTGTCAGTTTTCCAAAGAAGCCCAACTTCATAACGACCGCTCGGTAGGCGTCGTGCCGTGCGTTCAAGAATTTGGACAGCTCGTTCGTCGTCGGTGCTGCGCGCTTCGCGTTTAGAAATGCCAATCGAATCTATACTGTATTGCTCACGAATTAACTGTTCTAACACCGCGCGATCACTAGCATCTACGACCGCAGGCTCACTAACCGTGGAATGGTTGACAGTGTCAACTGGCGCCGTCTTGCTACAGCCAAAACCGAATAAAACCCACCCTAAGGCGGTATGAATCGCAACCGGTTGTGTCCTAGAACCCTTACGTGTGGCCCTAGACATAGTAAGATGCCAGTTGTCAATGCCAATAATAATTGTCGGTTTCACGTTGTCATAGCAAAATTCTTCCTTTATGTCAGAAAGGTAACTAAATTTTGACACGTCAGATTTGTCAATAGTCGGTCGCGCTGCGCAACCTAAACCGTTAATTGCCCGGGCCCTACGAATCATATACGTCTCTTTTGCGTAGCGTCCCTTTATATGAAAATCAACATACTGAACAGTCGTGTCTTTGCTTAACCCGCCTACGCAGTCGAGACGTATTTGCCTCTCGGGCCCGCAGACGCCTAATTTGGCAGCAATCTCCAAATCTAAGAAAGATGCTGATGCGCCATCATCCAACAACGCATAGGTGTCTACGGTACCTGACGGGCCGGTAACGGTCACAGCCACGACCTTTAATAAAGGACGGAGAAAAGACGGCTGCACTGAGTATTCCGTTGCAATTGAAGTCGATGTATGAGACAGGATCTCCTTGGGTTCATCGTAGTATGAAGCGGGTGCGAGCCGGGCGGCGGGGGCTGCGGCGGGCGCAGCGGCCAGCGGCGCGGCGCTGGTCGTGCCCGCGGCGGCCTCGTCATCCTCCACTTCCACGTGCGCGGCGGCGGTGCGCTCATAATTCGGGTTGTGCAACAACGAATGATGACGGAAAGCGCAACCGTCAATGTGACAAGTTTTCTTAGCCTTGCACAGACTTAATTTATGCCAACCTACTTTGAGGCATCGATGACAGACTCTTTTCTTTTTAATCAACTTCCATCTGTCATCGATTGACAGTGACGCAAATTTGTCACATTGAATTAAATCATGCGATTGCTGGCATACAATGCATGATTTAACTTTAGGTGCAGTCGCCGATGAATTCAATTTGTTATGCGAAATTGAATTGCAATTGAAGCGATTTTCAGCGACAACATGCACATGGTCCCTTGCCCGCCTACTATCAACCGCGTGCGACGCAGTAGTCGGCTCAGGCAATATGCCAAAGCGAGACTGGAGGTCGATCTCGTGTGCTAGGAAATCGGCTAGATTTTCTAGCTTTGATAGACCACCAGCCTCGTAACGAGCGGCATAGTCTAGCCATTTGGCTCGCAATAAAGGGGAAATCTTTGAAATAACTGCCTGAAAGAGTTCGGGCGATGTCAGATACTCCGAATGATCCAACAACCGAATGATTTCTACGCAATTGCGAACACGACTAGCAAATACAGCAAAATCCTTACCTTCACCGTTCACACGCGGCAACGCGCGCACCGCGGCTACCTCGTGCGCCACCACCAGCTCGGGGCGGCCGTAGCGTGTGTCGAGCGCGCGCAACACGACGCCGGGCTCGCGCGCCGACACCAGCAGCGCGGCGACCGCCTCGCGCGCCGCGCCCGTCAGCGCCACGTTCAGTCTTGCCAGGTTGTTCACAGGACTGTATGAGGCTTGCGTATTTTCGAACGACCTTTTTAAACTGAGCCAGTCTAAAGGTGATTT
The DNA here is from genome assembly GCA_947049275.1 of Epinotia bilunana. Taxonomy (NCBI): domain Eukaryota; kingdom Metazoa; phylum Arthropoda; class Insecta; order Lepidoptera; family Tortricidae; genus Epinotia; species Epinotia bilunana. Next base: position 1,149,385 of record OX346278.1, read on the forward strand.
GCCGTCAAAGCGAGGTAAGATATTTATTGCGGGGCTATTGCCTTTATTAACGTTATCAATCAAACGCTCGAGACTTTTAATAAGGTGCGGGACCTCCGCGCCGTCGCTGCATGTCGCGGCCACAGCCGGGGCGGCACGTCGGGTCTGGGGCGCTTTCGTTGCCTCCGTAAGGGGCACAGCGCTCACTTTAGGGTCTGGTAACCTGAAAACATTAGGTTTATTTAATGCGGGGTTACTATTCTCGGACTTTTTGAACCAATTTTCGACGTTGGTACGGCTGCTCCTAGAGCTGTGCTGACTCGCGTCTGCCTCGATGGCGGCGAGTTCTGCACGATGCTCTAGCTCTGCGGTCTCACGCTCCAGCGCAACGAGGCGACTGGCTTGTTGAGCCTCCAGGTCTGCGAGGCGGCGGCGCATTTCCTGAGCCTGCATGTCGGCGAGGCGGCGCATCTCTTGCGCCTCCAAGTCGGCGAGGCGACGCGCGTGCTGCGCCTCAGCTGCCAACCTTTTAGCCACCACCGTGGCGGACGAGTGAGACGATGCCGTACTTACGGGGCAGGAAGGCGCCGTGGGTGCGCTTGCCGAAGCGGCATGTGAGACATCGGGCGCGGCTGGCTGCTCCGATTTTCTACACGCAACGGTCTTACCTTCACTATTTTCATTACCCATATTCATCGCTTTGGTTGTCGACCGGGTCTGTACCATTCTATTAATTAATATTTATAATCCACGACGGACCAAATGTTACTGGTGGAACTAAGGAAAGAATAGGCACTGGTTCATGGTACAGATGACTTTACTCCAGGAAGCTAAAGAACAGACTACTACAAGACAATAACTGACAGATTCATAAAACAAAATACAAAAGTAACAAGAGTTTATAAAAAGGTAAAATGATTCCAAAGAGGTGCGTCGTGCACAGTGGGTTTATTATTATTATTTATTTTCTACGAAGCAGTCACGCTGACGAAATTTATAAATTTAAAGGAAAAAGTTCACGTTCCGAGCCGGATTCGAACCGGGGCGAACTATATTATTATTATTATTCGTCGCCGTCAACAAGTCCTCAAATCATTAAAAGATGAGCAACGCGCTAATCATTGATGCTGATTGATTTAAACTCTCCTCACCGTTCACTCACGAATGTATCTTGACGCTGCGATTCGTCGCATCGTAGTTAGAGGTCTAGTTTTGTTAGGCGGGCCGGGTGGGGTGAGGCGCATGAGGCATGAGCGCATTCCGAATAACAACCCAGCGGGCACAACTGACACAGCAACGCGACGCGAGACGACAAAACACTACCATCCTCTTTCTACTGTGCGAGTGAGACAGAAATCGCTTAGTCGCGCGCGACGTGACCGCAAGCAACTTGTGCTAGACGTGCTTAAGCGTCTACAGGCTACGATGTCTGCATGGTCTGACGTCATTTGAGCGTGTCATTTTTTTTTCTTCTATCGTATTCAGGAAATGCGGTAAAAATTCTAAAAAAAAACTGTTTTGTTTCAAAAACTCTCTCTACTCTCTTTTCTCGTAATTGTCGCGTACTTTATTTCTGTCGCATCGCCTTTATTGCCCCGTAATAAGGTATATTTCGGCTTGATTCTGAAAATCAAATTGTTATTAAGATCTTCACACTCCGGATACAACTTAAGTAGTTTGTTTGTAAACAAACGTTGATTTGAAAACTTGAGGTACAGTCGCAAAGGAAAGTGTTGAACGATTTTGCTTTGCTAGCTATTCTTCTTTTGTGCAATGAAGATTATATTATAAACAAGTTAATAACATAAAATTAATATAATAATAAAATATTTGCATCATTTCACCAATGGAATTATGAAAACTAGCTAATTACCCCCGCCATTAGCGGACCGGAAAAATAATAATCCAATAGGAATAAATGCGTAGGAGAGGATATCAACCAAGAATGTTACCTAAGCTACATATAGAATTGTACGATGTATTGTCTGTTGGTTATCCTAAATAAATAAATATGATCAGTGTATTTTTCAATCAAACAGAACAAACTTATTTATAGTTAGGTGTATCGATGTAACATTAGCGAACGAGCGAGACAACATTTGAGGCAGCTATCTCCTTAACAGGTTCTAAATAAAATTAATTAAATATTTTCGGACAATCTTACACAAATCAACCTACTTACTTAGTTCCAAACTAAAAAAAAAGCTTGTCCTATGGGTTCTAGGCGACGATATAACTACTTATATAGATAAATAAATACTTAAATACATAGAAAACGTCCATGACTCAGGAACAAATATTCGTGCTCACCACACAAAATGCCCGGGTTCTAGAAACTACTCGAAAACTACTCTCAATAACCGGTCGGTCGACAACTCGACAGTAATAAACGGTTCTGGTAAAAAAGAACCAATACCGCTTATCACCGCAACTGTACATTCTCGACACATACTCTCGAATTCTTTCTACGACCATTTCAGTATTCTGCCGATCTCTGGGCATGTCAGACAGTGAATAGAAATATAATTATAATTAATATGTTCTTAATATACTTCCTCTGTTGTTTGGTGGTGGTGAGAGGCGCAGCTGTGAAGGAGAGCCTTAAGGATGAACGTAAGAATACATTTTTGAGAGAGCGGAACGTTTTCTCGCTCATATTTGGAGCAGCCCAACTGGGAAAGTACCTCCACCTTGGGCAAGACCGCAGCCTGGTGCTACTACTTGGTCTCTTATGTGGCGTTGTGTTCCTGGTGGTGAGTCAGGTCGCCAAAGCTCTCGAGGATGCGCTCTGGCTACCAACACAACGAAACCTCCAATCAATGAAGTCGGCAACGCGCTAGTGACGCTTCTGGAATCGCAAGCGTCCATAGTTTACAGTGTCTGCGTACCATCAGGCAGACTGCACGCATTGGCAACTACCTCGGGTGCAAACCCGAGGTAGTAAAAAACAAAAGTTTCTGTATTTTTTTTTTCTGGTGGAAGCTTTTTTACTTATATTACCTACAGTATAGCACAGTAAACGACTCTTCAACGACGAAAGGGACCCAATGAGCTCACACACGAAGGGTTTATCTTGTGCAGAGGGGCTACTGCGAAACGAAAACTAACTTCGTTCGTGTATCTCTGTCTTTGTCGCTCGAACGAGCAAGTGCGCCCGAGAGGAAGATACACAAACGAAGTTCGTTTTGGTTTCGCGGTAGGCCCTCAGTTTAGTTGCTATGACTACGTTCTGTCTGCATAATCAGAAAGAAAGATACATTTATTCATGACACAATACAAGACAATTTACAAACAATCAGAGCTCGGGGGGGCGTTCAATTAGACACTGGCATGCGTGGTTGATAAATAGGGTTTTTTTTTTAAACAACTTAGTTTTGTAAAATATAGTTTATTCTGGAGATAACACAGAAAAACTTACATGAGATGAGCAAAAGAGATATCAACTAAAGTAATAATAAAAAACTAAATTAAAAATAAAATAGAATAGCACTAAACTAAATCTAAAAATGGCCCCTGAGGCATTGTGCCGAAGATGCTGGCAGCATTACCTTATATATATCACTTTTACAAAACGGAACTTAATCGCGTACAATTAGCTTATTTCTTTACCACACTAAGGTATCCCGACGTTTCGGATGTGTCGCATCATCCATGTTCGAGGGACGACTGGCTTGAGCGGGTATCAACATCTTCTTGCTGCGCGGGTTTCCCGAACTACCCGCATTTGGTCTTTATTAACCACGTGTACACTAGGGTTGTCACCCGGCCGACACACAACACAAATAATGTCCGGTGATATAACGGATGATGTTTTGACGATGTTTCGACGGAGTGAGGTAAAAAAATATTTTAATTATACGCGGTTCGACGCGGTCGATTCTTCGCATTTTCTGGCCAATGATCATAAGAAATGAGATCTTATGAAGTATGAGCAGGCCACAGCCCATTGTCATAGAGATCTCGATGCGCAAATGGGGATGGATAGGCCATACGATTCGAAGAGGGGAACTTAATAATGCAAACATCGCTTTCGAGTGGAAGCCGCCGGACGGAAGGCGAATTCATGGACGTCCTGGGCTGTTATTCGCTAAGCGTTAAAGCGGCTCACCCCGCCGGTCGCCCGTCACGAAACTAGACCTCTACCTACGCTAGGTTACTACGCATTGCGGTGTCAAGATATATTTGACAGTGAGCGTTGAGGTGAGCTTAAAACAAGTTACAGAATAGGGGGGCTGTGCACACATGGCGGCGAACAGTCGTCGAGAGTGAGCTGCGAGCAGTCGGACTGAGCTGGAGCGAGGCCAGGGACGTCGCTCAGGACAGGAAGGCGTGGCGCAAGCTTGTGAAGGCCCTATGCACCTCTTGAGGTGCCCTAGGACAATAAAAACATACGCGATCGTGAAAGTTTAAATAAATAACTTATATAAAGTTATTTAAAAGCTACTAAAATAGTTACTAACTGCTACCCGCGACTATATTGTACGCGTATAGGTACATTCGGATGGTTAGAGTACATTCGTTACTGGAAAGTTTTGTCAAAATCCGTTCGGTCGGAAGTTTTTGTTATCCAACTTGGTGAACAACTAATTTTATATTTAAACTTATTCATATTTCCTTAAGTGGTATGTTCTAAAAAAATGTTAGTATTGTTTGAGAAGGCTAAGTTATTTTCTAGAGCAACTAAGGATTTTTTCTATAGAGGACATTTTAAGCAAACATGAGCCAATATTGCCGGGCTATTACAGATTGCACGGACCCCCGCACGATGCGGAAACACGCAGCGTACACGGAGTGGGCGGACGCGTACTCCTGCACTCGACATCGCTGCCAGCCGGGAGGACGGAACCTCGCCATTTACACTGTTGGGTAAGCTGCCAACATAATCTGATTAGCACATATTGAACTTAGAAGGACCCCGCACGATGCGGAAACGCGCAGCGTACACGGAGAGTCGGGTGGGCAAATATTCAGCGTTTTTAAGGCGTTTTTTTTTCGTCATTGTCATAGACAGCAAATACTATTAAAAGTATCAGAGTCTAGTTTTGATGAAGATGTTATCAATACCAGTACTGAATCTTATTTGATTAAAGGTTCTGCGGTACGTTTTACCTCTAATGAATCTTGAGTCGACAATGACGTTAAAACCGAGCGGTTCAAACGCTCGGAGATTCGCCCGGGTAAGCTGCCACCCTAATCTGATTAGAACAATAAGTGTACTGAATTTAGAAGGAGCCCCGCACGATGCGGGACCACGATGCGGTTTATCTAATTCAACGGCTCCGAACCTGGGAGTAGCCCTGTGGGGGAAAAAACTGCCATTCTGAGGGGTGCCAGAGTTGATATTGAAAATGGATGATGGATAAATAGACAGGTGGTATCAGCAGCTATTTAAACTAGGGGGTAAAATCAGTTTCCTCACGGGACTCTACCCCCGTGGGTCCCGTGAGGAAACTGATTTTATGCTAACGATATTGAAAAGGTTAGGTTTAGTTAAGCACTGATAATTGACCACGCAGCTAACTTAACTCTGTCCACAGATGCAAGCGAGTCGAAGCTCCGGAGTCAGCGATAGAGTGTGAGGAAGTGGTGGAAGACACGAACATGCAGTTCCCTTACTGCTGCACCCGACTCAGGTAAGAGGTTTAATGACTGCATACCCTCTTCGAGAATGTGGAAGGCAAAAGAGGATAAGGCAGATCTCTAACGAGATGAACTTGCCCGTGGCACGTTCCCGAAGCGACAAGATGCCAATACTATCCATTTGACCTGTTGTCTGTTTAGATTTGTAAAATTAGAACTTGTAGTGTAGCTTCGGGAAATGGGCCTTCCTGGCCATTTATTCACCTTGGCATAGACTGTTTAGGACCATTCCTGACTTCTTTTATATACTTGCAATATTAAAGATGTCTTTCTCGACAGGTGCCTGGTGGTGGTGGCATTGACTGTTTAGAACCATTCCTGACAGTACTTTTTTTATACTTGCAACATTAAAGATGTCTTTCTTGACAGGTGCCTGGTGGTGGTCCGTGGCGAGGTCTGGACGCGGGTGTTGGGACAACCCTGGGAGACATTGCCAGCCGCGCCCTGGAGCCACATGTACAAGATGAAGAAACCACCGCCTGTTGATACCACATTCCTGCCCAAGTAAGACCACGTATTTTATTCCACGACGGTGGCAAACAAGCAGTCTCATGATCATTATCATATCAGCCGAAGGAAAGAAGCCGGAATGAATGGTTTTTCGGGCCAATGACATTTCGCGCTTTTCATTATTCGGATAGTTCTAGTAGTAAATTCGGAATAAAATATTTAGGAGTATTTGAGTGTTCCCCTGGAAACAGCAGTACAGGGTACATCACCCTGTAAATTAAGTTATCGCCAAGCCCGTTGGATAACCCTAAGGGCGAGTTGCACCAAAATTCCCACTGTTTAACGATGAAACTGTTTCGAACGTGGTGTTTGCCTGTAAGTGATAGTGACACCCTGTAAGCTGTAAGTCTTGCTTTTCTTGATGTCAACAAGCGTTGCTGAACCTTGAATAAATAAATAAATAGACTTGCGATTACAGACCGATCAACGTCGGCGCCGGCATCTGTTTCCATAGACACTTGACAAAATTGCCATTCAGATTTTAACGAACACTGGCTACGCTTGCAGAGGGTTTCGTGCAATCCCCTTAATGTCATGATTTGAAACATTAGGTGTGATGTTCCAAATGGTGAACTATAATAATAGGACTCGTCCAAACCACGGAACACATCTTTCAAACTAGTCCTATTATATCCTCACAATTTCTTCCCTGATTATTACAGGAACGGCCCAGCAGCAGGCCCCGTCTACGAACTGGCTGATGAGAAGAGGGAGCCAGCCGACCGGCGCAACAACGAGAAGGATTGCGACAAACCCGTAATTCGTGCGCAGGCGCCGGCCGCTCCAGACATAGTAGTACATACACCCATTGCTTTAGGGCGGCGGTACACGTCAGGCTAGTGTCAGACAGTCAGGTCCGATCTGATCGTATTCAGCCGACAACACACGTTAGGTTGCGGCGAATGATATTTTACTTATACCAAGTATTAGGCAGACACCGAGGTATATGATGCTTGCGACTCTGAGGAATCACAAGGGCGTTGCCAACCCTGCACGTCCTCGGGAGCTCAGCTGGCTTCCTGATTACCCGAGCACACCACCAGCCGGAATATTGAACGAAAAGATTTGCCGTAGCTTCCCGAATGCTGCCCAGCCGAGTCGGATTCGACGATTGGCCTCTTTCTCGAAGTTGGATCTACTTAACTGGACAGTCTGTCCTAGATACATTGTTATCGTCTACAACTTCGAGCGTAGTGTCCGATTAAAATGGGAGTTGGTACTACATGGGCATTTGCCATAATTTTCGACTTATCCATGTTCATCCTTAGACCAACTCGCTCGGAGGCTTTACTGAAATCATCGAGCAAAGTATCAAGTCCTCCATGGTTTCAGTCAAGACTACTCCCCCTATATCCTCAGCAAACCGAAGGTGAGATGTACTCGCCGGTGATGCTGATGCCTAGCCTTCTCCAGCATCACATACCTACACAGAAAAAGCTCTCTTATCGAATACACTTAATACGCATAGGTATTAGTTTCATAAAATTGTAAATGCCTCGGTGCTGTTTTGAACCTCCGACCCCCTATCATGGTCGGCCTTATCACGCGATAAGTGACAAGGTAGAGCGTCCGTTTCGTTCTATTGAACGGTGTCAGCCAGTAACGGACGCTCTATCTTACCACATATCGTGTGTTAAGGCCGTCCATGCTACGGGGTCTGATTGTCCGATCCAGTAGAGGCTGTATTGTGATTGTGTATCGATTGAACACGATCAGATCAGGGCTCCCTAGGCTGCGCTGTATTGAGACTTGAGATTGAGAGACCTATATTTATCTATTCGTTGTCACGAAAACTTGTGGTACTCTTTGGGGGAGGCCTATATCCAGTTGTGAACGTCTTTTGGCTGATATGATGATAATAAAAACTAATCCGCACTTTCAATAAAGGGTTAGAAACGGGCTGTTAGAGTTGCAAGCTGCCGTACGGTACTGCTTTACCCGATAATGCCTAAATAAGTAGTATTAAGTGGTATTAATGAAAAAGATAGTCGGATTCGCGTGTCGGACGCGATGTCTGACGTGTATTGCCGCCCTCATATTCAGAAACCTAGTCCTAAGTTCTCATTTACATTTTAAAGAATATTGTTACAGATTGCCCTGACAACCACCAGCGAGAAGAAATCGAATGAGCCTGAAATTCCAAGCAGGTACTAATCATATTATTTTTACCCGACTGTGTTAGAAGGAGGGTTATGGTTTTTTCCTTTTTTTACCACGCTCTGCTACCATGTAAATGATGACGAGAGGTCGTTGCGTGAATCGATATTTATTATATTAACACATTATAATCACACAATAATATAAATTACTTGACATTGCTATTTTAACAACAGACAGCTGAACTCATAAAAAGTGTTAGCTGCCAATATCAATCTACATTAGGTAGGTATACAACCTTAACATTGTATGACCTTATGTGGACAAGAACATCCTTTTTCCCGGGCAACAGTCCAAACGGCTTGATAGATTTTGACATTGGTGTCGTTGGATTCTCATGAATAATCGTGTTTATATTTGAAAAAGCCGTTAGGTTTCTGAAAAATCTTTTAATTTGAACTGTCAATTTTATAAAATTGGTGTCACGTTTAAAATTAAACTAGCGGTAACTCACGTATTAATTGTCACTATAGGTGCCCAGTTTCGAATGCTTCGAGAGTTCTTACATATAGCCCCGTAAACTGACTATTAAGGCCCGCCCGAGGTATTTACAACCTGTTTAAATAATCAGCTCCGTCTATTGTAGTGTCCTTGCAGGGCGTCACATGAATACCTTGTTAATTTACCTACCATCTATTTTTTGTAATGTGATACGCAATAAATAAATTGATAGATTGATTGATTGTTATATTTTTTAATGAGCGACGCAGTGGCGTAACTATAGGGTAGTCAAGCGGCCCCCTGGGCCCAGGGGCTTCGCGCAAATGAAGAATTAGCCTACCTAACATGGAAGAGGGACCGATGATTACGTCACGGACCCAGTATAGTATAGTAGAATAGAATAGAATTTATTGCATATCACATTTCAGACATAGGTGGATTTACAAATAAGTCAGTAGTGTACATGTGACGGCCTGCAAGGGCATAGCAACATCAGACGACTAATTATTTAATTACAATTTCTCTACAAGAACAATTGGCATAATAAACAAATTTAAACATGAACAAATACTTTCTATCATCATTAAAGGATTCATTTAGACAATTAAAACATCTGGTAATTAATAATTTACTTTAAAAACTAAGTTTTAACCGACTTCAATTTAGTACTCCGCCAAGCCACGAGAACATTTCCACATTTCTTTTCCAATTTACCACGAACTGATTTCCGAAAACAAAAGCGTTGATTATTAGAGAAAAAAAACCCAATCGCTGTATGTGACCCGATAATATTTGAGGACTTCCGTCGATTCCTCAAGGACCGCCTTTGGAACTTCATTAGTTGCTATTTCAACGGAATCTTATCGGAATCTGTGATATAATTTGTACTTTCAAGTACATAATTGAGGAATTCCATAAGTCATCTGTGGTCTTCATCATCAATTCCACTCCACCAAATTTATGATTTCCAGATGTAAATACACGAGTTATAATAGAAAATACCAAAATCACTACACGCGTGCCTAATATAATTGAGGAGTTCCCTCAATTCCTCATGGATCCCATCATTCAATTGAATATGTGAAAAAAATGGGACCCACCTGGAAGTATATAGTTACAAACGAAAAAAAATTTGTACGAATCGGCCTTTCAATGACGGAGTTCTGAGGTAACAAACATTGAAAAAAAATAAAAAAATACAACCAAATTGAGAACCTCCTCCTTTTTTTGAAGTCGGTTAAAAACAATTTCAACTGTTTACTAAACGATGTTGGGTTGTCCAGTACAGTGGTTATGCCGCTGGCGAGACGATAGCCGTTTGCACAACCGACTTCGTGGTCTAATCAGGCCTGGTCTAAGGACCTTCTGTACCTAAGTACTATTATTAATTTCGTGATCTAATACTTAGTGTACATCGGTGACAAGAGCCATACATGCCAGCATGTGTAGGTGTTCTTATTTACTTGTGGGTATATGTTAAAATGTGGTGAGGTAGGGCACTGTCATCCCGCTCGAATGTGGAGCAGCCCAACTGGGGAACTACCTCCGCCTTGCAGGAGACCACAGCCATGATAACACTACTACTTGCTCTGTAGTAGTGTTGTGTTCCTGGAGGTGAGCAAGGTCGCCAGAGCTCCCGAGGATGCTTTGTGTTGAGAGCGAGGGTTTGTTCCTTCAGCTGTCAACACGGTGAATCCTGAAACATATCAAGGGTCGGCAACGCCCATGTTACTCCTTTGGAGTTGCATGCATCTATAGGCTGCGGTGTCCGCTTACCATCAGGCGGGCCGTACGCTTGTTTGCCACCGTCGTTGTATTAAAAGAAATGTGGGAAGCATTGATATTAAATATAATGAATCAGTCTCAGCTCAACGCGCGTGTTTGATTGTCGACTCCGCGTTCACGTACCTTGACATGGTGCAGCCGGTAGGATACGAACCTACGCTCCCAAAGGGAATCTGATTTCGAAACTGCAATAAACCCAGGAGCGAGCAGCTTGGAGAGTGACGGTGAAGAGTGCCCACAGCTGACACGACCCTCAGCCATGAGGATACGACGAGAGAAGAATACTCATTGACTAACCACAACTATGTTTTCCAGCAAGTTCCTGTCCCAAGGAGTGGAGGAGCAGAACGATCGCCCGAACGATATCGAGGCCGAGGAGACCCTGCCCGCTACTGAGAAGGTACAGAAGATACTATATAAGTCCTAATTATAAACTACTAAAGCAAACATGGCTTTTAGAAGCTTTCATTTAGTTTCACTAGAAACAAGGTAACCGATATAGCCCTCCGAAACGTTAAACTTAAGGGGCTCCCATACGCCAATGACCTTCGATCTGAATCCCTTAGTTTTCTAATGTTTTTTGTAGGTTATTATATTAACAACAACGGCTTTAAGCAATGTAGTATCCCATATTTACTTCAAAGTTCATTGTTTTCCAGATTTTGGCATCAAAGTTGAACAATTTTAGGCCAAGAAACTGGTTTTCAAGCCATAACTTTGGTGTTAATTGGTTTAAAATGAAAACCTTAGACCAGTTTTTAGAGAAGTCACAGACGAACCCATATATGTAGATTTCGTATATATTAGATCTTTCACTTCCATAGAGATACAATGTAAGTGTTTTTTTAGATAATGTTTAAAAAATCATACAAAATTAAGTATTCGTTTATTTCAAAATCCGGTAGACGAAAATGGAGATAAAAGATTGAAGAACCGATAGCCGTTTGATTTATAATTCTATCTGTAGTGTAAAAGTAGCAGATACCATTCAAAACTTGTCAAAAATCGATGAAAACCTCGGGTAGCCCCTAAAGTGGCAGTGGGGTTGCCACATTAAACGTAGAACCGATGCTCGTTGGGGTAGTTCGACGGAAACCACGTACCGGAAGGCGCAGCGTGAGTAAACCAGAAGGAAGACTGATGACGTGGTAGGTCGCGGGAGTCCGCTGGATGCGGGCGCAGGACCGGTCATGGTGGCACTCTTTGGGGGAAGGCTATGTCCAGCAGCGGACGCCTTGCGGCTGATATGATGGTGATGATGGTGGATGGGGATGATGATTTAGTTTTACCTGTCTTGGTTTCTGTAATGAAACCTTGCAAGTCTAATTAGACTTATTTGACCAACTTTCCAGAGTCCAAACAAGTAAGTTTTTTTTTATTGACACATGAAATCGGGTGCCTATTGACATAATTAAACGTCTCAGTGAGCAATAACTACTCGACTACACAAGTAAGTAGATTGTTTCTCATTTAAAAAATTAAGTTTAGTAAGCAAAACTTGTTCTGTCTCTGTTTTATTCCTATTATCACCAACGGTGCTGGCTGAAAATCAGCGCTGCAGGTGTCTGACACCTCAGCATAATGCTGAGCCAGTGTCCGGTTCACTGCCGCAGAGACACACTTGTTTCATGTTTCATGTGCTTTTCTTGTTTATTTTATTATTTAATAACCATGTGTGTCCTGTGTGTTTGTGAATAAATGTATCTTTCTTTCTTTCTTTGTATTATAATTTCAAATCAATCAAATCAAATATATTTATTTGCAAAGATACAGTGGTAGGCTGTTACAATTGCATAAGTTCTGTATATTTTGCTTGCAAGCAAGCGTGCAAATATTGTCAGTACTTAATATGAATTTAATACCAAGCACTAGAAACTAGTTTCCGACCTAAATATGGCGGATTCCGTGTTATTCCACTACGCCGATACGATTGTATTGGGACGCCGGAACCGATTTGTGTCGAGCGTCCTGAGAACTCTTAAAACTTAATTGTTAAATTGTGTATTTTGTTTAAGGTCCCAGAAATAATCTCTGAAGAACGCATGTTTAATACGGGAAAGAAGATGGCGAGAGACCGCAAAATAAAAGTAATAAAAAAAGTATTTAATTAAGTACTAGAAAATAGCAGCCCTTTAAGGCGTAACGGGCAGCGCATTACAAGACGTCGCGCGAGCTCTCGCGATGTTTCTCGCACTATCTGTCTCTCTCTTATTAGAAAGATTAGAAAGAAATATACCTTTCTTTCGTGCGAGAAAAATCGAGAGAGCTCGCGCGCCTTCTTGTGATAGCCGTGCTGCCCTCCTACTTTGTAACTTGTTTTAAACTCACCCCAACGCTCACCCACAAATATATCTCGACACCGCGATGCGTAGTAACTAAGCGTAGGTAGAGGTCTAGTTTCGTGACGGGTGACCGGCGGGGTGACACACACACACGGGCTATGACAGGACCGCATGCGAGGTGTGTCGCGGCGACATAGACTACCCGTCTCTTTCTAGCGTTCTAATAAAAAAATACATTAAAAAACCGGCCAAGTGCGCGCAGTGTAGGATTCCGTAGTTGCCTGTCTGTATTTGTTAAATCGACACGCGCCAAGTAGATAAATGGTGCGGTTGCGAGGGCCGAATTTGTACGAAAGTTGGCCTTTTCAAGGAAATTTCAAGTTGGTCAACTGTCGGGTGCACTCGGGTAATTCCGAATATCTACTAAACGCGGCTACATTATTTGCTCTGGCAAATAGGGGGTGCCCTATTTCCACACGTTCAAGTTGAACGTCATAGGGTGTTGTCAGAGCAAATAATATATTCGCGTTTAGTAGATATTAGAAATTTTCGGAATTACCCGAGTGCACCTAACTAAAGTGGCCGTCAATAGAATTTGCTAACTATGTAAACCAACCGCCATATTGAAATTGTCTTTCACTATGGCGGTTTGTTTACATAGTAAGCAAATTATATTGACGGCCTCTTTAGTAATGTCTACATAGCCGTGATAGTTTTATACGCACTACTGCCAGGAATCGCCGGCAGGAACAGGGGGTGGACACATGACTCTAACATAATACAAATGGACCACTAAGTTGAAAAATGTTCTTTAGAAACACATAATACTTATGAACAAGCTATCTATCGATACTATCGATACCCCACACCATGGGTTTAGCGAGAAATAGTTATTTATGTCACAAGGGGGCAAAATAGTATATTTACGGCGAGGGCGGTGTATTGAATCCTGAACGCATGAAAGGTGTGAAAAAAACATTACATCCCCACGTTACGTGTAGGACAGGACCTATACCTATAAAAAAAACTACCATTTTGTCGGCGTGATTGATTTACCCATGCCGAATTACAGCTTTCTAGTAGTAAGGGTCACATAGCCAAGCCGCAGACGGACAGACAGACATGGCAAAATTCCGTTTTTATCATTTCGGCTCCGGAACCCTAAAGAAGATTTTGAACCCATAATTTGTTACTAACAATTTATCTCACAGACCCACGATTAGAGCTTCGAAACTCGATTTGTTTTTTCTTGTAAAATTAGGCGAGGACTTGTATATCTATTACTTGAGATTATTTGAGTTCGCCTAATTGCATCAAAGTAGTTTAGGTGGCCGGCCAATACACGGTGATTAAATATTGATGATCCTGGTTTGCCAGTATTTGCAGCAATACTCAGTATGGAAGCAGTACTGAATGGCCCTCTAAACGCTAATTATTTATCGCGTCAGTAAGTATTAAGGGGTGGCCAGACGGTAGTTCTGCGTCTTCCATATCCCCGTCTCGCTCTATCTTATAGCTGCGTACATTGTATGGGAAATACAAGATTTGGCAGACGAGATCATGGTTGAACAATATTATCTGTGGGCGGATTTCAAAATTTCCGGATATTTCTGCAGTATATTGACAGTCCTGTGATACACGTCAATATGCATGTGATCCAGATCATCAGGATTTACTCACCGTATATTGGCCGCCCTTCAAAAAACAACTCTATTGTTCAAGGTAGAAGTCGGCCACATTATATAATTTCAGCCATAAGTACCAAAAAAGTTTTATGACGGTAATTTTCATTTTTTCTTTTCAGTTGTCAGATATGATGTCAGAAGACGAACAACCGACCTACAGGGGACTTAAAGACTCCAGATTACACAAGGTAAGTAATTATAGAATAGAATTTAAAAAAAAACCTTTATTTTCAGACAATTTGAGTGCATCAGATTAATTGTTAATGTGGCTTCTAAACAGGCCACGTTCCTGCAATTTGTGGCCGGCAACTATTGCTGTCTTACGCTGTCTTTGTACCTACGCTAGAGCAAGATGCGCATACTTGCCGGCCACACATTGCCGTAATAATGTTGCCCGTGTAGAAGCCCCATTAGTTGACACGAACATAGATAATAATATAATAGGTTCCTGTCAAAAAAAAAATGGTGCAAGCTTTTTTGCCAACTGTACTTTTCTGTATACCGTCATCAACTACTCATTGAGACGACTCTAAGGAGCCCAAGCTCGACGTGTTTACCTCAGTTGAGTACTGAATTCCCATTGCCACCTTCTGTCTCCGTCATCAGATCAGCTCGATGGTACCATGATTTTTAATTGTCATCCAAACTATACTCATACCCAAAATTTGATTTCAACGGTTGATGTTAACTGGTTAAAAATTCAGTTCCAAGATTTGTCCCACACTAACAAACTAACAAAAAGCTTTTAATAATAACTAACTATTTATATTTGTATTGATTAAGTAAGTATCATATTTTCCTTTAAGGTACCCGATGCTTCATCCAATGAACAGTATAACTCCAACATAAGACTGACGAAACAAAAGGTAAGACCAATTTTTAAACGGATTTGAACCAGCGACCTTCTGACATAGCGCTAAACAACTGAGCTATCACAACCGTGCTCGGTTAACGAATTTTTCAACCAGTTCTCTTACTAGGCTTTACGACTTGGCCAAGAATTCGAGGGGCGGGAGCGAGAGATCCGAACGAGGCGTCTTGCTGCCTCGTATGAGACTCCGCTGCCGCTGCCGCTGGAGGTCGTAGTCGTAGCCAAGGCCTTAGGGAAGCGCGTAAGACATAGGTCTTACAATTCCAGACACGTAACTATCCCTGTGTAGTCGATTAGAATCTATTAGTAGGTACTATAGGAGTTGAGAGACAGTGGAAGAAGTGTGTGTGTGAATGTTCGATCTGCATACACAACGTCTTTTGACATTCGCAGGCTAACGGCGTGATATTTTAAGAAACTTATGTAACAAACTTTCATAAACTAGAATAATTTGAGACAAATGGTTTTCCTAAAGTATCATGTCTCAAACTAATTTCTCAAATTATTCTAGTTTATACAAGTTTATTTTAGGAAAAGGGGAAATTTCGCGCAAATGAAAAACAATTTTTTGAAAGTCTGTTACGTAATTTCCTTAAAATATCACGCCGTTAGCCTGCGAATGTCACGCTAACACAATTAATATATTTCAAATTGAAAAAAGAAAATGCTCCGAGCTGGGTTCGAAGTGTTCGAATCGTCGACCACAGGCATACGCGGCCTGTCGCTCTAAGCCAACTGACCTATCGGAACAATCCGTCTCGGTCACCAAATTTTTCAATCATTGCCCTCTTAACGCCTTAGGAAATCCATTGCTCTTCACCAACTGAGCTACCGTGGGCTCCACTCGTGGCGACGAATCGTTCAATCCCTTCACTCTTCTAAATACACCTTAGGGAAGCGTGTAGCGACATCTACCTAGAAGACCCAGGCTTCCTAACAGGGTTCGAATCTGGCTCAGAGCATTACATTCTTATTTTTTTCCTTTAATCGACAATAATAACTTGAACCATTTATTTCATTTCTAAACGTATTTCATATTTTAGATGAACGATGCTGTGTCTGAAGAGGTCGCGTACTCTAACGCGGAGAAAAAATCTACAAGAGGTCCGAAAGTAAGTCAAACTTACCCTATTTTAGATTAAAATAATGCTACAGGAGCTGACCGCCTTAGTCACCACCAGGAACACAACACCACACACCCACAGAGCTAGCATCGGTGATAATACGTCTGCCGTTGTCTGTAAGATGGAGGTATTTTCCCGTAATGTGCACGGCTTTCCGGCGTAAGTGCCTCCCCATCCCTAGTTCTAGCGTATCTGTTGGTCACCCTCCTAGCGATTTCCCAGTTGTGCCCCAAAGGAGCCCGGGGTCTGCTTCGAGACCGAATCTGAAGATTTTTCGTAAACCCAGAGGGAAAACTAGACCTTATTGGGAGTAGACCGGTTTCCTCACGATGTTTTCCTTCACCGGAAAGCTGACGGCAAATATTCCGTTCATAAGTTCCGAAAAAGTCATTGGTACGAGCCGGGATGCGGACCCACGACCGCCGCTTGACATCCGCATGCCTGAACCACTAGGCTACCGTAGCTACTCTTTCTTCTAGCGTGTCTGTTGGTAAATAAATACCTGGCATCGTTTTATCATCTGTCTTTTTCCAGTCGTGGGCGAGGATACCCCAAGAACACTGGAACTCAAACCCCAGTCCACGCACACAATTGTTGTCGGAGAACGCGAACGATTATGATAAAGATCGCGAAAGTGCCCCCAAGGTGAGTGTTGTTACCAGGGAGACGAATGAGGGTCGATTCCATTCATAGGTGAGAGAATTTTAAAATTGGATAATTGATACCCCCTACAACTGCTATTTATATATAAATAGACTGCCTGAAGCAGCCGGCAGAAACGTTAAAACATACCTAGCTATAGGCGTGGGTTTCTTGAAGAGATATTGTAGAACTCCCCAGGCGAAGTAGTAGGCCGACGTTCTTTTAACAAAACCGTAGACAACTAGGCAGGAAATTTTGGAAAAACCGCGACCTCTCACCACGCTAGGATTTGAATAGTTAACTAACCGAGCTATTAAGGAATCGCTTTTGAAATTAACAAAGTTTTCACAGGAGTGCGCTAAAAATAAATCGGTCAAAACTGTGTTGTAAATAATCTAACGTCTTCCAGGTGGAACCCCCACTTCCAGTGTTCCACGGAGACTCCGAAGAAAAGCAAGAGGACAAGCCAGCGTCCCTCCAGCACCTGGTGAACGCCATTGGGACCCGGATGAGGGACATCGAAAACGTTGTCCAGCAGATGAGTGAGAAAGTGCAACCGCCGGCGGATAGTGCTGAGAGGTGACCAGACTTTTAAAATGTTTGGCAGAAGTTTTTGCTTGCCTCTATCCTCTATGTACTGATATAAGCGAGGTTATGTACCTACATAAGTACGACTTAAGAGTGCAACTGGAATAAATTAAATAGTATAGATTTAGGGGGGGGGGGGGGGGCAAATGGCGTGAATTGACGTTGGAAAGTCGTACAATTCATGACGAAACCTTGGTTAAAATTCTCGAGAATAAGGCAGCCAAAAGGCACCAGCATTAGCACCTGTTCCCCGCGACGAAATTTCACTCGCAGACTTGCAGTCGGTCGTGCCACTCCCGTGTCGGCTTGTATAGCAATATCAATATGAGACGTTGTCTTTCCCCTTAACGCTGTTTTCATAGTCTCTAATAGACTGAAAGACCTTTCATGATGGTGAAACTATTAAAAGTTGCAGTATTTGCAATGTATTCTCCGATCTACGTCCATTTGTGCCATGATTCTGAGAACCGATTGCCAGATTGGAACGTAAAGTAGACACCACTTCCTGCTGATTTACAGAATGCGGGACACGAGCAGATCCATGGTGCACCCGAAGGAGAAACCGGAGACTGAGCCGCCGAAACAGAAGAAGCCTTATCCTGATAACTATAACAGGTAAGTTCTTCTTTTTTTCAATGACACCTGGGCTATCATCATCACCATATCCGTCGAAAGACGTCCAGTGCCGGACATAGGCCTACCTACTCTTGCGATCTTTACCAGGTCTGTGAGAAGCGAGACTATCTATGGTGCACTATCCGTCTCTTTCTTATTAGAAAGAGACGGATAGTGCGAGAAAAATCGAGAGAGCTCGCGCACCATCGCGTGATAGCCGTGCAGGGGCGGATATCTTATACTCCTATCTGTTACCTTCCTTGGCTTCCTTCATGGATTCACAAAGCTCAATTTTCATTTTCCCCCAGGTTCCCGCCTCAACAAGGCGCCAGCAAATACATTCACGGCGGAGCGGACGCAACCACCGAGCCCCCTCTCTTCGTCGGAGAAAACCTGAACGGGTACTTCAGTGACCCTAGCAACAACTTGCTGCGGAGAGCCATGAAGCCTAATGGACCGAAGGTAGGCAGCTCCAAATACCTAATCAGGCGTGGCAGATATTAATGCTGGTGACGGTACCGTACAGTTGGTTCCAGATAATATTACACTCTTAACTCTCTTAAGAGCTCTTTCCCACTGACGTCAAATTTTTTCGCGGGTACGGTTTTCTGCAGGATCCAGTTTTCTGTAGTATGCGTGCAGTAATCCCGCAAACAGAATGCTCGTGTGAAGTTTACTATATTAGCACGTATACTAGGTACTAAAATGTTATCCTGCAGAAAACCGTATCCCGCAAAAAACTGGAAGTCAGTGGGAAAGAGCTCTAAGGCTGGCCAGAACAGGGCGCAGTATTGCGGTGTAAGTGAGGTGAAAGTAGGTATTTTTCCCTTTACCGCATAGTTGCGTCCAGACCCCGTATCATGGTGGGCCGTATCACACAATAAGTGACACGATAGCGCGTCCGTCTCGTCCTGTCGAATGGTGTTAGCCAGTGACGGACGCTCTATCGTGTCACTTATCGTGTGATAAGACCGACCATGATACGGGGCCCGTATGAGATGGAGATTACCCCCTACATACAAACTTTTTCTTGAGCTTATTTGAGTTGGTCGAATTGAAAGAAGAAAGAGAAAGAAAGAAAGAAAAACATTTATTCGAATTTATTCCATTCAAAAATTGCATCGAAGTATTCCATTCAAAAAGCAACTCTACCGTCCGAGGCAGAAGCTTCCAATTCCAATGATAGTTTTATCAAAAGTCGGCCACATTAAATACTCTAAACCATACAAAGGTACAGTCTCATGTACTTTTCCTCTTTATAATATTAGCAAGATATAGACAAAGACTAATCCCTACAGGAACCGAGCGAAACCTATATGGTCCCAATAAACACGGACCACAAGAAACCCACCGCCTCGGACTCCGACGAGCCCGAAATCAAACACAAAAAACACACGCACAAAAAGAAGAAATCGAAACACGGCAGAAAGAAGCACCATAGAGAAGAGAGAGAAAAGAAGAAGTTCACCAAGACCCCAGCAGAGTTTGAGAAGAACGTCGTATCATTGGAGGATAGCAATGATTTTGGTAAGGCATGACTAATTAGGAGGTACTTGATTGGCGAAGTCGGTAGGATCATAAAATCGCCTTCAATTAGAGTAGAAACGGCTACAGTGTATTGGATTTAGTACAAATGAAAATATGAGTGATGCGAATAAGCGGACGAATAGCCTAATTATCATTCGGGAAGCTATTCCAGGCAACCAAGCCCTTGTATCACTACGATAATTGCTGATGTAGATCAGTAATGGTCGGTCGATAAAAATAGTACCTAGTATTTTTATCCATGACAAAATGTATCCGTCCTCTTTACGCAATAAACACATTTGCTAGAAAGATAATCATGCTACACCGGCTTTTGTTCGTTTATTATTATTCGCTCTAGTTTTCAATAGTCTTAAGATTGTTTTACAGTTTGTCTGATAGCTTAGTTAAAAGTACGTCCATACATTAAGATAAACTTACAATTTGCTTCACAGACCTAGGATCCTGCAACGCTCTAGTGACCTAATCCTGTCGCTAGATCAGTTATAATAGAACTAGACTAATAACAAATAACTAAGTAAAAACTAAAGCTAGGTAACCTAAAAGTTAAATTATATCTAAAAAGCCCGTGGCGTACCAGAGTATTAATAGAATCTGTTTTTAACTTATCTGAATTGTAAATCCCTCTTCCGATTGCGATACTTGTTACGTATTTAAGTAATAAAATGCTAAGTAAGACTGATTGTTTTTCTATAAGTATTCCACTTCCCAATATAAGTAAGTACTTCAAATGTAACTTGTACAATGTATGATGGGTTGTGGTTGGAAGACTTTGACAGGTTTAACAATGATAATAACCATGGGACCAATTCACGACGCTACTTACTATAATTTTGCAAGTTAGCAGCACTGACGCGTTTGACCAAAAGGTGCTGATACACGTAGGTATGAAATTGGCAGACCGCGTGATTTCGGCTCGTGTACATCAATGCCGGAAGCATGGCGGCCGGCAAGGTAAGTAGCTAGCACTAGGTTTTCCGTCATCTTGGATCACGCGGCGGACCGGCAGTCCGCTCGTCTGGCGGCGCCTAAGGCGGGCCATTTGATCAATATTGCCAGTTTAAACTTAAAATTGTATCTTCGTAAAACACATACAGGTTTAGTAACCAGTTAACGAGTTATTTACTTATATAGGTAACTGTTAAATCTCCCTAACCCAGACCCACGAATCTTCATAAATTGTGCCAGTTGTAACAGATACTAATAAATTATAGACTGCCAATGTCATCAGAGTCCCTAGATGGCGCTGTATACGCTAGGTCACAGTTGCCCTTATAAAGCGCCATCTACTGAAACTACTGGCATTGCAGTTATGATTCACTAGTATCTGCTTACTAGGTACCGAAACAATGGAACCCATCCGAGCGGCGCCAGAGACAAGTTGGTTCGACATCCGCCAGCGGCCGAGCGCGAGCTATCGACCGATCGCCTACCGGCCAACGAATCGCCGACCAAAGGCGCCCTACCGACCAATGGCGAGATATCGACCAAAGGCGACCTACCAACAAATCACGAGATATCGACCAATAGCGACAGGACGACGGCGACGTCTCTCACACAAGCAACTGGTGTTTTTGCATAGCCATGCCCCGCTTATCAAACGTATGCGGAATTTGGGAAAATATCGGCATCGGATTTAATTTATTTATACTTAAGTTTAGAACTAAATAAAGGTTTATACTAGTCGAAATTAGTAGGAAATAAATAATAATATTTTTGTAAAAAAAAAACATTGTATCGTTCTCAAGAAGGGACCTTAGTACCTATGTGTTTCACTTACGTTGCGTCGTGAATTTGTACGCCAATAAGTATTTAATAATGTATAAAATGGCAAAAATAAGGTTTGTGTGAGTGTTTTTGTTGGTATGTAAGAATTGTTCTATTTATTTCTACTGTATTGGTTTGGTACAAACTATTTTGGAAATAATATACACCGCAGCCTATAGACGCATGCAACTCCAAAGGAGTAACATGGGCATTGCCGACCCTTGATATCTTTGAGGATTCGCCGTGTTGACAGCTGAAGGAACAAATTCCCTCGCTCTCAATACAACGCATCCTCGGGAGCTCTGGCGACCTTGCTCACCCAGGATACAACACTACTACAGACCAAGTACCTAGTAGTGTTATTATGGCTGTGGTTTTCTGCAAGACGGAGGTACTTCCCAAGTTGGGCTGCTCCAAATTCGAGCGGGATGACATTTCGCTGTGCCCTAGCTCAACAAAAACAAACATGGACGATATTCGAAAAAAGTTGGCTGGGGATACTTAATAGAATCGATAACAGAACACGTTCCAACAGTTTATAATTTTTGTCTGTTTATGTGAACGCGCATCTAGTGAAAACGGCGCGGCTGAAGGGAATTTAATACAAACTTTACTAATCTGTTGAGAAAATTGCCGGCCATGCAGGTTATAGGCTATACAAGTTATAAATATAAGGGTGCAAAAGGGTTAAAAAATGGGGTTGAACTTCGTATGGGAACTCCTTGAATCTAAGAGCTAAAACTTGAAAATTGGCAAGCATATACCTACTTGACTGGAAAGTAAAAACAACCCCATTCAAACTTTTAGCAAAATATAGATAAAACGTGAAAAAACACGTGATGAAAATAGTGCTAGGCGTCTAAAGACTTAGGTACGGCCGTAAACGTACTACCTACAAGCCTGTTTTAACTTAAATGGCGTTATAATTCGTTTTTCCTTATCTGTTACTGACATTTGTGTTCGTAAGAAAGGGACAAAGCACTTTAAGTTTTATAAATAAAGGGTTATATATTAACCAAAACTGTTAGACATTAGCCCACGCCCACTCGATCTAAAAGGTTTTATCCCCCCCCCTTTCAGATAAACGCACTTTTTCTAATTATAGGCAAAACAGCTTCCTATGTCGCGCAGCTCGTAACTTAAATAACTTGTTGAAGGATCTAGATATTGATGTTTTTATAATGATAAGGCGTAATCTAGTCAATCGGTGCTTCTAAATAACCTGTTGCAGGCAGTAGTATGCTATAGCGTCTGATCTGTAACTCCAATTAATCTGTGTCCGGTCCATGTTGTTCATCAAATTATTAAATATTAAGTTGTTTCACTTCGGTGTACATTTGTATTTGTGCATTTATAGGTGATTTGTACATCTAGAGATGTTCTCACTCGTTGCTTATATAGGATTTGTTTCTTCTCTTGCTTTTTATATTGTTATTTTGATACTTATATTCCATACTGTAACATTTTGTATCACATACTGTGCAAATGTTATCATATAGCGTGTACTGTGTAACATATTATTATATTCAGTTTCTATTTGCGAGTTCCTATAATTGGCTCTGTATTGCTATTTATAAAGTTTAGCGAATATTTCATAGCTGTTGGAATTCCTTGTATAAATAAATAAATAAATTAATTAATTAGAGACCTAATTACGAGTATATCGGAACTTTAGTCGCTGACGACGTCGCTGTTGATATTGAAAAACCAGGAAGATCTCTGCCTTCTTATGTTTGCTATTAAATCAGAGGTCATCTAAAGTTGTTTGATAGGTTAAGTTGAATGCTTATCTCGAATTACCATAGTTCACCAACGTCAAGGGATGTGCTGGGTATAAAATATGGACAAAACGGCATTCCGCGGAGAATTAAGTACCTATATATAGTTACCAAATTTGTTATGTAGAAAACTCACGTGACTTTCATAAGGGGCATAAGGAGCGCTCCCTGAAGGGATATTTTGGGCCTTTCATTCCTACGAAAACCTCAGCCTTCGCTTCGCTTCTTTCACGCTTGCCTCCCCGTTTACCTTCGGAATTTCGGCCCTCAAGTTTCGCTTGCAAGACACCGAAAGATAAAGAGTGTCCTTAAGGGTCATTGTTCGCATTGTGTAAGATTGCCCCAAATATTTATTTACTTTAGTAACAACAACCGCATAGAAAAAAATGTGGCCAGTAACAGATCATTTCTAAGTAGGGTTGCCACGTCACGTCAGGATTTGTCCGGACATGTCAGGATTTTTGACCCTTTGTCCGGGTTGCGGCCGGACTTGGCAAGTGTCAGGATTTCAAGGAATGAGCTCAAAAAAAAAGTTTACACAGTTTTAATGAATGAAAGGACCAAATCTCTGTTACAAGAAATGTCAGGATTTTTAGGGTGATGTCAGGATTTTTATCCGGACATTTAATTCTTCCACATGGCAACCCTATTTCTAAGTGGAAATAGCCTATTAGGCTATTTGCCTATTGTATAAATGCACTGCGGTGTGCGGTGCAACAGTTTTCTCGTTGTATGCAAGTACAGTAAGCAGCAAAAGTAGCTAAGCGGGTCAAGTGCTCAAAATTACCTACAGACGTCTTAATGTCAAGAGGATAAGCAACGTCAATATCATTTCGAGCGTTTTCTTTTGCGTAGCTACTTTTGCTGCTGAGTGTACATCAGTCTGTATACAAAATCACCTCCGCGCGGCGGCAGGGATTAAATAAATAAATAAATATTAGGGGACAATCTTACACAAATCGACGCTTGTACTATGGGTACTAGACGACGATAAACATAGTTATATAGATAAATACATAGAAAACATCCACGACTCAGGAACAAATATTCGTGCTCATCACACAAATAAATGCCCTTACCGGGATTCGAACCCAGGACCTCTTGCTTCGTAGGCAGGGTCACTACCAACTAGGCTAAAGCGGTCGTCGGCGGTTGTAACCGTTACGAAGTTAGCGGTTTTTTTATGTAAAGTTATTTATTCAAAACTAAACCAACCAAAATGTTAAATATCAACAGCGTAGGTTTCGTCAAAAATGAGGACAGAGCGGGATGCTCGCAACAACCTTCGTCTAATAAAAAAAATCGGTATTTATTTAGGTTATACCGGTTAGTTATATTTGTATAGGTTACGTTCAAACGAATTGATTCTGTTATTTCGTAACGCCTTCTACCTGTTGCGGAACATTTTGAGAATAAAATGTATTAGAAAAACTACAAATTAAAACGTTACATATCTCATATATTTACATTTTAATAAACTTAAATTTAAAGTCACTAAACTATAAAATGCAACAGAATACAGTGTCTTTTACAATACGTCCAGAGTGCAGAAAAAAGTTGAGGACTAAGGTAAGGGTTCCTAGAAATGAGGTAATGAGATAGTTCTATTAAGATAGGGTAATTGTCATTTTCACAAATCACACCTGAGAGCCTTTACGTTAGTATTCAACGTAAATGTGGGCAATAGTCGATTATACAACGGGTGCATGAGATAAGCCATTTTATCGAGACGAGCCGCAGGCTTTTGACTTCGATTTCGAGTGAATTAAACAAAAAATAAATATAATCATAGTGAGTTCATTAAACAAAAATAAAATTATAGACAATTAATCATATAGAAACTCGTGTTGTCACCCTCGTGCGCTGCACGGGATTTTACTTTATGGTCTTTATGCACCCCAGCATTAAAAAGTGCTTAATTCAGCCTTGGGGCTGTCCATATATTATGTCATTACAAGATAGGGGGGGGGGGGGGGGGGTGTCTGACCATAGGATGACGGTAGTCATTTTATCAGGCGGGGAGGGTCCATTCAAGGAATTAAACAGCTTGATGTTGATGGGATCGACAAGAAAACGATATATGGACAAGCCCCTACTTACACAACATACAAACGACTTTACAAGCATGACAAGTGAGCAGAGAGGAAAGTTGGCGTTTGTTTCCTAGGGATGAAGTGATATTGGTGTTCATAATAATAATTTGCGATTACGTGTAATTTATTTATATGAAAGTACATCTGCTGTACTATAGTGTGATGTTACATCAATTTACAGAGGTACCAAGTATAATACTTGTTGCAAAAATACCCGAAAATACGAATAATTTCAAAGCCAAAAATAGTGTCAACATTTGTAACAAAAAACATTCAATTATCAAACTTAACGACTAACACAGAAGGATCACATTGTGATTAATGGTTTTATAAGGTTTTCATTCTTATTTATTTATTATAATTGTGCTAAGATTTTAAGGTATTTTTGATTAATATTCACTGAAGATATCCACAATATTTTTAACGCCACAGCACACATGGCGGTGTCATATATTAACATGTTTATTTGAGTGTCTGTCTGCGGCATTGTCGCTCGCAACCAGTGTTTTTTTAAATAGGGAGTCTTGTATCAGGTGTTTTTCTCAGCTATGTTTGTTGTGTCTGGGGTTGTTTTTTTATTCTCAGTGGTTCTACCGAATATTCTGTATGACAAGTTTCTCCGTCTGGTACATATGTCCAATAGCCGCCTGAAATGAGAAAACGATATGTTAATATACATACATACATACATACATACATTCGCGCCTTTATTCCCAAAACGGGTAGTCAGAGCACATGAAACGTACCAGCGCCACTTTTAGTATAAATGTGGGTATAACAGATCGACAAAATGTTAATATGGTGACTCAAATTATATTATTAATCCAAAGGAAAGAACAATAACAATGTTTCCTCTGTGGGTGTGTAATGATTTGTGTAAAAAGCATTTCTATAGTTTAATTTTCCATAACAATGAATATCATCATTTTATCTTTACATGCAACTTAATCACTTATACGATTAAGATTAAGATTATTTGAGCTAAATTTGCTTACTGAAATTATGATAATACTTTTTAGGATATAAGCCTTTTATTCAGACAAAATTATAACATGCATAATCCTATCAATTAATAAGTTAATGGCAGTTTTATACTATGATAATTTTCTAATAAATAATTCATTTCTAGTTTACATTATCAATAACATTGGGATTAACAATTAATAATTATGCATTCAGTATTTAATAAATATAGGTATAGTAAATAAAAGTAGGTAATTAATGAATATAATATTTAGCATTGAAAATTATTTTGATGCATATTTATTTATATGTTCTGACTGCTTTCTTATTAAAACTAATTATTACTAATATATTCACTTTGTTTTTTTTCTTTTTGTACACATTATTACGGTTGTTTTTTTTTTTTTCACGTTACTTGTCTGTTTGCCTTTTGGCAAAGGCCTCCTCCAACATTTTCCATTTATCTCTATCCATTGCAAGTCTTGTCCAGGTTTTCCCAGCTACTAGGACGATTTCGTCCACCCATCTCTTGAACTGTCGTCCTCTCTTCCTCTTTTGGTCTCTAGGATACCATATTGTGGCAGTGCGACTCCATTTGTCTTTTCCTCTCATCATGTGTCCTGTCCACTTCCATTTTAGTTTTCTGATCTTTACTGTTATGTCTTCAATCCTTGTTTGTCTTCTGATATCGTCAAGTCGTTTTTTGTCTTTCCTTGTTACGCCTATCATGCTTCGCTCCATAGAGTGCTGACAAACCTTTAGCTTACTCATTTGTTTTTTGGTGAGTGCCCATGTTTGGCATCCGTAGGTTAGCACTGGAAGGATGCAAGTATCGAAGAGCTTGCGTTTAGGCGCCATGGACAGGCTCTTGTTCTTCATCACTTCCTTAAGGCCCCAATACCGTTTCCAGGCGTTCGCAATTCTTCTGTCTACTTCCTTGTCCATTATGTCCCTAGCAGATATGATTTGGCCCAAGTACACATACTCATCCACATACTCAATTATGCCTTGGTCAACTTTGATGGGAACCCTTTGTCTGTTGGTCATAACCTTTGTTTTTTCCGTGTTCATTTGTAGTCCCATCTTCTTACTTTCATCTGATATCTGCTGTAACATTCCTTGTAGTTGGTCTGGTTTGTTGCTAAGTATTACGAGGTCATCAGCAAATCTTAGGTGTGAGAGGCGAGCACCGTCCAACACAATACCACAGTTCTCAAAGCACATGTTCCTAAAAATTTGTTCCAATACTGCCGAAAAAAGTTTCGGCGATAGTGGATCTCCTTGGCGAACTCCTCTCATTATTTTTATTTCATTGCCTTTGGATTCCAATTGTATGCGTGCTTTGCTGTTAGTGTAGATGTTCTTAATGATTCTAATGAAGTTATGTTCGACACCCTGTTCCTTTAGTGCCTCCCATATAGAGTTATGATTTAGCGAATCGAAGGCTTTACTGTAGTCGACAAATGAGCAGTACAGGGGCATGTAATACTCCTTATACTTCTCAATTATTTGCTTAAGTGTTTGAATGTGATCTAATACTGAATAGTCACTTCTGAAGCCCGCCTGTTCCTTGGGTTGGTTTTCGTCTAGCACTGTTGTGATCCTGTGGAGTATGATTTTTGAAAATGTTTTGTAGATGTTGGACATCAAGCTTATTGGCCTATAGTTGCTAATATTATTTTTGTCGCCCTTTTTGAATAATAATATGATATTTGAAATCGTCCATTGTGTTAGTATTACTTCCGTACTAAAAATGTTGTTAAAGATGTTAGCAAGGATAGGTGAAATGATGTCTTTTGTGCTTAGCAATATTTCATTTGAAATCTCGTCTGGTCCAGGTGCTTTATCCTTCTTCTGGGTGTCTATTGCTCTTTCTACCTCTCTTATGGTTATGGGCGGTACAGGAGTATTGTCTGGCAGCTCTACACAAATGGTTTCGCCTGAGTCTCTTCTGGTGTACAAGTCCTTGTAGAAGTCGGTTGCTACTTGCATTATGTCAAGTCTCTTTGTTTGTTCTTTGTTTTCCTTGTTTTGGAGATTTGGCATCCATTCCTTACTGTGTGTTAGTATCTTTCGCGCTTTTTTAATTGCTCCTGATCGTACCACGTGTTCTTCAATTGTCTTGAGTCTGTGTTGTGTTTTGTCATTTCTAATGTTTTCTTTGATCTGTTTGCTGAGTTCGGTTATTTTCTTCCTTTGAGTTTTCGTTGGTTTTGTACTTATAAGTTGTATCCGTTCTTGTAGCAAGGTTTTAGTTTTATTTGATATATGTCTGTTTCTGGTGTTCTTGCTCTGAGAGCTCTTAGTTACTGCCATCTTTAGCTTGTTCTCGAAATAGTCATATTGTTCTTGGACGCCTACATTTTGAGTATCTTTTGTGAAAGATTGCAGGTTTTGCTCCAAAGTTGTTCTTATTTGCCTTAGAGATTCTTCATCTTCTATCTTGAGTGGGAGCTCTGTTGTGGTCTTGGCTTCTTTGCTGGTTTAGTTCTCAGATCCGCCCTAACCATTCGATGGTTTGTGTTGAAATTGAATTTATTTAGCACATTTATATCTTGGAAGGTTTTTGGTCTATTTGTGAGAATGAAATCGATTTCATTTTTGTACCTCCCGTCTGGCGATATCCATGTCCACTTCCTTTTTGTATTTTTTTTGTAAATAAATGCTGTTTAATACAGTTAAATTGTGTGTGAATGCTAAATTGATAAGCCTTTCACCGTTTTTACTTCGCTTTCCAGTGCTGTATGCATCTAGAATAGCTTCTGTTGATTAGTTCCGACTTGGGCATTGAAGTCACCCATTACTACTAGGTTTCTGTGGGCATGTTGCTCGATAGTTCGATTTAAATCAGCATAAACATTTTCCGCATCATCAATATCTGCATTTTCGGTGGGAGCATACACCTGGATGATGGTCCAATTATTTTTGTAGTCAGGTATTTTCAAGTTCAGTACAGCTATCCGTTCAGATATTCCAATTATTTCTTCTATTTGGTTTTCAACACCATGTCATCCCTGGGTTTCGCCTTTGAAGTAAAATAAGAAGTCGTCCCATTCCTCTAACTTATCGCCTTTTCTTCTCACCTCAGAGAGACCTAGGATGTCCCACTTTATGTCCTTGAGCGCTGTTTCTAATTCATGTAAGTTCTCCTCTGACCTCAGAGTCAGCACATTTAGTGTGGCTATATTTAGTATTTGTTTATTAGTTTTTCTTTCTTACAAGTTTTGGTAGTACTACTGTCTTTACACACCTCTGTTGGAGCCGATACTACGATAACCGTTTATTATATCATATATGTTTCGAATGTATGTTACATGAAATTATGCAATTTTTTTTATGACGAATGAACACCTCCCTTCCTCTCTTACCGGTCATTACCCTGTTTCACGAAGCTCTTTAGAATTTTGGAAGTTTAGACTGGCAGCACTGGTTAAGTGGACAGTTGTTCTTTGTTAAGTGCCTCGGTGTTGACATTCGTAACTTTGAGCAACGGGTCACAGGATAGAACAACAACAAGAAAAAGTTGATCAACCCCAGCGTAGATCAGGGATATCGCAGATGCGATTTATGTCTATATTTGCGGGTGCGGATATTTCGAGACTCACATTCGCGGATGCGGACTTTGGGGCAAACGCTCAAAAGCAACGTCCATATGGTCACGCACGTTAAACAAGCCGTCGGATGACAGAAACAAAATTAAGATTCTTATTTTAGTATAGTCATGCAGCTGTCAAGCATATGTAAAGTACCAATATCGGAACATATGTATGGAATATTTATCATTAGCTTTTCGGTGAAGGAAAACATCGTGAGGAAACCAGTCTAGTTTTCCGTCTGGGTTTGAAGGTCAGATAGCAGCAGCTTTCGTAAATAGCAAAGCAGACTCTGGGCTCCATTAGGGAACAACCGGGAATATTGCTAGGAGGATGATGATTTTATACTATGACATGCACGCAACATGCCCCTTGGCCTTGTCGCAACTTGTATTACATCCGCATCCGCAAAAACCTGTTGATTTTTGCGGATGTTGAAATTGATGCGGAACTGGTATAATTCTAGCTACTCACTTGACGTCTGATGACCATAATGTTCTCTGTAGCCTGTTGATACTCTTTCTGTATCTGTTTTGGGTCTGATAATGTCTTGTTTGCTCTAAACCCATCCCTCACTCTGCGTAGTGCATATTCCCTGAAAAAAAAAATATGATTCAATTAATTCACAATATGATTTGAAAAGTGGCTAAGGTTGTTTCTTGATCTGAGATGTCAGTAAGTTTAGTATTTATACAAAACCAAGGGCTTTTAATAAATTGTACAATTTACAGTGAAGTCTCTCGAAAGAAAATATTAAAATAAATGGTAAATAACCACTAACTGTGCAAACGGTTTTGCGGGACCCTGTACTTGTTTACGTTGTATTATTGTGTCTTTCTTAATAAATAAAATAAATAAATAAGAATAATAACAGGTTTATATAAGTACTTGCCACACATGGTATTTTTTAAACTTTGGAATACATACACTGTAAACAGCTTCACAGAGAATTCGCGGAGACTGATAAAATTACTGTTTTTGATTGTTCTAATGCTAACGACGTAGTCCTAAATCAGTTGTTACATTTAATAATATCCTTCCTAAACTACAATGCCATTAAGTTATTTATAAATATTTCCTAATCTAAAATTATTAATTATTTCCTAATATTGTATTCTAGTTTTAGTATTAGATTCAATTACACAAACATAACAAAGTTAAAATTAGGAAATATATCGAGGAATATAGGTTATGTAATTTAGGAGTTAATTGTGAAATAGAAGAAATACCTGAAATTATAGTTGGTGAACTTCTGTGACTCTCTCAACAGATTCTTGTAGATAGATAGGACCTTCATCTTAGTAATGCCAGTAGCCATTCTCTGTCCGCACAAGAATTTAACAATATTTTCAGTTTTCACAGATCAAGTGAATCGAAAAATGAAAATGTAAATAAAGCAGGATGCGTTTCGTTTCACTAGATATGAAACTGCTCGACTTTGGTTAGCGATAGTGCATTTTGAATATTTTTGCACTCCAAATGTGTTAAAATAATATAAATACTTAATATTATTTTCATTGTTTAGACGCTATAAATGTTATTTTTTAGTAACTGCTTCATAAAAGTATCGTGAGTCGGAGCGACATATTTATGCTACCAGTGTAAAGGCTACATATTAACTCTCGGGACGGGAAACTACAATAATATTTGTCAGTTTGAATACTTTTTACAACAACTCATTACAATTTAACTTTTTATAAGGATTACAAATAAATAATATAAGACTTTATACAGTTATTTCTACTTAAGCAGTAATTGGTGGAGTTTTCTAGATTAATGAAGAACGGAAAATGGTAGACACAAAACTATTACAGCAACACTGCGAGTACCCATCATCATGCGACTTCGACTTGAAGCGAAAGCGATCTGTCAAAAAAACGTCAAGTTTATCGAACGACGGTCCACTTTGCAGTCAGTTTAAATTAATTATAAGCTTAAAACTAACATTAAAGTGATGAAGTAACACCGTTTGAAACAAATCCGGAACAAATTTAACATCAGCACCTTTAAAAACTGTGAGTATCACGTACATTTTATTTATTATTACTGCAACTAATTTTAAGACATTTTTACGAGTTGAAAAATCCCCTGAAGTGTTTTGTGGTACATTTTAATGTGTTCTTGATGTGTCTTGTGATGACAATGGAGGTGGAATTTTACCGTCAGCTCGTCGTTAAGACGCGTTAATGGGTTGGTCTATTGTGTAATGTTAACATACCGGATTTCATAAGTGTTTACTTGGCTAGAGTATTAATAACTTTGACCTGCTTGTGATGTTGGTAAATTATCGTCACGGTCTGTTTGAAGAAGTAGTGTGAAAATTACAATTGAATTGTTTGATTTGTTGATAAACAAAGTAGGCACATAACATAAGCGCAAAACATTCAGCTAGTTTGTTTTAAAGAAAGTTACAATTATAAATATCAAAATGCTAGTTACGCCCTCGTTTTGCAAAAAAACGCAGTCAAACCCATGGGATAGTAAATAGCCTATGTCCGTTAAAGAATTTTCGAATTTTTTAAATTGGATAAGTGGTTCCGGAGATTGCTCTACATACAAACTTGTAAAGCTACTTTCGCACAGACTCTTCCTCTTAATATTAGTATAAATTTAAAAAATTGTGTCGGCAATTAGCATGGACTTAAAATCTACATCATTATTATTATTATTTTACATGCTCCTGGCCAGAGACCGTAAAACCCCTTCACTTCTACCCGTCTTTTAATAGGGTAACCCAATAGGCAAGGCTAAGGGTAAGTCAATAGAATAGTTACCCAAATAATATGGTTACACTGTCATTGTGTTAGCCTATTGTTATTGAAACTGTTCTAAACATGGTTAACCATATTCAACATGGTTTCCTAGTTGAATAAGGTGTAGAAGACCTGAATACTTAACTGCTTACCCTTTAAATAGTGTTAACCGTTTCTGCTTGCTTGTGATGCAATAAAAAGCTGAACACATTAAGGGTCCTTATGCCTACAGACGAGTGTAAGTTGCAAAATGCTTGCTTTTTCATTCAAGATTACGACATAACTATTATATTTACAAGATACTTAAATGATCATTTCTTAACCTTTTAATCACTTCTTAAATAATAATTTCCTAAATCCAGGCCACCTTCTGTCTCCATCATCAGATCAACTCGATGGTACCATAAAATTAAATTGTCATCCAAACTATACTTAAACCCAAAATTTCAGCTCAATCGGTTGAAGATATCTGCTTCAAAATTGAGTTGCAAAAATAGTAACATACATTGTAAGTTAATTAAAAGCTTCTTTTTAAAATTATATGTCGATAAAAATAATGCATGTCTTTGAAGGCGATTGGCGGCTAACTCTGAAACCCCTTTTTACTACCAAAAAATGATAAGCCCGGCTTGTGGCCGGTACGAAGTGTGAATGGAACAGCGCCCATACAAATAATGGTGGAATATTATGGAAGCTGCCTCCTTCTGGCATAGTAGAAAGAGTGCAAAGTACGTTATCTTCTACAAACGCACAGCGCGCGGCTTGTATGTGTGCGCCATAGTATCTATGCTTCGCCGTACGCACACTCAAACAAAATCTCGACCCGTTTCTCAGTGCGCCAGTCGAGATTTTGTTGGAGTGTGCGTGCGGCGACGCATCCAGATACTATGGCGCACACATACAAGCCGCGTGCGGTACGTTTGTATGAAGATAACCTACTTTCCACTCTTTCTACTATGCTTCTGGATCTAAGCGTAATTGCGTTCAAACTTGGGAAGAGAACGCGACGCGTATGCCACGACGCGCTCAACGCCGTCGGGCTGCCGCTGCGCGAGCACAGCCCCGAGGCCCCGGGGCCCGGCTTCAGCCGTCACCGCCGTCGGCAGCTCGGGGTCGTGGTGCGCCAGCACCCGCTCCGACGCCATCTCGCTCTTGATTATGTTAAACGCTTTCTGCTGCGCTTCGCCCAATTTTCACCTTTTTTTTAGAAGCACGTGTAAGGGTTCGAGTACACTCGACGTATTTGGAGCAATCTATAATAATCTATCATCCCTAGAAAAGATTTCAGTTCGCTCACATTCTACATCTTCGGGCTGTTACAATTAAGTATAGCTTCAATTTTTTTATTAGATTTATGTAACCCGTTTTTATCTGGAACCCTAAATATTCGACCGAATCTTTAAACATTTCACATTTATCCTGCTACAAACGCAGCCCCGCCTCTTGCAACCTACTCAACACTTGTTCTAATGCGATTCTCGATCAGGGCCGGTGACTAATATGTCATCCAGGAATATGGAGGTTCCTTCTATTCCTGTCAACAACTGTGCCAACTGTTCCATGGTGCGTTGGAAAATAAAAGGAGCATTTGATAACCCAAAAACGAGCCTATTGTAGCCAAATAATCGTTTATGAGTATTTATGCATGTGAGTTGTTTTGACTGGTCGAGCGAGGACCAATTGAGAATACGCACGTGACAAATCCAACTTTGAGAATAATAAACGGTTCTATGTCTTTATTTTTTTGACATATAGGTCTGCAATTAAAGAAGAAGTCAACATATTCATACCTAAACCGCTAACTCATACTCATCAAATTACAAGTCAGGTCAGTTACAAGTAACGAGTCATATTTCACAAATAATCCACACTTTTTTTAAATCAATATTTATTTATTATTATCTTTTAAGACCGGGCCACCAAACGTTCGCTCTCGTTTACTCCGATACAAATAGACAGTGTGCGCCGTATCCCGAATGCTCAAGGGCGTTTTGGTGTTGACAGCGTCCTAACCTGTTTTGATGAATATGTACCTACAATCAGACTTCCTAATAATTTAGTACTTAATATTATTTATAGTCAACTTCGCTTAGTAAGAATGACATCACTTTCAAGATAACCTCAAAACGTATTATATACTCGACTTACCTTTCGAATTTGATCTCTACCCGGTAGCTTTTAGAGCGGTTTTTGTTTAATTTGTCTAACACATACCCAATATCTGTCTGGATTTTGACCTCTATGCCGTAGCAGTAAAAGTTGTTTTTCGCTTAATATTACGTTGATCTTGTAAGCCAACACGTGTCTTTTAGATCTTGGCTTTTTAAAGGTCAATGACACAATAATTTGTACCATATTCTCAATATAACACACCTTGGACTTGAATATCATTACGTAATAAAAAAACATAAATAATGTAGGTACAATTGAGATTATTTGAGTTGACCAAATTGCATCGATTCCATTTAAAAAGCTACTTACCGTCCAAGGCATAGGGTTCCATTCCAATGACAGTTTAATCAAAAGTCGGACGATTGAGTGATCTTAAAGGGCGAGCGAGTTTTATTACATTGCAGGTATTGACCGAATTCGTCGCATTTCGCTAGCCCGCCGCCACGCAATACGATTTGACGAAAGTCAAATCAGCTGCTTTTTATGAAACAAGCCAAAAAAAATTTTAGGGCTCTATAAAAACGTCCCTCGTACATTTTACGTCATAATTTTTTACTTATTTGGATAATGTTCAAAACACTCATTATTTTCTAATTCAGAATGGCATTATACGCATACCCGACTGATGACTATTGTCGAAATAATAGGGCTCAATAAAAAAAAAACTATTGTTTGGTAACGCAGTGGACATTATTTTGGAGAAGTCATGGGGATTGGTAACGCAGTCGTAATTTGTGTACCAAATGAGACGTTTCTGTAATACATCACTTAGTATGGTGGGGAAATTCATAATAAACATTAAGATGAGACCCGGTTGAGAACGAACGTAACACTACTAGGAAAATATTTCGAGACATCTACAATTTTGCAAAAGTGGTTATAAATTTTCATCTCTGTTTTAGGCATTAAAAAGAATTTTGGCCCAATTTACGTTAAAAAACGCTCCGTTAATATTGAATTTGTAGGTATTACTTGCTTGTGACGTCGCAATGGAACAACGTCCTTATTGATCGTTTTTATGAATTTAAATACAATAGCAAAAAAAAATGAATGATTGATACTTTCACGGTATTTTCGTAATATTTTTCTGTTGCTAATGAAACAACAATTTATTTTCACTGTACCCTAATGTAATAAAAATCGCATAAGAGTTGTTGCACTATGTAAATGTCCCATAACCGAATATAAAAATACCGTTAAAACTATCCGTTTTATTGCTGTAAAAAACACGTTTGTTTTCCGCGCACGTAAAAATGATACATTTTCGAAATTGGACTAGCCCCACTGTAAAACGACGACAATATATTTTATTAATATAAATATTGAAAACACAAAAAATATAAAATTTTAAATTGAAGTAAATTCTTAACAATTTACAAAATGTTCAAACATCAAACAATTACAAACTATTTTCATTATGACTACTATAAGCCAGTCAGTCGTCACACCCGTTCGTTATCGCTCCCGGTGCAAAAGTGCCCAAAACGCTCACCGCATTACCCCGCTGGATGGCTATGGACAGCCTCTGCACCAGAAACGATTCGGAACGGGGGTCCTCTCCCTTTTGCCTAAGTCGACGGCCTATGTCACGCACAAATTGTTTAGCTAACACATATATTACCCAAGACTGAAAAACATAATTATATCAATAATATCATCATTAATATTAAGGAGCTGGACTCTTGCCGGTTGAGTGACCGCCACTGATTTTTGTCTTCTACTCTGCCAGCAGCGAACGAAAAAACATAGAAGGCGACCACCTTACTTTCTACTCAAACACGTCCCTAAAACCCGGTATGCGCATGTTCGAACTAAACGGCTGCCTGGCATCGTTTTGACACCCCGCCCTGACCCCGCATAATGGCAATGGCACCCATTCTGTGGGGCCATTTTGCGGCGCTACTCAGACTCCTATTGATTTTCGTTCGCTGTCGACGTCTTCGTACGACTCGACAGCAACTTTCTCTTTTATTTGGCTGGCGTAAGTATTCCTTCTCTCTGCCTCTCTCTCCTTCTATCTTGCCCTCCAAGATATATTCATGGGCATCACACGAATATTTGCCCTTACCGGGATCCGAACCCAGGACCGTCAAGTTCGTAGGCAGGGTCAGTAGGGTAACCGGTCGTCATTTATTAATTTTATGTTCAATAAATAAAAGTTTCTGTCAAAAATTTCATTTTTGGAACAAGCTTTTATTACCGACTATAGCTACTTTTCTGTATACCGTCATCAACTACTCATTGAGATTCTAACGAGCCCAAACTCAATGGGGCTACGTCGGTTAAGTACTGAATTCCCATGGCCACCTTCTGTCTCCATCATCAGATTAGCTCGATGGTACCATAATATTGAATTGTCATCCAAACTATAGTTATACCCAAAATTTCAGCTCAATCGGTCACCGGGAAGTGGATCAAATTTAACTTGCAAGATTTGATTACAGACAGACAGACAGACAACGGTAAAATCATTATTCAGACTCATATAATCCATATTACACGTAGTAAACAAAACAGGGTACTATTATTAAATTAAATTAAATTCCTATCAACACTGTAACGAGCAGGGCAAAACTCTCCCGGCGTTTACCCTCCCCGTCACAATGTCAACCCAGTGCCTTAGCATAGGGCAGTCCATCAGGATGCTGTTCTCACTTCCTCTCGTTGCAGCAGCGAGGTGACATTCTTGCGTATGACGGCATGGAACTGGCGCATCAATGACAGTGACGCGATTTTTTCGAACGGTTTGTCGAGTAGCGAGGCGAATCGCGAGCCAGAATGTGCGGGCATGGGGTTATTATCAAAACCAGCGGCTCTGTTAGCTGTAGTATACGCGACCTCACCGCTATTTTTTTTTATCAGTGACTCGACATTAAACTTCTGTATAATTAACGAACCTGTTCACATAGTTTCACGACAGTCGGTTGAAATGCGAATATACACTGGACGCCGGACAGACAAACGAGCTCAAGCTGAAGCATAGAACTTCGTTCGCTTCGCTCGCTCTTTCGATAAGGGTAATTATCGGGATATCAACGATAATTATAAATAAATAAATAAATATAAGGGCCACAACACAACACAAATCGACCTAGTCCCATAGTAAGCTCAGTAAGGCTTGTGTTATCTTTTCGAATCCTTTCGTATACGCAATAGGGGATATGGCGGACATCTGGGTCGGAAACGAGACAACAACAACGCTCTGTACCAATGATTGTTTAGCCACGTACCACAAACGCATCGAAATGAAAAGGCCATGTTTAATAAACAATTTATCCGAATAGAGTCACTATTTTCAAAGTAGCAAAGTTCAGATTAAAACGTCATTTTTTTTTAAATTAGTAGTTGCAGTACTTGCAGCATATTAAGTAGTACAAAGTACCTGGTAAAGGTCGCGGGAGTCCGCTCGATGCGGGTGGCGCAGGATCGGTCAATGTGGCACTCTTTGGGGGAGACGTAGTACAATGTAAGCAATGGAGTGTAGACACTAAATAAAATAATCAATAATTTCCTTGAAAAAGGATTAAGATTGTAGTCAAATTGAGGAAAAAGCAACGCAAGAAGTTAAGTAAAAAATCAGAAAGTTTTAAGGGTGGGTATGTTCAGCCCCTTTTCCGCAAAACGCACCTTCATGTGAAACGATTGTCGTTTACTATGACGCTTGAGGATTGTGACGTCACGATCTGCTAGCGTTTTCTCTCTAACAAGCGTCATTAAAACGGTTGTAGCTTCTTAATTTTTGAATGGGATTTTCATTAGGCATATTTTTTGCAGTAATAATAATTTTGGTGTCTACACCTCTATTTAAGCGGTTACACTTAACAATGAAAGAATGGTTTTGTCTTCTCGCAGCGCGCTGCATGCGAAAGAAAGGGATGGCCACTTTTAGGCTTATTCGGCCTACCTAAACCGGGGATATGTTAACAGATAACCTTGTGTACGTGGTAGGTACACTATTATTTATTCTGTGATCACGATTTAAAAAATGGGTCACTGAAAAACGAACAGGGGACCGATTTTTGACTTTCGAGCGCTCGACTCTTTCACTCGAAAACTAACAAAAACGATGAAATGCTATTTTGAAATGACGATATAAAATTAAAAAAGAGCGGCATTGACCACTCGTATTCAATTCTATCGGTAGAAAGTAAGTGCCTGTAATTTTGACACTACAATAGCATTTACTTTTATTTAATTTTCGAGCGCTCGAAAGTCAAAAATCGACCCCCAGTTCTCAAACGACACACATCCTACTAATATTATAAATGCGAAAGTTTAGATGGTTGGATGTTTGTTACTCAATCACGCTTAAACGGCTGAACCGATTTGAATGAAATTTTGCACGAAGATAGTTTATAGCCTGGATTCAAATATAGGATAGTTTTTATCCCGAGTCCACGCAGACAAAGTCGCGGGCGGAAGCTAGTAAAACATATGTGGTGAGCTCATTTAATTAAAGGCAATAAATAATCCATTTCATTAGTAGTACCTGAAGACTTTAATGATTCGAACAAAATAAAATGGCTCAGTTCATCAGTTGCTCCGATGTCCAGTTCGTCCGGTGAGTAACAGACCGGGTACTGAGAAACGAAAACGAAGTTTATTGATTTAAACTTTCACGATTCTCTCACATTATTTTAGAATAGAATAGAATAGAATCGTTTATTGCATATCACATTACAAATATTGGGTAGAATTAACACATAAGTAGGTATACATGTGACGCCCTGCAAAGGCACAGCAATATCAGAGCAGAGCATTATTTATACTAAACGGGACTTAATTGCGTATAATTAAATTATTTATTTACCTCACTGAGGTCTCCCGAACTCCCGAGTGCCTATGCCAAATCTTGGGATTAGGTGTCAAAGCGGACCCCGGGCTCCTTTAGGGGCACAACCGGGAACAACGCTAGGAGGATGATGATGACTGAGGTCTCCCGACGTTTCGGAATCCGAAACGTCGGGAGACCTCAGTTCGGATGTGTTGCTACATCCATGGTCACGGCACACACAGATTTAGATTTAGATTTATTTATTTCGAGATAAAAATTACAATATGGATTCGCATACAATGTCAAAATTATAAGAATCCTTATCACGATCGTCAATAATTAATAATAAGAAATAAAAATTAAATAATATTCAAAACGTCAATACAGAAAGTGGAAATAGTATCTACGATTACGGATTGTCATTTAACAACTAGTGAGGTAAATAAATAATTTAATTATACGCGATCAAGTCCCGTTTAGTATAAATAATGTGAAAACGAAGTTTATTCGTGTAGGTATCTCCGTTTCTGTCGCTCGAACAAGCATCTTACTTAGTTTTTTTTGTATTTAAGCCAAATGTGTTGTTCAGATGTGTTATCCGTTGGTGGTCCTTAAATAAATAAATAAATAAATAACCATGCTAGTGCGACAGAGAGAGCACACGAACGAATTTAGTTTTCGTTTCGCGGCATACCTAATGACGGGTTTTCGTTCGCAGTTTCTTCTACTAGTGTTAGTGAACATTTGAGTAGGTTATATGACCGAAGCCGCGCGGACAGCTATGTATGTAATGATTTCAATTGTATCATTTGGCTTCCTTGGAATGGACTTTTTTTGAAATTCATTTCTGTCTATTTTCAATGCACACGGGTAAGCCTTGTGTCCAAAATTCCGAATTTCAAATCGTTTTAGGTTTAGTTGTTCCCGAGAGGTACTTAAGAGTCCGCAGTAAGCTCGGCCGAATTTCACCTTCCCGTACAAATGTAGTTACGCTCTCATTTTAAAACTACGTGTTGGATTGTGACGAAACTTTGCATATACAATGACATGCATGAGGTATATCTATGTCTGTAATTAGTTTATATGGTTGAAGTTTATAAAACAAACGAAATACAGCAAAAACAAGTTTTGTATGAAAAACTTAAATTCTCTGTATTTTTTTTACTATGGTATCTGAAGCTACATAAACTAATTACAGACATAGATATACCTCATGTCATTGTACATGCAAAGTTTCGTTACAATCCAACACCTGGTTTTAAAATGGGAGCGTAACTACGTTTGTATGGAGAATCGAGCTTACTGCGGACTCTTAAGTATAGCACTGTGACAGACAGACAGAGTACCTTCATCTTTAATCCCCGCAGCTAAGGCGGGGTGATATTTGGTTAATACGTTTCTCTTCGGTGGCATTGTAACTAGCTCCTAAAAGTGTAAATACAAGTCTTTGAGTACGGTTTTTTAACCGAAAGTACGTTGTGACGGAAACATTTTTTTTTTGGACTTTTTGTGGTACGGAACTCTACAACGTGCCTTTCTGTAAACGATTTTCGTCCCAAGCTGAAGCATAGAAATCTGCTCGCTTCGCTCGCTCGTTCGATTACTATGCATTGACGGCCGCTGCCCTTGTTGGTAGTCTGCCGGCCTGCGACGTTCCCGGTTTCGAATCCCGGTAAGGGCTTAGATACTTTCTATACTGGCTACGCGTGCGGAAAGTGCTCCGAAAAACAGTATGTGTCATTCGGTAATAATATTATTTCCGTCTTGGGCGTAAACACTAGAATCCCGTTACGCTCAGGATTCTACTTTATAATCTCTCGCTACGCTCAGGATTCAATATACCGCCCTCGCCTTCAATATATAATTTTGCTCCCTTGAGACACAATCTACAATTAGCGGTGCCAAGTGGAACCTATTGACTGTAGTTACGCCATGTCCGTTAAGTTATTATACTTGCTAATTACTGTTATTGATTAATACAGGATTGCGATCAGCGGAAACGCTTAATGGAGTCTTCCTGAAGGTTAAGTATCTTTTATCTGTAATGTGTGTAGCTTTTCTATGTATGTTAGTTGGAATAGTAAGATGAACCAATTTTAGGTGTTATTAAAATCTAAACTATAAAATACATTCATACATACATATACTTAATCACGCCTATTTCCCGGAGCCTTACAAGAACTAAAACCTACAACTAATTCTAATTTTTATGAGCATTAAATTGGCTTTAACTTATATTTTTAACCAACTTAAAAATAAGGAGGAGGCTCTCAATTCGGTTGTTTTTTTTTTCATGTTTGTTACCCCAGAACTCCGTCATTGATGAGCCGATTCGTATTTTTTTTTCTTTGTAAGTATATGCTTCCAGGGCCCGATTTAATAAACATTACAAGTCGACAATTTTGTAAATAAGTGACATATTTGTTAAATTTATCTACAAGTGCTGTTTAATAAATCGTACAAATATGTAAGAACCTTACAAGAAAATAACGTACAATTATTAACATTGTAAACATTGTTTAATAAACGTTTACATATGTAAAATACGCCTGTCGCCTGCAATGACAATATTGTACTTACAAATTTGTAATTGTGAGCTACAATTTACATAAAATGTAAGTTTTTTCTACAAGTTCTTAAGAGATGAGGGTAGTCCTTATTTGTTACTCATTAAAATTATTGAATTGGTTTATGTATTGACATAATGGATAACAACAAAAAAATTACTAATTTATCTCAAATATACGAGAATAAAGATACATTATTCGGACGGTTTAGTGAGAGCTTAACCCATGAAATGAAAATCAAAAAGTGGAAAGATATTGCTAAACTACTACAATCATTAAGTATTTATAACAAAGACTGGAAGTACCTACGCGACACAACGTGGCAAAACTTTAGGAAAAGGACCATCGTAAGTTATTTTAAGTATACTTAAAAGTCA
This sequence comes from Epinotia bilunana, assembly GCA_947049275.1. Classification (NCBI taxonomy): domain Eukaryota; kingdom Metazoa; phylum Arthropoda; class Insecta; order Lepidoptera; family Tortricidae; genus Epinotia; species Epinotia bilunana. The sequence continues at coordinate 1,192,086 of OX346278.1, forward strand.
AATATGTTCACAGTCATAAACCGCAAGTGATAACATTTCATATTTTAAGTGCTATTTTTTATTTTATCGCTTGAAAAAACACACTGATAAGCGGTACCCGTATTTATTGTTATTTGCGTAATTTTGAAATGTTGACTGGTGTTGATTGTTAAACGGTTTAAGGTTTTAGCAAAAGTGAAAATTCTATAGCGTAAATATTAGTAATTAAATATTCGGTATTGTACACCACAGGAGAAAACAATACAATATGAAATCAACATTAAAACTAGGTAACAACAGGCGGTCTTATCACTTACAAGCGATCTCTACCAGTCAACCTTTGAGTAGTGGAAAAGTATGAACTAATATTATGATATATATATATTTTTAATACAATTTAATAACTTTGCACTCTGTGTTTTCTAACAACAATTTTATTGTTATAATTAAAGTACTTTCTTTATCACTATCATATTCGTTATCACTATCCTCACGGTTACTGTCGCTACTCGTTGTTAGAACCATGTTTGACCGTAAAACACACTTCAAATTAAGTTTTGACACAGTATTAAACACCTGTCGGAATTATATTACAATTTACAAAATATGTAAACTTGTCACTACAATTATGTGTTTCATAAAGTACATTTTCATACAAAATTGTTAAAAATCACTTGTAAGGTGAAAATGTTTATTAAACAGAATTATGTAAAATTGTAGCTACAATTATACAATTTTGTAGATTTTCCGCCATGACAAATTTGTACCTTATAATTTTTATTAAACAGAAACTTGTAGAATTGTAACCTGTAAGGTACAATTTACAATTTACAATTTGTAATGTTTATTAAATCGGGCCCAGGTGGGTCCCATTTTTTTTTCAAAAATCCAGTTTGATCATGGGATCCATGAGGCATTGAGGGAACTCCTCAATTATATTAGGCACGCGTGTAGTGATTTTGGTATTTTCTATCATAATATAATTCGTTTATTTACACCCGGAAATCATAAATTTGATGGAGTAGAATTTATGATGAAGACCACAGATGACTTATGGAATTCCTCATTTATGTACTTAAAAGTACCTACGTCACAGATTCTGATAAGATTCCGTTAAAATAGCAACTAATGAAGTGCCAAAGGTGATCCTTGTGGAATCGACGGAAGTCCTCAAATATTATTGGCCCACATACAGCGATTGGGCTTTTTTCTCTAATTATCAACGCCTTTGCTCTCGGAAATCAGTTCATGTGGTAAATTGGAAAAGAAATGTGGAAATGTTCTCGTGGCTTGGCGGAATACTAAATAGAAAGTCGGTTAAAACTTTGTTTTTAAAGTAAATTATTATTACATATTTCACATATTTAGAAAAATTCTATCGCCAAAAAAAACTAATCAATGCTCTCTAAAAGTTTTAATATATTTTTTTAAATTGACAAATTTAATTTTTGGACGTAATTTGTGCCGCCAGGTGTTCGGTCCACGTGATTTGCTGTTTGGCATTTAAAAGAGTCAAACTGTTCCGTTTACGGTTAACGTGATTTGCCGTGTAGCACTCAAAAGATTATCCAACCTTTAAAATAATTTGAACAAGGAGCACGGCGAGGGGTCTATTTCTAGACTGGTCTAGATGTAAATTTAATTGAATATCCGATGTTTCCATAATTTGCGCTCTATTGGATATTTCCTTACAACGACGTTGGAGGTCAGAGACTTACTAATAGTATAAACTATGTACTACACTTTACGACCTAGTTAAATCGATCATTGAAACATTGAATAGTAGATTGCTATGATATGCTATATTGATTCCTGAGTGAAGGGAAAGATTCTACAATATAATCCTGAGCGTAACGAGGGATTCAAGTGTTTACGCCCAAGACGGAAATAATCATGCCACCGAGTGATGAGAAATACTATGAAACTTCTATGAGAAATAGCTAAATCCCTCATATTAGGGCACCAAAGACTATTCTGAATAGAACGAGTGAAAATTATATTGTATTACATTGTTATAATCCACGATACAGTAGGTTTTGTTTGTCATTACATGATTCATATGACAATGGTTCACAAAGACTTGGAAACAAATAGATCATTTTATGCTGATTCGAACCCAGGACCTTCAGCTTCATAGGCAGCGTCACTACCTAACCTACTAGGCTAAAGCGATCGTCAAAATAATATAACGCTACACCGATTATTTGATGCCAAACCCCAAACAATTCCATGGAAGCCATTATCCACCATTGTATAGACACAATAGAATCGATATCATAATTTCCTTTTACTACATTATCCCGTTAACGCGACAACCGTCAAGGTGAATCGACAATAGGCTGCGGTGATCGGTTGGATTAGCTTTTTATAGTCGCCAATTATCAGTCCGCAACTGACGTAATCACAGTAATCATGGTCGCTTCCGGGTGCTATCCACCAGCGGGCGTAGCATGGTTGCCATTTTATCACTTATTATTGTGGATAAGGCATCCGTCACTTTCGCACTCTCATACTTGTCAGAGCGTGATGGGCGTCTTTACCACAACGATAAGTGATAAAATGGCAACCATGCTAAGCCCACAGCTTTGTGGTTGCGGGGCGATAAGCGAAGAAAAAAACCGACCAAGTGCGAGTCGGACTCGCGCACGAAGGGTTCCGTACCATTATCTATAAAAACAGCAAAAAATAAAAGTTTGTTGTATGGGGCTCCCATACAACAAACTTTTATTTTTTGTATTTTATTCAATATGTATTTTATTTTGTTTTTAGTAGGTATTTGTTGTTATAGCGGCAACAGAAATACATCAACTGGAAAATTTCAACTGTCTAGCTATTGCGGTTCTTGAGATACAGCCTGGTGATAGACAGACGGACGAATGGACAGACAGCGAAGTCTTAGTAATAGGGTCCCGTTTTTACCCTTTAGGGCTTTAGGGTTCCTAAAAAAACCGCCCAAGTGCGAGTCGGACTCGGAGGTCGGTTCCGTACCATTATCTGTAAAAACGGCAAAACAATCATGTTTGTTGTATGGGAGCGCCCTTAACTATATATATTATTCTGTTTTTTAGTATTTGTTGTTATAGCGGCAACAGAAATACATCATCTGTGAAAATTTCAACTGTCTAGCTATCACGGTTCATGAGATACAGTCTGATGACAGACGGACGGACAGCGTAATAGTAATAGGTCGTTTTTTACCCTTTGGGTGCGGAACCCTAAAATGGACCAATAGAAAGGATTTACTGTCATACGGCACGAATGGAAAATCGTCAACACGAAATGACCATTTTGAAATTGGACCAAATGACCAAATGTCTACCATCAAAAGTGCAATTGGTGAAAATGATTTTTTTTCTTCAAAATTGATCTAGACCAAATGGTTATTTTGCTTTACTCTAATTAGAAAGAGACGGATAGTCTATCCCTCGTGCTAGCCGTGTTGAATACATTTTTATAATATTCACATGCAAATCGTGTACTATTCACCAAACTAAAAAATCAATTATAACTTGATCCATAATTTCCAAATAAGTGTTGGTGGCCGGGGGTCAAACTTAATGCAAGAAAGGATTCCAAGCCAGGAATAGCAACAAATGCTGTGATGTCATCGCATTGTCACTCGTTTCTGATGCGTTCCAAAATGACGCATACACCGACTTGTGCCGTGGCCCCGAGCTCCTTTAGGGCACTACCGGGAATAACGCTAGGAGGATGTTTTAACAAATAGGTTTAAATATAATTAAAAACAAAGGGATGGGGAACGGAGGAACGTGAGAAGGAACGGATAGTAGTCGCCACGCTGGCCCAGTGCGGGTTGGGGACTTCACATACATCGTCTTTTGAATTTCTTCGCAGATGTATGCAGGTTTGCTATCGATATTTTTGTTCACCGAACACCGAACTTAAATCAAAACATGTTGCATTTTTTGGCAACGGGCGATCAGAGGCATCCTGTTTCCTCTTTGAATTAACACCGAAGTTTATCTTATTACCCACATTCGAGCGACGCTATATAGTATATTTACAAATGTTTTTACTGAGTTTATATGATCCGTTAGCTACACTAATATTATAAAGAGGAAAGATTTGATTGTTTGTTTGTATTGTATAGGCTCCGAAACTACTGGACCGATTTGAAAAATTCTTTTACCATTAGAAGCCGACATTATCCCTGATGAACGTAGGCTACTTTTTACCGCGGGAAAATGCATCATTCCTACGGGAAAACCGGGCCGGGCAGCTAGTAATATATCGGATGATCTCGGATTGCCTAGAACGCGAAATGACTAGTGTGTTGTTTTGCCCACATTGCAAAATGACCACTCATAGGTAAGTTAGATTCGCCAGGTTTCTTCAGATGCCCGAAGGGCAAACAGACTAGAAATAGGAGCCCCGCTCCGCGGGGCTCCGTCAACATCGCTAACTTAAAGATAAAACGACGAAAGTGATGTAGGCATTTGGCGTTTCAGGCATAATGCTCGGTGGTCAAACTGCAATGTGGGCAAAACAACACACTAGTCATTTTGCGTTCTAGGTAATCCGCGTATAACCCTTATATATTATAGTTAAAGCAGTGACGCGTGGTTGCAGTGTACAAGACGCAACCGTATGGCTGCCTAACCGCGGTATTTGAGCTAAGAATAATTTAAGTTATTTGATCCCGTCACACGAAGAAGATTAAATACACGGGGCGCACACACACATATACACTGACATAATACACCGAGACGATTACCCTGCAGCGGACTTTGCTTTGTAATCAGTACATGATATATAAGACGTATGCATATAGAGCTGTGGTTATTACGCTTACAACAACAGCGATTAAATGAATCATTTATTTAAATTGTCTGCTAATAACATACTTTTCTCAAACATGCAATGAAATATTGACGTTGTGTTCTTCATAATGGGCTTCGAAGTGTCACGTTTCGGGCGCAGCGAGAGACCCGTAATGGCATTTCATACAAAATTGGAGGCCTAGGCCGGCAAGATGGTCTTTTTTAATTTCCATTCCACTATTTGTGGCACAGGATCACGGCGTTCAGCCATGAAAATTAAAGTTTGATTTCTTGGAGTTTTTTTTAATTTATTTCATTGCATGTTTGAGAAAATTACTATACATACCTCGGCGTGAAAAGAGGTTGCCGGCCTCATAACTATCCGACCTCGCTACGCTCGGCCGTCTATATGTGCTCGGCCGACAACCCCTTACTTCCCGGCCTCTGCAGTAATGTACTAACACACGTCACAATAAGACTTAGGTCCTTACAGAAGCAGCCATAATTACACTACTTGGTTTGTGGGTGTGTTCTCTTCCTGTACGTCTAGCACAACTTGCTGACAAGTCACTTCACGCGCGACTAAGTGTCTCCCTTCTCACTCGCACCGTGCAAATTAGAAAGAGGAGAGTAGATCTTTCTCGACTCGCGTCGCGGCGCAGCGTCAGTTGTGCTAGCCCCCCTGGTGTGTAAGGGTCACAACTCTCTAGACCCACCCGGCGCACGCTCCGCACCGCCTCGGCATGGAGTCGCTAACGTAACGTAGTATGGCGAGGCGGTGCGGTGTGTGTACCGGGTGGGTCTAGTGAGCTGTGACCTTGACAGTCCGCAGTAAGCTCGGCCGAATTTCACCTTCCCATACAAACGTAGTTACGCTCTCATTTTAAAACTACGTGTTGGATTGTGACGAAACTTTGCATATACAATGACATAAAGTATATCTATGTCTGTAATTAGTTTATATGGTTCCAGTTTATAAAACAAACGAAATACAGCAAAAACAAGTTTTGTATGAAAAACTTAAATTCGCTGTATTTTTTTTACTATAGTATCTGAAGCTACATAAACTAATTACAGACATAGATATACCTCATGTCATTGTACATGCAAAGTGTCGTTACAATCCAAGACGTAGTTTTAAAATGAGAGTGTAACTACGTTTGTATGGAGAATCGAGCTTACTGCGGACTCTTAAGGTCGCTCCCGAGGATGTTGTGTTGGGAGAGAGCGAGCCGCGTTCGTCTCTATCTATCAACACAACGAACAACGACCCCTCAAATCAATTGGGGTTTGTGTCGCAAGCGTCCATAGGCGATGGTAGGCAGGCCGTATGCTTGCTTACCACCGTCGTAGTATAAAAAAAGTTATTAATCGAACCTCATCATCCCTTTAGAGTTCTCCCAGTTGTACAATCGCCAACACCGTTATCTGACCATCCGTGCACTTTATATGCAACTAGCTTCCGTCTTCGTCTGCGTGGACCAGGGATAAAAGCTATCCTATATTTTAATCCAGGCTATAAACTATCTTCGTGCAATATTTCATCCAAATTGGTTGAACGGTTTAAACGTGATTGAGTAACAAAGATCCAAACATTCGCATGTATAATTTTAGTATAGGATGTAATGTAATACGGGTCCCGAACAGTCTGTTAACTGTGTTGGCGTTTGCACCCTAACGGAGTCCGGGGTTTGCTCTAGGATTAGTCCTAGATTTGGCATAGGCACTATTTTTACGAAAGCGACTGCCATCTGACCTTCCAACCCAGAGGGAAAACTAGATCTTGTCGAGATTAGACCGGTTTCCTCACGATGTTTTCCTTCACCGAAATGCTATTAATAATCTTACTGTTTTGTGAGCCGGTTCCAATTGACGACCTCCAGATTTTTAATCCTTTTTCGTGTCTCCTTTGACTATTAATTTTGTTTTTAACATGTATGTCTGTCTGTCGCAGCCCCCGCTACATGGCACAAGCGCATGACGACGACTACGAAGACAGATACTACTCGTCAGGCCGAGACAGCGATGACAGTCCCATTCTGTCTTACAGGTGATACAGAAAGTTTTCTATGCTTAGAACTGTCAGAACCAATGTCTAGCCTATACTTCCTAATATTTTAAATCAAGAAAAGGATGGTACGGCCGTGCCGCTGTTTTGCTCGACTTGGCGGGGGCACTGCCGTGCCCTCAGATAAATAAATAAATATTAGGGAACACTTACACAAATCGACCTAGTCCCATGACTTGTGTTATAGGTACTAGACGACCATATATTTAATAGATGAAATGCTTAAATACATAGAAAACATCCAAGACCCGGAAGCAAATATTCATGCTCATCAAACAAATATTTGTCCTTACTGGGATTCGAACCCCGGACCTTTAGCTTCGTAGGCAGCGTCACTACCCACTAGGTTAACCGTTCGTCAAATACGTGGTAAATATAATGACGAATAGACTATATAATGGCGAAGATGACTAACTCCCTTATTCATAAAACTTAAAATGCCTCCGCTAAATAAAATGTGCTCTGTCCCTTTCTGACGAACACAAATGTCAATGTGACAGATTAAGACAAACGAATTTTAACGCCAATTTAGTTAAAATAGGCTTGTAAAACGTTTATGAATACGGCCGTAGGTATATAATGACGACAGAAATTGTTATTAATTTTTATTTCACATCAAGTGGCGGATTAGTCTCAATATAAATCTATATTTAATTATGTCCTTATTTGCCATACGATCAAATAAAAAGTGCGACTCGGACTCGCCCATCGGGGGTACCGTACTTAATTAGAAATGTACACTTTTCAGGTTTTTCCCTGTACTTGTAATGAAAGACGATATTACTTGCCAAATTTCATAGTCAACAAAAAGTACCCTATAAATTTTGATTTCCTTGAGTGTCGAAATATGTTTTTTATACTCGTCGACCTTAATGTTTGAATTAAGACTTCGTACACCAAACTTAAATTACATAAGTAATTTGTATTATGGAGCTCCCAATTATTTTTTTTTACAATTTTATTCAGTAAAAAAAAACACAAAATGAATAATACCGAACCACTAAGTACATACCATCAAGATCCACAGCGCAGGTTTCGTCATTCCACAATCAAACATTTCATAACTGTTGAGACAACTAAAATGAAATGGACCAATCACGTGGCGCCTTTACTGAACTGTAATGTATTTGACCAATAGGACGCCGTCATGAGAAAGTCAAAAGGTAAATAGACATCAACGCACAAAAAGAAAAAGCCGTTGGTTGCACTTCGTTTTCAATAGATACCAAGTTTTTTTAATTAGTTCAGTTGACTCGTAGAAAAAGTATTGTATACAATAGTTATATAATTAGCTTTTAAGTCTCGTACCTTAATTAGGCCCCTCAGCAAGCTTCGTGGCCTAAATGTGGTACTCGACTGAAAAAGCATACATTATATAACGATTGCATAAAATACTATTTTATACTTGTCGACCTTAATGTTTGAATTAAGACTTCGTACACCAAACTCAAATCACATACTTTTACTATGGAGCTCCCAACTCAACATTTCATAACTGTTGAGACAACTTAAATGAAATTGACCAATCACGTGGCGCCTTTACTGAACTATAATGTATTTGGCCAATAGGATGCCGTTATGAGAAAGTCAAAAGGTAAATAGACATCAACGCACAAAAAAGAAAAAACCGTTGGTTGCGCTTCGTTTTCAATAGATACCAAGTTTGTTTTATTAGTTCAGTTGACTCGTAGAAAAAGTATTGTATACAATAGTTATATAATTAGCTTTTTAAGTCTCGTACCTTAATTAGGCCACTTGGCAAGCTTCGTGGCCTAAACGTGGTACTCGACTGAAAAAGCATACATTATATAACGATTGCATAAAATACTATTTTGCGGCATAAACGGCCGTATCTTTTTTTTACATTAACTTAGAAGTTTGATTTTTTTCACAGCTTCAAGGGACGGTAGTCCTGAAAATATGTGTTTAGTTTCAACTCGTTAGCCCTCGCGTTCCCGAGATAGAGGGTCGTGACAGACAGACAGACGGACAACAGAGTGATCCTAAACGATTACTGTTTTTTCCTTTTGTGGTACGGAGCCCTTATAAATGACGAAGTTGAGTATAAAATTACAAAATTGACTATATAATGACAAAGTTGAGTATGTAACGACGAAGTTGACTATAAAACGACGAAGTTGATCATAATATGTAAATGATGAAATTGACTGTATAATGCCGAAGTTGACTATACAATGACGAAATTGACCATGTAAGTGACAAAGTTGGCTAAAATGACGAAGCAGACTAAATAATGACGAAGTCGACTAAATAATGGCGAAGTTGACTATTTCAATGACTAAGTTGACCATTCAAATGACGAAGTTGACTATATAAATGACGAAGGTGACTTTTGACTATTGACTGTATAATTACGAATTTGACCATTGCATGACTAACTTGACCATGATAAATGTCGCAGGTACAACACGCGCGCGGCGGCGCGCTCGCCGTCGCCCGAGGCGCGCTCGCGCAGGTCGACGGTCACCGCCCTGGCCAAGTTCTTCCTGTTCTGCACGGCCATGATCATGTTTTGTGTGCTGCTGTACATACCCGTCTACAATAAGGCCAACGATCAAATGTTTAAAGGTCAGTTAAACAATTACACACCACCTTATTACCTACTTTTAAGAGTCCGCAGTAAGCTCGGCCGAATTTCACCTTCCCTTACAAACGTAGTTACGCTCTCATTTTAAAACTACGTGTTGGATTATGTGTACGTAAATGATTCCAGTTTATAAAACAAACGGAATACAGCAAAAACAAGTTTTTTATGAAAAACTTAAATTCGCTGTATTTTTTTTACTATGGTATCTGAAGCTACATAAACTAATTATCTCATGTCATTGTATATGCAGTTTCGTTACAATCCAACACGTAGATTTAAAATCAGAGCGTAACTACGTTTGCATGGAGAATCGAGCTTACTGCGGACTCTAATTAAATTAGTTAATTAAATATTTTATTGATTCGGAAGGGGTTTTTTTAAGAAAATACAAAGGGGTCGCTAGTAGTAGCGGCAGCGAATATCTGGGTAGCAGCGAGTTCACTAATTTGTATTTGGACCACTGTACTAGAACAGGCAGCAGGGTAAGTTTAGAATCACGTGCAGATGTTGCAGGCATAGGGCTTTTTTGCATGAAAAGCATCGTGTGGTCGCGCTGAAGGCCCATAACGAAATAAATCTGATGTACCGACCAATTTGTAATAACAATTTTTTTTTTGAATATTGGTGAAGAAAAACGTCTTTAGGCAACCAAGATCAGATGGTGCCTACGTAGAGTACGTAGTACTTGGGACTAGGTGTCAAAGCGGACCCCAGGGTACATAAAATAACATTAGGTTCTTTTATTGTCAAAAACTGTGTACAAATAGATCACATCTTAAATATAAATTCCAACAACCAAGAAAATGCTAGGATTATAGTGATACCGACTAATCTATACAGAAAAGTCTGTTAGATTGTAGGTTTGTACGTTCTGGGTAACCTTCGGAACCGCTTATCGAAAAATCTTTTACACCTTAGCTTTTCAAAAAAAAACCGGCCAATTGCGGTCGGGCCACGCGCAGTGTAGGGTTCCGTAGTTGCCTGTCTTTCTTAGTTACATCGACGTGCGGTGCGGTTGCGTCGGCCGAATTTAGTTGGTCGACTATTCCTTGGTAACTTTATAGCCTTTTAACTTATGCGTACTTGTTCGTGATAGTTTTCCTTTTAAATTCATTATATTTACTACTACCACAAATTTTTTCACATCCCCAGTAGTAGCCATTTAGACACATGACTCGAACTAAAAGGTGTAGGGGAGGTACCCTAAAAAAAATATTTCCAAATTGTATTGTACTGTTTTGTCGGCGTGATTGATTCATATATCCATGCCGAATCACAGTTTTCCAGATGGTTACTGAGCTAAGCCGAAGACGGACAGACAGACAAACAGACGGACATGGCGAAACTATAAGGGTTCCTTGTTGACTACGGAACCCTAAAAAACACCTGCGTGTAGACGCTGAATCGTCGCCTAAGTATATTTTATCCCGCGTGTTTGCCCGCGTTCCTTGCAATACGCGGGCGTAGCTGCGCGGGCATCTAGTTATTAATACAATTGTTTTATACTCCAGGTGCTGCCGTCGCCGGCTGGTCCATCCATACAAACCGGGACACCAAAATATACGTTCAGCCAAACAACGTGACCACCATACACGAACCCACACACATATGCCCCTCACACACTAGAAACAAAAAGGACAACCTGTTCCTTCTCATCATAGTGTGCTCATCCACCACACACTTCGACAGGCGCGTAGCTATAAGAGAAACCTGGGGACAGTATAAGACATATTTACAATTATCGAAAGTTTATAATGAAATTAGGGAGACATATAAAAATTATAATTATTCATATGATTTGTACCCATTAGATATTTCTAGTGGCAATAGTAGTGAAAAAACTAAACGAGACATCAGCAGCTTTAAGCACCTGCTTCCTGAACTGGCTAAAGCCCTTCAGAATGATCTTAGTGATAAGAATGATGAAAAAACTGAGGTACCTGAAGAAAAGAGATTTGATGACGACGTTATGCTACCCGAGTTCGATATGAATAAAGAATTAGGTGAAAACAACGATTATAATTACGATTATGAAAGTAACGTCATGAAAATACCTCCTAAGGGTTACGAGGATAATACTAATTTAGATAAAGTGCTTAATATGTTAAGGAAAGATAAGAGTTTTCTTTCCGTAAATAAAGAAGGTATTCAAGATACTGTTGAAGTTGATGGAGAGCCAGATTTCAAGCTCTTGTTTCTGCTGGGTTTGCCCAGCAATGAGAACGACACAGAAGTACAGAGTAAGATAGAAGAAGAAGTGCAGAAGTACGGAGATGTTCTGCAGGAGGGCTTCATTGATTCTTATAATAACCTCACTCTGAAGTCTATAATGATGCTGAAGTGGGTCACCAATAAGTGCAATGAAAGTGGTAAGTGTTTTTTTGGCATCTTTTCTGTTTACCAATTTTTTTCCCTGATCCTGCTGTTCAGAAATGATTCATTGTTGCCCTGAAATAAGGGTTTTACATTTTCCTCATAGAAGGTTTGAAAATCATGTGCCACTCTGTAGCAAAATAATTTCTGTCTTGGGCAAAATAATGTTACGCTTCACTTCGTATTCACCGTCTTCGCCGTAAATATATTATTTTTCTCAAACATGCAATGAAATATTGACGTTGTGATCTTGATAATGGGCTTCGAAGTGTCATTTTTCGGGCGCAGCGACACGAGAGACCCGTAATAGCATTTCATACAAAATCGGAGGCCTAGGCCTGCAAGATGGTCTTTTTTTTATTTCCATTCCACAATCTGTGGCACAGGACCACGGCGTTCAGCCATTAAAATTAAATGTGGATTTCTTGGAGTTTATTTAAATTTATTTGATTGCATGTTTGAGAAAAACACTATACATACCTCGGCGTGAAAGGGGTTGCCGGCCTCATAACTATCCGACCTCGCTACGCTCGGCCGTCTATATGTACTCGGCCGGCAAACCCCTTTTACTTCCCGGCCTCTGTAGTAATGTACTGTTTTATTCCGCCGGAACAGATTACCTGCCGAGTACCTATATGTCTTAAACGTTCGAGACTAAGGCCTCTAGTAGTGAGCCTTTAGTGTTTAGTTTGTTTTTTTTTTCACTGGCGCTAGTGGTACTGTTCGTGTATGGGCTGCGTTCACTTTTACCATTAAGCCGCATACGCACGTAGAGGTTTGTTGGGATGCAACTTTTGGCAGGCCAACAAACAATTACTATTTAATATTATAAAAAAAAACTGTTAATTCCTTTTTTGTATTTTAGTTAAATATATATTTCCTTTTAATTTGCTGTTTGTTACTTTCCGTGCTCTCACCGAATTGTCCCTGCGGAAGACCAACGCTGGCTGCAAAGCTAGCAACGGGCATAATTCATTACTTTATGTCCCTTTAACGGATAGTTACGGATACTAACAAAAACGACAGTCAATATTAATCCCATACGTTTAGTAACAAAACCGACAGGTTGGACGTGACTTAAACATCGCTTTAGCTAACCTTAACCTGCCATTTTTTTTGAAACACATGCCGAGCTGGGTCCATTTCGTGGCAAAAAAAATTGTGCTTTTTATTTTATTTCTTTTATTATCTGTCTTGTGTTTGTCACGAATAAATGTTTTGATTTGATTTAGTATCCACTTTTCCCGTTCTATAACATTGCTTTTTCTCCAGTCCGCTACATCCTGAAAACGGATGACGACATGTACATAAACGTGCCAGCGCTGGTGGCCAACCTTCGGAACCGGTCGCGGGTGCACCAGCTCAAGCACCCGAACAGCAAGGAGTACCTCCTCATCGGCGACCTCATATGCGGCGCCAGGCCGGTCGCCGATAAGCATAATAAGTGGTGAGTCCTTTTCACTTGGCTTAAACAATAATAATAATATAGCGTCTTTATTTCCTTAATTTATTAAGAAAAAAAGTATTTTATGCAATCGTTATTATGTATGCTTTTTCAGTCGAGTACCACGTTTAACTCGTTTGCCTAACTAAGGTACGAGACTTAAAAAGCTAATTATATAACTATTGTATACAATACTTTTTCTACGAGTCAACTGAACTAATTAAACAAACTTGGTATCTATTGAAAACGAAGTGCGGCTTTTTCTTTTCTGTGCGTTGATGTCTAATTACCTTTTGACTCTCTCATGACGGCGTCCTATTGGTCAAATACATTATAGTTCAGTAAAGGCGCCACGTGATTGGTCAATTTCATTTAAGTTGTCTCAACAGTTATGAAATGTTGAGTTGGGAGCTCCATAGTAAAAAGAATGTGATTTAAGTTTGGTGTACGAAGTCTTAATTCAAACATTAAGGTCGACGAGTATAAAAAAATACATGATACATTACAGGAACTATCCTAAGACGTTGCATTTTAATGTAAGACATTACAATAAAGTATAACTAAAACATTACATTATACAACTCAATATAGTAAATTTCAACAGTTCTTCTCAGTTATTTAAAAATACAAAATTTCGAAAATATTCATTAAAAAATTACAATAGAAAACATTTTTTTTTCTTAAAAGAAATGTTAGGGAAGTACAGTTATTAATGTAAAATAATAGTTCAATTAGAATTTATATCATGGCTGTAAAGTTGTATAAAATATAAAAGAGTAAAATATAATCATTAAAAACCGTTAAAAATATTTTGTTGGTATCACAGTTTTTTTTTTTTTTTAGTTGATTAAAATATGACAAATGCTAATACAATGTCTGGTTTTTTTATATTGATTAAAATATGATTATAGCCATAAAAAGCCATTCCCGAAGAGTGTTGTATCTCTTTTTCTCGTGCGCGGAAGGCATAAGCGTGTCTCTGTCTAGTGTGCGTGGACGACTCGAATCGAGGCATCCCCTTAAGGGACTGTAGACTTGAGTATATGGTTTTAATTTCAACTCGATACCTCCACGCGTTTCCGATATAAAGAGTGTTGACAGACGGACAACACAGTGACGCTAATATGGTTTCCGCTTTTTCCTTTTGAGGTACGGAACCCTAAACAACATGAGTTTTGACGGCACACACATTTCGCCATTCGAGTAAGGCCGTCAATATTATTTTATTGCAACTTAGTAATTGTACTAACAAAAGTGGTTTGCGGCAAACCACCAGAAACTAGGTACACATACATTTAAGCTGTAACAGGAATCAATTTAGATATTGAATTTTCCTCGTCAACCTTAATAATACAGTCAGACGTAATGCTGCCGTAAAAATGATAAATGCTGACCGTATTTCCTCTTGGTTGGACAACAACTGTTTACTGTTATGTGTTTTTTGGTTCAAATCGAGAAAAAGAAATGGAGAAAACCAGCATACTCCCTGAATTGCAGTCCGGTTTTCGCAAGGGTCGATCGACAGCTACTGCGTTGCTCGACGTAGTCGATAACATCCTACAGGCTCGCGATGCTGGTAAATGTACCTTTTTAGTTCTTTTAGATTTCTCCAGGGCCTTCGACTGCATTAGCGTGCCCCTACTATTATCCAAGATGTCTTATTACGGGTTTGATGTCACTGCTACAAAATGGTTCAGTAGCTATTTTTCTGGCCGTGCGCAGACAGTTGCGTTGCGTAGGGTGGATGGTACTGCTCTGCGGTCCTCTGTTTGTCCTGTGACAAGAGGAGTACCGCAGGGTTCGACACTCGGCCTCTGCTCTTTATAACTGTATAGCGCTGACATCACTAATAGTATAGAGAGCTGTAAGTATCACCTGTACGCGGACGACGTGCAACTTTACTTTTCTAGCTCGCCGTCAGACACATCTGCTGCCATAAACATGATAAATGCTGACCTTGACCGTATTTCCTCTTGGTCGGACAAGAACTGTTTAGTTCTTAATCCTAGCAAGTCGGAATATGTGGTTTTTGGGTCAAAACATCAAATCCGTAATACCCTTAATACCTTGAAGCTCTAACTTCCGGAAATGTCGCCGTCACGGGCGAACCAATAGAACGGGTGGTAGAAACAACAAACCTCGGCCTTCTAATGGACGGGGATTTGCGCTTTGAGATCCACATACTAAATGTTGTGAGCAACTGCTTCTATCGCGTTAAAGTTCTATATATACGAGATTACCTTAGTGTCGATTTGCGTGTTGACCTATGTGAATCTATATTATCTATGTTAAACTATTGTGGTGTCGTGTATGACGGGTAATTGGTCTCTTCAAGAGGTACAACGAGTGCCGAACGCATGTTTTAGCGTCCCTCCCGGGCCCACATCACTCCATACTTGAACGCCGCTAACTCAACACACTCTGCTGTTCGGTAGTGGTGGTCGTTGATTCAACAAACTAGTTGATAAAACGTTCTTCGTTCGTCAACGAACGAAACGTTTTGTTTAACAGACTCAACTAGTTGACGACTTTAACGTACAAACGTAATCGAAATGGAACGCTAAGCTAATGGCATGGCAGTATAGTTGAGATCAACATACCTTTCATTGATTCAACTCAACCGACAATCAACGTTATAACGCCCTTAAAATGTTCGCCCTTACTCAAAATAAACGTATTAACTCAATGCCTTTTTCGCTTCAATTAAAGCAAAAACCTAGTTGACGAATTTAACTAGTTTGTCAACTAGTTGACGTTTTCTAAGTTAACGTTTCGTTTCGTTGAAGCGAAAACCGTCAACGACCCACCACTACTCTTCGGGTGGTAAGACACGAAACCTCCACCTACTAACTAACTCATACATTTATTCTAGACAAAAACCAAAAATAACGCAGATAATCAAAGAAAAAATTTTTTTTGGTTTTGTCACGAAATGAACCAATTTATTCAACACATTTATATTATTATTATTATATTTTACAGCTATTACAAGCTGAAAAGGGGAATATATTTATACAGCCACTTAGAGACAATCTTTTTGAAGGATTAATTTAATCGAGAATCATGTGTTATCTACGCATATCATCATCATCATATCAGCCGATAGACGTCCACTGCTGGACATAAGCCTCTCCCAATGAGTGCCACAATGACGTAGTATATCTATGTCCAATACTGATAATGCTTAACAGGTATAGTCCCCGCTACATGTACTCCGGTCGCGTGTACCCGCGGTACCTGTCGGGTACAGGGTACGCGCTGTCGTCCCCTACTGCTGCCGCGCTGTACCGCGCGGCGTTGCACCAGAACTACTTCCATTTAGAAGATATTTACATCACCGGTGAGTAATCAACAGTTACATGTACCCATTGTGTACCCGCGGTACCAGTTGGGTACAGAGTACGCGCTGTCGTCCCCTACCGCCGCCCCGTACCGAGCGGCGTTGCGCCAGAACTACTTCAATTTAGAAGTTAGTTATACCGGTGAGTATATTCATATCATTTACAGTTCTTAAAGTAATGGTAACAAATTAACGTGCACCCTGAAAAGGCAAAGCGTGTGAAAGCAATTGATTAAATTACAGATGAATATTAAGTAGATAACATCTTGTTTTTAGCAGACATAAATTATTATTAATATAGAATTATCAATTTGTAACAATTTATTTTATAAAAGAATGTTATTTCGCCTTCCAGTCTACGTTCTTATCATTAAAAGATGAGAAGAAGAGAGAGAAGAAGAAAAGACATCTAATGTATAAAAGGCTTTCCTCATTAAACAGGTAGATGTACTCCTTATGTACCCACGGTACCCGTCGGGTACAGGGTACGCGCTATACCGAGGTTACCTAGAACATGCTTCTTGATGTCTTCATTTAGGCCAGCTCGCATCAATTTTATGCACAAACTTCAGAGTCCGCAGTAAGCTCGATTCTCCATACAAACGTAGTTACGCTCTCATTTTAAAACTACGTGTTGGATTGTAACGAAACGTTGCATGTACAATGACATGAGGTATATCCAGGTCTGTGAGTAGTTTATGTAGCTTCAGATATCACAGTAAAAAATACAGCCATTTAATTTTTCATACAAAACTTGTTTTTGCTGTATTTTGTTTGTTTTATAAACTGGAACCAGTTTTAAAATGAGAGCGTAACTACGTTTGTATGGAGAATCGAGCTTACTGCGGACTCTGAAGTTTGTGCATAAAATTGATGCGTGCTGGCCTAAATGAAGACATCAAGAAGCATGTTCTAGGTGCACCTTACTACTACCTTACCACTAGGTTGCATCTTATAACAAGGCAATAAGGTGCAAGAGTGTAAACATATTTTTGACCTCGACTGTACTACTGTAATGCTGTGAAATTATATGGAATCATCATCATCATATATTGAAGAGCTTGGCTCTTGTCGGTGGAGTAATTTCTATTCTGTTCTATACTCTGCCTTTTCCTTCAACTCTATACGATTCAACTTCAATATTTTCCTTTAACTGCTCCATGTAAGCTCTTCGTGGTCGTCCTCTTGTTCTTCTTCCTTCTATCTTTCCCTCTTGTATGGAATAAATAAATAAATAAATGACAAAAACGTTTTGCACGGTCGTCGAACCACCTCAACACAATGGATTCCCTCCAGGAATGTGCGCGCTGCGCGCCGTCCCGCTCGTGCCGCCGCGCGACGAGCCGCTGTTCTCGTACGCGGTGGCGGGCCCGCGGCCGGCCTGCGCGGCGCACGCGGCCGTCACCACGCACCGCGTGCCGCCGCGCGCCATGCGCCGGACCGCGCTCCGGCTGCAGGATCCTAAGAAGGTCGACCAGTGAGTACCGTGCAATGTAGTCTGAATGGCTACAACTTGCAAAAGTTCAATAACCCCCGACATTTTCATTTCAAAGTCCAATATCTCAAAAACGGCTGAACAGATTTTCATGAAACATAGCTAAGAACACTCGGCATTAAATTGTCTATGACACAAAAATAACCGCATTCAAATCGGTCCATCCGTTTGGGAGCTACGATACCACAGACAGATACACAGATACACAGGCAGACACGTTAAACTTATAACAGAGAAGTCTCTTTGCGGCCTTTCCTAGTCTATAGTAAAACTGTTGTATATTATGTTTTATGAATAAATCATTATTATTACTAGCCAGACTCTAACGGCCATCTTTTGTTTCAGGTGTGAAAGAATGCGGCTGACGCAGGTAAGGCGCGACCGGCTGCGGCCGAAAGCGCGCCCAAAGGGCAAGCGACTAACCAAACTCATGCTCCCTAGGTTATAAGAACTAACCAGCGTGGGGTCACCACACATACGTATTATTTACTTTTTCACACACGAAAGGGCCAATCTACTGTGTTTTGTTTCGTTGCCATGGCGACCAGTGGCGGCGCGTGACAATTTTCGATGGGCAACCCGGAACAAGAAAAGTTATAAAAGAGTAGAGTATTATAACTGTAGGAGTGTATGACACAGATTTTAGTCAAGCCGTTGGAAATCGGCTTGTATGGGCGCTCCGCCACTGATGGTTACTTACAGGGTTCGAAAGGATAATTATCACGATAATTGCGCTCGTGAAAGTTAACTGTATTCGAACGTGTATCCGATTCACTTGCGTCTATCCGAACGCAGGAAGTATCAACGTGACGTGGAGATTCCACTAACAATAAAAATTCAATTCGGATTATGCAAAGTTGAGCGAACTCGAGTGTCATTGGTTCTTATATCGGTGATAATTATCCGATAATAAAATATCATAACACCCGATAGTGAAATCGTGGCATCAGATCAATAATAATGTTCTCAACTATATGAAAATAATATGTTCATTGATTTTAGTTTAAAAATTAAACCAGGAATTACTTGAGATTTTTGAAGTTGACCGGAATGCATCAAAGTTGTCCATTCAAAAAGCTACTCTAGGATCCAAGGTAGAAGATTCAAATTGCAGTGACAGTTTTATGTAATGGCAACGCTACAAGAAAAAGTTGATTGTCTCATATTTTAATGAAATAATCTACGTGACAGACGAAATTATGTGGTGTACTAAAAATTATTTGAGTTGACCTGCATCATAGTAATCCGTTTAAAAAGCGACTCTAAAATCCAAGCTAGTAGGTTCAAATTCCAATAAGTTTTGTAAAATGTCGGTAAACCTAAATAATTTCACCCATACCCAGTGAAAAGGCATAAAGACACGTGAAATGTGTTGCCTTAAAAGTAAAATACAATACAATACAAATACTCTTTATTGCACACCTTATAACATGAATCAAATAGACATAACAACTTTTAAAAAAAAGATGTTAACAACATTCGGTCTTTAGGGTTATTACAGGAATTTTGTCTCTTGAAATTTATAACATATGGTCTGGTCAGCTGTGTTATTACAAAACGACTTCAATGTTAAAAAAAACTGCGAATGGCAATTTTTTAACTGTTTTTCTGGTAACAAATGAAATTAGTAAATCTAGTGCTTTTCTACTTAGAAACATGAACAGAATTGTTATTATAATTCTGATAAGGAAAACGCATTTTCAGTATGTCCTTACTACCATACTTTTTGGCTTTCAATTAGTGACGACCCATGCAAAATGCACGAAAAGTCGTCTCAAAATTGATTAACATAAAATGAGGACACTATTTTTTTTATCAGAATTAGAACTCATGATTGTGAGCAAAATTCAGTTTCAAAAATGTAAAGGGTATACTTTTTTATATCCTTTTGAGTACTTTTTGTTTAAACCACGTTGAGGGCACAAGTGTGGCCTATAGACGCTCTGGGAACTCCAAGAGTGTCACTTGCGCGTTGCCATACGACCGACCGACTAGGCTCAATTAGCTGACCATACTGAAAAATATTATTTAGCAGTGACTTCTAAAGCTAGCTAGTGCCTGTATGAACGAAAGAAGTATGTAAGGACCGTAGGTATTTGGCGTTCCTTAGTCTCTGCCTACCCCAATGGGATACGGGCGTGAGTATATGTATGTCTAAATTAAGCGTATGATGACTCATTCTCATTAAGCGTATACTCATTTTATAGAGCTGCGGTAAAGGTTTTCGATTTAGTTTGTATTAGGATGTAAAGTTGCCAAAATAGATGATTTTAGGTGATTTTCGTTAGTGAAATAAATCGTTTATTTTGAAAGCATATTGGGTTGGCAGAAATACTTCACTGAGTAATCTATTTAAAATGAATTATTATTTTGTGTATAGTATGTCTGAGACTGTTGACTTCTGCCCGAAAGTGCAACCACAAAACTTCTAAATCAAAGCACAAAGTCGTTTTTTGCTCGCATTCGTTTGACGGAAATCATTAATGATTACAGTTTCAGATAGAATATACCTAATGGGTGGGGTCACGGTCAATAGTTGTACATGAAGTCTTACCAAATGGTTCAAAGTAAAATTCAAGTCTTCTCGTTTTCTAACTTCGTTAACCTATACCCTTTTGTTAGGGTCGTATTGACGATTAAAATTGTAGAATTTAATTACATTCGTAAGACTAGGAATATTTATCGACCAAAGTATATTTTTTTTTACTTTCATAGGCTTTGCGTTCGGTAAAGATTGTGGAAGTTTTATATGGAAATTGATTAGGTTTTTATTGTAGGTAGAATGATGACATTTTGATTTTTATTCAATATTAAGCAGCCCATCCATAACATCTACTTTGATATTTTTTAGTACATTATTGATACCTAAATGTAGGCATTAGGGTACATACTAATTACACCCTATCGCAATAATTCAATAATTCTCGAATGAATAGTTGGTCCGAATTATCATTTCGAAAAAAAAAACGGTTTTAACCCGTTAGGTTAGGTTTTGTTTTATAATAATGGCTAAAATTTCAGTGTCAAAGCGAAACTGCTTTAGGATATAAAATAATTCGGACAAAATTAACAATTGAAACTATTTTTATTGATTCAGATACTGGTAGGCAGACGTTAGGTATGTACGCATAGTTGTCAAATACGTCATTCAATTTCGTATTTATTTCGTCTTACTACTTTCTTCTAAGTCTGTGGGTCATAACCAGTTCCAGGTTACTGCGCTAACTTTAGGTTCTAATGTAAGCGACAATTTTATGTCCTTTATCTGGGCAAGTGCCCCCGCCAACTCTAGCAAAACAAAGAGGCACGACCATATTCCATTTGACGGGCAACATATCGTCGGTTCGATTTCGTTTCTCCGTATAAGTCTGCCAATGTTCCATTTGTGAGGTCATTTTTTCTGAAACTACCAATCTTTTTAAAATAGCATCGTATACCTAACATCCATTAGGTTAGGTTTGTTTCATAAAAATACTTAATAATATATGGTTTCTGAAAAAAAATGGGAAAGAAAAGTTTTGCGATTGACTCGTTCGGAGAAACCGTTTTGCGTGATGACCTATTTGATGTTAAATCGTAACACGCAACCTTTACACAATATTTTGCTGGCGGCCATCTTGTTCACATCACCCGAAGTCCCACTAAGATTTGATTTATCTCGCGGTCGGGTAAAAAAACATCATCGTCTTTCTTGTGGACAACGTCTAAGCCTCTAAGGCATGCATATTTAAAATGTATTATTGCATAAAATTCTATAAGAGGATGCCGATTATGCGGATTGACAGTTGAACCAAAAATTAGGCTCTTATAGCCCTTAACTTTGGCAATGTCCACTGCGAAGACGCAAATCTAAATCTGTATAATCCTGTATCAACTGCACAGGGTGAAATAGAATCTCATAAATCGGACTGTTTTAATAAATATTGTCTTTTTTTACCGTAGTAGATAGGTAAAAAAAAAACCCGTAACGTCAGCGTTACTATTTGGGTATGATGCATGTTCAGCGTTAAAATACGATGCCGATATTTATTAAAATAAATTAACACTTTCCACACTCATAATCATAATAGATATTAATTATGTGTATGTGGTTTCAGATCAACGTCAATCATGTTGTTTCTTTTTGATATATAGATTTGTATCTCTGTTTAGATGAAATGCGCTGTGGATTCGATCCGTGTTAGTGTAGTTACGACAAATCGTTTATATAAATTGTGATGACTTAATCTGTCATAGTTAGACTTAGGACGTAATACGCTGTTTTTTTTTATATCATGATAATTTATTGATTCATAATACTGTAATGAAATATCGAGACGTTAAACAAGAAATATTTTAGTATTTTTTTATTTTGTTTTATTGAAGTCATTATAATTTATATGAATTCTTCTTCGTAGACATAGTAATAAGATCAAACTCCGTCTTGAAGTGAATATAATAGTTTATATAAATGCTAGCATACACATATAAATGTGGCCAATAGAAAATATAGGTGTGGTAAGGTTGTATATAGAAGGAATGGTGCATGTTAATAGATAATCATTTATTATTTACTTTTGCAAATATGAACTTTAGAAAACACTGTGATAGATATGTCCTAAGGTCTTCAATAGCAGAAACATCTAAACTGATGATCATCCTATACAATCGACATATACTAATTTTATAAAGTGGAAAAGTCTGTGGGTAGCTTTGTATGTTTTGGGTAATCTCCGGAACCGCTTATCCGATTTCAAAAATTCCTTCACCTGCGTGTAGAATGGACTTTCTGGGTGGCTATATTTTTTCCGGCTGGTTTGCCTGCGTTCTTTGCAGTACCCAGCTAGTATGATATATAACCCGTACTTATTGTAAATATTTTACCCGTGTAGATTTTACTAATAACAGCGTACATAATTTTATTGTCATATCTGCAAAAGTAAAATAATAATTATATATTTTTGTACGACTTTAGCATGATCTGTTGTAAAATAATGTTGCTTGATTAATAACTGAGGTGATTTCTTTTCTTTTGAATCGCACGCACGCTCATCGCAAAAAGTAACCCGCGTTCTTCCTTTATTTTTTGTATTTTTGTCGATATTTTAAACTTTTTTTTTCGTCCCTTTCAGATCAAAGAGCACCGACATAGGCTATATGTGTTTTACAAGTACATAAAGATGTTGGTGTCTGATGAGTGCTAAAATGGCGTAGCTAACTTAATATACATATGACCAAATACACTTATGTAGTGTTTGAACTTATTACAAAAGAGTATCGGCTATTACTTAATATATATCAATACCTATAAGTATTTAATGAATTAAAATATTAATATATAACATATAAGTTTCTGTCTAGTGAGACACGACAGATATATATTAGTTAATGTGAAAAATGTTCACCCCTTCCACTATCGCAGGTGAAAGGAAATGCGATGCGATTTTTAAAAGCGAATGTTTTCGGATTCAGTTGCTTAGTGCATGGATTAGTCTCCAGCGATATTGCATATATTAAAACACCTAGTATATTCTAAAATGAGTATATCGCATACTGTTTAGCACCGGAGTAGCCTCTTATTTTTATACTCCCAACATAATAAAATGAACGGTTTTGTTGAGTAAATTTATAAGTAATAGTCTCGAAAAAGTAATTTTAGTTATTGTAAACTAAGCTAGCTATGCCATTTTTATACCTATCTACAAAACCTAAATACGTTGGATTTGAATAAATATTTTTTATGTAATAAATTCTGGACAAAAACGGGAGAATAAACAATGTACAAAATATACTTTTGCTCAGACGCATATGTCGTTAGAGGCATTGCTCTTATATATTTATTGTATACTAATCATAACAAATTCTAGATTGAGTCATTTATGTTCATATTTATCTGGTTCTATTGATAATAAATAAAAATCAACTTTATTTACGCTAAAAAATCGTTATAATTTAAAGATATCAATTTTTACTATTATTAGTACATAAGATCTAATAGATTTATATTATTCTATTATTTTGAGATTGATTTTCAAAAGTCGAATGTTTTTTTTTTGTTGAAATGAATTTATTTTACGATTTGATATTCCATTGCCAGAATTTTTAGAGCCTTTTTTAATGATTTTTAACGAAATTTACACGTAGCGTTGCTAAGTAGATATAGTACATATTAAATATTATTTAAAATCAAGAAATTGTGAAAATATTAGCATGTAAGTAGGCGTTAATTTGTTGTGCCCGCACTCGCACGATGCTGCTCTGAAAATGTAAAAATAAATACTCTAAAAGAGAAAAATTGAGAATAGTAAAAGGTTATTTTACGCTTGACGACGTAGAAAATCAGCTCGTCTTATATCGCGTGGTTCCGCCTCTAAAAAAATAATTTGTGAAAAGATAATACATAGTTTGTTTCCTAATGAAATAAAAATACCTTATTTGAAGCGTGGGACTTACCCTAAGTTACTATGACATATGGTGTATTCCCCAACGAAAAAAGAGGGGTTATTTATGCAGTTTTAATCGAAAGCCAATATTATTGTAAAAATTTTCATGACTAACTATCGTGATCCCAAATCAATTTAAAATAAGTTTAAATAATAGTGTTTTTTTATAGCTTTGATTATCGACATTAAAAACAATACAGAGTGGCATCGTGCCGCGGCTTAGATTTTTATCCAAGTGATGTTAGTGCCTTTTAATACATGTATTTTTGTTTATCATTTTAATACCATTTACTCATACTAATCGTCGTGCTATATTATTTTAAGTCTTTCATATCGCTTTTTACACGATCTGAGCATGCTTTTTTTGCATTATTATTTTAGGTACACGAGAAATATTAAATGTACCTACTCAAAATATACAGTGAGGCATATTTCACTATTTACTCTAGATTTTTGTTGCTGTCTGTGCAATCATCCGAATTCTAAAAATGGACCTTATTTCTATCAGATTTTATGACGGGTCTCTGTTATTAAATAATAATGAACTCCGGCTTAAAAAAACATTGTAATAAAAAGCACTGAAATGTTTACATGTACGCCGAATTTAATTAAAATACATGAACTTTTCAATAATTATGTCGCTTAACATTTTCTTTATTCATGAATCACATGTTGTGTGCCTGGTTGATCATTAACATAGCTTGTATGTTGTGTTGTTGCTTAGTGTGTTGATATGTTGATATATTCTACTGGCCAAATTATAAGTGTTATTCTATCGTTTTAGATATAGTTGAGAGCTTCATATCTAACTGAATCTCCTTAATATATAATTAAGTCCCGTCTAATCCAAATATGCCTGATAATAAAATAGAAATTAATAAAAAATAAATCATGTATCTCTTTCACTACTTAAAAATAAGGAATAAAAGAGACACCGAGTGCATATAAAGTAGTCTGTCAGATAATATATCCTGTTCCCTCTTACTAAATAACATTGTTTAATTTTAGTGGTAAATCTAGCTCTACTTATATTCGACTGACGTTTGTCATTTGTTTTACCCGTTTGTTTGCTTCTGTGTCGTCTCTTTTGTAACGTATGTGATGTACTTAATTGTACAAAAAGCCGGTTTGGTTACATGAAAATGTAGGTCAGAAATATTACTCAAATGTTTACGTTTAGAAAATATACCATTAGGGACCTACTTCTACCAATGCTCATGATAAAAAATATTGTACTTTTTATACCATTTCATCATCACGTCGTTTCAAACTTGGCCTGTGACTGTAACACTTCTAAATCTTTCCATATTTCTTTATATCAGGAGTTTTCCTAATACTTGATTCGAGTAGATTTAGGCTAGCTAATTTTAATTAAAGGTATATCATTATCAAGTCCAATTTGTATTTTCTCAATTATTCAATAAATGCCAAACTGATCGCGTTCGTTTCCAGAGCGTTTTGAAAAAAATACTGTTAAAAATCATTCTAAAAAGAATCTTGTTCAGTTTTTTTTAAACGAATCTGTAATACTTACATTCTTAACATTATATTAAATAACTTATGAATTGTCTTAGTATTTGGATCTTATATAATATATATATTTTACTTTGTTCATGGTGCAATATTAAAAAATGCTTAGTTTGTTAAATTTTTCACGACAGGCTGTGTTATGCCTTCTACAAATAATTAATAGAACAGATTATAAATACAATGTATAACATAAGCCGTTTGTTTATAATTTTTCTGGAGATTTTTAAATACTTATAAACGGTGTGTTTTTCTGCATATTTGATCTAAGCTGTCGGTTTAAATAATCTCAATTGAAATCTCAAAAATTTATCTTTTATACACCACCTTAAGTCGCGTAGTTTTCTATAGAAAAAAGCGCTATATTTAAAAAATCTCGTCAATTCTCTGTAACGATAACCTTTTAAAATTGCCGAGATTCGGTAGTCCAGTTTGTAATTGTACGATGGTCGGGTTTATTGCTATAGGTAAAACATTCGTCTCTTTTTGACAACTGTGTGTGCGAGAGAGACGATATGCCTGTGACCATTATATGCTCGAGTTTAAAATTTATTATTTAGTACGAGATTGGCAGTTGTAAGTATACAATATCGATAAGCGACCATCATAGACAAACAAATATAAATATAAAGTATAGGGGTTTTTAGATTGTATTATTTTATAGATTTAAAGGAATCTACAGATTTCAATTCGCTCTTATGGATTAAGAGAAATGTATTTCTATTTCTTTCTATTACTGGCATTTCTTCTTTTACTTGAATTTCTCTATGCTAATATTGGATTTTACCACAATCGAATGGTGTGGTAACAACAATATATGGTTCCGACATTTTTTATTTCAGACTTTACCAAATTACATTTATTTTATGGTTTGATTTTGTGTTATTTTTTACGACAGTAAATCTTTTATTTAATACGATGCTCATTAAATTACTTTAACAATCTAAAATCATTTACATACTTAATTAATATTTCCTATAGCTATGATTATGTGTCCATGACGAAATTAGTTCTGTAGATACCTCTAAATTGGCAGTATTTCGAAAATTATTATTTTTAAGTAAACTTGAGATTATTTGAGTTGGTCGAACTGTACTAAAGTAGTGCATTCAAAAAGCAACGCTACCGCCCAGTGTAGAAGATTCCAATTCCATTAACAGTTTTATAAAGAGTCGGCCACATTAAATAACCATATTTAGGTAAGGTTTTCTATAGCCACGCCACATGTAATTTGTTAGCGTATAATTAAAAAATAAATGAAGTTTGTAAAGATTGTCACAGTTTTACATGTCTGTTACTCCAGAACGAATTACGTTTAAATGTAAAACTGTAAAAATGTTAAACATAGTCTATAAAAGGTTGTAGCGGAGAATCTCGACGAAAGCCATGTTGTAGGTTATATAAAAAAAATGTGAGGCAATGTCCCAGAGGATGTACATTTTGAATCTCAAATCGGTGGTGTAAATTTCATTTTTTTTGTAACAAATTGATGTAAATGACACTTTTGTTACATTATATTTTTGTCATTTACAACTCTTTTACTTAATATGTACGTACTTTACACCATTAGTTAGTTAAAAAATGATGTTGCTTTGTGGTTGCCTTCATGTGTTACGCCTAAAATATATATTAGGCGTGGCATTTTATCAAGGATCGATTACCTCTTGGGTTATTAAAGTAAAAATTGCTTCAATATATCAGAATATTAACTAGATTAAATTCGTTAATTATCTGATATAATTGAGCATGGGTTATACTTGATAAAAAATTGTTTGAGGTTCAAAATGTACAGGTCTAAACGCCTTGTAATATAGTTATTTTTCATACTTGTAAAGTGTTGCGAAATAAAGTCATTGTAAGAATAGCTTTGCCTTTAAAGAGTCCCTAACGCATAGTGTTCCAAATTGTGATGACTTTTATAATAAATGAAAACAATGAATTGTATGTATTTTATTTACGCCTTCTTAAAAAATAGTTGATTTCATTACATTTTACTTATACAAAACAGATTTGTTGATAATGAATACAATCAAGTTTTAAATGCTAGAACTAATTATATCACTTATAACTTCAGGTTTTCTATAGATTGGAAATGGTAAGTATCGATATGGAATTATAAAAAAACATGATTATGTAAGTAAGGCTATGTTAGTTGCAAGCATAGTCACTGTGAAAGTTGTTTATAATGATAACGTAAAATAGACGAAGCTTACTTCATACTCATCGAAAAATTAAAGTTCTATAAATAAATGTTAATAAAGCCTAAAATTTACAACTTTAATCGAAATGAAATTTAACGAAAACTATTTACAGCTCTTGTTGTTTTGCCGCTTAGTTGCAACCAAAGTCGCAAATGTAATTATTGACGTAGTAGGTAACGTGACACGTCCTATTTTACAACTTGTCTTGTAAACTTTCCCGCTTAGTTGCAACCGAAGTCGCAGATGTAGTTGTTGACGTAGGAGCGTAGCAGGTAGTTGGCGCGGTAGAAGAACAACTCCCGCTCGTAGATGCTCAGGTAGGACAGGTCGGTGGTCAAGAACTTGGCTGTTGGTGGGTCTGTAGAAATTAAAAAGTTTTTAACACATTCGGTGCCAACGACTTAATTGCAACTAAGGTAAACGTCGCAGTGCTTGAGACTGGCCTCATGCCTACATGAGTACGTATGGCACTCTCAAATCTTTCAGTCTTAATTATAGTTGAAATTTTCTAAACTAAGCTCATCCACTTACCTGCATTCACAATGGCCTTGTGTCTAATACAATCCTATTATCTGCTTTTGTTCTCGTAACCGCCAACCAGTTACGTACAAAAAAAGATTAGAACTACATTGCGTGGATATTTAATTTTCAACCTTATTCCTTGTTGGATAGGTTTAAAATGGTTTAAGAGGACAATAGCATTTTCAACACTTGTGAATAGTTGAGATTTTCTAAACTGGACTGATCCTTATCTTCAGAACAATAGCATTCAAGTCTAACAATACGACTGTGTGGTCGGACGCGTGCCATTTTTTGCTAGTAAAAGGTTAGCGCCACGTAAACAAAGGCTATTCATGAGCTCAGTACAAATAATTTAAACTATACTTTCAATAGAGGTCAACTATTGGGACATTTATACATACATACATAAAGAAAGAAAGAAAGAAGACATTTATTCACTACACAAAAGACACACAGAGACAAAGGGAGTACAAATACAATACAATTGACACATAATGACATACATACATTCACGGCTTTATTCCCAAAAGGGGTAGGCAGAGCACATGAAACGTATATTCCAGCGCCACTTTTAGCATACATGTGGGTAGAAAAGATCGACAAAATGTGATATAGCAGTGATAGGTTGCTAGCCCATCGCCCAAAACACACTTCACAACCCTGGTCCCTTAGTCGACTTTTACGACAGCCACGGGAAGAAAGGGGGTGGTGTTCTAACCCGACACCACACGGGTCCAATAAGGCACCAATAATGCAGGAGGGTGGCAGAATGCGAGATGCCTGCGAGTACAATAGTTTAACATACTTAAGAGTCGTTGTTGTTTGTTTTTATTTTTCTTAATTTAACATATTTATAAGTTTGTAACGCTTTGGCCTTGCTGTTAAGGTCTAAATGTTACTATAAATAAATAAGAATAAGAATCATCATCATCATATCAGCCGAAAGACGTCCACTGCTGGACATAGGCCTCCCCCAAAGAGTGCCAAAGCGACCGGTCCTGCGCCACTCGCATCCAGCGGACTCCAGCAATCTTTACCAGGTCATCAGTCCACCTTGCGGGGGGCCTACCCACGCCGCGCCTTCCGGTTCGTGGTCGCCACTCGAGAACCTTTCCGCCCCAACGGCCATCGGTTATGTGTGCTATGTGCCCCGCCCACTGCCACTTAAGTTTAGCAATTCGGAGGGCTATATCGGTTACCTTGGTTCTGCTGCGGATAGCCTCATTTCTGATGCGATCAGAATAAGAATAGCACAAGTCAAACAACACTCTTCGCCATTTTTTAACCGACTTCAAAAAAAAGGAGGAGGTTCTCAATTCGGTTGTATATATTTTGTTTTTTTCAATGTTTGTTACCGCAGAACTCCGTCATTGATATGTGCTTCCAGGTGGGTCCCATTTTTTTTTAAATTCAATTGGATGATGGGATCCATGAGGAATTGAGGGAACTTCTCAATTATATTAGGCACGCGTGTAGTGATTTTGGTATTTTCTATCATAACTCGTGTATTTACATCCGGAAATCACAAATTGGTGGCGTGGAATTGATGATGAAGACCACAGATGACTTATGGAATTCCTCAATTATGTACTTAAAAGTACAAAAGTACCTATATCACAGATTCTGATAAGATTCTGTTGAAATAGCAACTAATGAAGTGCCAAGGGTGATCCTTGTGGAATCGACGGAAGTCCTCAAATACTATCGGGTCACATACAGCGATTGGGTTTTTTTCTCTAATAATCAATGCATTTGCTCTCGGAAATCAGTTCATGTGGTAAATGGGAAAAGAAATGTGGAAATGTTCTCGTGGCTTGGCGGAGTACTAAATTGAAGTCGGTTAAAACTTTGTTTTTAAAGTAAATTATGTTTGCTTTTCGTCCGTCCATCTACTCTGTCTTACCGTTGGGGTTGAGGTGGAAGATCGGCAGCGCGGTGACGTCGGCGAAGGTGAAGGCGTTGCAGATGTTCAACCGGTTGGCTTTGGGCACGTTCATCGTGAGGCGGACCAGGGCTGAGGGGAAACAATGATACAATACAGTACAAATACTTCTTGTTACACACCTTATTCAGACAAAGCAGTTACAAAGTGAAACAATAACATGTAGGTAGAGGTAGACAATATGCGGCTTTTTCGCTAGAGCTGTTCCGGGTAACCCCAAGGGTGGCGTAGCGGGGAAAAATAGTTATTTATGTCATAAGGGAGCAAAACAGTATATTTACGGCGAGGGCGGTGTATTGAATCCTGAGCTTAGTGAGGGTTACAAGTGTTAACGCCCGAGACAGTGTACATACTGTTTTTCACACCGACTATCAAGAAATTTAAAATAGATTCTGTTCAAATTTTAACAAATTTTCTCAATTTTTATAGCAAATTTTTAAATTTTCATATGACGTTGTTAAAGTTAAAACTTGAAATATTTTCGTTTTTAACCTATAACGATGAAATTACAATCGATTATTTTATTAAGATTCATTCAATTGGCACGTTGCGTAAATGCTAGTACGTGGCAATGAATAAATTAAAAAAGTAGCTTGAACAGAAAAAAAGCACACTGTCGGCTCGCCGCGAGCGCGCTGCCTCGCCCGCGCATGTTTATGTGCAACAATTTGGCTCGCGAGCAGCGCGCCGCGCGGGGCGAGCATGCCTCAGGCTGAGCCGCTCAAATTCGTACGCAGCTTTAGCTATATGAGTATAGTCGTTCGGTTTGAGTTAAGTCCAATCTACTTAAAGGAACAATGCCTTTGTTGACTGAAACCGCAAAACACCAAAATTACCATATTGTAACAAGTCGTTACAGCCACCTAGAAAGTTCAATTGAATTTCGACTCTATGTCCCTAAGTAATAGGTTACGAGTGCACTAATAGGAAAATGGCGGTCCAGGTGCCTTTGTACTTGTTCGATTCTCAGTACTCAGGTAAACGCCAGGGATGTATTGAAATATTATAATTCTATTAAAGCAAGTGAAACTTTTGGCAAAGGCCCTAGAGTTGAAAATCCAGTAACATGTTAATGGATGCACTTTTCACCTACGAAGTGTGCTTATCATTTATGACGGACCATAATGAGGTAGCAAACCCGCACAATGAGACAATGGATTGGACACAACTCAAACCGAACGACTACAGTAGCCGTTGGTACTTACGGTAGGTGCCGCGGATGTGATAGCTGTAGGTGGAGTCCTCTCGCAGCGAGTAGTGCTGCAGCAGCGTGCGGTCCGACTCGAATTCGATGTTGGGGCAGTCGATGGCGATGACGGCTACGTCGGTGTTCTTGTTGAAGCTGAGAGCAATACAGTTTTGTTGGTGTGGGTCATGATCCTCATCATCCTCCTAGCGTTGTTCCCGGCTGTGCCCCTAAAGGAGCCCGGGGTCCGCTTTGTCACCTAATCCCAAGATTTGGCATAAGCACTAGTTTTGCGAAAGCGACTGCCATCTGACCATCCAACCCAGAGGGAAAAAAGGGGTTTTCCTACACCGAAAAGCTAACGGTAAATATTCCGTACATAAGTTCCGAAAAACTCATTGGTACGAGTGGGTATGCCCAATAAAATCTCTATATATGTAGGTCCAGATCAAGTATTTATACCTTGAAGACTGATGTTGTTTGCGAGGTAAATAAACTTATTGATGACTAAGTCATTATTGCACGAAAGAGAAACAGTCTACAATTGTGCATACTGGTCTGCGAAAATGGTCCCGTTTGTCTCTATAAGTATTTAACTCTGTTTTTCTGCCTACTACGGATCTATTTGATCAATTAAGGTTAGACTTTACATTTGATTTCGGTTTTATCAACTAGGACTTAAGAGGTGCATAGAATGATAGGATAATATGTCTGGCTGTCCAACAGACTCATGTTGGCTTACACCTTACACAGCTTACTCTCTCTTCATTTGTCGAATTGTAGTGACAGGAAGGCAAACCAGGCCTATAGGCATTAATGCTATGGTGAAACGGGCAATGGCTTTCTCCATCTCTTTGACCCTGTAGACAACACACCTTCTACTCTTTGCTGGAAAGTGAATAAGGCCCTTAATACTCACAAGAACTCGGAAACGAAGCACTTGTCATGATTCCTCACGACCAGTCCCTGGTCTATGTACGATGCGTTGAAGTAAGGTGTCTCAAACCGCCACGACTCGATGGTGTATTGTCCGGGAAGCGAACCCCGGATCGGCTGGCAGTGGGAATTGGCCTGCAGGTTGTCGCGGATGCAATGGTGGTCGCTCAGGACGCATGGTCGGACGATGTCTCCGGCTGAAAGGGGATTTTAGAGGTAATTTGGAGTGAAATTAATAAGGGTAGGCCAATAATAAGTGGACACTATTTTTTTTTCATAAATCTACCAAGCTACGAGGCCCCACTCACTCAGAATACTTACATCGAAGTCTAAGGATAGATTTTTAAAAATGTGAACCCTACTTACTACTACCTAAAGACTTATTTTCGTCAAAAATGTAATCAAATCCTTTGTCATAGCTTGCTTGTATGAGTATAGCTATCCTTGTTACGCAATGAACTACCAATTTATTCAAATACTTACAAGAAAATACTTTAAATCAAAGCTTTAATTTGTAATTTTCCGCTCTACACGGAATAATTAAGAAGAAGCGTAATTAAGCTAAATATCCTCGAGTTGGACTTATGGTATACCACGACGGTAGCAAATAAGCATACGGCCTGCTCGATCGTAAGCAGATACCGTAGCCTACGGACGCTCCCATCCCATCTGCGCGATTCAAAACTTTACTAATTTGAGGATTCGTTGTGGTCAAAGCAAGAGGTAATGCAGGATCTTCACTCTCGCAGCCAATCCTCGGGAGCTCTGGCGTCCTTACTCACCTTAACAGCCCGTTTTGCAAAGCTACACACTGGCTACACTGAGGCGCTTGTCCAATAGGAGACGCCACACGGGCCGATATGGGCCGGACTACATGTAGCATGCCGCCCGCGCGTGATTCGGCCCGTGTGGATACGCTTATCTGCAGTCCTGGCCGATATCGGCCCGTGTAGCGTCTCCTAATAACTGTCTATTAGTCTAGGACAAGAGATATACTGCGAGAAAAATCGAGAGTATGTCGCGGCCGTCGCATGATAGACGCAGAGCAAGTGGTGGTTTTGTTATGGCTGCGGACTGTAAGGTAGAGTAGAGGTACTTACTACCCTAGTCGGGTTTGATATGTCGTCTATGTCAAGACTAACACCACGACTTCTGTAGGTATGTGGTGTTCTGTTGCTGGTGCTGAGTAAGGTGGCCAGAGCTCCCGAGGATGCGCTGTGTTGATGAGAGACCTGCATTTGTCGCTAGCTGTCAACACAACGAATCCTCCAACGAATAAAGGATCGGCTTTTGACTCTTCTGAGATCGCATTATCGGCTACGGTTCCTGCTAATCACCAGGCAAGCCATTTGTTTATTTGCCACCGTCGTTCAAAAAAGCAACTCACCCTTGGCCAGAGACAGCGCTGCGCACACAAGGAGTGCTTTAGTCAGCATATTGACGTCCGTCGGGTCTCCTGGCTCGAAGACTATTGCCACGGTTCTGCGCCACAAGGGAGCAATCAATTACATTTGTTCAGCTGTGTCAATAGCTGACGCTTGAGGGCGCCAAGTTAAGTTTGCTGTTGTTATTGTTATTTTAAGAAGTTCTCATTAAATATATAGATGTTCTATATGAAACCTAGTGGTATGAAGTCTAGTGCTAGCCATATAGCACTATTCTCATTTCAAATCAAAGGTTGGCAGTCGCTTTCGTAGAAATAGTGGCGCCTAATCACAAGATTTGGCGTATCTTGTGATTAGGCGCCAAGCGGACTCTGTGCTCGTTTAGTACTAACTGGAAAAACACTAGGAAAATGATGATATACCTATGTATGCATGTGTGTAGTGTTACCAGAATATAATAGCGAACCATGGAGGATTGCGGCAGTGGGCGGACCATGGCTGATAAGATAACGATGCAGTCCAGGCAAAGGAGTAGGTACCACACTATTGACAACCGAACTGCATAAAAATCCCGCCAGACGAGCGAAATTGTCGGACTACATGCAGTCCGCCGCCTGATTTCGGCCCGTCCGGATGCACGGCGCACGGCAAAACCGAGGTAACTCGTTCTAGATTTGCTTTGATCTTCCTCGGCCGTTCGCCGCGCCCGGGGGTAGACCACATTCACTGCCAAGAATCGCTACGTGCTACGCTCGTAGCCGATCCCGTGGTTTTCCTCTATGTACAGAAAAGCGACTACGGCGTAGGCGCCTGCTAGGCGGGTTCCTGGCAGTGAAAGTGTTAATGTGGGTCGATTACCATACAAAGCGTTATTTGACATTCGCGGGCTAACGGCGTGATTTTTTAAGATTCTTATGTAACTAACTTTCATCAATTGGCTTTCCATTTGCGCGAAATTACCCCTTTCCTTGGAATAAACTAGTATAAACTAGAATAATTTCAGATATTAGTTTGAGACGTCATACTTTGGGAAAACAATTTTTCTCAATTTTTTCTAGTTTAGGCACGATCCGATTTGGAAACCAGTAAAATCGACAAGAAACTTACGAAAGCGACCCAACTCGCACTTGCCCGATTTTTCCAATGACTATCTTAACTTGGCCCAAAATAAATGCGCACGCATTCGGTTTCAGACAATGGAACTGAATTTACGTATAAGTAATTTACTTATAGGAAAATATGCTTATATAAACCTAAAACGTACTAAGCACCACTTACCAGCGTTAGAAAGTATACTTTATGGGTATGTTGAACTGAATTCAGCTTGGCAGGGTCTGAAATAAATGTTTAAGCCACTGTTGTAAGTAGATTTAATGATTTGTTAACCTGTTTGTCTGTCCGTATTGTTCGTGTTCGTTTGTTTAAGTGTGGCGTCATTCTGAATTTATGGGGTCTGTGTTTTTGACAGTCTTTTGTTATTGTTGCTATAAAATTGAGCACCGCCATGATGCATGGGTCGACTTATTGCCCTGGCTCCGCCCGGATACGTGTTAATTCCCATACAAATTATAATTTTCGGGACGAAAGTGTAGGTACCTACTTAGTCTTAGGGTTTATATTATCAACCAGAGATGTGTGACCAAGCTTTTAGCCTGTCAAATATATCTTATCTTATCTAGGTGAGAGCCCTCGGATACACTTCGCCCCAATGGGATCTTTTGTGCATTTGCCCCCTCCTTTATGCCTATTCTCAAGCTCGCTCCATCATTTCCTGTCAAATACATAAAAACATGTTCTGTGTTTTTTGAACGAGCGAGCGAAGCGAACGACCTTCTATGCTTCAGCTGGGGCCGAAAATCGTTCGTCTGTCCGTCCGGTGTCCGGTGGCTGTGAGAGAGCAGTCGTATGTATACAGGTCGCATTTTCTCAACCATCATCATCCTCATATCAGCCGAAAGACGTCCACTGAGAAAGACATAGGCCACCCCCAAAGAGTGCCAGTGACCGGTCCTGCGCCACCCGCATCCAGCGCCCCCACGCCGCGCCTTCCGGTACGTGTCTCAACCGATTCTTAATGTGAAATGTTGTGAGCAGGTAAGATACAATAATCATATAGATGTTTTTGCCAATCGACTTTTTAATACTTAAAACAAAAAAGTTTTTGATGATAAGACCGAGTCACTAGTTAGGTATATGTATATTTGAAAGCCCAAATGGTGTCAAATAAAAGAAATCATAGCTTCGCATATACTCGTATCTGGTGGATATTCACCTAAGAATATCATCATCATATCAGCCGAAAGACGTCCACTGCTGAACATAGGCCTCCCCCAAAGAGTGTCACAATGACCGGTCCTGGAATGGTCGGACCAAGGAATATAATACTGCCTATATTCACCCTTAACCTTGATCTATAATACTTAAGATTCTAAAGAGGAAAAGTCTGTGAGATTGTATAGCTTTGTAAGTTTGTATGTTTGGGTATCTAATCTCCGGAACCACTTATCCGTTTTCAAAAATTCTTTCACCTGCGTTTAGAACAGTGGTTCTTAACCGGTGGTCCCTGGAAGCACCCGAAGTGGTCCGCGAAGCCATTGATCAAAAATATTCAAGAAGTGCCAACAAGTCGACACAACGACCCTCAAACATTTGTGGTCCATGGGAAAACAGAAAAGCAATCAAATGGTCCCTTATCACTAACAGGTTAAGAACCACTGATTTAGAATGGACTTTCTGGGTGGTTATAGGCTATAATATATGATCAACGTTTTTGTTATTTATACCCAGCATCACGATCTCTTTCCAATAGGAGAAAAAAAACGTAAGTACCAAAATGTCCATACATTTTTGAACTTTCCTATTGTGGTATAGGAAGAATCCACCATACAAAGTAAGCATATCCACTCGCTTTCGGATTTTAAAAAAGGTAGCCTAAACTGCTTTCAATTTTTCTTTATCAAAGAAGTCCATACTTCACTAAGTTGCCACCATCAGTGTAGGGGTGCGCGAAATTGGCAACTGCGGTTGCCACAAGCAAGTGAGTGGTTATAGGAAATGGTAACACAATAGAAAAAAATCTATTGGACATTTTTGTTCTATTAGGCTCGAAAGAGGTCGTGATTCTCGGTGGAAATAACACAAAACTCTTGGAATTTTTTACAATGAATGGATAGTGGCATTTTTTTTTAGTATCGCTCATATTTTGTCCCGCTAGTTTGCCTGCGTTCTTTGCCACGCGGGCGAATCCACGCGGCCGGCTAGCATCTAATAAAAAGACACAGTTAGCACTTATACAGAGTTACTTTCACTTTAGGTATTTAGTTATTTATTAGTGCCTCATCATCCTAGCATTCCCGGTTGTGTCCTATAAAGGCGCCCGGGGTCCGCTTTGACACCCAATCCCAAGATTCGGCATAGGCACTAGTTTTACGAAAGCGACTGCCATCTGACCTTCCAACCCAGAGAGAAAACAAGACCTTATTGGGATTAGACCGGTCTCCTCACGTTTCCCTGCACCGAAAACTATCTTCCGACGAACTCACGACGTCACGTACGAGCCGGGATTCGAACCCACGACCGCCGCTTGACAGCCGCATGCCTGAACCACTAGGCTACCGTATTTATTAGTACCTAGACGGTTATTTATTAAGGTAACAGATAAAATGAAATAAATATATTGATAGGTAGGTAAATGTGTTATTCTTACTTACTTTTTATAGCGTTGATTTGGTTTAGCTTAAACCACTTTTGTCTTTAAATGATGTAACTATTGTAAAAAGCCCGAAATATACTTTATAGTTTACATTACAGCGTTGTATTTTAATCTACAAACTGACATACATTTGAAACCTGCGGTGCTTAAATAGCCAACGATTGTAAATAAACAATTATTCATCGACCAGCCATCTTATTTACGAGTTCCTTTAATTAGTCATTATTTGCACAGTTGACGTTAAAGCTGTACCTACAATCGACCTAAATACTTATGTGTAACACGGGTAAGAATATTCTAGACCAAATTGGACACATGAAACTGTTTCAAACCTTGAATTATATTGCTAGGTACTTTATTTCCCAGAATTGAATGTAGCCCGTTTCACGAAACTGCATGTTACATTACATGTCTTATGAGTCCCTAGCGTGTTTTAAAACGGCGTGCTGAAATAACGTGACGTCCTGGGTGGGTGTAGCAACCCATTCCCCCACCATTTCTGTCTGGCCTACTTTATTTTTATAAGCAAAATAAAAAACTCACGTTTATATGCTGTGCCAAGCGGCGGTCGTGGGTTCGAGTCCCCGTCGTGGTCCTACTAATTTGTCATATTAGTAGGACCACGAGGGAGACCTATTTCTGTCTGGCCTACTTTATGTTTATAAGCAAAACTCACGTTTATATGCTGTGCCAAGCGGCGGTCGTGGGTTCGAATCTCCGTCGTGGTCCTACTAATTTGTCATATTAGTAGGACCACGACGGGGATTCGAACCCACGACCGCCGCTTGGCACAGCATATAAACGTGAGTTTTGCTTATAAACATAAAGTAGGCCAGACAGAAATGGTGGGGGAATGGGTTGCTACACCCACCCAGGACGTCACGTTATTTCAGCACGCCGTTTTAAAACACGCTAGGGACTCATAAGACATGTAATGTAACATGCAGTTTCGTGAAACGGGCTACATTCAATTCTGGGAAATAAAGTAACCTAGCAATATAATTCAAGGTTTGAAACAGTTTCATGTGTCCAATTTGGTCTAGAATATTCTTACCCGTGTTACCACGACGGGGATTCGAACCCACGACCGCCGCTTGGCACAGCATATAAACGTGAGTTTTGCTTATAAACATAAAGTAGGCCTGACAGAAATAGGTCTCCCTCGTGGTCCTACTAATATGACAAATTAGTAGGACCACGACGGAGATTCGAACCCACGACCGCCGCTTGGCACAGCATATAAACGTGAGTTTTGCTTATAAACATAAAGTAGGCCAGACAGAAATAGGTCTCCCTCGTGGTCCTACTAATATGACAAATTAGTAGGACCACGACGGGGATTCGAACCCACGACCGCCGCTTGGCACAGCATATAAACGTGAGTTTTGCTTATAAACATAAAGTAGGCCAGACAGAAATAGGTCTCCCTCGTGGTCCTACTAATATGACAAATTAGTAGGACCACGACGGGGATTCGAACCCACGACCGCCGCTTGGCACAGCATATAAACGTGAGTTTTGCTTTTAAACATAAAGTAGGCCTGACAGAAATAGGTCTCCCTCGTGGTCCTACTAATATGACAAATTAGTAGGACCACGACGGGGATTCGAACCCACGACCGCTGCTTGGCACAGCATATAAACGTGAGTTTTGCTTATAAACATAAAGTAGGCCTGACAGAAATAGGTCTCCCTCGTGGTCCTACTAATATGACAAATTAGTAGGACCACGACGGAGATTCGAACCCACGACCGCCGCTTGGCACAGCATATAAACGTGAGTTTTGCTTATAAACATAAAGTAGGCCAGACAGAAATAGGTCTCCCTCGTGGTCCTACTAATATGACAAATTAGTAGGACCACGACGGGGATTCGAACCCACGAGCGCCGCTTGGCACAGCATATAAACGTGAGTTTTGCTTATAAACATAAAGTAGGCCTGACAGAAATAGGTCTCCCTCGTGGTCCTACTAATATGACAAATTAGTAGGACCACGACGGAGATTCGAACCCACGACCGCCGCTTGGCACAGCATATAAACGTGAGTTTTGCTTATAAACATAAAGTAGGCCAGACAGAAATAGGTCTCCCTCGTGGTCCTACTAATATGACAAATTAGTAGGACCACGACGGAGATTCGAACCCACGACCGCCGCTTGGCACAGCATATAAACGTGAGTTTTGCTTATAAACATAAAGTAGGCCAGACAGAAATAGGTCTCCCTCGTGGTCCTACTAATATGACAAATTAGTAGGACCACGACGGGGATTCGAACCCACGACCGCCGCTTGGCACAGCATATAAACGTGAGTTTTGCTTATAAACATAAAGTAGGCCTGACAGAAATAGGTCTCCCTCGTG
Source organism: Epinotia bilunana (assembly GCA_947049275.1). Lineage (NCBI taxonomy): Eukaryota > Metazoa > Arthropoda > Insecta > Lepidoptera > Tortricidae > Epinotia > Epinotia bilunana. Next base: position 1,232,371 of record OX346278.1, read on the forward strand.
GTCCTACTAATATGACAAATTAGTAGGACCACGACGGAGATTCGAACCCACGACCGCCCCTTGGCACAGCATATAAACGTGAGTTTTGCTTATAAACATAAAGTAGGCCAGACAGAAATAGGTCTCCCTCGTGGTCCTACTAATATGACAAATTAGTAGGACCACGACGGGGATTCGAACCCACGACCGCCGCTTGGCACAGCATATAAACGTGAGTTTTGCTTATAAACATAAAGTAGGACAGACAGAAACAGGTCTCCCTCGTGGTCCTACTAATATGACAAATGAGTAGGACCACGACGGGGATTCGAACCCACGACCGCCGCTTGGCACAGCATATAAACGTGAGTTTTGCTTATAAACATAAAGTAGAACAGACAGAAACAGGTCTCCCTCGTGGTCCTACTAATATGACAAATTAGTAGGACCACGACGGGGATTCGAACCCACGACCGCCGCATGGCAACCGCATGCCTGATCAACTAGGCTACAGTAGCTTCGTTGTTAAAAAAAATGAAATCATAAATGGTGACTATTGCTGCGGGTGCGTTTAAGTCTCTGTTTGGCTCTATGGCTGGTAGAGAATTCCCTGAGGCATTAAGTCCTCCTTAATAGATCAGGTAAACATAACAAGGCAAATAATTTTTTTAATGAAACAACAGTTTTTTTTTATGTATCTTATATTAAGCACAAAAATAATTAAAACGCACTAGAATATACAATTTCATCCAACACCATCTTATAATACTAACTTAAAAGTAAATTAATAAGTTATTGTAAAAATAAATAAAATAGTCACATTAAGTATTAAACTTAACATCTGTAAACTTAAAGTACGTTTCTCACCAAGGACGGTAAAACAAACAATGCACCAGGTCGCAGGTAACCCGAGCCGAAGACAAGGGCGATAAAAATTCGATCAGTCTTCCTTCATTACCGCCCGTGGTGACTACATTTTGTGTCCCCTCTTAGTCAGAAGGTAGAATTCTATTTTATTATATTGTGAACAAGGGAGCAAAATCATACCTTTTATCAGGAAAATGTAAAAACAGTATGTGCCACTCGGTAGCAAATTATTTCCGAATTGGGCGAGACACTTGAATTCCTAGTTTCGCTCAAGATTCTACTTTAGAATCTCTCGCTACGCTCAGGAATCTAATGTAGGATCTTTCGCTTCACTCAGGAATCAATATACCGCCCTCGCCGTAAATATGTAATTTTGCTCCCGTGAGATAATGCAACCGAGCATACATAAATACTGACATAATTGTACTAGCGTTAATGCAAAGACAAGTAGTGTGTAAGGAAATTGTACCTAGTGATTTAGTTATTATCCTTCAAATAAATTCATTTTCATTTGCATCTTTCTTATAAACCTTTTGTCAACTGACAGAAATAAATAATACGAATTTTAAGTAATTTTAAATAAGGCCTATAAAATATTATAATAATAATAAATACTCTTTATTGCACCACGACAAGAGAGAAACATCTTACAAAAAATTTGCTTAGTAAATAATGGTGATAATGGCAAATTGTTTGCTCTTATCGCTTTAAAGCGATCTCTTCCAGACAATCTTTGTATAGCAGCCACCTTAGTATAACTTCTAGTATAAATATAGTAAACTTAGTAGACTATCACTACATTGCCTTTCTAATACTACAATTTACCTTCAAGTAGGTATCTGTATACCACAAGGTGCTCAAAAATATCTGAACAAACATTATAAAGTCTAGTTTGGTCTATGTTAGTAGCTTAGTCGGGTTGCAAGTGTTTTTGGGTGAATCAACTATTTTCCGTGATTAATTGTCTGCTGGGTCACTTTTTTAATCTGCGATTTTATGGGTTATATTCATCAAATGTGTTTCTTGTCATGTTCGACCCCGTTTTTTAAGGACCATCTTCTAAGCATGTTAGAAATCCATATTGTTACAGTTTTTGTAAAAAAACTTCCAAACTGTCTCCTGGCTAACGGGATAGAATAACAACAATAAATTATGCATGGCCCAAACCAGAGCCCAAAATAGCTCAATTATTCAAAATTTAATAGTCATTGTATCACGCCTAGTGAGCTAGATGACAAAGTTCCTAGAAGAAAACATACCAAAGCATAGTTCCCTACCCAAAGGGTAAAAACGGGACCCTATTACTAAGGCTCCGCTGTCCGTCCGTCCGTCCGTCTGTCACCAGGCTGTATCTCATGAACCGTGATAGCTAGACAGTTGAAATTTTTAACAGATGGTGTATTTCTGTTGCCGCGCTATAACAACAAATACTAAAAAGCAGAATAAAATAAATATTTAAGGGGGCTCCCATTCAATAAACGTTTTTATAGATAATGGTACGGAACCCTTCGTGCGCGAGTCCGACTCACACTTGGCCGTTTTTTTTTAAAATCTCTGCCTTGTATTATGTAACACAGTTTCGGACATGTTTTCTTGTAGAACAATGCATTATGTTTTTTTTTCTTTGTATTCATATTCAGTTTGACTTATTTTAAGTAGTTTAAGAACTATCATTGTAATAAGGTTTTTTTTGGCAAAAAATGGCCGATTGTTGAGTGTGTTTCGGCGTTTCTTCTTAAGTGGTCTTCTTTTCAGAAACGCTGGTAGAATTTTGACTTGTAGGAGTGCCATTACGGCCTACTTGCAGAATAAAAAATCATTTATTTCATTTAATAGTTGATTGACCCTTTGATTAAGTACTAACTGACCAAAAAGAGTTAAGCTACTTTTTTGCCCGCCTACGGCAGAGCTGAAAGGAACGGATATGACTTCAGCAGTCTGTGTTTGTATTTACGTCTTTCACCGTAGCGTTTAAGAGTCCGCAGTAAGCTCGATTCTCCATACAAACGTAGTTACGCTCTCATTTTAAAACTACGTGTTGGATTGTAACGAAACTTTGCACATACAATGACATGAGGTATATCTATGCCTGTAATAGGGATGAGGTCTAAGATTTTTTTATGATGTCATTCGAACCAGTTTTTGGAGAGGAACAAATGTTAGTATGGGAGTAACTACAATTAAAGAACATTAATACCCAAAAAAATGAGACAAAGATTTACCCCGCTGGCGGTAGCGAAAAACGCTCCATACTAATAGACAGCTAATTGTGACGTCACAATATTGTTAGTACAAAGTATCGTTATATGGAAAATCGGGTAAATTGTTGTTTCGGTCGCGAAATACTGCGTTTAAGTACATAGTTGTCATACAATTTTGTTTCTATAAAAGCGTAAGGATTCTATTGGAAACTTTAATTTTACTCTTGGACAATAAAAAAATGCATATTTTGTCTTAACTTTCAAGGTTCATATCTTTTTACGATTTTAATTATATTTCATAATGTATACTTTATTACGATAATTTGATGGTTTACTAACCATTTAGCATCACTACGTTATCAATTTGAACATGAGTCGTCATGCCTATTAGTTTATGTAGCTTCAGATACCATAGTAAAAAAATAGAGCGAATTTAAGTTTTTCATACAAAACTTGATTTTGCTGTATTTCGTTTGTTTTATAAACTGGAACCATATAAACTAATTACAGACATAGATATACCTCATGTCATTGTATATGCAAAGTATCGTCACAATCCAACACGTAGTTTTAAAATGAGAGCGTAACTACGTTTGTATGGGAAGGTGAAATTCGGCCGAGCTTACTGCGGACTGTTAAGATACTGAACCGATTTTGATAAATAAGTTGCCAATCGATTCGAAATTATGCTCCGGGTGTGACATAGGACACCTGTATGAAAATAATAATAATAACAATAAATAGCTTTATTTCGGAGCATTTTTTGATTCTACATCCATATACTGCGTGGAACGGAACGATGGACTTTCCCGCAAGAGGGGGATTATTGAGCGCTAGTACGTCACATTTTCCAGATAAACAATTTTTTTTGACGCGATTTTTTTTTTACATTTGTATGGAGCTCGTCGCTCCAGTCGGCCAACGCTCCATACAAAGGTAAAAAAAAAATCGCGTCAAAAAAAATAGTTTATCTGGAAAATGTGACGTACTAAGCGCTCAATAATCCCCCTCTTGCGGGAAAGTCCATCGTTCCGTTCCACGCTGTATAGTTCGTATATCTTTAACGTATATATTATTAGTATACACCCTCAAAATACACAGAAAAAGAAACTGTTGGTTTTCCGTAGTCGGGTTACAGATTTTTGAACTTTTTCATTTCTAATTGTAAATACTAAAATCTAGTATTAGTGTTTAACATTAGAAACCTAAATATGGATTGGGTTTGGCCGTGCAGTGCGCTCCTTTTGAGAAATCCAGTATGAAGGAGTATATCATCTGAAAAAAAAAGGCAATATTATTATTATTATTTCTTTTTATTTTATAAGATCTATTTCCCCTGTGGGACTGCACACTATTGGAATAGTCACGATATAAATACAAAATTAAAAGAAATAATATTCCGAATTAGATTCGAACCAGCGGCCAGTCGCAATAACCAACTGAGCAATCGGAACCGCGCTCGGTCCAACGAATCTTTACCAGCTAAAAATTAAAAGGCAGTAAAAACTAGGCAAGTCAAGCCTTGACCATCAATTTATCCTAAGTTATCTGCTTTGTGTAAATAATTCGACTGTTCAAATCAGGGACTGCATAACCGAGAAATACCGGTATGTTTTAAAACCAATATGACGTCATATCGGTTTTCAAATAGCGGTTTCGGTAGCGGAACCTTTGTATCTCGCTATCGAAATATAACGGTAACCTTAATTTTTTTCGGTACCGTAACCGCATTTTAAAGGTTCGATTCTGGCTTCGATTTTGGCGGCGTTGCCAAACCGCCGGCGCTGCCGTTGTGTCTTTCAGTTTTGTCGTTTCTGTTCTGATACTTTTCTGATCCATTCGTTCGTTCCTATTGGAAGAAGTTGTCTGTGTAAGTGCAAGTTCGCTTATTTTTTCGGTAACCTTTATAATACCGGTTTCGAACCGGTATTGCAAAGGTTTCGGTTACCTTTAAATTGAATACCGGTAACCGATATTTCAAAACGGTTACGGTACCGTTATGTTGGCGCGGCGCGCGTAACCTTTACACCATTACGGTAACGTAACGGAATACCGGTTTCATACCGGTAAAACCGGAACCGAAATCAGTCCCTGGTTCAAATTTAAGAAGTTATACGTAGATATACAAAATATCGTTGTAGTAGAAAAAAAGGAAGTTTGTTGTTAAGAATACAATTTATTGAAGAATTATCTACTGAACTTGGCACCCATTTATATCTGAACTCTTTTATCGGCGAAGTTGACAATCACGCATAATTGAACTTGGCTCCCATTTTCACATTTATGTTCTTGGTGGGATTGATAGTTACCGGCATAGTCTCGGGCACGACGGTCCCGAACAGGCGCAGGCGCAGCGCGGGCAGCCGCCAGCGGCTGCGGCGGCGCATGAGGCGCGCCAGGTACACCACCAGGTCGGAGGTCACGCCGGAACACTTCTGGATGTTCAGCAGCTGTTCAACGTTGAAAGGTATAACTATATATTTTTTATAATTTGGAATTTTTAAGGTAATTTGTCCGCTCACTTTCTTTCTGTGTTGTTCTCATATCCCGCAACAGTTATGAATAGAATGAACAGAAGAGAATAGAATATTATTTATTGTTGAACTGTGTACAAGGATGTTAATTGTCATATAAAAAAATACTCTCTACTTTGTTTTTAGGGTTCCGTAGCCAAATGGCAAAAAACGGAACCCTCATGCGGGACTCGTCATGTCGTCTGTCTGTCTGTCTGTCCGTCCGTATGTCACAGCCACTTTTTTCCGAAACTATAAGAACTACACTGTTGAAACTTGGTAAGTAGATGTATTCTGTGAACCGCATTATGATTTACACACAAAAATAGAAAAGGCGGGGGTTCCCCGTACTTAGAAAGGATTTTTTTTTTCATCAAACCCATACCCCACACGTATGTGTGGACGTATCTATGGATAGCTCTTCAAAAATAATATTGAGGTTTCTATTTTTTTCTTTTTAAACTGAATAGTTTGCGCGAGAGACACTACCAAAATGTTACAACTTTAACTCACTTTAAAAAATGACAGCTAACGTCATCACTTAGACAAGTGATGACATAAGCGCCTTTAGGTACTATTAATTATTATGTGCCCTAACCGCGTTTCGAACCCAGCACCGCCGGCTTCGTAGGCAGTCACTCCAAAGACCAAAGAGCTCGTCGAACTGTGTTACTGTGACTCACCGTGAGACTTGGACAGAGTCGGATGATCGTCTCCACGTCCTCGTCCGTGATGTCGTCGTTGTTGGCGACGGCGAGCTCGCCCATCGCTCTCGAGGCTTCGCATACCTCCGTCAGGCCGGTCATTGTTACGCCTGGAAAGGGCAGAATTTTACACTAGAGGGAAGTATAGCTGGCAGCTCGCGTCTGACAATAGGTAATTTTTATATGAAACTAGATTCTGCCCGCTACTCCGTCCGCGTGGAACTCGTTTATATCGTAGCGCCATACAAACTTTCACCCCCCATTTTAGGGAAGTGGGGGGTTAGAGAGAGACATAAAGTAGCCTATGTCACTCTCATCCCTTCAAATATCTCCACTTAAAAAAAATCATGTCAATTCGTCGCTCCGTCTTGCCGTGAACGACGCACAAACAAACACACACATACACTTTCCCATTTATAATATTAGTATGGACTAGCTGATGCCCGCGGCTTCGCCCGCGTGGTTATAGGAAAATGTAACATATTGAATTTTCCCGTGGGAATTAGATGTTTTCCCGCTGAAAAAGTAGCCTATGTCACTCTCCAGCCTCTAAACTATCTCCATACAAAAAATCACATCAATACGACGCTCCGTTGCGACGTGAAAGAAGGACAAACAAACACACACACACACACTTTCGCATTTATAATATTATATAGTAAGGATAAGGATTTCCATTTTTGATGTCGATCGCTTCAGCTGTTGTGTTCCTGGAGGTGAGCAAGGTCGCCAGAGCTCCCGAGGACACGTTGTGTTGAGAGCGAGGGAATTTGTTCCTTCAGCTGTCAACACGGCGAATCCTCAAACATATCAAGGGTCGGCAACGCCCATGTTACTCCTTTGGATTTGCATGCCATCAGGCGGGCCGTACGCTTGTTTGCCACCGTCGTTGTATTAAAAAAAAACCTCGAATTCACTATAGCAAAAGAAAATTACCTTTACAATACGACACATCCAAATTGACCAGTCTGTTTCCCCTCGCCACCGTCTCCAACCAATCATCATTAACATTTCTATTCCGTCTCAAACTAAGCCTCCTCAAGCTCGCCAAGCGACTATGCACCTTCAAATACCCTCCCAATTCCATCTTATCGTACCCGCACAACTCCAAATGCTCCAATTTCGGCAACGCATCGAGCATGACATGCACATTTTTGAGTACATCAGCGGCGTTCCGTGACAGTTCTAAAGTCTTTAAATCCTTTAGGTACTCAAGAATGGCGAGGAGGTGGCGGTAGTCCAGGGATGGACAGTTTCTGAGGCGAAGGCTGGTTAGGTTGTTTCTTAGGTGTTCGAGACATGTGCCCGTGAACAGGTCGTTGCCGATTATGGTTAGTTCCGTTATTGTGTTGCGGCGTAGGAATATTTCTACGTCTTCGTCGGTAACCTGCAATAAAGACAATTAATAGAATCCGAATCAAACATTTACTCGTAACACAACCCAAAACAGAGACAAGACAAAGACAAAAGAAAAAGATTGAAGAGAGAGATTTATCTGTGCCGTGTGGCGTTGGCAACGAAACGGGCCCAACTCGGCATGACGCTGGATTTGCAACCAATAGTGTAATAAATACTTTGGGAATTGATAAAGAAAGTTAGAACCTGCCTGTTCCCTCTCTCCCTCGTCCGAGCTCAAATTCCTGAATGCGACTCGCTTCAGCTTCCGTAACTTTTCTACACTCTCTCTTATTAAATCCCGATCAGGCACTCCGTAGAACTGGAAAGAAATAAAAGTAAATAAACACATTTTCCGGAAGGCACGGCGTGGGTAGGCCCTAAAAGATGGACTGATGACCTGGTAAAGGTAACGGGAGTCCGCTGGATGCGGGTGGCGCAGGACCGGTCACTTTGGCACTCTTTGGGGGAGGCCTATGTCCAGCAGTGGACGTCTTTCGGGTGATATGATGAAACACATTTTCAATAACCAAAAGTTATGTGGTAATGTCAAAAATGAATACATTTCTGGTGTATTTTAGAATTCAAGCCTGTTTTAACTAAAATGGCGTTGAAATTAGTTTGTCACACCCCTGTCTGTCACTTTGACATTTGTGTTCGTAAGAAAGGGACAAAGCACATTTTATTTAGCGGAGGCATTTTAAGTTTTATGAATAAAGGGGTAAGAGTCTGGTATACTGGAAATCCACGTCAATAGGTACTTTAAAGAACCCGCCATATTAATCATAGCAAATTTTCGATAAGAAGCATTTGAATATTGGTTCACAAATGGCTGGCTGTTCAATTAAAATGTCCTGTCCATTTGTGACTCTTGTGCCGAATCTTGTTAATGTGAAACTAGTAGCCTGTGAATATGACATATGATTAAATAAATAAATGGCAAAGCAATAGTAAAGAGGGAAGTACACCTTTGGAATACTACGTACTCGTCCATACAAAAAAAGAAAAAGTTTTTCCACTGCTAAATATTTTGTGATGAATGATTTTTTATTACGTTATTGACACAATTTGCAATAAGTAAGTTTTTTTAAGAGCGAAACCTACAAACCTACATATTATTATGCTGAAGCGATTGACATCAAAATCAAAGTGGTTTGTTAAGGTTTAGTTAAATTCGCTCACAAACTATTAATTTACACAATACACTAGTTACAATTTACATATGTAGACAAGGGTTTTTGTTGGCGGCAATACCTACCATAACTTCCTCTACGTTGGGACACAGCTTGATAATATGTTGGAAGTGTTCAGATTTAGTTTTGTTTACATTTTATCCTCCTAGCGTTATTCCCGGTTGTGCCCTAACGAGCCCGGGGTCCGCTTTGACACCTAATCCCAAGATTCGGCATAGGCACTAATTTTACGAAAGCGACTGCCATCTGAACTTACAACCCAGAGGGCAAACCAGACCTTATTGGGATTAGACCGGTTTCGGCACGATGTTTTCCTTCACCGAAAAGCTAACGGTAAATGACGAGAATGCACTTGACGTGGGTTTTACAACATTTTTTATGTTAAATATGAAAGGAAAAAATAACAAAGAGACGTCATAAAACTGACCGAAGTGTGACACGAGTACTGGGGTAGCTACTGTCTGTTCTGTTGTTTATGTGTAATTGTTTTACAACCCTACTAGAAGATAACATTTAAATTTAAGTACTTACTTGTCGTAATTTTAAGTAAAATAAACTATACACAGACAATGGCATCAATTCTATCGGCGCAATAAGTGCCGTGATCTATTGTTTATTAACACTGATCCACAAACTACTCGCTTTGAACAGTGAGAGCTTTTCTCAGCGATACATGGAGCCACGTGTATATGTAGAGACATGCCCCATTTGACCCAGACATTGGCATCAATGTTATCGCAGCAATACGTACCGGGATCTTCTCCATATTATAACACCGATCCACAAACTGTTCGCTTTGAACAGTGAGAGATTTTCTCAGCGGCACACGGGGGCACGTCTCATTTGACAAAGATAATGGCACAAATTTTATCCGCGCAATACGTACCGTGATCTCCTCTATATTGGGACACTGCTCCACAATCTGTCCAAAGCTCTCAGCGGTGCACGGGGCCGCATTCACGGACTTGCCAAACTTATAGAGCGAGCTGTCGAACCAGGGGTCCCGGCTCTCGTCGAGAGGGAAGGGCCGGCAGCCGTGCGTGGGCGGCCTGACGGGGAGCGGGTGCCAGGGGGCGGTGATGTGGAGGCGCGAGCGAATTCGACGAGCACCTATGGAACAATAAGTATGACAATTTTTTTTTATATGACTTTGTCTTGACGAAGTGCGCGACCACACTTCGCGATCGCGATCTGCGAGCGGTTTAAAAGCGAATCGATCAGTGAGAAAAAGCAAAGAAGAAGGCTCTGCTGGGAGTTTCTCTGCGTGATCGCATCAGAACTAAGGTAACCGATATAGCCCACCGAAACGCTTAACTTAGTGGCAGTGGGCAGGGCACATTGCACGTAGAACCGATGGCCGTTGGGGCGGAAAAATTCTCGAATGGCGACCACGTACCGGAAGGCGCAGCGTGGGTAGACATCCCACAAGGTGGCCAAATGACCTGGTAAAGGTCGCTGGACTCCGCTGGATGCAGGTGGCGCAGGACCGGTCATTGTGGCACTCTCTAGGAGAGTCCTATGTCCAGCAGTGGACGCCTTTCGGCTGATATGATGATGATCAGTGAGCAAGCTCGCGGCGTGAATCTCACGATGTTTGTGTGTGATTATTCAAAAAATGATTGAACCCCGTGTATTGTCATCTGCGGCGAGCTCGTTGAGCAATCGCGTCGAACAACACGCTCCCAAATCGCCAGTGAGATAAGGCCCTTCGGAATCCCGGCTCATACCACTGGGTTTTTCAAAAACGTAATATAATTTGATATTTAACAGTAGCTTTTCAGTGAAAGAAAATATCGTGAAAACCGATATAATGTCAACTAGATCTAATATTCCCTCCTGCACGTCTATCATGCGACGGCCGCGACACTATATCTCTTGTTCTAAGTGTTCTAATAAGAGAGAGACGGATAGAGCGAGAAAAATCGAGAGAGCTCACGCGTCGTCGCGTGATAGCCGTGCAGGTTGGAAGCGTATATGGCAGCCGGTTTCGAAAACTTCATTTCATTTAGTGACATTTAGATCTGTTAAAGTGCAACTTCCAAATGATTATTGTTGTAAAAGAATTATTTTTAATTTTTATTGTTAATTATTATTTGACCAATCATAGCAACCTTTTGTATCTATGGTATTAACTTATTGACCAAGTCACGTGGTTTGTTTTGTTTACATTTAGTTAATTACCTACACCTTTCAAGTATAGTGCCGAGGATTGCCGCTTCCGGTGTTCTGGTTGCTACACGTGCGAAATTATCCCCTTGATAATTTATTGTTTTCGGTTGAAATTTTGGTGTTTGGTGCTCTAAAATTTTGTTTGGTGGTGGTATAATTACTATCCGGTAAGTGTTTATGTTGTGAGTGTGGTTTGGTGGAGGAAATGAGTGGGAACGAACCCCCTGATGGGGGCTCTTTCTCTGGCGTCCCCATGGATGGGGTGATTACGTCTACCCAGGGCGTGGATGTCCACGCCGAGAAACGTAAGTGTGCTGAGGACAATTCTAATAGTTTATCTAAAAGGGACACCAGGATTCCCGCATCTGCGTCGATTCAGCACACCTACACAGTTCCAGAGTTTGCCCCAGGAACAAAAATAAATTATGGTGCAAATGACACGGGCCCATTCATAGTTCAGGTGGTCAAAGCCGATGACTCATCCCCTGGGTCACCATTTAGAATTCTAAAATTCGCGCAACTCATGCATAAATATTCCGTAAAGGGAATAATTAAGGGTTCAATTTGAGAAAGCTGATGATGCCAACCAATTTTTGAGTCACCCGTTTTTTATAGAGAATCCGCAGTATTCATGTGCTATTCCAATGTATAGTGTTACTCGTTCTGGTCTGGAGAGGAATATACCGACTGACTGGTCTCTGGAGGAGCTTGTGAATTCTATTGAGTGCCCCAATAATTCCAAAGTAATTAAAGCCCGTCGATTAAATAGGAAGTCTACCACTGATGGAGTTATCTCTTGGGTGCCTACACAAACTGTTGCCCTCACATTCTTAGGTCAGAAGCTTCCGGAAAAGGTGTTCTGCTTTTACACATCTCTACCTGTGGACCTGTATCGCCTCCCAACCATACAGTGCAACAAATGCTGCCGCTTTGGCCACATTAAAGCAAATTGCCGGTCTAATGCTAGGTGTTTCAAGTGTGCCCAACCCCATGAAGGGGAAAGTTTTCAAGTGAAAGAGGAAAATGGATCTTGTCTCTTCTGTTCAGGCCCCCATTTTGCCACAAATCCTTCTTGTCCCGAACATTCTAGACAAAAGAGTATAAAGTTAGTTATGTCAGAGGAAAGCATCTCATACTCTGAAGCAGCCCGCCGCTTCCGTGCTGTTAAGCGGTCGTTTGCTGACTCTACCCGACCTACTCTCTCAGCTTCTCCAGTCCCTAACTCCCAATCCTTCACTCCGGTTTCTCACCAATCCCCTCACCCTCAGTCGACATCTTACAGGAAAACTGTTTTTATTCCCCGGCGTCAGGCTCCTGTCCTAGACAAAGGATATGATATAGCGGCCCATAATGACATTACCAGCACTCCCCAATCCTCACAGCCTGATGGCTGCTGCTTAAATTCTGGAATGTCATCAGATGACAATCTGATGAGAATATTAATATCGGCTCTGATGAATTTCTTCTCAAGGTTCTCTGACACACTACCGAACAACGTCATGGATATGTTGCACCAGCTAATGAGTATTGTTGACTCTTTTAATGGCTCATACAACCATACAATGGAACTGTAGGAGTATCCGGCATAAAAAAACAGAAGCTATTTCCCTAATTAATAATTATAGCCCTGTTTTACTAGCTATCTCTGAGACATGGTTGAAACCTGGCTCCCGTTTTAGGGTGCCTGGTTTCTCTTGCCTTAGGGATGATAATGATGATGGATGGAATGGATGTGCCATCCTTATTAAACGCTCCCTCCCCTTTTCCTTGATCCCCACCCCTCCCCATTCAGCAGGATTTAATATAGTGGCCTGTAAAGCTTTAAATGTAACTTTTGTTTCGCTGTACATTCCTCACCCTAATATCTCTATTATTTCTGATCGAATCTATCCTCTCTCTCTTCCCCGGACCTTTGGTCGTAATGGGTGATTTTAATTGCCACCATACCATGTGGGGTTCTGCCTCTTGTGATTCAAACTCTTCCCGTCTCATAGAGGTCTTTGATAACATTAACTTATGCCTGATGAATGATGGCTCTCCCACCCGGAGAACATCCCCTCTCCAAAACAGAAGTTCTGTGGATTTAACCCTGGTTTCTCCTAGGCTGGCTTCCCGCGTTTCCTGGGAAACCCTCACTCGATCACTTGGCAGTGATCACCTTCCCATTTTAATCTCTCTCCCTTCTGATTTGTCCATCCCAGCATTTACGCCGTCTCCCCTTCTTAAGTATAGATTGGACAGGGCAGATTGGCCAGAATTCTCCTCCATAGTTTCCAACGACGTAAACCTGCTTCCTTCAGTTTCAGAAGATAACTTCCTTCTTTTATATTTCAAATTCATTTCTATACTCTCTAAGGCAGCAGATTCATCTATTCCTCTAAAAAATTCTGCCCAAGGTAAACTTTCTTCTCCTCCTTGGTGGGATGCCGAATGCACGGCAGCTATTAAAAGGCGTGATTTAGCTGAAGGCTCCTTTGCTAGTGATCTGTCTAGTTATGAACAATACCTACAGTTTCAATCTACTAACGCCCGTACTAAGCGTCTATTATCCACTAAAAAACGTCTTGGGTGGACGCGTTTTTGTGAAAGTTTGTCTCCCCGAACCCCATACCTTGGTTTGGAAAAACATAAAACGATTCCGCGGTTCCATGTCTGACACTAATATCTCATCCAATGACCCCTCTGGGTGGCTTGATCCCTTCCTGGATAAACTGGCTCCTCCTTCTGTTCCTTTTGAGGACGCCTTACCTTCTACCTCTTCTGTTGCTCATTCGAATGACAAGATGGATGAGCCCTTCACAACAGCAGAATTATTTTCTATGTTAGATCATCTTCAGGATTCCTCACCAGGTATAGACGGGATCCCCTATTCATTTATTAAAAAATGTTCTGAATCTTCCAAATTATTTTTCCTTTCTATCATCAACCAGATATATTATTCAGGAACTATTCCAACTACTTGGAAAAGTCAAATAATTATTCCCATTTTAAAACCTGGCAAAGACCCTAGCGATCCTTCAGCTTACAGGCCTATTGCCCTTTCGTCTGTACTAGCTAAGATCTTAGAGCATTTGATCAAAAATAGACTTGAGTGGATTTTGGGAAGCCGTGGAATTATTTCTAATTCTCAATTTGGGTTCCGCAGAGGTATGGGAACAATGGATAGTATAAGTATTCTTACGTCAGACATCCGACTCGCATTTTCTAGAGGCCAGCACGTGGTGGGGGTATTCCTTGACGTAACGTCGGCTTATGACAATGTCCAGCTTCCGCTACTCAGGCAGAAAATGCATCAGCTGAGTCTGCCGGTAAGGATGGTCAACGTCATATGTAACCTCTTTATGGACCGTTCCATCTGTGTCCGTCTCCAGGGCTCCTTGCTTCCGCCCAGAACTGTATGGAAGGGCCTACCGCAGGGATCAGTATTGAGTCCTATTTTGTATAGCCTGTACACTGCTGATCTTGATAAATCTGACAACTGCTTCTGTGATATCCTCCAATACGCAGACGACCTAGCTCTTTACTATGCCTCCGATTCTATCTCAGAGTGTTCAGTCGCCCTGAACTCTGGTCTTAGTTACTTGAATGCTTGGCTCACGGAACATGGTCTCTCTTTGTCTGCTCCCAAAAGTTCCGTTGTAGTATTTACACGAAAAAGACGTATCCCAGACATTGACATAATACTTGACGACGAGATTATTCCAGTTTCTAATTGTGTGAAGTTTTTAGGTCTCTATTTGGATGCTCGATTAACTGGAATCCCTCACCTTAATTTTATTAAGAATAAATGTGAAAAAAGTGTTAACGTATTAAGGGCTCTATCGGGCGCATGGTGGGGCTCACACCCCTTTTCGCAAAAGCTCTTGTATAACGCTATTATTCGTAGCCACTTTGATTATGGGTCCTTTCTGTTGGAGCCCTGTAGTAAAATGGCCTTATCTTGTCTAGATAAGATCCAGTCCAAGTGTCTACGCATCATCTGTGGAGCTATGAAGTCCTCTCCCATCAATGCCCTCCAGGTCGAGTGCTTGGATCCTCCTCTTAGACTGAGAAGGCAGCTCCTTGCCGATCGTTTTTTATTTAGAGCTGCTCAATCATCTGATCATCCATTGATGTATCGTATGAATAGCTTAGCTAATGTAATTCCTTCTTCAAAGTATTGGACCTACAAAGATCTCCCATGCCTTATTAAAAGTTTCGAAAAATTGTCTGAGGCTCCTCTCCTTTTGACGACTCCTGGTAATCCTATTTTCCATATTCCATATGATGCCCTCATATATCGCCCTAATATTATGTTCTCCCTAGGATTAAAAAAGTCTTCTCTAGGAACCAATAATGATTTCTTGAAAATTTTGCGTGAAAAATGGGATGGTTGGCTTCATATTTTTACCGACGCCTCCAAACTAACTAAGGAGGGTTATGTGGGTTCTGCTGTGTGGATACCTCAATATAAAATCATTTTAAGTTATAAAAGCCCTCCTCTTACATCGGTATTTACTGGCGAAGCCATTGCTCTTTATGAAGCCCTCTCTTTTATAGAATCACACAAAATAGCTAAAGCTGTTATATTCTCGGATTCCCTTAGCTGTCTCCGGGATCTAGCTAAATGTCCCCTTCGGTCCAGAGATAATCTCTTAGTGACCCTTAAGTCCCGTGAGGTTCTTTATCGGTGTGACTCTTTTGGCTTTGAAGTAGTGCTGGCTTGGGTCCCGAGCCATTCCGGTATTGAGGGTAATGAGCAGGCTGATGCCTGTGCTAAACAGGCCATTGAGATTGGCTGTACTTCTCATTCTGGGTGTCACAGTCAGGATTTGCGCGCTTCTGCTAAGACTCAGTTATCTGAACATTGGTCAGAAGAATGGAATATTACTCGCCTCTCCAAGGGAAGGCATTATGGTGGAATTCAGCCTGACCTACCTGTAAGACCTTGGTTTTTTAAATTTCAAAAAGCTAGCAAGACTGCAACCTCAACCATAATCCGGCTGCGACTGGGACACATCTCCATCCTTTCTTGCGAAAATCAGAGTTCGTGACCACTCGTTATGTGAATGTGGCCTGGAGGAGGACACTGCAGATTATATTTTTTTCAACTGTCCTAAAACTTCACCGTCCCTATATGATTTCCTTCCTGACTATATTCATCGCCCTGCTAACCTTAATTACATCCTCTCTTTTGTGAACACGTCCTTTGTATATATTCTAGCTAAATTTATTGATAAGTCTAAAATAAAGCTATAATTTTATTAAGTTTCATCGAATTTTTGTAATAATCCAAATCTGTGGGCTTATGGTTATAATAGTAAAAAAAAAAAAAACTAACAATGTGTATGTTGTAGATTGCCTAACATAGTGTTGTCTTTTGTTTTAGATCTTTCAACCGGTCAAATCACCCTTTGGACAAATTTCTTCAAAACACTTTCGTGTAGCTTCCAACCTTGACGCTGGCATAATTGTCCCACTGGACAGGAGCCATTAAAACCAAAATCGATCGAAGTATAGTGCCTTCGCTTGGAAATCGGTGCCAGAGCTGACCCCAGGGTTCCTATAGGACACAGCCGAGAAAACGCCAGGTGCATAGTGTAAAGGATTCCACGATACTTCTTGGAGCCTTCGGTAATCGATAAGTGAATTTTAAATAGCCTAATGGCGAGGTGCTAGCGCGGGGGAGATCGGCGGAAAAAGAGGCACACGCTTTTTTTTTTTGAACATGACTGTTGCTATAATAGGACGGACCCAATATAGCGGTCGAATTGCGTGGTTGGAGGGTAGCCTGGGGAAAATCCAGGGGAAGCCTCCGGCATGACCACGCGGGGAAGTTTATACACTAGAATACTCTACGAGTTTGCGCTCCAGAGGCCGATGCCGCGGCGCGGGCGTTTATATGTGGTCGTGTCGTTGCTTCACCAGGCGGTGGGGCGCGCAGACAATACTCACATCGTAAATAATGATGCATAGCTACCCGCCATCTATGGCACACGCGCTCAGAGCGCAATATGTCCCGCAGCGGCAAGTAGCGCAGTATGGCGCGCCGGCACAGATCTATCTCGAGAAGATCGAGTATGGAGATCTTGCGGTGCCGGCGACGCTTCGGAGGGGGCGCGCATGTGCATCTGAAATGGTATGCAATTCGTAAGCAATTCCAGCTAACCTCCAAATGTTCAGTAAAGGCCCTTACTCAATGTCCAATCGAATTTATAACCACATCCCTCAGTATATAAAAAATGAAACCGACTATAATAATTTTGTAAACAAGCTTAAGAATTACCTTACTACCTTATAACTGAATGCCCATACAATCTATAAGAATTTATGGATAATTGAAATAAAAAATAATAATTATGAATTTAATAAATGGAGCATGATAAATGTTAGTGATATAATAATATAACTAGTTACATAGACAATACTTGATTTTAATTATTTTAATAATGTAATTGTTTGATTTTAATTACTTGTTATTCTATTTGTTATTATTGTTTATAGATTTTTTTTATAAGAGAGTGCCTTAGAAGTAAGAAGACTTACAAATGTTGCTACGCCCTAGTAGGGTCCATGATTGTACTCACTTTATTTTAAGAACATCTGTAATACCATGGTTGCAACTAATAAATGAATATGAATACGAATATGGCTGAGATAAAATAAAAATACGAAAACATGTATATGGCCAGCTTGGTAAGGGGGTCGTCAAACTGGTTCAGTAATAGCCTATTCA
Organism: Epinotia bilunana; assembly: GCA_947049275.1. Taxonomy (NCBI): domain Eukaryota; kingdom Metazoa; phylum Arthropoda; class Insecta; order Lepidoptera; family Tortricidae; genus Epinotia; species Epinotia bilunana. Next base: position 1,250,107 of record OX346278.1, read on the forward strand.
CTCTTGTTTTGAGGGCACCTAGATCGTAGTTCTCAGGAAATACAGATGAAGGGAGCGGATTAGCTAATAAATGGTACGTGTCTGGAGCCACCTAATTAGATGATAATTGGATGATTAAGTTATTAAAGGCATTTTTATAAATAGGTATATATAATATCTGTTGCCGAAGTGGCTTCACTTCCCCCGCATACTGCAAAGTATGCACAAAAACCCGGAGGATCGGTGGTTTGGCTCGACTAAATTTTTTTTTTTTCTCTTCTGAGGGACCAATCTGAAAACCAGCGCTGGGCACTTAAGCCTAGCACATGCTGAGATCGGCTCCCATTGTCACACCACCCTATGTTAACTATATTTAAGTTATGTGATAGTACTTTTTCTTTTTTTCATGTTCTTTTTCTTTTGTTTCATATTTTAAGGTGATTGCAATAAACACATTCTTATTCTTATTCTTATTTTATGTCATATGCCGTTTCAAGGTTATTTACCATTTGGCAGCAGAGAAATTAATACAATACCAATACGATCTGCCCAGATTTTGTATGAACATGTCGAATTCCGGGTGGCTCAGGATCGGTCATTGTGGCACTTTTTGGGGGAGGCCTATGTGCCAGCAGTGGACATCTTTCGGCTGATATTAGGATAATGTTGAATTTCATAAATTTTCTTTGTTTAAATGTGCAGTGATATTTAATAACTAAATTAATCAGTTGTATGATCTCCCTGTCTGTGACTTTATCACAGACAGGGAGGAATGGAGAAGAGTGGGGGAGGCCTTTGCCAGTAGGCACACAGAAATGTAAAATTTTATGGTTACTCTAGTTATAAGTATTTTTGTTGTAATATGTTATTTATTTATTTCAATATAGCAACTATTATTACAGGTTGACCTAATGCAATAGCACCTTCAATGCCTAACTGACTTAACCTAATTATTATAGCCGTGGCCAATAAGAAGTATTCAAGTAGGTATCATAAAAATAATATTCTTTTCTAACCTATGTTCTGTGCAGTATTCCTCTTGTGTATATGGGCTGGCCATCTCCCCACTAGTTCGCAAACATTCACCGTATTAAAATTATAAACGTAAGGCTACGTTAATGTATTTTATTTATATTTTACGCACAATATAATACTAAACAACATTCTCATTCAATCAAATTGACAATTTGTTTGACTTTGTGATTCTGATCTGATTACACCATTCCATTTGTCAAACGATCTGTCATAACGACGTCCTTCGTAATGTACGGCGATGAAATACACAGCCAGATTTCGTTGTATAACTGTGGTTTGACTAGACCGCGGCAGGTGGACGAAATAGCCAGAGCGCGGCAGACCTATACGATGTGTGATGTGTATAGAGTGAGATAGGATGGAGATAGGGGTTGGATTTTTCAGGGACGCCGCGCCGCGTGCGCGTCCACACGGACCAAAATCACGCGATGGACTCCTCGAAGTCTATTGCCCATTGGGTGGCGGAATTAAGCCCACCGGCAGCGCTTCTGCGCCACACTGCTACCTCTCACATCCCTGGATAACCCTTCCAGTGGCAGCCGCCGTATTGCTATAATCCGTTAGGTGGCAGTCGCCGGGGAGCCGGCGATGTCAAAAAACCGTCTAGTGGCAAGCGCCGGGGAGCCGGCGATAGCATAGTTTCGTATTTATTCCGCAAAATGAGCTAGCTACACCTGTCTTGTTCTTTCTTGCAATACGCGTTCGTGAATAGATAAGGATGACGTATACTAACAGTCGCCACAACACTTTTATAGAAATTTCGTCAGAAATTCCTCAGAGAAATTCACTCATTCCGCAACCACCGGTGCCGCGTAAACGTCTGTGTTTGTGTAGTTGTGATAAATGTATTATTGTGAAAATCTTCTTTCACAACAAGGATCATAAATAAAAATGTATTTTCTACGATTAACTGTTTTATTTCATAGGTATAGTTATTTTTATAAAAGAAAATGGAAAAAATTTAGTTATCCAAAAACAGACCAAAGTTACGCCAAATCACATACATGGAACGGCCTCCGTTATTATTATTATAATTTTTTTTTTTTTTTTTTATTAAGGTTATAGGCCATTTTTTTCTGAATCCAATGATATAAGCTTATAATATACCATCCATAATGTAATTTTGAATAATGATCATTTTTCTAACGTGCCCCGAATTCGCGATGACCACCCATATGGCCCCTGCCACTTGACGGTAGTTCGCCAAAAATGGCCGCGCCACTAGACAGATAATGACAACCGCCGGGTAGCCGGCGATTGCCACTTGAAGGGATAATCACCCTTATACATCTACAACTCCTTATGTTGGTTTTGCAAGTTGTTGGCGTTAAGAGATAAATGCAAACGAATCCTCAAGTCAATAAAGGGTCAGCAACGCACTGATCTCTGGATACACATGCATCCATGGGCAGTTTAAAAACCGGTCAAGTGCGAGTCGGACTCGCGCACCGACGGTTCCGTACAAACATATCAATATAGTTTGAGAATCTAGTCTCGAAGATAATTCCGAGTTTGCCCCGTAATTACTTTCGGAGTAGTCTCCAACACCTATAAAGATGAGTAGCCTACAGGGAGTTAATAAACAAGTCAAGGAGTTATAAAGAAACAAACAAATGTTGCACAATTTCTTAAATATTTTACTTAAAGCATTTCTCTACTTACCCATAGATACATTATTGTGCTCTTTTCTTCATTTCTTATTTTTTACATGTACAAAGACCACAATCAAAGTAATATTAGATATAAATATGGATTCTAATATAAGAAATGAAAATAAAAAAACTGAAACAAATAAGCCGCCGCCATACGAGCGAATTCGGCGGACTGCGTACAGTCGGCCCGGATGCACGGCGCCCTGCAAATTTCTATTCCCATCTCGCTCTCTTATAAGTTCGTAGCACTCATGCTGTCCACCGCGCTCGGACGTCTGGACGCGGCAATAGGTGACGCAAAACGGGCGAAATCGGCGGACGGCCAAGCAAGGTCACAGATAATCTAGTACGGAGTGACCTTGGTTTGGCCAGCCGTCATGCTTCCGGCACTTCCACACGAGCTGAGCTTTATAGCTCACTTCGACATTCGAAGTTGGGATATCTTTTTCTCTATCGCACTTACTATACTCAAGTGACAGGGATGCAAGTACACGAACTTCGAGATTCGATTTTCGTGGTAGCGCCGCAGAAATCGCGCGTAACCCTAGCAGCATTTTCGTTGGATTTCGTTGGGCCAACTCGGTGATCAATGGCCCAACGTGGGGCCAACTTAAAATGGTACTAGGGAATTTCGTGCGTGTCACAGGTCGGTCGGTACGGTAGTAGATTTTCTGAGACCTTGCTTTGCCGTCCGTCGTTTTCGCTCGTTTAGCGTCGCCTAATAGTTGACTTAGTTGGGGTCCGGTGGTGGTATTCGGTTCGATCCCTATTAGAACACAATTAGAATAAGAGTATTTTGCCGTATCGTGTGATTTGTACACATAAAAATTAAGGAATTATTAAAACTACGTACAAACTCATTTCATAAATGTATGTCTTCTTATCCCGGGATTTAGTATCGGAAATCCCGGGATTCTGGGATTGGTCGTACAATAAATCCCAGGATTGGAAATCATAGTTTAGGCTAAGTCTAACATTTGGGGAAGAAAAAACAAATACCTACTTACTGAAATAATTTTGATTTTATAGTGATTGTTAAGTCCACCAATCACTTAATCGAATTTAATGACATTATTTTTGAACGAATTTAAAACTATTTTTTTCTCCAAATGTTCGTCTTAAACCCCAAATGGCTTTAGATAATTTAATATTGCACTATATATTTATAAATGCCTACATATAATACATTACATAGACATTTAACACTATATTTATTATACATAAATCCACGCTAAACTCCAAGTGACTTAGAAAAATATTGTATTTGCTGTGAATGTATTGCATTTTTATTATTAAGTTAAAATCTGGCAGCGGTCTTTACCGATCCTGACTTATTTAGATTATTTAATGATTAATTTATTTAAATAATATGCGGTATACATATAAATAAATTCGAACACAGTACAAAACTGGTAGAAAAATAACATTAATTGTACAACATGTGAAATTGAGAGATTTTTCCAAAACCCAAATACTTTTTCCAAAAATTATAGCCTATGTCATTCACATTATTATGGGAAAGTTAACGATACCTCATATATCAAAATCCATCAAGCGGTTTTCCCGTAAAATATAATTTTCTTGGCCAAATACATACTCGTAAATACGCTCGAAAAACATAACCCTTCTGAGACAACCTATAACCGGCTGCACATCATACTTCGAACACTGCCTCTTCTACCACCACTCTAATCCACAATAATCACACCAAACTAGAATATCATAGTTTTAAAAGCTTTTATTTAACTTAAACTGGCTCTTGACTTCCTCATACGACTCGACCGACCTCTACAGAGGCTCTAGTATAAGTTTTACCGAAACAAAACGTTACGATCGCGTTTGCGTTTTACCCTCAATTTGTATGGGATTTGACAGCTAAACGCGAACGCGGTCGTAACGTTTTGTTTCGGTAAAACTTATACTAGAGCCTCTGTATCCTTTCATTATCCACCAAGCGTTATTCCCGGTGGTGCCACCGGGAATAACCTCATCCCAACCGTCACCTAATCCCAAGATTTAGCTTAGGCGCTAGTTTTACGAAAGCGACTGCCATCTGACCTAACCCAGCGGGGAAACTATACCTTATTGGGATTAGACCGGTTTCCTCACGATGTTTTCCTTCACCGAAAAGCCAATGGTAAATATTCTAATATCAACTTTATTCTTTACTTGGCTATAATATGTTAGCCTGGGCATTCCTCTGCCTCGCTTGCCTTAAATTTTACCTCCTAGGATGTTTAAGAAGTTGGCAATGGACAGAGAAGAGTGGCGGTTACTCCACCGACAAGAGTCTTAAGTTACGATGATAATGAAACTGACTCTGTCCAATACTGATAAAGCGGACTGATAACCTGGTAAAGGCACTCTTTGCACGCCTATGTCCAGCACTGCACGTGTTTCTGATATTATGACGATTTAACTTGCGTTATCAGGGACAAAAAGCTCCATCGATGTACCCCCACGGAGCTACCCTGCCCCAATGGGAATCCCGGGATATACTCGCAGATTGTATATCCCGGGATTACCATCTCCATCTCTGTTTCACCCGCACCTCTCATTCTTAACATACTTGGGATTAAATCTCTATCCATGAACCAAACTGGTTGGAAAAAAAACCAAATTAAATGAAATAAATCAAGTTTAAATGCATAATAAATACAAAAAATATTTCTAATGAGATTTCGGAGACACTAGCTAATGCCTTCGTGCACTACATGACTTGTGCTCGTAACAATTGCACTGTCTACCAGTCCACCATTGGGCTAAAAGCAGCTCTGGCAAACCATGAGGGCAGATTTCTGAACTTGCCAGTTTGGATTAGTAAAACTTGTAGCTTCGAGAAATGGACCACTAGTGTGACAATAGTAGAAATAAAAAAAGACCGGGTCGCACTCCGGGAGTGCCGGCAGAAGTGAAAACTTGAATATTTTGACATTTCGAATCGACGAATGCCGTAGCGAGAGAAGTAAACTATTTCACTTGCAAATTAGCGCGTGAGAACTTATTATGTGTGTGTGTGTGTGTGTGTGGCAGAATGGGCAGGCGCCGCGGATTGCATGGCTTTTTCTCGCTAACTCAAGAACACCAAACACTTCAAGCAAAGCCGTACAAAGGTACTACTATTCAGCACCCTGGTAAGAAGCCATCTTGAATACTGCTCCCAGGTTTGGTCGCCTTTTTACGAAGTCCACAAAAACCGTATCGAAAGGGTGCAAAAACGATTTCTGGCGATTTTGAGCTATTCGTCCTCTAAATCACGGTTATTAACGTCATATCAACAGCGTCTGAAGTATTTTAACCTTTCCTCTCTTAGAGACAGAAGAAAAGTGCTTGACCTGATGTTTTTGTATAAGGTAGTAAACGGCAGAGGTATAAACTGCCCGGAATTATTAAAAAATATTCAAATAACAATTCCAAACAGGCTACCTCGCAAGGGTACCTACAAGCTGTTTAGGGATAAATTCAAAAGAACAAAATTGGGCAGTAACTCGCCAATCTCAAGAATGGTTCGGCTATACAACCATATTCCGGACTCCAGAGGTATTGATATCTTCCACGATACTAAAAGTAAATTCAAAAAATCTGTTATCTCATATCTTATATCACTGGAGTCTGGTGGGTGATTGCCATTTGTTTCTTGGTTAGCTTCGGGTTCCTACCTCTAATTTCCTGTAACTTACTACTTGATTTCATCTACATGTTGTATTGATTACTTTAATCAATATAATATATTTAACTTCTCCAATTTACAAAGATTCTACATTTTTTTATAGGCGAAAATTTTAATGTACTACTACTACTTAAAACTTTTGCCAATGTTTACTAATCTGAGAGTCTGAATCTTCATTCATGTAATTTTTTATGTTTTTTTTTTTTGTTATGTTACTCTTGATTTCACACATGTGCGAGCTGTGGTCACCTATAAGTTGCTAAGCATCTTACTTAGTTTTTTTTTGTATTTAAGCCAAATGTATTGTTCAGATGTGTTATCCGTTGGTGGTCCTTAAATAAATAAATAAACTCGTTTTTTTTTTTTTTATGATATAGGAGGCAAACGAGCAGTCGAATCACCTGATGGTAAGCGATAATCGACGCCCATGGACACTTACAACACCAGAAGAGTTGTAGGTGCGTTGCCGGCCTTTAAGATGGGAGTACGCTCTTTTCTTGAAGGCTTGAAGGTTATAACGGTCCGGAAATACCGCAGGCGACAGTTCACTCCAGAGTTTGGCTGTGCGAGGCAGAAAGTTTCGGGAGAAACGCACAGTTGAGGACTGCCAACCATCTACGTGGTGAGAATGGAAAAGCTGTCGCGTAGGGCGATGGCGGAAGGAAGCGGCGGGGATTAATCCGAACAATTCATCGGAACACTCCCCATTGTACATGCGGTAGAAAATGCAAAGCGAGGCTACATCTCTACGCAGTGCTAAGGGATCAAGCCGATCGGAAACACGCTGGCAGCCGACAATTCGAATCGCTCTCCGTTGAATGCGGTCTAGAGGGAGGAGCTGGTACTGAGGAGCCCCTGCCCACAGATGACAACAGTATTCCATATGTGGACGGACCTGCGCCTTATAGAGCTGTAGGCGGTGAGCCGGCGTGAAATACTGTCTCGATCTGTTGAGCACACCGAGCTTCATCGAGGCTAATTTGGCCTTACCCTCCAAGTGGCCGCGGAACTGGACTTCTTTCGAAATGTCGACGCCAAGGATTCCGATGCTGGCTGTGGCTGCTAGGGGAGTGCTCTCAAATCGTGGAGATGCCGGAAACGCTAACTTTTTTGCGGTGAATGCACAAACTTGTGTCTTCGAGGGGTTAAAACGGACTAGATTAAGTCGGCCCCATTCTGAGACTTCTTTTAGGGAAGACTCAATTTCAGACACAAGTTTGTTTCGACTCTCAATGACGTTTTCCCGAGAAATATTGGCACGGCCGGTGTAAAAGGCATCACCCGTACTATCATCCGCATAACAATGAATGCCGCTGATTTGCAACATGTCATTAATATGCAGGAGGAACAGCGTGGGTGATAGCACACAGCCTTGGGGGACACCAGCATTTACAGACATGGAGTCAGAGCATTCACCGTCGACTACGACTTTTATGCTTCTGTCTGCTAAAAAGCTGCTGACCCACTCGCATAATTTCTCTGGGAGCCCATAGGATGAAAGTTTTGCTAGAAGTGCTTTGTGCCAAACTCGATCAAAGGCCTTCGCTATGTCCAAACTAACTGCCAATGCCTCACCCTTTGTCTCGATTGCCTGCGCCCACCGATGTGTCAGGTATGGCCCAGCCAGTCTCGTACTACGGCATCGGTCCCCCCCCCCCGCGCCTCCAAGCCTCGACCTGAATCTCTCGCCAATTACGGTCACGTGACACCTGTGGCGGGAACAATTTTCCCCCATCCCAAAAAGTGCACAGCGCCGCGAAAGAAGTTTTTACTTCAAAAATAGATGAAGTTGAATAAAACCCGCGTGACACCTAATGCGCCGAAAATTTAAAATTGTCTCAGTATTAGGGTGAGTATCCATCGGGAATGCGCTGTAGCTATACTTTTGTTGTGTTAACAGACGGACACAAATCATGTAATACACGAAAGCTATAATACTGCATTTCATATCAAACTTTACCTGTATTCTGTACAATTTCGTTGTTACATTATATTTACTTAAACATCAACTATTCACTAGCAATAATAACGGGCCACAAGATAAATGTCTTCAATTTTCATTAAAAAAAAGTACAGTCAGCTTCAGAGAAATGTGACCCTTGCATACATGTACCTTTTAATGCAGCTGACTGTATATTGAATTTTTGACCATTTCATATTTAAATGATACAAATTATTTAATTTTCATATTCACATTTGGCGCCCAACATATTTTTTGAATGGTTTTCGTATCACTCATAAGATTACCGTCAACGTTTTTGACACACTTAAAGAATACATCATATTAAAGTTAATTCATCCAAATGGCAAATGAAAAGGGATTCTCGTAAGCTCTTCGGTTATAAATGCAAGAAACTTGTAGGGCTATGACCATAGAAAGCGATCCTCGAGCTGCTCACCATACAAGAAACATTGGCATTTAAAAAAAAGACCGGGTTGCACTCCGGGAGTGCCGGCAGAAGTGAAAACTTGAATATAAATGGCATTGGCATTTAAATTAAAGGATACAGTACGGAATACTTTTTTAGACCGGTTTTACTTGTGCCTAGTAAACAAAGCGATTGTCTTTTATCTTTAAGTCTAATTGGCACTGCAAAATTAACGTGGTATATATCAACACCTTTTCAACCGAAAAGCGGTTTTATGTCTCAGGAAAGAAGGTCCACATTAAAGAATACTACTTGGCAATGTTGATCATTGTATTTAAAACAATAGCCTACTTTAACAATAGCGTCGCTATTCGAGTAAAGTATTTGTTAAACGGTCATTGTGTCACTCATTGGGGGAGGCCTATGTCCAGCAGTGGACGTCTGTCGGCTGATAAGCCGATTTATTCAACATAGCCTTTTCATTTCGAAGTGTTTGCGGCATGTGGCTATTGTGGCTAAACAATTGCTTTGATAGACCAATGGGTCATGACCAGACCTTTAAAACGTTATGAAAAAAAGCGATATCATAACGTTACATTTCGTTAGTGTTGAAATTTTTGTTGTAACAAAATCAGTATGGCCCATAACGATATAAATATCATAACAGAATGAATATCATAAATCATAACTTTTTTTTTTTTATATGGGCCGCGCTGCCGAATGGGCGAAACCACAAGTGCGAAAAAGGCACACTATAAGCCCTATAACGTTATTAAGCTATTATATCGCTTAAGCAGGTATCGCTATATATACTATTGGTTTAGATTTATAATGTTATAATGGATACCGCTATACAGCGCGTAAAATATCGCTTTTAGTACAACGCTTTTTTGGAATAATAACGTTATAAACGATAGCGCTATGCGTAAATAACGGTATTCAAAGGCCTGGTCTTGACTTAAGATAAGATATAAAAAAAGAATCCGCGGTATACCTACTTTTTTATTTGAATGTACAAACACCTTTATCAAGCCTCTTTTCAGTACAAAGACATTTGAATGGCTAACAAAAAACATGTTTCATGGCAAATTCTTATTCAAAATAGTGGCAGTAGGAAAGTGTATAAAACATTTATGCGAAGAAAGATAAACTTTTACTTACACATGACACTTATCTACAGAAGATGTATTTGAAAAAATACTTCATCAAAATAAGACATTAAATAATATTATTGAAGAATTTATTTGAGTGCCAAATAAATAGTTTTTGGTTGTTAGGTGCAAATTCTATGTTAAAATTAATTTCGGCCGGACATACGAATACAATTTTTGCCCAAGCTGAAAAAACGTATTTTTCTCAAATAAGTGTGAGTAGCATTGCTAGTCTCGCTATTAGTGTTTAGTGTGGTGATGGACCTTTACGCTTAGAAATGCAATATTAAAATAAAATCATTCTGTATAAGTGTCAAATATAAATAAATAATTTTCCATAAGAATGTAGATAATAATATTGGCAGAAAAATACACCCTTACAAAACTATCTTATAATATTAGAGACTTTTAGAGAGTGTATTGGGTCAGCGTTCGTCTCTTTCTAAATATCTGTATTGTGCTAATAATATTGGCAGAAAAATACACCCTTACAAAACTATCTTATAATATTAGAGACTTTTAGAGAGTGTATTGGGTCAGCGTTCGTCTCTTTCTAAACGGTGTAGAGAGAAAAGGACAGCACGAGTATCCTTAATTACTAATATTTAGTGAAGTTTATTATACTTATAATGTTATGAAATATTGCTTTTTTTGGTCCTATCATAAGATTTCATAAAAGATAAGGAGAGACCAATTTGGTAAAACAAGTTTTACATAATAACGATTTTCACCTAGATATAATTACGATTTATATTTATTTCTATAAAATAAAATAAAAAATATGTAAAATAATTTCCAAAATTATTATCACCATTCGTTCACGTCTTTTCTGATATGGAATGTCAAATACTGATTTTATACCATAAACTAAATGTCAAAATAATTAGAAAAAATAATACTTTTCATAGGAATGAATACTTAAATTTTGAAATCATATAAACACCTACAAATATAGCACATGTATTTCTAATATTCGAAATTAATGGCACAATTTTACTTTATTTTCTAAACTAAAGTAATACATGAATTATTAAAAAAAATCGGCAAGATTTCAATTTTTATGATAAGACAGAGGGGAACAAAGCACTGGAAATTTAAGCGAAATCACAATAAAAATTGCGTCCACAGGTTACGATGTCCGCTTACCATCAGGCAGGCAGTACGCTTGTTTGCCACCTTCGTAAAATGATTTTGACCACAACCAACAAAAATATCGATACAGGTAATTATACTAACACAAAGGAATGTCGTTTCATATTTTTGTGAGTTATATATATGTTTAACATAATATGTATCTGTGTGTCTCTCTGTGGCTTCGTAGCTCCTAAACGAATGCGCCGATTTTGATGCGTTTCGTCCGAAAGCTGACGTGATGGAGATGGTTCTTAAGCTACGTTTCAACAAAATCAGTTCAGCCGGTTTTGAGATATTGAACTTGGAAATGAAAATGTCAGGGTTTTTCCGCTTTCTTCTATTTTATTTGTCCTCAATTTCCAGTGCCTCATTTCTCTGGCCTAATTTTTATTGAGTTTCCACGCTACATATTATGGACATATATTTTTCTAAGTATAATTATCAATATCATCTACCCTAAAAAAATATTATAACTCTTATTGTTTTTCATAATATGTACTATTCATAATATGGACACACAGTTTGAACAACTAACCGGGATCTATGTTTAATTTTGATTTTATTTCCTTCATATAAACGTGAATGTTACAATTGTTTAAAATACTAAAGCTTGCATAATGCCATTACAATTTGAACCTATTTGCTTAGATAACAAGGTATATATATATATATATAAATGAATTGTTTTGTTACCTATGTACAATGCAAATAATTTCAAAATAGTGGCAATATAAGTAAAAATACCCAAAAATAAAACAGTTCATATACTACTAATAAATCCACGGTTAAACTCACGACTTAAATTTCATTATGGGCGACATGTTTCGAACTCTTCGGGGTGTGCTTCAAGCGACAGTGCCGCGACAACACTCGCCCTGGAGAAGAATTTCCGATAAATTCGAAACATGTCGCCCGTAGTGACCTTTAATACGTGACTAACCGTGGATTTGTTAGTAGTATTTTAGACATGTCACAATAAAGTTTAAATTCGATTACAGTGCATATGGCTACGGTAGCTATGCTAAGTGTGCTGCGTTGTAGCGTGTAGCTGCATTTTTCTGCTTTGTAAAGGAAATCGCTCGTGGAGTGATTGGCCATACGTGAGTAATTGGCCTTGAATGAGTTAGAGATATTGTTAAGCGTAAGAAAGAGATAGGTGGCCTCAGCTCCTATCTGCTGACACTGACTAGCCAGGTTATAACATGGCTTGAGTTATTTCGGGAATTGAGTTATTTTAATAATCGAATTTAAACTTCTGTGAGATATGTTGAAATACTACTAATAAATCCACGCTTAACCACACGTATTCAATGTCACTACGGGCGACATGTTTCGAACTCTTCTGGAGTTCTTCTACAGGATGTCGATGTCTTCATATTGACATTAAATACGGTCATCCTAATTATAATCATTATTTTTCTGAATGCAACTAATTCATTTTAATCTTGATATGACATCCAATAATTATTTTAATAGGCCGACATAAAAAAGCTCTGAACTGATTGAATATTATGAAATTGTTCATTTGCATGCCTTTTCTGGTAGAACATAAGCAACACTGCATTTATTATGCCATCTTATGTAACTATGTTCTCGCAATAAAAAATGATTGATTGATTGATGAGTGTTTTCGCGGCGGTATCGCTTGAAACATGTCGCCCATAGTTACATTTAATATCATAAGCACTACAAAACACCTACAATTTCTAAAATTACTGCAAGCTGTTACACGCTGCGATAATGCGACGGCGAATGTGCGAGAGCGACAGACACGCGGTAGAAACGCACCTTAATGCACAGTATAACGTACATTAAGGTGAGTTTCTACCGCTTGCCGGCGTCGTATTCCTTGACTAGATCCGGTATAGCGTTGGGCTCTACCGGTACCAGAGACATCAGTTCCGCTAGGTTACGTACGTAGCTGAGTTTTCGGAAGAATTTTGAGCTGAAAAGGTAAAAATAAAGCTAAATTATTAAGGCTGGAATAGGTCTTAACATCGTAATAAGGTGAGTACAATCCCGGGGACCTTCAGAGTACTATTGCGATAGAGGCAAAGTGAGAACGAAAATCCCGGGATTCCGGGATTGGTACATTGAGCAATACCGGTATGTGGTTACTCATGACCGAACCCGGGATTTATAGATTGAACAATACCGGTATCGTGAGATTCATACCTGTCCGAGGGCTCTACCGGGATTCCGATACTTATATTTCATTTCATTTGGAGGAAAAAACCGGAAATCTCTAGAATGAACAATACTTAAAACTCAATATTTTTTAAGTTTTACCACAGAATAAATAATACAAAAAATCCCTTGTTTAGGTATTCCGAACTAGCCTAAAGGTGGCCATCCTTTTCTATCGCATGCAACGCTCTGCTATAACTCGTTCGTGCCGTAGCAGCGCTAACATACCGGCCGGGGCCGAGGCCGTACGCCCTAATCACGGAGTGCCCGCCCCTGGCTTTCTGTGATAGAACGCGTGCGTGTCGTAGCAGCGCTAACACACTACTTGAAGCGGCGCGACCAAATCACGGAGTGTGCCCTGGCTTTACAAGGGCAATGGAAAGCCGATTGAGCTGTCTAGAGTCGTCAGTGTTGCCAACTCACCTGACGAAGGCTTTGGTGAAAGCGACGAATATCTTCAGGCCGTAAGTAGGATGCACTAGGTACAAATGCTTCAGACTTTTTCGTAACCTGACGAAAAAAACGTCAATATTTAATATTTTTAATATTTGGGGACAATCTTACACAAATCGACCTAGTCCCAAACTGAGCAAAGCTTGTACTATGGGTACTAGACGACGATATACATACTAATATAGATAAATAAATACTTAAATACATAGAAAACATCCATGCCTCAGGAACAAATATTCGTGCTCATCACACAAATAAATGCCCTTACCGGGATTCGAACCCGGGACCTTCGGCTTCGTAGGCAGGGTCACTACCGACTAGGCTACAGAGGTCGTCATATTGTTATAGTATTAATTGTATTATAATTCAACCAATATCATATAAATTAGCTCAAAATTTAATTAACAAAATGAAGGATGGAAAACGCTGGATGCTGTTTTCATCAACTACATTGACCTATTTCATCTGTCATTCTGCCCGCGCTGCCGTCAGATACACCAGGACGTAGTTATCCGTCACTAGTCGCTCCAGCTGTCCCAGCCCCAGTTATCACTCACCGTCTATCTATGAGCTTGTAATACTCCCTCAGCCAGTGTATGGTCGGCAGCCGGCGGGGGCCCGCGCTGCCGTACAGATACACCAGGACGTAGTTATCCGTCACTAGCCGTTCCAACGTCCAGATCACATATCTGCGGAGACAATTCACTATTTACACTGTGCAAAGAACTTCCTGAGAACCTACATGGTGGGGGCTTCTCATAGGCGATTTCCGTTCAAAACGGTATTTCCCATATTATTTGCTTTCTACGAGCGCACCGCAACGAATTGGTTCGGAGTGAAGCCATTGTTATATTAGTAAGTAATTAATCTTATTATTTTTGAGGCTCAAAATGGCGACTATGTGTGTGTGGAGCAATTCGTTTTTTCTGAATTGTTTATTCCTCGTTATCAGTAGCTCATTATAAGTAGAAGAATGTTAGTAGAAAAAAATCTTAGTATGGAGAGAAACAAGCGTCAAAGAGATTAAAAATTCGGTCGCGACCCCTAAATCTTATCCAAAAATAAAAATAAAAAACATAAGTTATATTTCACGTAGTAGGATAAATTAGATAGATTATGAGGGTGCCTTAATGAAATTTCATATTTTCGATTTTTAATGACTTTTGAATGAGTATGTATGATATAAAAAATACTTTTATTAATACGACAAAGGAAAATGCAGATAACCTTACAAAATACGGGTAATGTAATACGATAAGGTTTATAATAGTACATTGTTTAACGAGGGGCGTAAGTGGAAGGCGGAGGGCTTTTGATGACTCGAGTTTGCAATATTCTTACGCCCGTGTTATACACAATGTTTTTCATTACATTTGCGAGGGAACAAATACATTTTAGGTGAAATTAATACAAATCGTAATAAAAACTGCGACATGTCAGTTGTCCATTTTGTTCAATTTGACGTGAGGCGTATGGCAAAGACCCTTCGGTATACAGCCACGATTTGAAAACACTTAAAAACATTTTACATAGACACTAAATAACTACATATTAAACCTGTAAATAATTCTGTTAAACATGTTTTAGTAGTGTTTGAAGTTTAAAATTATTTATAAATACGTTTTTTTTTTTTTTTCTTAATGATATAGGAGGCAAACGAGCAGTCGAATCACCTGATGGTAAGCGATAATCGACGCCCATGGACACTTACAACACCAGAAGAGTTGTAGGTGCGTTGCCGGCCTTTAAGATGGGAGTACGCTCTTTTCTTGAAGGCTTGAAGGACGTTTTCAGACATCGTATTTGATATAAAAACTCTTTGCTTTGTAACTGCCGCATGAGTGACAGATACAATTTAAGAAAAAAACCATTACGCCCGTGGGCGTAGCATAGGCTATTAGAGCTCTGTATGTCTGCGCATTATGAAGCCCGTTTCGAGCAAGTGTGATGAAAAGTAACAATGATAGCACTCACAGGAACAAATTGTCCATTACGTAGCGAGCAAGTGTGATGAAAAGTAACAATGATAGCACTCACAGGAACAAATTGTCCATTACGTAGTGGTAGTCGGCGCGGCGCACGTCGGGCAGGTGGCAGGCGCTGAACACGACGAGCGCGCAGCCCGCCGCGTCGTAGCCGCCGTGGGACACCACGCGCTTGTACGGCTCTATCACCTGGGTCAATAACGGCACATTATTGTCGTGGCGCGGAAGAATAGAGATACAGACCGACGAGCGTTGCGAGCATAGGGAGACGAGGCCGGCAATCCCGTTTCTCGCCGAGATTTGTATGGTGCCTTTGTCAAACATGCACTAATAAAAAACTTCCAAGTGCTTCTAATGGCTGAACGCGGCGATGTTAAGTCACGAATTGATACTGAAAGTTTGTCAGAAATTAAATTTTATTGCCTTTTTCTGTATGCTGTCACCACTACTCGTTGAGACGATTCTAACGAGCCCCAACTCAACGGGGTTACTTCTGTTAAGTCCTGAATTCCCATGGCCACCTTCTGGTTCCATCATCAGATGTGCCATCTGCTCGATGGTACGATAATATTGAATAGTCATCTAAACTATGCTTAAACCCAAAATTTATACTCAATCAGTTGAAGATGTCTGCTTCAAGATTGTGTTGCAAGATTCCACCCGAAAAAACATAGTTACATACATTGCAAGATAAATAAAAGCTTGTAAAAAGACGGTCGCTTCGCAGGTTAGGCCTGCAATATTTTTTACGTCACACCCGGCCATAATGTGACTTTTACCGCACGCTGCGCGTACGGTAAAACTCGCATTGTGGCCAGTTGAAGACGTAAAATTGTGTACTCACCACGGGCAGTAAAAAAGAAAGCCCTCTATCGCATATTTAGAACCCTCGCCTGCGGCTCGGGTCACAAATACCTGCGATTTCGGGCTTTCTTTCTTTTACAGCCCTTAGTAAGTAATGTACTATTATGAAATTGAAATTCCATTACGGTCTTCTCGCCGCGCCCGACACCTGATATTTCGAAGCCTATTATAAAGAAGAGAACGTCAATTGTCGTTGCGTGTTTGAGAAATGGTACATTATTGTCATGGCGCGGAAAATAAGGGGTTGTCTGACGAGGTTCAGCAATGTGAACAGGCGACGTCAAAGGTATGTTGCACCTTATTGCTTTATTTTAACACGAAAAAGAAAAATAAAGATGGACCTTCATGTCGCATGTGAGGAGCCCGCCTGCCCGCAGTGGTCAGCCACGACCGTTCGTCCTGCAGTTCGTCTGCGGCGGAGTATTCCGGGATCGGTTCACTGGGTTATCCCAATCCCGGGTTCATAGTAACAGTGTATGATCAATACCGGGATTCCGGGATTACCGAGACAATATCCCGGGCTCACAATTCTTCTCTGGAACATTCCTGGCATAATATAATCCCGGGAAGCAAGTATTGACCATATTAAAAATACCGGGAATCCTGGTTGTTGTCTACAACTAATTTTAGTACTACGGTCACCTTCATGTCGCATGTGAAGAGCCGGCCCGCGGTACAGTCAGCCAGAACCGCTCGTCCCGCAGTTCATGCGCGGCGGAGTATTCCGGGATCGGTTCGCTGGGTTTTTCATCATCAATACCAGGTTCCCGGGATCGCCTACACTCAATATCCCGGGATTATAATTCGTCTCTGGAACTTCCATGTCTTCCCCGAGATTTAATTAAATATCCCGGGATCCCAATATTGTCACACATACAAATTGTATCTTTTCTTCCCGGGATATTTGATATAGTCCCGGGATCCCATCATTGGTGATATTGAAAGTGCAATCCCGGTTGTTGTCTACACCCAATTGCAGTATAGTCACCTTCATGTCGCAAGTGACGAGCCCGCCCGACCGCGGTACAGTCAGCCACGACCGCTCGTCCCGCAGTTCGTCCGCGGCCGAGTATTCCGGGATCGGCTCACTGGCGCTACACGAGCTGATGGTGTTCGTTGATCTGATAAGATAATAAATAAAAAAACATTAAGTACTAGCGGGCATCCGCCCGCGGCTTCGCCCGCGTGGTTATAGGAAATTCACTCTCTCCAGCTTCTAAACTATCTCCATACAAAAAATCACATCGATACGACACTCCGTTGCGACGTGAAAGGAGGACAAACAAACACACACACTTTCGCATTTATAATATTAGTAAGGATGGGGTGATAATAAATAATAAATATAAGGGGACAATCTTACACAAATCGACCTAGTCCCATAGTAAGCTCAGTAAAGCTTGTTATGGGTACTAGACGACGATATAAATAATAGATATAAATACTTAAATACATAGAAAATATCCAAGACTCAGAAACAAATATTCATGCTCATCACACAAATATTTGCCCTTACCGGGATTCGAACCCAGGACCTTCAGCTTCGTAGGCAGCGTCACTACCCACTAGACTAACCGGTCGTCAAATGATGATGTTACGGATGATGTCTCAATCTAATTTGGAACGTTGGTGTTGTTATACAGGGTGTTTGGTAACAGGATGCAAAGCAGAAAGTAGGTGATAGTTTAGGCCATGTTATTAGTATGTTCAGAACAATGACGCGTACTTTCAGTGTCCCGGATGGCTCGCGGTATTTGAGCTCCCGAGGTGTTGTGGAACCGCCCTGTGCAACCCGAACTGAGCTAACAAGGACTAGAGCGGAATTGGATGGGGGTTTAGTTGACTGAAATTCCTCCAATTTTAGACCAGAACCGGTTCTGTAGGGTCAATACTTACCGAGATTAGGGTGTATCAGTTATTTGAACTAAAACGAAATGGTTAGAGAAACCTAATAATGATTTTGAAATACCTATTCAACGATACCCAACATGACATGGATTGTAGTTTTTTTTTACAATATGGCGTTTAGTGGCCGCCATGTTGATTACTGTTATGTCTTCAGTGACACTCGCGAGATTAAAACGAATCGATTGATGTGACGAGTTTCTCTAGAGTGCCACAAAGGAACAATAGTACATTACTATATGTAGAGGCCGGGAATTTTCATGGCTGAATGCCGTGATCCTGTGCCACAAATAGTGGAATTGAAATTAAAAAAAAAAACTCTTGCCGGCCTAGGCCTCCAATTTTGTACGAAATGCCATTACGGGTCTCTCGTCTCGCTGCGCCCGAAACGTGACACTTCGAAGCCCATTATGAAGAACACAACGTCAATATTTCAATTGAGAAAATGTGATTTATGTATGTATCTATGTTTTTGTTTGTATACAACGTATTTTTTTAACTAACTAACACTAAAAGTATCCAAAAAGTACGAATCATTCGTGAAAAAAAATAAAATTAGTTAGCCTTTTAGTAATAAAAGGTAATAGAGTTTGAAAAATCCTGTATGGCGCGCGGTGCGAAGTTCATTCGTCCGGTTAGAGTTTGTACCTATCTACAAAAGATGGCGGCTAGCGGTCACTGCGGTCACTCGGCTGGATGATTAAAATTAATATTAATACAAAAAAAAAACAATATTAATGATTTAAAAAAAAAACTTTTTTTTTTCATTTTTTTAATGTATAAATTAACTGGGCTTCAGCTCTAAGACGGTTAAAAAAACACCCGTACGGCACTGGTAGTGGTCCTCAGAACAGATAAAAGAATCACACCTAGTTGTTAGCTTGCTACTAGTGCGGAGCGTCGCGATTAATCGCGTGAGTAGAGCAGTGCGTGGCCAGAGAGGGCGACGTCGCGGCAGCGAGGAGCATAGTAAAGGTACAAGTTGGAACCCGACCGCAGACAGCAGCAGCCGACGACGTGTCGCAACGACACTATCGGTTTCTATGAATTCCTATGACGGCGACGTGTCGCTGTCTACGGAACGTATTTCATACAGATACATAGAAACCATTAGTGTCGCTGCGTCACGTCGTCTGCTGCTGCTGTCTGCGGTCGGGTTCCAACTTGTACCTTAAGGGTGCCTTTCCACCTATGCTACGTTTCAAATGTATAAAAACGTAGCATAGCACATCTCTGGTGGAAAGGCGCCCTTAGGCTGGGGTATTACCGTTTGCTGTGCTCCTGGTCGGTCGGCGTGCAATACCCGGGCTCCGCTTCCGGCTCCGGGGGCTCGTCTTCCGACTCCAGCGAGTGCGCGCTGTCGCTGTCCAGGCTGCACTCGTCGTCTGGCGGCTGGGGCGAACAAGAAACTTTTTTTTTATGGGTGGCAAACAAGCGTACCTCCTCCTGATCGGTTAACGTATCCTGTGGACGCTTGCGACTCCAAGGAACTCGAATGCGCATTGCCAACGATTGTAATGTTATAAATAGCGTCCGCCCGCGACTTCGTCCGCGTGGACCCGGGATAAAAACTATCCTATATTTTAATCCAGGCCATAAACTATCTCCGTGCAAGATTTCATTCAAATCGGTTCAGCCGTTTAAGCGTGATTGAGTAACAAACATCCAAACATCTAAACTTTCGCATTTATAATATTAGTAGGATAGTAGGATTCGTTGTAATTTTAGTTATTAATCGACATTTATTTACTAATGAATAGATAGGTAATTAACTACAATTTTCAAAATCAACATCAGTATTTATTCTGCAAATAGGCCAGAAAGGCACTTTTACATGTCAAACGGTAATATACAATAAAATAATAATAATTTAATATTTGCAGATTAAGGAGCGATACAAACTAAATGTCACTAACTTAATGAATAATAAAGTAAATAAATAAGATATTTTCTCTCCGCTACCCAAAGGTTGTCTGGAAGAGATCGCTCTTTAGCGATAAGAAAAACAAAGATTTATGGTGTCCCATTCGCCAGGCCCCTATAACTCAGCAATTGTCCCCTGACAATAAAAGAAAAACAAGGAAGATTATCATGTATTCATCGTCACCATATCAGCCGACTGTTCAGTTCAGTTCAGGTAGGTCTAACTTTGAGAAAGAGGTCAATCGTCGAATCCGACTCGGCTGGACAGCATTCGGAGGCTACGGCACATCTTTCCGTCCAATATTCCGCAGTGTCTCAAGACGAGAGTCTTTGACCAGTGTGTGTTGCCAGTGATGACATATGGCGACGGCTCAAAGTCACCCAAAGGGCAATGGAGAGGGCTATGTTGGGAGTATCTCTGCGCGATGGCATCAGAAATGAGGCTATCCGCAGCAGAACCAAGGTAACCGATATAGGCCTCCGAATCGCTAAACTTAAGTGGCAGTGGACGGGGCACATTGCACGTAGAACCGATGGCCGTTGGGGCGGAAAGGTTCTCGAGTGGCGACCACGTACCGGAAGGCGCAGCGTTGGTAGGCCTCCCACAAGGTGGACTGATGACCTGGTAAAGGTCGCGGGAGTCCGCTGGACGCGGGTGGCTTAGGACCGGTATCATCAGTACCTAATCCGCAGCAGAACCAAAGCAACCGATATAGCACTCCGAATCGCTAATCCTTAGTGGCAGTGGGCGGGGCACATTGCACGTAGTACAGATGGCCGTTGGGGCGGAAAGGTTCTCGAGTGGCCACCACGTACCGGAAGGCGCAGCGGTGGTTAAAGGTCGCGGGAGTCCATTGGTTGCGGGTGGCGCAGGACCGGTCATTGTGGCACTCTTTGGGGGAGGCCTATGTCCAGCAGTGGACATAGGCCTCTCCCAAAGAGCGACACAATGGCCGGTCCTACGCCACCCGCATCCAGCGGACTCCAGCGACCTTTACCAGGTCACCAGCCAGGTACAGAAGGTTACACCCATAAAATCGCAAGTTTGTCAAGTGGAAACCCTTGATCTCTGCCTACCCCTCCGGGAAAAGGGCATGATTATGTATGGATGTATGCTAAAAAGTGATCCAGGAGTAACCATGGCCACCTTTAAAGCCTACGCCAAAACCAAACACCAACACGAGTGGAGGAATGAGGCGGGCTTAAGGCACTCTAAGCTATTCATAGGAGTGGACTCGGGCTGGACTAACAAGCTCTGGAAATCCAGTAGGAAGCAACTCAGAATCATATCTGGGGTGTTCACAGGTCACTTCGGGGTCAAGGATCTCTTGGCCAAGATGGGACTGTCGGACAGTTTAGACTGTAGAATGTGTGGCGAGGAGGAGAGCACTTACTGTGTGAATGTCATGCCCTTGCCAGACAAAGAATGAATTACTTTGGTAGCGACTATCCGCAACCAAAGGAATTCAAGGTGCTCCCGCTGAGCTGCATCATCCGCTTTGTGGAAATGATGGAGCGAGCTTGGGAGTAGGCATAAAGGAGAGGGCAAATGCACAGAAGATCCCGCTGGGTCGAAGTGCATCCGAAAGGGCCCTCATCTAGATAAGATAAGATAAGATAACCATCGCCACCAGTGACGTATAAAGTTGAATCACCCTTGTTTAAAACGACGTTGACATATTCAGAGCAATGACGCGTAGTTACGTGTCCAAGAGGCTGAGATGCAACCCGAACTGAGCCAACTTGGCCTGGGGCGGAAATATACTAACACACAACGAGTGAAATCAAAAGATTTTGCAAAAATATCAACTGCTTTTTTACAAATATTTTAGCCTACTATGACATATCTACGATTAACCTTAGTACAATGCACTTAAGGCGCACCGATGGTCAGTCAGCTGTGTTGTCTATAGTACGGTGTGAGCACGTTTGAAAACAATGAACATTTGATATCTCGACCCCATTGTTCTATTTCACACGCGATTGTGTAAGCCATTTGACGTTTTAGTACGTTGTCCCACTGATATGACACATTGAGACTACTTTAATTGCATTTAGATCGAGTTTTTTTAAACAAAAAAAAACGAATAATGTCTGGGAAAGACCAAAACTTGGTCCAATGGAACGGAACACTTATGTGATCAGTTTCTACAAGCTTTTATTTAGTTTCACCTGTCCCTTTGTCTGTCTGTCTGTAATCAAATCTTGCAAGTTAAATTCGACCCACTTCCCGGTGACCAATTGAGCTGAAATTTTGGGTATAAGTATAGTTTGGATGACAATTCAATATTATGGTACCATCGAACTGATCTGATGATGGAGACAGAAGGTGGCCATGGGAATTCAGTGCTTAATAGACGCAGCCCCGTTGAGTTTGGGCTCGTTAGAATCGTCTCAATGAGTAGTTGATGATGGTATGCAGAAAAGTACAGTCGGCAATAAAAGCTTGTACCAAAAATGAAATTTTTTACAGAAACTTGTTTTATGTATACGTTTGCAGCAGTACGAGTATTTTTTATCGATACTAATATTCTGTCTGTCTGACTGTAACATTTTGAAGCTTAAGCCGCTGAAGCGATTTAGATGAATTTGTGTATGGAAATAGTTTGAAGCAGTATCATCTCTCAACGGGGTGAAAATGGGAGTGGAAGTTTCTATTGGGGCGCGATAATTGACGCTGCGCCCCGGGATACCGAAAAGGCTCGATTTGTGTAATACCGGTATCGTGGGTATTTGTTTAAAATAGAGAATCCATACTAATATTATAAATGCGAAAGTGTGTCTGTCTGTTACCTCTTCACGCTTAAACCGCTGAACCGATTGAGATGAAATTTGGTATGGAAGGACAGGATAGTTTTTATCCCGGAAATCATCAGCCGAGGGGGTAACATGGTGGATGAAAGTTTGTATCGAGCTACGATATAAACGAGTTCCACGCGGACGGAGTCGCGGGAAGAAGCTAGTATGTATAATAAAATGATACCGTACCAGCTGTATCCTCCTGCGCTGGCTAGGGCTGCGGGCCTGCGGCGTGGGCCGGAGCGCTACGCTGCCCGTGTAAGGATCTAAGAGCGCCTGGTACGCTGAGCGGTCCTCCTGTGACGATGACACCACGTCCGGGGAATCCAGGTCCTAGGGACAAGGGTAATATAATGAACAACTTTGAAATGTTCAAAAACCCCCAACATTTTCATTTCAAAGTTCAATATCTCAAAACCGGCTTAATCGATTTTTTTTAAACGTAGCTAGGAACCATCTCGATTATGTCAGCTTTCGGATTAAAAAACCCCATTAAAATCGGTCCATTCGTTTAGGAGCTACGATGCCACAGACACGTTAAACTTATAACACCCCCCCTTTTTGCGTCGGGAGTTAAAAAGTAGGAATATTAAAAATAATGTTCCTCGATCTTTATCATGGAATTCCGCAAAGTAACGGGAGTAAATGGCGAAGTTCCAAAATTACCGGTTATGAAGGAAGACTTGGTACGTATTCGTATAATTAGGACTCACATTTTTCGCCATAATGTTGGTCTTCAGCTCAATAGGCAGATCGAAGTTGGGTCTCGTCCGGACGTGGGTAGGGGATTCGCACCATTCGGCCACCTGTTTAAATACAGTTTTCAAATATACCCGACTACGAAAACCCAAAGGGTAAAGACGGGACCCTATTACTAAGGCTCCGCTGACCGTCCGTCCGTCTGTCCGCCTGTCACCAGGCTGTATCTCATGAACCGTGATAGTTAGACAGTTCTTCAGTATTTCTGTTGCCGCTATAACAACAAATACTAAAAAACAGAATAAAATAAATATTTAAGGGGGGCTCCCATACAACAAACGTGAATTTTTTGCCGTTTTTATAGATAATGGTACGGAGCCCTTCGTGCGCGAGTCCGATTGCACTTGTCGGTTTTTTTTATACTAATGGTAGCCTCTGTCACCCGGAGCAGAATTCTGAATCGATTGGCACCTCAATAATCATAGGTATATTAAACGGTACGATACGTAATACAGAGTGCTAAAATCATATCCTTCAGCTGAAGAATAAAAGAAAATATTATAACGAAAAACTTTCAAATAGTATTGAGTATTGATACCTACAACTTTTGCTAGGGCTAACAATCCCGGTATATTAAAAATTCAAAATCCCGGAATACCGGTATTGCTTTTACACAAATCCCGGTATTGGAAACCCTAATGTACGATCGACGCCAAAGATATACCCGCCTAATTCCTCTGTATTGACGCGAATAATGTATACGTAACAGTTAAACAAAGAATGTCTCAGATCGCAGGTATTTGAACCGAGCCGAAGGCAAGGGCGATAAATATGCGATCTAAGTAAGGCTTACTTTATTACCGCGTGTCTTCGTCATCATCATCATATCAGCCGAAAAACTTCCACTGCTGGACATAGGCCTCCCCCAAAGAGTGCCACAATGACCGGTCCTGCGCCACCCGCAACCAACGGACTCCCGCGACCTTTAACCACCTTGTGGGGGGCCTACCCACGCTGCGCCTTCAATAATTCTGGTGGCCACTCGAGAACCTTTCCGCCCCAACGGCCATCTACTACGTGCAATGTGCCCCGCCCGCTGCCATTAGCGATTCGTAGGGCTATATCGGTTGCCTTGGTTCTGCTGCGGATTACTGATGCGATCACTCAGAGAAACTCCCTCCCTCTATTACCGCGTATAAGTATAAAATTTCACGTCAGAAAGCGGTATTTTCCGCGTTACCGGGCGGCAATTGCCAGTTTACGTGACGTGAATCTATCCCACTCACCCCCGTATGAAACTCTTCGACTTCCGGTATCTCTTCTCTCTTCGGCGTACTCTGCCCAGTGACCCTGTGCACATCCAACCTGTTCAAACTACTATCGACCTTATTCTCCATAGCAACACGGCCCAAGTTCCTCTTCTCAAACTTTCTCTTCTCTATCCCTCTAGCTACATCTGGCGGCGTTATATCTAGGGTTGTACTTAAAATATGACTTTCTGCGGTAGTGAAATTATCGTTAAAATATAGATTACTTTTACTAGTATTCCTCTGGGGGCTGTAGAAGCCGTTTGTGTCGTGCTTTTCATCTTCTATGCTTGACAGACTTAGGTCCTTATCATCTTCTTTATGCTTCTTAGGTATTAGATCAGGGTAGTTCTCATCGGGGCTGCTCAACCCCATAAGAGGATGGTTAGTTGTTGATGTTAATGTTGAACTGAACTTAGGACTTAAGGTAAGTTGCTTCGGTCTCTCCTCAGAAATCCTCAAGGTGTCCATGCCTTCTAAGTTCTCTGGTTCACTCAGTCGGAGGACCTGAGGGTTCTGGAGTCGGAGCACAGGGCCCAGGGCCTCCGGGTCCTCGTCGGAGCTGGGGGTCATGTGGAGGGACTCGGAGCCGGTGTCCATCTTCTCGTCTGAGGATTGGGAGAGCGAGTCTTCATGCAGCCGAGTGCTGGTGGAAAAAAAAACACATTTTTCATCACACTTGCTCGTAAATGGTGTTATTCCATGCCCGTATACAGAAGGACAATGGCCTAAATTGTTCCCACGGGAGTTATGGGTTTTAATAACTCTCTAGGGAGTTATGAGCTTGTGTGTGATCTGATTGGTTTAAGGAAATCTAGTTGGCCGCGCGCCACTAGATTTCTGCTCTGTGATTGGTTGAAAAATATCTAGTTGGCCACGCGCCGCAAGAATACTACTGTACTGCTCTGTGATTGGTTGAAATAATGAAGCTGCGCCCTCCACTCGCACTGATCTGGAAGTGAAGTTGTTAATTTCGTCAATTTTTGATTGGTGCGGTTGTATGAAACATAGATTTTTCTGTCTTTTTTAGTTAATATTTCCTCGCAAGTCGCCAATGTAATGAAAAACAGTGTATAACATGGGCAATTGCAAATGCAAACTTGAGTCATCAAAAGCTTCAGCTCGTCTATCATGAGACGGCCGCGACATACTCTCGATTTTTCCTGGCACCATACCTCTTGTTCTAATAAGAAAAAGACGGATAGTGCGAGAAAAATCGAGACTATGTCGCGGCCCTCATGCGTCTCATAGACGTGCTGATAGATGCTTGTTCGCAATATTCCACTTACGCCCCTCGTTAAACAATGTACTATTATCACCATCATTATCGGCATGTAATCCGGCCACTGCTGTGCCCTTCATCGGTTCACACCTCATTTTTGATATACCCTGTATAGTACCAAGTACCAGCTGCCCGCGCGGCTTCACCCGCGTATTGCAAAGAACGCAGCCAAACCCGCGGGATAAAACATAGCCTATGACCATGCAGAAAGTACATTTTATACACTGGTGTTTTTTTTTTTAATCAGCCCAGCGCTTCCGGAGATCACCCATTACATTTAAGCTTTTGGAGAAAATAGTTAACAAGCGACTGATAGAATTCTTAGAAAAACACCAACTTCTCTCCGATAGGCAATTTGGATTTAGGAGAGAGCGGTCTACCGAAAATGCCGTGGTTTTGCTGTCTAACCTCATCGCAAAACAGCTCGACCAAGGAAACAAGTGTATTGGCGTTTTCCTTGACCTTGCCAAGGCCTTAGATACCGTTTCGGTGCCGATCCTCCTAAAAAAACTTGAACTTACTGGCATACGAGGCTCGGCACTGGGATGGTTTCAAAGTTATCTCACAAACCGAAGCCAATATGTCAAGGTCGGCGACAGTGTCAGTAGGGACTTATCAATTAGTTTCGGTGTTCCGCAAGGTAGCATTCTTGGCCCAACTCTATTTTTAATTTATATGAACGATATTTTGTCACTTCAGATGGAAAACTCCGAATTGATTTGTTACGCTGATGACACTGTTGCCCTTTTCAGTGGTAGTTCGTGGGATGAAGCAATTCGCATGGCCGAAGCTGGTTTGTCGGGTATAGCGAATTGGTTAGATGGTAACTTATTAACTCTGAATGCTAAAAAAACCAGATTTTTAACGTTTCATAAAACGATTTCATCAGCCCCCCTCTCTTGTAATGTTCTAAAATTGACTTCTAGCAAAGGTACTCACGAATCGATTGACCGAGCTCAGGCGGTAAGATACCTGGGAGTGATTGTTGACGAGAAGTTGTCCTTTAGACAACATATTGAAACGTTGTCTGGCCGGGTTAGAAAAGTCATCTACATTATGAAACTCCTGCGAGGTGGCGCACCTAAGCAGATTCTGATGTTGGTATACTTTGCACTCTGTCAGTCTATTTTACAGTACTGCATTGCGGCTTGGGGCGGAGCAGCTAAGACTACAATGATTGGGCTGGAGCGGGCTCAACGTGCCGTTTTAAAAGTCATGTTGAGAAAACCTTTCCGTTTCCCTACCGACGATTTATATAAAGAAGTAGCGCCGATCCTTAGAGTTCGCCAACTTTTCATTGTAAAAGCTGTTGCTGAATCTCACCAAAAGGCTATTGCTTCAGTTGATCATGCCAGACGTCTTCAAAAACGCCTTAAACATTTATATCTCCACCACCCCCGAGTCAAGACTGCTTTTGCCAAACGCTTTCCCGATTACCTACATCCCACTATTTACAACAGGGTATCTAAAATATGCTCTTTTGACACGATTCCTATTGCGAGACTGAAAACCACACACACACACACACACACACACACACACACACATACTTATATATGCATATTATACATACACGCATGCACCAGGTTTGTTTTTTAATGAAGTAGATTTAATTTAATTTTTAATTTTGATTTATAGTCCGTTTTTCTTTTGTTTAACATTAATTACAATTTCTAAAAATGGCCGTACTATTCTTTATTATTATATTTTGAATTGTCAAATCTAGTAACTCGGTTCCCAAGATACAGGCTGTGCCTAGTTTGGGCCCGACGGTAATTCTCACCAGTGTACAAGCTTTATTCATAAGTTTAATCAAATAATTGTAAGCTATGTTTCTTGTGCAACTTTTGCTTGGTAAATATACGATTTTTTTTTTTTTTTTACATACAAACTTGCAAAGCTACAATCTCACAGACATTTCCTCTTTATAATATTAGTATAGATAACACCCCTACTCATCAGCCTCCTATCGTTATTCCCGGTTGTGCCCTAAACGAGCCCGGGGTCCGCTTTGACACCTAATCCCAAGATTTGGCATAGGCACTAGTTTTACGAAAGCGACTGCCATCTGACCTTCCAACCCAGAGGGAAAACTAAACCTTATTGGGATTAGACCGGTTTCCTCACGATGTTTTCCCTCAACGAAAAGCGAACGGTAAATATTCCGTGCATAAGTTCCGAAAAACTCATTGGTACGAGCCGGGCTTCGAACCCACGACCGCCGCTTGACAGCCGCATGCCTGAACCACTAGGCTACCGTAGCTCCATGCTGCGTGTATTGCGAATGCATTATGACCTGTAAATTGATATTAAAGAAACTGAACCAACATACACTACACCATCCGCAAGGGGATGAAATTGGGTATCATGAGTTATTTACGCGGACGAAGTCGCGGGAAAACAGTACACCACATTATTTGTTGTACACTACAAACGCTAGTTCATAAATAGAACATCGATTGTGATCGAATTATGCATTTACTAGCTTCCGCCCGCGACTTCGTCTGCGTGGACCCGGGATAAAAACTATCCTATATTTTAATCCAGGCTATAAACTATCTTCGTGCAAAATTTCATTCAAATCGGTTCAGCCGTTTAAGCGTGATTGAGTAACAAACATCCAAACATCTAATTTTTCGCATATATAATATTAGTAGGATAATTCAGCTGACCCACACAAAGTTATGAGTCAACGTCCTCATTTTAACAAATTCCATTTTCGCTTGGAAATTGAAATAGAATTATTACTATGGCGAAATATACGTGTCCATATCGCATAAGTGTGCCCAGTGGGTGAAATCTTAAATCTACGATTGCTTGAAGTCCAGCTGAAAATTTAATTTTATGAGGTCTGTCTACCTCTTTCGGGTTTCTTTGAATTTATGTTCAAAATGAGCTTATGCCCTTAACAATAGAGTCCTGTTCACATATTTTTGATCACTTTGTCCATGCAAATATTCTCGAACTCGACTGTACGTCAGTTATTTATGCGCTTTACTGGCATATACACTCGCGGGCAAAGAATACAGGTCGGTAAAATACCGTCATATTTCCTAAAATAGTGCGTAAGAGGTTGTACAGTTAATCCTGTCATGATGTTTATTTAATTTTACATACTGCTAATAACAGTAAAAAATATCACGTTACCCAGGTTTAAATCGGACTCGTAAAAACCCACGAAAAAAAACAACGTTAACGGAGCGAGATATCGCAAAAATCGTGATTTTTGGATATCGATATTTTTATGATAGGATCCAGGCAATTGTTAATACAGTTGGGTATTGTAAAGAATAGCATATTATGTAAATAAAAAAAGTATTAAATATTTTAAAAAACCTATTGCAGTTATTAAATTTAGGGTGACCCGTATTCTTTGCCCGCGAGTGTATTAGTGAAGGTGACTGTACGTATTTATACATATATGTAGAAAAACACTTATCCAATTCAAAAGAACTGTTTCTTTCTGAATTGAGTTCGCAAAATATGGTCTTTAATGTTAAGTTGTACCATTGTACGTAATGTTTCACACGAAAACTACTAATCACTGCTTACCACAACTGTACCACAATGCCATGCAAATGTGTCCGACAAAAAAAGAAAGGAGAAAGTGAACATTGTAACAACTTGTACTTAAATGGGGTGGAAAGTAGCAAAACAATGTCAAATGGACAGGAATTATATTGAACTAGCTTCTGCCCGCGACACCATCCGCGTGGAACTCGTTTATATCGTAGCTCGATACAAACTTTCATCCCCCATTTCACCCCCTCAGGGAATGATTTCCGGGATAAAAACCATCCTATGTCCTTCCCCGGGATTCAAACTATCTCCATACCAAATTTCATCTCAATCGGTTCAGCGGTTTAAGCGTGAAGAGGTAACAGACAGACAGACAGACACACTTTCGCATTTATAATACTAGCTTCTGCCCGCGACACCGTCCGCGTGGACTCGTTTATATCGTAGCACCATATAAACTTTCATCCCCAATTTCACCCCCTCCGGGGATGGTTTCCGGGATAAAAACTATCCTATGTCCTTCCCCGGGATCCAAACTATCTTCATACCAAATTTCATCTCAATCGGTTCAGCGGTTTAAGCGTGAAGAGGTAACAGACAGACAGACAGACACACTTTCGCATTTATAATATAATAGTATGGATATGGATACTAACTGGCTAATACAGCTTTTTTTTCGTTGTGGTAATGCGTTGACGCATCATCCGCCCGGTCAGAGGGGGACGGGACGGCTGTGCGGGACTCCAGCCCCCCTATTCTGTAACTTGTTTTAAGCTCACCTCAACGCTCACCCACAAATATATCTTGACACCGCGATGCGTACTAACTAAGCGTAGGCAGAGGTCTACTTTCCTGACGGATGACAGGCGGGGTGAGCCGCATTAGCCCAGCACGGCTATCATGCAACGGCGCGCGAGCTCTCTCGATTTTTCCCGCACTATCTGTCTCTCTCTTATTAGAACTTAGAACAAGAGGTATAGTGCGAGAAAAATCGAGAGTATGTCGCGGCCGTCCCATGATAGACGTGCAGGGCAGAAGGCCCAGACTACCCACTAAACCCCCAACAATTATCCAGCCATTTCGCTTACAAGGAGGGTCAAAGGTTCGCTTACGCATGCTACTTTGACCCTCGCGACTAGCCTTTTACCAGGGAGAGCGCCCCGGGACAATTTCGAGGCGCTTCAATAGGCAACGTGCAGCTATAATATTTTCGATTATTTTGTGAACAAAATGTTGAAAAAACATAAAATAATAGCTACTGAAACGTTTTTACTTTAGTTTATAAATACTAATTTCAAATAATAATTACGATTAGAAGTAATGTGAAACGGAACGTGTTTTAATCCAATATCTGGGCTGTTATTCGCTAAGCGTTAAAGTGGCTCACCCCGTCGGTCGCCCGTCACAAAACTAGACCTCTACCTACGCTTAGTTACTACGCGTTCGCGGTGTCATGATATATTTGTGGGTGAACGTTGAGGTGAGCTTAAAACAAGTTACAGAATAGGGGGGCAGGGTCTGGCGACGTCACTCCTAAAGTCAAAACTTAGGCAACTCTATGACATCTAGGGACGAACCACGGACAAACAAATATGGCGAGTGACACACATGAGTGACGTTACAGGAACTGTTGATCCGTTTAGGCGCGAAAGTTTAAATTGTCAGTTAGTAACACGAACTTTTGCCAAAAAAATGAAAATATTATTATTATCATTTATTTATCAGACAACAAATTGGTCCACAATTATAAACTTAACCTAACCTAATCTAGGTGCCATCACATTAGCAAATTAGCGCATGGTGGCAGTGTTGGTGTTATACCTAACCGCCACTGTGTTCAGAATGGGGTTGGAGCTGACCCGTACCCTGCTTAGCAACGCTGCGAGTCTTTTTCGCACAATGGCATAAAAGTCATCAGTGCGTGGCTGCGCAAACGTTCCTGTGGCACTGCAGAATCGGGGCAGCCCCAACAGCGTCCTGAAGCCATTGTTATATATTGCACCTTCCCTATCCCGTGGACCTATTGGGTAGCTGGGGTTGCTGGGGTCCCCCGACCCTGCAGCCCGGTCCACTGCGGCGTGGGCGGGGAGCAAGTGGGCATAACGCCGACGTGCGCGCCCCGCTGCACGTCTGCGGGTATGTGGGGCGGAGGGGTCGTCCCCCAGCGCTCTTTCCGCAGCCTCCTGCGCCATTACAGACTTGCAGAAGGCCATTGCTGTCGAGCATCTTAGATACAATGTTCGGCAGCGAGAGGTTCCCACCCAGTACGTCGGCATAATACTAACGTAACCTATTTAATATTCCAATAAATCATCTGCGTCCTAATTCCTAATTTTCGTTTAGCGGAAATGGCGATCGGCATTTTGAAATTTCCTAATAATGATAATTTATATATTTTTTAAATTCGGAAAACTGACTCGACGAAAACTTGCTCCCAATCACGAGAATCGTTTGAGAAATGCGACCTGTAGCGGAGAACTTAACGCTGTCTGAGTATTACAACTAATGTAGACAGGGCCGCGGTACAAAAATATAGACATAGACTTCTGCCTGCGACTTGCAAGCGCTTTTGAGAGTCCGCAGTAAGCTCTGCCGATTTTAACCTTCCCATACAAACGTAGTTATGCTCTCATTTTTAAACTACGTGTTGGATTGTGACGAAACTTTGCATATACTTTGACATGAGGTATATATATGTCTGTAATTAGTTTTATGGTTCCAGTTTATAAAACAAACCAAATACAGCAAAAACAAGTTTTGTATGAATAACTTAAATTCACTGTATTTTTTTACTATGGTATCTGAAGCTACATAAACTAATTACAGACATAGATATACCTCATGTCATTGTATATGCAAAGTTTCGTTACAATCCAACAAGTAGTTTTAAAATGAGAGCGTAACTACTTTTGTATGAAGAATCGAGCTTACTGCGGACTCTTAATGCGCCCACTTGGACACACTCATTATCTTGCGGACTCTTAATGCGCCCACTTGGACACACTCATTATCTTGCGGACTCTTAATGCGCCCCCTTGGACACACTCATTATCTTGCGGACTCTTATTGCGCCCACTTGAACACACTCATTATCTTGCGGACTCTTAGTGCGCCCACTTGGACACACTCATTATCTTGCGGACTCTTAATGCGCCCACTTGGACACACTCATTATCTTGCGGACTCTTAATGCGTCCCCTTGGACACACTCATTATCTTGCGGACTCTTAATGCGCCCACTTGGACACACTCATAATCTTGCGGACTCTTAATGCGCCCACTTGGACACACTCATTATCTTGCGGACTCTTAATGCGCCCACTTGGACACACTCATTATCTTGCGGACTCTTAATGCGCCCACTTGGACACACACATTATCTCCCGGTGTCACCTAATCCCGAGATTTTCCATAGTCACTAGTTTTATGAAAGCTCCTAATCCCATCGGACCCGCCAACCCACAGGGAAACACAACCTTATTGGGATTAGACTGATTACCTTACTATGTTTTCCTTCACTAAAAAGCCACTGTCAAATATCAAATGATATTTTGTGCATAAGTTTTTGAAGAAGGCTATGAAGCCTTCAACCAATTTGCTTATAGTATTAACTGATTGCAGATAAATAAGAAAAAAGTTTTTGAAGAAATCTAGAGATATGAGCTGGGGTTCGAACACACAACCTCCAGATTGAAATCATGTGCCTTACGGCTTGGCTACAGTGGGTCATGTCTCTGAACAGACATTCTGATTGAAAAATATTTGAAATGTCAAGGTCTTAAAACTAAAAGTGTTTATACTTTTACGGTCTTTGAAAATAGCAGAGCAGTGTGCAAGGAAAAACCACCAAGAGCATTGTTGGCCTTGATAACACCTCTGTTCCGATTGGTGACTGATTGGTCCGATTCCTGTGGCTGTCGGGTATTACACAAAATTACCTCTGACAATGTCCACTTTAGATAACCAAAGGGGCATTATTAAATACTTTATTGTATAAAATTTGTTATATTAATACTTTGGGCTACTGGATTAACACAGAATACTTTTGATTTTGGGGGTAGAAAGTATGAGAATCAGATGACATCTGTAATTAATAAAGCATTTTATTTATTTATTTTTACATCTTAAATAATTTATTGTTACTTCTCAACAATTCCGATAATCACATAAAATATGTAAGAATTCATAAAATTTTATTAATCATATTATTATTCATTTGTAACTAACCTCTATTTTTTTAATGTTCCGAACAATAAATAACAGTAATAATTGATTTTTAGCTTTTTAAATATTTTTTCAATATAATTTCTATAATTACCGTATTTTGAATTATTGAATCGGTACGTAGATTGGTTAATAACTGAAAGTCGTGGGTATCCTAATGAATATATTAAAGAGGGTACCTACTTAAACGACCGTTAAAAACGCGTATAATTCATGAATGAACATCCATTTCACAAGGCTACAACAATTATATCAATATCACTTTCAATTACGTTGAAAAATAAAACCCATTAGGCAAATCACGCCAAAATATACTTGCAAATATTATTTTGCACGAAATACAAGGAATTCGTTGGCGAATACTTACCTCATCTGCGTTTTATGGTTTAATCGTAGCACTTCACAAAAATATATCGAAACACGGTTTAGAAATAAGAATAAATAAATTAGAAATTACTCTAACGTATTAAATTGATTCCTTGGGCTTTGCTTGACTTGACGTTTTGGAATGCGAGTAAAGGAGTAAACCACGAGTAAATAGATAAAACATGGCACTGTTTGAGGTATACCAGAAATCGCCGGAATATATTGTGTTTTGTAGGAACCCCATATAGTTAGGGTACCGTAGTACGCATTAAGGATTTTCACTTTTTTTTAAACTGTAATATTTACCATCAAATGCTTGTATTTTTTATGATAGCATTATTTTAATTATAAAGATACGATTATCATTTAATACGTAAAAAAGTACTACTTAGATGTCTTAGATCATAAAATGAATTGTCTGTCCGTCTCGCATACATACCTGTGGGTATTTATCAATTGTGATATATTCTTAGAATGGATCAATGGTGCCCGAGATAATAAGCATTTCAATTCAAAGTACTCGCAATTTACTTGTTTAATTGTTCTTTCACATTGCCTCACTTGTTCGTGAACTCTAGATCTACTACGGCGTAGTCATGTCATTTTTTAAAAGTGAGAATCTTAATTTCTTTAAATATGCATATCATAAGTTTGTTTCGTAAGACATGCGTAACTGTTCCAAAAAAATATTGCTTTTATTTAGATTTGATGACTCAATGAAGCGCTCATGTGCCCAGCTAGCACGATAGGTGTTCACATTTTACGGCCCAAATGTCCGAACACCTCACGTAGAACATGACCATAAAACCTATCATGCTAGCTGCACTGCAGTTAGCAAATGAGGGTTGTTATAATATTAACATGTGTATCAGTGTATCTATCTGTGGCGCCGTAGCTCCCAAACGGTAAAACCTTCTTTATACACATGACCGTATTTGGGGAGTTCCCTCGAAACGATCGACTAAATTGAATATTATACTATCTCTAAGATGAATTGCATAAAAATCTAGGTCAAAAATAACTGTCAACGCTTTCGAAGATTTCTTTGAAATGAATTCACGAAGAGGAATAGTTTGTTGAATTTTTTCGCGGAAATTATCAGTTTTTTTCTCAAAACAACAAACACATTTACACAGTCAAGTGACGATCGTGTGATTTCCGTTTGTTTTATAAATATTGATTCGTGGAATGAGTATTAATACTCCGCGAAATGTACAATTAAGTCAGAAACAGTTGGTGCATTCACCGAGCACTGTTTAGAAGGAAAACATAAGTTTTCCTATTAAAGAAGCTTCTTCATTTATTTAAGACAATCTTGTTGCAGTTAAAATGCAGTCCTGTGGGTTGTTATTAATAACGCTTGTAGTTTTACCCGCCGTTTTTGCAGAGGATACCAGTTGTAAGTTTTTTAGTTTTTGCCAAAGTACAAAAAAATATAATTTTGATCTTGTTCATCTACATTGTTTTACGTTTACAAACATCTCTCTGTATATTTTGGAGAGCTTCCCTCAATGTTAGTTTTTATGTGAAATCAAACGTCACATACACCACTACTTTTAATTGTAGATCAAGCTTGCGTGGACAAATACTCAAGAAAAGGATATCAGCCATGGCAAGAGTGGTCTGACCATTACACCTGCCACCGGTACAGATGTGAAATCAGAGACGGAAAATACTTCATTGCTGCGGTTGGGTAAGACACATGGACGAGGTATCAACTTAGTAACTACTGCTCGACGCATTAATAGTTATTTTTTATTTATTTATTTACTATTTATTTATATATACAATTTAACAGCAAGCATATGCCAAGGCGCTGGTAAACAAACTATTTCCTCATCATCCTCCTAGCGTTATTCCCGGTAGTGCCCCTAAAGGAGCCTGGGGTCCGCTTTGACACCTAATCCCAAGATTTGGCATAGGCACTAGTTTTACGAAAGCGACTGCCATCTGACCTTCCAACCCAGAGGGAAAACTAGACCTTATAGGGATTAGACCGGTTTCCTCACGATGTTTTCCTTCACCGAAAAGCTAACGGTAAATATTCCGTAGGTACATAAGTTCCGAAAAACAAAACTATCTGTAAACAAACTATTTAACATACATATAGGTACACAATAAGAAACAAGTTATAGTAATAAATGATATTTAAAAATGAATCTCACAGAATCTTTTAAAAATAGGGAGAAGTTTACTCCACTTGTAGGCAAACAAATCGCAATCCGGTGGTTAGTTATCTTAACTATTTAACTTAATAGCTTACTTAACTTAACTTAATAGCGAGTTATAACTTAACTATAACAGCTTATAGTTCAGGGTATGAATAGTTTTGCTACTTTTGACCTTCAAAGCATTATCATAGCAGTGTTGTAAAGTGGCAAACCTCTTAATTCCTCGGTAACACACATAACCAGGATTCTTATTTTTAGTTGTCGAAAACCGAAAATTCCTGAAAACGCTTTGGAATGTCATGAATACATCGAAGATGAGAACGTGGGTGAGTGATAAGAGCTATTTGAAACGGCCATTAAATTAAAATTAAATTGTGACTTTATTAAAAATACTTTGGCCCACAATCGCCATCTTTTAATTTAGGTTTTACTATATTGATATACCGGTACTTTTTTACCTTGAGGTAAAAAAAGTACCGGATTGTACGCTAGATTTTTGAGACCTCTGATCGAAACTTTTTGCAGAATTCCCGACCTGCTGCGCTCGTCTGAGATGCGTCGTCGAAGTTAACGGGGATAGAATAGTCCAGACCAGAGGCCAGCCTGGAGAGCTGTTCCCTGATAAGTAAGGAATAAGGAGACATTTATTTATAGTCACTATTGCTTCAAAAATAATACCACAGCACAACAGCATATTTACCTCGTATGCTCCAGAGGTTCCATGCCTGACCAATAAACGTAAATTTGATTAATCGTGGCGTTTCCAGACCCTGGAAGGGACAGCAGAACGAGCCAAGCGCCGCAGTTGTAGGAATGGGAGGTATCCCGCAGGCCAACGTTGGCGGCGATCAACAAGGACAACCGGCCCCTGGTATATTCAACAGCCGAGGCGCGGGTAAGAATTCAAAGAGCTACTAGTCTTTGTTGAATTGTCTGAAACAAATATCTCATCAGTTATATGTTTCTTAATAAGTCAAGCAACATACTATTTTACATTTCTATAAGTATTAACCATGTACTAATCATTAGTTACTGTGAATTAAATCTAGTATCTTCTTATAATGTATATCATATTTATGGTGCAGTTCATTAATAGGAACTATTGCCAACAGCGGAAGGTACCGACATTAATGGAAGGCGCTACGTAGATCCATTCCCAACGCAGCAGATGCAGGAATCTCCCCGCAAAAAGAGATCCGCAGCTCATATAATCTCTAAGAGAAACCAGGAGGAGAGTCTCTACGCCGAGTCATCTAAGCCAAACCGTCGTGTCAAAATTCATGGCTACGTACCAGAAAAATACACATCTTATTTTGCAAACACCAAAAGCCACAGCCACCCCAAACTACTTTTTAATTATTCTTAGTTTAATGCATTTATTTAATCATACAAGTTATATACAAATTTATTCTTGTTATTACTAACGTGTTTCCTCACGTGTGGTCAGTGCAATAATTTTAGGGTTAGTATTAAGTTAGGATACTATTGTTTGTTTTTTTTATAGTTACAATATTATACTCGTTATGTTTTCATCCTCATTAAAACATAAAAAACAATGAAATTGGAGTTATATCTCTACTCTGATATTTTTAAATCATTTAAGTTGTAGCACCTAAATGTAAAATAGTATTAGAAATTCTATCACATTATCATTTCTATCACACTTTTGCGTTGGTCTTAGTATCTGATTTTGAGATAGTTGAAATCTACGAATAATTGAATTGCCTTTTAATCTAATGTAATGTAATTTATGTAATGTTATTTAGTATTATACACTAACAGCACCATGATATAAAATGTGTGATTGCGTATGAAATAGTTATCATTTTGCCTGTCTTAGAATAACTTGTAATTTTATTTTAAATAGACGAATTAACGCTATATTTTATTTTGCTTCATTGAACCCCAATTCTTTGATACAAACCCTTTGACTAAAGTATAATCAATTATAATTTCCTTTAGAAAAAATACTTTAGGAAAACGGGATTTCTTTAGTTATTTTTTTCCAAGTTCCTGCGTTTATTCAAATATAGCTACCTAATCTTATATTGATAACAAAAATCGCTAGGTACATGAAAAAAACAAATACTAGTACGGGAATTTAATCTATCTTCATATGATTCCGAAACTTTCCCGGTAGCCCCTCAGCCCATAAAAGACGAAGATTACAGATAGCTTAAGCAGATACGTGTTTAGCTAACTATCTCTATTACTTTCATCATTATTTCAAATAACAACGGTCAAATATTATATGTATACGGAACCCCTTTACCTTCCTCCAAATTCCGTTTAAAAATAATTCATAGCTTTTAACATTATCTGAAACCGCCTAGATAAACGTCAATGTCAAAACTAAAAAATTGACAATACACTTCATCACACTGGTGGTAGTTTAACGCTTAATTTAATTTATTTCCTTATCAAATTATGTATTAAATAGCGACAATGATAGTGATTACTCACTTAAAAAACCCCGTTTCCAAAGCTATGCGTAGAAACAAGCTGGGCATCGAATACCAGTTACAAACAACTTCCTGCGACAATTGTATACTGTAACATCGAACACCAGTTACAAACACAAGACAACATCTTGAGACTATTGTATAGGTCTAATTGTTTGCACCAACAATGGTGGAACCTGAGAAGCCGTTTGCGTGTGTTATGCCGAATTGCGGCATGACGTTCACGAATGAGGACCACTTGAACGTGCACACGAAAAAACATGACATGATACTGCAACTAGGCATGGAGCAGAAAGCTGCGTTTGTTGGTAAGTTTTTTTAATTGGTCTTTCTAATGCACTATGTTCATAACTTATACAGCCTTGGAAACGCTGGCAATGTGTGTTTTTTTTTTACCGAACAAACTAAGTCCGTACCACCTTCTCAGATGTAGAATTTATGTTTTTCTGATATTGTAAATAATATATAAATATCACATACACATATATAATACTATTTAATTAGGTACTTAAAACTATTTATTTGCTATGAAATGGTATATATAATAATAATAAAAATAATGATATATATATATAATTATATATATAGTATAACGTTTTACGGCACTCACGGGAAGAAAGGGGGTGGTGCTATTGCACCCCGGTATAACGCAGGGAAATGGTGAACTCAGTGCTATTCTATTTTACAGCGGACCAGACACCAACACCGACTCGCTTCATTCGCAACTGTGAAGAAGTGGGCTTGTTCCAGGACCTGCAGAATGTGAACCCGTTTGATGAGGGCTTTAAACGGGCCATGGAGACTAAGTAATTATAATACAACTTAGAAAAGTTGAAAAACCCTCGACGTTTTCATTTCAAAGGTCAATATCTCAAAAACGGCTGAACCGAAAGAGAAACATGGCTAAGAACACTCAGGATAAAATTATCTATGACACAAAAAAAACTAAATGAAAATCGGTTCATCCATTTGGGACACGCAGATACACAGACATGTTAAACTTATTACACCCATCTCTTTGCGTCGGGGTTAAAAATGACTCTTAAGACATTTACTGCACATATTGCCCATTTATGCTCTTATTCATAAACATTTGTAATACCTATTTAAGCTAAAATGCTGT
This sequence comes from Epinotia bilunana, assembly GCA_947049275.1. Taxonomy (NCBI): domain Eukaryota; kingdom Metazoa; phylum Arthropoda; class Insecta; order Lepidoptera; family Tortricidae; genus Epinotia; species Epinotia bilunana. The sequence continues at coordinate 1,290,366 of OX346278.1, forward strand.
TTAAATGCAATGACATTTTAACAGATCTCTGTTAACTAAAATGGTCCCTTTTCTCGCCAACACAAAATATTTTTAACATCATTTTTAGTTTGTTTAGTTTATGGGCATAACTTAATTTAACTTGTCAGTCACATTGTATTAAATAACAATTCAGACTCACATGTTAATTGTCACTATGGGCGATATGTTTCGAACTTTTTTAATGTTAATAACCTATTTCGTCTGTATCTGGGTAAGGACCAAATACTTGGCCAGCTAACTCACTCAATTAAATTTTCTATTAAAGTTTTCCGTTGTGACACGAAAATTTACCATACAATTAATTAGGTTAATGCTTTTGTAACAACTGAAGTATGGCTAACTACGCCACTACCACACTATGGCTAACTACTGGCCAAGAATTTTGTCCTTACCCATATTTACCTGTGTATCGTGTTCAATAAAGTATGGGTGGTCGGTACACATGGGTGTACCGACGCTGGGGCAATGTGAGGCATTTGCCCTACCCTGCTCTCTGACCCGAAGCTACGGCAAAATTAAATATTCATTTGTATACTTTAAAATATACCGTCTGCCCCACCCCTTGAAAAATGCTGGGTACGCACATGAAAATGCATACTTGTTCTTTGCTCGTAATCTGTCGCCAGTAGTTATAATCGACATGAGTTTAACCATTTATCAATTTAATACGGGTGTAGACTCGAAACTATTATTACTCCAAAAGAAAGAAGGCAAAGAAATATGCACAATGACGAAAATCCGATTCAGATATCTCAAAGAATTACGAAGCTACCACCGTTTTAATATTGCTTGTTAGAGAGAGAAAACGCTCGCAGTTAGTGACGTCACAATCTGCGAGCGTCATAGTCAATGACAATCGTTTCATATGAAGTTGCGTTTTGCGGAAAACGGATAGAACATACCCCTTCTTAAAACTTTGGACAATCATAACTTTATTTATTTAAACTTTATTGCACAATACAAGATAAAGTACAAATGGCGGACTTAATGCCATAAGGCATTCTCTACCAGAACTTTCTGATTATTTAACCTCTTGCGTTGCTTTTTTCTCCATTTGGCTACATTTATAATCCTTTTTCGAGAAAATTCGATACTTTATTATTTTATATAGTCTTGCCCCTATTTTAAGGGAGTTAAATAAGTCTCTAAATAACGGTATCATACGTTTTTTTTCTAGAACTGGCAGCCTGTCCCTTGAGAGCTCCGAAGACGTCGACACCCTCCACACTCCTCAGATGATGTTTCCTCTCGTGGATGGGGACTCCGCGCTCTATACCAGCAATAACCAGCGCAACATCACTATAAGCAGGTAATGGACCCGATTCTACAGTGGCTTCTAAACTTCCTAATTTTATTTAGGTGTCACTAAAACACTTTGCTATTCTATGAGCAGCTGTCATAATCCAATGACAGCGCTAATTTGAAACTGATGTTTCTTATTTTAGGCGGTCTATTCAAATTACTTAGCTGCCTAAATGCTATTCTAAATATGTCGTTTTTAATTTGCCGCCTAAATTATGTCTAAAAATTAGACAATTTTGTTTTAGTCTAGTTAAGTGCACGTAAAATCGGGTCCCTTGTATGTATGTAACGGCAGTTGACCCGATTCTACGTGCACATGCCTTAACTAGCCTAAAACTAAATTGTGGGTGAATTGAGGGTGTCCCAAGCGTCAACGTCGAGCCACAAACGGGTATCAGCACAAGTCATAACATAACAGTTGAAGAAATTAAAAAAATATCCAACTGTGATTTTAAAGAAATGTTTTCCTTACTTGATGGAAATTGAGCTTTGAATTTCCTATGGCGTATTACCCAAAAAACAGCAAGCATCATTCGCGCCTTTAACCCTTTCACCGCCACAGTCGGCCATAGCCGACAACGCAAAATCGTGACTACGACGCCACAGACGGCGCTGGCCGACAATTTTTTTTGATGAATACCTATTGAAAAAAACCTACTTTTATGGTGGCGTTATTTCGTTACCCATTTTAATTTTACCCCCGTGGCGTCAGTGGCACAGCGTATTGCTTCGCCGTCGGGCGGTGAAAAGGTTAAAAACACATGTTGTTCATCAATAATCTAGTTAGTGTTATACCATTTTGAAATTCGGATCTTTCGAGGCTGCTTGCCAATTTTTTATTCTCTACAGTCAGTTAAAGTTCTAACGATTTTAATTACATGTTTGCGTTAAAGGTGTCCTTTATTTAAAACGGAGGCACTAGTGTTTTAACTTTATTATTTAATTTACAGAATGGTTATTCACAGTTACATACCAATAAAAAGATTGGAGACAAGTAAAGACCTATAGCTTTAGAACTTAAACCATCATTACAGGGTGTCAATTTTTTTTATTTCTATACTTTTTTTAATGACATGGTTTTTTTTCAATTTTCTGGCCTATCATTGTATAATCAAGCCCATTTCGTAGACAGGTAGACATAAGGATTCCCGCTCATACCTGCAAAGCAAGTTGTCGTGTTATTATGGGGGCCTTCTGTAAGGTCGGAGGTACTATATGAGCGAGATGACATCCCACTATGCCTTCCCTCTCTATAAATAATTTATTTTTATTTTTTATTTATTCAATTATACGGGACACCAACAGAGTACATATAAGCTGAGTGTATAAATTTATCTGTAGCACAATTATTATTTGGGATTTTATGTACCCCAATTAGGGTGGACACGTCATTGTCATATATTATTATTATTAATTAAGATTTATATAATTAAGATTATTACATTTCACGCATAGTATCAACAATTTAGTGAAGTACAGTGTATATTAAGAGTAAAAGTAAAATTAAAAATGCTTTAAAGATTTAATCTTGCTTCCATACCACCAAGTGAATCCGATTTTACCCCTTTTAGATCATCAAGCGACGAATCCGGTGCAGTTAAAGAGTATGAAACTACCACAATATCCAAACTGACCAACGAGGTTACTACAATTAGTCGGAAAGTAGGCAAACAAGACATACTAGACAAAGTCACCACAACAGACGACGTATCTATGATAGTGAGACATGAGGATGTCAATAAAGAAATAAACGAAACAGTATCCTATACTAACAATGTTATAAAAATACACAGCAATGTAGAAATCAGAAAAGATGAAATCATTGAAACATCTAAAATACCTAGAATAATATACTCAGACACGGTCATCAAAGATGCTAGTAAAGATGTTTTATTGATTGACACTAAAGACAAAGCTCCGCCTATAATGAGTCAGAAATCGCTAGATTTCGTTGTAGATAGCCTAGAAGACCACAATGACAGCAATAAAGACAAAGATACACAGCTAATAAAAATGCTTAAAAGGAATTACCATAAAGCTTTAAGCAAAGAACCTAAAAATATAGATCTGGACGATTTCGAAATTATAATTAAAAAGCCAGACGGCAGACAAGTTAGAATGAAACCAATTGATGATGATAAGAGAATTCAGGATGAGACTAAGGAGAAACTAAAGAGAGTGCTTTCAGATAAAGCTGAGAAGAAATCTAGTGAAATCGCTAATACACAAATAGTGCATAATATACTGCCAATCCAGACACTTCCTAGTGGGACTCTAGTGCCAGTGACTATAGTGAATCCTAACACAATTCTAATAACGAACAGTTTACAAAAGATACCAATAGTGCCTTTCAATGTGAATAAAGTGAGTGATAGTTTTAAGAAGACAGTGCAAAGAAGAAGTAGTAAGGACAATGATTGTATGGTAGTTGATAAGGAAGCAGAGAAGAAGAAGATGCTGGAGCCGAGGACGGCAGCTTCTAGAAGATACAGGTAACTTGCTCTGTTCCTTTGTAATTTGTCATTAAACCATTTTTCAGCCACTTGCAAGTATGGAATACGGTGTAGACTCGAAAATGATTATTAATCCAAAGGCATAAAAATATGCCTAGTGACGAAAATCCCATTCAGATATCTCAAAGAATTACGAATCTACGACCGTTTTAATATTGCTTGTTAGAGAGAGAACGCAAACAGTGTGTGACGTCACGATACGCGAGGCTGCCACAGAACGCGTCGCGCGCGCGGCAGGCCGCGTCGACGGCGGCGCCGAACACAACGGGGCACGGCACGTTGCCGTCTATTCATCACAATCTACAAGCGTCATCGTTTCATATGAAGTTGCGGTTTTGCGAAAAAGGGGCAGAACATACCCCTTCTTAAGGCTGTGCATTGGAAATTATCGCGTGCTTTGAAACGCCGTTCTGACTAGATTAAGAAACAATAAGGTCTGATTTTCAGATACATGATTCTTGACTATATGATTGTTTATCTGATTTTATCGATACATGATTGCTTAAAATTTTCTCGATAGAAAAAAAATCCAAAGTTGGGTCTGTATTTTCCTTTTTTTACTCAGCCTACTCAAACGGTACATTATTTTAAGACACAATCAAGTTAATACTATAGTATTTTATCTCATCTAAAATCTTACTTTATGAAATTTAAATAAAACGTCTCTAAGTTAGGTATTTATCGAAATATGTCCAAAAAAGCCATTCGCGAAGAGCGTTACATCTCTTTTCCTCGTGCGCGGAAGGTATCAACGTGTCTCTGTCTAGGGGGCGTGTTCGACTCAAGTCAAGGCATCGCCTTAAAACTTTGGACACTTATAACTTCGTGATTATTTAACCTTTTGCGTTGATTTTTCTCTCCATTTGACTACATTTTTAATCCTCTTTCGAGAAAATATGACGTTATTGATTAATTTATTTAGTGTCTACACCCCTATTGCACCCCTGTAGCAATGGCACAACCGAGCTGATCTGACCAACTTCAAAACTATACAAGATACACTCAACTTGTTTGCGCGCATTCATACCCTTCCAACGCGTAGTTGTATACATACATAGGTACGTCAGCCACCCGGTACCCGGTACGGTACCACAGCTGGACGAAGGCCTCCCCCAAGGTACGCCACAAGACCCGCTCTCCTGCTTTCGCCATCCAGTCACCACCAGCTACCCTCCTCATGTCATCTGGTCGGAGAGCGTCCAACAATACCTTTCCCCGTGGCCTCCATTCGAGAACACGCTTACTCCACCTACCATCGGTTCTGCGACAGATGTGACCAGCCCACTGCCACTTCAGTTTGCTACACTTCTATATGAAAGAGTTTTTGCAATTAGATAAGTTGTTTGACCTTCTACATACAAACAAACAAAACTACAATCTCACAGACTTGTCCCCCTTATTATATAAGTATAGATTTTAACTGGTATAATTTAACCTCATCAGTCCACCTGGCCTACCCACGCTGCGCCTTTCGGTACGTGGTCGCCACTCGAGAATCTTTCCGCCCCAACGGCCAGCGGTTATATGTGCAATGTGCCCACTGCCACTTCAGTTTGGCGATTAGGAGGGCTACATTGGTTACCTTGGTTTTGCTGCGGATAGCCTCATTTCTGATGCGATCACGCAGAGAAACTCCCAGCATAGCCCTCTCCATTGCCCTTTGGCTTACTGGTGTTTGGTAAAGGTCCCGCGAGTCCGCTGGATGCGGGTGGCGCAGGATCGGTCAATGTGGCACTCTTTGGGGGAGGCCTATGTCCAGCAGTGGACGTCTTTCGGCTGATATGATGATGATGAAGAATGTAACTTTTCCTCCGAGGTTTGGCCAGCATGGCGGCCCGCGAGCTGTGTCGCGGCGACATAGACTGTCCGTCTCTTTCTAACCGTTCTAATTACAAAGATACGGATAGTCTATCTCGCCGCGACAAAGCTCGTGGGCCATCCTGTGCATAGGCGCGCAGAAATCGAATGGAACGAATACGCACAAAAATGAATGTTTTCAGACAAAAACAGAAAGTACTGATGAACTGGCAGGCCGAAGAGAACCGTTTGCTGAAGGAGACCAACCACAACCTGGTGGCGGAGAACGCTGCCCTCAAGCAGCTCATCACGGAGCATCTCAGGAAGTGCTCGAACCCTGGGGACCTGAGTAAGTGAGGGGTTCCAACCTAACAACCAATACGGGCGTAGAGTTGAAAATTATTATTACTCGAAATGAAAGAAGGCACAAAATTATGCCTAGTGACGAAAATCCCATTCAGATATCTCAAAGAATAACGAAGCTAGAACCGTTTTAATATTGCTTGTTAGAGAGAGAAAACGCAAACAGTGTGTAACGTCACATTACAGGATGCTGCCGGGGGGCCGCGTCGAACACGATGGGCGCGGCACGTTGCCGTCTATTAGTGTGACGTCACAATCTTCCAGCGTCATCGGAGTTGCGTTTTGCGAAAAAGGGACAGAACATACCCCTTCTTTAAACTTTGGACACTTATAACTTCGTGATTATTTAACGTTTTGCATTGTTTTTTTCTCCATTTGACTACATTTTTAATTCTTTTTCGAGAAAATATGACAATATTGATTACTAGCTTCCGCCTGCGACTTCTTCCGCGTGGACCCGGGATAAAAACTATCCTATATTTTAATCCAGGCTATAAACTATCTTCGTGCTAAATTTCATTCAAATCGGTTCAGCCGTTTAAGCGTGATTGAGTAACAAACATCCAAACATCTAAACTTTCGCATTTATAATATTAGTAGGATTAGTAAAATTAGTAGGATTTTACTTAATGTCTACACCCCTATTGATCAAGCGAGAAAAGATGCAATTAATAGGGAGTGGACACTAAATAAAATAATCAATAATGTTGTATTTTCTGTTCTGAACCAATATTCTAGGATCCGGGGAAAGTAAAAGCGCTAGACGAAGTATTCCAGTGTGCTGGGCTGATGAAATTAAGGCTGCCAAATGCAATCTTGACATTTAGAAGAGATTAGGTAGCTTTAAAATTTCCTCGTCTAAAATTTTCTGTCTTTGAAACTTGAATCCCTCGTTACGTCGTCCATATTTGTTCGCTGAAATTCTACTTTTAATCCATGCTAATATTAAGCTGCGTACGAATCAGAGCAGCCTCGGGTTGAGGCACGCACGACTCACCTATTTCGCTCAAATTGGTACGCGCTCACGCGCTGTGTGCGAGCAGCCCGCGAGCGGCGCGCGGCGAGCCGTCCAGAGGCGGCCTTGTGCCCGCGCTCAAAGGCGCCTCAGTGTGCGTGCCTCGCGTAATTTGGACGTTTATCCGAGCGTGCCGCGGACAGAGCGACACGTTCTGACTTGTTTGTGGGCCAGGCGCGCATGAATTTGAGCAAGTCGATGAGCCGTGCATGTGTAATCGGGTTTGTTCGTAAATTTATTAAGGGGCTCCACGCGCTTTTTGGCTAGTTTTGACGAGTTTTGAATTGATATTCCTCCGTCAAAACTATAGATATATTTATGGAACAAACACCTATCGGTTGTTTAGTTCTTTATCTACATTTGCACGAGAGTTTTTTTGAAAATAATTAATATTTATTTTTTTATGATTTATTCAAACATGGTCCAAAAAAGCTCTGTTTTCGATATTATTATGTTGTTCATGCACTTTTATATATGAAATCTACATATAACTGTTCCTTATTGACGTCTCTAACAACCCAAGAGAGATTTTTATTTTATACTCATTTTCACAAAAGTTACGTCCATAAAACTGGTTTTTTGGCCTGAAATTGCCAAAGTTTGGTGCCATATATCCCGAAAACTGTGAGGTTTGAAGTAAATATGGGATACTATTTCGGTAAACCTCGTTGTTGTTAATACGATAAACCATAAAAAACACAAATAAACCGACAGTTATAGATCGAAGGTCATTGGCAGCTAGGAGCCCCTTAATACAATTCGGTGAAATATGATAAACGCAGCCGCGGCTGTCATCGTGTCCGACGCCATTTTGAACGACGCACAAAGTCGGCTCGCCGCGAGCACGCTGCCTCGCCCGCGCATGTTCGTGTGCAGCAAGTTGTCTCGCGAGCAGCGCGCCGCGCGGGGCGAGCATGCCTCAGGCTGAGCCGCTCAAATTCGTACGCAGCTTAATAAATGCGAAAGTGTGTTGGTTTGTCTGTTACCTCCTCACGCTTAAACCGTCGAACCGATTGAGACGAACTTTGGTATTGAGATAGTTTATATCCCAGGGCAGGTCATAGGATATTTTTTCAAAATCAAAATCAGTTTTTCAATATACCTACCGCCCTCGCTGTAAATATAATTTTGCTCTCCTGAGACGAGATTTACTAATTATTGTTTCTTTTTTTTCAGAATTACCACAACACGTGCCTGACGCGCACAGATGATAGTTTAAAGACAATAGTACTAAGAATGAAGACAAATCCACCGTGTTGTGAACTCCCATAATTTTAGCATATTGGGATATTTATTTTGACTGTTTATTTAAGTGGAAATTATGTTAGATTTTTTATAAAATCGTCATCCTATTAGCGTTATTCCCGGTTGTGCCCTAAAGCACCCCAGGGTACGGTTTGACACCTACCCCAAGATTTGCCATAGGCACTAGTTTTACGAAAGCGACTGCCATCTGACCTTCCAGCCCAGAGGGAGAACTAGATCTTACTGGGATTAGACCGGTTTCCTCACGATGTTTTCACCGAAAAGCTAACGGTAAATATTCCCTATATAAGTTCGGAAGAACTCATTGGTACGAGCAGGGATTCGAACCCACGACCGCCGCTTGATAGTCAGTCAGCTCTGGCAGTCAGGGTGAAAGAGAGAGCTCGAACAGAGTCCAGGAGTACCGCCTTCTGCATCTGAATATGATCCAGCAATGATCAAGCATCTAGCCTGTTTGTTTATTTTATTCCAATTTACACTTATATTATTATTAAGTATTAATTTGACTCACAATAGTTTACATACTATGAAAAATGTATTTTAAAACATTCCAATTATGAATTATTTTGTATTGTTATTTATGTCTCAAAAACCGGTTAAGTGCGAGTCGGAATCGCGCACGTAGAGTTCCGTACCATTATCTATAAAAACGGCAAAAAAAGCACTTTTTTTGTATGGGAGCCCCCTTAAATTTTTATTTTATTCTGTGTTTTTTAGTATTTGTTGCTATAGCAGCAACAGAAATACATCATCTGTGAAAATGTCAACTGTAACTATCACGGTTCATGAGATACAGCCTGGTGACAGACGGACAGACAGACAGACGGACGGATGGACAGCATACCCGTTTTTACCCTTTGTGTACGGAAGCCTAAAAATGAAGCTACTCCATTGAAATTTGTAGCTCTTAAACATTTTGTAATAGGTAAACCCCTTAAAAAAAACAATATCAATACAAATAAATGTGTTAAATGTTCCATTTGTTATTATAATTTTTTGTACTAATATGTTCAAAACGCAAAATTTATTTGTTTTAAAAATGGGTTGTATGAATTTGGTCAAGTGAATTAAAGGTTTGCTGATATTTCTTTATGATTATTAATTAATTTTGTTTTATTAGACTGATCTGAAGTTTTAATTATTGTATTGTTCATTTGATCATGACAACTATCAATGATAATTTCTATTCAAACAAGTGTTTTATTTATCCTTAAACAACCCTAGCAGGTCTATGAGTAAATGGCCGCGTATTGTGCGGCTACAGAATAATTTCTACACAATACAATAGAATAGAATAGAATAGAAAAACTTTATTTCGCAAATAACAGTAAGTGCATTTTAGATTTACACTTAGATGCTATGTTAAAACTAAGATTAGATGCGAAAACGGAGTCCACTCAGCATAATGTCGCTCCGCAGAAGGCGAAACGACGCTGGTATTATGTGGATCCACGTGTGGTGCGCTACAGAACTGCACGTTACATAGTACTACTACTTAAAGGATTTTATTTATACACTAATATTCTTGTTAAATGTGTTTCATCTAAAATTACAAAGGATGCATATAGAACTTAAATTTAAATTTGAAAATAAATTGCTACCTAGGTACGAAAATGTACATAATCATCAATAAAGGGCCGTACATGGTGCAACAACTCGCATGCGAGTATTATTACATTGCAGTTTGATTGAATTCGTTGCATTTCGGTAAACCTGCAGCCCCGCAATGTAATGAAAATCGCGTACGTAGCAGTTCGGCAGCACTCCGGTTGTGGAATGAGCAAGCCGTGGTTTTTCCGAAAACCTACAATATGGGGATTTTCAAGAAAGGAATCCAATTTTTAATGGGTCGGCAACGCGCATTTTACGCCTATGGAGTTTTAGCGTCCACTCAAACTCAAAATGATCTTTGTTCAAGTAGGCCTATTGGCAAGCACTCAAATCGTCAGCCAATTTTTTAGAATAATTTATTAAACAAAAATAATATTGAAGTAAAAATACTCGTAGAATGTTTCTAGAAAAACAATCATATGTCCATTGGCTACGGTGCCCGCTTCCCATCGGGCAGGCAGCCCGGGCAGGTCAGCCATATAGTATAAAAAACCTCATATGGGATTAATAGTAGGAGCATGTAAGGACTTGGAACGAATAAATTAAAATGATTCATACAAAAGATCGAATTCCATTCGACCTCATTATAGTTGCCAGATCTATTCTAACTGTAAGAGTTAAGTGCAATGAAAATTAATGATTTGATTAGTAAAGTAATAATTCATAAACTATATTTGAAAATTAAAAAAAATATCTCATACGTTTTGAAACCAAAATGTTCATAAATCATCAATATGAGGTAGATAACGGTATATCACGACCTTAGAAGTATTTATTTAGTAAATTTCTATTAAAAATATGTATTTAGAGATGACGCATTCTATATATATATAATTTGTTAGCCTAAAAGTTATATACATCTGCGTCTTCATTTTGTTTACTAACAAACAAAACAAACAAACGTTGCTGAACGTACGAGAAGCTGTCAAATGCGTTCGAAAACTTTTACATCCAATATAATATTTTATTATTAAGTATAATAACTCTTTAAAAAAAAGTGAAATGAAGTAAATATAGTAAAAAGGAAAATGTATTCAATAAAAATGTCAATGACTACCTTACTCGTGTAATCTGACGAAATACAATCGCATTAACGCGATGTATCTGTCAGCTGTCTACAGCTGTCAAACGAAATCGGTTTCAGAACGCACCCAGAGCTCTCAGCGAAGGACACCGTGAAAAACTAGGAAAAGCCAAATCAAAGTCGTCCATATTTGTTTGGTGCGCCTTCGCCCGCGTTTATTGAAAATTTTAGGACTACGGTCAGTGAAATTTTGCAGTGTGGCGAAAATAACGCCGTACCCGAACATGAGTTACCCAGGGCGGAGTAAATTCGAGGTAAGTCCATCGATCGAATTTCTTATGTTTGTGTTTTCGTTTTGATTAGAAACAGCTGATATAGCTGTATATATGCGCAAGTACATGCCCTATTCCTTTGTTCTACCACGATGATTATTAACATTTAACTACAAAGTTTATTCTATAGAACATAGACACAGAAGATCGTCAATGATAAACAAAGCCAGGTTGCGTTCTATTTTTAAACTTTTTTTTATTATTTGTATTTATAGTGCGCTTTTAGTATGCAAATAAATTGCGAGCGCAACTACAGCGTCGGTTTTATTCGGATTACGCTGGCGATGGAGTCGTATTAAGTAATTTTCCTTTGTTAGGCCAGTGTATTGACCCCTGCGCGTACGTTAACCCGTGCGCTGATACCGTTATGTATGCAGACCGCGAAAAAACGGCCTTGTATGACCCTCAACTCAAGTGCTTGAAGCAATAATAAAAAATATTTTTAGGATTCAAATCTTTACTTTTATAATAGGTTTAAAAAAAATCAGTCAAGTTTGTATTATTTCTACATGAAGGGTTCCGTGCCACCAACGTAAAAACGGCGAAAATAATATATGTTTATTGTATGGGAACCCCTTTATTTTTATCTAATATATAATTGCTTATTTTTATCTAATATATAATTATTATAATTGCCTATTATGCTTTATTGACTGTAGTATTACGGTCCAAATGATACAGCTCAGTGATAGACAGAGACAGCAGCATCCTATAATTATATAAGGGACTAAAGGACTTAGTAAAGGATCCCTCATGGGTACAGAATTCAAAAAATAAGTTAGGGAGAATATTCGATGATCCTTATTAAAAGAGTCGGATCTGCAAAACAGCTACTTTCAGGAAAAAAAAATGTATGGGAGAAAATGTTAATCAATGGAATATCATTATCAAACTTCGAATGTTTGCTTATTAGTAGGTTGTTTATTACTAGCTGTTGAGCATACATGTACTTTTTCAGGCATTTTTCCAAAAAAATACAAAAACCTATATTACTTTTTTAACCGGAATAGCTTCAGCATCATTTGTCAGAAGTGCCACATACAACATTTTTGTCTGGAAATTGTATACATTAATTATTTAATTATTATTACAAAAAAGGTACTCCAAAAATGTCGTAACTGGCAGAACTGACATTGTTGCACGGAAACTCTTATGCAACAATTTAATACAGAGAAAATTTACTTGATAACTTAACAGGCTGTAAATTACATAAAATATATAACAAAAAACACGCTATACTTTTCCATGTAAAATAGTAGAATGTGTCATATCCGACACTTTGTACTCACTGTGTGTCCCGTAAAAATGGCGGAACTGTCACAACCGACGTTTTTAAATGTCATCTGTTCTTGGATCCGACATTTTTATCTTGGTTTTTACGAAAAGTATTGAGAAAAGGAAAATCTGTGAATGTGGTTTTAAAATTTAGAGTTTTTTACGACCTAAGCTGCTGAAATGAAGCTGTTAGCTGAATCTGATAAAATAAATTGCTACCTTAAAATAATTTTCAAAAAGGGTGATAAAGAAGTTATGTCAAGTTATAGGCCAGTCGCGTTGCTCCCAATTTTCTCTAAGATCCTAGAAAAAGTAATCTATAATAGCCTTTATAAATATTTTGAAAGCAATAATTTATTTACGCCGGACCAAAAAGGATTTAGGAAGAATAAGTCAATAAACATGGCCATTTTTGACCTATTGAGTGCAGTGACGACTCAAATTGATAAAAGGCTACCGGTTTGTGCTCTGTATATGGATATGTCGAAAGCCTTTGACTTTGTTGACCACCAGATACTTTTGTCAAAATTGTACAATGCTCAAATTCAATTCCAATTTCATTTCAATTCAATTACAATGATCAAAAAATTAATGAAACTGACTCAACAAAATTTTTAGGATTAAGCTTAGATAATAGTTTGACATGGAAAAATCAAATTGACATTGTATGTAAAAAACTTAACCAATTTTGTTATGCTATATATAACTTAAGGAAAGTGGTGAACCAATCAGCAGTATTGACAGTTTACCACGCATATGTTACAGCTACCTTAAGATATGGTATAATATTTTGGGGGAATGCTACAGATCGTGAATTAGTTTTCAGGAGCCAAAAGAAATGCTTAAGAGCAGTATGTGGCATTAAACAAATGGAAACGTGCAAACCACATTTCATTAGGTTAAAAATATTAACAATGCCCTGTCTTTACATATATGAGACCTGTATCTATGTAAAATGTAATATGGACCAATTTACGAAATTTTATAGCATACGTCAAAAAGGAAAAATTAATTTTAGGCCATCCAGAACAGCTTTAATGTCGAAAAGTATATTTGGAATGGCACCTAGAATATTTAACAAATTACCATCGTCAATTTTAAAGTTGTTGACTTAATAGAGTTTAAGAAAAAATTTTATACGTTTTTAGCATTCAAGGCTTATTACACAACTCAAGAATTTTTAAATGACATTTTTAGGGATTGAACTTAGTATTGTAACAACTTGTGCATGCGATACACATGACCATATTATATTTGCGTGTCTGTATGACGAAACATGTAGATCTTTATATTTTAATTAAGTTACCTACTTTTTACCATGTTTTGAGCAAATAAAGTTCTGATTCTGATTCTGATTCTGAAAAGCAAAAATCTCAATTTTGCAGATCCGACTCTTTTAATTCGGACCGTCGATTTGTGAGATGAGCATGAATATTACTTTCCGAGTCTTGGAGGTTTTATATCAGTTAAGTCCTGAAACTAGAATACTCTGGACAGGCTATGGTAATAATAATACCACGAGCGAGCGAGCTGGTAGCATACAAATCTCGATAAGTGTGACAGAAAGGGAAATATCATTCATTGTCCTTGTCATAGTACCACTTTTTTTATTTGCCACAACTGATTTAGAATGAAGTTGTGGCACATAAACCATTACCCGTCCAAATTTAGTAGGTTGTTTATGGCAAGTCATCAGCCATTTTAAGACCTGTTCTTAATTTAGCTGCATAGGAGCCTTTCTGTCCCTCACTGTTGCATCACGTACAGCCTGTCCAGAGTATTCTAGGTTCATGAGTTAAGTATATCATTGCGTAGTACCGATAACATAAGCCCAATTGTACAGTTGAGCTCTCCAATATCTAAACAGACAACCTTTCAAAAATATGTATACAGAGACTTTATTGTTACTGATTCATGTGTAGATATTTTTGAAAGGTTGTCTGTATAGATATTGGAGAACTTGACTGTACTTGCCTTGGGGCGTTTCATTTGTGTAAGGTTGTCCCCTAATGTTTATTTATTTATTTTTACATACAGGTGAAGTTAGTGAAGGCTCATAAAATGTTGAAAGACTTCCTAATAAATAAATGCTACTACGACTTAAAAGACTTTTTGATGATAATGTTACAGACACCTTCTAAGTAATTTATTATAATTAAAACAATGACATTTACTTACTATACTTAACTAAATTTATAAATATGATCTGAATATTGTACAATAATCTATTTATTTTAATATATTTATTAGTGATCCCATGTGTAATTAAAAGAATTGTTTTATGACATGTTTTTTTTTTTTTTTTTGATAAATTTATAAGTTTATACATAATTTGCCACACACAATACAATAAATAGAGTAATATTTTTTTAATTACCTATAGATATGCTGTGCCCTTACAGGGACCACGTGAGACATTGTATTTTATATGTGACATCTATATTATACCATGGTTGTAATAAAGATATGAATATATGAATATGAATATAATTAACATAGTATTTCAATGCTAATGAGATGATGGAAATGGTCACTTAAATATAATCGGAAAATTATGAGCACTGTTGTTTACAATGTTTTGTGAGAGGTAATTTAACTTTGTTGCAAGTATTATCATGCTAATTGCAAGATGGCCTCTGAGATGTGTTTCTGGGTTTAAGTAAAAATTGAATTGATAGCCAAAAAATATTGAATAAAATATTATTTATTTATTTATACTTAAGGAGTACCAACAGCTGCAAAAACATGATATAAGTCTTACATAGTAATACAGAGCCAATTAGAGGAACTCACAGATAGAAATGGCATAGAAAAAAGAAAAATGTTTGACACACTTAGCACACAATATCGCACTAGGCATATCCCAACTAGCAAAGTAGTCATATAAGATTGAGCTTATTCAGCTAATAAATCATATAAAAGTCATATAAACGTGAATTATACAGCACCTGTCGTATAAAGCCAGCTTATGCAGCTTTTTAGTTACTCAGCATATCTGTCGTACTATGGTACTGAGTAAACGTTTACTCGACTTGCTTATAATGACTAACTAGCTTCCGCCCGAGACTTCGTCGCGTGGACCCGGGATAAAAACTATCCTATAATTTAATCCAGGCTATAAACTATTTTCGTGCAAAATTTCATTCAAATCGGTTCAGCCGTTTGTTACTCAATCACGCTTAAACCGTGATTGAGTAACAAACATCCAAACATCTAAACTTTCGCATTTATAATATTAGTAGGATAAGTCATATAAGCAATGCAGAATTAGTCACTTTTATACGAGGCTTATATGACTATTTAGTCGAGTTACAGTCACTTAATATATCTGATTTATGTACACTGCTAATACAGAATAGTGCACCAGAAAAAAAAATAAAAAAATACATAAAACAAACTACTATTATAAAGAGGTAAAGTTAGTGCACATTGCACGTAGAACCAATGGTCGTTGGGGCGTGAAGAGTCCTCGAGTGACGACCACCTGTCGGAAGACGCAGCGTTCGTATGCCCCCTTACAAAGTGGACTGACGATCGGGTTAAGGCCGCGGAAGTCCACTGGACCGGTCACTTTGGCACTCTTTGAGGGATCTATTTAGAAAAGTAGATATCATAACACTGCCTTCGCTATACATTTACGAAGTTATTATGTACGCTAGAAAACATTACGCAGATCTCCCCAAAAATAGTGACCTGCACAAATTTAACACTAGAAATAAAAACAATCTCGCAGTGCATCGGTTGCGATTATCAAAAGCTAGAAAATCATTTATTGGACAGTCCATACTTTTTTACAACAAAATTCCCAGTCACATTACAGACCTACCAGACTATAAATAAAAAAAAAATGTGAAAGATTGACTCAGCAATCCTATTATTGAGTAAAGGATTATTTAACAGAAAATGATTTTTGGAATGATTGTATAAGTAACTAATTAGCATTATAATAGTCGTAATTTTTAGTGATAAGAAACAATGTATCTACTGACGAACATAAGTGTATCTTGTATACCTATGTGAGAAATAAATTGAATTGAATTGAATTGAGTTGAAGTCCACTGGACCGGTCACTTTGGCACTCTTTGAGGGAGGCCTATGTCCAGCAGTGGACGTCCTTCCGCTGATATGATGATGATGATGATGATAAAAGTTAGTGAGGTTGTTTGTAGCTTTGAAAGTTTGTATTCGGGTAAATTTTTTCACCTGCATGGGTAGCACAAGACGGAGCGCCGAGATACGCGGATAGTCTATTTCGCCTTCTAACTCTGTCCGTGTATAGAGTGGACTTTAGGGTGGACATCCATACTAATATTATAAAATGCGAAAGGGTGTCTGTGTCTTACCTCTTCACGCTTAAACCGCTGAACCGATTTAGGTGAAATTTGGTATATAGATAGTTTGAGTCCCGGGGAAGGATATAGGATAGTTTTTATCCCCGAAATCATCCCCTAAGGGGGTGAAATGGGGGGTGAAAGTTTGTATGGAGCTGCGATATAAACGAATTCCACGCGGACGGGGTCGCGGGCAGAAGCTAGTAGTCTATATAATTCTATTCCGCAGGTTTGCCTGCGTTCTTCACAATCTGCGAGCGGAGCTAGTTATAATAACGGGCCATGTTTTTTATTGAATGTACAATAGTAGTGGTATTAATTGTACATTAACTGTAAACGAATTAAAATTTTCCTGAGACATTTATCGTTGGCTTTTCGGTGAAGGAATCGTGAGGAAACCTGCATACATCCACGAAGAAATTCAACCGTGTAAGTGAAGTCCCCAACTGGGCCAGCGTGGGCACTACTGCCCGTTCACCTGATTCCGATTCGGATTACTTTATTATCGTAATTTTACAATTAAAATCATTTGTACAGTAAATACACAAGATAAAAATGTATCAAAATTATGACTTATCAGTTACAATAGATCCCAATAAGGTCTAGTTTTCCCCCTGGGTGGGAAGTGCAGATGGCCATCGCTTTCGTAAAACTAGTATAATGTCTTGGGAGAAGAAATCTTGGGATTAGGTACCAAAGCGGACTCTCCCGTTAGGGCACAGCCGGGAATGACGCTAGAAGAATGATAATTCTCAGTTCTTATTTCAATAACCATAAGAATAAGTTTGTATTTCGTACTGGTTTGATTTTTTGTTTGTAAACACATAATTGCTAGATAAGCTATCAGACACTACGTCGTATACACTTGATACTGACACTAGGATGTGTAATTTTTGTTATCTATCATTTACACAATGCCCTCAATTTTTGTTTTTCTAACCTCCGACGAAAAAGTTTCTGCCATATTTATTATTTTCGTTACAAGATTTACTTATATATTCAAGTACACAACAGTAGACTTTAAAACATCCTCCACTGTGCATGTAATTTCTACTTCTATTCGACATCCATACTAATATTATAAATGCGAAAGTGTGTCTGTCTGTCTGTCTGTTACCTCATCACGCTTAAACCGCTGAACCGATTGAGATGAAATTTGGTATGGAGATAGTTTGAATCCCGGGGAAGGACATAGGGTAGTTTTTATCCCGGAAATCATCCCCTGAGGGGGTGAAATGGGGATGAAAGTTTGTATCGAGCTACAATATAAACGAGTTCCACGCAGACGGAGTCGCGGGCAGAAGCTAGTTTTCATATATTTATTACTCTGTCATCCACTTTCCCGCTCTTTTTTCATAACGTTTGTAAATGTCATGTGATTGTCTGTGATGTCCATAATTTTTATTTGTTTTCGTTTTCGGTACTGATCCTTCCCCAAAAACCGTCAAAATTATACAGTACATTTTCCTCGTGTGTAAATATGATATTGGCAAATCCACCTTGCTAAAACAGCAAGGAGTAAAAATAAACATAAAACTAACACAGTGAAATGTTAATATTTAACGAAAGGGATCTGAATTAAATGTTATATAATAATATTATTATAATACCTACGGTAAAGTAATGTTTTTTTTAAAGCATGGCTTTTATATAGTATGTTATTTCTATAGTATGTTAGTTGTTTATCTGTAATTGTTAGTCTTGCTCGTTAGGTTTGGATAGAGACCCCCTTTTTTGGGTAAAGGCCTCCCCCAGTCTGGCCCACTCTTCTCTATTAAGGCCCTTACTTGGCCATTGTGTTCCTGCTGTTGACACTATGTCATCTTGCCATCTTTTGCGTGGTCTACCGACTTTACCGTATACCGTCATCAACTACTCGTTGAGACGATTCTAAAGCTGCGTACGAATTAGAGCAGCCTCGGGTTGAGGCACGCACGACTCACCTATTTCGCTCAAATTCGTACGCGCTCACGCGCTGTGTGCGAGCAGCCCGCGAGCGGCGCGCGGCGAGCCGTCCAGAGGCGGTCTTTTGACCGTGCTCAAAGGCGCCTCAGTGTGCGTGCCTCGCGTAATTTGGACGTGTGGCTTGCCGCGGGCAGAGCGACGCGTTCTGACTTGTTTCTGGGCGAGGCTTGTATGAATTTGAGCAAGTGGATGAGCCGTGCCTGTGTAATCGAGTTTGTTCGTAAATTGATTAATATAATACGGTGAAAATGAATGATAAACGCACACAATGTCGCCTCGCCGCGTGCGCGCTGCCTCGCCCGCGCATGTTTATGTGCAACAATTTGGCTCGCGAGCAGCGCGCCGCGCGGGGCGAGCATGCCTCAGGCTGAGCCGCTCAAATCTCCATCATCAGATCAGCTCGATGGTACTATACAATTGAATTGTCATCCAAACTATACTTAAACCCAAAATTGCAGCTACGAAACGAACCAAACTACGTTTGTATGGAGATTAAAGCGCCCTGCACGACTCTCAATTCAAAACCAATCAATACAGTATTTATATTGTGTGTCTGTCTGTCAGATCGGCCGGTTCTCGAGCGAGGACGAGCACCACATAAACAAGAAGCTGCCGAAAGAGTTGCTCCTGCGCATCCTCTCCTACCTCGACGTTGTCTCACTCTGTCGCTGCGCGCAGGTAACTTACTCTATTTGCTGTATAATCGTAGGATATGATAAATTGTCTATTACTGGCCGCCCCCTAAGGCTGGACTCACACAGTCTGAGTTCATGCACTGATTCATAATCTGAAATACTCGCGAGCAAATAAAATGGTACGCTTTGTGCAGAATTGCTACCAGAGGGGTACCTTTTTAATTGCTCGTCAGTGTTTCAGAATATGATTCAGTGCATGAACTCAGACTGTGTGAGCCTAGCCTAATAACCAGCCACTCAACCAAGATATGTACACGTATCGCGGCGAATCTTGATCCCTATGACAGCTGTCATATCGGTACAATTACAATTTGTAACCTTTTTTTTTTTCGTGGAGAAAACCTGCGAACCTGGTACCCAATCACGGGGGATGACCGGGTTATGTGGTGTTTCTATCCACTAAAAACTCCACGGTGCCCTGCATCAGCGCTCTCATGCAGGGGACTCCAGGATCTCATGTTGAACGCACTGGAGCCCCCTTTGCGCCTCGCCACATTTGGCTCGTCCTAGGGCAAAGAACCTTCAACCTTCACCTTCTCTGGGGTTCTTAAGCGAGTGCCCCAGCCCCCGCCAGAACACTGCGAGCCCGATGACCCCCTTTAGTCGCCTTCTACGACAGGCGGGGGAGACCGTAGACCTATTCTTGTCCGAGCCTACACGGTGTATACACGGCTTGAGTAGTACATGTACTAAGATCTCAAATGTACTAGATCCCGTCACTGTACTAGAACGAACTGCTCCGTAACGTTTCTGCTCTTAGTTCATTTGGTTAGTACACTACGCGCTCGCTCGCTCGCGGACCGCAAGAGCGCAAGCACGAAAAGATACGATATACGATGATCCGTCCGATCGACCGACCGAAACCGAACGTCTCCGAGCTCTGAGTGACCGAGTGAGTAGTACACAGTACAGTACGAGAGGGAATGAATCGGAACCGCTCATGTCCGTGTCCGAACTACGGCGCGGCGGCACGGGAAGAAGCGAGACGACTATATTTTGACCTGCCGTCTGTTGAGATATGTACTGTACTAGTGAACTAAAAGTCCGAACTAGTACCTTTGTACGATTGTACTAGTTCGGAGCGATCCGTTTAGTGAACGAGCACGCACAAGCTTATTTGTAACCTTAAAACGTAAAATTATACTGAGATGACAGCTGTCATATAGAAAGCGAATCTGTTGAAATTATTGAACAAAATTATAATAACCAAATACCAGCTATTCTCAGAGCATTGCCAAAGTATTGAGCGTCCTCTGGCCATTTTGCCTTCTGTATTGTTGTCGACTGTACACGCTCATGTTTGTATGGCAGGTATCGAAGCTGTGGAACATCCTGGCTCTGGACGGCTCCAACTGGCAGCGGATAGACCTGTTCGATTTCCAGAGAGACGTCGAGGTAAACAAATATCTTTTTCACACCTTTCATTCGGAAAAGTAAGATTTGCTCCACGAGATGGATCAAAATTATACTTTCTGACTGAAAAAAAAACATGTTTGTTCTATGGGAGCCCCCTTAATTTTTTTTTTGTTGTTATAGCGGCAACAGAAATACATCATCTGTAAAAATTTCAACTAACTATCATGGTTCATGAGATACAGCCGGACAAACGGACAAACGGACGGACGGACGGAGGGACAGCGGAGCCTTAGGCTGGAAACAGTGCTCGACCGACGGTACGTCCTGAACGTCAGCGCTGAGCGTCGGTTGCGAAAATGCATTCAGTGCAACGCTGACGGCGAACTGCGACGCGTGTGTGCAGTATGTACGGTCAGTCGCTCCGTCAGCGAAGCACTGAACGCATCCATGCAATCTCATAGCTCGTCGGTCGACCGACTACGCGCGACCGACGAGCTCGACCGACGGTCGCGGTACGCGCGACGTAGCTGTACGCGCGTAGCAGTTTATCAGCGCTGCACTGTATTTCGTCATACATTTCCATTGATATAGCTACGTCCAACCGATGTCAGCGCTCACCGTCGGTCGAGCACTGGTTCCGTGTTTACCCTTTGGGTACGGAACCCTAAAAACCCATTAGACTTTGTTACGAAATGGTCAGCATGTTGCTAGCTTTTTAGCCAGCAGCCAGCGCTGGTCTTCAGGGTCCCTTCGGTGCGAGCCCGTTGGGCTGGTTGGGCAGCAACAATAGATACAAATGAATGAGTTTAAGGGCCCTTTTACGCCTACAGACGAGCGTATTTTGCAAAATGCTTGCTTTTTCATTCAAGATTACGACGTAACTATTAGTATTTATTCAAAAACTGATAATGTACTTAAATAATCATTTCTTAAACTAGGGGTTGACATAGTTCAAATTTTCATTTTCTCTTTCTAACCCTAAAATGAATGAGTTTTCTTTTTTCAAATTTTGCAGTGGGAACTGTCGATTCGGTTCTCGATTTTGCAGTAAACAAGAATTATTTGGTAAATGAATGATTACAATTCACGTCACCAACTCTTTTACGAGGGGCCGACATGATGAAAAATCAAGGATTCTTAAAAAAAAAAGATTAAATATCCTCCGAGTTTTCTTAATTTTTTGGTGAAAACATTATATTTTTGTACCGCTCGTTGTACTTATATTTTGCCCCAAAAATAATATTATAGCAAATTATAACTTTATACCACCCATAAAAAAATAATCATATCTAAAGGTAAGTAAGTAAGTATAAATCACGCTGCACCGACGCCGCGCGCCGAAATTATTTAAGAAATGATTGAGGTTGAGAAATGATTATTTAAGTATGTTATCAGTTTTTTGAATAAATACTAATAGTTACGTCGTAGTCTTGAATAAAAAGGAAGCGTTTTGCAAAATACGCTTCCGCTTCTGCTTCTGTAGGCGTAAGGCCTCTTAAGGTGGTGCATTGGAAATTATCGCGTGCTTTGAAACGCCGCGCCGTTCTGAATAGATTAAGAAACAATATGGTCTGATTTTCAGATATATGATTCTTGACTATATGATTGTTTTTCTGATTTTACCGATACATGATTGCTTAAAATTTCCTCGATAGAAAAAAAATCCAAAGTTGGGGTTGTATTTTCCTTTTTTTACTCAGCCTACTCAAGCGATACATTATTTTACGACACAATCAAGTTATTACTATAGTATTTTATCTCATCTAAAATCTCACTTTATGAAATTTTAATAAAAGTTAGGTATTTATCGAAATTTGTCCAAAAAAGCCATTCCCGAAGAGTGTTCCATCTCCTTTTCTCGTGCGCGGAAGGCATAAGCGTGTCTTTGTCTAGGGGGCGTGTTCAAGGCATCCCCTTAAATGTAAAAGCAACTTCATTGAGGTTTTTTTTTCAGGGTCCCGTGATAGAGAACATATCGCAGCGTTGCGGTGGGTTCCTCAGGCAGCTCTCGCTGCGAGGGTGCGAGGGCATAGCTGACGGCTCCATGAAGACCCTGGCGCAGGTACAGCGACCCCGTGCAGTAGACGGCTAGGTATACAGGGCGTCCCAAGACTAGAAGAGATCCCTTACATGGATAAGTTCGCCTTTGTACCGATTTAACCTTTTTTGTCTGTAGTTTTACCTGTTTCTTGTGAACAATAAAATATTTACATACAAACATACATACTTTGCCACATGGAGGGGAATTACTTTCAATAATGTAGATAGGATTTTTTTACTGAAAGAAGACTTCATTTTTATTGCAGGTATTTTGGTACCGCATTTAGCGGTTTTGATTCCCGGTTCAGACAGGCATTTTTAAAAATAAAATTGAAGTCTTCATTCAGTAAAATTTTCTATCTGTATTTAAAGTATTTCCCCTCCATGTGGCAAAGTCGTGGGACGCTCTGTATATATATAATGTATATATAAAATATCTACACAAACTTGATTATCTTTAGATTAGATTAGATTTCTTTGCTTCATAACGTAAATTTACATTAGAAACTTTCATTATAAATTATTTATATTGGACTAATTCATTCAAATATCGACCTGACAGTCCGAGCAAATCAATCAATCAATCAATATTTTATACGTAATAGGATATAATTGAATTTATGCTTTTCTAAGGGTTCGTTTTAAATAAAACCTCGTTTAGACAAGGAACCCTAGCAAGATTTATATTTTATGCTATTCAACGAAAGTGTTATGTGTGTTATATCGTCATTATATTGAAATGTTTAATTGACACGGCATCAAAGTGAAAAGTAGAGTGTTTAACTCGTGTATAAAACCGATCTTCGTACACACATCTCACCACACGTTTTTTCATAATATATACACTCCTTGTTGACGCATAGTTGCACCTTATATTTTGTCATTTTTATTACTCACCTATCACACAGATCTATTTTATTTATTCGATATTATTTGCAAGCTTTATTTATTTATTATTATTTTTCTTGTAATATTTCACCTGCATCGTGACCCGAGGTACTGGCAGAATATCAGTGCTTGCTCACACGAGCAAAGCGAAACTGAGCCAGTACCTTTTTGGCATTATTAGTTATTACAACGCACAAGTATGCCGTAATTTTAATTTATAATTCTATTTCCGTACCACAATTTCTGTTTCTATTTTTCTGTATTTTTTTATTTTTAACTTGTTGCAAAATGCCAAATAAATGATTTATCTATCTATCTATCTATCTTATTTTCGACTTTATATTGACTCTCGCCTGCGGCTCAAATCGCTAAATATCGGATGATATCATCTCGGATGAAACGACTTTTTTGTGCACGTCATCATCATAAACGTGTATCGGGCGTAGCACGGTTGCCATTTTATCACTTATCGTTGTGTACAAGGCATCCGTCACTCTCGCACTCGCATACTTGTCAGAGCGTGATGGGCGTCTTTACCACAACGATAAGTTGATAAAATGGCAACCGTGCTACGCCCACGGGTTCTAAAAGCCCTTATTGTGTGGCGTAGTAACGGTGTGTCAGACAGTCCAAGCTACTGTTTCGCTATACTTACGTTTTTATCCTAGTTTCTTGCTTACAGTCATGCCCCAACATCGAAGATTTGAATCTGAACAAATGCAAGAAACTCACAGACCAGACTTGTCAAGCGCTCGGTAGGAGATGCAGTAAACTACAAAGGTAAATCATTTCCAACAACATAATGCAAAATAAATTTATTTTACAGTACATATGGTGCTACTTTCCGTGCATATTTTGAAACTTTAAAGAGCCATATGTACAGTAAAACGTACGATACACGTGCGAATGGTAATTCGCAACTCGTGTCGATTTAAAACACTCTCTTCGGTCGTGTTTTGATTTATCACCACTCGTTGCGAATTTCCTATTTTTGGCACTTGTATCGTAAATAACTATTTCTCAAACATGCAATGAAATATTGACGTTGTGTTCTTCATAATGGGCTTCGAAGTGTCACGTTTCGGGCGCAGCGAGACGAGAGACCCGTAATGGCATTTCATACAAAATTGGAGTCTAGGCCGGCAAGATGGTCTTAATTTCCATTCCACAATTCGTGGCACAGGATCACGGCGTTCAGCCATGAAAAACGTTTTCATTTAGTTTCACCTGTCCCGAAGTCTGTAATGAAATCTTGCAAGTTAAATCTGACCCACTTCCCGGTTACCGATTAAGCTGGTTTAAGTATAGTTTGGATGACAATTCAATATTATGGTACCATCGAGCTGATCTGAGGCACACAGAAGGTGGCCATGGGAATTCAGGACTTAACCGACGTAACCCCGTTGAGTTTGGGCTCGTTAGAATCGTCTCAATGAGTAGTTGATGACGGTATATAGAAAAGTACAGTCGGCAATAAAAGCTTGTACCAATAATGTTTTTTTTTTGACAGAAACATATATATTATTATTTTGTGAAAAAAAAAACTAACGTAGTACCAATTATCATTTTAGGATGCTGTACCACTTCCAGATGACGTGTTTAATAAAGAAGAAATACAAATAAAATAAATAATAATAATAATGAACAGAATGGTACAGTCAAGGTCACCAATATGTATACACCACAAACTTACAGAAATATGTATACAGACCTTATTACTACGGAAATAAGGTTGTTGTATACATATTTTCGCAACTTTGGGCATATACATATTAGTGACCTTGACTGTACCTATAAATAGTACCATTCTGTCCTAACCTAACCTAAAGGTGACTTCAGATTCTAATGAACTCCGCTTAGCATTACAGACGGTTTGGTGCATTCACTTGCATTCACTTGCATTCACTTGCATTCACTAGCACACACGGCATATGTAGAAGTAGCTTCACATTTGACCGAAACTTTTGATGTCGCAGGATAAACCTGGATTCCTGCCCCAGTGTGTCGGACATATCACTAAAAGCACTGTCGGATGGATGTCCGGTAAGCTATTCAACTTTTTTTTTTTTTACTATAGTTGGTATAAATTTTTTAAGTACAGTCAGGCCTGGCTCTCTTGACCCTTCGGCTAAACTATGTCATCATCGTATGAGCCGAAAGACGTCCACTGCTGGACATAGACCTCCCCCAAAGAGTGCCAAAGTGACCGGTAAACTATATAATTTAAGTTAATTATTACTGCGTTTTGAATATTATAAAAATGTTTTTGATGTATTAATAATATTAGTTCGATGAATATTGTAGGTTGAGTATGAGTACGGTCAAGTGCAGATATACCTCATGTCATTGTACACTCAACGTCAAAAAAAATCGCACCTTTCCTAAAATTCGTGTCAAGTGATTATAATTCCTAAGATCTTTACTTTACTGTATCGATATTAGTATCATTTAAAAGCTCGATTAATAAGCTTTCAAAAAAATTATCATTTGTTTACGAAAAATCAAAAACCACAAATCGCCAGCACTTTGATTAAAAAGTGGCGACGTACGCGTTTTGAGGCTCACTAATTGTACCACCCTGGAGGCGTATAAAAGGGGGGATAAAAGTCAATTATGGGTCAGGATTGCCACTTAGAGCCTACCCGAGTTCGGACGCCTACTTTCCTACCTTGTGCATTTTATCGTCTTATTTTATAAATAAGATAGAAAATATAACGGCCCGACTATTTAGCTGGAGGGGATCGCCCAAAGAAGAGCAACACCACTGCCGGTTGTAACGTGCGCCCACTGACCTTCACCAATAGTTAGTATAAAAAATATAAAAAGAGTGCTGTCTTCGCCAACAAACTGCTTTGCAGTTTGGCGAAATTAATTCATGTATTTGTAACAATGGCTCTTGTGAAAAAAATTAAAAAAAAAAAAATTGTTTATGGTCCCATACGCACTTGCGATGCGGTTGCGGCCAACCGCTTAGTGCGTAGAGGTTTTGCGTTTGCGGTTTCATATGTTTTATCCAACCGCACGGCAAGCCGCACGCGGCTAGCCGCTTAGTGCGTACAAGGGCTATGAGTTAATTCGGCTTCGCAAGCCATATCAGGGCTCACGCCCGCAAGTAGCTAAAGTCGCCGTCGCCGCCCACGGCGTGGGTTTGAGCTATGTATACATTATCCATAACACCAGCTTTATTGACCTTACTGCGATGGATATGTGTAAGATTGTCCTCCTAGTGTTTATTCATACACCTAGTCATAAAACAGTTTTCTTTATTAGACTTGTGTCGACATATGGGTGTTGCCACGCATAATATTCCTAGCAGTGACGCCAAGTCCTGCTGGTTTTATTTTTTAAACCATCAGTCACGAAATGAAACGTGATTATATTGGCCAGCCAGATCGCTTTGAATCTAGTGCCAAGCTAAAGTGACTAATTAAACCACACATGAATAGATGAGGGAGGCCTGTGCTCGGCAGTGGGACATATATAGGCCGATTTAGGACATATAAAGGTCGCTGGCCCTACGTCGCCCCGAAATGGGCAAGGGAAAACTCAAGAAGAGGAAGGAGGGTAGATTGGGATCAGCCGATTCAAATCTACCCACCACAAGCCGCACGGAAAACCGAGCCCCCGCGCAACCCCGCGAAGTGCCCTAGCAGCCGCCGGAGCTCAGCCAGCATGGTCTACGGCGGAACCGGCTGGCGCATCCAGGTGCCTACCATCGAGGAGGAACCGGACTCCGACGACGACGACGAGCTCTACGTGGGGGAGGACCTCCTAGACTCGGACGACGACGACGCAGGCGAGGCTCTCGCCTCATGCACCCCAGCCATGCTACCGCAGCCTACGGACGCCGACGGCGCCCAACCATCGCTGCCACACCCCACTACGCGACCATTCTCGCCCGTGTCGCCCGCCCTGGAGGCCCCTATGGACCAATTACGATCTGACACAATCATAATTGGCCATATTATGAAGGCGGGCCTCCCATCGCCGGGTGTGAAGGCGTGGATGGCCGCGTACGTGCGCATCACCAGCCACGAGATGGGGCTGGAAGTCGACCTGCATCCCGACGACGCGGCTTTCATCGAGTTCCTGCGGAGCCATCCGACCACCCTCAGGCCGGAGAAGCGCCCCAGGACGAGCCCGCCCACGCAAGCCGAGGAAGAGGCAACAAAGCGCGTATGCCGCCTCCTGACGCCGCCCGCACTAGCTACCGAGACCGCGCAGCCCGAGAAACCTGCGCCCACCCCCCCAGCCCTCTCACACCCGCAGATGGGGGTATCGTGCCGCCGGAGACGCCCTGGATTGCACCCTTACCGCCGAACATGCAAGTGATCGGCGGGAAGAGGATTGTTGCGCGGAGTCTATTCCCGCAACAATCTGCAATCCAGGCTGCCGCCCAGGAGAAGCAAGCCGCGGCCGAGGCCAGCCGCGCTGCGCCCGCCGCCACCCAGCCGACCGCCCGCCGCCGCCGCCCCCGAGCCCACACTGAGGCTAGGGCCTCCCTACGCCTAGGGCCTCACAACACGTCCGACGCCCACCGCCGCGCCGAATCCGACTTTCGCCGCCGCCGCCGCTGCTACCCCCAAGCCCGCCCCACGGTCGAGCCCAGGGACAGCCGCCCAACAGCAGCAGCAACAAACACAACAACAGCCAAAGATGGCACCGCAACCCCGTTACCCTACGATCGTGGCCCCGGTACTGCCGAACTGGGTCAAGGTCGTGGCGGCCATCGCTGAGGAGCTGGGGGAGGCCCCGAACACCAAGGCGATGGGCAGCGGCTTGCGCTTCACCCCGCGGAGCGAAAGGGAGTACCGCACGGTGCAGCGCCATCTGGACGACCTAGAAAAAGCTGGAGAGGCCGTGGAGTGACACATCTACCAGCTTCAGGTAAACAAGAAAATGAAGGTAGGCATTCCGCGGCCTTCCAGCCAACACGCCCACTGACGACATCGCCGCCGCCTGCCTGACGCTCGGCTACCCGGTCGAGTACGTCAGGCAGATCAACGCCAGGGAATGCAGGGGTGGGTGCACCTACTTTCTCCAGCTGACGGGAACACCGCGAGAGCACACCGGGATCTACGGGCTGAGGCAGCTCCTGTTCGTCCCGGGGGTGCAAGTCGAAGCAAGTCGGGCAAGAAGGGCCCCACTCAATGCCACAGGTGTCAGGGGTTCAGGCACCACTCCGAGGGCTGCCACCGCCCGCGCAAGTGCGTGCGCTGTGCAGGCCCCCATGCAGCCAAGGACTGCGAGCGACCCAGGGAGGAGCCGGCGACGTGCTCCAACTGCGGCGGCCCTCGCACGGCCAACGACACCAAGTGCCCGGTCTTCCGCAAGGAGGCCCGGAACAAGAAGGCGGGGACAGCGGCCCACACCGTCCCGCAGCGACCCGGACCCGAGACGAGGACATCGGTACAGGCGCCCACGGTGGACGAGTCGGCGCCGTCATCGCTGATGGCACCGGCCAACGCCCCCACTCAAAGGGGCGCGGCGACCGCACCGAAGCCCTTGTCCAAAAAGAAGAACAAGAAGAAGAAGAAGAAGAGGGCCACACAGGCCCAAGAAGAGACCCCTACTCCTGCAGCGCCCGCGGAAGAAGGGAGCTCAGCCTCAGGCGGCGAACAAAACCTCGCGGCGATGATCGCCGCCCTACTCACAGCTGCAGCACGCCAGGGACCGCGGGCGGTCCAGGAAGCACTCAACAATGTCCACCGCGACCTAAAAAGAAACGCCAAAAGAAAGGCACTAATTGATTACCGGCCCATTTGTTAATGGGCCGCGCAAAAAGGCAGACCAAAAGTGTAAACAAACACTGACAAGTCCCCCGCCACACTCCGCCTTCACAGTGGAGAGTGTGTGTAGTCAGCAGAGAGAGGAAAAAATTATGGGTCATTCGCTATCCAGACGTCACAGAGGTCACACCTGAAGAGCTCCGACAAGAAAAAACCCAGTGAAAATGGATACCACGGCCGAAGAAGCAGCTCAACCCGGCCCTACTGCAAACCGGACTACGGCAGGTTGAAGTTGCTTGGCAACTGAACATCAGCCGATTTCGAGTGCAACGGGTATACAGACGGTTCCAAGAGACTGGAGGTTACATCAGGAGACATGGATCCGGGAGACGTCGCTGCACTACCGTCAGATATGATCGCTACATTGTGTCGACGTCTTTGCGGAACCGCTTCTCCAACGCTGTGGAGCTGCAGCGGCAGCTTCGAGCTACTCGAAGTACAGCAGTCAGCGTCTCCACTATCAGAAGAAGGCTGCGAGAAAAGAATTTGCTGCCCCGGAGAGCTGCTACAGGCCCCAATTGACTGCCATCCACCGGACGACCAGGAAGCGATTTTCCGAAACTCACGTGCCGTGGACATTCGACCAGTGGAGGAATGTCCTGTTCTCCGACGAAACCCGAGCGTGCCTGTACACCAACGACAGGCGTAGGAGAGTCTACAGGCGACCAGGGGAGCGTTTCACACCAGCCTGCACCGTGGAAACCGTCGGCTATGGAGGAGGATCCTGCATGTTCTGGGGCGGCATCTCTATCGATGGCAAGACAGACCTCGTGTGCGTCTCCAGAGCTGGAGGTGGTCGCGGCCAGGGGTCTCTGACTGCTCACCGGTACATCACCGGGATTTTGGAAGAGCATGTGGTCCCATATGCTGGTTTTGTCGGCGCCAACTTCGTGTTCATGCACGACAACGCCCGGTGCCACACAGCCTTGATTGTCAAGGACTACCTACGTCGAGTTGGCATCAAGGTTATGGACTGGCCAGCAAGAAGCCCCGACTTCAATCCTATCGAGCACCTCTGAGACGAGCTGAAACGGCGAGTTCGGGCCCGTGATCCAGCTCCTGCCACTCTCGATGAGCTTCGAGATGCCGTCATCGAGGAGTGGGACAGCATTCCCCAGGAACACGTCGTGACGCTCATCAGGTCCATGACTGACCGCATGGAAGCTGCTCGGAGGGCTAGAGAAGGCAACACTAGGTTTTAAGACTTATTTTTAAGGATTGTTATTGTTGATTTTTATTTTTTGTGTTGTTCCTTTTCTTTGTAATTTTGATCAGAATACACATTGTTTCACAATATCCCAGAATTTTCTTTTTTTATGGTGGTGGTGGCCAATTTCCTACCGTTTTCAAATAGGGGATTTCATTAGCTTTCAAATGATACTAATACTGTTAGGGTACAGGAAGGATCTTAGGAGTTATAATTGCTTGACACGAATTTTAGGAAAAGTGCGATTTTTTTGACGCCGAGTGTATATGCAAAGTTTCGTCACAATCCAACACGTAGTTTTAGAATGAGAGCGTAACTACGTTTGTATGGGAAAGTGAAATTCGGCCGAGCTTACTGCGGACTCTTAACCGACGTAACCCCGTTGAGTTTGGGCTCGTTCGAATCGTCTTAATGAGTAGTTGATGACGGTATACAGAAAAGTACAGTCGCGATAAAGGCTTGTACCAAAAAATGAAATTGATGACAGTTTTTTTTTTTTTTCAGCTTCTAACACACGTGAATGTGTCTTGGTGCCAGTCTATCACTGAAAACGGCGTGGAGGCGCTGGCCAGGGGCTGTCCCAAATTGAAGAGTTTTATATGCAGAGGTGACAACCCTATCTATGGGTCTATATACTTTATACAATCCTTCAAAGTCAATGCACAGAATAATTAATAGTACCTAAAGGTACAGAAGGTCCACTGGTTGGCTGACGTTTTTTGGCAATAGACAATCATAGAGTGTGATAGGGTTGTCGCCGTTCCACACAACTGAACATCCAAAATTATTATTGTTTTAGTTATTTGTGTAGGTGTTTATTTGTTATCGAAATAATCATTCATTTGGATATAATAATATAATATCATCAACATCATCCTCCTAGCGTTGTTCCCGGTTGTGCCCCTAAAGGAGCCCGGGGTCCGCTTTAACACCTAATCCCAAGATTTGGCATAGGCACTAGTTTTACGAAAGCGACTGCCATCTGACCTTCCAACCCGGAGGGAAAACTAGACCTTAATGGGATTAGACCGGGAAAAGCTAACGGTATATATTACGTACATAAGTTCCGAAAAACTTATCGGTACGAGCCGGGATTCGAACCCACGACCGCCGCTTGACAGCCGCATGCCTGAACCGCTAGGCTACCGTAGCTTAATAATATAATACTTACTTAGTACTTTTATTTATTCTCTGCTATGGAATAAGCTCCCAATTATAAGTACCTATTGCACCACCATGCATTACTTGTTACCGGCATGGTTTTTTTTATTGCCCCAGATTTTTCTTCCACTCTATGGTCAGACTAACTAATTTCGAACCCCCGACGCAAAAGAGGGATGTTATAAGTTTGACGTGCCTGTGTGCCTTTCTGTGGCACCATAGCTTCTAAACGAATAGACCGATTTTAATGCGGTTTTGTTTTGTCCGAAAGCTGACGTGAACGACATGGTTCTTAGCCACGTTTCAACAAAACCAGTTTAGACAGTTTTGAGATATTGAACGTTAATAAAATGATTGGGGAATTGTTATAGTTAGGTATAAATTATTAATTAGTTATTTTATTGTACCAGGCTGTAAAAACGTGAATGACAGGGCGGTGTCGTGTCTGGCGACCTACTGTCCTGACCTGGAGGTGCTCAATGTGCAGGGATGCGAAGTAAGTATAGAGAAACACACACACACAAACATACACACAGGTACACACAATCACCTGCTTACACACTCTTTAGAGATAGGATTCTCGTCTCTATTCTCTCTTCTCTATCTCGTCTGAATGTTTCTATTTTTTTTTGTAATATAGCTATTATACCTACTTGCTAGGGCACTTACTTGTAAATGTTGTACCAATTTTTCTGCTTCATCCTTCAGCTTGCCCTTTAAGTGCTGCATTTTTTGGGTCTTTGTAATGGTGGGGTTGTTATGAATGGCCTCGATGTAGAGATTCTTAAAAGTTGGCCAAAGCGTGTAGTTCCCAAAAGATTGGGGTATCTCTAATTTGATGAAAAGTTAAGTTGAAAGATGAAAGTTTACTGTTAAGATGCCTTTTCGATCGCTCATATTTCAGCTCATGTAACGTGTAGTTATCACAATAATCGATGTCAGTGCCGTTGGTAATACTGTCAATTTGCAAATGTAAGTTTTCTACTGTATTCCATCGGGATTGCAATATTTTCTGTTTATCTTCAATCTCTCATTTTTCAACAAGGTTGTCACTTTGGATGCTTTCCACATATCTTTTCAATGCCCGGAAGTCGGCATTTTGAAGCTGCTTTAGTTCCATTAACTTGATGTCCTCTCCGGAAAACTTGCTGGTGTCAAATGTCACATTTGTTGCAGGGTTCTCGCCCTCGCCGAGGGTCACCTTCTTGTCATTGGGCCCCGCGATGTGTTCCATGGTAGTAGGCAGGGTGGTGCCTTGCAAGGCTTTGCGTGTCCCTGAATACCAACGGGAAATTACCTCGAATACGTTCTCCGTGAAGTATTGATGAGCCTTGTCATCTTCCTTCTGCAGCTCTGTGTCGTTCTGCCGACACTCTTGCTACAGAGTTTCCAACTTTTCTAGTCGGTCGGTTACATATTTAGAAGTTTTCCTGCTTGCAGAATCCTTCTTGAAGTTAGCCTGTATTTTTCTAATCTCCTCCAAAATCACAGCTTGACGCGCGATCAATTCGGATGTCATTTTTGCGAATAAATATGGAAAGATCTTACTTGAAATGCGGCTTCTTATTCTTCTGCTCGATGCTGCTGTTGGATGCTGATGCTAGATGCTGGATACTGGCTACTGTCTGCTGACGCTGGACGCAGATGCTGGATGCAGATGCTGGATGCTGATGCTGATGCGTTGTACGCACTCGTGATTTTAATATCAATTATGTCAACGTTGTCAACTGGTTGTAATGGAGGGTAGAGTAAACTGTGCGGACGTCAAACTACTCCGCTCCGCGATTTAATTAGATAATTGTGTTTCAAAGTGATAATTTTTCATAAACAAGGACATTCTTAAATAGCTAATAAAATAGACGTGAAGTGACATTATTTTCTGGAGTTTAAACCGAGTGATTTTGGTTATAATAAGAACAGTTTGAGTACTTTTCATCGGTTAGTGATTGTTGTGAACCGACATCATTAGCGCTGCAGCCGCTGCCTATTTGAAATACTCGTTGGACGGCCATTTGCTGTCTGTTATCTACAGCGCTTCCAGCGCTTTTTGCTTACGCTAACTACCTAGCCGATTGAACCGTGACTGGTAAAATGAATACTACTAATTCTTGTGCCGCATGTAAAAAGGCTATAAAGACCGCTTCATTTTTAAATTGTGGTGCTTGAAAACTAAAATACGATCTAGGCTGTGTTAACATTCCTGAAAACAGCTTTCATTCCATGGCAAAAGATCGCAAGGATAAGTGGACATGCCCGGAGTGTTGTTATACGCTGCCGAAAACAGACAATCAGAATTCACCGGCAAGACCCGCTTCGACCCACCTGAGCGGCGGCTCCGGTGGTACCACGGCGTCCGGGAAAAATAACGATAGTGTGGAAGCCGACAATGTTACGCAACGCAAAAAGGCCCCCAAGCA
Source organism: Epinotia bilunana (assembly GCA_947049275.1). NCBI lineage: Eukaryota > Metazoa > Arthropoda > Insecta > Lepidoptera > Tortricidae > Epinotia > Epinotia bilunana. The sequence continues at coordinate 1,324,734 of OX346278.1, forward strand.
AACCGCCAGCTTACAGCAGCCTATCGTATGTAAAGCTCCGATAGGAAATAAGACCGTCGAGAATATTACAAGTAGCCCTGTAGACATAACTCGGCAAATCCAGGACTGTTTTAAATCAACCATGGAAACTTTCATTATGTCAAAACTGAACGATTTTGCAGATAAGTTCTTTTCTCGTCTTGATAATTTGACGACTGCGATGGACACGATTCCTACGCGTTTGATCTCCTTTGATGAACGTATCACGTCATTGGAAACGCGCCTTGAGGACAGGGCAGCAGGCACCTCCCAAAGCGATATTATAGTGGAGGTGGAAAGACTTAAGTGCGAATTAAATAATGTTAATGAATGACCTTGAGATTACTGGCGTGCCGGAAACGGAAAACGAAAACAAGCTGCACCTGATAACGGTCATAAGTCAAAAGGTCGGCGTAACAGTTTCGGAGCATGACGTAGTAAGCGTCACTCGAGTTGGAGCCCGTCGTGTCGTCCAGGACCAGAGGGCCAGCATTCGGCACCAGGAGGGGTCGAGCGACAGCGTCGCGGAGAGTAGGGCCCCGATCGACGGGGCTAGCACGTCGGGCTCCGGGACGGCGCGGCCCTTGGTCGACGGTCGTCCGGTTCGTGCGGCGTGCCCGGCGGGGCGAGGATACCGTGGGCCTCGGCTTCCCTGGTAAACCGAGTCGAATTTATGTGAACGAGCGTCTTACGTCTGTAAACCGGCAATTGTTTTACAAGACCCGCATGGGAGCCCGTCGTCTGCAGTGGCGAGCCCCTTGGACGAGTCGCGGTAATATTTTCGTGCGACGTGACGTTGGACACTCAGCGCAAAAACTCACTTCCGAAGCTGACTTAACTAGGGTTTTTAAGTGCGAATAAGTTGGCACCATGTATACTTTTGATCTTTTTCATTGTTAGCTTGTATGTAATCCAATCTATGTTTTCAAGCTTGTCACAGTTTAGTCAATTGTTTATAAAAAACATATTTTATTTATTATGGTCTACTATATTAGTTTACGTTATAAGACTTATAAGTACTGTAAAAAACGGATACTTAATATGTTTACAACTAATATTCCTAAGTGTAACGACTTATGTCAATAATGCTTACCTTAATGTCGGGCAATATGTGTTTATGAAACTACTTATTAAGACTAGAACTCATGTTTGTGAATTCGGAACCAAGAATGAACGCATGTTTATGTCTGTAACTTTACTTCTCGCGCTACTATTTACGTATGGAACGCATGCCATAAAATTATTATTATTATTATTATTATTTTATAATATAGGAGGCAAAAGAGCAGTCGAATCACCTGATGGTAAGCGATAATCGACGCCCATGGACACTTACAACACCAGAAGAGTTGTAGGTGCGTTGCCGGCCTTAAAGATGGGAGTACGCTCTTTTCTTGAAGGCTTGAAGGTTGTAACGGTCCGGAAATACCGCAGGCGACAGTTAATTCCAGAGTTTGGCTGTGCGAGGCAGAAAGTTTCGGGAGAATCGCACAGTTGAGGACTGCCAACCATCTACGTGGTGAGAATGGAAAAGCTGTCGCGTAGGGCGATGGCGGAAGGAAGCGGCGGGGATTAATCCGAACAATTCTTCGGAACACTCCCCATTGTACATGCGGTAGAAAATGCAAAGCGTGGCTGCTAGGGGAGTGCTCTCAAATCGTGGAGATGCCGGAAACGCTAACATTTTTGCGGTAAATGCACAAACTTGTGTCTTCGTGGGGTTAAAACGGACTAGATTAAGTCGGTCCCATTCTGAGACTTCTTTTAGGGAAGACTCAATTTCAGACACAAGTTTGTTTCGACTCTCAATGACGTTTTCCCGAGAAATATTGGCACAGCCGGTGTAAAAGGCATCACCCGTACTATCATCCGCATAACAATGAATGCCGCTGATTTGCAACATGTCATTAATATGCAGGAGGAACAGCGTGGGTGATAGCACACAGCTTTGGGGGAGCATTTACAGACATGGAGTCAGAGCATTCACCGTCGACTACGACCTTTATGCTTCTGTCTGCTAAAAAGCTGCTGACCCACGCGCATAATTTCTCTGGGAGCCAATTATACATAATATGCATCATTAATGAAATAAATATGTACTTCTTATCCATAACATATATATTTTATTGTTTATCCATCTATAATCGTCATATCCATGACCTTCAGAGACAACGTATCGTTATGCATATCGCAGTCACACAACCAAGCATTTTGAATTTTACATCAATTGAACGACGCCATAGTTTAGTTTAGTTTAGTTTATTTCATTTCGTTGTACAATTTTCACATGATACAGTGCATTTGACTTAAATTATATTACTTATCGTACAGCGATCGTCGAGGAATGCAATGATAATGAAAATTATATATATGATAAGGTATATACAATAAATGTATATACCTACAATTAAAATTAAATTAATATAAAATAAAACGTAATTTCAAATACAATTCGTATACAAAAAATCTGTCATGTTATTTCTGTGTATAGTCAAATCACAATGTCAAAGAAGTATATGTCAATCGATATAGTACCAATCAAATAATAATAGAAAAATATAAACCAATGTCAAAATCCTAATACTAATTAATAGCTAATGCAAAAAATAAAAAAATAATTCAAAATAGTCTATTGTTGTACAATTTCATTGTATTCATTGACTGAGTAAAATGACCTCAATAAAAGGTTCTTCAAATTACGCTTAAACGTTTCCTCGCTTGTCTCATTTTTTATTTCGGCGGGAAGGCGCTCATAGTACGTCGGCCCTATAACTCTCGCGTTTTTAGCGTGCAGTACCGTGCGACGCGGCACCGTCCGGAGTCTTCCTGTGCTACGAAGGCACTTTCCTGTCACCTCCACCCGCTTAAACTGTGATAGGTGTCTCCGTGTATACATGATGACCTCGAAGAGGTAATGCGAATAGTGAGTCTAGCATAGTTCGAAGCGCCCGTTTTTGTATTCGCATTACCCTTCCAGCGTCAGTCGAGTTGCCCCATAGGATTGCACCGTAAGTCATAAGCGAGTGGAAAAGTGAAAAGTAAGCCTGCCTCAGCGCGTCACAGGAAACCAACGGTTTAAGTTTGCGAAGGGCAAACACCGCTCCGGCCAGCCTATTACACAGCGAGTCGACATGTTTCTTCCAATTCAATGTGGGGTCCAGCGTGAATCCTAAAAACTTACAAGTATTACCCATTGTATGGGACACTGGATGCTCACGTTCGAGTTCAGAGCGCACCTTCCAGAGAAGAACATAACACTGGTTTTGTTTGCGTTGAGGACTAGGCCATTTGCCGAGAACCAGTTCTTCAGTTGCAAGTATATACGTACAGTTGTAATTTTGTCACTTAGTTCCTCGTATGTACGTGCATTCACTACTACTGTCGTGTCATCGGCAAACAGCGTAATTTGACCGTCCGTTATGGCAGATGGTAAGTCATTTATAAATATCAGGAACAGGATATTCCCCAACGCAGATCCTTGTGGAATCCCGATGGTCACACTGCCCGGCCCCGAACTCATTCTTTTACCTCCGGATGTTATTTCAACTGTTTGTGTTCGGCTTTCGAAGAAAGATTTTATTAGTTCACAACTGCGTCCTTGTAAGCCGTAGCGTATGAACTTATTTATTAGTAGATTATGGTTAATGACGTCGAAAGCTTTGGACAAATCGCAGAATATGCCAGCTATTTTGTATTTATCATCAATACCAGTGGTAATACTGTCGATTGTGTTATATGCTGCTATTGTAGTGGATTTGTTTTTCCTGTATGCAAATTGTCTGTCAGTCAGTAGGTCGGTTTCGAGGTGGTTCATGAGATGTTGCGATAGAAGGGATTCAGTAATTTTTGAAATGTTGGGCACAATTGATATCGGCCTATAATTATCAACTGATGTTCTGTCTCCCTTTTTGTATACCGGGCACACCCTTGTGCATTTCAGTATATCAGGGTAGACACCAGCTGCGAACATATCGTTTATCATGACCACTAGTATTTCCGATATCAACGGCCAAATTGACATGAGTATATTGACCGATATGTCATAAATATCTAAAGTGCTCCGGCTTTTCAACAGATATTTTAGGACACGATCAAGGTCGGCACGTGCGACGAAGGGTATTTCACAGTCGGAACATCAATAGTTTGTAAGTGGGCAGTCAGGTATTGCATAGCAAGTTGCTCGTTCATCCCTATATTTAAATTTGATGCAACACTCAAAAAATGCGAGTTAATATGGTCGGGTATGTCATTTTTAGAAATAGGCATCAAATTTTTATAATATGACTGCCTTAAAGCAGCTGCTTGTGAATTGCTTGTTTTGTCAACTAGTATTTTCCTATGTGATACAATTCACCATCAAAAGACAAAATCTAAAATTGGGTTTACTAAATGCTGGCTCGCTCGGAACTAGGCATGACGAGTTTTTGGTAGCTCTTAACTGCCATCTGGTGGACATTCTAGCCATAAACGAGACATGGTTGCGCGCTGGTGAAGAAGAGCGACCACCGTCTCCTCCAGGGTTCCGTCTGCGGCACTCGCCGCGACCGGCGGGTCAACGAACCCGCGGAGGCGGCGTTGGTTTCTATATAAGTCGAGACATTAGCTCGCGCGTACTAACGACCCCAACATCCCCCTTGATTGAGCAAATGTGGATCCGTGTAAACCTTAATGGCAGTCAGATCGCTATAGGCACTGCTTATGGTCCCCCGTGGCAGAATGTTGACGTCTTTCTCGAGGCACTCACCGAGTCAATATCTTCATTGTCGACATACGAACGCATTGTTTTGCTGGGATATTTTAATATAAATACTTTCCGTTTACACGACACGAACACAAACAAATTATCTGACTTTTTAACCACTTTGCAACTTTCACAATATGATAATTATCCTACTCATTTTACTGATCACTCGGAGACATTGATAGATTTAATATGTTCAAACACAAGTATAAGGCATATTAATGATACTGTATACTATTTTACTCTGTATGTATTTCAACTTTTTGAACATCACGCTCCTTTTAAAAAGGTCCTCACTAATAAACAAACATACCCGTGGATTACTCATACTGTGAAAGAGATGATGAGGCTGCGTGATGACGCGCATGCAAGAAGTCGTCTTACGGGCCTGGAGATACACAAACGATACTATAAGGACCTGAAGTCTATCGTCAATACTGCCTTCTTTACCGAAAAGTCGGCTTTTTACCAATTTCATATTATGCAAAATTATGATAACCCCCGAATTCTCTGGAAAAATATTAAACGAAATATAGTCGATTTTAAAAAGCGTAACGACCTACCGGCTGATTTTAGCAACGCCGACCAGATCAATAATCATTTTCTTAACTTGCCCGCGGGTCGAAACATTACCTTATCAAGTTTGACATATTATGAGTACCACAGGTTTGGCTCCTCAACATTCCAGTTATGTCCCGTGGATGAAATAACGGTTTGGAAGGTCATTAAATCCTTCTCCAGTAATGCTATTGGTACTGACGGCATCACGCTGGACATGGTCGAATTAACTTTACCTAGAACGCTATATATTATCACCGCCATTATTAATCAATCCCTCAGTACCAGCACGTTTCCTGATGCCTGGAAGTCCGCGATCGTTAAACCGATACCCAAAATACCCGAGCCTACTGCTTTAAAAGATCTCCGGCCAATTAGTATTCTGTGTTGTGTGTCCAAAATCATGCATGCAGTTAACTGATTATTTGCAAGCAAATAACATATTACCTAGTAAGCAGTCAGGATTCCGGAAGGCACGCAGCACGGCTACGGCTCTCCTGGATGTGATAGATGGCATCCTGTCAGCACAGGATAAAGGAGAAGCTACTTGTCCTATTAGACTTTTCCCGCGCGTTTGACACAATTAACATCTCGCTGCTGCTATCCAAGCTTGCATTCTATGGTTTTTGTAACAATACGATAAAGTGGTTTGCTAGCTACCTGTCTGGTCGCTCTCAACAAGTTGGGCTGAATAAACCTTCCGGTTTAACGGATTTCTCCCAAAATACTCCTGTGAACTGCGGAGTTCCGCAAGGTTCAATTTTAGGTCCCGTGCTGTTTATCCTGTACGTGGCTGACATAACTAACTGCTTTAGGAATTGTGACTATCACATGTATGCGGACGATTTACAGATTTACAAAACTTTTCACCCCTCGGAGACGTTAAGAGCAGTAGACTTGTTAAACGAAGACTTGTTGCGCATTGATAACTGGTCTAGAGACTGTGCCTTAGTTCTTAACCCGCTCAAGTCTAAATTTCTAGTAGTTGGCACTAAAGGCCAGTTAGGCAAAATTTCTAGTCTCAACCTTGATGTGATGTTGGGAGAGGAACGTCTTGAGCGTGTTACCATGGCGCGCAATCTTGGCCTACTCATGGACGATCAGTTACGTTTCGAACAACATGTACTGGATACCGTTAGGAACTGCTACTATAGGCTAAAAGTGTTGTACCAGGTTCGGGCGTACCTTAGTGTTGACGTTAGGATCAAGTTATGAGATACATTAATCCTGTCCAAATTGAACTACGTCGACACGGTAATTAACGGATGCCTTCTAGCTCGCTCAAGAACGCTTATTCAACGGATCCAGAATGCCTGTGCCCGTTTCTGTTTCCCTATCCCACCACGCACTCACGTCACACCCTATCTCAACCAAGGCGGGATGTTAAAAATGGAGGCCCGTCGTTCTCTTCATTTTGCCACTCTGCTTTTCGGTGTAGTGTACGATCGTCAGCCTCAGTATCTATACGAGAAGCTGACCTTCACTGCCCGGCCGACCAGAGATGCGATCCGTCTTGTTTGCCCAAGACACTGTAAATCGGCAGCATTTTGTGGCAGTTTTCGCTACTCAGCCACGAAATGCTGGAACAACATCCCTCCGCCTATTCGTAATTCGTTAACTGTAAGTGCTTTTAAGCTCCACTTCAAAAAATATCTATTTACCCTACAACTCTCCTAGCCCGTGTCGTTAACTATTTATAAGTATATAGCTGTATAGCGTCACGTTAGTCTCGAAAATCGTCATAATTTATCCCATAAAATTATTATCCAATACTCTGTTATATTGTCAGTTTCCTAAATACGTGTAGTACTTAATATGCATGCAACTTGCCACGTACAAACCTACTCCTAACTCTTCTTATAAGTAATATTATATTCTTAAATAAAATTAATGTAGGTATATACTGGGTATGTAAACCTTAATTCATCATTTTATCCCTAAATGTAGGTTGTAGTACCACGTTTTCCACTTTTTGCTGTTCAGAACTACCTTACAGCCCTGGGCTCCACGGAAGACCAGCGCTGTGGCATTGTTAAATGTCAGAGCATATGCTGAGTGGTGTCCACTTGCGGCCACTATAGCAGCACCACCAGTCTTCCTTACGTACACGTTATTTTTAGTTTAAGCTGGTATTTATTAAGTTTCTTTTTATATATTGTGTTGTTTAATAAAATAAATGGCGTACAATATTTTGATGTTCTTTCTTCTAGAATCTATCAGACGACTCGATCTCCAAACTGGGCGGCGGCATGCGCCGCCTGTGCGTGTCGGGCTGCGCGCGCCTCAGCGACGCCGCGCTCGCCGCGCTGGCCGCGCGCTGCCCCGACCTGGTGACCCTGGAGCTGGCGCAGTGCGCGCAGCTCACGGACGCCGGCTTCCAGGCGTTAGCCAGGGTGAGTGACAACCCTGGAAGATGTGCCTGACAACCCTTCAATATGTGCGTGACTGTGACACCCTGAAATAACAGCGTGAAAACCCCGAAAGATGTGGGTGTCAACCCTGAAATATGTGTGTGACAATCTTCAAAGATGTGTGTGACAACCCTGAAAGATGCGTGTTCCACCCTGAAAAATGTGTTTTACAACTCTGAAAAATGTGTTTTACAACCCTGAAAAATGTGTGTGACAACCCTGAAAGATGTACATGACAACCCTGAAATATGTGTCTTACAACCCGGAATGATGTGTGTGACAACCCTGAAAGATGTGTCACAACCCTCAAATATGTGCGTGACAACCCTGAAAGATGTGTGTGACAATGACAACTCTGAAAATTAAATATGTGAATGACAACCCTGAAATATGTGCGTGACTATGACACCCCTTAAAATAAGAGCGTGAAAACCCCGAAAGATGTGTGTTACAACCCTGAAAGATGTGCGTGACAACTTTGAAATATGTGTGTGATAACCTTTACTGGCGTTAGGCTGAGCCTCACCCTAAAAGATGTGTGTGATAATAATAACCTTTAATGCCATCGTGGCCCGTCATACAGAGAAAGAGATACTTCCATCGCATTCCAACGCATAACTGCGTCCCTGTCCTGCGCCATGACGGCACATTGTGTGGAAGGAGACTTAACAGCCGTTAGCCAGTGGATGTATGTGACCCGGCGCGGCTAGCACAAGGCCGCACGCGAGATGAACTACCCGCCTCTTTCTAAATGTTCTAATTAGAAGGGGACGGATAGCCTGTCTAGCCGTTCGTTGCTGGCTAACCGAACATCGACAAGAAGTTGATCGACCCAACTGTGACAATACGGGTGTGGACTCAAAATGTATTATTAAAAGAAAGAAGGCAAAAAAGTATGCATAGTGACGAAAATCCCATTCAGATATCTCAAAGAATTAAGAAGCAACAACCTTTTTAATATTGCTCGCAGTTAGTGACGTCACAATCTGCAATCGTTTCACATGAAGGCGCGTTTTGCGGAAAAGAAACGGAATATACCCATTCTTAAAACTTTGGACACAACTTTGTGATTATTTAACCTGTTGCATTGTTTTTTTCTCCATTTGACTAAATTTTTAATAGTTTACGAGAAAATATCGTATTATGGATTCTTTTATATAGTGTCTCTTCTGAATCCAACTGTTACCAAGTACAGTTACTTCGAAGCTTCGTAGAAATTTAAACTAGTTCTAACATAACGTCCCTGTGCTCTCCAGAGTTGTCGCCTTCTGGAGCGAATGGATCTAGAAGAGTGCGTCCTCATCACCGACGTCACCCTCGTGCATCTTGCGATGGGCTGCCCTCGGCTCGAGAAACTGGTAAGTGACAATTTTCTTTACCGTGACACATCAGCAACAATGCTAAACTTCACATCACGATGACAGGTAACAATAACGCAGTAAATCACTGTTTTTATAATAATTGCCGTGACACAACGTAATCGCAGCTAAACTACGTTAAAATCATAATTATTCATTTTACTGTGACACTATTTAACTTCTGCCGTGACACTATTTAAGCTCTGAACCGATGTTGCAACAAATTTTAACTACTGTGACGCAATAAAAAAAACCGGCCAAGTGCGAATCGGACTCACGCACGAAGGGTTCCGTACCGTTATCTATAAAAACGGCAAAAAATCATGTTTGTTGTAATTTACTCTTTGTTTAGCTCCTTAAATATTTATTTTATTCTCTTTTTTAGTAATTGTTGTTACAGCGGCAACAGAAATACACCAACTGTCTAACTATCACGGTTCATGAGATACAGCCTGGTGACAAACGGACAGACAGACAGACAGACGGACGGACAGCGGAGTCTTAGTAATAGGGTCCCGTTTTACCATTTGGGTACGGAACTAAAAAACAGTTTTCGGTTATTTTTCGAGCATAACCGAAATTGTAACCGGTCCTGAAATATGTCCGGTTATTGCATTACCTAGACTCTTGCGCCACCCACAATACCCACATTCCCTTACAGTAGTACCACAAATATAAGTTACAGCGGCAATTTTCGTCCACGCCGACGAGTGCTGACAAAGTACCGAATGAAATCGAATGTATGATCATTTCAATAAAGACCTTTGCACTAATACGCGACGTACAATATGCAATGACAGGTGAACTCGTGCTTTCCCGATGGCGCCAGACAAAATGGCGGGCGCCGGAGCTGCCGGCGTCGCGCGCAAAATTTCGGCCAATGGGCGTTGAATATTTTACCCGCGCGAACGCGCTGCCTTATGATTGGTTAACATATTTTCGAAAAATGCTTTCCGCGCAGGTGCATCGTTATAAATTATATATGTTGTTCGCAGACTCTCTCCCACTGCGAGTTGATCACAGACAACGGTATCAAACAACTGTCCATGTCGCCCTGCGCCGCTGAACACCTCACTGTACTGGGTATGTGAACGTATTCATGTCAATTGACTGTGTCATAAAATGCCTACGAAGCCGTAGGTCCTGGATTCGAATCCCGGTAAGGACATTTATTTGTGTGATGGACACGAATATTTTTTCCTGAGTAATGGAAGTTTTCTATTTATTTATCTATTATGAGTATGTAGGTATATCGTTTGAATGTATACATTTTGTTAAATAGAAGAGGGAAGATGATAGGCCTCACGCGACATGACAAGTTCATACTCAATATAATTGAAAGAAAGAGAGAGGGGAAGCGAGGCAGAGGAAGACCTAGAATAAACTTCATAGAGCAGCTCAAAAAAAGTGTTGGTGTTAGGTCGTATCGAGATGTCAAAAGGTTGCCTGGGATCGGAGTAGATGGAGGCCTACTTCGAGCTAGACCGACAGAAGAAGAGAGAAATTTCGTTAGCAGAAGTTTCTGCTTAATACAAAATTAATTTTGTATGGGGTGGCGCATCGTTACTGACGATTTCTCAATATAATTTGAGACGTTGGTGCCGTAACGAAGCCTAAGTCTTCTGGTAGATGTCACTACACGCCTCCCTAGTTAAAAGCGTTGTAAGAGGGAACAGATTGAGAAATGGTCACCGAGACGGATTGCTCCGATGGGCTTAGTTGGTTAGTAGCGATGGGCCGCGTATGCCTGTGATCGCCGGTTCGGATCCGTCTCGGTGCATTAAATTTTTCCTTAACTGTAGTCGGCTAAAATACTTCTCCTATAGATTTACCATTAGCTTGGCCGTATTCTTGTTTACCACCATCGTTCATTAAAAAAAATCTTGTTGCAGGGCTAGACAACTGTCCTCTAGTGACAGACGGAGCACTGGAACACCTCACATCCTGCCATAACCTGCAGCTCATAGAACTGTACGACTGCCAGCTGGTCACTAGGAATGCTATTAGGAAACTGAGGGTATGTAAATCCATATTACTAGAGAAATTCCCAGTAGTAGTAGCTCTATAGAACTTTACTTCTGGCCACAAACTGCAGTCACTAGTCACTAGGAATCATATTAGGAAACTGAGGGTATGTCACATCCATATTACTAGATAAATTCCCAGTAGTAGTAGCTCTATAGAACTTTACTTCGGGCCAAAACCTGCAGTCACTAGTCACTAGGAATCATATTAGGAAACTGAGGGTATGTCACATTCATATTACTAGAGAAATTCCCAGTAGTAGTAGCTATATAGAACTTTACTTCGGGCCAAAACCTGCAGTCACTAGTCACTAGGAATCATATTAGGAAACTGAGGGTATGTCACATCCATATTACTAGAGAAATTCCCAGTACTAGTAGCTCTATAGAACTTTACTTCGGGCCACAACCTGCAGTCACTAGTCACTAGGAATCGTATTAGGAAACTGAGGGTATGTCACATCCATATTACTAGATAAATTCCCAGTAGTAGTAGCTCTATAGAACTTTACTTCGGGCCAAAACCTGCAGTCACTAGTCACTAGGATTCATATTAGGAAACTGAGGGTATGTCACATCCATATTACTAGAGAAATTCCCAGTACTAGTAGCTCTATAGAACTTTACTTCGGGCCACAACCTGCAGTCACTAGTCACTAGGAATCATATTAGGAGACTGAGCGTATGTCACATCCATATTACTAGAGAAATTCCCAGTAGTAGTAGCTCTATAGAACTTTACTTCTGCCCACAACCTGCAGTCACTAGTCACTAGGAATCATATTAGGAAACTGAGGGTATGTCACATCCATATCACTAGAGAAATTCCCAGTAGTAGTAGCTCTATAGAACTTTACTTCGGGCCACAACCTGCAGTCACTACTAGTCACTAGGAATGCTGGCAGGAAACTGAGGGTATGTACATCCATATTACTGGAAACATTCCCAGTAGTAGTAGGTCTATAGAAGTCCACTTAGTGCATACTGTCCACCAGGATCCCCTGAAGGTAAACTTACCTAAAGTTGTTTATACAATGCAGCAGTTAAAGTTTCATTTCTGACATTCACATGCAAAACACTGATTTATTTCCCTTCATCCACGTTCATAACCAAGATTTCATAACCAGTTATGAATATGGATTTTTTTTCACTGTTTCATAACCAGTTATCAAACAAAACTTTTTTCCATTTTTACAACCAGAACCTCCTATACATGTCTGGTCTCCTGGTACTTTTCTGAATAATAAGAGTTTACTCAAACATGCAATTGGGTATGAGATTCAGTTAAGTCTTAAAATACAAATTTAATAGTCAAAAACCCTTTAAGAGCACTATGGGGATTTCTCGAAAAGTGGTTTTCTCAAAATGGGGATATCGCAAAACGGGGATTTCTCAAAATGGGGAGTTCGTGAAACGGAGACGTGTACACTCAGGTAAAAAATGTGTTGATTAACCCCTCCTATGCGGATGTCAAAACTAAAGAACAGTTTTGACGGAGCCCCGCAGAGCGGGGCTCCTATTTCTGGTCTGTTTGCCCTTCGGGCATCTGAAGATACCTAACTAACCTAACCTACCTACCAGTAGTACCCACCAGGTAGTTCAACTGGTAGGTAGGTTAGGTTCGTTAGGTATCTTCAGATGCCCGAAGGGCCAACAGACCAGAAATAGGAGCCCCGCTCTCCGCTCCGCGGGGCTCCGTCAAAACTGTTGAAGTAGTGATATAAATACATCTGGCCAGGTACTTATTTAAAGCAATTTTATGCTACATGAAATACAAACAATCGTATTAGAGCTGATTGTACTTCATACAATTCAATGTCATACGTGGCAATAACTACTTTAGTGTATATGAGACTTAACATTATGAATCTGACGTTAGGGGATCCTAATGAACTCGGAAGTTCATCAGGATCCCCTGGGGGATCAGGCTAGGGGATCCTGGTGGACGGTATGACTTAGTGCCACAACCTGCAGTTGATGATTGTACGACTGTCACTAATGTCATTATAGTATATATTTATAGTATTTGTACACTTTATATTTACATTAATGAATATGTTTGTATTTTTATTAGATTTCTTGGCGTTCTTGGTTTGTTTATATGTTTCTGTACTTTTTGTACATTATTTAAGTTTGTCTATCGTATTCAAGCTACCCTCCACTCAATTTCTCAAAGGTTAGCTGGAAGAGATCCCTTATAAGTTCGCCTTTTTACCTTAATCTTATATGTCATGTTTATGTTTTAACCTGTTTTGTGTACAATAAACTGCTTACATACATACATAAGACTAGCCGTATAGCTTCTTTGTAGAAATCTACACTCTAAGCCGTCATTTAATATGTATAGCCGTGGGACACCCTGTATATACTGGAAATGTGTGTTCCAGAACCACCTACCCCACATCAAAGTGCACGCATACTTCGCGCCCGTGACTCCGCCCGTGGCCGCCGCGCGCCCGCGCTACTGCCGCTGCTGCAACATCATATGATCGCACTGATGTGTATGTATACTGCAGTATACACCGCTAGGGTATACACCGGTGTCGTATGCGCCATGTGTGGCGCGATGGAGTGTAAATGTATACTGTATCATGGTCCGTGTTGTATGATACGTCGCTAGGATATACACCGGTGTGGAATGCGCCATGTATGGCCAAAGGACGGCCTGTGTTTATTTATTATCAAACTGCGATTAGAATGGGATTGGAGGTAATGCCATATAAATACATCAAAGTTTGTATGGACTGACAGCTATTCCATTCCCAAGCTCATCGTGGTCGAACAATATTCTATATCATATGATCCGTGCATGTGTATGATACATCGCTAGGATATACATCGGCGTGGTAGACTGCGCCATGTCTGGTCGGACGACGGATTGTGAATGTATACTATATGTATATGGACACATAGGATAAGTATGTGTGGATATACACCGATGCAGAAAAGAATGTTGGCTTTACGTGACATTATATAATCGCGCTGACGGACTGTGTATGTTTACTATACACCGCTGCAGTATAATATACTCAGGTGTTATAACACTGGATATACACTGGTACAGACTGACTGACTGTCGGGATATACACCGTTGCAGTAGGAAACAGGACGCTTGTATGAAAAACTGTCTGGATAATAAAGTAGCACATCAATACAGTAGAATACCGATTGTTGAAACACAGATTATACACCAACCCAGTAGGTGAGATGTATGTTGATTTACTAACACTTATATTATAACACTGTTACTGTTTTATGTTCGCTTATAGAAGTGCACATATACTGCTGGTAACTTTTGAAGCGTAAAGAGTTTTATATCATTCAAGATAAGTAGCTTGCTGCCTGTCTGAGTATACACATTATATACGGTGTTCACAATGTCAAAGGATTATACACATGTGTATATAGTGTCTCAGGATTATACACGGTGTTTACAATGTCAAAGGATTATACACATGTGTATATTCTGTCTCAGGATTAAACACGGTGTTTACAATGTCACAAGATTATACACATGTGTATATTCTGTCTCAGGGTTATACACAGGTGTATACATCGTCACAAGATGTACTAGTATGCCGGTTATGGGATCATAGAAATGGGTGTAACTGTCCGTGTTCTTTGTAAAAATACCATAATGTATTCAATACAGTTTCATAGTAATATTAGTTCTAAGATAGCAAATTTCTATCGCGGTTAGACAGTTTATAAATGCTAAGATTGCTAAGGGATTTTCGTATTTGTTATGGGGTAGCGAACGAAAAAAAACCATATAATGTACTATATCGGTCTCTTTATAAATATCTACTTTGGTGTAAGAAATCAACAAAAATAAAACAAATCCAAAGATACAGAAACGCTAATAACTAGAAATACACTTTGGCTGCTAACTTCACAACTTAGCGGCCAAAGTGATTTTTGATTCTAAGCGTTCTAATTAGAAAGAGACAAGACGACCGGTTAGCCTAGTGCGTTGTCACGCTGCGTACGAAGCTGAAGGTCCCGGGTTCGGACACCGCTAAGGGCTATTTGTGTGTTGAGCACGAACTGTGTATTTAAGTATTTACGAAGACGGTCATCACGGGTTTATATATCGAGAATGTGCGAGTGATTTTAATAATACGATTTTCTAGCATTGGCTTTTTTTTATACTACTGCGGTGGCAAACAGGTGGTCTGCTGATAGTAAGCAGACAGCGTCGCCTATGAACGCTTGCGATTGCAAAAAAATCACAATCGCAGAGAGGTAGGGCACAGCGAAATGTCATCCCGCTCGCATTAACCATTTGACTTGTAACTATGGGGTTATCAATAAAGTATTGTATTGTATTGAATGTGGAGCAGCCCAACTGGGGAAGCACCTCCGCCTTGCAGGAGACCACAGCCATAATAACACTACTACTTGCTCTGTAGTAGTGTTGTGTTCCTGGAGGTGAGCAAGGTCGCCAGAGCTCCCGGGGATGCGTTGTGTTGAGAGCGCGGGAATTCGTTCCTTGAGCTGTCAGCACGGCGAATCCTCAAACATATCAAGGGTCGGCAACGCCCATGGTACTCCCTTGGAGTTGCATGCATCTACAGGCTGCGGTGTCCGCTTACGCTTGTTTGCCACCGTCGCTGTATAAAAAAGCGCGTTGCCGACCCTTTGTTGTGTTGATAGCTAGAGAGGAAAGCAGGTCGCTCTGGCGACCAACATGACACATACGTAGGTAGCAAGAGCAAGTAGCTACGTTATTATATGGTTGAGATCAATTATGTAATATAAATAACAACAACTTAGAAAAGTTGAAAAGTCCAATATCTCAAAAACGGCTGAAAAGATTTTCATGAAACATGGCTAAGAACACTCGGGGTTGAAATTATCTGTGACACAAAAAAACCGCATTCAAATCGGTTCATCCGGTTCGGGTGCTACGATACCACAGACAGACACGTTAAACTTATAACACCCCTCTCTTTGCGTCGGGGGTTAAAAAGAGGCAGATTGGTTATAAGCGCTCCAAAATGCGGCTCACTGAGACAATTGCACCAACTTGCGTCAGTTCCGCGTCAACGGAAACGTATGCTGTCAGATTTGGTGGCCATTTATAAACACGGAATTTCTTATAGACAACTTATCTACCTCTTTCTTATATTACATCATTCATCATCGTCATATCAGCCGAAAGACGTCCACTGCTGGACATAGGCCTCCCCCAAAGAGTGTCCACAATTCCCGGTCCTGCGCCACCCGCATCCAGCGGGGTCGAAACGTGGTCGCTCACTATGGGCCTCATAAGAAGGGTCAAAGTCACCCAAAGGGCAATGGAGAGGGCTATGTTGGGAGTTTCTCTGCGCGATCGCATCAGAAATGAGGCTATCCGCAGCAGAACCAAGGTAACCGATATAGCGCTCCGAATCGCTAAACTTGAGCGGCAGTGGGCGGGGCACGTTGCACGTAGAACCGATGGCCGTTGGGGCGGAAAGGTTCCCGAGTGGCGACCACGTACCGGAAGGCGCGGCGTGGGCAGGCCCCCCACAAGGTGGACTGATGACCTGGTGAAGGTCGCGGGATTACATCATTGGCTGAGATTATTTAATGGACAGTAAGTTGCTTTTTGAATGGAGTAGGTTTGATATTTCGGCCAACTCGCATAATCTCAAGTTTAGCATAAAATACACTTTCATGCATATTACTAAACCTGCTCCGAGTAGTGTGTCGAAAGCGTGGTAGAAAATCGTATGTTTAAATAAATATATGTATAATATATGTGACGGCTTTAAGAATGTTAATTAGGAAGATGTTGAAAGTTCAGATTTATAGGTAAATATATTGCAGAGCGGGTTATATTACATGTGAAGTCTTGGCAAGTTTAGCGCCCGAAAATACGAGTTGAGAGCGAGGGAGAAGCCAGTGTAGTAAGTATTGAAACCGGTACGAGCTGGGATTCGAACCCACGACCTCTAGATTGAAGGTAAAAAGCAAAAATGAGTGTCTGTCAAAAAAACATTTTTGGTACAAGCTTTTATCGCCGACTGTACTTTTCTGTATACCGTCATCAACTACTCATTGAGACGATTCTAACGAACCCAAACTCAACGGGGTTACGTTGGTTAAGTGCTGAATTCCCATGGCCACCTTCTGTCTCCATCATCAGATCAGCTCGATGGTACCATAATATTGAATTGTCATCTAAACTATACCTTAACCCAAAATTTCAGCTTAATCGGATAACGGCAAATGACTGAAAAATGGATTGCAAATTTAGATGGACAACTTACTTTTGTTATGATTAAGAGTCCGCAGTAATCTCGGCCGAATTTCACCTTCCCATACAAACGTAGTTACGCTCTCATTTTAAAACTACGTGTTGGATTGTTACGAAACTTTGCATATACACTGACATGAGGTATATCTATGTCTGTAATTAGTTTATATGGTTCCAGTTTATAAAACGAAGGCAATACAGCAAAGACAAGTTTTGTATGAAAATCTTAAATTCGCTGTATTTTTTTTAGTGTGGTATCTAAAGCTACATAAACTAATTACAGACATAGATATACCTCATGTCTCACGCAAAATTTCCTTACAATCTAAGACGCAGTTTTACAATGAGAGCGTAACTACGTTTGTATGGAGAATCGAGCTTACTGCGGACTCGTTTCGGTACATATTTGTGAGAGGATTAAATAGATACATATCTGTGCACTTGACTGGACCTGCATTTGTCTCTAGCTGTCAACAAATCATCAAATCAATAAAGGGTCGGCAACACGCTTGTCCATAGGTTACAGTGTCTTCACCGTCAGTGCAAAAAGCATTACCGTCCAGGGTAGAAGATTACAATTCCAACGGCAGCTTTATAGAGAGTCGGCCATTTTGAATAATCTCAACCTTTTCGGGTGCAAACTGCAACGAGTGACTATAGAAAATGCATGAAATGGGTGAATCAACTATTTTCTCACTAGTTGCCATGGTTACGTTTCATGTGGCGCTACCACGAAAATTGAAACTCGAAATTCGTATACATGCATCCTTGTCACTCGAGTGATGTAAGTGCGATAGAGATGGTGATACCCGAACGTCGATTTTCGTAATTCGTGGTTATAGCTCTGAGTCACTGTATAAAACTGCGTTCTATGGGTTTTAAATCACCAAATGTGGGGTTTTCTTGTCAAGTTCGACCCCGTTTTTGTATGGGCACGTTAGAAGTTCGTCTTATAACATTTTTTCTAAGAAACTCTGTAATGTTGTCTACTGGCTAACGGCACAGAATAACTACCAGAAATAGTTGATTGACCCAAATATAACCCCTCGCTAGATATAATATTGTATGTGATATGTAACTTAGTGATAAGTTTATTAATTGTGTGATATTTCACGGTAATGCTTTACAAAAGTTGTGCATTGAATAAAATCATTTTCTTAATTGGTTGTTTTCATTTATAACTAGCTTCTGCCCGCAACTGCGTCTGCGTGGAACTCGTTTATATCGTAGCTCCACACAAATTTCCACTTCCCATAAAAAAAAAAATCCTATGTCATTCATCTCTATACTAAATTTCATCTTAATCGGTTCAGCGGTTTAGGCGTGAAGAGGTAACAGCCAGACTAACAAACAGACAGACAGAAAGACAGACGTTATTGATACTGACCGGCAGAAAA
The DNA here is from genome assembly GCA_947049275.1 of Epinotia bilunana. Lineage (NCBI taxonomy): Eukaryota > Metazoa > Arthropoda > Insecta > Lepidoptera > Tortricidae > Epinotia > Epinotia bilunana. The sequence goes on from OX346278.1 coordinate 1,343,485, forward strand.
TTTGGCCCAAAAACTTTTCGTGATTTCAAACTATAAATTGAATATATTAAACAATGTTTTAAATAATTAAATGCATTTTTCTAATTTGGGCCAAATTTATTGCCGGTGAGTATATGTATGTTACTCTTTAAGGTATTTGTAATATGGGCTTTTGATGCCCGATTTAAATAAATAAATAATAACAACACCACGCCGCTCTGTCTGTGGGTATATGGGTATTATACATGGTATATAACAGTGTACAAGGATAAGGCTATGTAACACTATGATGTTGAAGAGAGATAGTTGCTGTTATATAAAATGCATAACAGCCAGTGTGGAACACGATAAGGTCGCCAGAGATGTGTGTTGAAAGGGACCCGTGTTTGTCTCTAGCTATCGACACAACGAATCCACAAATCAATAATGGGTCGGCTACGCCCTTCTAATTCCTCTGGGGTCCATAGGCTATGGTGTCTGCTCGCCATCAGGCAGACCGTATGCTTTTTACCAGTCATATTATAAAAATAATAATAATAATAACTCAAAATATGGTGGTGTAAATCGTCTTATAGAACATTCAATATTAACCAACAAACAAACACAACATTATTGCTAAGTCATCAGTAAGTATTAAACTATAATCGAAAGTGAGCATAATGTAACTTAAATATTTAACATCTTCATTTGAAGTCGGATTTAGAATAGGTGCTAGTGTCAAATTAACATTTGGTATAGGGTATTCGCCAATAAGTGGCCACCCCATACTAAAAATTAACTCTATTCACCATTATAGAATTACTTTTTATTATAAAGTGTAAATTACTGGCCACCCTTCAATAACTGACCACGTTATACTAAATTGAATTTTATTTGTAGGGGAACAGAGTAAAATTTTAGTATGAGGGGGCCAGTTATTGAAGATTGGCCCATTATTGGCGATTTACCACAAAACGTTAATAATAGTAACAGAAAAAAACACATTAAGAATGAATAAGAATTAAATCATATTAGGGTTGTGGACTCAATTTTTAAATATTACTCCAAAAGAAAGAAGGTTTGAAATAAAAATATGCCTAATGGCGAAAATTCCGTTCGAATATCTCAAAAAATTACGAAGCTTTTTGCGTGCTGTTTTTTTAGTCAGAAATCGTTCGAGGTCCGTGACGTCACGAACTTCAAGTATCATAGCTAATGTAATGAGTAATGAATGACCATCGTTTCATACGAAGGTGCGTTTTACGGAAAGGAGACAGAATGTGTTTGTTCCTAGAGGTGAGCAAGATCGCCAGAGCTCCTGAGCATGCGTTGTGTTGAGAGCGAGGGCGTTTGTTCCTTCAGCTGTCAACACGGCGAATCCTCAAACATATCAAGGATCGGCAACGCCCATGTTACTATAATGTTAATAGTTAACCAATTATGTTGGGTTGTGGAGTCGGAACACGTGGAGATTTAACAGTGACAACTTTATGATTTTATTTATTTATACAAGGAATTCCAACAGCTATGAAATATTCGCTAAACATTATAAATATCAATACAGAGTCAATTATAGACAATTATTAATCAGTTAATGCGTCTAACCCATGTGCAGCATGATACTGTTACAACACTTAAATATCGCAATGCATTCTAGAGCCACATCCGTCCTAATTCAGCAAGTTTAAGTTCTAAAATAGAGTTCAAACAACATTACTGCTAAAACGTTGGTCATTTATATTACACGACAAGTCGCTGTACGTACACAGTTGGGAGTCTATAGGATCTGTATACCCCTTCACCCACAGTGAATCTTCGACTTGCTTGTTCAGGTCCTGATCGGGAATATAGTGGACGGAGCACGCCGTGATGTTTTTGATCTTGCCTTGTTCCACCACCATCAGCCCCGCCCCGGACACGGTTCCCCGCGAGAAGGCTAGAAGTGTGGAAGCGGCCGGTCTCGTGGACCTTCGAGAGAAGAATCTGCCCATCGGGCCCCATCACGAATATGGCTGCCTTCTGCCCATGGGCCTCATCAGCGTCGCTCGTGTCCACCAGGACACCCTGCGAGTCAACAAGCCGCCCGTCCTTTACGGAGACCTCCGGCGGTAATCTGCGGTGGACATCGTAGTAGACAACAGTTGGGGGACACCTGACCACGCCCTTCCATAGACAATTTACCGATTCCATACGGTACTTGTCTTGGATTGCGTGCATCCCGAATGAGAACGAGATGCTCACAACGTCTTGGTGATGGGCGAAAACTGTGTCAATGTTGTCCCCGTCCCTGGCACCTTCATACGGATTTCGTCACCACTCGCCCTCATTATGTATAGCTTTTTGTCGTAGAATGTTTCTGTAGTTGCTACCAAATAGAACAACATTGTCACATACATTGGATCCCACATTAGCACTATGAAGAAAACCATTACGGTTTACACCGTAAAGTCTATCCCTAACGACAGCTATACCTGTGACAGGATGCGTACCATATCGTGTGCAAAACAGGGAGCAACTATCTCGAGAAATGTTACAGTGATGAACTTTTGTTTCCTCACTCCCGACGTAAATGGATGAGGCGGAAGCTGCCAAAGGATAAACTTGTGTTCCTATGTCAGCTGTGGCAGCTGCGTGGAGTGTTCATGCTGCAGAGCAGGATTGTCTCGTTCCGGAGCCCCGCGTGGATGAATCCCGCCGCCACGGCCAGCCCGGTCATCGCGGAGCCCGCTTGGTGGAACACGGAGCAGGAGTGTCTCCGCTGCCAGGAGCACCGGAGACCGGAGCATGGCTCCTGACTCCAGCGCCGCGAAGAGGTACTCCCCGTGCACGGCGGTGGCTAGGACGGTGGAGTTGCCGGAGTGGTAGAGCTCGCAGGATGTCGGAGTTGCGTGCGGACAGCGGACTATGTTGCCGTTCTTTTTTCCAAGGATGATCATGGGCGGCGTGTAGGTCACATCGTTGTAGGTTATTGTGACCTTCGTCCCTTTGACTTCACTGAATGCGGATTCCTGGTCGGTGTCTGCTCTGGCGAGGGCCAGCGTCAATGGCAATTGACTGTTACGCTTGCTACGGATGATTTTTTGATTTGATTGAATGATTGCGGCTTATATAGCGGAGCATAGTCAATTCCAAGTAAGGGAGATAAGCGCCTCGTATTAATAGCGGGGTCAAAGTTGATTGACTATTTGGATGAATTGCAAAATAATGGTACATTCGAAAATTGGAAATGTCCTCCTACTACAAAATTCTATAAAAAAATAAGTACTGAACTAACATGTATTCGAGATGTGAATTCACGTAGTCTTGTTCATAGTTTAATAGGATTTGTACAGTTTTATATTATAACTGATAAAAATATGAAAAAAATGCATAAATGAAAAAAAAAATTTGGCTCCCATACAAATTTTATCTGTCTTGTGTAACACACGGTAATCAAAAAATCATAACTTTGATTTAAACAGCTCTGGCTAAGAAATGTGCTTGTGGTCTGCTTAACACCATGTAAAACTGCAAGGACATGGTTTTTCAGGTCTCTAGAACAAATATTTTATATCAACATCTTATATCAAAGGACGGGGAAAGATTTCGTTCCTTTGTGTTACGTCAGCTGTGTAACGCTACATTTTGTGTTTTAATGGCAGACTAGCTGTTGCCCGCGACTTCGTCCGCGTAGAACTTGTTACCGTCTTAGAAAAATTATTGCTTTTAAATTTTTATAGGCGGAAACTTTTTTACTAACATAGGATAACATAGTATTAAGAAAACGACTAAAAAACTGTGGATCTTGTTGTCCGAATAAATAAATTTTATTATTATTATCTCTTTATTCTTATTTCATCTTAAGTTAGGTTTTTACAAAAAAATTATAAAAAGTAAAATATAAAAACTATATACACAACATAAAATCATTATAAAAACCTAACCTAGGGTACCGCCGGCAGCGAGGCGGGGCCTAAGCTGCCGGTGGTCAGGGCGTCAGAGACAGGAACCTCCTGACTATCCGCGCAGTATCCAGGAGTACCGCCTTCTGTATTTGACCCTTGATCCAGCCATCTAGCGAAAGTCTCTTGAGGTGATGGTCGAGACTCTTCGCTATTAAACCGTTCGCCGAAACGAATATCGGGACGATGATCGTTATTATTATTATTATTAATTATCGCCGACCAAACCAAAGTTCTACCTTTCCGAGATAAACTAACCTATATCTTTCCAAGGGTCTCAAATTATCTGTACGAAAAATTTCATCTAAATCCGTTAAAAAAAAACTAATAAATAGACTGTGCATTAGGAGCTTGTGACCAAAGTTTTAAACGGCTAAGTTTAAAAACGACATGTTTCTCATAGAAACTTTCAACTCTTTTTTAACCCCCTTAGGGGATGAATTTTTATAGCAAAGCTAAATCATTTGTTTTGTTTTTTAGTAAGAAACCTTCACACCCAGATTCAAGTCTATAACTTTCCAAATGAACGATTTCCATACAACGGTTCGACCCCTATTTCACCCCCTTAAGGGTTGAATTTCGAAAAATCCTTTCTTAGTACACGTCCACGTACTGTGAACAATATATGTTCCAAATTTCATGCTTATAACTTTAGCGGTCTAGGAAATCACACATTACTTATGTGAACTTTCAACCCCTATCTTAACCTCTTCAAGGGATGAATTAGAAAAAAAACCCTTATCAATGTTTTTGATTGTGCATTAGGAGCTTGTGACCGAAGTTTTAAACGGCTAAGTTTAAAAACGACATGTTTCCCATACAAACATTCAACTTTTTTTAACCCCCTTAGGGGATGAATTTTTATAGCAAAGCAATCATTTGTTTTGCTTTTTAGTAAGAAACCTTCATACCCAGATTCAAGTCTATAACTTTCCAAATAAACGATTTCCATACAACGGTTCGACCCCTATTTCACCCCCTTAAGGGTTGAATTTCGAAAAATCCTTTTTTAGCACACGTCCACGTACTATAAAGAATATATGTTCAATGCTTATATCGTTAGTGGTTTAGGCTGTGCGCTGTCTGTCAATAGATTAGTAACAAAGAGATATATATATATAGATTAAGACTGCAACCGTAACATTTTTATGTGGGACAACAACTAAGCTACAACCAACAGAAGCGCATGTGGCGATAGCCATTTTCGTTTTTATGTTGTGGCACGAAAATTTAATAAGTATGTTGAAAAACCAATACGCTTAGTGGACAATCTTACACAATCTTAAATTGAAGGTTAGAGAGGCAAAAGAAGGCCTAGGCTAACATATTTTAGCCAATTAAAAGATAAAGCTGATGTCGCGTCGTATGAGGAAGCCAAGAGGCTGGCAATGGACAGAGAAAAGTGGCGGTTACTCCACCGACAAGAGCAAGGCTCTTAAGTTATGATGATGATAATCTTACACAAATCGACCAAGTCCCAAACTAAGCAAAGCTTGTACTATGGGTACTAGACGACGATAAACATAGTTATATAGGTAGATAAATAAATATTTAAATACATAGACAACATCCAAAAGGTAATTTCCTTGTTTTTTACTGTTGTATTTACATCGTTGGGTGGTGAAATAAATAGGTAATCGGCTGGGCATACTCGAATTTTAAAATACCTTTCGGTTTTTTTTATTTGCTTCCCAACGCCAATTTTGCTTCGTTTGTGTGACGTTTTTGTGTCATTTGTGTGGCTTTTTGGTGTTACACTTTATTTTCCATACAAATTACCAAATTTGTGTAACATTTTTGTGAATATTCCTTTGTGTTACGTACAATTTTTTTGCAATACGGTTGCCATTTTATCACTTATCGTTGTGGATAAGGCATCCGTCACTCTCGCACTCACATACTTGTCAGAGAGTGATAGGTGTATTTACCACAACAATAAGTGATAAAATGGCAACCGTGCTACGAAGACCAGAAGATTATCGCACCTACGAGTAGATAAGATCTTTTAAACGAAACATCGAATAAAAAAATATTACTAGATATTTCAGCCGCAAATAATTTTATTCAACATATCTATTTTCCAACTCGCATAACTTCGACGTCGGCGTCGTCAACACTCTTAGATCATGCCTACTCCAATATCTGATGCGACCGTGTGTCCGCGAAGAGAGCGATAACGTTCCTCAGTGATCACTGCGCGCAGTTAATAGATATTTCCAAGAGGGTGGAGCACAAATGCGAGGTTATACTTCGACGTTCCTATACCCTCGCTAACAAAATGAGTTTCGGTAACAGTCTCGAGGCGATAGATTGGATGGATAACATAGCGAAATGCGGAAACAATTGCAATAAGCTAGCCGAATTAATATTGAATATACTGATAAATAAATTTAACATCTGCTTCCCCCAAGAAGTAAATCCCGTGTACTACAAAATTAAACTCGTGGGTTGATACCGACATCATAAACACTAAAAATCTCCTTTTTGAGGTCATAAATCTAAAAAATATTTTTCCTAAAAATGTGGTGTCCTTTATGAGGAACAGAACCCAAGTTGTGGTAGGAGATCGGGGGACAGTACGATCAGCAGAAAAAACAGCGTAATGGGAATTCCGCAGGGCTCCTGTCTACCTAATACGCTGTTCACAATATTGCTAAACGACCTACCAGGAGCCCTCGATGAATCAGAAGTATATGTACGCTGATGATCTGACCGTAGTTGTCAGAGCGCTGAATGAACAGCTGCTCGAAAGAGCTATCAATGACACTGTTGAGAGATTGCATATGTGATTTACGCAGAACGGACTAGCACTCAACACAGAGAAAACCTGCTTTTTACGTGTCAGTCTAAACGGTCACCCAAGGACGAGTTTAAATATCCGCGCGGGGTCCACAAAAATCCAACAAGTTCCAGCCACTAAACTGCTCGGTTTTGCGCTCGACAGCGCACATTCTTGGAGGGAGCACATCGACTTTGTATGCGCGCGCCTGGGCCGAGCATGCTACGCACTGCGACGATTGTCTATTGTTTGCCCGACATTCATGTACTATATAATAATCATTTGCCCGAACTTCGCTTGCCCGAATTTCATTTGCCCGAATGTTTCGTATACCATAATAGTTAATTGACATAATGTTGTTTACCCGAATATTGGATATCATAATGATACGAATGCCATACGTATTGTTTTCCATATTATTGTTTGCAATAATTTTATTAAATAAAATATTTGAACTCCATACTAAACATGCATTTTCCGCTCTTTTAAAAAAAAAAACCTCGAAGAAGAAAGCGCTCCCGCTTCCGTCTTCTAACCTATCCGCGATCCGAGTCGGTTTTGCCACTAAGCCCCTATTCCCTACTATACTGCCTACGATACACCACTATCTTGGCATTGGTTAATCTCAGAGAAAATTTATTTCATGCCCATCCTTAGAACAGGGACTTAGTGGCAAAACCGACTCGGATCGCGGATAGGTTCGAGGTATTTTTTTAAAATTTCAGACACTGCAATACGTGGGATCCTGTTGTTTTACCAAATTTATTTTGGTCAAATTTCATTTCCCAAACAAAGTTAAGCAACTATTTTGTTTGCCAATGCAAACTTTGGCACAATTTTAATACGAATATTTTCATTATGTCAAATTTTCATTAAGCAAAATATTACTACGCAAAATTACATTATGACATTTGGTCTTTTAGCAAATGCTTTAATAAGGCAAAAATACATTAGACAATAAACATTTAGTCAAGTTAATGATATGGCAAACTATAAATAGACAAAAATTCACATTTAGTTGGGTTATGAAATTTTACCAAAATACTATTAATGAAACGGCACGGTCCCTTAAATAAAAAATGCACGGTTAGGTAGGTCGGTAGGCAAAGGCGGTAAATTAGATTAGGGCAGCCAAAGAAGGGGGGGCGGGGGAAGCACACGATCGTAACAATTATATCATTTGGTAGGTTAGGTTAGGGTTAGCTTGTGTCCCTTAGAGCGGAAATAGGCACCCCGCAAAGCGGGGTGACGTCGACACGCTGGCGGTTAGGTTAGAATTGCGACCTCTACACAAATTCATTTATACTCCCTACCCACATAACAAATAAAGTTGTCATTTTATTGTGTAAGCATCTTATACCTACACCATTGAAATAAAGATGCAAATGATTTGTCATTGAAGAGTTCCTCTGCTGATTAACCGACGGAATAGAAATGGTAAATTAAATATAGACGATACAAATCATTTGTCTTATTTTGTTTTGGTTAAAACATATTATGCCAACTAACATATTTGACTGAATGAAATTATTGTGATCAAAGTACTAGTTGGTAAACGAGATATTGCTTAAACATGAACATGCCAAACATTAGGTTTGCCAAAGAATTATTTGTCAAGTGTTAATTTGGCTAACGATTATTTGGCAAATGATAATTTGTCCATTTTTTTTGGTAAAACAAAGGTAACCCGCAATACGTACCCACTTTATTACATATGAATATTATGGATGTTGAGATGGATGGCAAATGACATTATGGCATGTGGTTATTAAAAACTCGAGTTCCAAGACAAACACACCATCCAGCTCTAACCGCACGGCGGCTGAACTGTACGGTCGAAACTAATGGCGTGCAACAAGCTTTACAGTTATCGAAATAATCACATGATAGTTATGGATTACAATGATTATTGAAAATGAGATTATTGATATTGATATTTATGATATTAATATGGTAAACAATGAGTATGGCATACGAAATTATAGAAAACAACATTATGGTAGTTGAATATTATGGTAGATAAAATTCGGGCAAATGAAATTCTGGCAAGCAAGAGTATACCCACTGCGATGCCTGGGATCCACCGCAAGCAGAAAAACAGTCCAATCGTGCCTATGCCACCGTCCACTCTATATTATCGTATGATGCTGAGTTGTAGGGTCGAGCATCGGAGTATGAACGCGCGTTCCGGATGCAAAAGCGCGCAGTGCGAGGCATCGTGGGCATCCGTAGCGATGAATCGGTCCGTGGCCACTTTAAGGCTACTTAATTTTAACCCTACCCAGTATAGTAATCCTCCAAATCGCGAGCTTTACCCATAGAACATCAATAAAAAACGTAAGGGTATAGTTACGTCGTACGGCCTCAGTAGTAATGCGCATTGGGAACGCCTGTTTACACCTTCCCACAAACTCGCTAGGTCGGAGCAATCAGTATACGTCACAGGCCCTGCAATATACAACCGCCTCCCAGACAGCATACGAGATACACCATCTCTTCAATCTTTTAAACGTAGGCTGGAAGCATAGTTACTCATGCTAAACTTATAATATATAGTTTTAATGAATTCATGGAACTACCAATGACTATTTAAGTTACCATAACATAATCGTATAATTATACTACACATTAGTATTTATTTGACATGCATAATGTCATTTTTACCAATAAAGGTTTGTATTGTATTGTATTGCACCTAAAATTATCTATTTGTCTGCGTGGACCCGGGCTAAAACTATCCTATATTTTAATCCGGCCATAAACTATCTTTGTCCAAAATTTCATTCAAATCAGTTGAGCCGTTTAAGCGTGACTGAGTAACAAACATCTAAACATCCAAACTTTCGCATTTATATATTAGTGGTAGCATTACAATCTTATTATATTTAACTACACCTATTCGTTTGTTTGTTAGAGTGAGACAAATCTTGGAACTGTTTTTTTTCAACCGATTGAGCTAAAGTTTTATAAGTAGTTTCGATGACAATCAATGTACCATCGAGCTGATCTGATGATGGAGACCGAAGGTGGCCATCGGAATTCAATACCCACTTAAGAGTTCGCAGTAAGCTCAGCCGAATTTCACCTTCCCATACAAACGGAGATTCGTTCTCATTTTAAAACTACGTGTTGGATTGTAACGAAACTTTGCATGTACAATGACATGAGGTATATATAGATATACCTCATGTCATTGTATATGCAAAGTTTCGTTACAAGCCAACGCGAAGTTTTAAATTGTGAGCGTAACTACGTTTGTATGGAGAATCGACCTTAGTGCGGACTCTTAACCGACGTAACCCCGTTGAGTTTGGGCTCGTTAGAATCGACTCAATGAGTAGTTGATGACGGTATACAGAAAAGTACAGTCGGCAATAAAAGCTTTGTACCAAAAATGTTTAAAAAAAAAACAGAAACGTATGTATTGTTCGCAACGGTTGTAAGTAATGCAGATGCAACAGGATTCATATCATGGGGACGCAGTTTATTCATGTTATTGAGTGTTCTACCCCAAAATCCGCGTCCTTCAATTAAGGATCGCTGACGCGCTTGTTATTCCCCTAGAGTTTCAGGCGTCCATAGACTACCGTGTCCGCTGCAGGAGAAAATGTATGACCAGACTTAAACAATGTTCTAACCATATTTCCGTGACCGTACTATCGACAACACAGCTAACTGACCATCCGTGCACTCTATGTGCATTGTAATAAGGTTCTATATAAATACAGGATGGTTAGTTAATTGTGTTGTCGTTTGTATAATGCCATTATCCGAAACAACTGATTTAAAAAGGCGATTACGAGTAACTACCTATAGCACCTGCCAAGTATAACACTGTAAGTCCTTTTTTGCGATTTTAACTTACAATATTTTATATTGGCATAATGCAAACAATGTATTGAATTTGACATTTAATATGTCGATGTTTTCGTTTTCAACAGGTGCTTACTATAGAGGTCTAGTTTCGTGACAGCCCAGGGAGCCTAGACAAGGTTACAAATCGACAAGCGCTAACGCCATAGAAAACTAATAAAATGTATGGGAATTACAGATGTTAACAAAAAGTGTTTCGTCGCCATCTGTCATTCCCCTACATTTTATTAGTTTTCTATTGGCGTTAACGCTTGTCGATTTGTAACCTTGTCTAGGGCCCCTTTTTTTTACGTTGGGGAAATGCATTTACGCATCCCGTCCTATCCGGGGAGGCAGGACGGGTATGACGGACTAACCGAAACTGGACTACCGTCTAAAACCACCAACAACATCCGGCTCCGCCTTATAAAGGGGGGCGTCGCAGGATCGCCCTTGGCATTCAACTGCGTACTGTCTAAGGCCCCTGATCGCTACTCTGTAAGTTCATTTAACCTCACCTCGACGTTCACTTGCAAATATATTTTGACGCCGCGACTCGTCTAGTTACGGGTTAGAGGTGAGATGCATGGACGCGTTCCGAGTAACGCGCAAACTTGGAGAAGACTCGTACGACTGCAAAGGCGCCCTACATGCCAGGGTTCAGTAACAAACTTATGCCTTAGAAACATTGGATGCGTCCACAGGAAAGGCAGATCACTAACGCGTATGAGAACACAGTGTGTAAAAAAACAGGTACAACCGATGGCCGTTGGGGCGGTTCTTGAGTGGGCACCACGTACCGGAAGACGCAGCGTGGGTAGGCCCTCCACAAGGTGGACTGATGACCTGGTAAAGGTCGCTGGAGCCCGCTGGATGCGCTGTAACGTTGGCACTCTTTGGGGGAGGCCTACAGTAAACGTCTTTCGGCTGATATGATGATGATAAGTTTTTCGCTCTTATATTTTAAATCACGACATCTGTATTTATGAAAATTACTAAAAAAGCACTTACAGCATAATGCCTCAGGTACGGATGCAATAATGCCTCGCTCACGGTGCCAGCTGTCACGCTATATATAACTGACATCAAACATTTACCAACCAGTCTGCAAGCCCATTTGTCATGGGCTTCGAACTGAAGTCAATTGAGCGACTAAACGCGCAGTGTAAAGTGTTCTTGACTTGACGTATTTGACAACAATAAAGATAATAAATAAGTAGTAAGTTGTTTAACGAGGGGCGAAAGTGGAATATTGCAAACAAGAGTATCAGAAGCCCGACGCCGATTCTTACGCCCGTGTTATACACAATGTTTTTCATCACATTTGCGAGGAAACAAATACATTTTAGATGAAATTAATACAGATCGTAATAAAAACTGCAACATGCAGTTGTCCATTTTGTTGAATTTGACGCGAGGCGCGTATGGCAAAGACCCTTCGGTATACAGCCACGATTTGAAAACACTTAAAAACATTTTACGTAGACACTAAATCACTATATATTAAATCTGTAAATAATTCTGTTTTTAAACATGTTCTAGTTTTGTTTTAAGTTTAAATTTATTTATGAATACGTTTTCAGACATCGATATAAAACCTCTTTGCTTTGTAACTGCCGCATTAGTGACAGATACAATTTAAGAAAAAAACCATTACGCCCGTGGGCGTAACACAGGCTATTCTAGCTCTGTATGTCTGCGCATTATGAAGCCCTTATTTTCTAGCAAATGTGATGAAAATTATTTTTACATTAGGTGGTAGTTATGAAGACTTGCGAAAGTACTCGGAAAACATAAAGCTATTTATTTCCTTATTTTAAAGACTTTAAATGGTCGTTTTTCGTTTCTAAAGATTCTGCTTTGACTATCAGTAAAATACCATTAGCTTATAAGAAACAGTTTATTTTAATTATATTATTTTAGAGTCAATAGTACATTTTTGCAATTATGGATACATATATTAACAATATACAAACTTAACTAATTATGAAAAACATATAACTTGAATATAAAACTAAAACTAAGTTCAATTAAAATAACTGATATATCAGAGAGACGATACTGTATGTAGATAATTATTTTCTTTTTAATCTTTTACATTAATAAATACCTACAATTAAACAGGTTTCTCTGTATGGTAACTGTTCTTTAGTTATTATGTGAATAAATAAAATCAAAAACAGTTCAGGAACTGTTTATTAGGAAGCTAAATATCCGAATTACAAACACTAATATTGTAGGTATGTATTTCTAGAATTTGACATAAATAAAATACTTTTTATTGATTTATGTGTGAATTAAAAAGAAATTAAACTAAAGGCAAAATAAAAATCTTTTTGTAAGCTATATTAAAAAATCGCCTTCCATAATATATAATACATTCCTATACCTATTCTTAACGACCTACTGGAATTATTATTGAGTACCCTACACTTCGTTAGATTTAAATAGTCAGAAAAGTTTAGAACGATACTAAGTAGAACCTAGGTAGGTAGGTATTATAATTTGTTTTTTTTTAACTTTGGAATATTTATATGAAAAAGTAACTAATTTGGAAAACTAAACATATTTTTGGTTTAAAATTATTTACTTATATTATACTATAGACAAGTTGCTAAAAACACTTCACTTTACATACAGTAGGTAACTATAACAGGGGCCATAGACAAGGTTACTGACAGGGGAATGACAGATGCCGACGAAACACTTTTCGTTAACATCTGTCATTCCCATACATTTTATTAGTTTTCTATTGGCGTTAGCGCTTGTCGATTGTAACCTTGTCTAGGCCCCCTGTTGTAGGATTATTAAATAATAATAATGTACCTAAGTATCATCATCATCATCATCATATCAGCCGTAAGACGTCCACTGCTGGACATAGGCCTCCCCCAAAGAATGCCAAAGTAGCCGGTCCTGCGCCACCCGCATCCAGCGGACTCCAGCAACCTTTACCAGGTCATCAGTCCACCTTGCGGGGGGCCTACCCACGCCGCGCCTTCCGGTTCGTGGTCGCCACTCGAGAACCTTTCCGCCCCAACGGCCATCTGTTCTACGCGCTATATGCCCCGCCCACTGCCACTTAAGTTTAGCGATTCGGTACCTAGGTATATACAAAGTAAATAAAATGTATCCTTTATAGCGTAATGCCTTCTCGAAGTAATTTAAAAGGAAAATAAAGACCGTAATCTGCAACACATTAACTCTCAAACGACTTAATTGTGAAACCTTTAAGCCTGTTAAGATTTCTCATGAAGATGAACATGGAAAATAATACAATGGAGTCCAACTGGAATAAAACGGCGCCGCGGACATACCTGCGATCGCCGAACCTGAACACAAACAGCTCAGTAAATCTCCAGGGGAATTTCGAGATCGATTTAGAAGACACAAACTGGATATTGACGTCTTCATTCATCATATTCACGATGCAAACAGGTAGGCAGACCACCTGATGTTAAGCGGTCACTGTAGCCTATAGACACGCTTGCAACTCGAGGGGGTGTCATATGCGTTGCCACTTTAAGTAATTATACACTCGTTTCTTGAAGAACCCAATACTGCAGTCCCTCGGGAAATCTCGTAATTCCGACTCGATGTTGGCCAGGTTTATCACCTACTAGCTTCTGCCCGCGACTCCGTCCGCGTGGAACTCGTTTATATCTTAGCTCCATACAAACTTTCACCCCCCCCGTTTCTCCCCCTTAGGGGATGATTTCCGGGATAAAAACTATCCTATGTCCTTCCCCGGGGCTCAAACTATCTCTATACCAAAATTCATCTAAATCGGTTCAGCGGTTTAAGCTTGAAGAGGTAACAGACAGCAGATAGACAGATAGACTGACAGACACACTTTCCCATTTATAATATTAGTATGGATTGAATGACTAGCTTCCGCCCGCGACAAGGTTTGCGTGGACCCGGTATGAAGCTATTCTGTATTTTAATCCAGGCTATAAGTGCAAATTTTCATCCAAAGCGGTTGAGCCGTTTAAGCGTCACTGAGTATCAAACATCCAAACATCTAAACATCTAAACATCTAAACATTCTAAACATCTAAACATCCAAACATTCAAACATCCTGAAATCAATTTGACGACGCGACAGGCAGGGATCTAACCAGACTTTTGGCTGTATCCAGTCCAGAATCAGGACACTGGTTACATGCCTACCCATCGCCTAATACCGGAACATTCATAGACCCATCCGCACTCCGTATAGCCGTCGGTCTCCGGCTCGGGTCTGAGGTTTGTGTGAGCCACAGCTGCGCCTTCTGTGGGGCCTCCGTAGACTGCTTCGGCCACCACGGATTCGCCTGTTCCTCAGGCGCCGGCCGCCTGTCCCGCCATGCCGCTCTCAACGACATCCTTAGAAGAGCGCTCGTTAGTGCCAATGTTCCCGCCGCTCTGGAGCCCCAGATCGTGCGGAGCGATGGTAAGCGCCCCGACGGGATGTCGTTGGTTCCGTGGAAGATGGGACGTGCACTAGTGTGGGACGCCACTTGCGCTGACACCTTAGCTGCGTCCTACCTTCCATCGACTAGCAGACGTGCTGGCGCGGCGGCAGACGCGCGGGAACGAGCAAAGGCGGTGAAGTACAATTGTCTCGGCACCCAGTACGAGTTCGTTCCGTTTGGTGTCGAGACTCTTGGCTCGTGGGATAAGAGCGCGCAAGAGCTTCACGGGGCGCTCAGCAAACGCTTGAGGGAGGCAACAGGCGACCCTCGCGCCGGCAGCTTTCTCGCGTAGACTTACAATCGCAATTCAACGCGGGAATGCTGCCTGTGTGATGGGTACCCTGCCTAAGGGTCCAAATTTAGAATTTTTTTTTTAGTTTTTTTGGTAAGTTATTTTTAAGTTAAGTTTTAGTTTTAATTTTAAATCTAGTGTTAATGTACCTTATGTATTTTTATATATTTTTTTGTTATTTAAAAATAAAAAAAATTACATTCCTGAAATCCAAACTTTCGCATTTATAATATTAGTAGGATTTACATATTCACTTTGTTGGTAAACTTCAGCATAATTCTACCACCGTAGCGAAAATCGTGAATTAACCTTATTCCAACTAAAAATGCCTGCTAGTCTGTCAAGCTGTCAAGCGAGTCGTGTCCCTGGATTTTTTGCAAATCCTACTAATATTATGAATGCCAAAGTTTGGACCTCAATCACGCAAAAACGGCTAAACGGATTAATATGAATTTGGTATACATATACAAACCCCCTTATTCATAAAACTTAACATCCCTCTGCTAAATAAAATTTGCTCTGTCCCTTTCTTACCAACACAAATGTCTATGTGACAAATAAGGACAAACGAATTTTAACGCCATTTTAGTTAAAATAGGCTTGTAGAAAGTTTGTGAATAAGGCCGATAGTGTAGGTTAAGAGTTCGCAGTAAGCTCGGCCGAATTTCACCTTCCCATACAAACGTAGTTACACTCTCATTTTAAAACTACGTGTTGAATTGTGACGAAACTTTGCATAGACAATGACATGAGGTATATCTATGTCTATAATTAGTTTATATGATTCCAGTTTATAAAACAAATGAAATACAGCAAAAACAAGTTTTGTATGAAAAACTTATTTTCGCTGTATTTTTTTTACTATGGTCTGAAGCTACATAAACTAATTATAGCCATAGATATCCCTCATGTCATTGTATATGCAAAGTTTCGTAACAATCCAACACGTAGTTTTAAAATGAGAGCGTAACTACGTTTGTATGGGAAGGTGAAATTCGGCCGAGCTTACTGCGGACTCTTAACATACGAGTATATAATACCTGTCCTGTGCCACCCGCATCCAGCGGACTCCCGCGACCTGAACTAGTTGTGACGGCCGCTAGACAAACGCAGACCCCCTCCCAACACAGCGCAAGCTCGGGAGCTCTGGCGACCTTGTCACCGCGAGGAACACAACTCCACATCTTCATCATCGGCATATCAGCCGAAAGACATCCAATGCTAGACATAGGCCTCCCCCAAACAGTGCCAAAATTGGTTCTGTGCCACCCGCATCCAGCGGACTCCCGCGACCTGTACCATTTGGTTGTGTCGGCAGCTAGACAAACTCAGACCCCTCCCAACACAGCGCAAGCTCGGGAGCTCTGGCGACCTTGTCACCGCGAGGAACACAACTCCACATCTTCATCATCGGCATATCAGCCGAAAGACATCCAATGCTAGACATAGGCCTCCCCCAAACAGTGCCAAAATTGGTTCTGTGCCACCCGCATCCAGCGGACTCCCGCGACCTGTACCATTTGGTTGTGTCGGCAGCTAGACAAACTCAGACCCCTCCCAACACAGCGCAAGCTCGGGCGCTCTGGCGACCTTACTCACTGCGAGGAACACAACTCCACATTTTCATCATCGTCATATCAGCCGAAAGACATCCAATGCTAGACATAGGCCTCCCCCAAACAGTGCCAAAATTGGTTCTGTGCCACCCGCATCCAGCGGACTCCCGCGACCTGTACCATTTGGTTGTGTCGGCAGCTAGACAAACTCAGACCCCTCCCAACACAGCGCAAGCTCGGGAGCTCTGGCGACCTTGTCACCGCGAGGAACACAACTCCACATCTTCATCATCGGCATATCAGCCGAAAGACATCCAATGCTAGACATAGGCCTCCCCCAAACAGTGCCAAAATTGGTTCTGTGCCACCCGCATCCAGCGGACTCCCGCGACCTGTACCATTTGGTTGTGTCGGCAGCTAGACAAACTCAGACCCCTCCCAACACAGCGCAAGCTCGGGAGCTCTGGCGACCTTGTCACCGCGAGGAACACAACTCCACATCTTCATCATCGGCATATCAGCCGAAAGACATCCAATGCTAGACATAGGCCTCCCCCAAACAGTGCCAAAATTGGTTCTGTGCCACCCGCATCCAGCGGACTCCCGCGACCTGTACCATTTGATTGTGTCGGCAGCTAGACAAACTCAGACCCCTCCCAACACAGCGCAAGCTCGGGCGCTCTGGCGACCTTACTCACTGCGAGGAACACAACTCCACATTTTCATCATCGTCATATCAGCCGAAAGCCATCCAATGCTGGACATAGGCCTCCCAAAACAGTGCCAAAATTGGTTCTGTGCCACCCGCATCCAGCGGACTCACGCGACCTGTACCATTTGGTTGTGTCGGCAGCTAGACAAACTCAGACCCCTCCCAACACAGCGCAAGCTCGGGAGCTCTGGCGACCTTACTCACTGCGAGGAACACAACTCCACATCTTCATCATCGTCATATCAGCCGAAAGACATCCAATGCTGGATATAGGCCTCACCCAAACAGTGCTAAAATTGGTTCTGTGCCACCCGCATCCAGCGGACTCCCGCGACCTGTACTAGTTGGTTCTGACGGCCGCTAGACAAACGCAGGCCCTCCCAACACAGCGCAAGCTCGGTAGCTCTGTCGACCTTACTCACCACGAGGAACACAACACCACATACGTGTCACATACAAAAGACGGGCTTATTGCTATAAAGTATTCTTTACCAGTCAACCATAAGGCAAAGCTGAAGCAGCAGAGAGGCTGTATAGCAGTCTGGGTGTTTTTCTGCTTTGGTTTGATTTGATTTTTGACCACTTTAGCCTAGTTGGTATATAGACACTGCCTTTGAAGCGGGCGGTCTTGGGTTTGAATCCCGGTAAAAGTACTTGTATAATTGTGTGATGAGCGCGGTAATTTTTTCATGCAAGTTGTCATGGTCATAACACTAATATTTACCCCAGCGCTTACCGAGATTCGAACACAGCACGGGTACCACAAGACGGCGCGCGATTCTTCTCGCTGTCTCAATTTTTCTCGCACTATACCTCTCTTTCTAAGTTTTCTAATAAGAAAGAGACGGATGTGGTATCCGTGATGGTACCTTCAGATTCGTAGGTAGGTCACCACTACCCAAGATTAAACCGATCGTCCAAATTCTGCTACATAATTCTAATATTCATTATTTCTAGGTTTTGGTATGCTGGAGGCGGGTTGCGTTTCAATAAAGAATGAAGCGAATATCATGATGAAGAACTTAGCCGATATCTCTCTAGGTGGTAAGTGCTCTTTTACAAAAACTACACAATACGGGTGTAGACTAGAATATTATTATTACTCCAAAAGAAAGAAGGCAAAATAAAGTTTCTGTCAAAAATATTATTTTTGGTATAAACTTTTATTGCCGACTGTACTTTTCTGTATACCGTCATCATTGAGACGATTCTAACGAGCCCAAACTCAACGGGGTTACGTCGGTTAAGTACTGAATTCCCATGGCCACCTTCTGTCTCCATCATCAGCTCGATGGTACCATAATATTGGATTGTCATCCAAACTATACTTATACCCAAAATTTCGGCTCAATCTGTCACCGGGAAGTGGGTCAAAAACTTGCAAGGTTTGTCCCATACATACATACTAACAGGGCAAGTTAAAATAAAAGCTTGTAATCATCAGATCAGCTCGATGGTACCATAATATTGAATTGTCATCCAAACTACACTTATACCCAAAATTTTAGCTCAATCAGTCACCGGGAAGTGGGTCAAAGTTAACTCGCAAGATTTGTCCCGTTGTGTGCGTGCCCTGTTGTGTGATGAGCTGATGAGTATGAATATTTGTTCCTGAGTCATGGATGTTTTCTATGTATTTAAGTATTTATTTATCTATATAAGTATGTATATCGTCGTCTAGTTTCCATAGTACAAGCTTTGCTTAGTTTGGGGCTATGTCGATTTGTGTAAGATTGTCCCCAAAATATTAATAATTTTTTTTTGAAGTGAAAACTCCTTTAGCGGCGCTGTGCACTTTTTGAGATGGGGAAAAATTGTTAAACTCGCCACAGCTGTCACGTGACCGTAAATGGCGAGAGATTCGGGACGAGGCGTGGGGGCGGGGTAGGGGGGGGGGGGGGACCGATGCCGTAGTACGAGACTGGCTGCGTCATTCGAGTTAGCGAGAAAAAGGGCGCAAACGCCATGCAATCCGCGGCGCTTACCCGTTCGGCCGACACACAATAAGTTCTCACGCGCTAAGCAAGTGAAATAGTTTACTTCTGTCACTACGGTATTCGTCGATTCGAAATGTCAAAATATTCAAGATTTTTTTTATGATGATGATTATGCTGTACTAAGGAGGTACTTCCCGAGCAGGACTGCTCCAAATATGAGCGAGGTAACGGTTCGCTGTGTTGCCGCTCTAGATGTTTAGAATCCTGGTGTGTTCTCCAGGTCTCACCTACTGGATCTTCGGCTACGGCATGTCCTTCGGCCAGGGTCCTTACTCCAACCCGTTCATTGGGGTCGGGGACTTTCTTGTGGACCCACCGGTGGGTGACACCCTCATGGGCCCGGTGTTCGCTTCATTTCTGTTCCAACTGTCGTTTGCCACCACCGCTACCACCATCGTTAGCGGGGCTATGGCTGAGAGGTTAGTACGGAAAATATACAGGCGGACAGATAGACAGACAACCAGACAGACAAATTGAGGAGATTAACAGAGAGTGAAACAGACAGACGAAGTAAGACAGACAAATAGACAGACACTTTAGTAGAAATAAGTTTCTGTCTAAATTTCATTTTTGGTACAAGCCTTAATTGCCGACTGTACTTTTCTGTATATCGTCATCAACTACTCATTGAGACGATTCTAACGAGCCTAAACTCCACGCGGTTACGTCGGTTAAGGCGATGCCTTGATTTTAGTCGAACACGCCCCCTAGACAGAGACACGCTAATGCCTTCCGCGCACAAGGAAAAGAGATGTAAAACTATTCGAGAATGGCTTTTTTGGACAAATTTCGATGAATACCTAACTTAGAAACGTTTTATTTAAATTTCATAAAGTGAGATTTTAGATGAGATAAAATACTATAATATTAACTTGATTGTGTCGTAAAATAATGTATCGTTTGAGTAGGCTGAGTAAAAAGGAAAATACAGGATTTTTTTCTATCGAGGAAATTTTGTAGCAATCATGTATCGATAAAATCAGATAAACAATCATATAGTCAAGAATCATATATCTGAAAATCAGACCTTATTGTTTCTTAATCTAGTCAGAACGGCGTTGCAAAGCACGCGATAATTTCCAATGCACAGCCTTAAGTACCTACTGAATTCCCATGGCCACCTTCTGTCTTCATCGATCAGCTCGATGGCACCATAAAATTGTCATCCAAACTGTACCTTTATCCAAAATTTCAGCTCAGTCGGTGGAAGATATCTGCCTCAAAATTGGGTTACTCTGGTAATCTACCCACCCGAACCCCCCCCCCCCCCCTCCCCCACGCGTTTATATGATGGGGCGCCTTCGACCACACTATACACGGTGTTCCCGGGAATTTCCGTTAACTTCGGCATATTGCAGTCATTCACAGAAACAAATAAGCATAATTTTTACTTGAAAAAAAGATTTGTTTTTTTTTTAATAATTTTAAATGCAGCATTAACAGTGGTTAAAACTGCAAATCTGATTAAATTAAAATATCGAATATCTAGATAACAATAAGAGTTAAGATACTACTGTCTTGGAGAAATTAACTTTTTATTTAAAAAAAAAAAAAAAAAAAAATTTGATCTAATCTATGCCCCCTTGCAATTAACGGAAATTGACAAAAACACGTAGTATACTCGTACTCGGCCTCACTATAAAGGCGCGCGCTTCGCGGTAACAGTATGATAGCCAGCACCTTCAACGCCACGCACCATGAACATTGAACGGCTGCAAAAAAGTACAGTCGACGACAAAAATTTGTACATTCAACAGCAGAAGTAGCTACGCAAAATAACACAGCACAGAGAGACGCTACGCGGGTCGAGTTTACGTATAGAGCACTTGGCCCGCGTAGCTAATTTACTAAATTTTTGACAGAAACGTACATTTCGCATTCCAAAAGGTAACATGTTCCAGATGCAACTTCAAGGCGTACTGCCTGTTCTCGTTCCTGAACACCATCGTGTACTGCGTGCCCGCCGGCTGGGTGTGGGGCGCGAACGGATTCCTCAGCCGGCTGGGCGCCGTGGACATCGCCGGCTCCGGGCCCGTGCACCTCATTGGTATTTCACCTCGCCTCAACTTAATTCACCTCACCTCACCTCACTATACTTGCCCTCACCTCAACTCACCTCACTTTAACTGACCTTAAGCTACTTCACCTCACCCCGCCTCTACTTACTTCACCTCGCCTTGCCTCACTTTACTTACCCTCATCTCAACTTACTTCACCTCATCTCATCTCACTTTATCATACCTGACCTCAACTCATTTCACCCCACCTCAATTTACACCACTTCACCTCGCTTCAACTCACTTGCTTCACCTCACCTCGCCTTAACTTACTTCATCTCACCTCGCTCCAACTCACTTGCCCTCACCTCAACTCACTTCACTTCGCCTCAAGTTACTTTACCTCACCTCAAAGCACTTTACCGCACTTCAACTTACAAATACAAATTGTTTATTTAGCAGAAACAGATTAGCATACAAAACATATTCTAAACTAGGCTGAGCTACCTTAGACGTCTGCGAGAGCGATTAACAAAGAATTTTACTTTTAATTAACTTGAAATTTAAATAAAGGTTCATAACATGTGAACTACAATTTCTTGTTTTTTGTCTATTTCATCTGACCTCAATTCAAGTTACTTCACCTCGACTTGTCTCAACTATGAATATTTATTTAATATATTACATGAGTGCAGTATATTAAATGAATATAATTTCGCTTCCGCAGGCGGCTCATCAGCGTTCGCCTCGGCCCTGATGCTGGGTCCACGACTCGGTCGCTACGCTAAGGGCACCGCCCCCCTTCCCCTCGGTAACCCGGTGAATGCTGTCATGGGCACCTTCGTGCTGTGGTGGGGGTGGCTGGCCTTCAATTCGGGGAGCACTTATGGGGTGAGTCCTGTACTTGAGAGAGACAATATTTATGGAGTGAGTAGATAGCTTGATAAGCCGAAGGTCGAGATCTAGAGAGAGATAGATAGAGAGCGGTAGAGAGAGAGAGAGAGAGAGCGACAGGGAGAGAGATAGAGCTGGAGATAGAGTGTGGGATCACGGTATTTTTCCTACAAGAACTAAATGGGCACCTTCGTGCTGTGATGGGGGTGGCTCGCCTTCTACTCAGGGAGCACTTATGGGGTAAGTCCTGTGTACTTGAGAGCTTTATGAGCTTTAGGTTGAACTGGGTAGATAAGATAGGTTCATTATCATTATAGAAGCGTCAACTCTGATTGGGAGCTAGGTATGCTGGGCCGCTAAGCCAAGGGCGCAGCGCCGCTGCTTACCCGTGGGGCACAAGTTCTATATAGTTGAGATTATTGAATGTGACCGACTTTTTATAATACTGTCATTGGAATTAGATCTTCTACCTAGAACGGTAGAGTTCCTTTTTGAATGTACTTATTTGATGCAATTCGGCCAATTCAAATAAACTCAAGCATACGTAGTATCTCCTAGCTCCATGGTGGATGGACAGTGTCGCCATTTTGTTTCCGTTTTCGTTCTCATGTAAACAGCTCTATTCTATTTCCCTAATGTCCGTAATATATTACCGCACAAACATTACAATGTCAAGGCAAACGTAAACAAATTGAATAATAGATAACTACTTACGAGCGAATTAGTTAAATTGTGCTATTTACGAATGTATGCAAAGATTAGCGGCCATTCATTGTAAGCGGCGGCCATTTTGATTGATGACAGTTTGGTGCACGCGAATGTGTTTTCCGCTCCTGTGGATTTAGAATGCGCTCAATTATGTACGTACGTACGTAGTTATTAGTTATTTAAATACTTAAGACATATTATATTTAGCAAATCGTTTGTTTACAAGTTGTTTAATGTACCTGCACTAGACTGTTGCCTGTATCGCAGGAGACAAAATTACATTTTTACATTGCATGGATTAAAAATGTATACTTCAGCTATTAAAATTATCAATTTACTTAAAATACACACACATATACAGTGTGTGTGTTGTGTGTGTTTTGCTGTTGGTATTACACCCGAAAAGATACTGTTAAATATCTATTACTTACATGAGTTTTTTGGGTGGTTCAAACCCGCGACCTTCAGATTGAAAGGCGCCTTACCGCTCGGCTACAGTAGCTTCAGGTCAATCATCATCATCATCATATCAGCCCAAAGACGTCCACTGCTGGACATAGGCCTCCCCTAAAAAGTGGCAAAGTGACCGGTTCCGCGCCGCCCGCATCCAGCGGACTCCCGCGACCTTTACCAGGTCATCAGTCCACGTTGTGGGGGGCCTACCCACGCCGCGCCTTCCGGTACGTGGTCGCCACTCGAGAACTTTTCCCCAACGGCCATCGGTTTTACGTGCTATGTGCCCCGCTCACTGCCACTTAAGTTAAGTGATTCAGTTCAATGCGTAATTATTATTGGAGTGAAAACTTCTTTTGGGATGGGGAAAAATTGTTAAGAGTCCGCAGTAAGCTCGGCCGAATTTCACCTTCCCATACAAACGTAGTTACGCGCTCATTTTAAAACTACGTGTTGGATTATGACGAAACTTTGGATATACATTGACATGAGGTATATCTATGTCTGTAATTAGTTTATATGGTTTCAGTTTACAAAACAAACGAAATACAGCAAAAACAAGTTTTGTATGAAAAACTTAAATTCGCTGTATTTGAAGCTACATAAACTAATTACAGACATAGATATACCTCATGTCATTGTATATGCGAAGTTTCGTTAGAATCCAACACGTAGTTTTAAAATGTGAGCGTAACTACGTTTGTATGGAGAATCAAGCTTACTGCGGACTCTTAAACTCGCCACAGATTTTTGTGACGTCAGATGCGTAAGGTGAGATCTCACCTTAGGCATGATGCGTAGACAGGCCAACCATAACACGGACTGGGCTTGGGGGTGGGGGTTGGGGCGAAGGGACGGACGCGGGGAGTAAGGGATGAGGGGGGGGGGGCATTTTTTTTGCAAAATTAAAATTATCCAATTTTTCACTTCTAGTCTTCACCCGGTTTTTTTAGACTATGATGGTGGCAAACAAGCACACGGTCTGCCTGGTGAGCAGACACTGTCGCCTATAGACGCTTGCGATTACAGAAGAAACACAAGCGCGTTGCCGACCCTTAATTGATTTGAGGATTTGTTGTGTTCCTCGCTCTCAACACACAACACAGCACATCCTCGGCAGCTCTGGCGACCTGACTCACCACCAAGGAACGCAGCACTACACACTACAGAGCAAGTAGCGGCGTTTTGCTCCAAATATAAAAGAGATAACGTCGCGTACCTTACCGCTCGGCTTTTTAGGCCATCCCCGGTTATTGCGCAAAAAAGGTCAAATCGTTAGTATTAAGATAAACGCCCCAGTGTTTTGACACCTGCCCTATACTTTGTTCCAACTTCCAGGTGAGCGGCGCGAAATGGCAGTACGCTGCGCGGGCGGCGGTCATGACCATGATGGGATCTTTCGGCGGCGGGTGCTTCGGCCTGCTGTAAGATATCATTATCTCTTTTTTTTGGATTATTTTCCCCGTTAGGCCTGCTGAGCGGCCTGCTACAGATTTGTTTATGGACACCTCACTGGGGGCCTTGTGGGCCGCCCAGGGCTATCATTACCATCGTCATTATTTTGTCAGACAGACACAATAGGGTGTGTAGACACCAAATAAAATAACCAATAATGTTGAATTTTCCCGAACAAGGATTAAAAATATTGTCAAATGGAGAAAAAAGAAAAGCAGGGGATGGAATAATCACAGTTATGTGTCCCAAGTTTGAAGAGGGGGTATAATATAGTGTCCCTTTTCCGCAATTCGCACCCTCATAGGAAACGTTGTCATTTACTATGACGCTCGCATATCGTGACGTCACGATCTGCGAGCGTTTGCTCTCTCCAACAAGCATTGCACTGTTTAAGCGGTTGTAGCTTCGTAATTCTTTGAGATATCTGAATGGGATTTTCGTCATTAAACTCATTTTTTTGCCTTCTTTCTTTTGGCGTACATTTTGAGTCTATACCTGTATCGATAAAGTCGATTACGACCACAGTAGAGCGGTTATACGCGGCAACTATTACCGAAGGCGAAACGTGCGTTTCATCAAGACTGTATTGCGACAGTAGCCATTCACCTGTCAAAATCACCCGGCCCCTATTTCACCAACTTGACAATTGTCACCTGACAACGACGATTCTCCGTACATTGCTGGTTCCACAAGTAGCCTAGGACACAGAACAAGCAATGTAAATGTGGTTCTGTAGAATACCACTAACACAGAGAGAGAGTAATAGTACTACGTACCCCTAGTGCGCCCATAAGGGGGGGGGGGGGGGGGGGGGGGCTAGTACTGTTACTTATACATACAAACTTTATCAATAGGTATTACGAGTACTTAGCTATTTGAGCATTTCTCAAAAAAATGCCACTATTATTAATTGTGCATTTTTCTAAGAATTTTATGATATATCCACTCTGAATCAGGAGCCCTTTCGAACCTAGTAAGACAAAAAACTGTCCCAAAGATATTTTTCCTATTGTGTTACCATTTACCTTATACTTTGTATGGTGGTAACACAATAGGAAAGTTCAAAAATGTATGGATATTCGGGACACTGTTTTTCTCCTATTGGGATGGAAAGACATCGTATTTTTTATTAGAAAGAACATAATAGTTGCACAAAATGTTTTTTTTTTAATTTGCCTGTTTAGGTGTCCCACTGCTGGGCAAAGGCCTCCCCTCTTTTCCTCCACTCGGCCCTATTGCTGGCATGCTCCCGCCAGTCTAAGAGGAACGCGTCCAAATCGTCCCGCCATCTCCTTTTTGGTCTGCCTCTGCTCCGGTGGCCGTCTGCAGAAAATATCCGAAAAAATTTAGTGGCATTTTTTTGAGAAACGCTCATTTAATTAATATTCTTTTTAAGGAAGTTAATGAGTGCTGTTCGACAAGAAACCGATAGAAGTTTGGCGTATAAACTGTGAATTATTCTGTGTAAACCATGTTTTGTACAATAAAAAGACCGGGTCGCACTCCGGGAGTGCCGGTAGAAGTAAAAACTCAATGACATTGTAACAGTTTTTCGATCAGGTCACGCGTCCGTCTTACGAATGTTTAATCTCTTCAAATTCACATCTTACGGTCCCGTGACCTGTGGCGAGTTTAACAATTTTTCCCCATCACAAAAAGTGCACAGCGCCGCTAAAGAAGTTTTCACTTCAAAAAAAGCTAACAAAGCTACCTCTACTGTCCCACAGACTTTCCCTCTTTATAATATTAGTATGAAAATGGTATTTTTTCTGAAACTCAAGAATAAATGTTTCGCAGTCTGCAGTCCACTGCTACGATCCTATTTCAAGCTAAAATATCCAAACCAATTGTATTAATACTTGAGATCATTTGTGTTGGCCGAATTGCTTCAAAATAGTCCATTCAAAAAGCAACTCTACTGACCAAGGTTCCAATTGCAATGACAGTTTTACAAAAAGTCGGGCATATTCAATAATCTCAACCATTAACCATAATTTCTTTTCAGGTTCAGTCTAATAAAAAACAAGGGGAAGGCAGACGTCATGGAGCTCATCAACAGTGTCCTGGGTTCCTTGGTATCAATCACTGGTAAGAACTGTTAGGTCTGGTCTAGGCTGTCACTTTAGGTACCTACGTCACACGTGGCCGTAAAGTGGCAATTACCGCCCGCTTCGCGTCCCATTGCCTAGCCGTGGAGAGACGTGGGGTCGTGGAGACCGCTTTGGCACCTACTCACAATATTTGGCGTAGGCACGAGCTTTACGAAAGCGACTGCCATCTGACCTTCCAAACCAGATGGAAACCTAGCCATTGAGAGATCGGCTTCCTCACGAGGTTTTATCTCACCGGAAAGCCATACAGTTAAATAATAGTGGCTCCGTCAGCTGTAGAAATCTCAAGACTGAATGACTTTATTCATATATTTTTTTGAATTTTTCTCTCAATGGGCAACACGGCCCATATTACAAATACCTTAGACTAACATACATAACATACATATCAATATACTATACACTTATTAATAAAAACACACAATTATTGCGACGTGTTGCGCAATTTCGTGGTGTCCGCGAAAACGTCGGAACTTGACTCCCTTCGGCCAAAATTCTTCCTTAGTGAAGGTCGGTAGAATGGTCTGTTGGAAATTGGACCTGTAGAGGAGAATAGCCGGATAGCCGGAGATCCGGACGGGATACGAAGCCAAGCTTCGTTCGCTTCGCTCGCTCGTCATCATTCTAGCGTTTTCCTGGTTGTATTCTAAGGAGCTCAGGGTCCGCATTAGCATCCAATCCCATGATGTCCCGAATGTCCCGAGGACAGCCCTCAGACCATGACGACGGGACCTGTTGGCCGTGCCGCTGCCCCGCGCCCGCGCACAGCTCAATGCTCTCCTGGCATCAACACCTGCCCCCCTATTCTGTAACTTGTTTTAGCTGACTTCAACGTTCACCCTCAAATATATCTTGACACCGCGATGCGTAGTAACTAAAAAGGCAGGTGAGTGCTTGAGATTATGTGAGGCGATGGATGCTAGGTGCTCTACTTTTTTATTATTGTGAAATATATTTTGGTGAGGTAGGGCACAGCGAAATGTCATCCCGCTCGAATGTGGAGCAGCCCAACTGGGTAAGTACCTCCGCCTTGCAGAAGACCACAGCCATAATTACACTACTACTTGCTCTGTAGTTAGTGTTGTGTTCCTGGAGGTGAGCAAGGTCACCAGCTGTCAACACGGCGAATCCTCAAACATATCAAGGGTCGGCAACGCCCATGTCACTCCTTTGTAGTTGCATGCGTCTATAGGCTGCGGTGTATGCTTACCATCAGATGGGCCGTACGCTTGTTTGCCACCGTCGTGGTATAAAAAAAATTTATTAGTCTGTTGACGCATTGGTTGTTAAACTGTAATGTCATAACGTTTTTATCAATAAATAAATAGATGATAGTATTTCGTACCTATTTACATTAGTTTTTGGAAAGCTCAGTGGGCAAGAGCCGGGGTTCGAACCCACAGTTACAGGCTGTCATGATTGTGCTGATATCTTTACAAATCAGACACGATGTTTCCAGCGGGCTGCTTCCTGTACCGTGCGTGGGAGTCGATCCTGATCGGTCTGATCGGGGCGGCGATCGCGTGCGCAACCACCCCGCTCTTCGACTGGCTCCGGGTCGACGACCCCGTCGGCGCGTCGAGCGTGCACGGCGCATGCGGCTTGTGGGGTAAGAATCGCTGGCAATATTTTTTTTAGGTTTTTCAGTACATTTAACATATTCAATGCCAAGAATCGCTACGAAGTGGTTAGCGGAGTAGCGGAGAGCCAGAGCGACTACAGCGTAGGCGCCCGCTAGGCTGTGGAAGTGAAAGTATTACCGGGGCCATTTTACGGAAAGTTGTACACTCGACTTTTATTTTTTAATTTTGACATATAATCGGGTTTTTTCTACTCAGAAACTGAGCACTTTCGAACCTAATAGGAGAAAAAAACTGTCCAAAATGTTACATATAATTTTCAGTTTTCCGTTCCGTTACAAGCTTAGTATGGAAACGGTAACGGAATGGAATAAAAAATCTTGGGACACTTGTTTTCTCGTATAACATTCGAAAGTGCTCTCGATTCTGAGTAGAAAAAAACCGATTATATCAAAATTAAAAAAAAGTCGAGTGTACAACTTTCCGTAAAATGGCCCACCTAATCCTTGAACCGTCATTGTCTGACTTATGAGACTAAGTATACTGTGACAGAGTTGAAAATGACTAGTAACTTATTTGATGTTCGGTGGTTAGCCTTGTCTTCGAGAACTAATATTTTCAAACTCAAACTCAAATATGTACCTATTCGTGACAAAAATATCGCAGCTCATAAAAAAAACTTATTAGGCTTAGTCACGAAATGGAGCCAGCTCGGCATGTTGCCAGCGCTAGTCTTTAGGGTGGGCAATGACAGATGCATAAAAGACATGAAAAAAATAAACCCAAACAAAAAAAGTACTATTTTATAACAACTATACAAACTTAAAATACACAAAAAAGGAAAAAACTAACAATTTTATTGAGTTTTAATGAATTATTTGCTATTCGTCTGAGGCAGCGCCATATTTATATTGTACTAGCTTCTGCCCGCGACTCCGTCCGCGTGGAACTCGTTTATATCGTAGCTCCATACCAACTTTCTCCCTCTCAGAGGATGATTTCCGGGATAAAGACTATCCTATGTCCTTCCCCGGGACTCAAACTATCTCCATACCCATCTTAATCGGTTCAGCGGTTTAAGCGTGAAGAGGTAACAGGCAGACACGTATAGACAGACAGAAAGACAGACAGACCGACTCACTTTCACATTTATTATATTAGTATGGATGGAACCGGCTGCTGACGGAATCCACCGGCGAAATTTGAGGGCGGAATTCAGGTGCTGAATTCGGCGGTGGAATTCAGCCTATGTGTCGAAACTTAAGAAATATTAACCCGTTTTCCTGCGGGAATAGTGGACAGTTTATTTTACTAATTTCGTTGATCTGAATTTCAGGAGTTTTGGCAGTTGGTCTGTTTGCTGACAACCCTATTCCGCTGGACACCACCAACGGCAGGGCCGGATTGTTCAAAGGTAGTATTTATAACGTCTAAAACGGTATCCGCCATTCCATCTTTACTAGTTAGCTATATACCTATAGGTACGTTGTGGTTTGGCTCAGGGATGTTGCAGATATTCGCATCCGCATCCGCAAAAATAAATGCGAAGTTTTTGCGGATTCGGACGTAGCAAAAGTCGCGACAAGACAGGGGACAAAGCGGTGCGTGCCGCGCGCATGTTTGGTGTTTTCGTCATTTAGTTAACAAGAATCTGCATTTCGTTTCTGTCATCTGACGATTCGCCACGTTCGCTCATTTTATGCGTGACCAAAATGGACGTTGTTTACATGACACATGACTCATGACACACTACTCACTGTACATATATGAGGTATTGATGTTCGTGAGAAAGAATTTGCCTATGTTCAAACGTGTTGAGGTAGGTAAACGGGCAAACAACTCCGATCAACAGGGAGACTCAGCACGGTCCCGCGTCGCATGGCACTTTCACGTAGGAATCCTCGAGTGATAGGCCCAACCTATTACGAACGACTACCCGCCGAATTGCGAACAGAGTCATCTGACGAAACATTTGAACGCAAACTGAGAAACTTTTTGTTGAAAAACGCATTATATTCGGTAAAGCAATTTATGGACATTAAACATTAATATTATCACTGTTTTTGACATCGTAAATTATATCGTTATTTGTATTTTTATTTTTATTTTTCGTTTATTAATGTATACTCTGTTATCTGACGATCTTTATGTGATATCTTCGTAACTTATTTACTGTGGTTATAATTTGAATTTTATTGTCATTTTATTATAATTCTTAATTCTCTTTGACGATCATAATATAAATTCATATAGATTAAGCTAGCTTTAATTTATATTGTAAATTGTATATTATGAAATAAATAAATCTAAATCTAAATCTAAATCTATGTGTTTTTGAGAATAAGACCCCAAAACCGAAAATCCGCGTGAGCCTCGAAATATCCGCTTCCGCGGATGTCTAAAAAATCTGGACTTTGGCATGTATTGTTAGGCGACGTCTGTTTTTACGCAAGAGATTATACATTTGTAAGAGAATCGGGATAGGTATTTTATCGTTTGACTTTCTCACTTTTCCAGCAGTCTCAATTTGAAAAATCTCACGTGAAATTATAGAAGGGAGTGGCAGACAAGCAAAATCTGGACTTTTCTGTGTTAATGCAACCGAACGGTGCGACCGACAAACGTCAGCGTAGCATGGAATCAACCATTGATTCTCAGTCACACGACAACGGCACCCCGGGCTCCCCGCATGCAATCAATCAATCAATCAATCAATCAAATATTTATTTGCATAAAATACAGTACAAGTGGATGTCATAGTATTACGAATAGTGTCATGTATTAAGCCGGTTCAGGCGTGCAAATATTCAATACACTCTAAAATTAATTTTACATATACATTATACTTATATTATTATTTACATTTATATTACATGTCAAAAGGAAAAAATAATTCATATAATCATAGTTAATTAAATTTTAGGTCTATAATTAAACAATCTTATATGTCTCCAAAAATAATCTTATACTATAAAAACATTTATCCAGCAGCCAGCTATTCAACTTAGATTTGAACAGGTTACCCTCTAACTTCTTTAATTCCTCGGGCAGACGGTTGAAGATGGCAATACACATGTTAAATGCGTTCCGCTTGTAAACATCCTTGTGACATTGTGGTTTCAGGTACAGGTTTTCCCCTTTAAGTCTAGTCTGCCTTTGCGAGTTTTCCCCACGTTTGCTAAAGTAGTATTGGTGTTTCTTTACAAATACGCATACTTCTCTGAGGTATAAACTAGGCAAAGGCAGAATGTGCAGTTTCTTAAACAATCGGACACAGCAATCATCGAACCAAATGACTCTGACACACTTCTTCTGAATCCTAAAAACTCTATCTACGTCCACCGAATTACCCCACAGAATCAAACCATACAGTAACACCGAAGAAACATACCCGTGGTATGCTGTGAGCGCAGCCTCCGGCGAGACTGTATCTCGTAGTCGTATGCGGGCGCCATGACATGCGTTTTTGGAAATCTCCCGCATCCCGCATTCGGGCCCTATGAAATCTATAAAATTTCATTTTTGGTACAAGCTTTTATTGCCCATTCTGTCTACATCAACTTCTCATTGAGACGGATCTGACGAGCCCAAACTCAACGGGGTTACGTCTGTTAAGTCCTGAATTCCCATGTCCACCTTCTCTCTCCATCATCAAATCAGCTCAATGGTACCATAATATTGGATGGTCATCCAAACTATATTTAAACCCAAAATTTCAGCTCAATCGGTTGAAGATATCTGCTTCAAAATTGAGTTCCAAGATTCCACCACAAAGTTACATACATTGCAAGTTTAATAAAATGGTTCTCCAGGCGGTGGCTGGTATCTACTTGGCGTCCAGGCGCTCACAGGCGTCTGCCTTATGACTTGGGGCACTATAGTGACCATGCTGCTGTTGTGGCTGATCGACTGCGTGCTGCCCATCCGCATGGACCCGTACGAGGAGCTGCTGGGCGCGGATCTGACTGAGCACAGGATTAGACACGGGCAGGTGAGTCATCAAGGTCATGTTTAGTCCGTGTTCCGTCCATGGCCGACGGCCAGTATGAAAACGAGTGACAGCAGTTCTGGTGGCTGACTCATGGCGCGGGGCACTATAGTAACCATGCTGCTGCTGTAGCTGATCGGACTGAGCCTAGGATCAGACATGACTGTCATGTTTAACTCCGCTGAAGTTGGATTTTAGTAAGACATGCGTTGTGATGCTTGAGGTCTCCTAGCTCCGTTGTTGACGATGATTATGATTGGTCGTTCCAGGTGGGGGTCTCCCGCGCCGTGTCCGCCCTCCGGCCGTACCACCGCTCCGGCAGCATCGAGGACGTCGGCAGCGTCGGCGTCAACACCGGACACAGCCTCGTCATCGACAAGCTGTACGAGGTGAGACACCAGCGCTTGTTGAACTAAATCATGCCAACCCGCTCTTCTGCACAGTACGTACTGTGCGGTAGAGCACGTGCTCTTTCGTCTAGTTTAGGTTGTCGAGTTTTGAGTGACAACGCCTATGTGCGAACGATATTGTCACTGGACAGCGGTTCATTTCATTTCAACAGATATGCTGTCATATTTATTCTTATTGGAGGCATCAAATGCTTTGGTCTTCGTATATGCACGGCCTCGTGCAGATGTAACCACAAGTGTGCAGTGATTTGGGTGCTCCATCTAGCGAGTGGTCTGCCCCGGATCCTCTGACCCTCGACTGCGAAACTAGACTTGTAAAATTGCTACATATATCACTGGTCACTTTTAACTCTCTTCTCTGTCCACAGGCTCACTTACAAAAGAAGAAAAACAAAGTTAGCGGCCTCCAGATATTCAAAAACAACGCATTCGCTGACGAACCGAAATCCGAAATCAAAAACGAAGGCTTCCTCAACCGTCGCAATGGCGACCCTGAGAACGAACTTCACAGAGCCATAGACGATATGGCGAGTGAGTTGAACGGATCTGAATTTAAACTTAGAACGAATGGTAAAGCCAAAGTGGCACCAGAGGGGGTGGAAGGTAAAAAATTTAAAGAGTTGTCTGTGACGGAACTGGAAGATTTGGGGGAGATTAATGCTAGTGAAGACAGGTTTAGGCATCGTTTTAATGAGGAGGATTATAAAGAGGATTTTAAAAGGGCTAATATGACTTGGATAGAATAGTTATTACTTGTAGTAGTGAAGGGTAGTACAGCGGTGTCATCTCGCAAAAATTTGGAGCAGCCCAACTGGAGACCTGTCAGTAGATGTGTTTCTGGTGGGGAGTCAGGTCGCCAAAGGATGTGTCGTGCGCGTTCGTCTCTAGCTATCAACACAACGAATCCTCAAACCAATAGAGGGTCGGCAACGCGCTTGTGATTCGTCTGGTGGTACAAGTGTCCATAGCCTACGGTATATGTTTATCATCAGGCAGGTCGCATGCTTGTTTGCTAACGTCGTAGTCATTACGTCGTAGGGTACCAACTGACAAGTTGTCGACCTTCACGGTCCTTCTACACTATCGGCGATGATCGTTGATCGTGTGAACTATATTTAAACGTAAAAGCCCTGACTGACTGACTCACTCACTAAAATTAACGCCTAGCCCAAACCGTTCAATCTAGAAAGCTGTTTTTTTCACAATAGGTAGTTTATATACTACTCAAAAGAAAATGGTGATCGTTACGTGAAAATTATATTAAATAGTAATATATTTTTTTTCTAGCTTTTAGACTTAAACTCCAGCATGAAAGAGGTTCGATTCTGCCTTCAGAATACATTCGTATCCTTATACGGGAGTTCATTAATTAGCCACTTATCAATTAGTTTATGTCCAATAATTACAATGGCCCTTATTTTGTTTTGAGCAGTATATACGTTAGTACCCACTAAGAAGGGATTTTTTTAAATTCCACCCTCAAGGGGGTAAAAAGGGTATTGAAAGTTTGTATCGGGATGGAGTAAAATTTTGAGATAGTGTGAGTCGCGGGGAAGGCCATAGCATAGTTTTTATTCCGGAAATCTGTCCCTATGGGGGTGAAATGGGGGGTGAAAGTTTGTATGGAGCTACAATATAAACACGCCCCACTCGGACGGAGTCGCGGGCTGCACCTAGTCGTCTATAATCGGCACGATCATGGTGCCAGCATCCCCACTATCGTCTGTAGTGCCCGAAAACCCGACAAATCACGGATCAAAGGCGAACATAGTGTATGCCCTCTCTACACGATCTCCCTCGCCCGTTGACGCCCTCTGCAGCCTAGTTGGTAGTCACCCTGCCTACGAAGCAAGAGGTCCTGGGTTCGAATCCCGGTAAGGGCATTTATTTGTGTGACGAGCACGAAGCTTCTTTGTATTTAAGTATTTATTTATCTATATAAGTATGTTTATCGTCGTCTAGTACCCATAGTACAAGCTTTGCTTAGTTTGGGACTAGGTCGATTTGTGTAAGATTGTCCACTAATATTTATTTATTTATTTTATTTAATCGTCAGTAATCGCTAATATAGTGTAGAGGAGCCATAATGAAGGAGATCTGGCCGAAGGGTATACTTTTTCGGCGTTTTCGAGGCCGGCTATTTGACACCCAGAACGTGCTACGCGCGTCGCTGTCCTAACGTGTTATTGTGTTACTTTTGTATATTGATAAGGTATTTGTAAGGAAGGAAGGTTTTGGAGGGGATCAAATGTTTGTATGGGAGCAACTACAATCAAAGAACATAAATAGCCAAACAACTTAGAAAAGTTGAAAAAACCCCCGACATTTTCATTTCAAAGTCTAATATCTCAAAAACGGCTGAACTGATTTTCTTGAAACCAGGCTAAGAACACTCGAGATCACATCAGCTTTCGAATAAAAAAAACCGCATTCAAAGCGGTCCATCCGTTTGGGAGCTACGATACAACAGACAGATACACAGATACACAGACATGTTTAACTTATAACACCGCTCTCTTTGCGTCGGGGGTTAAAAAAAATGTTAATGATAGACGTCGCTGGACCGCCTGTTGTC
Organism: Epinotia bilunana; assembly: GCA_947049275.1. Lineage (NCBI taxonomy): Eukaryota > Metazoa > Arthropoda > Insecta > Lepidoptera > Tortricidae > Epinotia > Epinotia bilunana. The sequence continues at coordinate 1,379,200 of OX346278.1, forward strand.
TACCTCTACCTACATGTTATTGTATTGTTTTTCTTTTTAACTGCTTTGTTTGTGTGAGGTGTGCAATAAAGAGTATTTGTATTGTATTGTATTGTATTGTCGCTGGTGGCAGCCGAAACGCTTCATAGTAATTGACGTAAAAGTATGACGTCACACTATGCAATTTGTTCTATTCGTTGTATGGAAAATCAAGTAAATTGCTGTTTCGGTCGCGAAATACTGCGTTTAGGTACAAATTGTTTCTATAAAAGCGTAACGATTCTATTAGTAGCTTTAAATTTAATCTTCGGCAATAAAAAAATGCATATTTTCTAAACTTTAAAGGACCATACCTTTATGATATTTATTTATTTATTTATTATTATTAAAAACATATTTTACAGAATAATGGCTTAATACTAAAGTATTATATGAAGGGATACATTTTTACATGGGCCTAAACTAGGATACAAGATGTATTGCAAAATTATTTTCCTTCGGGAAAACTCGGATCTTTATCGGAATACGATGACACCCGAACTGTCAATGAATTATCGTATTAAATCAGTGACATTCTCATACCCATTAATATGGAACTTTATTGTTAAGTGTCAAATGTCAAAATGAATAATGTTGTTGTATAATATAGAGATGTTACAACCGCAACAATTATTAGGTACTGAAAATGGGATTTTTAAAACCACTTTCTGTAATAATCAGTTTTATTGTCACTACTAAACAAAACATTATCTCCGCTTTAAAACATAATTAAAAGGACAACAAAATAAAGCTTATCGGGAAATATTTACAATGATAAAATTCAAAACCTGTCTATATATTATCTTTCGCGTCCCTCTCGTACCTAAAAATAACCTGCGTGTGAGAGGAATGCAATCGATTCAAAAGGTTTCATAGGCAATTTCACGAAAGTTATCGCCACGCACACAACCGTTGTAATGAATGATAGAGGATTTTTAAAATTGGTGTTTTTTGCGTACCGATTGCAAGTTCAGCAGCGAACTGATGGGATGACAAAATGTTTTTTGTTAAGATTCTCACATTGACTCAATCACTTCGTTAATTCGTTTTTCTTGCAATCAGTACGTAATGTAACTGGGTGTGGTTTCATTCATTTCAACTTTGGTAAAACTACCTATACCTACCTAACATTACAATTTCATCGTATTTGGATCGATGTTTTCAATATTGTCCTTTTCACAATCTGAGTCAGTCATATCATCGTCAGATGCGTCAGTGCTGTCATTGACGTTAATAACAATCCTATCAATGCGATTATCCATAGAGTGTTCCTGTGAGAGGTATTCATTTTCACATTTGATAGCATGATCACAAACTTTCTGCCATTCTTCCGGGCCAATAATATTTATTATTTCTCCAATTAATTTTTTTACTGTACCCAAATTCATATCTATGTTTCTTTTTGATACATAACCTTTTATCTGTGACCATATATTTTCAATAGGGTTGAAGTCGGGGTGGTATGGAGGTAACCTTAACACTTCGTGTCCATGTTGATGTAAAATTTTGTCAATGGAATATTCTACAGTCTTCTTTATGCCGGCAAATAATTTCGTATAATTGTAATTTGGTTGACGATGAATTATGTGGAATATTGTATTTTTTTAACCAGTTTATCATAAGTGGCTTTGCGGTATTAGAGTTGGGCGGACATTCCACATATTTATTGTGATAAGCAGCATTGTCTACTACTAGTACAGAATTTGGAGACAAGTTGGGAATAAGTTGATTCCGTAACCATTTGTCATAATTACCATTATTCATGGCACCGTGATAATCACCAGTTTTATCCGTAGACTCATACATAAGTAGAGCATCCGGTACAAATCCTTTGGCACTATCTGCATGTACTATAATTAGACGTTGACCTTTTGAAATTAACTGTTTCACTCCTTTATCCGTAGAATCGATCCAGCACTTTCCTGTTAAATGGGATGTGTGAACATAGGTTTCGTCAGTATACACAATATCTCTGCCTTTAGATCTGTACTTCCTTATAAGGTCTATGAACTTTATTCTTTTCAGTCTAACGTCATCTTTTTCCATCAGCATTTTCCTATTATTAGTAATTTTCTTGAATAAAAAACCCATTTGGCGAAGTATTTTTCTTAGTGTAAAATCGCAGCCCTTAAAATTCATCGTTTCTGTTAATTTGGACTTTAGTACTTTTATAGTAGGGACCTGTTTATAAATGAGATGAAAGTTATAAACCATTCGTCGTATCACTGCGTAGTCAAAATCATCAAGATCTAAATAGAATTTCTTGCGTGGTCAGCTTAATTTTGTTTGTGTTGGGATTTTCATTACTTCTGTATTGTTCTTCCTGGTTCAAATATTTTCTAATTGTTGGTCTAGATATTCCTGTTGCGTCCGAAATTCGCTGTTGAACTTTCCTAAAATACTCAGTCGTTTCTATTTTTGAATTTGCTATTTTCCGATATGAAGTACAGGTAAATATTAAATATAATACCTTGAATTGGATTTTTTAACTGTTTTCGAGATTTCGGCATGGCTATGCAACCTTATTATAAGTAATCTGAAAATATGATTAAAATTACTATAAGAAGAAAAATTATATATAAGAAGCAATTTGAGAGAGCACGATAAATACGAACTTTTCCGAAAAATTACGAAGGAAAATAATTTCGCACTACATCTGTACCCTGTGTTTCAGGCAGAAGGATAGATCAGTATAACTAAATTAAACATACCTGCAAACCATAAAAAATTACGTTTAAATGCAGTACAAAACTTAATAACTATACAAAGTATTTATTTTATTTACATAACTCAGGATTCATTTTAGAACAATAAATAAGTTCTCTGTGTCTTCGTACGACATTTTTTTAAGGGCATCTCGGAGAGTTTTCTTCCCTTTAGTATAGATGAGAGAATATAGGTCTAACTTGGCATTTAACCTGTTATATTAATTATATTTTGTAATTTATGCTTTAAGTGTTACAATAATTTGATGGTTTACTATCCAATTAGCAACACTACGTTATCAATTTTAACATGACGCAAATATGTATTAAATGTCACTACGGGCGACATGTTTCGAACTCTTCGGGAGTTCTTCTTTAGGATGAGTGTTTTCGCCGCGGTGTCACTTGCTGCTGCCCGCGCGTCTGAAAAACTCCCAAGGAGTTTGAAACATGTCGCCCGTAATGACATTTAATACGCGAGTTTAACCGTGTAATTATTAACATAATAAGTCGTATAAGTAGGTATCTATGTTGCGTAGGTATGTATGTTTAGAGAAATGTGATATAAGATTTAGTTTTAGGAATAGTTTTGTAACGATTTGTTATAATGTATCGGTCGTTTAAACCTTTTATTAACGAGACTTTGAATAAAATCAGCACTTAAGAGTATCCAGCACGCTCGGTCGACTCAAGTCAACCCTCCATACAAACGTAGTTACGTTCCCATTTAAAATCGGCATTCTGGAATAACATGGAAGTTCTTATACACAATGGGGTCCACCATATCTAGGTCGGAAACTAATTTCTGTTGATTTGTGTATAATTTATAATAGAAACTAGCTTCCGCCCGCGACTTCGTCTGCGTGGACACGGGATAAAAACTATCCTATATTTTATTCCAGGCTATAAAATATCTTCGTGCAAAATTTCATTCAAATCGGTTCAGCCGTTTAAGCGTGATTGAGTAACAAACATCCAAACATCCAAACATCGAAACTTTCGCATTTATAATATTAGTAGGATATAATTTTAAAAAAGTGCGATTAGAGACTGTATGAAAAACTTTCTACTCGCTCTATTTATTTTTCATCACACTCGCTCGTAAATGGTGTTATTCCATGCCTGTATACAGAAGGACAATGGCCTGAATTGTTCCCACGGGTGTTATGGATTTTCATAACTCTCTAGGGAGTTATGAGCTTGTGTGTGATCTGATTGGTTTAAGCAAATCTAGTTGGTCGCGCGCCACTAGATATCTGCTCTGTGATTGGTTGAAATATTGAAGCTGCGCGCTCCACTCGCACTGATCTGGAAGGGAAGCTGTCAATGTGGTCAATTTTTGATTGGTGCGGTTGTATGAAACATAGATTTTTCTGTCTTTTGTAGTTATTATTTCCTCGCAAAAGTGTTGAAAAACACTGTGTACCTACTTATTTATTTATTTATTTACACTTTATTCCACAAAAGAAAACTTATCGCACAAAAGGCGGACTTAATGCCAAATGGCATTCTCTACCAAAGCTACCAACCTCTCAGTCAAACCTTAAGGCAAAGCGGACAAGATTGTGGGCAGTGCAAAAGCAACAATAAAAAAACATTACGGTATTCCTATACACAACATATTTACACAAATACATATACATTAATACTTATAACACGGGCGTAAGAATATTGCAAACTCGAGTCATCAAAAGCTTCTGATAGACTCTTGTTCGCAATATTCCACTTACGCCCCTCGTTAAACAATGTACTATTTCTAGCTAAAGAAACTGCTCTCCGACCTAGTTATGGTGGATCCCATTGAGTAATACATTATTACTTAGTAGTACAGTAGTTTTAAGTTTCATTTCTAGCATGTCTTTTTTAAATATGAACCAATGTTTGTATGGAGAGTCGGTCGTTGTCGCGCCCTTATGTATCGCGTGTATGTTTGGTAAAATGTGATACTTACAAGATTTAGTTGTATTGTTAGTTGGTAACTATTTTGAATTGTAATTGAATAAAATCAGCACTTAGTTTTGATGTGTTTTTCTGTATTTGCCGCGCCTCACGTGAATAATCTAAAATGGCGAATTTGTGTGTGAATATAAGCACTATGGTGTAAGCGAGATAGCGCCAGAGCGAGCGCCATTTTAGATTCTATTTACTCGCTTCTGCCCGCGACTCCGTCCGCGTGGAACTCCTTTATATCATAGCTCCAAACAAACTTGCACCCCCCATTTCACCTCCTTCAGGGATGATTTTCGGGATAAAAACTATCCTATGTCCTTCCATGGAACTCATACTAACTCTATTCCAAATTTCATCAAATTAGGCCAACGGTTTAAGCGTGAAGAGGTAAGTAACAGGCAGGCAGACAGACAGACACACTTTCGCATTTATAATATCAGTATGGATTGTCGCGGCTTATACGAACGATTTGAGCGAGAGCAAACAACATCTTCTTGAGCATGATTCATCCTTAATTTTGAAAGATAAATGGTGCTACGCGCTACGGCGTAGCACACGTAGCGGTGCTTGGGCTCGAGCGGGTTAAGGGCAGCTACGGCAGATGATCGATTGCGATACGGGTTCCGAGTTAGTAAACAAAATATATATATACTAGCTTCTGCCCGCGACTCCGTCCGCGTGGAACTCGTTTATATCGCATCACCATACAAACTTTCATCCTTAATTTCACCCCCTCCGGGGATGGTTTCCGGGATAAAAACTATCCTATGTCCTTCCCGGGGATTCAAACTATCTCCATACCAAATTTCATCTCAATCGGTTCAGCGGTTTAAGCGTGAAGAGGTAACAGACAGACACACTTTCACATTTATAATATTAGTATGGATTATTCCTCTTAACGAAACAAATTATTTTACAGAAAATTTTGGTTTCGTCTCAATTTAACGTGTTACCACGATCACATTTAAAATGATTGATACAGAGAACAAATATAACCGATTGCGAAGCTCGGTTAAGGGGATGCCTTGATTCGAGTTGAACACGCCCCCTAGACAAAGACACGCTTATGCCTTCCGCGCACGAGAAAAAGAGATGGAACACTCTTCGGGAATGGCTTTTTTGGACAAATTTCGATAAATACCTAACTTTAGATGAGATAAAATACTATAGTATTAACGTGATTCTGTCGTAAAAGAATGTATCGTTTGAGTAGGCTCAGTAAAAAAAGGAAAATACAGACCCAACTTTGGATTTTTTTTCTATCGAGGAAATTTTAAGCAATCATGTATCGATCATCCTAGTCATCATTTTCATCCATAGACTAATAATTTTTATTTTTATGTACCTAAATAATCTAAATATGTGTCCTTGTTACATGAAATAAATGATTTTGAATTTGAATTTGTATCGGTAAAATCAGAAAAACAATCATATAGTCAAGAATCATATATCTGAAAATCAGACCTTATTGTTTCTTAATCTAGTCAGAACGGCGTTAGAAAGCACGCGATAATTTCCAATGCACCGCCTTAATTCCTGAATTTTTATTGTGCAAATACATGGAGTATGGTTTTACGAACGTCAGTTGACTTTGAATATCTAAGTGACATCCTATAATATAAGATTACAGTACGATTACTGTTAGTTAAGACCTGACAGATGGATTGCCTTCATTTAATTTTCAACTTTAATCTTTTACAAATAAAATAGTTATTACTAAATCGGTAGATGTGGGTAACAGTATTCTGAAAAATGCTTTATCTATATGAAATTAAAATTGAAAATTCAATGAAGGCAATCCATCTGTCAGGTCTTAACTAACAGTAATCGTACTGTACAATAATAGATCAAATTACACAGTTAGATTACAGGTCGACACACGTAAAATGAGCTCTGGCGGCCATACATTTAATACGGCGCGCAGAGCTCTTTTTACGTGAGTCGAAATGAAATATAATAATAATTATCTTAAAACAAGTGTTACTACTTCGTACTGTTATATACACTCATAACTGTTTTGCTTATACGTAAAAATTGCCCAATGTAGGTGAAGCATCGACAGCATTATGACTGTATCAATTGCCACACATTAAGGAAACATAGGTCAGACGTAATTTTATTTTTGATATGAATATTTTAAGTGATATTATAAGTTGTGCAGTGTTTGGGATAATAAACTGCTTGGGTACCTATACAGAAGAGTTTTCTTCAAAGCTCCACGGAGGCTGCCCTGTAACAGTACGTTACACGTGGCTTAACAACAAATGTGTTAATCCATTTGGTTTTTAATTCCCTAGGCTAAGAAGGTATCGCATAATAGGTATACGGGGTGTCCCACGGCTGCTACATGAAGGGAAAGTGTCTTTAATCCATACTTACATACTCACCTGTCTCTCTGTCTGTCTGTTACCTCTTCACGCTTAAACAGCTGAACCGATTTTGGTGAAATTTGGTGTAGAGATAGTTTGAGTCCCGGGGTAGGATATAGGATAGTTTTTGGAGTGGAGCTACGATATATACGAGTTCCACGCGGACGGAATCGCGGGCGGGAGCTAGTATTGAATAAAGGGTATATATTAAACGATATGATACAGAAAACAAATATTATGGAAAATATAAACCATCACCGTCTGAAGCCCAGGACAGGATCGTGGTAACTTTCCGCGTAAAATTACAATTAAAATAAAAAAGTATAATTTGTAAGAGGTGTACAGGATAATATGTATTTCTGTACGTAGACCTTTTTTTGTGTAATTTATTCATAAAAACGTTTGATAAAATAAAAAAAATCTATGATTATCTGTGGTCTGTCATTTCCAAAAAAAAAACTGTATCTATTCTCTTTTAATTAAGCCTGAAATGAAACCTACTAAAACAACAAAAGGGTGGGGTTGCGAAGGGACGCAGGACTTAGAAAATGGTCGTCGGTGGGACATTCAATGACATTTTATATGATTCTATCGATTAGAATAGAACACGTCAAAAGAAGCATGTCTTTCATTAAAAAGTTTACTCTAATATCAAGAATAGCTCAGATATTGGAGCCATCGCGTTCGTGAAACAGGTTAAGGTTAGTTCCGTTGGGTAGCTTGAGATGCCCGAAGGGCAAACACCCTAGAAATAGAAGCCCCGCGTAGCGTAGGCTCCGTCGATACCTTAGAGTTACAAAAAAAATGTTACCTAGCGACTGTTATGATATTTGCACTTTTTATCGAATTTTTCTAGTCCTCCCTCAACGCACGGAAAAAAAAACTTAGCTGTGGTAACTAAAATTTAGTTGTTGTAGCTAAATTCCTTCCAAACTATACGGACAACTAAGTTTTTAGCTACCGTAGCAAAGTGTTTTTAGCTACCAAAACTTAGCTGTCATAGCAAATATATTTAGCTGAAATCACTCCGAAAAATAGAAAACTTAGCTGTGGCAGCTAATTATATTAGCTAAATTTAGCAGGGACAGCTAATTATTTTAGCTAAATTTAGCTGTGGCTGCTAACTATATTAGCAGTGGCAGCTAATTTTATTACCGGAACCCGAATTTATTATGTTACCAAAATAACTATTCAAAGGTATATTAATTTAAATTGATATTTTCACGATTCTCACACATTAATGTTCCTAAACGGGACTTAATCGCGTAGGTACCTATAATTAACTTATATAATTTACCTGTCTGAACGCATGGGTGTGGTGACCTCAGAGAGGTAAATAATAAATTTAATTACGAGCATACGCGAGGAAGGAAAGTCAGGGGAAGACCACGACGCAGTTATATGGACCAAATAAAGGAAAAAGCTGGTGTCGTGTCGTATCAGCATATCAGCAAATCAAAGGGCTGGCATACGACAGAGAGAAATCGAAAATACTCAACCGACAAGAGGATTAACTCTTAAATTAAAACAAAATACGCGATTAATTCCGGTTTAGTAACAATAATGTATTCAAAGTTTATTTACCGTCCGATCGGCATCTTTAATAATTTACTTTAAAAACAAAGTTTTAACCGACTTCAATTTAGTACTCCGCCAAGCCACGAGAACATTTCTTTTCCAATTTACCTCATGAACTGATTTCCGAGAGCAAATGCGTTGATTATTATAGAAAAAAACCCAATCGCTGTATGTGACCCGATAATATTTGAGGACTTCCGTCAATTTCACAAGGATCACCCTTGGCACTTCATTAGTTGCTATTTCAACGGAATTTTATCAGAATCTGTGATATACTTTTGTACTTTTAAGTACATAATTGAGGAATTCCATAAGTCATCTGTGGTCTTCATCATCAATTCCACTCCACCAATTTATGATTTTCGGATGTAAATACACGAGTTATAATAGAATATACCAAAATCACTACACGCGTGCCTAATATAATTGAGGAGTTCCCTCAATTCCTCATGGATCCCATCATCCAATTGAATTTTCAAAAAAATGGGACCCACCTGGAAGCATATACTTACAAAAAAAAAATAATTATGAATCAGCTCGTCAAGGACGGAGTTCTGAGGTAACAAACATTGAAAAAAAAAAAAAAAAATACAACCGAATTGAGAACCTCCTCCTTTTTTTTGAAGTCGGTTAAAAATGAACTGTATTGTACATCGCCTCGGTCTGTGAAAAGTAAGTAACCTTCAGAACCGATCTTTGAGCTCTTTCCACGGATAGCGCTCTGTAGCGCCGTCAGGTACACCAAATTCGCGCCTTGTAGCCCGGGCATTACAATACGGCCATGGTATCTCCTGCCACTCGTACAAGGCTACTAGGAGGGGTCCTCGGGGTGGTACACGGTTAGAGTTGGGGGCTGCAATCGTTTGAAAAAAAAAAAACCGGCCAAGTGCGTGTCGAGCCAAGCGTAGTGTAGGGTTCCGTATTGCCTGTCTGTCTTAGTTACATCGACGTGAGGTGCGGTTGCGTCGGCCGAATTTGTACGAAAATCGGCCTTTCCAAGTACACATTGATGATTGGGCTGTTCTCACTGTTAGGCAGCTAATGTTTCTGAGAGTCGTCCTTTTAGTTCATCGTAAGACCATTTCTTTGGAAATATATCTCCAGCTACTGCGGAAAAGGGTCTACAAAATTCCAATACCGCACAGTAATAAATCTTTCTTTAAACGCTTCCCTAGTTATTTTCATCCATACCTATATAATAAAGTTAACAAGCTATGTGATATAAAGAATGCATCCCTTCCAGAAGCTAAGCATAAATTGTTCGTTTGGTTAAACAGCCTTAATTATTTCGAGAAACTGAAAAACTTATCAGAAATGTTGTTTAGCATTTATTTATTTATTTGGTCGCTCGCACACACACTTACTCACACACACATCCACACACACACGCACACACACACACGCACGCGCATGCACACACACACACACACACACACACACACACACACACACACACACACACAAACACACACACACACACACAAACACACACACACACACACACACACACACACACACACACACACACACACACAAATACACACACAAACACACACTCACACATTCCCATTTGTTTTATAATAATATTGATGATATTAGAGAATACCTAACGGAAAAAAACTTGTACTGTTAATGTTTCTCAAACGGTCACCACCATACAGGCTAAGCCTAGTGTGGGGCCATGGGCTAACTTATGTTGCTGCTGTTTCTTTTAAATAAACGATTTTTTATTTTATTTTTTTATTTTACATTAAGTTGGTCGACTATTACTCGGTTACTACTTATGCCTACTTGTCCGTGATAGTTTTCCTTTTAAATTCATTATATGTACTACTACCACAATTTGTTTCACATCCCCAGTAGTAGCCATTTAAGCTGGCAGGGGGGGGGGGGGGGGACACACGCTTTAAAGCCCAATATCTCGCAAACTAATCACTGATTGAAAAAATGGTTTTAGCAAACCCATAATGATTTTAAACGAGCTATGCACACCATGGGTTAAACGAGAAAAAAATGACATCCCCGCTTTAGGTGCAGAAAAGGTACCCTAAAAAAAATTTTTTTTTCAAGATTTTATTGTACTGTTTTGTCGGCGTGATTGATTTTTATACTCCTGCCGAATTACAGTTTTCTAGTAGCAATGGTTACTGAGCTAAGAAGACGAACAGACAGACAGACAGAGGGACATGGCGAAACTATAAGGGTTCCTTGTTGACTACGGAACCCTAAAAAGAGGTACGATCCAGAGAGGCATGACGCTAGGGCGGCACTGGTGCGTTCCGTAGGTGATTCCAGAGCCATCCGGAATGCGTCGCGGACCATACGGGGGGTTTTTAGTCGGTGCGAGTCCGACTCCGACATAACCTCCGCGCTGTCCCCGTGGCGCGGAGATATCTCGGGAATTTCATAGTGTAGATGAATTTTCGGATCTTGGCCGATGCGACTACGGTATGCTTTTGGAAATCGCTGAAATATTAAACAAAATCAGCTTTCTTGATACACGTAAAGGCGTTTAGATGTTTGTTACGGTTAAACGGCCGGCCCAACCGATTTTGATGAAATTTTGCACAAAGACCCTCCCGTGTGGTGTCGGGTTAGAATTTCACCATCCCCTTTCTTCCCGTGGGTGTCGTAAAAGTCGACGATGGCCCATAACACACTTCAACCCTGGTCCCTTAGTCGACTGATATTGCAGTGATAGGTTGCTAGCCCATCGGCTAGCAACCTATCACTGCAATATCACATTTTGTCGATCTTTTATTTTTGCTAAAAGTGGCGCTGGAACATACGTTTCATGTGCTTTGCCTACCCCTTTTGGGAATAAAGGCGTGAATGTATGTATGTATGTATGTATGTTGCACAAAGATAGTACCTACTGTGGTGGGGGTCAATAGTAAATTTGACAGCTAATGACAAGTTTACTATTGATCGCCGCGGCCAGGTCGCGCCAGTCTGTCAGAGGCTTAACTTGAATATAAAATTGCAGGCTGCGTAAATTTGTAACAGCCGAACAAACCTGTCTTTTTTTTTCTTTTTTCTATCTAGCGGCCGCTTATGGCCAGTACCAATAGGGTTTTGTCATAGTTATTTTAAAATAAGGAGGCGTCGCTCACAAATATTAATAGTAGATTGTACAATAAGTGCATAAAACGAAAAGTCGAGGGTTAAAATGGCTCATTTATGCTCGAGAAAATAACAAATAATTGCAAAATAATAGCTGATTCCCGTCACATGACGTTTACAAGTTTTTTTATGTTTAATTTTCGACACGTGATATTAGACTTACGTACTCACTAAGGAATTCAATGTTTCAGTACATTTCTAAATAATAAGTAACTTCTAATTTATCTGGTTTTTTTTAATTTAGTAAAAGAAAACACGGAAGTGAAATTGAGTAACCCAATCAAATAAAATTACAAGTTTATTCTACGAAGTTTTTTTGTGCGTGTGGCTGTTAGGCTCGATTAGGTATCTTAGTCTTTTAAAAAAAGACTTGTAAGAGCTACTTTACGAACACGAAACTTTTTGGTTGCTATTTTATTTGATTTCATAAGAAGTGAAAAGGTATTTGGCCTTCATGCCATAGCGTGGGACACCCTGTATGTCTAGAATCAGTCATTAAATGGCATGTTTGGCTTTAGCTCCCTAGGGGGTCCTGTAATTAAGTAAGTGAGTGAGTTATCTACCTGTACTTAAATGTTATTAAATGAAGCACGCTGTTGTAGACTTCAATGATGGTTATAGTTTCAAGTTTATTTATTCGGCCAAGTATCTAACAAATTAACGTTACATCTATGTGATACATAACACATTTCCCTTAATTTAATCATGCACTTTCATTAATTGTACTTCTAGGAATGTTATGTTAACTATTTCCACTCAGAATCAGGAGCTCCTTCGACCCTGGTAGGACAAAAAACTGTCCCAAAAATATATTTTTCCTATTGTGTTACCATTTACCTTATACTTTGTATGGTGGTAACAGAATAGGAAAGTTCAAAAATGTATGGACATTTTGGGACACATTTTTTTCTCCTATTGGGATGGAAAGATTTGGAGTAAGAGTTTAATTTTGAGTAGAAATAACATAAAAGTTGCAGAAAATCTCCGAAAAAATGTAGTGGATTTTTTTTTTAGAAACGCTCATGTAATTCAATTATCTACATACTATGTAACAATAAAAAAATTGATCTATATTTGTTTTTTTTCCTGTATAGGTATACACATTGATTGTGTAAAATGGGTTATATTGAAATAATAGTTTAAGCCTGCACTTAAATTATATAAATAGCATATTTGTTATGTAAAATGGTAGCAAATTATATAAAGCAATAATGTCATATACAGGGTGTATCAAAAATAGGGTGTGAACCGAGCAAAGGCATATTCGGTAGCGCATTGCGATTCTAAATATTAATTTGTTTATGTTTTTTATTTTTCTATTTTTGATTTTGTTTACATTACAGTCTTTGTTTTCGTTGACATTGCTTGTGTACGACAACATTCCGCAACGGGGATGAAGGGTGGGAGGGTTTAAGACTGCGCGCACAGCCGTGTTATGAAATCAATTGTTATGTGTATATTTTTTGACACGCAGGTGACAGCTTTTACGTTATTGATTTCAATGTCTGTGTCATACACAAGCAATGTTAACGAAAACAAAAGAATGTAATGTAAACAAAAACAAATCTAAAATTACCAAAAAAAACAAATGCAACAGCAGTGGAATCGCAATACGCTAGGTACCGAACATGCCCTTGGTCGCTTCACACCCCATTTTTGATACACCCTGTATCATAACATAGAGGGTCCAAAAACAAGTGCATATAGGAATACTAGTCATCTACAACCTGTCAAATAGTTTCAAACAGGAGCCGCAAAATGCGGATGGCGCTGGATCGGTCATTGTGGCACTCTTTGGGGGAGGCCTATCTGGGAGGTCCAGCAGTGGACCAACGGAGAACCAACAGCTATTAATGCAACATGGTTAACTTAATTAGGTTACAAAAAGCCAATTACAGGTTCCCACCAATAGTTAATAAAATATATATATATATATATCGTCGTCAAGTATCTATTACCTATTAATCAAGCCTTATTGAGTTTATTAAAGAGCTAGGTAGTTCGATTTGTATAAGATTATCCCATAATATTTATAGTTCATATCATCCGAAAGACGTCCACTGCTGGACATAGGCCTCCCCCAAAGAGTCCCAAAGTGACCGGTCCTGCGCCACCCGATCCAGCCGGACTCCCGCAACCTTTACCAGAAAAAAATTGGACTAGGCTATGTTTTTTATTTTTACATTTTTGATTTTGTTTACATTACAGTCTTTGTGTTAAAAATATATACTAGCTAGAACGGCCTGAAACTAAAATACTGGCTAAATGTAGATGGAGTGGCTAATCTATGCATATGATATGATATGATATGATATGATATGATATGATATGATATGATATGCTGGTATCTTTGAGCGAGCGAAGCGAACGAAGTTCTCCGTTACTACTTGGGCCAGCATTCTTTCGTATGTACGGATGTCCGGCTGTTCTCCTCTACAGGTCGCACTTCTTAACTGTTTTTCGTGAAATTTCGTGAGCAGTTGTTCAAATGTGTGTGAACAAACAACTTAGAAAAGTAGAAAAACCCCCGACATTTTCATTTCAAAGTCCAATATCTCAAAAACGGCTAAACAGAAATTCATGAAACATGGCTAAGATCACTCGGGATCACATCAGCTTTCGAATAAAAAAAACGCATTCAAATCGGTCCATCCGTTTAAGAGCTGCGATACCACAGACAGATACACAGACACGTTAAACCTATAGCACCCCTCTCTTTGCGTCGGGGGTTAATAAAAAAGTCAGTTTAATAAGTATCACAATACGCAAGGAACCATCTAAACGCGAATTAAAAGGCACGTCACCATAGTAGAAAGAGTGGAAAGTAGGTTATCATCATACAAACGTACGGCGCACGGCTTGTATCTGTGCGCCATAGTATCTATGCATCGCCGCACACACACTCAAACAAAATCTCGACACGTTTCTCAGTGCGCCAGTCGAGATTTTCTTTGTGTGCGTGCGGCGACGCAACTAGATACTATGGCGCACACATACAAGCCGCGCGCCGTACGTTTGTATGATGATAACCTACTTTCCACTCTTTCTACTATGGTGGCGTGCCTTTTAATTCGCTGCGGTGCGTATGTAGAAGATAACGTACTTTGCACTCTTTCTACTATGACGTCACTGGGTTTTTTCAGCCTACTGCTTATTTAACGACTCACGCAAAATCTACGAATCATTTATTCAGTTGGATAATTGGAGTGGTTTGTTCCACACGCGTTACCTCGTATGTAAGTATCACTAATAGCAAATAGTAGAAGTTATCATGAATAGAAGTTATAGTTATAGTAGAGTGAAACCAATCTAAGCCCAGTGTATACCCAGCCATGCTACCTGTAGCCTTTTTCGCTTTGTAGCGTAAATCGCTCGGAGGGGCGTGCTTAAAAAGAGTCCGCAGTAAGCTCGATTCTCCATACAAACATACAAACGTAGTTACGCTCTCATTTTAAAACTACGTGTTGGATTGTAACGATGTACAATGACATAAGGTATATCTATGTCTGTAATTCGTTTATGTAGCTTCAGATACCATAGTAAAAAAAATACAGCGAATTTAAGTTTTTCATACAAAACTTGTTTTTGCCGTATTTCGTTTGTTTTTTACACTGGAACCATATAAACTAATTACAGACATAGATATACCTCATGTCATTGTATATGCAAAGTTTCGTCACAATCCAACACGTAGTTTTAAAATGAGAGCGTAACTACGTTTGTATGGGAAGGTGTAATTCGGCCGAGCTTACTGCGGTCTCTTAAGAAACTAAACTAAAATTAAAAAGTGTCTAGGTAAATATAAACACGATTACCTAATCAATAGTAATCATAATAACATGTATATGTTAGGTAATATGAACTAATGGTTTATAAATAAATAGCTACGGCAGCGACATAAGATCGCAAATGACCAATCCAAAACAGCCTTACGAGCAAAAAGTGCATTCGGCATGGCACCGAAGTTATATAATAAGTTACCAGACTCTATAAGAAGTTCTGAAATGCCAGAATTTAAGCGACATCTATTAGATTTTTTGACTCAAAATGCATTTTACTCTGTGAAAGAATATTTAGATTATAAGCCTGACATGTATTAAGTACTCTGTAATAATATAATTAACTTTTAATATTGTTATTAACTTTTAGCATTTGCATGCCCAGCAGCTGGCAGAATACAATGTACGAATTTTATTTTTATCAACATCCGCTTGACTGTATTCTAGCAAATAAACTATTTTGATTTGATTTGATTTGAACTATAAATAAGTACTATGTGTGAGTACGTACTATGTACCAGGCATGCCGCAGATGGGATTTTTTGTGGTCAAACGCTCAAAAACGTAAATAAACAACGTCCATTTTATGTTATCACGCAATCATCAAACACGTTAAGACTAAATTACACTCGGTTATGGTTTGCATGATATTCTTATGTTTAACCATACTACTGACATATTTTTAATAAAGATTTCATTTCCATAGACTGGGCGTGTAACGGTTCAAAATTCTCTTCGAATCTAAATAAACACCCTCATAAACTTGGTCGTCAATAATATTATATGGATGCCCAAAGTATCCTTTTAGAGAGCGCTCCCTATGCGAGCCCCAGGTCCGAAGACCCTAGGGCGAGCCCGCCGGACACTCACTATCCTCAGGTGTCTTGCAAGCAACAGATCAAGGTTGCTGGTTTTTCAATATCAACAGCGACGTGGTCAGTGACGGTATAATTAGGTCTCTAATGTCTAACAGTTACTATCGGTGTAGGTATCAACCAGTTTTGGTTATTATATAGTCTTTAGCCGACTAGCACTATTTTTCATCCCTTGTTTTTTCACGTTTTATATATATTTTGCTAAAAATTTGAATAGAACCCTATTCACTTTCTAGTCAAGTATATGCTTGCCAATTTTCAAGTATTTAGCTCATAGATTCAAGGAGTTCCCATACAAACTTCAACCCCATTTTTAACCCCTTTGCACCCTTATCTTTATACATTTTATAGCCTACAATCTGGCCGGGGATTTTATCGACAGATTAGTAGTGTGCATCAAAATCCGTCCGGCCGTTTTCACGTGATGCGTGATCAAATAAACAGACAAACAGATAAACAGTCAAAAGTCTAATAACTGTTGGAACGTGTTCTGTTATCGATTCTAAGTATCCCCAGCCAACTTTTTTTCGAATATCTTCCATGTCTGTACATTCGACCCTCTTCTGCTTTGTTATATGTATAGATAAGATAGGTGAATGTTTCCCTATCACTCGTTTCATGGATACGTCCCCAGCCCCGCTATTCTGTAACTTGTTTTAAGCTCACCTCAACCACAAATACTTATTTATTTATTTATTTATTGACAAATACATTTACGTGACATTACAGTAATAACCGGTTTACTATTGAGAGGCATAAAATCATTAATACTAATATGGTTACGCATAATTACTTTACGCCGAAAATAAAATATGCATAAGTAACATTTTGCATAATTTTTTACGCATAACATTAAAAAGCATAAATACTGAAAGCGTAATCTTCATGAAGACTAATGACAAAAATCATAAGCACAAATAGGCATAATAATCAATTGGCATCATATCAAAATGCATAACAGTAAAATGTCCAAACAAAAGTTATGTAAACCTAACATAACCGCCAGAGCGTGTCAGCTCTAAGGGACACAAGCAGACCCTAACCTAACCTACTAATGATAGCATTGTTACGATTATTTGGGTTTTTTTACTAAGGGGGGCTTTGCCCCCCGAACCCCCCCTGTTCTCGGGGTTCTTCCAGAACCAATAGCAACGTGGTTTAGCAACTATCATTCATCTAAGAAAATAAGTCAATATAAATGTTTTAACAATAATAATAAATGTATTGTAACAACGAAACTGAGGTTTATTCATTTAGAAAACTGAAATTATGGATAATGACATTAATGACAGATATCCCAAATAATTATTAGCCCAAACAATAGTATGCCTAATGTATATTCGGGCAATACCAATTAGTCTAGCTAAAATTATGCTAATAGCGTAGTATGCCAGAAAAACAATAGGCCAAAATATTACTATGCAAAAGTACTATTATGCCACAAATAATTATGCCAAACCAATTATGCGAAACGGCATTAGTCTAAAAACCATTATGCGATCCAAGGGTTGCCGTAATAACCAATGCGTCACGAAACTAAAAACAACAAATAATACTATTTAGACAACGAAACGGAGTGGCCCCGTTGCATCGTCATCTCCGGTGTAGGATTCGGCAGATTGCCCCGGAACCGTCGAAACACGACACCCTTCGGCCAGAAGTCGGCACACGCGATGGTCTCCTGCAGCGGTCTGTCTCAATGTCGTCAATATATCTTGACGCCGCGATTCGTAGTAGCTGAGAGTGGGTAGCTAGAGGTCTAGTTGCGTTTGGTGTGAGCGGCACGCGGCGTGACGGGCGAAGTGAGGTGGTGGTGTCACACTGCGTCTTAGAGTTCTAGTTGCGTTTGGTGTGAGCGGCGCGCGGCGTGACGGGCGAAGTGAGGTGGTGGTGTCACACTGCGTCTTAGAGTTCTAGTTGCGTTAGGTGTGAGCGGCGCGCGGCGTGACGGGCGAAGTGAGGTGGTGGTGTCACACTGCGTCATAGAGTTCTAGTTGCGTTAGGTGTGAGCGGCGCGCGGCGTGACGGGCGAAGTGAGGTGGTGGTGTCACACTGCGTCTTAGAGTTCTAGTTGCGTTAGGTGTGAGCGGCGCGCGGCGTGACGGGCGAAGTGAGGTGGTGGTGTCACACTGCGTCTTAGAGTTCTAGTTGCGATTGGTGTGAGCGGCGCGCGGCGTGACGGGCGAAGTGAGGTGGTGGTGTCACACTGCGTCTTAGAGTTCTAGTTGCGTTTGGTGTGAGCGGCGCGCGGCGTGACGGGCGAAGTGAGGTGGTGGTGTCACACTGCGTCTTAGAGTTCTAGTTGCGTTAGGTGTGAGCGGCGCGCGGCGTGACGGGCGAAGTGAGGTGGTGGTGTCACACTGCGTCTTAGAGTTCTAGTTGCGTTTGGTGTGAGCGGCGCGCGGCGTGACGGGCGAAGTGAGGTGGTGGTGTCACACTGCGTCTTAGAGTTCTAGTTGCGTGCGTTTGGTGTGAGCGGCGCGCGGCGTGACGGGCGAAGTGAGGTGGTGGTGTCACACTGCGTCTTAGAGTTCTAGTTGCGTTAGGTGTGAGCGGCGCGCGGCGTGACGGGCGAAGTGAGGTGGTGGTGTCACACTGCGTCTTAGAGTTCTAGTTGCGTTTGGTGTGAGCGGCGCGCGGCGTGACGGGCGAAGTGAGGTGGTGGTGTCACACTGCGTCTTAGAGTTCTAGTTGCGTTAGGTGTGAGCGGCGCGCGGCGTGACGGGCGAAGTGAGGTGGTGGTGTCACACTGCGTCTCGCAACGAGACGCGGAGCTCGTTGTACGCAAGTACCTCAGTTTGTATATAAATTCCGTGTGGTACGACACACTGCACCGCATCACCGTCCGGCGAAATTTGTATACAGCTCCGCACCTCCGTCCGGAGATGGAGATGCGGCGCAATGTGACAACCGCCATCCGCCTGAGGCGCATGAGCTCGTAAAGAATAACAGCCCTAGATCACTTAAAAACCGGTGAATTCCACCAAATGTGGGGTGTAGACTACACGCAGGGCTCTGCACCTGAAACATAAAATAAACCATTAAATTAGTTATACAAATAAATATTAATAGTAAATGCATACGTACTTACCTGGATTGCTCTGCCGTTGATTGTATACCTGTGTGTGTAAAATAAAGAAACTCACGCATTTACGACGCGTTTACATGTGTGCGTGACCCTACCAGTCAGTTAGCCTTTGACCGTCAATCGATACACGCATGTCAACGCTCGTGTTAGCACCTGTCAAATATCAGAGTTTTATTAACCAAAGTACTTACCTGTCCTGCGCCTGCTGTGTTTACTACATTTGGTCCATCGAGCCAGGATCACCAAGGAACTGGGAAATTAACAACGCCGCGCAGAATGTTCAGCACACCGCCACTACGCACAAATGTTAAATCGCGCAGTGAGCGCGCTCACCTACGTGAAAAGCTGAAAACTGCCGCAGAAAATGTTGATGATGTGCTTTCAACTCGGACATGCCCTCCTGCGGTCGGGCAACTCGCAGAAGTAGAAAATCAAACGAAAAAGAACGATTCACCTTTAAAGAAAGTGGGTAGTGTGAAAACAGAGTTAAGTGGACGCGCTTCAGGTTCCTCGAAGAAAAGCTGTCGATCGTCAATAGAAGCACGTAAGAAGCAACTAGAACTGGAAGCTGCCGAGGCCAAGGCGAGGATTGATAAGGAGCTGATAGATAAAAAACTGGCAGCCGATTTCGCCGCACTTGATGACCGCCGGTCCTTGAATAGGTCCCGCTACAGTGGTGAACAATCGAGCTCTCAAAAGGTGGAGCAGTGGCTCGAAAAGAGTGTACACGATCCAGTCATCGACCCGCTCCTGCATGAACTCCCTTCAGCATCAGCCGCCCCACCGCCGGCGAAGGAAATGTTGCAGCTGACGCAGGCTATCGCCAATCTCGCGACGGTTACAAATAAGGCTAATACTACATTTTTGTCAAGATTAGCCACGTCAAAAGACCTAAGCCCGTTTTTCGGCGAACCCTTAGAGTGGCTCCAATTCAAAAGAAGCTACGAGGAATCAACAAGACTATGTAACTACAGTGACAGCGAGAATCTAGCTAGGCTCAATCGATGCCTCCGTGGAGAAGCAAGAGATGCAGTTTCGTCGTTACTCATAAGTGACACTACTCCGAAGACCATTTTAGAAGCACTAGAACTACGTTTCGGTCGTCCTGAATTGATTATATACAAATTAGCTTCGCAATTCAAGAAACTGCCTACCTTATCACAAAATTACCACAGTGAGATTGTGAGCTTCGCGGTGAAAGTAAAAAATTATGTCGCAGCCGCTCAGTCAATAAATCAAACTGATTACCTAAGAAGTCCAGACCTGCTAAACACTGTGTTATCTAAGTGCCCGGCGATTTTACTCAACAAGTGGGCAGATTATGTATGCGAGAATAACGACAGCAGCAAGGCGAAACTACAAATATTTTCTGAGTACTTGCATAAAGAAGCATCAAAAATTGCCACAGCTGGGATAAGTCATATTCACACGCCTCCTGAAAACAAAACATACAAAAAAAGCGAAGAAAGAAGAGTATACTCACACGCAGTCTTGAACAGCGATAGTAATAGCGATGCAAAGTGTAGATTTTGTCGCACATACGTTCATACCATTTCAAGCTGCTCAAAATTCAAACGCGCGCTTCGTAAAGATAAGTGGAGATTCGTGAAAATAAACAAATTATGTCACAAATGTTTGTTATCGGGGCACGGCAAAGAAACCTGTCCCGCCGCGCCATGCGACGTCGACGAGTGTGGGCTGCCCCACCACCATTTATTGCATTGGCCCCACAAGGAAAGTTCATCTTCCAGCAATAACGCTGCCAACAAAAATTCCAGCGCACCTCAATTAATTACAGTAAATGAGAACGAACCTACCAACAGTGAAACTGTGGCAAACACAATAGCTGCACGAGATAACACTTCGGTTATGTTAAAAATAGTGCGCGTGAACTTACATGGACCTGCAGGTGTAGTTACTACGCACGCCCTACTTGATGACGGTGCAACAGTGTCTTTAGTGTCCGCTGACCTTGCGAACAGTATCAACCTACAAGGTCAACCTGAAACATTACGAATGAGAGGCGCGTGGAACTCCGACATCATATGCAACAGTGAAATTGTGAACTTTAAATTGTCAAACACAAGAAATCAAATGTATGAGATGCGTGCACGGAAGATAAGCGAGTTAGATTTACCGAAACAAAAGTTATCTAAAGTGAACCTCGAGGACTACGAACATTTGCGCAATCTAAAAGACTATGTGTCCTGTGATGATATTAAGCCCGAACTATTAATTGGACAGGATAATTTTCATTTAATTATGACCCTGAAGACCATTCACCGCAACATAAACGAACCGTGCGCTACCCTTACACCTCTAGGGTGGTGCTTGCACGGAATCGTACCCGCGTCCTCGCGCAACCTGCTTCTAACCACTGAACATGCATTAACTACAGCGCTGTTCGAGGCGCACGATCCGCTAACCAGTCTTATCAGCGGCTCCCGCGGCGACTCCGCCGCGCTTCGTGATTGCATTCCCGCGACGATGCACACATGCGCAGTCGCACACACGACGCCCGGCAACTCAAACCTGCAACAATTAAACGACGCACACAGCGATAAGGCGCTACATGAATTAGTTCAGCGATCGTTTGCTATAGATGCAATTGGAGTGAGCTCTAAGCCTCGTATAAATAAGGACGAGATTCGCGCAACCGACATCGTGGAACAATCTGCTAAACTTGAGAATGGAAGATGGGTAGTGGGCCTGCCCTGGAAAAATGAATCGAAAATGCCAGACTCCTACTCAACTGCATTAAAAAGATTTTTATTAGTGGAAAGAAAAATGAACCTTAATGACAACTACGCTTCAAGATACCGCGAAAGAATTGAACACCTATTGGAGAACGACTACGCCCGCGAGTTAACTGACGACGAAGTGTCATCACCAAGGGAGCGGATATGGTACCTCCCAGTTTTTGGAGTGGATAATCCAAATAAACGTAGGTTGAGACTACTGTTCGATGCTGCCTCTAAAGTCGACGGGAAATCAATGAATGATTTTTTGTTGCAAGGTCCTGACCTACTACAATCATTGTTAGGTATCCTTTTAAGATTTCGTGAGAAGCCTGTCGCTATTATGGGCGACATCAAAGATATGTTCCTTCGCATCAAAATAAACTCCGAAGACCAACACGCCCTCAGATTTTTGTGGCGCGAAAACCCAAGAGAGAAAATAAAAACCTATGTAATGACTTCACTAATATTCGGCGCGAACTGCTCACCGTTTATCGCACAGCATATAAAAAATAAGAACGCGATCAGATTTAGAGACGAGCTGCCTGAAGCCACTGAAGCTATCCTGAAGTCCCACTACATGGACGATTATATTGAAAGTTTGGACGACTGTGACACAGCGAGAAAAATGATTAAATCCGTATCTCATATTCATCAACAAGGCGGATTTGAAATCAGAAACTGGATATGTAATAAACAAGAGGTTTTATCAGACATGCCAAAAGAAACCTTAAGCGATAAGGTAGTAAGGTTCAAAACGGCCTGCGACGAGTTGCCAGAGAGGACGCTTGGTCTGTTGTGGTTTCCCGCTAGTGACTCATTCGGGTTCGATCTATCGCTCAAGCGCATACCTACAGAAATCATTGAACTCAAAAGAAGACCGACGAAAAGAGAACTCTTGCGCCTGTTCATGTCGATATTTGACGTTTTTGGTTTCTTGGCCCCGTTTACGATTAAAGCAAAAATTATGCTACAAAATACCTGGAAAAATAACATTGCCTGGGACGACAAGATATCCGAGAATGAAGATAAGATCTTTCGTAACTGGATGTTAGAACTAAATACTTTACAACAATTAAGATTACCAAGATGCTACTTCGCCGTTTCGGACCCCGGCGATAATGATTACGCAACAAATGCACCGAGTACGAGTAGCGCGAGCCCCGGCCAGAAAGAGACAACTATAGGATTACATATTTTTTGCGATGCTTCACCGGCAGCGTGCGCAGCTGTCGCTTATTATCGCAAGATGCAGTCCAATAACCAAGTAAATGTGTCATTCATCGCTTGCAAATCACGCGCCGCACCTGTAAACAAATGTATAACTGTACCGAAACTGGAATTACAAGCAGCTGTTATAGGCTGCCGCCTCGCCGATACGATTGCGCGTGAAACCAGAGTTGTTATAAATGAAAGATATTTCTGGACTGACTCGCAAATTGTTATGCACCAAATAAAAAATGACACACGTAATTATAAAACCTTTATAAGTAACAGACTTGGCGAAATTGATGAATTGTCTCGATCGCAAGAATGGAATTACGTACCTACGCAATTAAATATCGCAGACAAGGCTACGAAAATAAATACCTACAAACTGAGCAACGATTGTGAATGGCTGCGAGGCCCTCGTTTTTTATATATGCCGCGCGAAGAGTGGCCAACAATGAACCCTGAAACCATTGAAAAATATGATTATAATTATAACATGTTGCAAATCAATACAATTTGGACAAGTAAAAACAACTTAGCCCACACAGTGCCGGAACCGACTAGATTTTCCACCTGGCTTCGCTTGTGCCGATGCATGGCAAACGTCTTATCATTTATAGACAAGTGCAGAAAATCAGGATGCGCTGACCTTACCTCTGACATATTGAAGCGCGCTGAAAACGTACTATTGCAATACTCACAGATACAGTCATTTCCTGAAGAGTACAACCAACTGAAAAATAACTATCCCATTTCAAACGACAGTCGACTACGGAAACTGACACCAATTTTAAACGAACATGGATTAATGTGCGTTGGTGGTAGAATAGAAGCTGCTATTAATGTGAGCTCGAGTGTGAAGCGCCCAATAATCTTGGATGGACGTGATTATATTACAAAATTAATAGTGCAACATTTTCACGTAAGGCTCATGGTTGGAACGAAACTGTAGTTAATGATATACGTCAAAAATATTGGATTGTAAGTTTGCGACCAACAGTACGTACCGTCGCTGCGAGATGTCAGTACTGTCGCATCAGGAAAGCGCAACCTACTAACCCACGACTGGGAGACTTGCCAGGGGCGCGACTTGCCCACCACCAGAGACCCTACACCCACTGTGGGGTTGACCTGTTCGGGCCAATGGAGATAACTGTTGCCCGCAGCCGGCAAAAAAGGTATGGTGTCCTCTTCACATGCCTCACCATTCGTGCTATACACATAGAAGTTGTGCCCTCGCTATCAGCAGACTCATTTATAATGGCCTTGACGCGAATGGCATCACGCCGTGGCTGGCCATACCGTATGTATTCTGATAATGCTACTAACTTTCGGGGTGCAAATGCGGAGCTGAAAAAATCATTTGAAGCAATAAAGAAAGCTGACGTGAAAGATAGATTAGTTAACCGCGGATTGGAATGGCATTTCATATCACCCGCTAGTCCCCATATGGGAGGAGCCTGGGAGCGGCTTGTTAAAAGCGTTAAGGCCACGCTGAAAGTAATCCTGAAAGAAAGAGCCCCGCGCGAAGAAGTACTTATAACATTACTGGCGGAAGTGGAAAACATCGTAAACGGACGGCCCCTTGGCCATGTCTCCGTAGACCACGAGTATCCGGAAAGCTTAACACCGAATCATTTCCTTATCGGTTCTTCTTCAAACCTACCAGCTCCAGGAAACTTTGATGACGATGAATTTTATAGTGGAAAGGGTTGGCGAATCACTGAACGACTTACCGACATGTTTTGGAAACGCTGGATGCGAGAAGTCCTGCCAACTCTCTTGCCACGCCAAAAATGGTTTGTGGAAGGCCACCAACTGAAAGAAGGAGACGTAGTCGTCATAATAGACCCGAATTCGCCAAGAAACACTTGGCCCAAAGGACGAATAGAGAAGGTCCACCCCGGCGCCGACGGTCGCGTGCGCATTGTCGATGTCAAGACGAAGGCCGGGGTATTTACCAGACCGGTGGCGCGCCTAGCCTTACTCCCCACTGCAACTGATGATAATTGTCCTGAAAGGACAATGGGGGGGAGGATGTAGACTACACGCAGGGCTCTGCACCTGAAACATAAAATAAACCATTAAATTAGTTATACAAATAAATATTAATAGTAAATGCATACGTACTTACCTGGATTGCTCTGCCGTTGATTGTATACCTGTGTGTGTAAAATAATGAAACTCACGCATTTACGACGCGTTTACATGTGTGCGTGACCCTACCAGTCAGTTAGCCTTTGACCGTCAATCGATACACGCATGTCAACGCTCGTGTTAGCACCTGTCAAATATCAGAGTTTTATTAACCAAAGTACTTACCTGTCCTGCGCCTGCTGTGTTCACTACAGTGGGGTTTGTGGACTTTTAACTCTTTTTTGGGTATTTTGACGAGAAGAGATGCATCGATAGTGACGTCATCGAGTAAAAGTTAAAAAGGTTCCATTTGAGAACTTTTATTTGTCATAGAATATAATTTTGGTTACAAAATGGAACAATTTTAACTAGTACTCGATAAAGTCACTAATGTTAAATAAATTACACAAACCGACTTAGTCCCAAACTAAGCAAAGCGTACTGGACGACGATATACATCCTTATATATAGATAAATAATTACCTAAATACATAGAAAACAGCTATGACTGCATGTACATATAATCGTGCTCATCACACAAATAAATGCCTTTACCGGGAATCGAACCCAGGACCTCTAGCTTCGTAGGCAGGGTACCAACTAGGCTAAACCGGTTGGTCGATGATGCCTTTTTATGGGATTTCTAAGCATGTTAGAAATCCTTATTTTCTAAGAAACTATCATATTGTCCCCTGCCTAATGGGACAAAATAACAGCAGTGGGACCTGCATTTGTCTCACAGCTGCTGTCAACAACGAATCCTCAAATCAATAAAGAGACGGTCACGCGTTTTATTCATGTAGTCTCACAGGCGTCCATAGGGGACGGTGTCTGTTAACCACTAGCCACCAGGGAGGCCGTACGCTTGTTTGCCATAGTTGTAGTATAAAAAATGACCCATGGCATACAAATTATAGTCATGTCGAAAACTCTAAAAAAATACTTTTCATGTTGTAGTACCTATTATTATTTTTTGCATAAGTACGTAATAGTAAACAAAGCTGATAATCCCAATTAGCTACTCACTAATTATAAATGTTTTAATGAGGTTTATTGGTATGTAAATGATAAATACTAACTATGTACCCACAGATAAAATAATAACAAATTAATTTAAATAAAGTCGACTTAAAAGAATACATTAAATAAAAAATCAATAAAAAAAATTACATAAACATAATCCAAAAGTTTTGATAATCAGCATGATTTGGTCTCGTGATAATAATTTGTGATTGTCATTCCTACTGTGCCACTATTCAATAATAACCTAAAAACTTTAAAAAAACATTTCATTCATTTGTTTTTCTTTAATCTCTACATATAGATTCGGATTCAGATTCAGATTTATTTAGTTTTTACAGGTATACAATTTCAAATATACAATTGATACATACAAACTATGTTACTTAGGTTGAAATAAAATTAGTGAGCAAATTATGGATAAAATAACAATTAAAATTTAAATAACAATTGCAAATAAAAAAAAAATTAAGGACAATGATCATAACATAAGAAAATATAAAAAATGTGAAAGTTCGTTGAGGTTGTCAGTGAGACATAAAAAGTAGAGCTTGAACGAAATTGTATTTATACAACATACATTAAAAACTTCAATAGCGCGATGCAGAACTTCACCAATCTCCACGCATTTAGAAGGTCATTCTCCAGATTTTTGTCGGCGTCTGAACTCCAACAAACCATATTAAACGTTTAAAAAAGTTTGATGGAGTTACGGTGACCCACAGGCCGAGAATATTTGGATAAAGTCGTCTTTACTTTACGCAACAGCGCCATCTATCTGTTTATTAATAATAATATATATAATATATATATATATATTTGATTCGACGATCATCGTCCCGATAGTCGTTTCGGCGAACGGTTTAATAGCGAAGAGTCTCGACCATCACCTCAAGAGACTCGCTAGATGGCTGGATCAAGGGTCAGATACAGAAGGCGGTACTCCTGGATACTGCGCGGATAGTCAGAAGGTTCCTGTCTCTGTCGCCCTGACCGCCGGTAGCTTAGGCCCCGCCTTGCTGCCGGCTGCACCCTAGGTTAGGTTTTTATAATGATTTTATGTTTTGTATGTATAGTTTTATATTTTACTTTTTATAATATTATTGTACAAACCTAACTTAAGATAAAATATGAATAAAGAGAATATATATAATAATAATATTTTGGTTCAGTGAATGATCAAATTGCTCTCTTCAACTCCTATCTCATACAGCTCTTTGACATTCACGCTCCGATTCGTGCTATAAAGGTGAAGCACCTGCCTGCTCCTTGGCTCACTGCAGACATTAAGAAGATAATTGAAAGGAAGAATGTAGCTAAATCTAAATATAAACTTGATAACTCTGACAAAAACAAATCTAGGTATCATGCTATTCGGAGTCGCTGCAGTACTATATGTCGTGATGCCCAGAGGCGCCATATACATACTTCTGTA
Organism: Epinotia bilunana; assembly: GCA_947049275.1. Lineage (NCBI taxonomy): Eukaryota > Metazoa > Arthropoda > Insecta > Lepidoptera > Tortricidae > Epinotia > Epinotia bilunana. The sequence goes on from OX346278.1 coordinate 1,407,226, forward strand.
GAAAATGGGGATCCAGCCAAAGTATGGAAATTTCTAAAATCTCTAGGACTTGGGAAAACTCAGCAATCATCATATACAATCAACACAAATTTCAATCAACTCAATCAGCATTTCTCTTCATCTACCTCTTTTAGCGGTCCTATTAAGGTAGATGCACTAAACTATATTTCATCTTCCCAAACTTCTGATTTCTCTCCATTTTCTTTTCGTCAATTCACTGACAGGGAAGTTAGGAAGAGCGTACTTAGCATCACTTCAAATGCTCTTGGTGTTGATTGCATTAGTCGTAAGATGATAGTTCCGCTCCTTGACCTACTGCTTCCTTTTATTACCAGTATCCTAAATTTTTCAATTTCATCTGGCATGTTTCCTTCTCAATGGAAGGATGCTGATATTATCCCTTTACCCAAAAAGTCCAACCCCAGTTCCTTTTCTGATTATCGTCCCATTTCCATTCTTCCTTTTCTATCCAAAGTATTGGAACGACTAGTGCATCAGCAATTAACTTCCTTCTTAAACAGAAATGATATTTTAATCCAATTTCAATCGGGTTTCCGTTCAGGGCATAGTACTAGTACAGCCCTTATAAAGATCACTGATGACATCCGATTGGGGATGAACGACAGAAAGCTTATAGTTTTAACTCTGTTGGATTTCAGCAATGCTTTCAACACTGTTGATTTTGACATTATACTCGCTATTTTACGCTCTCTTAACTTATCTCCTGCAGTAATTGACTGGTTTCGTAGTTATTTACATGGTCGTCGGCAAAGAATAAAGGTGGATTCTTCTTGTACTTCTTGGTGTAGTACTCTGGCGGGCGTTCCGCAGGGCGGTGTGCTATCTCCTCTCTTATTTTCTATCTTCATCACATACAATATATCCTCTCATTATCACCTTTATGCCGATGATCTTCAGATTTATACACAGTCCGTGCTTGGTGATCTCCCTTCTGCCATAGAAAGAACTAATGATGACTTGGTACGCATTCTGAAATGGAGTCAACGATATGGTCTGAGTGTGAACCCAACGAAGACCCAAGACATTGTTATTGGCAGCAACAATCTTGTCTTGGGTGCCTCAGATGAGTGAAGTGAGCAGGAAGGTATTTGCTGCAGTGGGGTCTCTCAGGCGGCTTCGTAATTTTCTGCCTACTGCAACTAAAATTGCGCTTGCACAAACTTTACTTCTTCCTATTCTTGATTACGCTGATGTATCCTATCTCGACCTTTCTGAGGAGCAGCTTAATAAGCTTGAGCGTCTCCAAAATGTCTGCATTTGGTTCATATTTGGGTTACGCAAATGTGACCACGTTTCTAGTTTCCGTTCCAAACTCAAGTGGCTCCCTATCCGTTATCGCCGTAACTCTCACATTATTTCGCTTCTGTTTAGTGTCCTTTTTAACCCTGCAACTCCCCGCTATCTCAAAGAGCGTTTTAGTTATTTGAATTCTGTTAGATCTTCTAACAATTTGCTATTAACTGTGCCTTTGTCATCTTCGAAATTTTACAGTAGTTCGTTCACCTTTAAGGCTGTGGAACTCTCCCTCTTCATATAAGACAAGCTAAATCTATCGGCAACTTCAAATCTCTTCTTAAAAAACATTATTTGTCTTTCCCCTAACCCTGATTGTCCTACTATTATTATTATTGGCTGACTGTTTATGTATTATATATTTTTATTTGTGTTATTTGTATATATGTATGATTGTGTATGTATGTTTATATATAGAGCTATTTATGTACGTGCATTAATATAATTATTTTGATTTTTGGCTTATTATAATCTCTGCACCACCTACTACATAATCTAGTTTTATCTCTTTCTCCGATACCCAAAGGTTGTCTGGAAGAGATCGCTCTTCAGCGATAAGACCGCCTGTTGTCTACCTCTACCTACATGTTATTGTATTGTTTTTCTTTTTAACTGCTTTGTTTGTGTGAGGTGTGCAATAAAGAGTATTTGTATGGTATTGTATTGTAATACGACAGCCCAAAGCAAAGGAGTATTGTTTTCTGTTTGTCTGTTTTTGTCCGGGTATCATGGGAAAACTATCGAATGGCAACGCAACTTTCAGTAAAACGTTCAATGGATCTTCGGCCACGCAATAGGCTATAAAAATTATAAAGATAAGGGTGCAAAGGGGTTAAAAAATGGGGTTGAATGTTTATGTATATATGTAATGTTTATGTAATGTTTAAGTATGTTTTTGTATATAAATAGTTTTTTTTAAATGTAGAGTAGATACTCACACGTTTATTTTATTCTGTCAAATCTTCTGTCAAATCACAAAATTATGTGTCAAAAGTCCCCAAAAACGTTATTACTTATTACTCAAAATGCCTTCAAGAAAGAGATCGAACCTGACACGAATTTCTAGAGAGGCCGCCAGAAAACGAGTGGCAAGATCTCAGGAGTCCGAAGAAGCTTCCCGGGCTTCTAGATTCCTTGAAAACAGTGAAGATAGGGAAGCACGTCTCGGCCACGATCGTGAATTGTCGCGAGCTTCCGAGACTATTACGGAACGTGAAACAAGATTAACAGCGGATTCTGCGATGCCCACTGGGGAAACTAAAAATGTTGTATATAATGAAGTATTGTAATTATATTGATCGGATCACGCCATCTGGGAAAGGTGGGCTGTACGCGGACAAAAACTTCGGGGGTTGCGTTGGGTACATAAGATAGGTGTAAATAACGTGTTAATAGTTTACATTAATGTAATTAATATTTAATATTTATTAATATGAATTGTATTATTTTTTTCATGCTCCACTTAGGTGTCATTTAAGTCTGTGTAGTACTTAGGGCCTATGCACCGTAGACGCGCGTTTGTATCGAATCACGTGTAAAGAAATCGACACAAACGCTTAAAAAACGCCGTGTGCAAAGAAAAAAACAGTCAACGCGAACGAAGTCGCGGGCAGAAGCTATTCATTGTAAAAAAATGAGATTAAATAAGATTTAAGCAGAAACGTCTGTTGATGATTATAAAAACGGAGTTTTCAATTTAGATTTAGCAATTGAAACTAACGATCTCATCGCACCTTTCACACCTGAACGGATTTAGATGAAATTTTCCGTAGTTACTTACAGGTAATTTGAGACCCTGCCCAACTTTTCCAGCTTACTAGCCGGCGGTGGGACCAGTGCCTTAAGCGAGGCCGTCTCATACGTATTGACTTGTAGTAAATTTGCGGAATAAATAGTTTGATGTTGATATTGATTAGGTAAAAATGTGCCCGCGCGACTTCGCCCGCGTATTACAAAGAACGCACGCAAACCCACGAGATAAAATATAGCCTATAGTCCACCTGAAAAAGTCCATTCTATACACCGGTAAAAAAAAAAAAGAAATCGGCCAAGTAGTTCCGGATATTACCCCTAACATACAATCTTATCAACGTGCAAACTTACAATCGCACAGACATATTCTTTTTATAATTTTGTATAGAGAGATTTATCAATCAGCTCTCGGATTACCGATATTCAACAACAACAATGTAGGTTAATACTGAATAGTAGGTTAGTGTTGAATGTTGGTGTTATCGAATATTAAAAAATCGTGCATTATCGTCCTGCGGTTACAAGGAAAACCATTTTGAAAAACAAACACATTAATACTGTTATGTTCGATAAGAACCTAATGATCGACGTAAAACCAGTACCTACAATTTTTCCTTTTAATATCCTAGATATACGAAGAAACGTAGACGACTGTCCGTTAAAATTCTAATATTATCTGGAATGAGGTACCTATAGGTATCATAGAAATAGGTGCACCGAGTCAAATTAAATGATAGGACGTTGACACCACCCGCCGACCAAAGGTGCCAATCTTCAAAAATGACAATAATAAATAAAAAGCGGCCAAGTGCGTGTCGGGCCACGCGCAGGGTAAGGTTCCTTAGTTGCCCGTCTGTCACAGAATGCGGACTTAAAAGGGGCTTTTGGGGTTTTTAGTATAGCTTACCCTCGTAAATAATTGTAAATCTCCGAACAGCATCCAGCCGCACATCACAACTAGCTGCGCGCGCAAGAAGCACCGTGCCGTAAGTCCGCCTAAGTTTTAGCATTGGGTGGGGGGCATGTCGCAGGGCAGGTTTTGCCGCGGGCAAGAAGCACCGTGCCTTGAAAAAGCAACTCTACCGTCCACGGTAAAAGGTTCAAATGCCAATGACAATGTATATGCACCCGAAATTAACTGCATTTCTTACCAGTTAACTAGTTATGTCTAATACTCGTTAACTAGTTATGTTTACTTAACTGTGATAGTTTTCCTTTTAAATTTATTATATGTACTACTGCCACGAATTTTTTCTCGTCCCCAGTAGTAGCCATTTAGCCGGCAGGGTTAAAGGGTTAAATTAGGGCTTTAAATCGCATTATCTCGCAAACGCATAACTGAGTTGAAAAATAGTTTTAAAAAACCCATAATATTTTTGAACAAGCTATCCAACGATATGCGACTATAGGTTTAACGAGAAAAAAAATACATCACCAATTTACATGTAGGGGAGGTACCCTAAAAAAGAAATTTTTCCGGATTTTATTTTACTGTTTTATTGGCGTGATTGGTTTATATACCCACGCCGAATTGCAGTTTTCTAGTTGTAAGGGTTACTGAGCTAAGCCGAAGACGGACAGACATGGCGAAACTATAAGGGTTCCTTGTTGACTACGGAACTCTAAAAATGGGTCATTAACATTTGAGTTAGTGTTCTGTCACGTCTGTCTCTTTTGCCAGCTGCCAGGTACATACAGGGCGGCCCGCGATCTGTGTCGAGGTACAAAAACAAATTATATCTTAAAGCCCTTGAAGCAAAAGAAATACAATGAAACTTGGTTAAGTGGGACCTGAATAAGAGAGAAACCTCCATAGCTGGAACTCATGCCGCGGTTCCGACACCTCTGTTAGTGGAACAAAAGCAACCTCTATATCTGGGATTAGTCATATCGATATTATAGTCATAATTACCTCTATAATTGAAGTAGTGAGTGTATTTGACCTCTGTTACTTTATTTTGAGGAATACTTTTGCTAAATTGTTTTATTTCAATTTCATGGGTACTTATATAACTGAGATAACGCCATTCTTAGTCTTCCCGCAAATTTAGCACTTGACTGATTGTGCTTAAATGATCTAAAGTTGCTTCAAGGAGACAAACTAAAATCACATTTTTTTTGAATTGGCGCATTCTGTATTGTATTTATATCTGTATTCGTATTTATCTATATCTGTATTTTTAAAAACATGCTAGATTATTTCTGTTACCTTTACCTTTCTACTACCTTTTTTCATTATCGTTGAAGGTTACAATTCATTTACAGTCGAGTTCTCCAATATCTGTACAGACAACATTTCAAAAATATCTACACATGTGTCTTATGTTAGTACCTAACAATAAAGTCACTTTATAGATATTTTTGTAAGGTTGTACCTATAATGTTTATTTTTATTTAAAATTCGCACCTCAATAACTGAAATAACGTCTTATCTCACCTCTATTAATGGAACCCTCTGTAAATGAGACAGATATTTATGTATACCTAAAGCGAGTTAGTGCAATTGACTCAGTTTTAGATTGCCACTTTTGGAGCGTTTATAAACTATCTACCTCTTTTTAGGGTTCCGTACCCAAAGGATTAAACGGGATCCTATTACTTAGACTCCGTTGTCCGTCCGTCTGTCTGTCTGTCGAACTAGCAAGTGCAACAGAGACGGAGTATTTTTTTTTATACAAGGACGGTGGCAGACAAGCGTACGACCCGCCTGATCGTAAGCGGACACCGCAGCTTATAGACGCATGCAACTCCAAAGGAGTAACATGGGCGTTGCCAACCCTTGATATGTTTGAGGATTCGCCGTGCTGACAGCTGAAGGAACAAATTCCCTCGCTCTCAACACTCCAACGCATCCTCGGCAGCTCTGGCGACCTTGCTCACCTCCAGGAACACAACACTACTACAGAGCAAGTAGTAGTGTTATTATGGCTGTGGTATTCTGCGAGGCGGAGGTACTTCCCCAGTTGGGCTGCTCCAAATTCGAGCGAGATGATATTTCGCTGTGCCCTACCTCTCTGACTACTCCAAACGTCTTGCACCAGATGCTCCACCTTTCTATATTAGGCCATACGCGGTAAGCCTGAGCTGGTTCCTGCTGAGAATATTTACAGGATCTATCCACGTACAGCTGAGTTTTTGGCCTTCCTACCTCTGAGCAAGTTTTAAATATATAAAGAAGCTGATTATTACGGCATTGAAGAGTCCGCAGTAAGCTCGATTCTCCATACAAACGTAGTTACGCTCTCATTTAAAAACTACGTGTTGCATTCTAACAAAACTTTGCATGTACAATGACATGAGGTATATCTATATCTGTAATTAGTTTATTTAGCTTCAGCTACCATAGAAAAAAAATACAGCGAATTTAGGTTTTTCATACAAAACTTGTTTTTGCTGTATTTTGTTTGTTTTATACACTGGAACCATATAAACTAATTACAGGCATAGATATACCTCATATCAATGTATATGCAAAGTTTCGCCACAACGTTTCAACACGTAGTTTTAAAATGAGAGCGTAACTACGTTTGTATGGGAAGGTGAAATTGGGCCGAGCTTACTGCGGACTTAAGAGTCCGCAGTAAGCTCGGCCCAACTTAAGGCGGCGGACTTAAGGCACACGATAATTCTTTATACTAAATCGTAGCTTATTTTTACGACAAATTATCGTCAAATAACGCTACTTATTTACCAAAGTCAAAATACCGGTAATTTACCGGTTTTGCCTCACTCAAGTCGATAATTTACTGGTAATGAAATTTACCCGGTATTTGCCTAATCAGGATATTAATTATTAATACAAATGTTGATTAATGTTTTTGTTTGCAGTTTGTTTCCGCTCGCGCCGCGATGTGGCCTTTTTTCGTGTGGGGCCTAATGGGCCTGGTTTACGCTGATAATGGCATAAACTTCGAGGGTCCAGTATTCACGTATGTGGGCACTAATAAGACAGTTGGGGAAGATTGTAATAACTGCGCATCAAAATGCTGTCCAGGGACACAGATTTATGTGAATGACACGTGCGTCGAAAATGTATACGGAGTAAAAAAACTGGAGGATATGCATGTAGATATTTACACCAATGATATTTCAAAGACGGATTTCACGCTAAAAAAGTTTACATTCGTGCATAGCGACGTTTTTAATGGGAATGATTCTGGTTTTCTGTTTCTTCTAAAAGGTGAAACACTGTATATGTTAGAGGTGAGTGATCATTATGATAACTTTTTTTTTCAATAGGGTTATTTTATGATTTAATCGCCAGTTAATGTTTTTTTAAAGGACACTTTTTACACTATAATGTTATGTATTAAGTGCTCAAGTGTAAACATATATTTGGCGTCGACTGTACATATATACGTACTTAAATACCTACAGTATATACAAGACGATAACGAACATTAACTAAATTAAATTATACCTTTGCCATGAACGAAAAGCTTGGCGGCTTTCTCGCGCGACGCATCAGCAAACGTGTTTTGACATGTATGTATGTATGTAAGCACTTTATTGTACACAATAACAGGTTAAAGAATACACATGTCACACAATAGATCAAAGTACAAAGGCGAACTTATCCCTATAAGGGATCTCTTCCAGCTAACCTTTGAGCAATTGAGAGGAAGGTAGGTAGACCGAGATAGGCAAACTTATACCGTGTACAAAAACACAGAGAACACATTCGCAGGCTAACGGCGTGATATTTTAAGAAACTTATGTAATACACTTGCGAAATTCCTAGAATAAACTTGTATAAACTAGAATACTTTGAGAAATTCGTGTTCACGCGATACTTTGGGAAAACAATTAATTCTACTTTCAAGAAAATACATCATTAATATAATTATTGATTATTTTATTTAGTGTCCTACACCCCTATTACCGAAATGGTTTTCAATTAAGGCATCATTCCATATTTTGAAATTATGTCAATCAGAAAATTATTTTATTTTAATGACCATCTATCAACGAAGCTGACGGTCCCGCGTTCGAATCCCGGTAAGGGCAAATATTTATGTGATGAATAGGTATTTGTTTCCGAGTCTTGGATTTTTCTATGTATTTTAGTATTCATTATATCTATAGGTACTAGAAGAAGAAGAAGAAAACATTTATTCATGACATATAAGCAAATCATATAAGGATAAAATATGATGAAAATAAAAAAAATGAAACTACTTAAATCTAAATCTAAACCATATATCTGCTAGTGACACGAAAAGGTCCCGCCTCACCATAAAGCATAAAGGCATGGTTTCACATCGATTAGTGATTAGTGCGAGTCCATACAAAAGCTACTCGCACTCGCAGCAAACTCGCAGCAAATGTATGAACTCGCACTAATCACTAATCAATGTCAAATTCATACAGCAGAACGTGACGTCACGATCTGCGAGCGTCATAGTAAATTACAATCGTTTCATATGAAGGGTACGCACTTAAATTGTTTCCCTTTGCGGAAAAAACCAAAAATAAAAAAAATCTTTAAACTTTGAACACTTATAACTATGTGATTATTTAATCCCCTACTTTACTTTTTTCTCCATTTGGCAATATTTTTATACCTTTTTTGGGTAAATTCAACATTATTCTACACCCCTATTCATTCACTTCGAAGGCGGTTGTTACGACAAATTGATAGTTCTAATAATTACACGGTTCAACTCACGTATTAAATGTCACTACAGGCGACCTGTTTCGAACTCTTCGGGAGTTCTTCTTCAGGTGTCGCTTGAAACACTGCCCGCGCCCGTTCCGAACGGCGACAGGGCGGGAGGAGGAGGGGGTGATACCGCCGCGAAAACACTCATCCTGAAGAAGAACTCCCAAAGAGCTCGAAACATGTCGCCCGTAGTGACATTTAATACGTGAGTTGAACTGTGAAATTATTTGTATTATTTCGACATGTCTCACGAAAGTTTAAATTCGACAATTGATAGTTGTATAGAATGCTTAATTATTTAATTACTTACTTTCCATTAAAATGGAGCAATAAAATAGTTGATTAGGCTATAAAATAATGGGTAATATTTAAACGAGTGACTGTAAATTAAAGTTTTAAGTGTTAAAAATAATTAATTTGTTACTTTATAGTATAACTAAGTGAGCGACTGACTGCGAGTGACGAGAAATCAACAGAACAGCAACTTACAAACATTAATTTGAGTTACTTAAAATACAAAATGAGAAGCTTCATAATCATAACATAATATTTGAGCGACCTAATATTTGTTTGAGTGTCAACGTTACGTCCTGCGTTTTTTTTTCAATATTTGGTAAATGTTTTTCGCTTACTCAAATTCATACCGCTCAACTTATTAAAACAGTATGTCCATCATCAGTCGCTAAGTTTTTTTTATTCGATCGTTTTATAATTCCCCTCAAATAATCCCCATATATGGTAATGAGTTGGTACTAGATATCATTCAACCGTTATGGTTTTTTATGAGGATAAAATACATTTGTTTGACTAACTTAGTATAATTAAAATGTTATACTGGTTAATTATAACTGGGAATACCCAATTAAAATTGAGCTATCAAAACTTTATTTACTAAAGTATATACATAATGATATTATACAAAATGATATTAAACTAATTATAATAAATAACAATTAGAAAAATGTATCAAAATTTTGCCCTTTAGGCAGGGTGCCCATCACACAGGCAGCATTCCCGCGCTGAATAGCAATCGCTATTCTTTGGGCGAGAAAGCTGCCTGCCCGAGGGTCACCCGTAGCCTCCCTTAACCGCTTACTGATCTCCTTGTGGAGCTTACGCGCGTTTCTTCCCCAAGGGCCGAGTGTCTCGACGCCAAATGCGACAAAATCGTATTGGGCGCCGAGACAGCTATACTTCCCGACCTTGGATCTCTCTCGGGCATCCGCCGCTGGCCCGGCTTGCTTAAAATTGATTTTCTAAAGTACCTATATACACAACATAAAAACCTGTTGTATAATTGAAACAAACAAAGAAAGAAAACATTTTTTCGTGGACAAAACAATGGGGCTATTAATTGCGTACACCAACTTATGATTACCGGCAGATCAATGTTAAAGATGGCGCCGGCAGCTGTCATTCTATATACACTTGTCAAACTTTCAGACTATTCAGATTTTAACGTATACATCTTACGATTACAGTCGGTCAAATACGTGCACGTGAAGTTGAAACCAGCTGACCACACATCCATCCCGTAACCAGTTTGTATAGAAGGCTCACTGTCTTTGCATGCACTTCTGCAGATGTTGCACACGTATGTTTTGAAACCATAAGGGTGCGACATCCGCATAGGCTCTAAATTACGAATGAAGAAGAACGAACGTTTCCGCTATCAGTCTCACGGAATTCCAAATCGGAATTCCCCATAAGGAAATCGAATACGGAAAACGTGTGTAGGCGGCCAGCCTAACGATCAGAATTATAATTTACCAATACATGCAATCACGAGGAAAACATGTTAATAATTAGGGAATTTTAATCGTCAAATGTGTGGGTAGTAAGCTTTGCTTACCACGAAAATCGTCAGTTCGCAATATCTCCCTCTATGTCGCTCGAATGGGCAAGTGTGACAGCGGTAGAGATAGACAAACGGATGAAGATAGCGTTCCATAGTAGCCGCTCTGGTAGGATGACGCACCCTGCGTCCCACATATAGGAAACCAGAGAACGAAAAAAAGCGGCCAAGTGCGTGTCGGACCACGCACAACGAAGGGTTCCGTGCCTATTAAAAAGGTCGTATCGTTACTGAAATTCGTCCCTTTCTTTAAGGAAGGCAGTTTTTTAGAAATACGTATCTCGAAAACTTTTAACCGATCTTGTTCAAAACAATTTTCGCTGAAAGAATTTAATAAGCCCATGATTTTTTTCATATTTTTAAAAGAGGGGGTGGGGGGGACACACAATTTTAGTGACTTTCGGGGCGATTATCTCCGACTCTATTCACTTAATAAAAAAAATTGCTGAGAAACCTCATATTTATTTTGAAAGGCTTATCGATTGATGTGCCGCACGTGGGCTTGCAATGCAAAAATCTTTCAGTTTTATGTATGGAGTAGAGGTGTGCGCCGCGCCGCCGCGCCGCCGCCGCCGACAATTTTTCCACGCCGCCGCCGCCGATGATGTTGACCGGCGTAAAATCGGCGTGGCCAATTTTTTATGATAAATGATTTTCTTATCCAAATTACAAGTACATACTGAGAATTACATCGTGTTATATATTTTTGAATAATCATATCTCATTAACATTTTGTTCATTGCAAAATCAACAACATTTAGCTTTTAGTATTTGGAGTTTGTTAGAGTGTCAAGCGAGTTGCGCCCGCGCCCCTCGGGTATGGGGCTGATTATATATCTATCTCATAATATACCATACGAAAAAAAGAGATGGATATAATAAATCAGCCCCATCCTAGGTGACAGTGGTGACACGATGCATTTGACATACTCTATGTGCGCGTGTTATTTATATAATATCTTTATGATTTATACTACTTACTGTTAATAAGTACAGCTCTTTTAGTATTTGGCGTTTATTATGTGCGTGCACGTGTTATTTTTACAACATCTTTATGCTACTACTGTTAATGAGTGCAGTGCAGTGCAGCTGCAGCATGAGGAAAAACCCAAAGCCCAAAACTCAGGACAGGTAGCGCGCCAAAGCGTGTAAGAGCGTATGGTATTTTGCGGTGGGGGAGAGGAGATGAACCGAATTGTTCTTATTATCGGTTAGTGATAGTTCAACGGTGTAACTGTGTGCGAGTGTCGTTTGTCAGATATGGCGGACGAAAGTGACGATGTATCGGTCAGAAATCAAAAAGTTTGTGATTTTAAAATACAGACTTTGTATTGCAAATCAAAAAAAAATAGTAGTTGCTGGAAGCATTTTGGCAAACTTGTGTGGGAAAAAGATAATAAAAAGAAGCACGTGCTAACCGATCAAGTGTTTTGTGAAATTTGTTTAAACAATGCACAAAATCAAGATTCAAGCACTCTATTTGGCTTGTAAGTATTGTGTTGTTTTATAAAATAATAAATAAAACGTTTGAATGCTTAGATTATGGAAGCAATAACGAATAAAAAATTGTTACAGGGTAAAAATAAAATCATACAGTAGCAGTGTGAGCACGGGAAATTTGATTCGCCATTTAAAAGAAGAACACAATATTAGTGATGCGGAAAAGGAAAAGAAAGCCATAGCAAACATAAAAACGTTCTTCACACCAAGACCGCGCCCATCAACTAATACAGCAGCTAATCATAAGTGGTTACTTGCAAGAGATCTAGCTATATGGTTTTGTCGATCCCTGATGCCCTTTGACTCAGTTGCAGATGAAGGAATGACAGTTTTTCCAAGTAAGTCATCCTATTAACTTTGTAATAATATTTTCTATCGTCTGAATTATCGGTCTGTATCTGTATATGAATCAAACATTATTGCCAGTATATGATTTGGCATTATGTACAAGAAAGCATTTATACATTGTAATAATAACTTCTATTTAGTATATGATTTGTTATTATGTACAAGAATGCGTTTACATGCATACATTATAATAATCACTTCTATTTTTTTCAGAAATATGGCGTCATTGTTGCTTCAGAAGATCTACCAACAAGAACAACAATTTCTCGTGATGCATTGCAAGATGTGTACGATTCATTGCTTTACGAAGTAAAACGTGAAACATCGAAAGCAGGCCAACACGTTGCAATGACCACGGATTTGTGGAGTGACTCGTATCGTCACCGAAACTATATCACGTTTACACTGCACTATCTTGATGGTAAGTTATTAGTTAGTAGAGAGAGGGCATTATACACGTGGTGATTTTATGTACCATTACCTTTATATTTCACGTTATCTTCCACTTTTTCGATAAAAAAATAGTTTTTGCTCGCACATGTGTAAAGAAGTTTTCAGTGCCACATGCTATTTTTAGGTCACTTTTTCTGTTTGTTTAAAAAAATTAAAAACTATGTGTGGCAATAATATATTAAAACATTTTTTTCTTTTCAGAAAATATGGCCTTATATCGGTTTACCCTGGATACTATCCTCATTCTTGAAAAAAAGACTGGTGAAAGAATAAAAGAGGAAATTCAAGCTGTGAGAGAGCGTTTCGGATTGATAAAAAATCAAGTATTTCTCGTAACAGACTCGGGTTCTAATGTCAAAAAAGCGGCTACTTTGATTGATGATGTCACCAGTCATTTTTGTCTTGGACATGGACTGCATAATCTTGTAATGGTGGATGGGATTGCTACTGTTGAATCTTTGCAAGCATTAATACAGAAATCTAAAAAAATTGCAAAAGCTCTACGATTTCGCGCTCCTGAGCTTGAACAAGAAGCCGAAAAAGAACAACGGCTAATATTGACATCACTACAAGACCCCAATATGTATGATGGTGGTGACTCTGAGTCCAACAGTGATGACGACGATACTGATGAGAATGAAGAAGAATCGCGTCGTTCAGCAACGACATATGCTAAGACTACTCAAACTATTAAAACAGAAAGCAAAACCCGTTGGCACAGCTTGCTGACAATGTTAGAGAGCTTGTCCCATCCCAACAATAAAGGACCAGTAAATAACCTTTTGGGCAAAATTTCAAAAAATCACTTGAAAGTGACCGACGCGGAATGGCATATAATGCAACAGTTAATTCAAGTTTTAAAGAAAATTCGTACTGCAGTGGAAATATTAAGCTCTGATTTGAATTGCACAATAAACGTGGCGCTAGTTCTGAGAAATGAAATCGAAGATATTTTGAGGAAGACTGAAGATCGTGAATTGATCGCTATAACGGCTCTGAAAAAGAGGATGTTAGATCGACTGGATTACAGATTTCCAATAACTGATACATTGATCGCATCGTCGTTGCTGGATCCCCGGTTTCAAAAGCTGAAAACAATCGATTTGTATCTAGAATCCCGCATCATGACAAGGCCTGATTTTATTGCAAATTATGTGGCCAATGATTTGCAATTAAAAGATGTTGACTCAACTTCAGTGCAGCTTCAAATGCAGCAGCCCTCAACGTCTCAGGCCTCAGAAGCAATGCTTCTAAGCTTAGCTAATAAATACAGTGAAGAGACTTCGACTTTCACATCACCCGTAGAGTCAGAGGCATGGAAGTATTTCTGCAGTGCATCAGCCAATGATGTCACACCTTCTCTCTTCAGGATCCTTCAATATTGGGAACAGCGCAAGCGCGTATATCCATGGCTGTATGCGACTGCCAGAGCCATATTGTCAATTCCTGCAACGAGCACACCTAGCGAACGTGTATTTTCTATAGCGGGATTGACTTTGAACGCGAAAAGATCCCGTCTTCACCCATCTCGTGTAAATAAAATAATATTCATACATGATAATTACTCTAAATCAAAAAAGGGTAGCTCTTAATTATTGGACAAACTGATTCGAACGAGATATATATGATTCCAATTTCATCAGAATTACCAAAAATTTGCTTGTGATGTGATTTGATTTGACTGATTAAGAATTATACTAGTCTTATTATTGTGATTTAATTATTTTTTTCTATTTAGGTATGTTAAGGATTGTTTGACTGTAAAAGTTTTAATTACATATGTTTCTTTATTAAAATGTTGTTTAAAATATTTTATATTGTTGATTTCATGTGAAACATGCTCTAATTTGATAATAAAAGTTGATTTACAAGGATATTTCGTTTTACTTTTAATCAACCTAGCAAATTTAGCTCCACGCCGATTTCACGCCGATTACGCCGCCTACGCCGGTGAAAATTTCGCCGGACGCCGCCGCCGACAATTTTTTGATCGGCGCACACCTCTAGTATGGAGTGCACCCTTAAAAAAATTTTTTTTTAAAATTTAATTACAATACTTTGTAGCGGCTAACAAAATACACCTATCCTCAAAATTTTATTCAAATACACTTTATAGTTTTCGAGAAAAATGCCTGTGACATACGGACGGACAGACAGACAGACAGACATGACGAATCCATAAGGGTTTTTTGCCATTTGGCTACGGAACCCTAAAACCATAGAATGCGAGCCCCTTACAAATTTCTACCCAAACACGTGCCTAAACCCGGTATTATATGCGCATGTTCGAACTAAACGGCTGTCTGGCATCGTTTTGACACCCCGCCCCCAACCTCGCATAATGGCAAGGCAGCCATTCTGTGGGGCCATTTTGCGGCGCTTACGTAGACTTAAGTATATGGTTTTTCGTTCGCTGTAGGCAACCCAATATCAGGCCGGCGCTGCGGCTGATCAGACTCGATTATTAGCCGTGTCTACACCGGACGAGCGGCTCGCCCGAACACCGTTCGCCCAAACGCGCTCGTCCGGTGTGGACGTGATTCGGGCGAGCGGTGGCTCGCCCGAGCCGTTCGCTCGAGCCTCCGAATGCTTGCCCGAACGGTTAACAGTATAAGGTCGTAACACATTTTTCGTGAATGCAAATCCCATTTTGTTTTATCAAACTTTTATATTTTGCTGTTAGCCGATTCGACTTCATTCAAAACTGAACGCTATTCGTAAGAGTATAAAGCCGTTAAACACTTTTTTCAATTGCATATTCTGCAAATGAAGTAATTTTGTCCACGCGTCCTTTACCGTTTTGCTATTGAGCAAATTCGAATAGTTCGAATTTGGACGTTATTCCTAAAAAGATAAAGCTTTGAAAAATATTTGGCAATAGCAAAAACAAATTGGTATTTTATTTCTTCGTCTCCTTCATCAATTTTGCTGAGTTAAGTTGAACTATAGCGTACTACTAATAAGGTTTTTACTAGATATATTGGCACGCAGGGGGAGAGAGGGGGGAGGAAGGGTATTTTATTGCAAAATTAAAATTATTCAAGTTTTCACTTCTGCCGGCACTCCCGGAGTGCAACCCGGTCTTTCTTTTTATCAAGAAAGTTCATTCGAAGGCGCTGCGTTGGAAAAGGTCAAAACTAGCTTGACCCCTATCGATACCTACATTACATATTGATATTGGGAATTTAGGGATCAAGTTATGCCTACTGGTGGTTGGTAACTTGGTAGTGAGACGAGTTGAGGCGGATTTGGGAATTGCGTAACTGAGTTCGACACGCATGGGTTTGTTTGTCAGCTGGAAGGATTGGTAAATCGAGTAGTACCTACCTAGTAGGAATTTCAATAGGTAGGTATTTTTGATTTATTACCTTTTGATCGTTGTTAAGTCAATCATAAATATCGAACTCACTCACAAATTTCACGAGAATCTGTGCATTTTGCGCATCCACATTTTGCGGTTTTTTTTTAAATACATTTCCTCCGATTTCGAACTAGCAGAAGCAAAATTAATGATGTCGCAGCGACAGCTGTGCGCACGTGCGGCTTCATCGCAATCGTGAGCTCAACTATCGGTAGGTAAATTCGCCCAAGCCGATCTGGCTCGGGCGAGCCGCGCGCGTTTGCCCGAACGCCCGTCCACACCGACCGAGCGCTTGCGGCCGAGTCTTTTGACGGCTCGCCCGATCCTTCTGACGGCTCGCCCAAACCGTTCGGGCGAGCGTTTTTGATGGCTCGGGCGAGCCGTTCGGGCGAGCCGCTCGTCCGGTGTGGACACGGCTATTAGAGAGCTGGCGCAAACCTTTCATAATGGATTGTCTTGCGGTCCAATGGGGAAATGCCGCCAGTGTCTTGGGATCCATGCCGTAGGCGTATCTCTTTTACAATTGGGTACGTTTAATTATTTCGTATGTAGTTTTTAGTATCACGGTCCAAAGGGGAAATGCCGCCAGCGTCGTGGGGTCCACGCCACAGACAGAACATTTCACAATTATTATTTCGTTATTTAGTTTTAAGTATCACGGTCCAAAGGGGAAATGCCGCCAGCGTCTTGGGATCCATGCCGAAGATATAACTTTTTTGCAATTACGTATGTAATTAATTGTTTCGTATGTAGTTTTTAGTAGGCCATAGGCCATGAGAGGAGGCTTGTGCCCAGCACTGGGACGTATTTATATAGGGATCTACAGTCTACGATCTACGGATATACGGATCGCTCTTGCGGTCCAAAGGGGAAATTCCGCCAGCGTCATGGGGTCCATGCCGGAAACAGAACTTTTTTGCAGTCAGTTTAGTATCACGGTCCAAAGGAGAAATGCCGCCAGCGTTATGGGATCCATGCCGCGGATATTTTTTTTTGCAATTACGTAATTACGTATGAAATTAATTATATCGTATGTGGTTTTTAGTAGGCCATGAGAAGAGGCCTGAGCCCAGCAGTGGGACGTATAAAGGCTGATTTATTATTAATATTATTATGTAGTTTCAGTCACGTCCCAAATTTTGCAGAACGGGAAGTACTACTTCAGGCGAGCCAACTATCTAAAACAATGGGGAGCCCCGATTACGTACAACCAGTTCTGTACGGAAGTTAAAGTCAGCACCGGTCCGGATGGCGCGCCGAAACCAGGCTCTGAGGAGCTGGTGTACAGAGAAGTATATAGTGATGTTGTTGAAGATGAGGCAGGCGACACGAAGGACGAAGTTTCTGCAGGGGGTGAGTCGTATTATCATCAATGCCCAAAAATTTTTTTTTAATTTTCAAGCCACCGTATTTCCTCCGTCAAATTCCGTCCGCTATTTATGACGCTCAATAATCTCGCCCAATAATTATATCAATACCATTGTTTCACTGTCATCATATTAGACAATGATATAGTTTAAGACCCACCGTCTAAAATTGTACGGCTATCCTCTAAAAAAATATTTTTTGTAAAATTATTCTTTTTGTGCACACATATTTTGAGTTATAAGTCCAGATCCGAAGATATTGCATAATTTGTATTATTCCATACACTTTAAACTGTTTTGTGAGACTATATAATAAATAAATCAAAATCTATGCAAATAATTTTTCTAACAGATTAACTAAGAGTTACACTATCTATGTTCTGATTTGTTTGATCACTGATTCTTTTAATGAACTATAGTCGCTTGAACAACGCAAAAAATTTACTAACTTTACCATCGCCTACAGACGTCAAATGACAAAAAGTTTAAAATACGAAACATAGACATACTACTCTTTGTGAATCTATGTTAGAAAATTTATTTACATAGGTCTAAATTTGATGGAGAAAAAGTTTCTGTCAAAGTATTTCATTCTTGGTACAATCTTTTATTGCCAACTGCACTTTTCTGTATACCGCCATACTACTCGTTGAGACAATTCTAACGAGCCCAAACTTAATGTCCTGAGTTCCCATGACCACCATGTGTACTGTGTAGCACGATGGTACCATAATATTGTATTGTCATTAAAATTTCAGTTTAATCTGTTGAAGATATCTGCTGCAAAATTGAGTTGCAAGATTCCACCCGAACAAACATACATTGCAAGTTAAATAAAAGCGGCATGTTTTTGCGGCTTTTGCTGTAGAAACGCTCGGACCCTGGAGCCCTGGCGCTCCCCAACTATTCGGCCAAATTTAAAAAAAATTGGTCAGGTTATCTGGAGACCATATGGCTGGCTTGTTTCTTGCCCAACGGATCGGCATAGCTATCCAAAGGGGGAACGCAGCTAGTCTTATGGGAACCCTTCCGCAGGGGTCCGAGCTTGGGGACCTTTTTTAAATTCATTATATTTTATTTTAATTTTATTAACATTAGGTTACTCTAGTCTATTTAAGTTTTTTGTTGTTTTCTATTCTGTCATCATTTAAAACTCAAATGAAAATTTAATAAACAAAGCATAGTCAAGTTTTTTTTTATAAACGGTTCCAAAATAGGTTACTACAGCGGCTCGAAATGCAAGTTTTTGTATGGAGCGCTCTGCCCACATTTCCCCTTAAGGGGAGTGATTGCCTTGCCTTGTGACTGCTTAGACGAAAAAAGAAGCCTGTAGCTTAATCATGTAAAATTAGACTTGCCAAAATTGATTACAGCCGGTGGCTCGTTTTGCGAAGCTGATTGTTACAAGTCTGAGCAGGCCGCACGAGGCGCTTACCCAACAGCGACCGGTCATTTGACCTGAGTAGCAATGTACAGGCTACACGAGGCGCTTACCCAACAGCGACCGGTCATTTGACCTGAGTAGCAATGTACAGGCTACACGAGGCGCTTACCCAACAGCGACCGGTCATTTGACCTGAGTAGCAATGTACAGGCTACACGAGGCGCTTACCCAACTGCGACCGGTCATTTGACCTGAGTAGCAATGTACAGGCTACACGAGGCGCTTACCCAACAGCGACCGGTCATTTGACCTGAGTAGCAATGTACAGGCTACACGAGGCGCTTACCCAACAGCGACCGGTCATTTGACCTGAGTAGCAATGTACAGGCTACACGAGGCGCTTACCCAACTGCGACCGGTCATTTGACCTGAGTAGCAATGTACAGGCTACACGAGGCGCTTACCCAACTGCGACCGGTCATTTGACCTGAGTAGCAATGTACAGGCTACACGAGGCGCTTACCCAACAGCGACCGGTCATTTGACCTGAGTAGCAATGTACAGGCTACACGAGGCGCTTACCCAACAGCGACCGGTCATTTGACCTGAGTAGCAATGTACAGGCTACACGAGGCGCTTACCCAACTGCGACCGGTCATTTGACCTGAGTAGCAATGTACAGGCTACACGAGGCGCTTACCCAACTGCGACCGGTCATTTGACCTGAGTAGCAATGTACAGGCTACACGAGGCGCTTACCCAACTGCGACCGGTCATTTGACCTGAGTAGCAATGTACAGGCTACACGAGGCGCTTACCCAACAGCGACCGGTCATTTGACCTGAGTAGCAATGTACAGGCTACACGAGGCGCTTACCCAACAGCGACCGGTCATTTGACCTGAGTAGCAATGTACAGGCTACCCGAGGCGCTTACCCAACAGCGACCGGTCATTTGACCTGAGTAGCAATGTACAGGCTACACGAGGCGCTTACCCAACAGCGACCGGTCATTTGACCTGAGTAGCAATGTACAGGCTACACGAGGCGCTTACCCAACAGCGACCGGTCATTTGACCTGAGTAGCAATGTACAGGCTACACGAGGCGCTTACCCAACTGCGACCGGTCATTTGACCTGAGTAGCAATGTACAGGCTACACGAGGCGCTTACCCAACAGCGACCGGTCATTTGACCTGAGTAGCAATGTACAGGCTACACGAGGCGCTTACCCAACAGCGACCGGTCATTTGACCTGAGTAGCAATGTACAGGCTACACGAGGCGCTTACCCAACTGCGACCGGTCATTTGACCTGAGTAGCAATGTACAGGCTACACGAGGCGCTTACCCAACTGCGACCGGTCATTTGACCTGAGTAGCAATGTACAGGCTACACGAGGCGCTTACCCAACAGCGACCGGTCATTTGACCTGAGTAGCAATGTACAGGCTACACGAGGCGCTTACCCAACAGCGACCGGTCATTTGACCTGAGTAGCAATGTACAGGCTACACGAGGCGCTTACCCAACTGCGACCGGTCATTTGACCTGAGTAGCAATGTACAGGCTACACGAGGCGCTTACCCAACTGCGACCGGTCATTTGACCTGAGTAGCAATGTACAGGCTACACGAGGCGCTTACCCAACTGCGACCGGTCATTTGACCTGAGTAGCAATGTACAGGCTACACGAGGCGCTTACCCAACAGCGACCGGTCATTTGACCTGAGTAGCAATGTACAGGCTACACGAGGCGCTTACCCAACAGCGACCGGTCATTTGACCTGAGTAGCAATGTACAGGCTACCCGAGGCGCTTACCCAACAGCGACCGGTCATTTGACCTGAGTAGCAATGTACAGGCTACACGAGGCGCTTACCCAACAGCGACCGGTCATTTGACCTGCGTAGCAATGTACAGGCTACACGAGGCGCTTACCCAACTGCGACCGGTCATTTGACCTGAGTAGCAATGTACAGGCTACACGAGGCGCTTACCCAACAGCGACCGGTCATTTGACCTGAGTAGCAATGTACAGGCTACACGAGGCGCTTACCCAACTGCGACCGGTCATTTGACCTGAGTAGCAATGTACAGGCTACACGAGGCGCTTACCCAACAGCGACCGGTCATTTGACCTGAGTAGCAATGTACAGGCTACACGAGGCGCTTACCCAACTGCGACCGGTCATTTGACCTGAGTAGCAATGTACAGGCTACACGAGGCGCTTACCCAACAGCGACCGGTCATTTGACCTGAGTAGCAATGTACAGGCTACACGAGGCGCTTACCCAACTGCGACCGGTCATTTGACCTGAGTAGCAATGTACAGGCTACACGAGGCGCTTACCCAACTGCGACCGGTCATTTGACCTGAGTAGCAATGTACAGGCTACACGAGGCGCTTACCCAACAGCGACCGGTCATTTGACCTGAGTAGCAATGTACAGGCTACACGAGGCGCTTACCCAACAGCGACCGGTCATTTGACCTGAGTAGCAATGTACAGGCTACACGAGGCGCTTACCCAACAGCGACCGGTCATTTGACCTGAGTAGCAATGTACAGGCTACACGAGGCGCTTACCCAACAGCGACCGGTCATTTGACCTGAGTAGCAATGTACAGGCTACACGAGGCGCTTACCCAACAGCGACCGGTCATTTGACCTGAGTAGCAATGTACAGGCTACACGAGGCGCTTACCCAACAGCGACCGGTCATTTGACCTGAGTAGCAATGTACAGGCTACACGAGGCGCTTACCCAACTGCGACCGGTCATTTGACCTGAGGAGCAATGTACAGGCTACACGAGGCGCTTACCCAACAGCGACCGGTCATTTGACCTGAGTAGCAATGTACAGGCTACACGAGGCGCTTACCCAACAGCGACCGGTCATTTGACCTGAGTAGCAATGTACAGGCTACACGAGGCGCTTACCCAACAGCGACCGGTCATTTGACCTGCGTAGCAATGTACAGGCTACACGAGGCGCTTACCCAACAGCGACCGGTCATTTGACCTGAGTAGCAATGTACAGGCTACACGAGGCGCTTACCCAACAGCGACCGGTCATTTGACCTGAGTAGCAATGTACAGGCTACACGAGGCGCTTACCCAACGGCGACCGGTCATTTGACCTGAGTAGCAATGTACAGGCTACACGAGGCGCTTACCCAACAGCGACCGGTCATTTGACCTGAGTAGCAATGTACAGGCTACACGAGGCGCTTACCCAACAGCGACCGGTCATTTGACCTGAGTAGCAATGTACAGGCTACACGAGGCGCTTACCCAACGGCGACCGGTCATTTGACCTGAGTAGCAATGTACAGGCTACACGAGGCGCTTACCCAACAGCGACCGGTCATTTGCCCTGAGTAGCAATGTACAGGCTACACGAGGCGCTTACCCAACTGCGACCGGTCATTTGACCTGAGTAGCAATGTACAGGCTACCCGAGGCGCTTACCCAACAGCGACCGGTCATTTGACCTGAGTAGCAATGTACAGGCTACACGAGGCGCTTACCCAACAGCGACCGGTCATTTGACCTGAGTAGCAATGTACAGGCTACCCGAGGCGCTTACCCAACAGCGACCGGTCATTTGACCTGAGTAGCAATGTACAGGCTACACGAGGCGCTTACCCAACAGCGACCGGTCATTTGCCCTGAGTAGCAATGTACAGGCTACACGAGGCGCTTACCCAACTGCGACCGGTCATTTGACCTGAGTAGCAATGTACAGGCTACCCGAGGCGCTTACCCAACAGCGACCGGTCATTTGACCTGAGTAGCAATGTACAGGCTACACGAGGCGCTTACCCAACAGCGACCGGTCATTTGACCTGAGTAGCAATGTACAGGCTACCCGAGGCGCTTACCCAACAGCGACCGGTCATTTGACCTGAGTAGCAATGTACAGGCTACACGAGGCGCTTACCCAACAGCGACCGGTCATTTGACCTGAGTAGCAATGTACAGGCTACACGAGGCGCTTACCCAACTGCGACCGGTCATTTGACCTGAGTAGCAATGTACAGGCTACCCGAGGCGCTTACCCAACAGCGACCGGTCATTTGACCTGAGTAGCAATGTACAGGCTACACGAGGCGCTTACCCAACAGCGACCGGTCATTTGACCTGAGTAGCAATGTACAGGCTACACGAGGCGCTTACCCAACTGCGACCGGTCATTTGACCTGAGTAGCAATGTACAGGCTACCCGAGGCGCTTACCCAACAGCGACCGGTCATTTGACCTGAGTAGCAATGTACAGGCTACACGAGGCGCTTACCCAACAGCGACCGGTCATTTGACCTGAGTAGCAATGTACAGGCTACACGAGGCGCTTACCCAACTGCGACCGGTCATTTGACCTGAGTAGCAATGTACAGGCTACCCGAGGCGCTTACCCAACAGCGACCGGTCATTTGACCTGAGTAGCAATGTACAGGCTACACGGGGCGCTTACCCAACAGCGACCGGTCATTTGACCTGAGTAGCAATGTACAGGCTACACGAGGCGCTTACCCAACTGCGACCGGTCATTTGACCTGAGTAGCAATGTACAGGCTACACGAGGCGCTTACCCAACAGCGACCGGTCATTTGACCTGAGTAGCAATGTACAGGCTACACGAGGCGCTTACCCAACAGCGACCGGTCATTTGACCTGAGTAGCAATGTACAGGCTACACGAGGCGCTTACCCAACTGCGACCGGTCATTTGACCTGAGTAGCAATGTACAGGCTACCCGAGGCGCTTACCCAACAGCGACCGGTCATTTGACCTGAGTAGCAATGTACAGGCTACACGGGGCGCTTACCCAACAGCGACCGGTCATTTGACCTGAGTAGCAATGTACAGGCTACACGAGGCGCTTACCCAACTGCGACCGGTCATTTGACCTGAGTAGCAATGTACAGGCTACACGGGGCGCTTACCCAACAGCGACCGGTCATTTGACCTGAGTAGCAATGTACAGGCTACACGAGGCGCTTACCCAACTGCGACCGGTCATTTGACCTGAGTAGCAATGTACAGGCTACACGAGGCGCTTACCCAACAGCGACCGGTCATTTGACCTGAGTAGCAATGTACAGGCTACACGAGGCGCTTACCCAACTGCGACCGGTCATTTGACCTGAGTAGCAATGTACAGGCTACACGAGGCGCTTACCCAACAGCGACCGGTCATTTGACCTGAGTAGCAATGTACAGGCTACACGAGGCGCTTACCCAACTGCGACCGGTCATTTGACCTGAGTAGCAATGTACAGGCTACACGAGGCGCTTACCCAACTGCGACCGGTCATTTGACCTGAGTAGCAATGTACAGGCTACACGAGGCGCTTACCCAACAGCGACCGGTCATTTGACCTGAGTAGCAATGTACAGGCTACACGAGGCGCTTACCCAACAGCGACCGGTCATTTGACCTGAGTAGCAATGTACAGGCTACACGAGGCGCTTACCCAACTGCGACCGGTCATTTGACCTGAGTAGCAATGTACAGGCTACCCGAGGCGCTTACCCAACAGCGACCGGTCATTTGACCTGAGTAGCAATGTACAGGCTACACGGGGCGCTTACCCAACAGCGACCGGTCATTTGACCTGAGTAGCAATGTACAGGCTACACGAGGCGCTTACCCAACTGCGACCGGTCATTTGACCTGAGTAGCAATGTACAGGCTACCCGAGGCGCTTACCCAACAGCGACCGGTCATTTGACCTGAGTAGCAATGTACAGGCTACACGAGGCGCTTACCCAACAGCGACCGGTCATTTGACCTGAGTAGCAATGTACAGGCTACACGAGGCGCTTACCCAACTGCGACCGGTCATTTGACCTGAGTAGCAATGTACAGGCTACCCGAGGCGCTTACCCAACAGCGACCGGTCATTTGACCTGAGTAGCAATGTACAGGCTACACGAGGCGCTTACCCAACAGCGACCGGTCATTTGACCTGAGTAGCAATGTACAGGCTACACGAGGCGCTTACCCAACTGCGACCGGTCATTTGACCTGAGTAGCAATGTACAGGCTACCCGAGGCGCTTACCCAACAGCGACCGGTCATTTGACCTGAGTAGCAATGTACAGGCTACACGGGGCGCTTACCCAACAGCGACCGGTCATTTGACCTGAGTAGCAATGTACAGGCTACACGAGGCGCTTACCCAACTGCGACCGGTCATTTGACCTGAGTAGCAATGTACAGGCTACACGAGGCGCTTACCCAACAGCGACCGGTCATTTGACCTGAGTAGCAATGTACAGGCTACACGAGGCGCTTACCCAACAGCGACCGGTCATTTGACCTGAGTAGCAATGTACAGGCTACACGAGGCGCTTACCCAACTGCGACCGGTCATTTGACCTGAGTAGCAATGTACAGGCTACCCGAGGCGCTTACCCAACAGCGACCGGTCATTTGACCTGAGTAGCAATGTACAGGCTACACGGGGCGCTTACCCAACAGCGACCGGTCATTTGACCTGAGTAGCAATGTACAGGCTACACGAGGCGCTTACCCAACTGCGACCGGTCATTTGACCTGAGTAGCAATGTACAGGCTACACGAGGCGCTTACCCAACAGCGACCGGTCATTTGACCTGAGTAGCAATGTACAGGCTACACGAGGCGCTTACCCAACTGCGACCGGTCATTTGACCTGAGTAGCAATGTACAGGCTACCCGAGGCGCTTACCCAACAGCGACCGGTCATTTGACCTGAGTAGCAATGTACAGGCTACACGGGGCGCTTACCCAACAGCGACCGGTCATTTGACCTGAGTAGCAATGTACAGGCTACACGAGGCGCTTACCCAACTGCGACCGGTCATTTGACCTGAGTAGCAATGTACAGGCTACACGAGGCGCTTACCCAACTGCGACCGGTCATTTGACCTGAGTAGCAATGTACAGGCTACCCGAGGCGCTTACCCAACAGCGACCGGTCATTTGACCTGAGTAGCAATGTACAGGCTACACGGGGCGCTTACCCAACAGCGACCGGTCATTTGACCTGAGTAGCAATGTACAGGCTACACGAGGCGCTTACCCAACAGCGACCGGTCATTTGACGTGAGTAGCAATGTACAGGCTACACGAGGCGCTTACCCAACTGCGACCGGTCATTTGACCTGAGTAGCAATGTACAGGCTACACGAGGCGCTTACCCAACAGCGACCGGTCATTTGACGTGAGTAGCAATGTACAGGCTACACGAGGCGCTTACCCAACTGCGACCGGTCATTTGACCTGAGTAGCAATGTACAGGCTACACGAGGCGCTTACCCAACGGCGACCGGTCATTTGACCTGAGTAGCAATGTACAGGCTACACGAGGCGCTTACCCAACTGCGACCGGTCATTTGACCTGAGTAGCAATGTACAGGCTACACGGGGCGCTTACCCAACAGCGACCGGTCATTTGACCTGAGTAGCAATGTACAGGCTACACGAGGCGCTTACCCAACAGCGACCGGTCATTTGACCTGAGTAGCAATGTACAAGTTGCAAAACATCGTCACAATACGATATGTCTTGCGTGGGTAGTCAAACAAACAACAAGTCAAAATAGTAGAGCTGTATTTAAAACTTAAGAAAAAATAGAAGTTTACATTTTCTGAATGTAGTAACCATGTGATACTACCTAAACAAGCAATGTCAACAGAAACAAACATTTCAATGTAAACAAAAATAAATAAAAATAAACATATGCATTGTGGAATACACTACCGAACCTGCCATTGATCGGTTTACATCCCATTTTAGATACACCCTGTATGTAGATTAAGATTATGTATTGGCATGTTTTTATTTATCTAGAATTAATACCTGCACGTCTAGCACACGACGGCTGCGATATACTCTCGATTTTTATCGCACTGTACCTCTTCTTCTAAGTGTTCTAATAAGAGAGAGACGGATAGTGCGAGAAAAATCGAGAGAGCTCGCGTGCCGTCGCGTGCTAGCCGTGCTGTTAGGTTTTGTTTTTATTTTCTCTGTGTTTTTGTACACGGTAAAAGTTTTTTCTACCTACCTTCCTCTCAATTGCTCAAAGTTTAGCAAAAAGAAGAGATCCTTTATAGGGATAAGTTCGCCTTTGTAGTTTGATACCTTGTGTTTGTAGCATGTCTATTCTTTAACCTTTATAGTGTACAAAAAAGGGCTTACATACAACAGGAAAGTTCTCAGACGGGGTAATAACAATAACAGGTATTCTCGTAGACTAATATAAAGAGAGCGTCGCCTAAACTATTTTCCTACTTCTGCCGAAAAATTGCCGAGACAAGAGTCGTCTCACTGAAGGAACACTTGAGCGTTTCTCAAAAAAATGCCACTACATTTTTTCGGAGATTTTCTGCAACTTTTATGTTATTTCTCCTCAAAATCACGACGTCTTTCCATCCCAATAGGAGAAAAAAAGTGTCCCAAAATGTTCATACATTTTTGAACTTTCCTATTGTGTTACTACCATACAAAGTGTATGGTAAATGGTAACACAATAGGAAAAATATCTTTGGGACAGTTTTTTGTCCTACCAGCGGGCCTAAGATGGTTGCCATCTTATCACTTATCACGGCGTGACAAATGACAAGTCACGTGATTTGTCTACTTAATCACTCAAATTACCGATTCAAAACATGGTTGCACGTGTCAAAATGGAGTTATCCAACTATGACATATGACAGCGATATAATGACAAATGAGAGCATGGTACGTGGTTAACAGTGGTTAATGTGGTAATTTGACGTCTTAGTTTATTTTATCTAATTGCGTCCGAGGTATTAACGATAACCTATTTTAAACTTGGTTTTCACCAAAACTACCAGTGAATGTTCGATTTTCTAGTGACTATAATCAATCACAGAATTGTCTGTTGAACACACCTATTATTGAAAAACTAGTCGTGAAATTTCATCAGGGAGTTTTCAACAAAGCTCTTGGCCCTTGTACTTGGAAGTTCCTAAATCAGAAATTTCGCTGCATATCAGGAGTAAGGTAAGTAATGCTATTTGAGTAATTGATAAATTGTATGGACCCCGAGGCTCGTTTTGGTACAACGGGGAAAACGCTAGCGGAGGATGGCGTTTAGAGTAGGGAACAACGTTAGCGTATAAGTAATACAAATGTAGCCAGTGATTATTTTATTAAACCTAGGTACTTAGGTACTGCAATCAACATGTACTTGGGAATCAGAGAGTCATTTTCCTTAAAACATATTTGTCATTCTTGTTTATATCTTAAACTAGCTTCTGCCCGTGACTCCGTCCGCGTAGAACTCATTTATAACGCATCTTCATACAAACTTTCATCCCCGTATGGACTGATTTCCGGGATAAAAATTATCTTTTGTCCTTTCCCGGGACTCAAACAATCTCAATACCAAATTTCATCTAAATCGATTCAGCGGTTTAAGCGTAAAGAGGTAACAGACATTATCTGTTACACCTTGTACCTACTCGAATTCCTACTTTGGTGACTAAGATAATTATCATTTCATAAATGACAAAGATGTGCGCGCGGCTCCACCCGAATTAACATGCGTAATTGTGTTTCAGGTTAAGTACTCATTGACCTGTATTTTATTTTCTTTTCAGATCTATTAGTGAAGAAAGAAAAGAAGATTATAACCGATGGTACTCAAAACATCACACGTGTTCAAAAATCTAATTACATAAATACATGAATAAGCCATACCGTTTCATTTGAATTGATTGATTCCTTTACTTATTATGCCACCTATATGCAGGGAGTGTTTGAAAGGTGAGGTTCAAGATGGAGGACAAAACGAGTCAATACTAACGCGCTCTACCATCTCAACCTTGAAACACTTTGGGCATGACAACCATTTTTTAAAGATATTCTCAAGAATTTTAAGAATCTAACATTCGTGACACAGCACAACACAACACAGTATTACAAAACAATTTATTTATGTCCTTTCTTGAACAACTGCATACATAGAAGGAGAATCGGCAACGCAATTTTCAAGCTTCAACAGGCTACGATGCCCGTTTACCACCAAGCGGGCCGTATGCTTGTTTGCTTACGATATGGTATTAAAAATACACAATATAATGATCACATTGGATTTATTACTTTTATTTCAATTTGACTATTGTACAAAATAAACTCAATAGGTATACAATTTACAAAATGAGAAAGAGAATGTAAGAGTAGGTACAAACGCAGATTTATCCATTTCAAGTCACAGTCCAGTGACCTTTGAGTAGATTTGAGTTAATTTTAATACTTACCTAGTCTAGCCATAAGTTCTGTTACTGGCAGTTAACAATGATTTTAAGAAAAATAATAATTCGAATTTCGAATGTTGTGTTTTGACGTAAGTACTTGGATGTTTTTGCCACCATTTATATACAATATAATATTAAAATAAGTAAATTAATAATGGAGTGGGGTGTCAAAGAAAATAGAATTGCTGTGATTGCTCTGCATAAGGTAGGAATGGAGCCGTCCCACATTTTTGAGACACTAAAAAAGTTAGAGATCAGTCGAATGTTTGTGTATCGTACCATTCAAAGATACACCAAAACGTCCTCTGTCGATGACAGTAAAAGATCTGGCCGACCACGTACTGTTAGAACAAAACAAGCCGTTAATGCTGTAAGGGCCAGAATTCGCCGAAATCCCATAAGAAAACAGAAGATCCTTTCTAAGGAAATGAAAATACCACCTAGGACACTTTCGCGTATAATCAAAGATGACTTGAGTCTTGCAGCTTACCGACGATATACAGGACATATGTTAAATCAGTCACTAAAGGACAAGAGAGTTGAAAGATCAAAAAGCCTTTTATCTCGATACGCACATGGGAAATATAAAAATATTCTTTTCACGGATGAAAAATTTTTTACTATCGAGCAGCACTACAACAAACAAAATGATAAAGTGTACGCACACAACTCTCGAGAAGCTAAAGCGATAGTTGGAAGGATTCAGCGAGGTCATCATCCCGCTTACGTCATGGTTTGGTGGGGTGTGTCGTATCAAGGCGTCTCTGAGATCCATTTTTGCGAAAAAGGAGTGAAAATTTCAGCTAAAGTGTATCAGGACACGATTTTAGAAACAGTAGTTAAACCACTAAACGACACAATGTTCAAAAATGTACACTGGACCTTTCAGCAGGACTCAGCCCCGGGTCATAAAGCTCGCACCACCCAGATTTGGCTGCAAAGGAATGTTCCGGACTTCATCAAGGCAGATGATTGGCCCTCTTCCAGTCCCGACTTAAATCCCCTGGACTATAAATTGTGGTCAGTGTTAGAGGACATGGTCTGCTCTAAACGCCATGCCAATATCGATTCTCTAAAAAAATCTTTGAAGGTAGCAGTGGCAAATTTCCCAATGGATACAGTGCGTGAATCTATAGACGTGTGGCCGGATCGTTTGAGGGCGTGTATTAAAGCTAAAGGCGGGCATTTTGAATAAAAAATATATTGTTTAGAAACCTTATTAACTTACCTATAAATAAACATTTACTTATGGTAAATTAATTACATCCTTTTAAAAATATGTTTCATTTCATTTGTAACAGAACTTATGGCTAGACTAGGTAGGTGTCTTAAAATTTAGGTTTCATTTCCACCATTCTGAAACATAAAAGTAGTGTTAAGTACATATTTAATAATATTAATAGACTGACTTTTAAAAATACTCTTAACACAGAATCCTCAATTCAATCTTTACCGATCAAGGATTCAATCTTGGATTCCTTTGAAGTTGCAACCAACCATAAAAGTGTCTGCTTATCACCAGACCAGCCATATGCTATTTGCCACTCTTTTTCCAATAAAACTGCATGGTATGGGAGTCAAATTGATTAATATTACAGTAGTCTAGAAACAGATACGAAATAAACTACAGAGTAGCGGCTACATTATATTTATAATGACAAAATAAATTTTAGTTTTATTTCACTAATCCACAGTTGACTGGATATTTATATCTTACCTATTCCAATATAATTTAAATCACAAAGTTTTTAATGATACATATTTTTTTACAAGTAATACCGGTGAAATATGACTACATGGATACATATTTCACAAGTAGACAAATATTTCTGATATTAAATTAACTTACATAGATAATAATCAAAAAGAGTTTATTTATATTTGATGCCAAGGATTGTTATTAATTTAATTTTAATTTAAAAATATAATAATTTATAATATTAAATAAAATGAAGATACAAATAAAAAAGAAAGAACTTATTCAGTTAATTGGTACTTATACAACTTATAAAATAAAGTAAAAATAAGATTGTGAAAAGTTTCTGTCGCTGTAAATCTTTCAAAGAAAACAGAAACACAAAGATAGTGTAACAATATTATAGCTTTCTTTTACCACCAACTTCCACAGTTTAATCAAAATTAGTATTGAAACTGTGTAACACACAATTTGGTACACAAAATTTGTATTTAGCCAAAGTCTTCGAACTTAAAGGCTAGTACATTTACCTACTTTAAATGCTATCTAAAGAATGTAAGTATGTTCAACTTGCCTGGTTTTTTTACAAGGAATGTCAGGTTAACTATTTGGGACTGAAAGAAGTATTACACAGCAATTCAATTTTTTTGTAGTGGAGTCACTGTAAATATCAACTTACCAATTCATTCTTGATTAAAACACGTGAACTTCCTTTATCTAACTCAAAGGCAAATGCAATATGTTAATGTTTTCGTGTTTTCAGACTGGATTTCATTTCATTTATCATCATATAATAGGCCTTTCTTTGAACTGCAGCACACTTAGCCTCAATAAAATTGTTATTTCTATAATAGTCTTGAAGTCTGTAAAAAGAAGAAACATAGCTGTGAACTCGGTAAATAAGCATAATTTTGATTAAACGTGTTGGTAATAGTAAACAAACTAACCTCTGAATTAGCTGTATTTCGGCTCGTTTAATTCGGCCTCGCTTTTAAAGCACTGCCTTTCATTGATCCGTAACTCATATTTGCCATAATTATGTGCAGGTATAGCAAAATATTATTCTAAATAAATAAATAATCCAGCGTAACAGAAGGATATTCAACATTTGACATTTTTCAATTTTGGCGACATCACGCGTCACTAGCGCCTCTAGCGGTGCTTCACTCGTAATTCCTTATCGTATCGTATCGATTTGTTTATTTTATCCATCATCCGAATATGGTTTTCATGTATGATAAATTTAAACAGTCGACGATGTGACAGTTGGCCGTGCTTCAAAAATTCTAGCCATAAAGCCTTTTTTATACATTTGTTGGTAATATTGGATGACTGCTTGCTCATAAATAGGACGTTTTACTATAATGCCATCGAACTGAGAGATAATAGAAATGTTATACCTGCACTCATACTTCACTAACTTTCAAAATATTTGGGTTTTTATTGTATTTTGCATCTGTGTGATGAGACCCTTTCTTTTTCTAAGGCTTGACATTGACAGCAAAATAAACCGTCGTCGTGAACTCCGTCGTTATCACATCAACATAAATAAGAGTAATTCTTCATCCTCCTAGCGTTATTCCCGGTTATCTTAGTTTAATACAGTATATAAGTTAAATTCAGTTTACATGACGACGAAATTTTGCGAAAAATGCAACCAAAAGTGTAAGTAACAAACAAAATAAGTTAGTTTATTATTTCAACGTTGGTCGTCTTACTTATTTGTGTGATTAATACGCTTTCAGCCGTTGCACTCCGGTTCCAAAGAGGAAGCTTTGCGAGTACATGGCGACGCACGCGCTTTTTGCCAACGGCGAGTACGGTGGCACGAGGTTTCAGTGGCCCTGAAAAGTCGGTGGCAGCGTGGAATATGTAAGTAATTACCAATTATCTATATGATTCATGAATATATCATGAAATCGTAATGAGATTTACTTACTTACTTCCGAGTATGATATATTAAATTTATACGTATATTTAATCAAGGCACTATACTTAATCTGTTTAAGAGAGTAAAAGTGTGTTTTGCTTGTATTTCAGTGAGCATACAGTGCAGTGAGAAAGGATTCAGTTCAATTATGAGTATTTGCATTCCTATTTCAGTTATGACAGAGCTGTCTATCCCAGTACAAATGATGTAATCATTGACGTTTATTGTACTGAGATGACAGCTCTGTCATAATGCAAATAGGTTTTGTGGAGGGCCGTGACAAAATTCGAATGAAACAAAACTAAATGCTACCATGAGGTTTTATTCGGCAATACATCGTTACATAAAAGTGTGGCGGTTAAAACGCTCCACGGCCTTACCCAGCTAGACACCCTTGTTATATAAAGGTATAATGTCCAAGTATCATACATTTTCATTATGTTTACAGTCCAAGTCACCAAAACCATGCATGCTCAAAGATGCATTCAAAAAGAGCTCAGAGGCCACAGATCTAAATGAAGAGCTCCTGCAGGAGAGGGATGGCAGTGAAGAGGAGGTCATGTGTGTTGTTAGGACGAACAAGACCCTCAAAGCTCAGCGCACTGAACAGAATGTTGGTACAAAGATTTGTTGAGCCAGCGGATCGAACTTCAACTATCCATGGATCGGTTCCAGCAGTGCCAGGAGATACATGAGCAGGCGTATTCGGGATCAGGAGCTGGAACCGGAAGAGCTGCAGGCAAAGGAGATCACTATCTGCCGTGCAAGCAGGCTCCGCCCGAGCCGCCGTAGAACGCCGTCGAGCCGACACGAGCCGGTAACCCCACGCTGACCGCCGTGTACATGGACTGTAGTATAAGACAACTAGATAAAAATGTATGGCGCAGACGCCGACGTAGGCAGCGGGGTTACCGGCTCGTGTCGGCTCGACGGCGAACTTAATGGAGAACTTTAATCAGGATATGTAGGTTATAGAGCAAAGTTTAATTTTATCTACTCTCCCCCCTCCTCCGGGGCGAACTTCACCCCCCTCCCCCCGCGCCCATGAAATTGTCCTGGAGCGCGGTATTTTCTATTTTAAAAGACAACCGTACAAGAAACATAAAAAGTGTGTAGGAACAAAATAATCCTTGATAAATTTACTATAAACCATTCATACATACAAAAGCGATATCACTTAGTTTTATCTTAATCAGCCACCAAATAAAAACGTTTTTGATAATTTTGCTTTTTTTTTACTGTATTTTTAGTATTCTTAAAAACTTCACACTTTATCGCCAAGATATGTATGACTGAAGTAAAGAATAGAATATGCTCTCTATATAAAGGTATGATTTATTTCTAAACTCTTTCATTTACCGTTGCTGTGCTACTTTTTAATTTCATTCAGTGAAATATAAATATTCGTACTGTTATATTTATATATTTATTTATTCACAATAATACATTGAAAGCTTACAGTGTAAGTTAGTTAGTTATGCTGGGCGTTTTCCGCAAGTCCACATCCAGTGTGCCTATTTTGCGTGAATCGGTGAGGTAGTGCTACTCTAACCGCCCCGGCTCCTCTAGAAAGTTTGTGAGTGCCTTGGTATTGCTGGCTGTGTCCCGTAGTGTGTCCGGAGACCCTAGGTGCTTTTTTCTGTATACTTGAATTAAATTTAAAAAATAGGACCCGGTAGGTGGCACTGCAGTCGGTATGTCACTGATCTCCTCCAAAAGCTGCATACGAATTTGAGCGGCTCAGCCTGAGGCATGCTCGCCCCGCGTGGCGAGGTGCTCACGAGCCAATTTGGTGAACATAAACATACGCGGGCGAGCCAGGCGTGCTCGCGGCGAGCCGACATTGTGCGTCGTTAAAAATGGCGTCGGACACGAGTGAGATACCTCACCGAATTATTACCAAAAAGAAGAGAAAATCGCCTCGGTGGTGGATGACTCAGATGTACTAAAATGTGGTGAATACATGTGGTGCACATTTACTTCACTAAATTACATCGTTCTGTCCGCGGCACGCTCGGATACACGTCCAAGTTACGCGAGGCACGCACACTGATATTTAAAGCAATGACGCGTAGTTGAGTGTCCAAGAGGCTCCGTCCGCGTGGAACTCGTTTATATCGTAGCTCCATAGAAACTTTCACCCCCCCATTTTAGGGAAGGAAGGGGGTTAGAAAGAGACAAAAAGTAGCCTATGTATAGTACTCTCCATCCCTTCAACTATCTCCACTTAAAAAAATCACGTCAATTCGTCGCTCCGTTTTGCCGTGAAAAACGGACAAACAAACACACATACACTTTCCCATCCATACTAATATTATAAATGCGAAAATGTGTCTGTCTGTCTGTCTGTCTGTCTGTCTGTCTGTTACCTCACGCTTAAACCGCTGAACCGATTTAGGTGAAATTTGGTGCAAAGATAGTTTGAATCCTGTGATAGGACATAGGATAGTTCTTTTCCCGAAATTCATCCCCTAAGGAGGTGAAATGGGAGGTTAAAATTTGTATGGAGATTCTTAAACCGCTTAACCGATTGAGATAAAATTTGGTACAGAGGTAGTTTGAATTCTGGGAAAGAACATAGGATAGTTTTTTTTCCGAAATGCATCCCTTAAGGGGGTGAAATGGGGGGTTAAAATTTGTATGGAGATACTTAAACCGCTGAACCGATTAAGATGAAATTTGGTTCAGAGATAGTTTGAATTTTGGGAAAGGACATAGGATAGTTTTTTTCTCGAAATTCATCCCCTGAAAGGTGAAATGGGTGGTTGAAATTTGTATGGAGCTACTTAAACCGCTGAACCGTTTAGATGAAATTTGGTGCAAAGACAGTTTGAACTCCGGAAAAGGATAAAGGATAGTTTTTTTCTCGAAATTCATCCCCTGAAAGGTGAAATGGGTGGTTGAAATTTGTATGGAGCTACTTAAACCGCTGAACCGTTTAGATGAAATTTGGTGCAAAGACAGTTTGAACTCCGGAAAAGGATAAAGGATAGTTTTTTTCTCGAAATTCATCCCCTGAAAGGTGAAATGGGTGGTTGAAATTTGTATGGAGCTACTTAAACCGCTGAACCGTTTAGATGAAATTTGGTGCAAAGACAGTTTGAACTCCGGAAAAGGATAAAGGATAGTTTTTTTTCCGATATTAATCCCCTAAGGGGTTGAAATGGAGGTTTAAAATTTGCATGTAGCTATTAAAACCGCTGAGCCGATTTAAATGAAATTGGATATGGGGATATTTATACGTAGTTCCGAGGAAGGGCATACGATATTTTTTATCCCGAATATCATCCCCTTATTGGTGAGTGATGGGTGGAAGAGGAGGGTGTCACCAGGCTGTATCTCAAGAACCGTGATAGCTAGACAGTTGAAATTTTCACAGATGATCTATTTCTGTTGTTGCTATAACGACAAATACTCAAAATAATTCATACTATACTAATATACTTAAATACTAATCCATATCCATACTAATATTATAACTGTGAAAGTGTGTCTGTCTGTCTGCCTGTCTGTCTGTTACCTCTTCACGCTTAAACTGCTGAACCGATTGATATGAAATTTGGTATGAAGATAGTTTAGATCCCGGGGAAGGACATAGGATAGTTTTTATCACGGAAACCATCCCTGGAGGGGGTGAAATTGGGGATGAAAATTTGTATGGTGCTACAATATAAACGAGTTCCACGCGGACGGAGTCGCGGGCAGAAGCTAGTTTATAATATTAGTATGGATGCTGGTCTACATCGAATACCTGGTGACATTTTATTTCCACCCCCCATCCTCCAATTTCCGCTCCAGTCCAAGTTGGCTCATTTTGGGTTGCACAGGGCAGTTCCACAACGCATCGGGAGCTCAAATACCGCGAGCCATCCGGTTGCCTCTCGGACATCGAAATTACGCGTCATTGCTTTAACTATGAGGCGCCTTTGAGCACGATCAAAAGACCGCCTCTAGGCGGCTCGCGTCGCGGCGCGCCGCTCGCGCACGGCGCATGAGCGCGTACGAATTTGAGCAAAAGGGCTTGTGTACAAATCACGCGAGGTTTTTCGGCTACTTTTTGACCTCAAAGACCTGACCTGAAAGATCAAAACTGTTATCCTCAGATTCAGATAGCGATAACGAGATTTTGCTCTTACTTGCCTTATGGCGAAACAAAAAGAAGAAATCTAAACGGTCATCGGGGTGTGAAGTTGTAAAAATATACAACTTGCTGCACCACTCTCAGCACGCCTCCGCGCCGCGCCGCGCCGCCACCGCCGGTGCGCGCCGGTGCATTGGCAACTGCGTAATACTACTTCCCGCCGCAAAACCGCCCCGCGCCGCGCTCGCCTATCTGTGCACGCGTTTCACCGCCTCCGCGCCGCCGCCGCCACGCTTTTTTCCCGGCCGGTCTTCTATGCGGACCCTTTCATTTAGCTCATACATTACAACCGGTACCGCCTCCGCGCCGCACCAGGCCGCTCCGCCGCCGCTGTCAGTGCGTTTCGGCCTTTTCGTTCACTGTAGAAAAATACACGTGAGGTCTCCTTAACGTGATCTGTCGTCATTTTTTCCTGACCCCCCCACCCCCTATCGAACCTCGCGTGATTTGTGCACAAGCCCAAAGAGGTGAGCCGTGAATGCCTCAACCCGAGCTCAAATTCGTACGCACCTTTAAAAGCAGAGATGTAGGAAGGGATTAGTCACTTTCAGCCGGCAAGCTATTTAGCAAGGAGTACCATGTTTCTTTGTACAGGCTGTTTAATTATTCGGCATTTGACGTACGGTTACATGCGGAAGTCACTTGCCTCATTAACATTTTTTTGAATAAATTGAGTAGGTAAAGTCGGTATAGTACCTAGTATATGTATATAGATATATTAAGTAAAGTAGGTATCATAATGAAATGCAGCGGTACACAGGATAAGTATTATTAAATTTGACCGCTTCTCCTAGTTAACCACAACAGTAGCCGCCCGTTGTGCTGGTGGCGCACGTGTGCTGGAGAGCCCTCCTCCCTCGCTCTCTCCGCGCCCTCTGCTTCCAGCGTATCGAAAGGTCCACCTTCCACCAGCGACCTACAAAAGAAAAGTGTGTCTCAATTAGATCCCTCAAATCCGTAATGTGTGACTTATTAAACTATTTTTTGTAATATTCATCCCATAAAAACATTCCATGTAAAAAAGAGGCCAAGTCTCGAAACTCTTCCACCGCAAAAAGTTGTGAGATATTTGGTAGTACCAAGTCTCAGGCATTCTTATTATTATTTATTTGCTAGCTAAATAAAATTCTGCAACTTGGCAATCACACAACTTTACTGCATTTATGGATGTTTGCATACCTAAAACTATATAAAACAATGCGTGCTTGGTTAATGAAAATGCAGGCTTCTAGTTTTATCCACAACTAATTTATAGGGGGGTCGAAAATGGCCTGAACTGCTTCGAGAAAAGGATGGTACGGCCGTGCCACTGTTTTGCTCGACTTGGCGGGGGCACTGCCGTGCCCCCAGATTTATTGTTTATATTATTGACCCATGGATTATTGCTAATAAGGCTGAATTAGATAGAACAAATTCACATTTGCAAATTTATTTTGCAACCAATTATGCATTAAAATGCAATCAGTGCAATCTAAGATTGGGAAATGTTTGAATCACTTACCGACAGTGCTGCATTGTATACCTATATTGTACAGCACACAACAGGTAGTCTATCTATGGGCAGCAATTTCTACTTAGAAGTAGGTTGTGCTCCCCTATGTTATGTGACTGTCGTGTAGCCTCTTTAATTCTGCTTTAACGGCACAATTGTTTAAAAATGAAGGAGTCCTGCGCTTGCCCAGGAAATCTCGCGTTGACTGAGATAATTTTACAGTTAACATCCGCAATCTGAAACGTAATGGTACCTTCAATCAATGTGTATCGAAATCATTTATTTTAAAATCAATCTCGTGTCAACATTGTTTGTGATATTTGGTATTTGAAGTGGTTATTAGGTAATGATCTTTCTAAAATACTGCTGTTGGAGTGAATTTAAATGAGGAAATGCCTCTCATGTACTAGAAAGAAAGGGGTTATAGCTAGTAGTTATAATCTACTACTATGTAGTGATACTAATATTATAAAGAGGTCTGTGAGATTGTAAGTTTGTATATTTTGTATGTAAATGCCCCTCCGGAACTACTGAAGCATTTTCAATAGTTATTTGTGTCACAAGGGAGAAAAATAGTATATTTACGGCGAGGGCGGTGTATTGAATCCTGAACGTAGCGAGGGATTCTAACGTAGGATCCTGAGCGTAGTGAGGGATACAAGTGTTTAGAAGAGGGTTAAGATAATTTTGTTACCGAGTGACACATACATATTTTTCACACCGACTATGAAGAAATATAAAAAAGATTCTGTTAAAATTACTTAACAAGTTTAAACAAAATTTCTTAATTTTTGTTACTTACGCATTTTAAAATATTACGAAAATTCATAAATTTTGATATTACGTTGTTAAAGTTAAAACTTTAAATATGTTCGTTTTTAATCGATTACGATGAAATTACAATCGATTATTTTATTTAATGTGTTCTATTGGCACATTGCGTAAATGCTACATGCTAATGAATAAATTAAAAAAGTAGCTTGAACAGAAAAGTAGTTTTTTGATCACTCTCGTCGTGGAGCAAAACTTACTTTTCCGAATGAAAGGTGTGAAAAAAATATTTTCCTCCCTTCTTTTCTTTTGAAGTCTACCTCTCTTCGTTTCTACTCAAAGGGTTACTGGAAGAGATCCCTCAAAGGGATAAGTTCGCCTTTGTACATCACTTCATCATCTTTTTGTTAATTGTTTACTGTGTTTATTTTGTACAATAAAGTTGTACTACTACTACCTTCTGGATGGACAGTTTAGCCCGCGGGTTTATTCCTTTGATTGCAAAGGACGCGGACGAAACCGTGCGGGCAGCTACTATATGTTTGTATATTTAACAATTCATTTATCACCCAAGATGTGCAGCAACCCCCTTAAGCCTCTAAAAAGGCAAGTGCTGTGGATCGCCGGAACCAGTCATTGCCGGGAACGCTATCCACTTTATAAATGATATTGTGACATCCCTTTGTAACTACTGTATGCTATCCTAATAAATACATTAAAAAAATAGTTTTGAGCGTTATTTTTATGTAGAATTCAGTAACATGGTGGGTTACGTTTAGTACAATCTGTATTATTTAAGATTATTTACTAAACTTTTATTCTTAATAAATAATTATAAATATCTAGGTATATACTGGGGGCCTCAATGAAAATGTACTTAATAATATTTTTAGTTTCTGTAGGTTTACTCTCTATATTATTTAAACAAATTCGATTTGATTTGATTTAGTCCGAGTGACCATTCTATTCGAGAAACAATATACCTAAGTTACCTTTATATGGACCGGCAACCCGTCGGCGTAATGAGAGCGGAGGTCCTCGCCCAAATTATCAAATAATAGAGTGCCATTTCCTTGCGCACTCTATATATATATGTGACAGAATTCAGCTCGGTTCAATTCAATAGATCAAAAAATAAAATCTTGACATATCAATAAATAAAATGCAATAATTACATATGACGTATATGCATGTTTTTTCAAGTGTTTTTATGTTATTCTCGTATAAAAAAATATACTTAGTTACTTGAAAAAGTGCGGAAGTTCAGGTTTTCTTGATCCACAGTATAGGTTATCGTTACTATAATCCAAAAAGCATTACTTACCTTAAGTACCGCTTCGATAAGCGTGTCACCCCCTTGCGCACTAATGATATGCAGCGAAATGTCTGCTTTAGGAACTCCTAAGTCCAAGGTCCAACAGCGTTTGTTCAAGACTCCCTGATGAAATTTCACGTCTTCTTTTTCAATAATAAGTGTGACTTCAACCAACAAACAAATCTGTTTTATTATAGGGAAAAAATACCATAGCACACTTATCACAGTAACTATCATTATTATATCACTAAAAAATAGAGTATAAATTCACTCGTAGTTTTGGCGAAAACCAAGTTTTATTACATTCGATATAGCTTATCGTTACCTCGGACGCACTTAGATAAAATAAACTAAGTTGAGACGTCAAATTACGATAATTTATCACATTAACAACGTACTATGTTATGCAAAACGGTAACGGCTGTCACTTGTCATGTATACCTGTCAAAGTTGGATAACTCTATTTTGACCATTGTGAATCGGTAATTTGAGTGAATAAGTAGACAAATCACGTGACTTATTATTTATCGTACCCTTATTGCTTGCGTGCCTGTATTTAAGTCCCCTTATATTTATTTATCTATTTACTAGCTCCTGCCCGCGGCTCCGTTCGCGTGGAACTCGTTTATATCGTAACTCCATACAAATTTTCACCCCACATTTCACCCCCTTAGGGAATGATTTCCGGGATAAAAACTATTCTATGTTCTTTCCCCGGATTGGAACTATCTCTATACATGGGCGCTACAAAAATGTATCTCTAACCGTACATTTTAAAAAGTAACTTAAGAGTATTAAACTCAAAACATTTCTAAATCGTCTTAATTTGGTGGTATAATAA
This sequence comes from Epinotia bilunana, assembly GCA_947049275.1. Lineage (NCBI taxonomy): Eukaryota > Metazoa > Arthropoda > Insecta > Lepidoptera > Tortricidae > Epinotia > Epinotia bilunana. The sequence continues at coordinate 1,448,682 of OX346278.1, forward strand.
ATAAAGCATCCTATTTTTGTGCAAGCATTCATCTAATATCACCGAAATAGGCTCTATGGCTAGAGTTTTCACTTATCGTGCTATAAGCGACAAGCTTTAACACATCTCGTGGGATAAACGATAAAGTTTGGTTAACGTATCAGATGCGATAAAGAATCATATCCACTATTGCGTGACAAGCGATAGCAGCATGGTAGCCCCGCAGGGTCGAAAGAGCTCCTGATTCTGAGTGGAAATAGTTAACATAAAATTCCTAGAAGTACAATTAATAATAGTGGCATTTTTTTGAGAAACGCTCACTTGCGCTGAATAGGTCCAGACCCCTTATCATGGTCGGCCTTATCACGCGATAAGTGACAAGATAGAGCGTCCGTCTCGTTCTATTGAACGGTGTCAGCCAGTGACTGACGCTCTATCTTGTCACTTATCGTGTGATAAGGCCGTCCATGCTACGGGGTCTGGTCCTCGAACTTCTGATGCCGCGTTCACACGCTCGCGTTCAAGGCGACATTCAACGAGCACAAGTACGGGCACTAGCGTGGGATCAGCCTGTGTGTGCGCGCGCCCGTGCCCGTGCACGCCGCCAATCGGGACGACTGTCGGTTTTTTCACAAAGGTCAAGGGGTGAATGTGCTCCTGCTTGTGTACCTGTTCACACGCTCGCCGGGTGCGTTAGTAAACATGTTGGAATTGGACTCGTCAAAAGATTGAAAATGGTCAAAGAAAGAAATTTTGCTCTTATCAGTGGGAACCAACAATGACACACCAAGAATAAACATTCTAAAATAAAACTCCCATGTTTGCATGACAAGCATGCCCGCGAGCGTGTGAACAGCCTGTTTGTGCATGTGCCCGTGCCCGTGCTCGTGCCGGGCTGCATACCAAGCGGCTGGCTAGGATGCACGGCGTGCGTGTGAACGTACCATTTTAAACATATCATTAAAAAAAAAAAAAAAATTACACTGTTTATTTCATAAAAAAAAAAAACATATTTATAATGCAGAACTTAAACTCTAATCTTAAATTAGAAAGATTGTTTGAGTTAAGGAGTCTTATTAATAATTACATTTTTAATAATCGACACTAAATTACACGGGTGTATTCCTATAATTTTGTAATATGTGTTTCTTTAATATATTTCTAGTTTCACCACCCGCCCGCGTATTTAAGCCGTTGCTCGCTCTGAGCGCCGCCGTTGTGGCTCTGATCATAATAATGTTTTGCCTATAGTTAGTAGATGATAGTGGCAGCTTACCAGCATGGGCCTTTTTCTAATTTGACACGTTTTTTGTATTTTTTCCACAGCAATGCTGCTATCCTGTTTCTTTCTCCTCTTGGTCCTGGCTACGTATGCCGTACTGCCTCAAAAGAGGAACCTCCCAAGTCTGATGTTGATGGCCTACGTGTCCTGTCTAGCCACCGCGTTCCTCTTGATACCAGTACAAGTGTTCACGACGGATCAGACAGACAAGTGGACATGCGTACCTCTAGGTAAGGCGAAAAGAGGAGGCAGGCAAGAGAAGTAAGCCACAGGAATCATCTCGCTCACATTACCGCTCGCATTAGTACCTTCCAGAAGACACAGCAGCCATAATAACACCATGGTTTTGCGGGTATTTGGTGTTGTGGTGTGCTGAGTAAGGTCGCCAGAGCTCCCGAGGATGTTGTGTTGAGAGCGAAGGGACCCATGTTCGTCTCTAGCGATCAACACAACGAATTCTCAAATCAATGAGACGTAGCGCGTTTGTGACTCTTCTGGAATCTCAAGCGTCTATAAGCTACGGTTTCTGCCTACGCTGGTTTACTATATAACCAAAAAGCTAAAATAATTTATTCACACTCTCACAATCCTCGGGCCAGAGCTCCCGAGGAACCTTGCTCACCACCAGGATCACACCACCAAATAAGTACCCACAAAGTAGTTACTCAAAATCAAATATCCTGTTTATTGTACGAGATCAATCATCATCATCATTGGCCTTTACATCTATGAAAAGATGATTTAAACAGCGTCCATATTGGAGGAGCGGCACTTACGTACGTGGCTTGTAAGGCCGATACGGGAGCGACAGCCACGACCGCATAATTGGCAAGTAAATGTGCTGCCCGGAGATGAAAGCGGAAGAGCAGCGCGTTGGTGTCTTAATTCGCGCCTAAAGCTTGTTCGTGTTCCACCACTCCATTGCGTAGCGTCTCCCTTCATTGGTCTCGATCTTGAGAATGTTCTTCCCAAGTTGTGGGGTCGATCCTAAAGGACACCATGTCCCGTTTAGATCCGTCCGAGATCAATATTCCTTTGCTATTCCGGACAAACGGGTTGGTCTATCAGCCCTTCCGGACGGCTCAATTGCTCAGACGACAGACGACAGACGATTCTAGCAGACGTTGCTTCACGTCCAGTGGACGCGAAGCAACGTCTCCTAGAATCGCCTGATGGTGCCTCGTGAAACACGTGTCGAGATTTTTGTCATTATTGGTGGGGGTTTGCTGTAATTATTTGCATGTTTGCACGTGCGGAGGGAGGGTGGATGCATTAACCACATGCAAAAGTACGCAAATAGGTGCATCTCATCATCGCTAATAGAACAGCACGTTTTTTAGCAGAATAGCGAAGGAATATTGTTCTTGTAACATGTCATGGACTTGTCCAAAGTAACGTCTGATCCAATCAATTACCCTATTTATTGTAAATTGTAGGTCTGACGGTGTACTACAGCTTCCTGGCTAGCTTCACATGGCTTAACGTGATGTCTTACGACATGTGGTCTACGACGTGGTATGTTACATACATTGCCAAACATTTCGTAGCCCTGCTCTCGTACATTGCACGTCGAACCAGTGGCCGTTGGCGGAAAGGTCCTCGAAAGGCGACCACGTACACGTGTTTATGTTTACTCACGAGTTTAGCCATACTGGCAAGAGGAATATCAGTCATTAGATCATCATCATATCGGCCGAAAGACCTCCACTGTAGGACATAGGTTTCCTCCAATGAGTGCCACAATGATAGGACCTGTGCCCGCTTTCAGCGGACTCCCGCGACCTTTACCAGGTCATCAGTCCACCTTGTCTACTCACGCTGCGCCTCCCAGTACGTGGTCTCCACGAGGGAACCGCGCCGCCAGCGGCCATTGGGTTTACGTGCAACGTGCCGCTCACTTCTACTTAAGTTTATCTATTCGGAGGTACTCTTGATGACCTGTCTCGGCCACCCGCATCCGGACTCCCGCAACCTCTACTACCACCGATTTGATTTGCATTTATTTCCAGCCAAAACCAGATGCGCAAATGGGAACCCCGTCGCAAAATCCTGGCCAAGTTTGGGTGGTACAGCCTCTACGGCTTCGGCGCGCCTCTGCTGACCACGCTGTTTCTAGTTGGAATCGACTATCCCGACCTCACTTCAGTGCCTGACTTCATCCAGCCTCATTATGTATTTAGCAACCCGGACTCGTGTACATTCGAAAATGGTAAATACATTTTTACTTCACACAATACGGATGTTGGTTGATACCAAATCATCATCCTCCTAGTGTTATTCCCGGTTGTGCCCTAAAGGCTAATGTTTTACGAAAGCGACTGCCATCTGATCTGACCTTCCAACCCAGAGGGAAATCTAGACCTTATTGGGATTAGACCGGTTTCCTCACAATGTTTTTCTTCACAGAAAAGCTAACGGTAAATATTCCGTACTTAAGTTTCGAAAAAATCATTGATACGAGCCGTAGGTGATTCGAACCCCGCCACTAGGCTACGGTAGCTAGGCTCACATTAAGTAAAATAAACAAGTAATCAATAATATTGAATTTTATCGAATAACTACAACTTAGAAAAGTTGAAAAACCCCCGACATTTTCATTTCAAAGTCCAATATCTCAAAAACGGCTAAACAGATTTTCATGAAACATAGCTAAGAACACTCAGAATCACATCAGCTTTCGAATAAAAAAACCGCATTCAAATCGGCCCATCCGTTTGGGAGCTACGATACCGCAGACAGATACACAGACACACAGACACGTTAAACTTATAACACCCCTCTTTGCGTCGGGGTTAAAAAGGAATAATCAAAAACAGTCTAATGGAGAAAAAAGTACCTATCAAAAGAATAAGGAATCAAAGTGTCCAAAGTTTGGTCTTGCCTACATGAAAAAAAAAGATTCCGATAAAGTCGGTTAAAAATGTAATACCTTACCAACCCATTGGCCAAAAACACCTAAAGGTGTTTGGTGTTGTACTGCCCGCGGTGTCAAAAGCAACTATAGGTGTTCTGGCATACTACGACTATAGTTACGCTCTCAGTCACCTTGATGCTTTGAATTCACACTCCTATAGAAAAACGTTGGCGTGTCCGTGTCTTCCGTGAGTGAACAATGGCCTCCAAATGATTGAAAGAATCTTATACATGTCAACAGAACACGAACGAAACCTGTACGTGAACGTACCCGTCTTGGTGGCGACGGTCCTCAACATCTTCTTCTGTGTGATGACGGGAATGTTCATCTGGCGAAACAACTCCAAACCCGGCGGCACAGGAGAGAGCAGAAACACTAAGAAGGAACAGAACAGGTCAGATGTAACTCAAAGCTTTTGACTATTATTACCTATCACCATATCAGCCGAACGACGCCCACTGCTCTAAGTCCAGCAGTGACCCCCAAAAAGCACCGTAATGACCGGTCCTGCGCCACCGCATCTAGCCACCTTTACCAGGTCATCAGTCCACCTTGTGGGGATGACTATAACTTGCATAAGTTATGATTGGTCGCAGGTTTGGAACGCTAGGTCGATTTCTACGGAATCAATGGATCCCAGAACAATGAATGCCACGATCAATGGATCATCATCATATCAACCGAAAGACAAAGAGTGCTACAATGACCGGTCCGTGCGCCACCCGCATTCAGCGGACTCCCGCGACATTTACCAGGATTTACCAGGACCCCTTATTTAATTCAAAATCCTCTTTCCAGATTTATCATCTACGTCAAGCTGATCCTAATTATGGGGGTGAACTGGATCCTGGACGTTGCATCTGCCTTCATCAGCCCCAAGTCCAAGGTGTGGTACATCTCTGACGTCTTCAACTCCCTCGTTGGCCTGTTCATATTCATCATCTTTGTGTGTAAGAAGGATATGCTCTTGATGCTTTGTAAAAGGTAAGTACCTATACACGATTGCTATTTGACGACCACGTTGGTTGAGATAGACAGTTACTTTCACATTTTATAATATTAACGCCCGGTTTTATAACGATCTGTTAGACCTTAATGTGACCGTAAGTAATGTCAAAAAAACCGGCCAAGTGCTTGTCGGGCTACGCGCAGTGTAGCGTTCCGTTCATTTGAGTAATTGAGCACGAATGTTTGTCCCTGAGTCTTGGATGTTTTCTATGTGCCTGTTTAATGTATTTACGTATTGACTTATGTATTTTTTTTATTCTATTCAATGTATATCGTCGTCTAGTCATTTGTATAATCTTTTTAGTTTGAGACTAGGTCGATTTGTGTAAGATTTTTTTGATTTTTCTCCAATATTTAAGTTTATCATTTCATGCTTATTACAATATTCCTCGACTTTCCATTAGTTTATGGCATGGGCACTTTAGTCAAAGCAATATGGGTTAAATTCGAAATAAGAGGATTTTCTTCTTTCGAATTGACACAAAAGCCCATCATGTCACTAGTGCAACGTCGCGACGACTGAAGCTGATTTTCCACCGGAGGGGCGAGACGAGACGAGGCGAGGCGAGAATTGAAATTTGTATGGCACTTACTATTTCCACCGAAGATGCGCGAGGAGAGAATTGAAAATTTGCGATACTAATTTCAATTCTCGCCTCGCCTCGTCTCGTCTCGTCTCGCCCCTCTGGTGGAAAATCAGCTTAAGATGAAATCTGTATGGCACTTACTATTTCCACCGAAGATGCGCGAGGAGAGAATTGAAAATTTGCGATACGAATTTCAATTCTCGCCTCGCCTCGTCTCGTCTCGCCCCGCCGGTGGAAAATCAGCTTAAGACGTTTAAGTACCTTATTTAGGCTCAGTTATTTCAAACCTCTGGTAATCGTAAGTTGCGTCCGTTAAAATCTGTTTAGGAAACAGTTATTTACTTGTTGACAGGTGCCGGTGCCTTTAAAAAAAAACTTGATTTCTTTGTTTCAGATTCTCGATAAAAACCAGATTCGCGCGACAATGGGAGTCTACGGTGGAGACCAGCGTCTCTGTAAGTCGTCATGCTCCTCCAAGCGTCATTCCCGTTTGTGCCCTAGAGGAGGCCGGGGTCCGCTCCGACGCCTAAATCCCAAGATTTGGCATCGGCACTAGTTTTACGAAAGCGACTGCCATCCGACCTTCCGACCCAGAGGGGAAACTAGACCTTATTGGGATTAGACCGGTTTCCTCGCGATGTTTTCCTTCACCGAAAAGCTAACGGTACATAAGTTCCGAAAAAGTCATTGGTACGAGACGTGATTGGAATCCACGAGCGCCGCTTGACAGCTGCATGCCTGAACCACTAGGCTACCGTAGATGCCTATATGTCTCTGTAAGTACCTACAGGAACGTTATAGACCTGATCTGACTGGCAATGGTAATTCTAGCGAATGTTAAATTACAGGTAAAAGCTTGCAAAATAAACAGGAGCGTTATATTCTAGGGAAACGATAGTAAATTGGCTTCGAGCTTTTTGCCGAGCCGAGCAATTTTGTAATTATTCCACCACCGCCCCTCTCCGCCCGCGTTCCTGAAAATGTTCGTAGCGAGTTTTTTTTTGGTGTTTAGTTTGTGTGCTTCCAGAACACTTAATATCATGTTTAAAGCGGTAAAGAAGTTATTGCTGTAGGAAGTAAGCTGTGCTTAAGTCGATTTTAATGGGAATGCTCTGTTAGAAATACGTATGCCTCTGTTCTAGACTACAATATTTCTTTATTTTTGTGAATGTCTATCGTTTGCTTTAAATTGTGTTTTTCGTGGTGAATACCTGGCTGTTGTACACAAATAGACAGATGTTGTCTCGTTTAAAGTGTGTTCTAGCTGATTGGCGTTTACACAAGTTGTTGATTAGTCTAATTGAGCGCTTCTGTAGTTTAAGCGCTCTTTCACCATCTACCCCACTTTACTTATGCAGGGGGCCGCTCACCGTGCCGGTATTTTAGCGCTGCTACGGCACGCACGCGTTCTATCGCAGCGCGTTGCATGCGATAGATAGTGATGGATGATAAGTTACCTGACTCAAATAAAAATCAGGGTGTAAAGGCGTTTAAAAAATCTTTAATTCGAATATTGAAAAAGAGGATGCCTTACAATATATAAAAATTTTTCGATATAGATTTCTCTACAACTTAGCAATATGATAGCACTTGCCTTATTTTTTCTTCTTAGGTAAAGCTAGGCTAAAAATAAAAATGTGTTAATTAAGATTTAGACTTAAGTAAACTAATAGGTATTGTACGCCTGACAGGCAAATTATAGTGATTCTACTAAAATACATACTGTATACTATCACACCTATAATTATGCAATAAATGAATTCTATTCTATTCTATTCTATTCTATGGCCACGTTTAGGCTCATTCCGCAAACAAATCCCCTGGCTAGGTACCCAGGGGATTTGTTAACAGAGAACCTTCTTGCACGTAGGTAGTACTGTTTATTCTGTGACTTAGGTTTTAATTTGCCTTTTCCAGGTATCGAAGAGGCAACTATCGGATAAGGAGGCTGGATCAACCAATATGCTCCCGGACGCATTTTCAGAGAAACCGACCTTTAATAATAACAGCAGCCAGGGCAGATTCTAGTTACGCCTATTTCGCCTTCATTGTTGTTTTCAAAATCCTGGATGTTTAACTAATGGCTCCTCTACATGATGGCCCATCCTATGGCCCAACGCTATGGCCATGCGATGGATGAACGCTACTTCACGATGGCGACATTCAGTTGTGATCGAATCGTTTTACGAGATGGACTTCGAAGCGTTAGCCGCTGCGGCAAATTACCTGTACGCCACGTACCAGCATTTTGTTAAAGTGCACAATAATAAAGTGATTAAAAAGAAATGGCGTACAATTCCCTATATGATTCCAAAAACTTTATTGTTTCGTGTTGAGGCCACGTACATGTCGTTTTGGATTTTAAAAAAATACAGAGCACGAACGTCCACACTCAACCGCGGTCGACCGTGCACTGCGGAATGGGCCACGTGTAGATGCGTACCGCCATCGCTGGCCCACAACCTTTGATGTGTGGCCGAAAAACCGACACCGCGGCCATCCCATCGCCATCCCGCCGCGGCATAAGCCATCCGACACCACCACCCTCTCTACACGCTGGCCCATCCTACTGGGCCAGCAGGATGGGCCATCACGTAGAGGAGCCATAACACCGATTGGACCACCTTTGTTGTCTTTTAGTAAATATAAATAAATAAATTAAATAAATAATAGGACCGCGCACTTACCTTCAAAAAATGCAAGAAGTGCCTGTCCTTGTTAAACTAGTCTATCGTAAACATATGAACTTAATAGTGTTCTAGTGCCTAGTAAATAGTGTTCTAGTGCCTAATAAATAAAATTTAGCAGAGTAGGGGAAGATTGGCACTTTCGTACAATTGTCATTTATTGGGATAATCATCATACCACGGTGTTTATTACTTTTTTATTATATCGTATGGTTTTGTTATTCATTTCAATTACAATTGAATTAAATCCAAACGATAAGTATGTTGTTTAGTATCTAGTAGTTTGTTGAATTTTTCTCGCACTCTACACCTCTGATTAGGTGGTTTTAAGTGTTCTAATAAGAGAGAGACGGATAGTGCGAGAAAAACGATAGAGCTCGCGGGCTGTCTCATGATAGCCGTGCTGATAGGATTACTAGTTATTGAGTCACAAGGTGCAGTGTAAGAAGTGTACGAACCGTCCCAATGTTTCCCTACAATGCCTGCGTGATGGGTATACTTGAGATACTTAATTTGTGTTGGCCGATTTGCATCAAATTAGTCCATTCAAAAAGCAAGTCTCGAAGGTACAAGATTCCAATTCCAATGACAGTCTTATATAAACTCGGCCACATTAAATTATCTCAAATGACGTTACCAAGTTTAGACAGGTTTTGAAGTGGATACTTCTTTGCTCGCGTTCTTGTATAGGGGTACAGTTCAAAATGTATCACGTGACTTCCGGAATAACTTTTTGTAGAGAAGCCTAATCTGATTTCAAATAATTCTTTTTTACATGTTTTGATCCTTCTTTATTTGCCATTAGTTGTTAATCACAAAATGTTATTTAGTTCATGTTCTTACAAGGTATACTGTAGAAAGGAATTTCGATTTATGGAGCTCAGTCCAGTGGTTTGGTCCACACACACACACACACACACACACACACACGCACGCACGCACGCACGCACGCACGCACGCACGCACGCACGCACGCACGCACGCACGCACGCACGCACGCACGCACGCACGCACGCACGCACGCACGCACGCACGCACGCACGCACGCACGCACGCACGCACGCACGCACGCACGCACGCACGCACGCACGCACCCACACACACACACACACACACACACACACACACACACACACACACACACACACACACACACACACACACACACACACACACACACACACACACACACACACACACACACACACACACACACACACACACACACACACGGTGGATAGGTACATGTTTTGAAGCACCCTACCAAATAAAGCTAGTGGGATTTACTTAAGTTTTTACCTATCTATACTGGGTAGCCTAGCCTAGTGGGTAGTGACGCTGCCTACGAAGCTGAAGGTCCTGGGTTCGAATCCCGGTAAGGACAAGAATTTGTGTGAAGAGCATGAACATTTGTTCATAATTCATAATTCATTTATTCATTGTACCATGGTAGGGTGTAACCATGTTATCTTAAAAACTAAGGTCTATATATCTAAATAAATATCTAAGCGGAAAACATGGTGAAATCATGTGAAATACAGTGTGGATAGAGCTATCTTAAGGACTAGTTTTACAGTTTGTCGTTTCCGAGTCTTAGATGTTTGTATGTAAGTTTTTCTATCTATTAAAATATCGTTGTCTACAACTCATAACATAAGTCTTATTGAGCTTACTATGGGACTAGTTCGATTTGTGTAAGATTTTCCTCTAATATTTATTGTTTTATTTACTGGGAGATTGCTGTTTTATTAATTAAGTGGTAGCGACATCTATAGTAAGCACCTGGCATTTTTACTCGCTGCCCACACTATAAGCATCAACACACTATAAGTCATTTGCCGAACCACCTACCGCCACCTACCGCCATTTCTTTTTACTACTCAACACAAGATGGCGCTATTTTCAAAAACTTTCACAACTGACGAGCAATTTGTCCGTTCCTGCTACACATCAATAGATGGCATTATAAACAACGTTAAGCCATGTTATTCACACACATACACAAGCTCACGCCTGCATTCTCAAAACGGGTGGGCAGATCACATGAAATCCATCCATAGTCCATGCTAATATGAAAATCTGAATCTTCATTCATGTAATTTTATATGTTTTTTTTTTGTTTTGATACTCTTGATTTCACACATGTGCGAGCTGTGGTCACCTATAAGTGGCTAAGCATCTTACTTAGTTTTTTTTGTATTTAAGCCAAATGTATTGTTCAGATGTGTTAACCGTTGGTGGTCCTTAAATAAATAAATAAATAAATAAATAGATATTTAAAATGTGTGTGGTGCGTCTGTCTGTCTGTCTGTTACCTCTTTACGCTTAAACCGCTGAACCGATTTTGATGAAATGTGGTATAGAGATCATTTGAGTCATGGGGAAGGACATAGGGTAGTTTTTATCCCGGATATCACCCCCTAAGGGGATGGAATGGCCTGCGAAAGTTTGTATGGAGCTACGATATACACGAGTTCCACACGGACGGAGTCGCGGGCAGAAGCTAGTTAAAATATAAATGCTTTCAGGTTATGTCTTGCAATTTCAGGTTTACATATGGACAAATTGTGATATTGCGGTGATAGGTTGGCAGCCCATCGTCCACATAGCACTTCAAACCTAACCAATAGTCGACTTTATTACTCTGCCTACAAATCCGGAGGTCCATTAGGAGGCATTTATTTGTGTGACGAGCACACGATTATTTGTTCCTGAGTAATGGATGTTTTCTATGTATTTAAGTATTAAAAAAGTATTTATTTATCACCACAGGTGTCACGTGACCGTAAATTGTGAGAGATTCGGGACGGACCGATGCCGTAGTACAAGACTGGTTGCGCCATTCGAGTTAGCGAGAAAAAGGGCGCAAACGCCATGCAATCCGCGGCGCTTACCCGTTCGGCCGACACACAATAAGTTCTCACGCGCTAATTTGCAAGTGGAATAGTTTACTTCGGTCGCTACGGTACTTATTCGTCGATTCGAAATGTCAAAATATTCAAGTTTTCACTTCTGCCGGCACTCCCGGAGTGCAACCCGGTCTTTTTTTTGAGAAACGCTCAAGTAGCTGTGTCGAATAAAATATTTCTTAAGGGGCTCCCTGTAATACTTATATTAGTTTAAAGACAAAGTCCCGTGGACATGACGTCACAATTCAAAATGGCGGTCCGGTCCTGCTAAGCTAAGCTTTTCCATCGCCTCTTGTTATAGGATTTTTATTGTTACCTTGCAAGCTCGTGAAGCGAAGCTATGGCTCGAAACACGGGAATCCTCGGGATTTCGGTTTTTGAAGATTGAATATCTCTTAGTTACCTATGTAAGACTTTGTCATAAGTCATTCCCGATACGGGTACTATGGGTAATTCCTTTAATTTAGCTGTCAACCCAGTACAATAAATTCACTTTAGAAGCAAGAAGCCTTCACACGAGGGATGTTGCAGACATTCGCATCCGCATCCGCAACCGCGGAAGTTCCGCACAAATTTTAACATCAGCATCCGCATCCGCATCCGCCAAAATCGATGCGGAGTTTTTACGGATGCGGAACATATTATCATCAGTTTTTATAAATGCCCGCGTAGCGTAACACACTGTATATGAAAATATGATTTAAACAGCGTCCATATTAGAGAAGCAGCACTTACGTACAGTCAGCTTCATATAGTTAGTAGCAGCCAAGGTAGCGAAATACTTCGGTACACGTCTTTATTAGTGTAAGAGCATAGGTTATAGGTTATAGGTGTACGCGGGCTGGGTTTCCGCAACTCGACGTCATATCTGCGCCTATTTTGCGTGTGGGTATTGGCACTACTATTATTCGTGCCAGCCCAGTTCCACCAGGAAGCCTAGCAGACCCTTTATGTTGCCGACGGCCTCCGGTAGTGACCCCGGTGTTCCGAGGTGCTTTGCCCGGTATACTGCCACCCCAGGGCACGTCAGGATGACGTGGGCGGCTGTCTCTTACTCTTCCATGCAGGCTCTGCAGAGAGGACTGTCTGTAATACCTAAGGTGAAAAGGTGTTTGTTTAATAGTGCATGAACAGTTATGGCTCCTGTCAAGAGACGGCTTCTTTAGCTGTTTTAGCTTCCTTGACAGTCCGGGGTTGATTGTCGGGAGGGCCTCCCTGGTTTGCCTGCAGGTGCCTAGGGTATTCCAAATTTTTTGGTGTTCTACCTTGGTGTTTAGTCGCAGTGTGCTCCGCAGCCATGCAGGGGGTAGAGGGATCGTAGGTTCCGGTCCTATGGCTACTGATTCTGAGCCATTGCATCCGCTGCGCCGCTGTAAGAGTAAGGATCTGTTACGATATATTTGGCTGCTACTAACTAAACGATGCTGACTGGCATGGGCTTGTAAGCCCGATACGAAAGCGACCAAAATGTCCTGCCCGGAGATGAAAGAGGAAGGGCAGACTGGGACGTACCCAAGCAAATTGAAACGTTTAAGAAGTGTAGTTTCAACCGATGAACACGCCATAAACCTTTCTTCCCATTCTATTAAATAGTGTCAGAAAGAGATATAATATTTCCCTTATGGCGCTTCTAAACTGTCAACAATTTTACGGCAATGTGTGACCGGCAAGTATGTGCATCTTGCTCTAGCGTACAAAGACAGCGTAAGACAGCAATAGTTGCCGTCATGGCCCTTGATTGCTAAAAAGTAGCCGACCCCCGCACTAGTGGAATAAAATCTACCAATCCCGCGGACGCCGTGCAAACGTTTTGATCAAAAATGGAAATCCCGTGAATCCCGGGGCCCACCGCCTCCCTAACCCCCCTGGGGGCGGAGGGAGGGGCTAGATTATATTTTAATGCAATATTTCTACGTGATCATACAGCGTTTACGATGTTTTGCGCTGCAGACACGAGACGGGGCTTGGGGACTAGTCTGAAGATACAGATGTTGTTTGAAATTGGTTTGGGTATTTTAATAATATCCATTCACGTGAGGTAGCTCAATTAAGTGTTATGGTGCGTCGTCTTATTGCGTAATCTTTAGAAGTAGTCACAGAATAGATAATAGTTGACGTAGTGCACGTGAACGGGTTTTTTTTCTGTTAAATACTTAACGCTATATTTTCATTAATTTGTTTGTTAAATAAATCATTAGCAGTCCTATTAATGGCTTTTCTTAATGAATCATACTGTAACTGTCTAATCAAAATCAAAAAATTATTCTACCAATAAGACACAGGGGCACTTTCACATGGCAAAAAAATATTAAATAAATAAAAACTTCTTACAACAATAATCCTTTGGAAGTAAACTCATTGAATGAAAACAATATTACATAATATGATATTGTTTTCATTATATACACTCACTATCCCCAGGTGAGCGGCGAGGCAAGCGAGGCCGAAGGCCGTCTTTTCATTGGAATGAAAGGCCTAAAGCAATCCTTCAGAGAGCGGTCTCAATGCGAGCCCGAGGGCCTAAGGTCCGAGGCCGAGCCCCCACGGATACTCGTTATCTCCGAGTAACTTGCAAGCGAATCCTGAGGGCCGAAGTCCTTAAGGTAAACGGGGAGGCAAGCGGAGTCGAAGGCCGAGCTTTACGTAACAATTAAAGGTCCAAATCAAGCCTTAAGAAAGCGGCTGGGGGGCCGAAGGCCACTTTACTATCCCCAGGTGGCAGCGAGGCCAAAGGCCGAGCTTTACGTTAGAATGAAAGGCCCAAAGCATCCCTTTAGAGAGCGCTCTCAATGCGAGCCCCTTTTGATACTCAATATCTTCGGTTGTCTTGCAAGCGACACCTGAGGCCCGAATTCCCGAAGGTAAAAGAGGAGGTTTTCGTAGGAATTAAAGGCCTACTTTATAATTAAAGGCATGCTTTTTGAGCTCCCTAGGCGAGCTCGAGGGCCGAAGACCCGAAGGCAAGCCCCCGAGGACATTACAATCCCTAGTTGTCTTTCAAGCGAAACCTGTAGCCAAAATACTGAAGATGAGCGGCGAGGCAAGCGAGCCCTCACGGACACTTGCTATCCCGTAGGTGTGTGGCGAGGCAGGCGAGGCCAAAGGCCTTGCTTTTCGTTGGATTGAAGGACTCGAAGTATTCCTTCAGAAAGCGCTCTGATTTAATGCAAACATGACTAATCTGTCGAGAAAATCCCCGGCCAGATTATAGGCTATAAAAAATATAAAGATATGGGTGCAAAGAGGTTAAAAATGGGGTTTAACGTTGTATGGGAACTCCTTATCTTGCGAAATTATATCTAAATCGATTCAGCGGTTTAAGCGTGAAGAGGTAACAGATAGACAGACAGACAGAAACACAGACTGACAGACAGACACACTCGCATTTATAATATGAACATGGGTTTAACTTAAGAGGATGCCTTGATTTGAGTCGAATACGCCCCCTAATAGACAAAGATACGCTTATGCCTTCCGCGCACGAGAAAAAGAGATGTAACACTCTTTGGGGATGGCTTTTTTGGTCAAATTTCGATAAATACCTTAGTGAATTTTATTTAAATTTCAATAAGTGAAATTTTAAATGAGATAAAATTAACTTGATTGTGCCGTAAAATAATGTATGTTTAATATAGGCTGAGTAAAAAAAATAAAATACAGACCCAACTTAGAACTTTTTTCTATCTAGAAAATTTTAAGCAATCATGTATCGATCAAATCAGATAAACAATCATATAGTCAAGAATCATATATCGATAACCTTTAGACTCAAAGGGCGTAAACGCCATTTTGGCCAAAATGACTTTTTGATGCAGTTTTGTTCAGTTTTTTTTCTCTATCGATGTATGTAGTTAATGCTGCGATATTCGCAATTTTATGGCAAATACGACCCACGTTGTTTTTGAAGATTTAGCTTAAAGGTGGGGCGTAATTGACATGATTTTTTATTTTATTATTAATAAGCTAACTTGAGTATACACCCTTATTATTCTCGTATAAAAATAAAGTTGGCTCTTACGGGCTAACATTCATATTGCTAAATTCAGGTCGTATTGTGACTCCTAGACCAAAAACGGTGCATACGCCCCTATTATCCCGCGTTGATATTGAAGAGGGGTCATTCGACCTAACTTTGATTCTCTCTGAAAAACAAGTGTATCTCATACACCGATCGTTAATGTTACTATAGTTGTCTCTTGGAATTTTACGACCGACATTAATTTGAGTATTATTAACGTCTTATGAGTGAAACGGAAAGTCTGAAAGTGTTTTCCCATTACCTAATTTAGTCGTTATTATTGTGTTGACAATTAAGAGTCCCCAGTAAGCTCGGGCGAATTTCACCTTCCCATACAAACGTAGTTACGCTCTCATTTTAAAACTACGTGTTGGACTGTAACGAAACTTTGCATGTACAATGACATGAGGTATATCTTTGTCTGAAACTAGTGTTTATAGCTCCAGTTTATAAAACAAACGAAATACAGCAAAAACAAGTTTTGTATGAAAAACTTAAATTCACTGTTTTTTTTTACTATGGTACCTGAAGCTACATAAACTAATTTAAGACATAGATATACCTCATGTCATTGTAGATGCAAAGTTTCGTTACAATCCAACACGTAGTTTTAAAATGAGAGCGTAACTACGTTTGTATGGAGAATAGAGATTACTGCGGACTCTTAAAATGTTAGAATTATCCAAAAGGTTTTTTATAATTAAAGTTGGTTGGTTGTAGCTGGGCGCACTTATCCTACCTGATAAATTATTAATTATGTTGTTTGTGTGCAAGGTATGATAACTAATGTCGTAATGATTAATAAAGATTCCGAGATGATTAATTGTTTTTTGTTATTTTTTGGTTCCTTCATACACTGTACCTACCTAAATTAGCTATTATACGTTTCTGGCGACTGTAATTATACACCCCATTTTGTAAAAGAAAAGCTTTTCTTGACCTTTACACCGAAACGATTTTACATACTTTGCGAATACCTTTCTGGCGATTAATATACACCCCATTTTGTAAAAAAAAACGCTTTTCGTGACCTGTAACGCCCTAACAATTTTACAGACACTGCGAATTAGGGGGTCGTATAAACCTTTTATTTTTATTTTTTTAGGGCGTATAACGATCCTATTTTCTTTATTTATTGGTTTATCCTAAATATGATAAAACCAATATGTTTATCTTCAAAATCTAAGATTTTGAGCCAAAAATCAACTTTGTAAGACTGAAATTAAAAAAGTTATGAATTATTTTCTAATTTTTTTTTAGGTTTTTTGCTTCTCCTGAAAAGTGGCGTTTTGGCGGTTACGCCCTTTGAGCCTAAAGGTATCAATATCTGAAAATCAGACCTTATTGTTTGTTAATCTAGTCATAACGGCGTTTCAAAGCACGCGATAATTTCCAATGCACCGCCTTAAGATACGTTTATTCATCGTCGCGTCCTGTGTAGCGCTCAATTCATCGGGCAGATTAAATTTGCCCAAATTCAGGCGAGCTTCATAGCTACGTACACTGGTCAGCACAGGTTTTGTCTCGGCGTCGAGTGTAGATTTTGTGTACTTACATCAGGTCAGCTATTTAGGTAGCAATGTAGGTTTCATAGTCATGTTTTACGTGATGTTTTGGGTCATTTGGGACGTAAAACGTGACCATACACCTATCGTACTGGCTGGGTATTTAATTCATACAGCATATATTATTTCGTTAATCCATTATTAATAACTACTTAGTCTTGATGTACCAGGTATTGTGACTTTAACCCTTTTCTGAGGCAGTTGTGTAATTATACTCGGTATTAATTTATTATTTGCTTTGTTGCGGTCCGTTCGCGTATTAGGTACAAAGAACTCAGTGAAGTTGAGTAGTTTCGAAAATAAACTTGGAAAGCTACTCACAAACTTTACCTCTGAGTAATATTAGTTAATATGTATAATAATAAATAATTATAATAAATTAGCCGATACAGGTTGTATCAAAAATGGGCTGTGAACCGAGCAAGGGCATATTCGGTAGCGCATTGCGATTCCAAATATGCATTTGTTTATGTTATTTATTTTTTGATTATTTTTGTTTTCATTAATATTTTGTTTTTGTTTACATTACAGTCTTTGCTTTTGTTGACATTGCTTGTGTATGACAACATTCCCCCGCGAGGGTGATGGGTAGGATGATTTATTTCCTCGTTAGTGTCAGCCTTGTTATATAAAAAAATGTTTTGTGTATTTTTTTTTTGACACGCAGGTGGCAGCTTTTACGTTGTTGATGTCATACACAAGCAATGATAACGAAAACAAAGACTGTAATGTAAACAAAACAAACATAGCAATGTAAACAAAACCAAATCAAAAATTTCAAAAATAAACAAATGCTGTTTTGTTTATAACGCCTTCAGGGGACTGCTGGGGCTGCCATGGCGCTGCAGCGCGTCGGGCATGTTTGCCGACAGCAGCACGGACGGCTTCACCGCCGCGCCGCGCCGTGCTGCGTCCCTGTGGGCGCGCGTGCGCGCGTGCACCAACACTCTCCTGAAGGTGGTCGCCGGGAGGACGGATAGTCCTATGATCAGACCCTGGACATCCATGCATGTGAGGCTGAATAATAATTTTAATTTAATCCTACTAATATTATAAATGCGAAAATTTAGATGTTTGGATGTTTGGATGTTTGTTACTCAATCACGCTTAAACGGCTGAACCGATTTGAATGAAATTTTGCATGAAGATAGTTTATAGCCTGGATTAAAATATAGGATAGTTTTTATCCCGGGTCCACGCGGACGAAGTCGCGGGCGGAAGCTAGTGTAATAATAAATTGTATTGACTAACCTAGTTCGTAAGCCAACATGTACTTACTAACCAACTATGGATGATGTCCGAAATAAACAATTTCAATTTCAATTTGGAATCGCAATACGCTACCGAACATGCTCTTGATCGGTTCACACCCCATTTTTGATACACCCTGTATACATTCCACTGCTGGGCGCAGGCCTCCTCCCATGGATGAGAGGGAACAGGCAGTAGTCCCCACGCTGGCCCAGTGCGGATTGGGGACTTCACATACACCTTTTAATTTCTTCGCAGATTGCAACCTCACGAGGTTTTTCCTTCACCGAAAAGCTAACGGGAAATATCTTAAGGGCGGGTTGCACCAACTTACGATTACAGACCGATCAACGTTTAAACATGGCGCCGGCAGCTGTCATTACATAGAATTTGTCATCAAACTTTCCATATATTCAGATTTTAACGAACACCGCTTCCAACTGTAGACGGTGTGGTCCCACCCTTAGACTACAATACGGGTTAGAAAGTGTAGAAACTTGCGTTGCCAGCCGTACCTCGCTGTAGAATAATGCTCAATTATTAAACAATAATGCCCTCAGTGCGACTCGGAGATTACTACCGCACCGGAAGCGGTTCAGCCAAAAAGGTGGCATTTTTTATAAGTAGTTGCCCCCGAGATACTCACAAAAGGTTCATACAGAGATTTAGGTTTCCGTCTCTTCTGCGGTCATTGCCAAAGTAAGGAGTCCGCAGTAAGCTCGGCCGAATTTCACCTTCCATACAAAGGGAGTTTCGTTCTCATTTTAAAACTACGTGATGGATTGTGATGAAACTTGCGTATACAATGACATGAGGTATATCTATGTCTGTAATTAGTTTATATGGTTCCACTTTATAAAACAAACAAAATACAACAAGAACAAGTTTTGTATGAAAAACAATTCGTTGTATTTTTTTTACTATGGTACAGATATCAGTTTATGCAGCATCAGAAAGCTGCATAAACTAATTACAGACCTTGATATACCTCATGTCATTGTATATGCAAAGTTTCGTTACAATCCAGCACGTAGTTTTAAAATGAGAGCGTAATTACGTTTGTATGGCGAATCGAGCTTACTGCGGACTCTTAAGGGCTTATCAATTTGTGACACATAAACATATCACGCCTAAAGCAACACAGCGGCGCTACCACGAATTTCGAAAGTCGAAGTTCGTAATACATGCATCCCTGTCACTCGAGTAAGGGAGTGCGATAGAGATGGAAATACCCGAACTTCGACTTTCGAAGTTCGTGGTAGCGCCGCAGTTGCTACAAAAAGAAACCTTAATTTTGATGGCGTTACACATAACGGGATCGAAAGTCTCGAAAAGTCAGGATAATTATATGTATTTCGTTGTGCTTAATGGCAATCCTTTTTTTTCTTTTGACCTACTTGCAAGACAAAACAATGAATTAATTAGCAAATTGCAGTAAAGATTTACTTCCCTATATATAATAACCCTTTCACAGTAATACGTTGAATTACCAACAACTTAGGCAGTAGGCGGGGTACATTGCATGTAGAACCGATGGCCGTTGGGGCGGAAAGGTTCTCGAGTGGCGACCACGTACAGGTAGGCGCAGCGTGGGTAGACTACCCACAAGGTGGACTGATGACCTGGTAAAGGTAAAGGTCGCGGGAGTCCGCTGGATGCGGGTGGCACAGGACCGGTCATTGTGGCACTCTTTGGGGGAGGTCTATGTCCTATTATGATGATACTGATACTCTATAAATCATGCAGAAATCGCGATACTGAACTCATTAATCACGGGTTAAGAAAGCTATAGTGCAGTCAGCAACAAAAGTAGCTATGCGTGTCAAGTGCTCAAAATGACCTACACACGACTCTAATGTCAAGAGGATAAGGACTGTCTAGATAATTTTGAGCGTGTTATTTTGGGGTCCATATTGGGTTCGCTAAAGTTTTGCGCGCGAAAATGATGTTCCTAAGTAATTGGACTACTAATGATCACTGTTCCTAAAAATTTGTTTGCTAAAGTTTGAGTTCCAACACCCATTTTGAATGATTCTTACGAACAGAACACGTCAAAATGAGCATCTTTTACTTTAAACACTTTTCTCTAAAGAAGTTTTTTCCGCTCTTTAAAAAAAAACCACGAAGACGGCAGCGGGAGCAGAGCTCCCGCAGCCGTCTTCTAACCTATCCGCCATCCGAATCGGTTTTGCCACAATAAGTACGCGCTAACGAATTTTCTAAGTCTCTGTCTACATAAAAAAAATATGATGATGAATAATAGTGTAAAAGATGGTTATGTTGCAAAAATATAGGAAAACAAATATTATTATGATAGATGTTTATTGAAACGGACATTATGAAGTTGAATTATTAGGAATTCAGAACGTTAGGGTCAGAGTAGTTAGGAGTAGTGATTATTAGGATGTAAATTTTTACGAACAACATTTTCGGACTTCCGATAATCGACATTAAAAAATTAGTTCAACTTTGGCGCACCCGTTATTTTGCGTAGCTACTTCTGCGGCTGACTGTACCTAAGTTACATAATAATCTTTTTACTGACGTTTCAACTCCAATAAACTTGATTTTTTATTGAATGCTTCGTCCGCTTACAATGAGCACTCAGATTGTACTAACATGTCAAACAACTTCATTTTAAAATAATTTGAATGTTTGTCTTGTAACATAATAACTTTGCTATGACATTTGAAATGTATTAAGGCTCGCCAGCACGCTTGACTCTCCATACAAACGTAGTTTGGTTCACATTTTTAAACGACATGATATTTTTTATACACAATGTGATACGCCAAATCTAGAGTCTGGTCAGCACGTCTATCATGGGACGGCCGCGACATACTCTTGAGTTTTCTCGCACTACACCTCTTGTTCCAAGTGTTCTAATAAGAGAGAGACGGATAGTTCGACAAAAATCGAAGAACTCGCGCGCTACGTGATAGCCGTGCAGGGAAAGATGAGCCTTTCTTTATATGGCAATTTTTTATATGGCCGCAGTAATATCGTCAAATCTGTCAAACGTCTTAAATTAGTGTGATGACCTACTCTTGATACTTGACATGGTAACTAAGAAAGTAACTGTTCCATAATAAATTGGCCTGTATTTGCCTTATAAGAGAATTAAGGGTGAAGAATGAAGCATGTCATAAAAAGTTCAATATCTATTTTCAAAATTGAAAATGTGTAGTGGTTTTGATTATTCTTCTCAAATGTAAACTAGAAGGAAGTAAAACGGTTTTATTTCATTCAAGTAACTTTACTTCCTTCTGCTTGATCAGTTTCATTTTGTGTTTTTTTTTAATTATATACAGCGACGGTGGCAAACAAGCGTACGGCTCGCCTGATGCTAAGCGGACACCGCAGCCTATAGACGCATGCAACTCCAAAGGAGTAACATGGGCGTTGCCGACCCTTGATGTGTTTGAGGGTTCGCCGTGTTGACAGCTGAAGGAACAAACTCCCTCGCTCTCAACACAACGCATCCTCGGGAGCTCTGGCGACCTTGCAAATGAAGAAAGTTAATATTTTTTCAAGTATCATTATTATTATATTGCGATATAAGCAGTTTTTTTTTTTGCCGCTCTTTTCTAGGCTCTTATTTCCCTGCACGTCTAGCACACGACGGCCGCGACATACTCTCGATTTTTATTGCACTATACCTCTTCTTCTAAGTGTTCTAATAAGAGAGAGACGGATAGTGCGAGAAAAATCGAGAGAGCTCGCGCGCCGTCGCGTGCTAGCCGTGCTGGTCAGACTAGGCCGCAAACTAGTTTCTGATGCGAGAAATGAACAAAAAACAAAAACAGAGCGATATAGAACGCTTTTCCTACAAGGTTTCTAATCCAGCGAACGAAAAAACTTTAGAAATCCAAGTAGCGTCGTAAAATGGCCCCATAGAATGGGTGCCATTGCCATTATGCGGGGGTCAGGGCGCGGTGTCAAAACGATGCCAGGCAGCTGTTTAGTTCGAACATGCGCATACCGGGTTTTAGGCACGTGTTTGGGTAGAAATTCTGGGCATTCTATGGTATTTTCGTTCGCTTAATTTTTGTCTATTCAATTTTACGTTCACGTTGACTTCCTTTTGTTGGACTTTTACTGGGATAAAAAGTATTCCATATGTTAATCCAGGCTATATATACTACTAGCTTCCGCCTGCGACTTCGTCCGCGTGGACCCGGGATAAAAACTATCCTATATTTTAATCCAGGCTATAAAATATCTTCGTGCAAAATTTCATTCAAATCGGTTCAGCCGTTTAAGCGTGATTGAGTAACAAACATCCAAACATCCAAACATCTAAACTTTCGCATTTATAATATTAGTAGGATATTTGTACATATTTACTGCCATGTCTATAAGCTATTTTCAAGGGTCATTACGAATCGTCTCGCACGCAGGCTTGATGATTTCCAGCCTCCCGAACAAGCCGGTTTCCGAAGAGGTTTTAGTACCGTAGACCACATTCATACGCTCCGCCAGGTTATACAGAAGACTGAGGAGTATAACCTGCCTCTCTGCTTAGCGTTCGTGGACTACGAGAAAGCCTTCGATGGGCTGTACTACAGTCTCTTCAACGGTGCCAAGTAGACTGCCGCTATATCGGAGTGCTGAAGTGTTTGTACGAGAACGCCACTATGTCAGTCCGACTCCAGGATCAGATTTCGAAGCCTATTCCGCTGCAGCGGGGTGTCAGACAAGGGGATGTTATTTCCCCGAAACTGTTCACCGCTGCACTGGAGGACGTGTTCAAGACTCTAGACTGGAGAAGGCTAGGCACAGGGTTGGGCAAAATACTGGCTTCATTGTATTTGAAATACAAATTACAAAATACATGTAAAAATGTATTTGAGATACAAACTACAAACTACTTTGGTTACAGGTATTTGAAATACAAAATACAAAATACAGTATTCAAAATAATGTATTTGAAATACAAAATACAAAATACATTATCGAACTTCTTTGAAACCTATCTCACAACAATTTTTACACGTTTTTATAAAGTGAAGAAGGAATTTCCTTTCATAAAAACGAAATTCCTAAAAGTATTGTCAGATAAGTTCCGCCTAGTAGGTGAATGAATGTATCCAGCCAATGAAATGGACTGGAAGAGCACAACAAGATGCTTCAATTTACTGGATCTTGGCTTCTACCTCCGGGGAGGACACTCGAGCCCGTCGTCACTTTGTAGTATTTGCCGGTTAGAATTAGTGGATCAGTTGTACAAAAATAATCCTTTATTTACGAAACAAGAATGATCAGGTAGGTACATAAGAATATCCGCAACGCAGGCTTCGTCAATTGCGTACTTAACTAACAATGATAGAATCCGCAACAGGCTTCGTCGATAACACGTTATAACCTAAACTAACAAAAAGGACCGCCCCGGATCGTTGGTGGCCCGAAAGTTCCCATGACACTGGCGGCGTTGCCACGCTGAATGGCCAAAGAAATCTGTTGAGCCAGGAACGATCCGGAACGAAGATCACAGCCCCTATCCCTAAGCCGCTGCCCCAAATCCCGTATAAAATCTTTGGCCTCCGTACCCCAAGGTCCCGCAGTCTCTACCGCGACTGGTACAAAATCGTACATTGGCTCCAAGGCGGAGTACTTTGTATGTTTCAGCCGAGCTGCCGTCTCGGCGGCCGACGCCGCGGATCTGATTGTGTGGCTCAAATGGGACGGGGCAAATGTGCTTACACATGTAGCGTCCCATAAGAGGCACCGCCCCTTCCGCCACGGAACCAATGTTAGACCATCCGGCCTTTTCCCATCCGTACGGCACAACCCCGGAGGCTTCAGGATACAAGGCACATTGGCCGAAACTAAAGCCCGACGAACCAAATCATTTATGCCGTGGTGCCTCGGAAAACGCCCCGCACACCTCTGACAGCTCAAACCATGGTGCCCGTTTTCCTCAACCACCACCCCACAAATGCAACGGTGCGTCTCACAGACCTTACACCCCAACCGCAACGCAAACGCGATTCTAAGGGAATCGTCATCCAACAGCGTGCCTTTGTGGGGGGAGGGTAGCGCGTGCAACCATGCTCCCGCCTCGAGGGTAGATGCAGCCTTGAGGCGCGCTATATTAACCCCTACTGCCCCCCCTAATCAGTTGTTGAACTTTCACTGTAACCATCGCTATCGTCATTATCAACGTGGGTGTAGATGGACGTGAATTGAAATCCATTATCTTCAGACTCAGATCTATCCGATTCAAATCCTCCGAACTGAATTCCTCTCCTCGCCTCCTGAACTAAATTGGCAGTTGGCACTTGACGTTTGACGTTGACACTTACAGTAAAGTGTTGCCACAGTGCCCTAAGCCCCTAACTATATTAAAAAACGGTCCATTATACGGGTATAGGATTAAATAAAATGTATTTTAGTGCAAATGTATTTTAAAAAGTAAAGTATTTGAAATACAAAATACTAAATACATGTGAGTGCGGTATTTGAAATACCAATTACAAAATACTTCGCCAATTAGTATTTGAAATACAAATACAAAATACGTATTTGTATTTCAAATACGTATTTCAAATACATGTAATTGAAATACTGCCCAACCCTGGCTAGGCATAAACATCAACGGCGAGTACATCACTCACCTTCGGTTTGCTGATGATATAGTAGTCTTGGCTGAGACCATGGAGTACTTAAGCACGATGCTCGATGACCTCAGTAAAGCCTCCGAGCGAGTTGGTCTAAGGATGAACATGGATAAGACAAAGATCATGTCAAACCTCCATGTAGTACCAACTCCCATTTCAATCGGACACTTTACGCTCGAAGTTGTACACGATTGTATATACCTAGGACAGATTGTTCAGTTAGGTAGGTCCAACTTTGAGAAAGAGGTCAATCGTCGAATCCGACTCGGCTGGGCAGCATTCGGGAGGCTACGGCACATCTTTTCGTCCAATATTCAGCAGTGTCTCAAGACGAGAGTCTTTGACCAGTGTGTGTTGCCAGTGATAACGTATGGCACGGAAACGTGGTCGCTTACTACGAAGGCCGTTTTTATAAGTGACAGTGACTTTAAATAAAATAAAAAAACTTTTTCACATTTTTTTATTTTATTTCTCTACATACACATCCCATATGACAGGAGAGAAGCACCTGTTCACCAACCGGACCCCTGAGACCGGTACCTTAAGATTAGCTTCAGAAAAGCACACTACTGAAGTTCAAGGAAGAGGAAAAGTTGAACTATTCACGGAAAATTGCAAGCACAACTTAACTAAAACACTATACGTGCCTGAATTATCAACTAATTTGCTGTCAGTAAGTAAAATGACAGATAACGGCTTCAAAGTTTTATTTGAAAGGGAACAAGCCATTGTCATAGAAGATGGAAACATTGTTTTAAAAGCTAAAAGAAGAAATAGCCTATATTATCTTGAATTTGAAGAGCCGGAAGAGACAGCAAACTTCACGCCTGGTGCTGAAACAGACATGATGAAATGGCATAAGAAATTAGGTCATGTCAACGAAAGAGACCTAAAAACAATGGCGAAAAATGGAATGATGCGAGGACTTGACTTTAAAGAAAAATCTTTGGGTACGTGTGAAACCTGTATCAAGGGAAAATTTACTTCTCTACCATTCCAAAGCCATGAAGAAATCTCTACCGAGCCACTACAGATAGTATACAGCGACGTTTGCGGTCCCTTCGAGAATAAATCGATGGCCGGATCTAAGTATTTTGTCACCTTCATTGACGATTATACTTGATACTGCTGTGTCTACTTCCTAAAAGAAAACAGCGAAGTAATAGAAAAATTCAAGGAATACATGAACAATGTTGAACTCTTCCATAAGAAAAAAATTCAAAATCTGCATTCTGATAATGGAAGCGTATACACATAGACTATAACACGTAGACTAACCGCTCCCTACACACCACAGCAAAATGGCTGCAGTGAGAGGAAAAACCGATCACTCCTGGATAAAGCAAGATGTTTAATGCTAGATTCCAACGTCCCTTCGTACTTGTGGGAGGAGGCAGTGAACACTGCAAACTATCTGATAAATAGAAGCCCTGTGAGAGCTCTAATAGGAAACTCCCCTTATGAAAAGTGGGTCGGAAGAACATCAGGAAATCACCTACACGTGTTCGGTAACAGAGCATTTGTCATGAGCAATACTCGAAGAGGAAAATTTTCAGCCAAAGCTATGGAAGGTGTAGTTTTAGGATATGCGAAAAATGCAAAAGGCTTTAGAATATACATACTGGAAAAGAATGATGTCATTATCAGCAGAGATGTTAGAGTAATAGGAAAAATGCACTATACGAATACTCCTGCTGTTGAAGAAAAAAATACGGAACCAGAAACAGAAAAAATAGAAATAGAATTGACAGAAAAAAATACTAATAATAACTTACGTTTTCAGGAACCTAATCTCCCTTCTTCCAGCTCCAATCATTTTCCGCCGCTGATGTACACTCTACCAGTGGACGACCACCAAGAGCAGAAACCAATGTCACTTCTGATGATGAATCGTATGAAGAATCTCAGGAAGAGCCAATTGAACGACCTGCAAGTGAAAAACCACAACGAGTAGTGAGGCCACCAGGATGGACAAAAGATTACGAGCTCAGTCGATGCGTAACTATGTTGATGTCTGAAAATAATAACGACTATGACTGCTCTTTACTGACGTATAAAGAAGCTGTGTCAGGCACCGGTAAGAAAAATTGGGAGAAGGCAATACAATCTGAAATGGATTCACTACAACAAAATAACTCGTGGGTATTAGTCGACAAGTCAGAAGCCAGAGGACATAAAATCTTGTCCAACAAATGGGTATTCCAGATAAAAGATGACGGAAGGAACAAGGCGAGATTAGTCGTACGCGGTTGTGAGCAGAAAGGAAACTTAGATTTCGAAGAAATATATAGCCCAGTCGTAAGTCAATCTGCCCTGATGCGGCAACGGCTTTACTTGCCGTTGCCGCATCTAAATCTTACCACTTCATGACATTTGACGTCAAGACTGCATTTTTGTATGGCGAACTGAAAGATGAAGTTTATATGAAATTACCTGTTGGCTACAATACTGGCTACAAAAACACAGATGTTGTGTGTCGACTGAAAAAATCTTTATACGGTTTAAGACAAGCCCCATTCACATGGAACAAGACTTCTACCCAAGCGATGTTTGAGTTGGGTTTCAAGACAATTAAAACCGACAGATGCGTGTTTATAAATGAAGATAAGTCGATAATAATTGGATTATTTGTCGATGACGGGCTAGTCATAGGAAAAGATAAGAAAGAGATTCAAAGTGTCATGGAAAAACTTGAAACCAAATTTGAAATGAAGAAGAATGAAAACCCAAGTACTTACCTGGGTATGGAGATTCATAACTACAAAGAAGGAATAAAGCTGACTCAAAAATATTATACAAACGAAATACTGGGAAAGTATCATATGAAAAACGCAAAGCCTTGTGAGACGCCTGGAAGCAATGATGTAAAGTCGATACAGCAAACTGCCCAGGAGAAGGATTACCCCTACAGAGAGGCAGTGTGAAGTTTACTATACCTGTCCACGCGAACCAGACCAGGCATCGCACAAGCTGCTAACCTAGTCAGCAGAAAAGTTGAAAACCCCACTAAGGAAGATGTCACACGAGTGAAGAAAATATTCAAGTACTTAGTTGGGACGAAAGATAAGAGCATACTATTCAAACGAAACAGCCCTATCGAGAACATCGATGCTTACAGTGACTCGGACTATGCTGGATATCCGCTGACGAGACGAAGCATATCTGGTTCCGTGCTAATGATAGCCGATGGACCAATATCATGGGCATCCAAGAGACAGCCTATAGTGGCCCTATCGTCGACTGAAGCTGAGTACATAGCCGCAGCCGACTGCTGTAAAGAGGGACTGTACCTAAAATCTCTGTTGAAGGAAATAACCGACTTTGAAGTAAAAATAAATCTACACGTTGATAACCAAAGTTCGATTCAACTTATAAAGTCCGGTTCCTTTAACAAGCGATTGAAGCACATAGACGTGCGATACCACTTCATCCACGAACACTTCGTGAGTGGACTGATCAATGTCAGCTACTGTCCAACAGAAATACAGCTAGCTGATATAATGACAAAGCCGCTGTCAAAAGTAAAGTTTGCAAGACACTGTGCAACGCTAATGTGTGGATAGTGCCGTGTCTTAGCCACATGAGTGAACATCAGGAGAAGGTGTAGGAAGCTGTGATGCTACCTCATTGTTAAATACTTTTTAGAATGATTATCTATTATTGACTGACGGTGTCACTTAACTGGTTTTCGCCTTTTGAATTAAAACGTAATGGTTTTATATAATTTTATGTTTATTTGCTAGTGCCACAGTTTTCCCTATCATTTGCAACCCCTCCAAAAAATTTTTTTTATCAAACCCTGAAAAATGGCTTCAGTTTCAGCTATGACTTCCTCATTTGATGAAAATCTTTTCCCACCGAGCCATTTCTTCATGTTTGGGAATAGAAAAAAATCACAAGGGGCCAAATCCGGAGAATAAGGTGGCTGGGGCAGTATTTCGTAACGCAATTCTACTAATTTAGCTGTTGCGACTGCTGACGAGTGTGCAGGGGCATTGTCGTGGTGAAAAAGGATTCTCTTCTTTGCCAGATGTGGCCGTTTTTTCACAACTTCTGCCTTAAATTTTTTCAAACAAAGTAGCATAATGAGGACCATTTATCGTTTTACCTTTCTCTAAATAATCGATATAAATAACCCCTTGGCTGTCCCAAAAAACAGTGGCCATTACCTTTCCTGCCGAATTAACGGTTTTCGCTTTCTTTGGGGCCCGTTCGTTAGCAGAAGTCCACTGTTTTGACTGATTTTTCGTCTCTGGCGTATAATGGTGTATCCACGTTTCATCTACCGTCACAAATCGACGTAAGAATTTACTAGGATTACTCTTGAATTTGGCTAAGCATTGCTCGGAAATTGTTGCACGATGTCGTTTTTGATCGGCTGTCAGCAAACGCGGCACCCATCTTGCGGAAAGTTATTTCATACTCAAAATGTTATGCAAGATATGAAAAACTCGTTCAGATGAAATGTGAACAGTCTCAGCTATCTCACGTATCTTCACTCGACGGTCATCCAAAACAATATCGTGAACTTTATTCACAACATCATCAGTGGTCACTTCAATCAGCCTTCCAGACCGTTCTGCGTCATTGGTAGTGGTCCGTCCAGAACGAAATTCTGTAAACCACTTGTGTAGCATTCCATGAGATGGAGCAGATTCCCTATAATATTTTTTTAAACAGTCTTCAGTCTCTGATAGTTTTTCCACGTAAAAAGTAATGTTTAATTAACACACGAAATTCGCTTTTCTCCATTTTCCAACAATTTTCCGATCTCATCTGACATATGACTCTATAGCTTTTTTATTTTCCTACCTTTTGAAAAAAAAAAGACTGCCAGCTACCAAGGAGTCCAGAATTATAATGAAAAAGTTTATATGTTAAAATGTTTTTTTTTTTACTTAAAGTCACTGACTTATCAAACCGCCCTCGTATGGGCCTCATAAGAAGGCTCAAAGACCCAAAGGGCAATGGAGAGGGCTATGTTGGGAGTTTCTCTGCGCAATTGCATCAGAAATGAGGCTATCCGCAGCAGAACCAAGGTAACCGATATAGCCCTCCGAATCGCTAAACTTAAGTGGCAGAGGGCGGGGCACATTGCACGTAGAACCGATGGCCGTTGGGGCGGAAAGGTTCTCGAGTGGCGATCACGTACTAGAAGGCGCGAATTATTTAGGTCGCGGGAGTCCGCTGGATGCGGGTGGCGCAGGACCGGTCATTGTGGCACTCTTTGGGGGAGACCTATGTCCAGCAGTGGACGTCTTTCGGCTGATATGATATATGTAATAAAATTAATTTTAATCCTTTCAGCCGTTATTGCGTGATTTAGTAACAAACACCCAAACTTTTGCATTTATAAAAATAATAATAAACCATTTATTTCAGGCATCTAAGGCCCATAGCAACAAAGCCTAACATATATACAAATTACAATACATATAAAAACTAATTATTTAGGCGACGAAACAGCGTGGCTCCGATGCGTCGTCAAGTCCGGTATTAATAATATTAAGGTATAATATTAAGTAAAGTGCTCGGAAGCGCGGATATCATGCCATTTAATTTTAATTTTTTGGCCGTTTAAATAAATAAAAAAGTAATCACTGCGACTTCTCTCAAACATGATATTGCCGATTTTGAGAAGTAATTGTAATATTTTTAGCTTTAGTTAAATAATGTTTTTCGAAAGAATATATTTTAATGTGAAATTTGATACTAATTTAAATTTATTGGATTAATTTTACTTAGTGTATTTTAGTTCGACCCATGTTCGTGATTTTTTCTATCGAGCGAAAATTGCTCAATCATGTTTCGAATCACTGATCTCGCTGAAGAAAAGCCTCAAGATTACTATTCGTATTTTTTTTAAACCATATTATAATCAGACGCATTATATTGTTTCAAAAACTGTTCGCTCAACTTTGCTGAACCTACGGCGCCTTAACAGTTATTGCTAATCATTATAACTTGCTAATCTCCACTATTCCCGGCCCTGTAGCCTACAACAAAGGGAACCTTAATTAGTACTTAGTTAAACAAACAAGTTACAATCCATCATAATATACTTTGCGTAAGTTTGTCCGTTTGTAATATCTCAAGCTGCGTCTACGCTAGGCGAGCCGAGCACGAGCGGAGCCGTTCTGTTCGCGGCGTCAAGTGGCGTTCGAGGCATGTAAGTCGGTCCACACTAGACGAATAGTGGCTCCGCTCGTGCTCGGCTCGTGCTCGGCTCGCCTAGCGTAGACGCAGCTTCACGCTTACTGAATCGATCTCGGTGATTGAAAATATGTGATGGAATTAAACATAATTAAACATGAACTAGACTAGTGTATTTTTATTTTTAAAGCTGTTGATAAAATGTAGCCTTTTTTTAAATGGCTTTTTCACTCCTTGCTTATTTTGGCAAAGGGTATTTCGCCAATGTCGACGTGAATTGACTTCCACACGAAAGGCGATAGGTCATCAAAAATTTTGATTTATGGGGAGGATATGATCAGGACAAACATCTAGAAAGTCCATACACGCAGGTGAATTGGGTTTTATAAGCGGTTCCGGTGATTACTATTTACGAGCGAACTATTTACGTTTTATGTTGTTTGTGTGATTCTTGTTATTTTGTGTTATCATGTTTTCAGTAAAAAAAAAAATTCGAGTTACCAATAATAGATTGTTAACCGAGGGTTGAAAGTCACCTATTCCTGACGAGTTATTTTGGCGCTCGAACGAAGTGAGAGCGCCAATAGTTCGAGGTTTCATTTCGAATTCGAGGAAATGAATTGAAAGCCAAAAACTTTAATATTTTCTAAATCAGTAGGATCCTATAGAACCCATTTTAAAAGCGTTTGTGTATGGACCATTTGGGCGGGAACTGTTGACAGATTTTAATAATGTTATTGTGTGGACCATTTCCTGGACGCGCTTTTGAAGTGGTTATGTCGAAAACTAATTTTGTAGTCGCAAAAGCGTCAATGGGCAATCTATGTCTACTTACCACCAGGCAGCGATTGTTGGCCAGCGTTATAGAATTAAAAAAAACTTTACATCCAGGAAATATTCCCTTAAACATCAGGTGGAAAACGTGGAAATTTAAGTCCTACCACAGGTCCTATACGCAGTCAAGGCCGCGGGCAAAGCTAGTTCATAACTTGTATTAGTCTCTATAAGAAAGGGTCTTAATGAATAGATAACTCAAGCACGAGAAAGTGACATTATTACTAATGAGGTAAAGTTATTGACAGCTTTGGCGCCATAGCTTGAAAAGGTACAATTATAAGCACAATTGAACAAATTAGGTACGAAAGGGCGTCATTTGCGTGTATCGTAGATGCATACATTATGTTGTCAATGATGACATTTTAAATGGTTAGAAAGATTGATACTTCGTTATGGAATTGACATATTAGTTTTCATACTGTTAAATGTAGATATTCATACAATATTTTAGTCTTGCTTTTGCACTTTTGAAAGAAGGCATTGTTGTGTAAAATGAACTAAACCCTGATATTATTAAATAACCTACATATGACAAAACTAGTGTCTCTGTGAACTGTCAAAAAGGCGAGCTGCACGTCTTTAAAAAAATATTTTTAATTTAATCAATCGTTAAATGTTTTTAAATTTCCGAGCTAGATTTAACCACGCACCCATTTAGACTCATCCTAGCAAGTTATCAAACCATCAAAAGTATTTCCTTAACATAAGTGCATGCTTAAATTAAAATTAACCATTAAAAAAACTCACCATAGACTACTCTGTTTTTAAAACGACAAGGATATCGCATTATGCTCCCCTATTCTAAATAGTTACCAAGTTATATTTGCGGCCGCCAGCGGAGCTACTAGCAAACTTCACCATTAAAACAGTATGAAATGGTGTTAGTTCGTTTATTTCCCGTAAGCTAGGATAAGTTTGTCAACTTATATTTTGAATTCCGAACACTAATTGTGGTTTTATTGGCTGATACTTTTAACTGTGACATATTAAGAGTGGTTAAGTTTTTTCGAGTGCCATAAGGTCGTGAGGGGAACTTTTTTCATCGCTTTGGGCGGGAAATTGATTTTTCAATAAGTAATACGGGTTAAATAAAATAAAATAAATAATTAGTAGCGGACACAATCTTACACAAATCGACCTAGTCCCAAACTAAGCAAAGCACGACGATAAACAAACTAATATAGATAAATAAATACTTAAATACATAGAAAGCATCCATGACTCAGGAACAAATACTCGTGCGCATAACACAAATAAATGCCCTTACCGGGATTCGAACCCAGGACCACTTGCTTCGTAGGCAGGGTCACTACCAACAAGGCTAAAGCGGTCGTTAAATGAGACAATAATATTAGGTACCTATTACCTACTAAAAGTACTGGTTCTGTGAGCGGTAGAACTCTCGAGTCGGTGTTTATTATCAACAACAAGTTTCTGTCAAAATTTTCATTTTTGATACAAGCTTTTATTGCCGACTGTACTTTTTTCTGTATACCATCATCAACTACTCATTGAGACGATTCTAACGAGCCCAAACTCGAGGGGGTTATGTGGTTTTGTTACGGAGTTCCTATGGCCACCTTCCAGCTCCATCATCAGATCAGCTCCATATCAGCATAATATTGCATTGTCACACGATTTGCAGATTTGTGCAAACTTTCAACTCAACCGGTAAGTGGCTCAAATTTAACTTGCAAGATTTGATTACAGACAGACAACGGGACAGGTGAAAGTAAATAAAATCTTGTAATAAAAATAATTAGACACGACATAAAACTCTGAATCGAAAAAAACGAATTTAATTATCAACTATCACGCCAAATTTCACGAGGATTGGTTGAGAAATACGACCTGTAGAGGAGAACAGCCGGACAGATAGCCAGCGGGACAGCCGCACAGCGCACAGTGAATCGAGTAGAACAAGCATATGGGACAAAATTATTTTAGTAGTTTTTTGAGCTTATACGAGCTCATTATGTATGAATATACATATACGTATAGTTTATGTACTTTGGTTCGTGACTTAGAGGGGTAGGGTGGGGGTTCAGAAAAAACAATATTATAAAAGTGAATGTACAATAATGAATTATATATTTTATTACATGTACACATAAAATACTAAATCTACTGTTGCAGTAATCTTTTAATCAACATCATTTTTAACATTATCATGCCATTACAAGGAAAAGTAAAACTAATTAGGAACTACATTTACATAGGATTCTTAAGTAGGTACATATAAATCAATTAGAGTTAATTACAGCGGTCATTTTATTAATTACTTTCACCGTCATCATCTTCATCCTGCGAATCATTAATTGACGTGTCATGATCATCTACACTAAACAAACTAGACACTTATTACTTAGTTTCATTAACTCTAGGGGGTTTCAACAATGCTAAAACATCAGAAGACAACGAGTTTACTCTTTGCCTTGGTACATTTCTAAAACTATTAATTAAAGGGTCAGATGTAATCAACAGCATATTCATTAAATCTCTATTCGTGGCTTGACGAGATCGTTTTTGTGTGTGATGTTCCCTAAATCGTCTGCAATCTTTGTTTCGAGCTTCTTGTGCTTCCTCGGATAACTGTCCAATCGGCAATAGTGCTGATCGGATAATGTCGCTACTGTGAATCAATAATTTGTGTACTGTAACAGGCATGTAATACCACGAATAGAGAGTTAAATAATGTTTTCTTATATCCCGTGTCAAATTTTCAAACGCTTCTAAATTTATTTCATAGCCCGATGATAGAACTCGAAGTATTATATCAAATTTTTTAATGAGTGATACATCTAACCCTGTAATTGCAGCACTAAGCTCCGGGTTTTCAAAAAATCTTCTAGCTGTATTTCCATCATTAGTATTACCAAAGCCTGGTTTTGGTTTATCAACGATCAGTCCCATTTCCGTTTTAAATCTAGTTTGAATTTCTAGTGAGCGTTTCTTTACATTCGCTTTATCGGCTTCTCCTCTAAGTTGCCACTTTTTTACTTCAAGGCGATAGCTTATGTGAAGTAAACACTCAAAACATCTAATCCAAGCATGGAGAGTTGATAAACCAAAACTAAGATTATCATTATTTGCAATATATTCCCTAGATTCATCATTCATAACTTTTGGAGTAGCTCCACAAATGAAACATTTTTGAGCAGAAGAAGTTTCGGTCATAGTATTGCAAATTTTTCCGTCAACCATGGTAAAAAGCATAATGTGTTCAACAGAAACTTCCCTTCCCATCACCTTGCATAATGTTGGCAATAAAGCGTTTATCTCTTCCAAGACTCAATTTGTTTCGGCAATAGTCAATTCTTTTGTTTCCTCGGAAAAAATAAACTTTATTGGACGACAATATGCAGTAGATGACGGGCGTGGATTCTGCCAAACGACATTATCAGCATCATCCCGTAATTGAAGCGGAAC
This sequence comes from Epinotia bilunana, assembly GCA_947049275.1. NCBI lineage: Eukaryota > Metazoa > Arthropoda > Insecta > Lepidoptera > Tortricidae > Epinotia > Epinotia bilunana. The sequence goes on from OX346278.1 coordinate 1,483,921, forward strand.
GAACGAATATACAAACAAAAATTCATCAGTGTCATTACTATTCGTAAACTTTTGTTTGTATGTACTATGACCGGAACTTCCATCGCAACCCCATTTACTAATTAGTTTGAATGATGAACAAGGGGACACTAAATTATCTAAAACATCTTCCAGTGATAAAACCAAACGTTCAGCGGTTTTATCTAAAACTGCCTGAACGTTGATTTCAGCACGCGTTTCATTAATCAAAAGCTATCTTCAGGAGGATAACAAGCAACTTTAGTCTTTTTTAAACAATACAATGATGGAAATACGGTATGCCCTACCTTACTAGTCGACTGCCTTATGATGTTGTATGTGCATGTAGTCAATTTGCTATCTATATAGCACGCCAAAGCTTCTTCATTCGTCAAACATCTAGCGTTTTCTTTGCATGACTTGGTGTTTTCTTTGTTGCCTGAGGTGTCGCCGCTCTTGTTATCTTCAATTATGTTCTTCATTCTTCTAGCCACTTCCTTGGAGCCCGATTGACGTGACGAAATTTCTGCTGCAAACAATAACTCCTCGGAACTTGTAGATTGAACTAAATTCTCTACTCGTCGTCGTTTAGTCTTCAGGCTAGAGTCCGAGAATTCCTTCTGGGGCCTTCCAGGGCCTGCTACAGCTTCAGTGGATGATGACGGCATCGTCGTACGTCTATGAACTTCAAACTTGATAGGTTCACCATGAAGCCAGTCAGAGTTCTTCTCGAGAAATCGCTGTCTACATTTACCAGCAGCATCCCACTTCTGAGCTATCCTGGATGAAAATTGGGATATCTTTACCTTAATTTGTCTCTGGGAGTCCTCGGTTATTCCACTTAAATCATGCTCAGATGATATAAATGTATATATTTCGTTGTTTCTCGCTTCCTTCAAATGTCTCTGCCATACATCGAAGAAATTGACTTTTGAAATGCAAAAATCGAATTCTGAAAGAAAAAATAAAAAAAATTGTTGTACTCAAAAGTTGGATAGGGAGTTTATTAAATATGACGGTTTATAGTTATAAGTATATTATATATAAATTTCACAGAGTAGACAGATGCCGACATGTAATTTCTTGACCATGAAAGTCAAAGTTAGGGTAAAATTCCAATGATTATTCGGAAGCATGTTGATGTTTTACAAAATACAATGAATATTTTTATAATCAATATATGTCTAAAAATACTACTTACCCTCCAAATTGGAATCCATAATAATGAAATAAACACAAATAACTTGGAAATGCACACAATTATTTTTAAGCCAAGAGCAATTACGCAAATGAATGCATAGTAAATTTGCACTCATCCTATATAGTCACCTTAATTACTCATGTAAGGGGGGGTTGCAGGAAAAAATAACACGTGGGACTCTTAATGTATACTCATTAGTAATGACCTACCATAATGAGTTTTTGGATATTTGATAAGGGTTTTTGTCCCATTTGCATGTTCTACTCGATTCACAGTGCAGCGGGACAGCCGGACAGCGGGACAGCCGGACAGCGGGACAGCCGGACAGTGTGACAGTGGGACATTGGGACATTGGGACAGCGGACAGACGAACGATGTTCGGCCCAACATGGAACAGCATGGAACTTCGTTCGCTTCGCTTACATTTCGATTACATTATTTAAGACGCTGTCAACAACAAAATGCCCTTAAGGTTTTTGGATACGGCGCACACTGTCTATTTGTATCGGAGTAAACGAGAGCGAGTGTTACTGGGCGGCCAGGTCTTAGGAGATAATAATAATAAATAAATAGTGAAATAAAAAAAGTTTGGATTATTTGAGAAATATGACTCGTTAGCGGTTTAGGTATGAATATGCTGACTTCATGTTTTTAATTGCAGACCCATACGCCAAAAAAAAATAGACATAGAACCGTTTAATGATGTTTTTTTTTTTTTTTTTTTTTTATCTGCAATTATTTTCTAACGAGCCGATTTCGTCCAATTATGTATAGAGTCCGTTCACGGTCTTTGAAATATGATCAATATTAACTTTTTTTGATGTGCTACAACAAGTAGTTTTTCTTAAAAAACTGCTTAAAGGACATTAATTTCAACAAAATTAGGTCTTGTCAACCTCATAACAGCCTTTCTAAATCATAAAAACACAGTAATTCAGAAATATTGGCAATTACATAGCTATTTATTGATTCAATAATCAGCTGCAGCTTGTTAACTAACGGTAAGATGGCGTGGTTTTATCATTTTTTTATTATTTAATTGTGTCTTTGAATACGGTGGTGCAAGCTATTTGAGATAAGGTTGCAAATTTAATTTTATTTCATAGTTCACAGGATTATAAATAGTACCCAATAGTAGAAAAAACGCCTAAGTGCCTTCAATTCGGCAGTACGTATATTTGTGTACTTCTCGGTTTTTCAAACATTAAAAATGTTTAATTAGATGTGCCCTTCAAAAGAACGATAATATAATGTACAGATGATATCATGTGACGAAATAGTGATTAAACATGGACCAATAATCAAAAGAACAGTGAGTTATAGTCATAAGTATTTTGCTTTAATATTCAACCGCTTGAAAAATTCAAACTCGCTTTGGAGCATAAGCTTATCGCCAACCAATCGGCGCTCACGCATTGGTACACACCAGAGGCGTTTTTACAACTTTAAAGGTCAAGCATGCTTGCCGCGCGCTGAGTGAGTACAGCTGTCAAATAGCGGTCCGAATTGGACTCACAAAATTGCGGTCCGTATTGCATGTAGCAATTTCAGAGGGTACGTTCCAAAAGTAGTGGATTACTATAATTATTACTACACTTGATTATAACTTACATAAGCACAAGATGTCGACTACATGTAGTAAATGTAAAGAAAGCTTAAATAACAAAGAGGTTCTTAAATGCTCCAAGTGCAAACAGTTTTATGATTTGAAATGTGCGGGAAGATCGTCGAAGCTCTTCCAATTGATGTCAGTGGAAAGCAAAAAAGAGTGGTTATGTCTGCCGTGTAGAACAAATAAAACCACTCCGAACACCGTGTCGACAAAAAAAACATCCAGACAACCTAGTTAAAAATACTGACGCGCAAAATATTACACTAAGGAAGAAAAATAATCTCCAAATCGCTACTACGAATACTACGAATACGCCGCCATCCTGTACTTCAACCCACATCGATGTGCCCAACATTGAAACTTCAACTACTTGCACCCCGCAGAACAGGAGGTTATCCAGATCGAAATCTACGGAATTAATATTGCGGACTAATGAAAATTTGCATGAACATGACCATTTTTCTGATGATGATCTATCAAAAAGCTTTGATTTAAGTAACGATACCAGCATTATTGCCGAGCTTAAGTGTGAAATTGAGAAATTAAAAATTGACCTAGCAAGCACAGACAACGAACTACAAAACGAAATTATTGAGAAAAAGGAGTTTGTGCGCCAAATCAACAAACTAACTTTAGAATTATCCACATTAAAAAAATTGTGCAATACACCACTTTTAACAAATAAAAGCGCCCGGAAGAGCCGGGCGTCTACGGCTAGCCCCATGGGCAAATGTAAACTCAGCCCCCGTCCGGATTATTCAAGACAATCCTTAGAAATGGAACATATCATAGCGACGTTGCAAACTCAACTCGATGGATATAAACAGGAAATAATTCATCTCAACAATGTCATCACTGGTTTGGAACGAGAATTGCTTTATTCAGTTCGCACCACCTCATACATTAATTCCTTGGAATTAAATGGAAACAAAAAGTTGAACGAGGTCTTGCAAAGTACTACTGTCTCAAAGAAATGCAGTAAATAACAAAATAAGCTGTGTATTATATCTAGCAGCAGAAGGTACAATTTGCTACGGGAAATAAGATCGCTAAGTTCTTATGATGACTTTGACTACTGCCATTATATTACGCCCAATGTCGGTATTGAAACACTACTAAGAGACATAGATTTGAAAATAGCCGGCTACACTAAAACTGACTTTTGTGTCATTATGATTGGTGAGTCAGATTTTGAAATAACCCAAGATTATGATTGCGATATGTTGGTGGAAACAATAAAGGAGAAGCTGAAAAACGTGATAAACACCAACATTATCGTGGCCTTGCCAACATACATCTGTGGCGCGCCTTTTTACAATTCGAGAGTTGAGTCCTTCAATAATAAACTTGGGCAGGATATGTACAATTATGATTATGGTTTTTTGTATGACTCGAACTTAAACTTAACTTTAGATCAATTTTCCCTGGTGACTGGGAAAATCATGAGCTCTGGGATTCAAAACATTCTACAAGGTCTCGCTGATCTAATCTCAAGTATTCATGCTGACGATATCTTGGCATCCTCTTCAGAAACGTGCTGTGATAATCAAAAGGACCCATCCTCTGCTTGTGGAATTATTGAAAACTCCAAATCTAATAATTCTGATTTTTTTCGTGAATAATTTTAGGATAAATAGAGGGGATGTGTATACTAGTAAAATACGAATTCTACATCAAAATATATGTGGTTTATTGGGTAAACTTGATCTTTTACAAATTGCCTTACAGGAATTTGATTGTGGGAACCAGGGAATTGATGTAATATGCCTGAGCGAAACTTTCGTAAAGAGGGAATGTATTAGTAATGTCAAACTTTGTAATTTTAAATTAGTAGCATACTACTCTAGAAATTATAGCAGAGGTGGGACTGCTATTCTAGTAAGGAAATCTTTAGAGGTAAAACCAATTAAGTTCGAGCCTAGATTAGCAATTGATAATTATTTTGAATGCTGTGGAACTGAGATCGTAGGATTAGATCTCATAGCTGTGGTTATTTATAGAATACCAGAACAAACAAAGTCTCACATTGGTATTTTTATGCATAAGTTGAATATATTGCTTCTGAATTTAACTTCAAAATATAAGAAAAAGAAAATTGTAGTTTGTGGCGACTGGAACATTGACGTGTTAAAAGATAACCTGTTCACTAAAGAGCTTAGTGGACTATTTAAGAATTATGATTTTATAATGCATATCGACTCCCCAACCAGAGGCAATGCATGTCTAGAACAAGTTGCTAGTAATAAAACATGCTAAAGCAGACACACATAATCTTTGTTTGTCAGACCATGAAAAAGCTCAGACAATTGTCATGAATGTGCGAAAAAATAAAAAAAGGTTTCACTGGTTTGAATCTAAGAGAGATTACTGTAAGGAGAACATTACCAAATTCTCTAATTGCATTTCTGCACTATCTTTTGCTGATGTTTTGAATGCTCATGATTTCAATAGTGCCTTCACCTCCTTCTACGAGGTTTTATGCCTTTTCTATGAACTGTGTTTTCCTTTGGTACGGGTCAAGGTTAGTAGCCGGCAAAATAAAATCAAGTGGTTAACAAGGGGAATAAGAAAATCTTGTCACACTAAACGTAAGTGGTATATGAAAGTAAGACTAATAAATTTAAACAAAAACGATAACAGATGTCAACTTAGAACCTATAATGGTATACTGAGGAAGTGTATTAACATGTCACAAAAGATTGTTCATAATAAGTATATTCTCACCAATAAAAATAAATGTAAGGCTACTTGGAATATTACTTCATCACTGACATGTAACAATAATAACTATAATGACTTTGATCATATAAAATGTAATGACTTAATTTATAATAATCCACAAGAAATTTGTAATTTATTTAATGATTATTTTATTGACATTATAAATCACGATGCAAATAACACTAGGGGAATATCTAATTTATCTTGCAGCTTTAACAACCCATCTTCTATGTTTTTAAGGCCTGTAGATGAAAGGAAAGTCTACAAGATAATTATGTCGCTGAATAATAGTAAATCATGTGGCTATGACAATATCACAACGAATCTACTTAAATTGAACGCTCCTTACTTGAGTCATCCTTTGTCCCACATTATAAATCTGTCATTTCAGGAAGGCATTTTCCCAGAGCAACTGAAATTATCAAAAATTAAGCCTCTGTACAAAAAAGGAGATCGTAGCAATCTCAATAATTATAGGCCTATTACTTTAGTTCCAGTTTTATCTAAGATCCTAGAAAAGGCCATGTGCATCAGACTAACAAATTTTTTTGACAAGCAGAATTTGTTTCAACCTGACCAGTTTGGTTTTAGAAAGGGTCGTTCGACTGAATTAGCTTGCTTTCATTTTATTAAGTTTGTGACAGAAGCTATAAATAATAAAATTCCCGTTACGTCAATATTTCTAGATTTAAGTAAGGCATTTGATAGTGTTGATCACATTATACTATTAAGGAAATTGGAAAACTATGGCGTCAGGGGTTCAGCACTTGAATGGTTCAGAACTTATCTGGGAGGTAGAAAGCAACGCACGGAGATCTCTAAAATAGTGAAGGTTGGGAAAAATCTTGTTAGACAGAATTTTCTTTCTAACTGTCGTGAAAACCAGTGGGGAGTGCCTCAAGGGAGTAACCTTGGCCCGTTGCTGTTTATAATTTACGTCAATGATCTTCCTCAAGCAACCAGGGAAAAATGCGTATTATTTGCAGATGATACGACTGTGATGGTAAAAGGCAATGATGTATCTTCTTACGAGGAAAGCATAAATAAAGCATTAGCTGATATAAACCTATGGACCAGTAGCAATAACCTTAATATTAACCTAAGTAAAACTCTATTTATTCAGTTTCAATCATACAATGCTCAGACTAGACCAATATGTGTTAATTTTAATAATACGGACTTGACTAAGTGTAATGATACAACATTTTTAGGTTTACGTATCGACCAACATCTGAATTGGAAACTACATGTTGACTTTGTTTGCTCCAAGTTAGACAGCTTTATATTTGCAATAAGAAAACTTAGAATGACTGTTTCCGTCGAAGCTGCCAGCACAGCGTACCATGGCTATGGGCTCTTGCTCTGGGGGAATTCAGTTGATGTAATTAGGGCATTTATTAGACAAAAAAAGTGCATTCGTGCAATAGCTAACATTTCAGCCACAGACAGCTGCAGGCCATTCTTTAAGAAACTGAATATTCTACCGCTACCCTGTATGTACATTAAAAAAGCATGTTTGTTTGTCAAAAACCATCCTGAACTTTTTAGAAGCAGGGCCGATGTCTTCGTAGCTAAGCAGAGATCTCAATACAGGGATCTATTGTACCAGCCTCCTTGCCGCACTGCGATCTATCGTAAGAATGCTTATAATATGTGCATTGTAGTATACAATAACCTTCCAGCAGATATGAGACAAATGGAATGTAATAAATTTGTAAAAGAAATCAGTAGTTAGCTAAAGGAAAATTGTTTTTATAGTATTAAGGAATTTTTAGAATTTAATAGTTGACCAATTAAATAAGTTATGATAGTTGTTATTTTTTGTGCTTTTGAAATATATTGACATTACTAGTTCATTATTTTTTAAATTAACAAATGATATTGGTTAAGACATTGTACGCTAAGTGATAATTATTTTAGTTCTGTATAATTTTTGCATGCCGTTCACCGGCTGAATACTGTACTGCTGTACCTGAACACCCTGTACTATGTTTATAAGTATTCTGGCAAATAAAATCATTCTAATTCTAATTCTAATTCTACCTACTTCTACATACAAAAGATCCGCCGCTTTAGTGATATAATAATATAGGTAATCATTTTCTTTCTTTTTCTTGTTCATCTACCAAATTTTCGTACCGTACACTCTAGGGCCCCAAGATACAGGCTCAGCCTAGCTTGGAGCACGCCGGATATCATCAATTTATGTATGATTGCGTGTTAAAACGATTTTTTTTTTTATTGAATTTGGATACGATAACATTCATACTTACCTACGCAAAGCGACCTAGTCCCAAACTAAGCAAAGTTTATGTATCAGTATTTATTTATCTATACATATAAGTATCTTTATCGTCGACTAGTACCCAGCTTTGCATAGTTTGGAACTAGGTCGATTTGTGTAAGGTTGTCCACAAATATTTATTTATTTATTTTCATTGATATCACATGCGAATGCAAACTGTCAAGTCAGATTGACCTCGAAAGAATAAAGCGTGACGTGCTGTCTCCGGTCTGGTAAAAGGTCGTAAAAGACTGCAGGAGCTAATCAGGTTAGGTTTTTTTTGTTATGCCCCATTCATTTGTTTTTTTTTATACAACGACGGCGGCAAACAAGCGTACGGCCCGCCTAATGGTAAGCGGACACCGGGCATTACCGACCCTTGATATGTTTGAGGATTCGCCGTGTTGACAGCTGAAGGAAGAAATTCCCTCGCTCTCAACACAACGCATCCTCGGGAGGACTTATGTGTCTTGGATGCGCTAAATATGTAGGTGAATGGATCAATCAACTATTACTTGTTATTATGTTCCGTTAGCCAAGAAACAATATGACAGTTTCTTAGAAAAAAATGTTACCACACGGACATCTAAACAAGCTTCGAAAATGGCCCTTAAAAGGGGGTCTTCTTTTTCATTATTAAAAAGTGATCTAGGAGATCGTCTCCTGAATAACTTTTTAATATTAAAAAAAATGTTGTTGTCTAGTTACGTAACTATGGCAACAGAAATAAAGTTGATTCACCCAAATGGAAACATAACAGGCAAACAGTATTAACCAATTCCTGAGCCCCTCCGCCGTATATTCTCCCCAAAAAAACGGCCCGGGCGCAGGTGGCGCCCCGCGGCAATCTGACAGACTATTAATCCGGATTTAACCGGATTTAACTGGTCTTAACTGGATTGGGGCGGATAAAGCCGGCGCGGAGTGGTTTAGAGGTGTCGATATCGTGTCTATTTGGGCTGGCGGCGAATTAGGGCCTATGACAATTAGCAAACTCTGGATTTATTAACAGGCGTTTAGGTTTTTGTGCAGTAAGTCTTTCTATTGTGCTGTTAAAATTTCTAATAAGAAGAACCGGCCAAGTGCGAGTCGGACTCGCGCACAAAGAGTTCCGTACCATTATCCGTTGATGGAAGGTAAATTGCGGTTTACGATTTATGACGTACTTATTAAAAAAAAACTACTTACTAGATCTCGTTCAAACCAATTTTCGGTGGAAGATTGCTTGGTTATGTACAATAATATTTTTTTTTTAGTTTTATCATTCTCTTATTTTAGAAGTTACAGCTGGGGGGACACACATTTTACCACTTTGGAAGTGTCTCTCGCGAAAACTATTCAGTTTAGAAAAAATATATATTAAAAACCTCAATATCATTTTTGAAGACCTACCCATAGATACCACACGTATGGGTTTGATGAAAAAGAAATTTTGAGTTTCAGGTCTAAGTATGGGGAACCCCCAAAATTGATTGTTTTTTTTCTATTTTTCTGTGAAAATCGCGCTGTGTGTGGTTCACAGAATACATCTACTTACCAAGTTTCAACAGTATAGTTCTTATAGTTTCGGACAAAAGTGGCTGTGACATACGGACGGACAGACAGACAGACAGACATGACGAATCCATAAGGGTTCCGTTTTTTGCCATTTGGCTACGGAAGCTTAAAAATGGGTTCACTTACCTATGCACGGCATTTTTTATCGTTAGCTTTTCGGTGAAGGAAAACATCGTGAAAACCGTGCTATAAACCCAATACTGTCAGATGACAGTCGCTTTCGTAAAACTAGTGCCTATGTCAAATCTTGTGATTAGGTGTCAAAGCGGACCTCGGGCTCCTTTAGGGCACAACCGGGATCAATGCTAGGACAACCGGGATCAACGCTAGGAGGATGATGATATTTTTGCTTATTATACTTAAGTATTACAAAGAGCGGTTCTATCAATCAATCAAATATATTTATTTGCAAAAATACAGTGGTAGGATGTTACAATTGCATAAGTGCTGTGTATTTTGCTTGCGCATGCGTGCAAATATTATTAGTAATATGAATTTAATTCTGAGTGAAGTAAATTAAGAGATCGATCTTGAACACCATCAGCACTAGAAGGGGGAAAATTATTGGTCATTTGATATGGCACGACAAATTCTTTAAAACCATAATGGAAGGAAAGATAGAAGGAAGGAGAGGCAGGGGAAGACCACGACGCAGTTATATAGACCAAATAAAGGAAAAAGCTGGTTTCGTGTCGTATCGGCAAATCAAAAGGCTGGCGTACGACAGAGAGAAATGGAAAATACTCTTAAATTAATGATGATGATGATGAATTTAATTCACATGTCAACATCAAAATAAATAGGTAAAAATAATCATCAACAATAAAATTAAAAACAAATAAATACAGGCATTTAACATAATCATAAAACATTGTCATTCAATAAAAACTAATTTTTAAATTAGAATTTAAAAAGTTTATGCTATAAAAACACTTGTCAAGAAGCCAGTCTACTAATTTTCGTTTCAACTGATGCCCCTGTAGTAACTTAAAGTTTTCTGGTAGGTTATTATAATTTTTTATGCACATATTAAACACATTTCTGTCATACATCAGTCACCTTGTTATAAACTGGTTTATGCATACGGTTCATTGTTTTTGTCTGGTTTGCCCTTGTGTGATTTCTTTTCTGTGTACGAAATAATACTGATGGGTTTTCACGAAATTGCAGACATTTGGAATATATAAACATGGCAATAGAAGACTGTACTATGTATTACTTATTTATGTGTGCGAGACATATCAATAAGTATGATTTGCTGGAATTAGGTGAATTAAAACCAGTGATAATTATTAATTTGGGAGATTAGTTTCAAAGAAATTTACATGTGCATTTGACATATATCAATCCGGCCAACCGACATATATTGCTCAAAATAAAATATAACATTTTTATATTTTACTAGCTTCCGCCCGCGACTTCGTCTGCGTGGACCCGGGATAAAACTATCCTATATTTAAATCCAGGTTATAAACTATCTTCGTGCAAAATGTCATCTAAATCGGTTGAGCCTTTTAAGCGTCATTGAGTAACAAAAAACATCCAAACATCTAAGCAAACTTTCGCATTTATAATATTAGTAGGATGGTTAATTATTGGATATAAACTAATTGTTAAATGGCTAATTAATGATGTCCCGCATCCTTTAGCATCCAACATCTTTCATATCTAGAAAAAATGAAATTTACTGTTTAATATAATTTTCATGTAACGGTCGCCACCCTATTTTCTTTTGAGTACAATGCATAAAAGTAAACTCAGTCTATGTCCAATAAATTAATGCTATAGATAATTTTATAACCACAGCTTGTCATTTTTTTACTAAACTTCGACATTGGAATAATAACTTAATTATTATGCAGCATAAAAATATATTACGTGTTTCACGCAAAAACCAAAACCTTACCACAGACCATTTAAAAAGTTACAACTTTCTTTACCGACCAATTAGAGACGCGAAAAAACCTTTTACGGCACCGATTTCTAAGCGCTAGGGACGGGGGTATCAAAGAACGGGAAAATATTTTGTCACCGCCTTTGTACGGTTTTAAAAAGCGTGACGCTTGTCTATGCCCGCCGCCATTTTCCCCAAGGCCGTCCTTTCCCACTTTATTATTTTACAGTAGTATTTATTGGTATATTGCGACCGTATCTTCATCACCGACTACCGCAATTCTGTGGGCAATAAAATTTAGTTTTCAATTGTCTATCGTGTTATTTTGACGACAATGGAGGATTGGGCATTGTCTTTAAATGTCGGTGAGCTTTGACGGTCAAATTTGGCGTCGTATATCATAATTTAGGCTGTTTGCGGTTAATGGGTGCAATAAATTTCTTAGCTCTTTCTATTTGAGTGAGCCTGTCATTGGTTTTTGGTAGGTACCTAACATTACTAGGCAGGGCCTGAACAATCCTAATATAATAAAAGACCGGGTTGCACTCCGGGAGTGCCGGTAGAAGTGAAAACTCAATGACACTGTAACAGTTTTTCGATCAGGTCACGTGTCCGTCTTACGGTCACGTGACCTGCCTCGAATTTCATGTCTTACGAATCTTACGGTCAATTTTTCCCCATCACTAAAAGTGCACAGCGCCGCTAAAGAAGTTTTCACTTAAAAAACAATAATAAATACAATAAATACAAATATTACCAATGCTAAAGTAACTCTTCATCATCATCATATCAGCCGAAAGACGTCCAATGCTGGACATAGGCATCCCCCAAAAAGTGCCAAAGTGACCGGTCCTGCGCCAACTGCATCCAGCGGACTCAAGTAACTCTTGCCTGTCTGTAAATATGTTTGTTACCTGCTACGCTAATAACATAGGACAATTTTTGCCCCGGAAAATCATGTCATTAAAAGTTAAAAGGTGGAAAGTTAGCTGAGCGCATTCATCAACCCATCATTTCCTTGTACAGTTGCATCCCATGATGCACAGTTGCATCCCAAGAAGTGTTACCCTCAAAACGGCCCCCTTAATTGGGGTTAACATCTTTTCGACTTTATTTATGTGAGAGCACCATAAATTATATCTATAAGTACACCAAATTATAGCTTCCGATGTCAAATGGACATACTGTACTAGTGATCGCATAAAGTTTTCTGGTGGACCAATTTTGATACGGAACACTAAAAAGGCATGCTAGTCACAGTCATGTGTAGTGCATGACTGTGACTAGCATGCCTTTGCCATGTACTTTACTAACTAAGTACTCTTAGAATATCAGACTAGATTAATTTGCATCTCTTCTTACATGCGAAAATCGGAATGTTCTCAGAAATATATGTGACTGCCGTCCGTGAAAAGGGTCCACCACGAACATTGCAATGCAGTTATTTATTCACGCAACACAGTCCGAAAAAAACGGCGTTTATATCCATTACCGATTCGGTCCTCTCACAATCCATATAAAATTTACCTCCGGCAACCCAAGCGCTCGCCATTCGTCGCCATAAAAAAAGAAAAGGATTGTCTTTTGATTCCAATTTTGAATTCAATCTACGCGGGCCGGTGCCATGATTTTATTTTCATGACCGTTTGGGGAGCAGGGCTGAGAGATGTGACGAAAATTTAAATAATAAATGAGGTAACAATCTTGTTATTATATTAGGGAATAAGCGGGGATGATGTTCCGTTATTATTTTGGGAGCTTACACTGGGGGCGTAATTACATTTGTTATGGATTTTAGAAGTTGTTGTTGAAGGGTTAAATAGAAGCGTACTTTGGAAGTTGTGATCAGTGTAGATTCAGGCAGGTAGGTGTATATTAATTTTCTCAAACATGCAATGAAATATTGACGTTGTGTTCTTCATAATGGGCTTCGAAGTGTCACGTTTCGGGCGCAGCGAGACGAGAGACCCGTAATGGCATTTCATACAAAATTGGAGGTCTAGGCCGGCAAGATGGTCTTTTTTAATTTCCATTCCACTATTTGTGGCACAGGATCACGGCGTTCAGCCATGAAAATTAAAGTTTGATTTCTTGGAGTTTTTTTTTAATTTATTTCATTGCATGTTTGTGAAAAGCACTATACATACCTCGGCGTGAAAAGGGGTTAGTAATGGCCGGCCGGTATAGTAATGTACTATTATTTATTATGAGAACCAACAGCTAGATTAAGGGGTAATATTTTAAACTAAATACTCGCCGCTTTCCAAAAATTCTTTCACTACTTAGGGACCTTCAGGATGAATATGTTATACCGCGGATTTGCCTTTTTCCAACACGGCTATCATGCGCCGGCGCGCGAGCTCTCTCGATTTTTCTCTTTCGTATTAGAACACTTAGTACCTACAAGAGATTAGTGCGAGAAAAATCGAGAATATGTCGCGGCCGTCGCATAATAGACGTGCTGCGTTGAGTTTTAGCAGTCTATGTTTGTGTTTAAGTGTGTTCCACGCTACGTTTGAGATATTGAACCGATTTTGATACATGAGGTGTCACAATCGATTCGAAATTATGATGATGACAAAGGTAATTGGTTAGGCTACATTATGTATAAAAAAATAAAATGTTCACCTACTTTTCCGTAGTCGTTTTAAAGAAAGAAAGAAAAAATATTTATTCAGAACGCTACTTAGACATGGAAAAATCATTTTTGCTTAGACTATCGCGAAGTGTTAATCTACCAACTCTTAGAACTGTTTATTTATTTTCTTAAATAAGTAGAAGTCTTTATAGGATTGTTGCAAACAAACCTAACCTTATGATTTCTATTTGATGATATTCAGAGGAAACCCGAAATTTTCACTGTTTCTAATGAAACATTAGGGCAAAAGTTAGTAGCTCAAGGGACAGGACATACTTTTATTTTTCATTTAGTATCCGAGTGCTTTGAGCCTAAAATACGAGTTAAAGATTTTCTCCTTTTTCTCCTTTTTATTTTATTTATTTATTAGGTTTTGCCCAGCAGTCGGACACCTAAACAGGTACAAAAACAAGTTTCAGACATTATAATTAAGAGATACAAATACAGCGTAATAAATAGATCTGGACTATAACTACAATATCATTAGTACAAAAACCACATAATATCGTCTTTTCCTACCTCAAGTCAGTATATTCCGAGATCTAAATTTATAATCCGGCGTGTCAGCTCCCTGGTATAAAACCCGGGTTATTTTTTAATCCGGGTCGCTCGTAAATACCCGGGCCGGGCATCACGGATATTCCGGGGCAATCATCCCACTATCTACACTATTTTTTCCCGGGAAAATGTTGCACTGGCCCCCTGGGATCGTCCCTAATATATGTTTTATTTGGGTAGGGAGTGAGGAACGGGTTACGGGTATTCAAAGCCGTTTCGGGAAGAAAAGACGTGATGGTGTGAGGACAAACAAAATAGACATTGGGTGTATCTGGCTGAACGTATTGGTTTGAAATTTGGAGTGTCATTAACATTTGTTTTGCGCCGCGAACGGTTGCACCGAGCATAGCAACGGTACGGTACGGATCATATGGACGCTTGCGACTACAGCACGTCTATCATGGGACGGCCGCGACATACTCTCGATTTTTCTCGCACGATACCTCTTGTTCTAAGTGTTCTAATAAGAGAGAGACGGATAGTGCGAGAAAAATCGAGAGAGCTCGCGCGCCATCGCATGATAGCCGTGATGAGAAAATAAAAGCCCGTTACTGCGGCGCTAATACGAAAATCGAAACTCGAAGTTCGTATGCATGCATCCCTGTCACTGGAGTAATGTGAGTGCGATAGAGATGGAAATACCCGAACTTCGACTTTCAATATTCGTGATTATAGCTCTGGTCCTTTTTTGATTTGCGGAATTGTTGAGTCGACAGTTATAGACAGATGCATCAGGTCACACGCTAATGGTCCTCACCCACTATCAGTCCGCCGGACGATATCAGCCTGTCAGTTAGAACAAAAATTTGACAGTTCCGAACAACTGACAGGCCAGGGACTGCAGGCGGACTGATAGTGGGTGGGCCCCTTAAGGCGGATGTAGCACTGCGCCGCATCTCCGGACGGAGGTGCGGAGCTGCATACATATTTCGCCGGACGGAGGTGCGGTGGTGTGTCGTACCACACGGAATTTATAAACAAACTGAGGTACTTGCATACAACGAGCTCCGCATCTCCGGACGGAGATGCGGCGCAGTGTGACATCCACCTGGCAACACAGTATATTCTAGCGAGCTCTGGCGACTTTACTCAACACAACACACAGAGCAAGTAGTGTTGTTAATATGGTTGCGGTCTTCTGTGAGGTGGAGTTAAGTTCTTTCCCAGTTGTGTTGGTTCAAATTTGTTACACGCTGTAATTAATCAAATGTTTGGCGACCTGTTAGCCTAGTGGGTAGTGACGCTGCCTACGAAGCTGAAGGTCCTGTGTTCGAATCGAATATTTGTTTCCGAGTCCTGGATGTTTTCTATGTAATGAAGTATTTCTATCTATTAGGAAAGTTTTTGAAAGTGTTTGTTGTATTAAATATATCAATGTCTAGTGCCCATAACACAAGCCCTATTGAGCTTAAGGTGCTAGGTCGATTTGTGTACAAAAAATGTGTTTTTTACAAAATATATAGGTACTTAGTAGTTTCCTATGCTCTGACCATTGACTTACAATGGCTCCGACGATATTTTTGCTAAATAAGTATGATATCTGCTTACTAAAATTAATCAGGTATAAAAGTTTTTCTTTGCATATCGTTGTGATGCCACAGCTACGACTGTACTACACTGTATGTAGAGTAGATAACTATTAAAGAGTCCGCAGTAAGCTCGGTTCTCCATACAAACGTAATTATGCTCTCATTTTATAACTACGTGTTGGATTGTCACGAAACTTTGCATGTACTATGAAATGAGGTATATCCAGGTCCGTAATTAGTTTATGTAGTTTCAGATGCTTTAGTAAATAAAAACAGCGAATTTAAGTTTTTCATACAAAACTTGTTTTTGCTGTATATCGTTTATATTATAAACTGGAACCATATGAACTAATTACAGACATAGATATACATACCCCATGTCATTTCATATGCAAAGTTTCGTCACAATCCAACACGTAGTTTTAAATTGAGAACGAAACTCCGTTTGTATGGGAACGTGAAATTCGGCCGAGCTTACTGCGAACTCTTAACTACCCATACAATTTTCATCTAATACTTTATTTTATGTTTTTATTTGTCCTTTTACCTACTCGTTTCAATTAGTTAGTGAAAGCTGGTGTCCATGTGGTGTCAAATAAGTCGATTAAACATTTCAGATACTGAAAACTTACATTGCGCATCATAAACCGTAGATATAGACATTTTCGTAGAATTTGAAACTGAGCGAATGGGGAGCGGAACCGAAGAGTTTAGTCATAGATACACCCTAAACAAGCCATTCAAACCCGAACAAGATTATTTACACTATGAAACAGCGACCGAAACTAATCATATGCTACCGAACGGCATCAACACGGTCGGCCCAGCGGGCGGCCATTATCGCAATAAAACCTTTTCCTTTTTTGAACAATTGCAGGCCACCATAAACAATTTCACGAAACGTCAAAATGTTTCCCGCGCATTTATTGTTTTGTCGACGGCATTGTTCATTATGCCAGATAAAAAATATGCTAAGGAGAAATTGTTACAATTTCTTTTTATTGACTTGTAAACGTGTTTGTTAATTGTTGGAAATGATTAAATAGCGTTTAGTGGGTATTGCTTGGTGGTTAAGTAAATAAATAATGATTGAGGGACAATCTAACAACAAATCAACCTATCCCAGCTTAGTAAGCTCAATAAGGCTTGTGCTATGGGTAATACTCCGATATATCAATAGTAATATTATAAATGCGAAAGTGTGTCTGTCTGCCTGTCTGTCTGTCTATTAATTATTCACGCGTAAACCGCTGAACCAATTTAGATGAGGTATAGAGATAGTTTGAACCCCGGGGAAGGACATAGGATAGTTTTTAACATAAACGAGTTCCACGCGGACGGAGCCGCGGGCAGAAGCTACATTAATATACATACTTAAATACAAACAAAACATCCAAGACTCGGAAACAAACATTCATGCTTATCACACAAATATTTGCACTTACCGGGATTCGAACCCAGGACCTTCAGCTTCGTAGGCAGCGTCACCTTAGTTCCCTATACCCAATACATTATACACAATTTTACTTTAGCCTTATGAAGAGGCTTCTATAAGAAGCTTCTTGAACTTCTGATAATGCAATATTAGGAACGCTCCTGTTACTTTATCTAAATACAATATCCGTCAGTAAAATTCTCACTTCATCCACCTAATATCTGAGATCAATAATAAAAGTAGACTTAACCTTTTTGCAAACGCACAGCAGCCTTTAGAATTTACCAACAGCTTTATGAATTTAAACCCCAAGAAAATAAATCCGACCATAAACAACAGAGGGATCCGTCAGATAAACAAATTACGCGCCAATTCGAATGCGGGGCCGCCGTTTCGCGCCAAAATTAACGTCATTTAGAAGTTCGCGCAGACTCGCGGATAAACTGCCATCATAGTCTGTGGAAACGGGAATGGCGGCGGGTTTACGAGGTGCCATTAAACTGTAAACAGCGCTTACAGTGTAGCCGGATTATATTGTGATCATTTTCCGTTTTTAGGTTAGGTTTTGAAATATTTTCTCAGGTCTTGCGTAGTGGACTGCAATCGTTAAGCAATAAGATATTCCAAGGTCGTATATATCTCGTTTTACCTAGCAGTCACGATTTTTTGAAATAATATCATCAATATCTGTGTCGGTATGTCTGACTTTTTCTGATATTCTTATTTTTAACCCCCGACGCAAAGAGAGGGGTGTTATAACTTTAACGTGTCTGTGTATCTGTGTATCTGTCTGTGGTATCGTAGCTCCCAAACGGATAGACTGATTTGATTGCAGTTTTTTTATTCGAAAGCTAATGTAATCCCGAGTGTACTTAGCTATGTTTCATGAAAATCTGTTCAGCCGTTTTTGAGATATTCGCCTTTGAAATGAAAATGTCGGGGGTTTTTCAACTTTTCTAAGTTGTAGTTATTATAAGTGCTATATTGCTTAAAACGGCCCATTTCAATAGGCCCCAAAATAGGACTAAATATTATACAAATCCGTCAAAAATCAGCGCCAAAATCAAAACAGTCCAACATTAAATATTTCCTCAATATCCAGTTTCCAAAATGTTGTTATAATTGTTATAGTATCGGAAGAGTAAACGATCGAGAACGAAACCATGATTTTTGAGTTTTCACCTGAGATTTGTAGTCGACGCTGCAGCCGTCCTTATCGCACTAGCGCGCGGCAGCCCTCAGCGCGACAGAAATAATGATCTAGAACCTTTATATGTGAAAAAGGCCTCGGGTAACGTTCCCCCATAGCGCCACAGCTACAAGGTAAGAAAATAAAGTCTTTCCCCAGCTAATTTTAAACACATTCGAAGTTTATTTATTAAAATTTTGATTTTTGTGTAGACATGTGGATCATCACATCATCACATCAGTCGAAAGACGTCCACTGCTGGACATAGGCCTCCCCCAAAGAGTGCCATAATGACGGGTCCTGCGCCACCCGCATCCAGCGGACTCCGCGACCAGGACATCAGTCCACCTTGTGCTGCGCCTTCCGGTACGTGGTCGCCACTCGAGAACCATTCCGTCCCAACGGCCATCGGTTCTACGTGCAATGTACCCCGCCTACTGCCACTTAAGTTTAGCGATTCGGAGGGTTATATCGGTTACTTTAGTTCTGCTGCGGATAGCCTCATTTCTGATGCGATCGCGCAGAGAAACTCCCAACATAATAATAATAATAATAATAAATCATTTATTTCAGGCAGAGCCCATAAAAGTGTTAGTAGGTACATCACTTACAAACCTATTGTTAATAACAGCCACATATCACAAACACAGCATACGAGACATAATTATAACCTAACATAATTATAACTATAACCTACTTATAATTATAACCGGATGAGCATAAAGGATTCAGAAAAGTTTATTTAAAATATAAAATCACCAATTGAATAACCTAACGCGAATTAAATAAAATGATTATAATTAGCTACAATACATTACATAGCCCTCTCCATTGCCCTTTGGGTGACGGTGGACTTTATTCACGTTTTCTAATTGTTAGAATATTTTTCCATAGACTAAGTACCTACTACATATTAAGTTTAACTAGCATCTGCCCGCGACTCCGTCCGCGTGGAACTCGTTCTTCACCCCCTTAGAGCATGATTTCCGCGATAAAAACTATCCTATGTCCTTCCCCGGGACTCAAACTATCTCTTTACCAAATTTCATTTATATCGGTTTAGCGGTTTAAGCTTGAAGAGGTAACAGATAGACAGACACACTTCCGCATTTACAATATTTCTATGGTTATAAACTACAAACTTCGGCCAAATGTCTCTGTCCAAGATTTTCCGTAATAAAACCAATGTTAGAAGTATTCT
The DNA here is from genome assembly GCA_947049275.1 of Epinotia bilunana. Lineage (NCBI taxonomy): Eukaryota > Metazoa > Arthropoda > Insecta > Lepidoptera > Tortricidae > Epinotia > Epinotia bilunana. Next base: position 1,503,737 of record OX346278.1, read on the forward strand.
CAACATGTTCACGACTCAACAAAGTACATACAAAGAAATTCGAATTTCAAAACCGACGTTAGAGAACCAAAACGTTTCCTAAATACGGAACATTGTTCGTAGCACGTTGAATAAAAGCCGGAAAATTACTTCGCCCCAACCTCCCCACGAAACAACCTAACCGTCCGCGCAGTGCGTCCCTTTCCCTCTACACCGTTCATATAGCACTTACTCCGTCACGCACGAAGAGGAAAAGCGGGCGAAGTACACCGTTTCGCTTCTAAATCTCTTTCATGAATCGCCCTCGCCTGCCATGATGGCTGATTATACAATACAATACGGGCCGGAATTCACTGAACGCTTTTCCTAGGGAACTATACGTGGGAATGGTCACGGACTTTTGCGCAGGAATCCCGGAGCGAAACGGGCTTTTATCTCTCTCCCGCTATTGGCTGTTTCGAAAAAAGTACGCCGCCTGTGATTGGCCAAAACAAATTGCTCGCGTTCTGTTCTTTATTTGTATTTGGAGGAAATATCCGAAGCGCCTGTATTTAATTCGTTAAAAGGGGCATAAGAGCCGTTTTAGTCGCTGTAGATCGAACGTTCTAGAGTTGAGTAGGATGGGTTGCTACGCAAATGCTTGGAAGAGGAAAGAAATTGCAATATTAGGACAATTATACCAGATTTTCTTTCAGCCACGGGAATAAAAGTTACGGAGATGACTAAACAACTACGGCCGTATTCATAAACGTCCTACGAGCCTGTTTTAACTAAAATGGTGTTAATTCGTTGGTCCTTATCTGTCACTTTGACATTTGTGTTCGTAAGAAAGGGACAAAGCATATTTTATTTAGCAGAGGCATTTTAAGTTTTATGAATAAGGGGCTTAATCTTTTAACATTGTCTTAAAAATTGTTTAAATGTATGTTACGTGTTTTGTAATTGTAAACCTTGATTTTATTTAATTGGGCTTTCGCCGCTCAAAACAGTCGCGACTCTGTTTTTACCAAAAAAAAACCATTCAGTAGGTAATTGTCTCAACTGTAATCTTTACTAACAAAATAGATCATCAGTAGTATAAAACAAAGTCGCTTCCTGACCCCCTAGCACACTAAGTTTTATGTCGGACATAAAGCATTCGTCCCTTTCTGGCAAATATGCGAGTGCAAGAGGGACAAATGCTTTATGTCCGACATAAAACTTAGTGTGCTAGGGGGTCTGCTGTCTGTCCCTATGTATGCTTAGATCTTTAAAACTATGCAACGGATTTTGATGCGTTTTTTTAAATAGATAGTGATTCAAGAGGAAGGTTTATATGTATAATATACCCATAATATATATGTATAAAGCACCCGTGCAACGCAGGGGCGGGTCGCTATTATTATATAAATAAATAAAACCTTGAATTTGAATTAGAAAACTAATTCTATAAACTTAAAACTGCTCACAAAATTTCACGAGAATCAGTTGAGAAATGCGACCTGACCCCGATCATGGTCGGCCTTATCACGCGATAAGTGACAAGATATGAGTGTCGTCTCGTTCCATCGAACGGTGTCAGCCAGTGACGGACGCTCTATCTTGTCACTTATCGCGTGTTAAGGCCGACCATGATACGGGTTCTGGTAATGGAGTGTTCTCGACAGCCGGACGTACGAAATAATTTTGGCTCGTTCAAAATTCAAATATATTGCATTCCTATTTCACATTTTTTTTTATATTATCAGTGCGTTAACGGTTATTTAAAAACCATAAACAAACTGAATGTGGTAGACCTTTATTTATACAACACAACTACTACTCAAAACTAAAAAAAAAACACAAATGAAATTAACAATAGCTCAGCTCCAATGATTGCTACCGGACTTGGGGGCCAAAAGCATTTTATTGTCTATGGTGTCACCAATGAAAACAGCTTTGTCTATGGAAAGGAGAAATACAACCTTTTTGTTGTGAATTAAGAACGGTGAGTGTTTCTGGTGAAATGTTAATTGATACCATGTCAAATTAAACATTGTCATGTGTTTGGCTACTGGCGTTTTGGGGTGATAATAATAGAAGAGTAGAAAAGATGATTTCAAGCTTCTGAAGGTGAATGTCTTTTTTTATCCATAAAACTAACAAAATTGCATCTTAAAAAAAAATGGTCGTAACGTGACTAAGTAATAGTGGGTAACAAAGAATTATAAAGATATTCACTATGGGATCGTATCCGAATCAGCGAACGAAAACACCATATAATTAAGTCTATACAGGGTGCCCCGGAACTCAACCATAACCGCCAAGGTATAACAGTTACGAAAAAAATTAAGAAAAAAAACCATGTCAATTTTTTTTCATAACTGGTATACCTTAGCCTCTCACCCGGTACCAGGTATACCAGTAATGAAAAAAAATTGACGGGTTTTTTTTCTTAATTTTTTCATAACTGGTATACCTTGGCCTCTCACCCGGTACCAGGTTATCGTTGAGTTCCAGGACAACCTGTATAAGTAGCGCTGCAAAATAGCCTCACAGAATGTTTGCCATTGCCATTATGCGGGGATGGGGGCGGAGTGTCAAAACGATGCCAGGCAGCCGTTTAGTTCGAACACACCGACCGTACCGGGTTTTGGGTAGAATTTTCTAAGGAGCTCGCATTCTAGGTATGGTTTTTTCGTTCGCTGATCCGAATCCTTTTATTCGTGTGATTTTCTGCAATATGTGTCGGTTTCAATAGTTCCAAACGACCTCAATTCTTGTAAACCACTCACGTTATAAGAGAATAACCACTCCCTTGCTTTCGGATTTTAAAAAAGGTAGCCTAAATTGCTTTCAATTTTTCTTTATCAAAGAAGTCCATACTTCACTTGGTAATCACAGTTGCTACCATCAGTTTAGGGGTGAGTGAAATTGGCAACTGTGGTTGCCACAAGCAAGTGAGTGGTTAAGAGACAATGTCTTCCTTTTTTTCTTCAATTTAGGCATATTAATACATGCAGCTATGAATGTCGATAAACTAACCGCCGGTTCGTAAAGAAAACCTCTGCCTCGAGAAGAACCGGCGTAAAAAACTCGGCGAGGTATCATTTTTTCAAAACGGTATTCCTACAATATATAATTTCAATATAAGAGTATTATAAAATTGGTACAGTACAAAGCTATTCATTTTGCGATAGATTTCTAGTGCAGGACTTTATCACTGCCAAATATTCCCTATTCGTGATGTAATCTTTCATCTTATAATAAATGTGTTTTTTACCATAGATTTGAATTTAGAGTCAGTAAGTTTGGTAATATGTTTTGGAATTGTATTGTAGAATTTTGTACAATTTCCCAAGAACGACTTTTTATTAAGCAATCGTATTTCGGCTTCTGGTGGTCGATCACGTAACGCATTAGAGTACGTTAAGATGATAAATGACAGTTGCATTGTCCAAACGCACGTTCGAAACGTTACGTGATATTACCCCTCTGCGCCCCCCCCCCCCCCCCCCCCCCCTAGCACACTAGGTTTTATGTCCGACGTAAAGCATCCGTCCCTCTTGCACTCGCATATTTGCCAGAATGAGACGAATGCTTTATGTCCGACTTAAAACTTAGTGTACTAGCCCCCTGGTCTACCTGAGGTCTAAATGTACTTTTTAGCATGGGAAAATTACCGTTGAGTCCTAACGAGCGTTCTAAAAGTAAGTTTACTATTGACGGCCACTGAAGGACGCGGCAGGCCTCTTGATCACCTCTCTGAAATCAACAAAAGATATCAGATTCTCAAATAATTTTTAATTACTTAAATAATTTTGTTTCATTCAGGCCTTTTATAAAAAATAGTAGATTGTACAACAAGTGCATAAAACGCACCATTTTACGCGAGTTTAAAATGGGTTTTATGGACGAATTGTACACCCTACTTTTCACTTCGATTGCGAGGAAATGATGAAAATTAAAAACTAAGTTTATTTCGTGAAGTTTTATTGTGTACTTTGGCTGTTGGTATCCTTGCCTTGGTCTTAGAATACTAATGAAACATAAAAAAATAAAAATAAAGAGTTTATTCTACGAAGTTAAAGTTGCGCGTGTGGCTGTTGGGCCGCGATTGCCTTGGTCTTCGACGAAGATTTTACTTTAGGCTCTAGAGCATAAAAAGCGACTTTATGTCGCCTACACACAGCACAAAGACGAACTTTTAGAGCATGAGAAGTGATTTTTTTTGTCACCTCCCCTTCTTTTATCCAGTGGTCCTAATAACGAATGGCGGAGCATTTTTCACAGACTCCATCTGCGCTAAGCTGCCTGATATTCATGTTTCTATTCCATAAGGCCTGTAACCGGGGGTTTTATTTTACGCCTTCAAGGATTTTCAATATTGTGTGTGACGTGTTTTTTATTCATTTATTCAAGAAACAACACACACACACACACACACACACACACACACACACACACACACACAACGCGCGCACCTTGTGTTTGAAATGCGCATAAATAATAATAATTAATAATATAAGCCTAATACATATCAATTACATTAACAAAAAAAAGATATAAATAAAAACCATAATAATAATAAGTGTCACTACTAAAAACAATTGATAATTATTCAGACAAAAGATTTACATAAAAAACATTATTAAATACATAAAAGCAGTTAATAAAAAATTCAATAATAAATGTCACTACTAATAACTATTGCAAACTATTGTACTCAATGTATTTTTAGACCTGTGTACATACCTGTGTTGAACAAATAAATGCTTTATTCTTTTAAATCACTCCTTCTGTCTCCATCATCGGCTCGCTGGTACAATAATTTAATATTGAATAGTCATCCAAACTTAAACCCAAAATTTCAGCTCAATCGGTCGAAGATATCTGTTTCAAAATTGAGTTGCAAGATTCTGGAACATACATACATTGCAAGTTAATTAAAAGCTTGTAAAAAGCTTATAATATGTAGGTTACATGATGACATTAAAAGAATTACCATTTAACATGTCGTTTTGTTTTTTTTATACTTTAACCAATATATCATTATGATTACCCATTTTTGACCCCCTTAGGATATGAACTGGCACAAACGCTGAAATTTGTTTTCTTGTATTTCAATCAAGACTGTTTTTTTTTATACAGGAATCATTTTATTCTGTGAATGATTACTTTGATTATTATAAAACTTGAGTTTTGTATTAAGGCTTAATTAATGGAATTTGAATTTTAATTGACATTATACTCGTATTGTACATCCATTATGATTAATTTATATTTTATTAGTTAAATTCTATTTTTTGCATGCCAGGTGCTGGTGAAATGTGTTTCTCTGTGATATATGTATACCATCTTCTGTACCACGTTTTACGCAAAATAAATTACTTTACTTACTTTACTTTCACGAGACTGTCCCATTACCATCAAAGAACTGTCACCCTACAGCAATACGCTATCATGCGCTAATTCTTATCTATGGCTGACATCGTATTTAAGATGAATCTGATGTTATTATTAAGAACCATGTTTATTGGACGAACGTTTTCGAGGCCTCTAATGCAAAACGAACTTCGCAGAAGAGGCGTTTAAGACTTTTATAGCTATCAATGAGAAGATTTCTTATCAGTTGTCGCCCTTATTGCTGAGAGATAAAGCTCAAAATCGTCAGAATGAAGAAGGAAAATCGTCGAATGAATGAGATTGAAAAGAGCGAAAGCGTCATTCTCTCTCGGTCACTAGTTGCATGAATGGGCGGCCTGCTTATTTAGTTATTTCTTATGATTCTTATTTCCTACCGTTGCGAAATGATAAACTCAGTTTTATGATGGTATTTTATACAATCGTGACACAATGAGGGCTCTTAAAATCGAGTAATTACTATCATTTTCTAATTTATAAAAATATATTTTTATATAAAAAAAAACAGAATAATAATGTGTTCCTTCCTGACGGTGAGTGCTACCAAGGTGCCCTATTTGGTATTGAGGCATTGTCTCTAACTGTCAACACAGCGAATCCTCAAATTAATAAAAGGTTGGCGCTTGTAATTCTTGTGGAGTTGCGATCGTCCTTATATCGTCCTACTATCATTAACCTAGGAAACATCATAGGAGTTACGTTACTCAATGTGTTTATTTTCGTTTATTACCAGACATAGTTATGTTTTATTATAATCAATATTATCATTGTTATATTATTTGATCTGAACGATTCTGAGCGTCGTCAATCCTGTCTCAGAACAATTTATGTCTTTGTTATAGATGTCAATTATTGAACGTAAATTATGTAGTCAGTAAATATAGTGAAATTTTTGCGTGTATATTACATACTTAACCGGTGACGCCATTGTTTTATTTGGCAAATAGAGCTAAACTTCAAGTCTCTTCTTAAAGAACATTGTTGGTCTTTCCCCTAACCCTGATTGTCTTACTATTATTATTATTGGCTGACTGTTTATGTATTATATATTTTTATTTGTGTTATTTGTATATATGTATGATTGTGTATGTATGTTTATATATAGAGCTATTTATGTACGTGCATTAATATAGTTATTTAGATTTTTGGCTTATTATAATCTCTGCACCACCTACTACATAATCTAGTTTTATCGCTTTCTCCGATACCCAAAGGTTGTCTGGAAGAGATCGCTCTTCAGCGATAAGACCGCCTGTTGTCTACCTCTACCTACATGTTATTGTATTGTTTCTCTTTCTAACTGCTTTGTTTGTGTGAGGTGTGCAATAAAGAGTATTTGTATTGTATTGTATTGTATTGTAATGTATAGAGTCCATTTTGATCTTTATGTAATTAAAAATCTTTAAAGTAGTTTAACTAGCTTGATTTATGCCGTGTGTTTTCGTGATATTTCTTTACTAGTTTAGGAATAATATGCATTGCGATTCAGCGAGGCAACGCTGCCATCTTAGGGACAATGCCGAGAGGACCCAATTATTATTATTTTTAGTTTTATTGTTAATATTTTTCTTAGGTTTTACTTGTGGGTAAATACATATCTTAATTAAGTGAATGTAAATGATGTAAGTATACTTCATATAAATAACTTTAATTTATTATAACTGTTGTCAGCTGAGCGTTTCTCAAAAAAAATGCCACTACATTTTTCCGGAGATTTTCTGCAACTTTTATGTTATTTCTACTCAAAATCACGATGTCTTTCCATCCTAATAGGAGAAAAAAAGTGTCCCAAAATGTCCATACATTTTTGAACTTTCCTATTATGTTACCACCATACAAAGTGTAGGGTCTCAATACGTGAGCCAGCCCACACATTTTACGGATCACAGCGAAACATTAATAGATGTCATATGTTCGTCATTGCAAGTAAATAAAGTAGTTGTCGACTATGTGCCCGAGCTAAGCGGTCATGCTTTTATTACTGGTGAAATTCCCATCAAAAAGAAAAAGTCTCCTCCTATGTGTGTATTTTTTCGTCCGTTAAAAAACATTGAATTGACTAGTTTTAACTCGGACATCGAAAGCATGAAATGGTCTCGGTTGCTGTCAAATAATGTGAACCATTCGATAAAATCACTCAATGCTTATTTTATTCACCTTTACGATCGGTATGCACCTAAAAAAAGAGTCTACATAAAAGATCACCGCCATCCCTGGATAACTTATAATATCAAAGAAATGATACGAACACGAAATGACGCTCAGACTAGATATAAATATTCTCTCTCAGAATCTCATAAATCATATTATAAAGTCCTTAAAAAACATGTGGTCTGGGCGATTGAAGCCGAAAAAAGTGCATATTTTAATAATTATATATCTTCTCAAATTAAAAACCCCCGCAGTCTTTGGAAAAATATCAAGCAAAATGTAGCTAATTTCAAAAATAAAAACCTTGACCTACCTTATCACCTTAAAGATCCTGATCGCATTCACGCTCACTTTCTTGAAGTGCCAGGGACCAAAGAAACAAATATATCCCAACTAACTTACTATGAATTTCATAGATATTGTCAAGAAACTTTTAGTCTGAAACCTGTATCCGAATCCGTAGTCGCTAAAATAATCCAATCTATAAATACCAACGCGGTGGGAGCCGATGGCATATCCCTTGATATGTTGTTGCTGACTATGCCCTACACGCTTCCCCTCATAACAACTATTGTGAACCAGTCTATTACTGCTGGAGTATTTCCTGACTGCTGGAAAACAGCTTCCATTAAACCTATTCCCAAAGTACCTTCTCCGACTGGGTTAAAAGACCTAAGGCCGATAAGTATCCTCCCACTTATGTCAAAAATCCTGGAAAAGGCAGTTTGTATTCAACTGACAGAATTTCTCGAACGCAATAATATCCTGCCCGCAAACCAATCCGGATTTAGGAAGAGGCGAAGTACATCCACTGCTCTTATTGACGTTGTTGACAACATTCTTACGGCTCAAGACCACGGTGAGGGCACTATTCTCGTTTTACTTGACTTCTCGCGTGCCTTCGATACCATAGATCACACGCTGTTACTCTCCAAACTTTCATATTACGGCTTTAAGCCTGACAGTGTCAAATGGTTTGCCAGCTACTTGAGTAATCGCGTTCAGTATGTCGAGCTGCTTAACCCTGACGGGACATCTGCAGTTTCTGATACCCGACCCGTCACCAGGGGTGTGCCTCAGGGATCGATCTTAGGACCAATCCTTTTTATCTTATACAGCGCCGATATCATGAATAGTATCAGAAATTGCAATTGTCATTTGTACGCCGACGACTTACAAATCTACATATCATTTAATAAAGATAACACTGATACAGCCGTTGTCAAACTGAATCAGGACCTGAGCCGAGTAGCACAGTGGTCCAAACTTAATGGTCTAGTTTTAAATCCTCTCAAGTCGAAGTTTCTGGTTTTAGGTACCAAACAACGTGTAGCCAAGGTCTTAGCTTTAAATCCCAAGGTGTCTATAGATAATGACGATTTGATATGCGTGCCAAAGGCTAGGAATTTAGGTGTCCTTATGGATAGTGTGCTCCATTTTGAGGGTCATGTACTTGAAACTGTTCGCAACTGTTTTTATCGATTAAAAGTTCTTTATAGAGTCAGAAAATACTTAACGGTCGATATGCGGGTTAAATTATGTGACTCTCTAATTCTTTCAAAACTCAATTACGCTGATACAGTTTTTGGTGAGTGTTTGCTATCTCGTTCAAAAAAGCTAGTTCAGCGCTTACAGAACGCGTGTGCGCGGTTTTGTTATCCAATTCCTCGTCGAGCCCATATAACTCCCTTTCTAAACCAGGGGAAATTATTAAAGATGGAGGCTCGTCGAACTATGCACCTTGCCACACTGCTCTTCGGCATCATTAAAACTAAGGAACCTTCATATCTTTTCCAGAAGCTTCGATTTGCGAACCCTCGTCCTAGACGGATCCCTCGACTTATCTGTCCTCGACACGGAAGTGCGTCTTTTCGTGGCAGCTTTACCTATTCTGCCACGAAATGCTGGAACAACATCCCACCCCCCGTCAAAAATGCTCCCACAATAAATTCATTCAAAAAAAACTTAAAAATTTATTTACTAAATCAACAAATAAATCCAGCATAGCCTTACAGTGTCTTTGTGTATGATCATGTACATTTTCGTACCTAGGTAGCAATTTATTTTCAAATTCAAATTTAAGTTCTATATGCATCCTTTGTAATTTTAGATGAAACACATTTAACAAGAATATTATTAGTGTATAAATAAAATCCTTTAAGTAGTAGTACTATGTAACGTGCAGTTCTGTAGCGCACCACACGTGGATCCACATAATACCAGCGTCGTTTCGCCTTCTGTGGAGCGACATTATGCTGAGTGGACTCCGTTTTCGCATCTAATCTTAGTTTTAACATAGCATCTAAGTGTAAATCTAAAATGTACTTACTGTTATTTGCGAAATAAAGTTTTTCTATTCTTTCTATTCTATTCTATTCTATAAATGGTAACACAATAGGAAAAATATCTTTGGGACAGTTTTTGGTCCTACCAGGGTCGAAAGAGCTCCTGATTCTGAGTGGAAATAGTTAACATAAAATTCCTAGAAGTACAATTAATAATAGTGGCATTTTTTTTGAGAAACGCTAAGCTAAGGTATTGTTTAAAACGTCCAACGTCATTATAAAATACAATAAATATTTGGGGAGAATCTTACACAAATCGACCTAGCCCCAAACTAAGCAAAGCTTGTACTATGGGTACTAGACGACGATATACATACTTATATAGATAAATAAATACTTAAGTACATAGAAAACATCAGGATCATTCAGGATCAATTATTCATGCTCATGACACAAATAAATGCCCTTAGCGGGATTCGAACCCGGGACCTCCGGCTTCGTAGGCAGGGTCACTACCAACTAGGCTACAGCTGGTCATTATTCGAACATTAGGTGTGATAATATTAAACCAAACATCCACAAACCAAAACATGGTCACCCTAACCGTTCTAAGCGTTATCACTCATGTCCTATCAGATGCCGATAGCTGTAATATCACAATGTAATATCACAGCGTAATATCACAGTAATATGCTCTGAGTAATACAGTTTCACTGCCAGCTAGATTATTATCGCCCTGTCTATTTAAATGGAAATTGACTGCCCCGCAGACGTATAAATGGATAGAGGGCGCATGTGCCGTGCTTTTTAAGCTTTGCCGAAACGAGGGAATAAATTTAACTTGTGTTCTTTGGCACCTAGCTTTTACGGATACACCGATTAGAATTCAGTTTTTTTTAATCGGAAGTTTTGTCGGTCTAGGTGATTTTATAGTATAAATCAGGGGTGTTTTATGTTTCAGTTGCTTCTGCCCCCGATTACGCCCGCGTGGAACTCGTTTATATCGTAGCACCATACAAACTTTCACTTCCTTGTCCTTCCCCGGGACTCAATTCAATTCAATTCAATCGTTTATTTATAAAATGACATTTTACAAATAAACGATCAGACTATCTCTATGCCAAATTCCATCTAAGTGAGTTCGGCAGTTTAAGCGTGAGGTAACAGACAGACACTATTAGTATGGATTTATCATGGGAACTCAGCGTGCTTCTTTGACTCGTCTGTTCCTAGGCTTGGTGTTAATAACAAACGTATTACGGCCGCTTCAGACCGGAATGGCAGCGGCCAGCAGCGGCGCGGCGAGCACTTTCAGTGTCAAATAATTTTAAACTTTATCTACATACTAAAAAGTCCAGTACGTCAAGTCGCGCGTGGCCGCGCGACCTTTTCGAGCTTTTCAAGCGGTACTGGACTTTTTAGTAGGTAGATAAAGTTTAAAATTATTTGACACTGAAAGTGCTCGCCGCACCGTTGCCGGCCGCTGCCATTCCGGTCTGAAGCGGCCCTTAAAGTACTAGCTTTGACTGTTACCCGCGCCAAGTGGAAATTAAAATAACGTAGATGCATTTGGGTGATCTATTTAGATGTCTGTGAGCGTTGTTCATAGACGAGCTTTGACGCAGCTCGCCTCAAATTTAACTTGATCCATTGATTCATAATAATTATGAGTAAGTGAAGGTCAGTTTCATTGGCTGAACGGAGTGGGTAGCTCCCTGAATTATGACCATAGAGAGAGTATTATTTTATTATCACGAAATAATCGCGTAGGCAATATAAAAACAAGTGGAACGTTAATATGGCTGCTTTCTTTAGTGTTCGGGATTATTTATTAGAAGTATATACTTGAGTGAATCAACTTTTTTCTGTCAATAGTTGCCACGATTTTGTCACATACATTCACTTTCACTTTTTAAAACTGCGCTTTTGCGGTTTGACGTGATTCTTTTTCCATACAAAGCGATACTTAAAATTCGCAAACTTTCATAAATTGCCTTTCCATTTGCGCGAAACTCCCCCTTTCGTACAATAAACTTGTGTAAACTAGAATAATTTGTCAAAAATTGTGTTCTCAAAGTATCACGTCCCTAACTTATTTCTCAAATTATTCTAGCTACAAGCTCGCGATTACTAATGCTATACTAATATTATAAATGCGAAAGTGTGTCTGTCGGTCTATCTGTTTGTCTGTCTGTTACCTCTTCATGCTTAAACCGCTGAACCCGTTTGGATCTTAGAGCATACATACCTGGAGTAGCCTTTCAGTACTTGGCCCTCTGTTAAAAAACCTTGCAAAATTTGCAAAAAATCATATAAGTAAGTTTAAGTGCAATTTGAGTCTAAAATTACAAGCTAAAAAAAGGTAAAATACAACTATTTTAATCTGGTGTCCTGTTATTATTCTTATTATTATTTAACTTCAGTGCATTAAATAGTAGATTGTACAACAAGTGCATAAAACGCACCATTTTACGCGAGACGTTATGGGTTAAAATGGGTTTTATGGACGAATTGTACACTCTACTTTTCACTTCGATTGCGAGGAAATGATGAAAATTAAAAACTTTAAGTTTATTTCATAAAGTTTTATTGTGTATTTTGGCTGTTAGTATCCTTGCCTTGGTCTTAGAATACTAACGAAACATAAAAAAAATAAAAATAAAAAGAAGACTAAGTTGCGCGTGTGGCTGTTGGGCCGCGATTGCCTTGGTCTTCGACGAAGATTTTACTTTAGGCTCTAGAGCATAAAAAGCGACTTTATGTCGCCTACGCGCAGCATAAAGACGAACTTTTGGAGCATGAGAAGTGAAAAATAAATTAACCTGTCTGTTCCAAAAGGAGGTACTTAACTCACTATGCTAAGTGTTCTTTTTGACCGTTTTATATTGTATTGTGTTGTATTTTGTTCTACCTCGACTACACTAGCAGTCAATATGGTATGCGTGAAAAGGAGACGAACTGAAAACCAGCGCTGAGTACAGCCCGCAATGCTTGTCACAGCACATGCTGAGTTCGTTCATTTTTAACCCCCGACGCAAGGAGAGGGGTGTTACGTTTAACGTGTCTGTGTGTCTGTGTATCTGTCTGTGGTATCGTAGCTCCCAAGCGGATGGACCGATTAGAATGCGGTTTTTTTTATTCGAAAGCTGTTGTGAGCCCAAGTGTTCTTAGCCATGTTTCATGAAAATTTGTTCAGCCGTTTTTGAGATATTGTATCACAAAAATAAAATTGTTAATTTTTTTACCTCTATATCTATTTTGCTTATGTATCTGTTTTGTGATAATAAACATTTTCTTTCTTTTCTTTCTTTCTATATAGACAATTTCACAATCGATTAATGGCCATTCACAAAATCGCCTCGCAAGAGGACACTGATCATAAAAAGGTCCGCATGTGCTGTAATCACATGTAATAATTAGTAATAAACGTTCAACCATTTCAAGCTAGAAAAAGATGATACGAATAAAAGTAACATTCCATTTGTAAGTAATTTTAGCATTTCTGTATTGCTATAATATTATTTTTATGAAAATACTAGCTTCTGCCCCCGACTCCGTCCGCGTGGAACTCGTTTATATCGTAGCTCCATAAAAACTTTCACCCCCCACTTCATCCCCTTGGGGGATGATTTCTGGGATAAAACCATCCTATGTCCTTTCCCAGGATTAAAACTCTCTATACCAAATTTCATCCAAATCGGTTCAGCGGTTTAAGCGTGAAGAGGTAACAGACAGACATACACACTTTCGCATTTATAATATTAGTATGGATTTTCATGACACGTCAAACAAATTAAACGTACAATGTAATCGATTTACAAAAATCTTTTTGGATACGCCATGACACTCCTTACGAGACTCCGTTTCATGCTTTGTAAGAAATAACTTAATGGTATTTGAAACAGAGTCTATAATAATATTAGCATTGATTAATCAAAATTAGTTAAAACTTCGCACTCCCCACGAGACTCCGTTTTCATGCTTTGTAAAAATTAACCAAATTTCAATGGGGATACTGTTAATAATAATATTTGCAAGGATTATCTAAAATGACCGATCAGGGTCCCGAGACTCGGAAGTAGAGACGAGGGTAGTGTCGGGAAGTAAAGGACTTCATTCTGCACCAATGATGTAAATTACAACTAGATAACTGCGTGTCTCAAGACGAGAGTCTTTGACCAGTGTGTGTTGCCAGTGATGACATATGGCACTGAAACGTGGTCGCTTACTATGGGCCTCATAAGAAGGCTCAAAGTAACCCAAAGGGCTATGGAGAGGGCTATGTTGGGGGTGTCTCTGCGTGATCGCATCAGAAATGAGGCTATCCGCAGCAGAACCAAGGTAACCGAAAAAGCCCTCCGAATCGCTAAACTTAAGTGGCAGTGGGCGGGGCGCATAGCACGTAGAACGATGGCCGTTGGGGTGGAAAGGTTCTCGAGTGGCGACCACGAACCGGAAGGCGCGGCGTGGGTAGGCCCCCCCAAGGTGGACTGATGACCTGGTAAAGGTTGCTGGAGTCCGCTGGATGCGGGTGGCGCAGGACCGGTCACTTTGGCACTCTTTGGGGGAGGCCTATGTCCAGCAGTGGACGTCTTTCGGCTGATATGATGATGATGATGATGAACTGTGTGACTAGGTTTAACTACACTTTTGTTGTACAAATAACTTCTGTTGTTCTGTCTGTTGATTACATACGCCTCTGGAGTAAATATTGGTATTTTTATATTGGTATTCATTTCATTATTATTTGGTTTGTCTTTAAATTTATTCTACGGCGTAACCTTGCCTTCAACTCCGCACCGCTCATTACCGCATAGTTAAAATTGCCTATTTACACGGCCTAATCATTTATACTACGAACGAGCCAGACTACTGGCGGTTTCAGAAAAAGAATCGGGCCATTGGTTGCACGCGCTCCCGTCACGTAACCTTGGCTCCGTTTTAGACCTCTGCACTGCGAATAGCAGTGTGCCTTCGCCTGGGCCTCAAAATTTGTGAGCCTCATGCCTGCAGCCGCTGTTCCCAACCCGTGGACTCACTGGGGCGTCATGGCTTGCACTGCCTTATGAGCGCCGGGCGTCTATTCAGACACGCCACAGTAAACGACCTCATTCGCCGTTCACTCAGCACCACAGGTCTCCCTGCGACTCTGGAACGGGTCCACTACTGACGGGAAGAGACCTGATGGTTGCACTCTCGTGCCCTGGAGCCTAGGCCGCCCTTTAGCGTGGGACGCTACCTGTGTCGACACGCTGGCTCCGTTGAAGGGTCGGCTCGGAAGCCTGGGACTGCCGCTGACCAAGCCCAAATGTCCAAACGCCGCAAGTACGCATTTCTCACCAATGAATATGAATTCGCGGCACTTGCGGTGGAGACTTTGGGCCCTTGGTCGCTCGACACCAAAAAATTTATGAAAGAGGTGTCGGTCCGTCTTATTGGCGTTTCAGGCGACCACAGGGCCGGTTCTTTCTTTGCCCAGCGTCTAAGCCTAGCGGTGCAAAGGCAATTCAGCCAGCATCCTAGGGTCCATGCCTCAAGCGGGTTAACTGGGTGGGGTATTTTATAATTTAGTTTATAAGTAGTTCGTAGTTCTTTTATAGTATCAAAATGTCGTTTTGTTTTTTATACTTTAACCCGTGTTTAAACTAGTAATGGAGATCAACAAAAATTATATTTCTATTATTGCAAAAATTCATTTCAAATGCCTATAAAATTAGAAAAAAAAACATTAGAAAGTTTTAAGTTTTTATTTTTTAAATGATATTATTATTTTATTATGAATATTGTTTAAAATTACTCATTAATTTTATATCAAATTTTTTGACCATTGACTATTTATATCTAGGATACCCTAGCTTTTATTAATAATTTGACATTTATTTATTTATTTATTTATTTATTCACAATACATTGAAAGCTTACAGTGTAAACACCAAATCGCTTACATGCTAAAATAACAAAAAAAAAGAAAAGATAAACATTCACTGGTAAAAATGTCACAAATCGTAATTATAATGTCATTCTATTCATTAAATGCCAATTCAAAAATATCCTAGCAATATTGCACAAGTATGTCAACCGATCAGCGAACATGTCAGCGTGTTCGTGCTGAGTGAGCATTCGATGCAGCCACGTCATGGCACGGGCGGTAGGCGCGTGGCTCGCGTATCGCGTGCGAGCGGACGGCCGCTGCCGCTGCAGCAGGCGCGGCCGCGGCGCGGCGTCCCCGCCCCGCGCCCCGTCCGCGTCCGCGGGTATCCGCGTCGGAACCACCAACCCAATCCGAGCCAACACCTCTGCACTGTCAACTCGGTGATGGACAATTGACAGATAGTGGACTAGTAGCAATAGCTTTCTTCGCAGCGCCAGCGTGTCTATTTAAACACATTTTACTCCTTTGACATTTGTACCATTTTAATATTATTTCAATTGTTCCTTATTATTATTCTTGTTTTTTCATTTTTGCAATGTACATATTTAGATTTTTGACTTTCATTTATATTATTGTTATTCTTATACACTCTGACGATCTTTTTGTGAATTCATGCTATTTAATTTTCAAAAAATGACATGTCAATTTTCAAAATGAAATAAATGAATCTAATCTAATCTAATGCTACAGTTGATATTCCTCTGGACAGTCTGGATTATACTTTTGAATTTCGCAATAAAAAAAAAGATGCATATACCCTTTTATTTGCCCCTGTCCTACGGCCCTGAACGTCGAAGGTGCAATAAGGCGCGTCTCGTTACAGCGCCGCTTTATTAGACGGTTTATTCCGTCGACAGGTAATTGCTTGCGCCAGATTAATAGCCATCAGATGAGACCTCGCCACGTTAATACTTTCTCTGGCAGGAGCCTAGCTGGCGCTCAGTCCTTAGGCGGTTTGCTCCACTTAGCGGGAAAGCGGCTTTGAACGTAACTCAATTGTAACTTGCAAAAACTGACACGTGTTTGGGTAGAAATTTGTAAGGAGCTTGCATTCTATGGTTTTTTTCGTTCGCTGGGTGCGTTTCATGACGGCACCGCTTTATTAGACGGTTTATGCCGTCGACAGGTAAAGTAATTGCTTGCTCCAGATTAATAACCTTGCCACGTTAATACTTTCACTGCCTATAGATAGCCTAGCGGGTGCTCTCTCCTTAGACGGTTTGCTCTACTTAGCGGGAAAACGGCATCGGCTTCGAACGTAACGCTACGAAATTGTTGGCAGTGAATGTGTTAACTTGTTAATGGGAC
This sequence comes from Epinotia bilunana, assembly GCA_947049275.1. Lineage (NCBI taxonomy): Eukaryota > Metazoa > Arthropoda > Insecta > Lepidoptera > Tortricidae > Epinotia > Epinotia bilunana. Next base: position 1,520,774 of record OX346278.1, read on the forward strand.
TAAGTTACTTAGGGTGGGTTGCATCAAACCGTCTGTATTAATCGTAAGTGGTGTTCGCGAAATTTGAATGTATGTAATTTTCCACTAGTTTCTATGGAATGACAACCGCCGGCGCCATATTTAACGTTGATCGGTATGTAATCGTACGTTGGTGCAACCCTAGAATATAAACTTTTCCAACTTTCCATACTTACACACGTAAAGCTTTGAAAAAAATATCAGTTATTCTTTAGTAGTCGGCTATGTCAAAACTCTTGAGAAAAAGGCCGTTTTCAACATAAATTCAACAAAAATATGTACGGTGAAACAAAAAACATCGGTCTGATCACTCAGTGGGGACCAACTATTTAGTAGCCAAGGTGTGCCCGCTATATGTGGAGGACGTCACTGAAAGTATTAAAAATGTAGGGTTTACCCTTGTTTTACCGACGATCGATTCATATGTAGACGCATATGTTCGCAGAATTTTCGTTTCATCGATTTTTTTTTACAGAAAAAGTAAGGTCAGGTGGGGTAAGAGGAACCACTGTTTCGCTTTCCCGGTAGTTCCTCTTACCCCACCTGACCTTAAACTTTTCCGGATCGTTATAAACGTTAGCTTTCTGAGCGTGTTTTCGGAGCGCGAAAATAGCCCCATGCTCACCGGCTGACAGAAAACTGCATGCAGTGATTGTTTAGTTCTCTCTCTCCTCTCTTTCTTCTCTCTCTCTCTTACTATTTTTATGACATACTAACACTAAGTAGTAATAAGATTTCATTGTTTACTAACCGGGTCATACACAGATTTAGGTTCGCGTCTTTCCTGTGGACATTATCAAAGTCTAAATTTTTTTTTGGACTCTTAATCCGCATAAACGCCGTCTCCTCTTCTATATTACTATTCGATAAAAACATTATTTATATGCACGTGGGCTCTTAATTATTGACCACAGGAGAGACGATACACTGTGTTCACCCAAACACTGTGTATAAAACAAAACCCGTCTCATATAAAATAATTAAGAGCTTCGTAGCCCTTAACTTTGATAATGTCCACAGGAAAGACGCGAACCTAAATCTGTGTATGACCCAACCATGTATGGAGCTTAGTCTGAATTAAATAGAGATTTTTTTTAATAAAACAAACCGAGCCTAACCTAAGGGGTTTCACAGAATTACCTATTAGCCGTTCCTAAAAACTTAACCGATTCTGAGTTGTTAAATAATCGGGGAAACAATGCTTTCGATGAAATGTTTGCCGCTAAAACACGGGACTCCCAAAAAATCGTTTATTTTTAAGACTTGCGAGCGTTAGTGGCGAGAGAGAGAGTTAGTGCACAGCATGTCGTCTCGTTTCCTGTGGTTGTCGTAAGAGTCGACTAAGGGTACAGGGTTGACGTGTGTTGTGGGCAATGGGTTAGCAACCTGCCACTACGATATCACATTTAGTCGATCTTTTATACCCACATTGATGCTAAAAGTGGCACTGGAACACAAGTCTCATGTGCTCTGCCTACCCCTTTTAGGGATAAAGGCGTGAATGTATGTATGTATGTCGTCTCGCTTTTAGAACATCAAGACATGGGGACTTGCCTCCTCGCAGAAGACCGCAGCCATAATGACACCCAGCACCACTGGCTCTGTAGGTATGTGGTGTTGTTCCTATGGTGGTGAGCAAGGACGCCAGAGCTGCCGAGGATGTGCTGTGCTGACGAGGGACCTGCTTTTGTCTGTAGCCGTCAACACAAAGAATCCTCAAATCAACTAGGGGTCGGCAGTGTATTAATAGTAATTAGTAGGTATAAGTAATAACTTATAATTATTAAAAATATTTTTATTATATAAAAATTTACGGTTTTCGCAATTTTTCCTTTATCTGTGCTATAAGACGTTGCTTAGTACCAAATTTCAAGATTCTGAGTTCACGGGAAGTACCTTGTTGGTTTCGATTTCCTTGCGAGTTTCGAAAATTTGCGGCATACACGGCTGTATCTTTTGATTGCGTTGGCTTAGAAGTTTGATTTTTTCACAACTCCAAGGGACAGTAGACTTGAGTATTTGGTATAAATTTCCGTAGTTGCCCGTCTGTATTTGTTACACCGACATGCGCGAAGTGATGTGATTGCGATGCGTCGGTCGCATTTGTACGAAAGTTGGCTTTTTAAAGTGCATTTAAAGTTGGTCAACTATTACGACTAACTAGCCGTGATGGTTTTCCATTTTAATTCATTATATGTACACGATTTGTTCAAATTCCCAGTAGCAGCCATTTAGCCGGCAGGGGGTGGGGACACATGACTGTAACAATGGGCTTTAAAGCCCAATATCGCACAAATGGATCACTCAGTTGAAAAATGGTTTTTAAAAAACCCATAAATTTTTTGAACATGCTTTCCAACGAGACGCCACACCATGGGATAACTAGAAAAAAAAATTACATCCCCACTTTACGTGTAGAGGTGAAAGGTATCTTAACACTTTCGCTGCCAAGAATCGCTACGCGATCCGTAGGTTCTCCGACCCCGTGGTTTTCCTCGTATGTAGCGGAAAGCGACTACGGCGTAGGCGCCCGCTAGGCGGGTTCCTGGCAGTTAAAGTGTTAAAAGCATTTTTCTTTTCCAAATTTGATTCAACCATTTTGTCGGCGTGATTGATTTATATTACCCATGCCGAATTACAGCTTTCTAGTAGTAAAGGGTCGCTGAATTAAGCCGCAGACGGACAAATGGACAGACGTACGGACATGGCGATACTAGAAGGGTTCCTTGTTGACTACGGAACCCTAAAAAGGGACATTGGGGAAATTTATCTCCATTTTATAATCGTCCCGACAACCGTGTGGTGTCGGGTTAGAATTTCACCACCCCCTTTCTTCCCGTTGGTGTCATAAAAGTCGACTGAGGGACCAGGGTTGAAGTGTGTTGTGAGCGATGGGCTAGCAACCTATCACTGCAATATCACATTTTGTCGATCTTTTATACCCACATTTATGCTAAGTGGCGCTGGAACAGATGTCATGATCACGTGCTCTGCCTACCCCTTTTGGGAATAAAGGCGTGAATGTATGTATGTATGTATGTATGTTTATAATCGTCAATTGAAACAAAAAATAAATTTATAAATAACTTCTTTTATATTTAAAACGTACTATTTACAATCATTTTATTAATACAAATAAAACATTTCACTAATCTATTGTGAACACTGTTCATATACTCTTGGCTACAGATGTTTTATACAAAATTCCATTGCTTACTTGCAATTTGAAATAAAAATTGGGAGATAAATGGGCGAAAAATTATGCCAATCGCAAGTAAGCATTGGAAGTTAAAATATAAAACCAGCCATGAAAGCTGATATTAAGATAATAAATCTATTTACATTTCGAAATAACTCCCCTCGATTTTGTATTGCACTATGAGGAGTATTCTCGCTTTGGTTTTAAAATTATCCTATCATATCATATCATATATTTTCACATAAAATAGTATTCTCCTAACACATCATGAGTAATGCAAGTGTCAATTGAGAATCTTTGTTTATTTGTATTTTTAACACTCGCTGAAGTAAAGTGGCCGTAAATAGAATTTGCTAACTGTGTAAACAAACCGCCATATTGAAATTTTCCTTCACTATGGCGGTTTGTTTACATAGTTAGCAAATTCCATTGACGGCGACTTTAGGTAATCAATATGATAGAATTCCGAACGAATTTAACAAAAATGTTTTTCGAAAATAAATTTATTCTGGTTAGATATCATTACGCCCGACACCCGTGTGGTGTCGGGTTAGAATTTCACCACCCCCTTTCTTCCCGTGGGTGTCGTAAAAGTCGACTAAGGGTACAGGGTTGAAGTGTGTTGTGGGCGATGGGCTAGCAACCTAATACTGCAATATCACATTTTGTCGATATTTTATACCCACACTACCTTCCGCCCGCGACTTCGTCTGCGTGGACTCGGGATAAAAACTATCCTATATTTTAATCCAGGCTATAAACTATCTTCTTGCAAAATTTAATTCAAATCGGTTCAGCCGTTTAAGCCTGATTGAGTAACAAACATCCAAACATCTAAACTCGCATTTATAATATTAGTAGGAAGTAGGATGTACGCTAAAAGTGGCGCTGGAACATACGTTTCATGTGCCCTGCCTACCCCTTTTGGGAATAAAAGCGTGAATGTATGTATGTATGTAGATATCATTAGCGAGGGGAATATGATATTACAAAATGTGTCACTATGGAATGGAAGAACAATAAATTTAAAACTTAAATTAAAACATGTCTTTTAAAGTACCTGCCGCAGTCATTGCGAAAAAAAGTTGTAAGGCTCGTATCTATGGCCGTCACATTTTTTTAAAATTGCGCCTAGATCTGACATTGAAGTCACGAATACTGAAATTGGATCTTTTATAGTCTGACCAACACCGAGTCACATGAATTTCTCTTTCGTTTTCTTGTAGTAATTATTGCCGTACAAAGATATGAGTGAATGAAATGTTCACAGTTTCTTTGCTATTAACACGGTCGATGGCCAGACTACTAATCAATCAAAGCATTTAAAAATCACGCAGTTCACATTTCTACATTTCCAGCATTTTATAACAGTAGCCTCAATAAATAACCTAAAAACCCTACTTGTCAACGTTCAAATTGAAATTGGAATACTGTGGTCGAATCGTTTCGGGGTTGACGGGTGACGGTGGCGTGGGGGGGATGTAGGGGTAGCGCGGGTAGGGGTAGGGGTACGCGCCGGGGAGCAGCTGCGGGGCGGGGAAGGGGGGCAGCAGCGCGGGGGAGGGGTAGCCGTAGGGCAAGCCGACAGAGGACGCCGCCGCTTGGAGGATGGACGCCGCGAACGCCGGGTCCGAGTACACGGCCGCGTAAGGCCACGCCACGGCGATGCGTTGGCGTTTGTCCTTCATTCTTCTGTTTTGGAACCATACCTGTGGCAAAGGAAAAGAGATTAAGCATAGTGAATTAGAGATACCTAAACTTACGCATAATAAAATCTACGCCGGTTTTAATATGGTATATTTTCGATGAACTTCTTCTTTTTTTTCTACAGCAGCTGGATAATTTTGTGATTTTTCTGTGTGATAAATCGCCCATTTGTAAAAAAAATTGGGAATACATTACACTTCAAGTCTAGGGGTCAACTGTACAAATAAGTCAGTTTTTTTTAAACATTTCAAACACCTACAGTACGATTACTGTTAGTTAAGACCTGACAGATGGATTGCCTTCATTTAATTTTCAACTTTAATTTCATATAGATAAAGCATTTTTCAGAATACTGTTACCCACATCTACCGATTTAGTAATAACTATTTTATTTGTATAAGATTAAAGTTGAAAATTAAATGAAGGCAATCCATCTGTCAGGTCTTAACTAACAGTAATCGTACTGTAAATGTAGTTGACAAGAACTTCGTAGCACATCTACGGTGGCGTAGCACTCTCGTAGCCGTGCTACAAAATTATACCCTGCTTGTAGTCAATTCGCGAGACAAATCAACTAAGCTCACTATCAGTACCTTGCCACAATGAAATGAACGTGAAATTTCCCATTAATGTCGTAACGGTGTTACTGTGACTAGGTTCTACGATGCCTCGTAATTCAATTGGACTGTAATGTAAGTGAAAAGCAGCCTGTGACTCGGCCATTTCTCGAGATGCCCTCGATACGAGAATTTGAATACAAAACAATGAGGTGTGAATCGTTTAGAGGTTTCACGCAATTTAAGTAACTAGCACAATTTGGTCGCAACTCCGTTCGCCTTGCGTCCTTCTCGCACCGTATCAAACGGTAAGGAATGGAGATACTTTAACTAAGACCTGACTTTATAATATCGAATCAATATTATGTGTAATAATTTACTTTAAAAACAAAGTTTTAACCGACTTCAATTTAGTACTCCGCCAAGCCACGAGAACATTTCTTTTCCAATTTACCTCATGAACTGATTTCCGAGAGCAAATGCGTTGATTATTATAGAAAAAAACCCAATCGCTGTATGTGACCCGATAATATTTGAGGACTTCCGTCAATTCCACAAGGATCACCCTTGGCACTTCATTAGTTGCTGTTTCAACGGAATCTTATCAGAATCTGTGATATACTTTTGTACTTTTAAGTACATAATTGAGGAATTCCATAAGTCATCTGTGGTCTTCATCATCAATTCCACTCCACCAATTTATGATTTCCGGATGTAAATACACGAGTTATAATAGAAAATACCAAAATCACTACACACGTGCCTAATATAATTGAGGAGTTCCCTCAATTCCTCGTGGATCCCAACATCCAATTGAATTTACAAAAAAATGGGACCCACCTGGAAGTATATACTTAGCAACAAAAAAAAAATTGATGAATCGGCTCATCAATGACGGAGTTCTGAGGTAACAAACATTGAAAAAAAAAAAAAAATACAACCGAATTGAGAACCTCCTCCTTTTTTTTGAAGTCGGTTAAAAAGGAAATAAAAGGTAAGGAGAAAAAAATACGCAAACAGCAAGCCTGGCGATATGCAGACATCGTAGCCTGTGGCTACTTGCGAGTCCAGAGCCACACAAGCCAGTTGCTGAGCATTTATAGATTTGAGGACATCAAGACTAGATTCGACTAGATTTTTAAGAATGACTTGTATTATAATTCGTTCTTTAAAACCTACGTGTGTTCCAATTTAGATATTACTAACAAAGAAGCATTTTTTACCAGGAAACATTTGTATAAAACAAATCACAACAATAAAAAACCTTCAACTGCTCTCAGAACGCAAGAATAAAGGGTAACTTCATAATGAAACCGCAAACTGAGAGAAATCAACATGTTTGCCTTTCGACGAGCACTAAAACATCAATAAAACGAACATATTTACACAACGAGAAACGCTCAGGCGCATCTAAAATCATCAACGCGAAATAATGGCCCTTCGCCGTACAAAGTACGAACAAAAGCGCGCGTAAAACTTAAAACCTCTTTTGTTCACAAAATGGCCGCCGCCCGCTAATTGGCGGGAACTCTCGCATCAAGGAATCTCGAAACCATAGACACGATCATCGCTTTTTAGAAGACTTTGATGTCTCAAAAGCTGTTAATTGTGTTGACAATAAAATTTAAATGAAGTGCGAACGAAATGAAACCCATGTCGTGATGTTTATAGACACTATAAAGGTTCATCACAATAAACAAACAACCAGAAATCTCGATTTTTATAACGCATCATGTGGTAGCCACGGTTTAATTTAATAGTTTTTAATTGGTATAGGCCATAAAACAGATGCGATGCGAGCATAGACAACCGATGAAGTCTTCATATACACACTAATAGCCGGTTTATGGTTCGGATTCCGTTCTTTTTGGCTATGATGTTCATTAGAGGCCAGCTACTGAATAATCCGGCCGGTGCTTTTTAAGACAAATTAGCATGAATGTAAAATTCGAATGGTGTAATAAAAACACGTGTTTTTATTCGGCCGGCTGCTTTCTTTTTACTTGGAAGTGATAATTGAGATTATGACTGGCCGCGAAGAATTCATACTTGATTGCTCCGGGGTTTAAAAAAAAACTTGTCATGTTTGAATTTGGAACAGCCGTTTTGATGCAGAATCCGTGAAACATTTAAAGAAATCGGAAGTAATCATTTATATAACTATAACTTAGAAAAGCTGAAAAACCCCCGACATTTTCATTTCAAAGTCCAATATCTCAAAAACGGCTGAATAGATTTTCATGAAATATGGCTAAAAACACTCGGGATAAAATTATCTATGACACAAAAATACCGCATTCAAATCGGTCCATCTGTTTGGGAGCTGCGATACCACAGACAGTAACGTTAAACTTATAACACCCCTCTCTTTGCGTCTTGGAAATTTGTATTGGAAAAGTATTTGACTGTTAATATTTAATTTAAGTATGGTTTTTCTCTTAGTGTAGTTTTTTTGGTGAACAATAAAGAATGCCGCTCCGTTTTATATATGTAGATGCTTTCTTATTTAAATGCACGTTTTAACAGGTTTTTATTTAATTTGATAATAGTCCCTTATTCATAAACGCTCATCATACATACATATTAAAATCCGTCGTCTTTATTTGGCCCTTTGACATTTCTGTTTCTGAAGGGACGAATCATATTAGTTAACAGAGGATTGTTAAGATTTACGAAGAGGTAAAGGACCATCATTTAACTAAAGAAACTTGATTAACAAACTCTCAAAACTGGTCTTCCACGAGATGAACTGATAGATATACTAATAAAGGTCGCGGGAGTCCCCTGGATGAGATGGCGCAGGACCAATCCCTTTGGCACTCTCTGGGCGAGGCATATGTCCAGCAATGGACGTCTTTCGGCTGATATGATGATGTTTAACAAACTCTCAAACGTATCATTTACAAACATATAGAGTGTGGCGGGGCCGTGAAGTGTAACTTTTTTTTATACTACGACGGCGGCAAACATGCGTACGGCCCGCCTGATGGTAAGCGGACACCGCAGCATATAGACGCATGCAACTCCAAAGAAGTAACATGGGCGTCGCCGACCCTTGATATGTTTGAGGATTCGCCTTGTTGACAGCTGAAGGAACAAATTCCCTCGCTCTCAACACAACGCATCCTCGGGAGCTCTGGCGACCTTGCTCACCTCCAGGAACACAACACTACTACAGAGCAAGTAGTAGTGTTATTATGGTTGGCTTCAGCGAAACAGGGAGTTGTTAGTAACGGAAAAGGATTACTGAACAAAACTATAACAAAAAGGTGTTGGCCTATTTCTATGTATCTAGGAGCTACGGCTTGGTGCGGAAAGGTTCTCGAGTGGCGACCACGTACCGGAAGGCGCAGCGTGGGTAGGCCCCCCACAAGGTGGACTGATGACCTGGTAAAGGTCGCGGGAGTCCGCTGGATGCGGTTGGCGCAGGACCGGTCATTGTGGCACTCTTTGGGGGAGGCCTATGTCCAGCAGTGGACGTCTTTCGGCAGACAGCGCCGTCTATTGGGTTAGCTGGCCGTTGTAGATGGCGCTATACAGCGTTTTTCAAATCAGCCAGGTTTCACGAATCATTGTGTAGAAGTTAGCACTTATATTTGAATTTGGAACAGATTGGTTAGCACACGCGGTGTTCACACGTCTGTTACGTGATTTCTGCGAATTATCGACCGGCCATAAAGCGTTCGTGATGGAAATTATTGTGTTTCTAATTGAAGCATCATACACCGCCATAAACGGGCTTCCGTCAGAGACAAATCAATTAGAATCGTATCATAGTAGGTACTCTGTGCTACGTAACTATTCACGCGGGTTGTTTGAAACCTAGTCTATGGTCGAATTTTGTCTTATATAGTTAATATTTGGCGCAATTGAATTAAAAATTTAAGATATAGTTTATAGTTAAGTCATTATCATTGAATTTTATTTTTTACTGAAATAAACAGCAAATTTTTTTTTTTTTAGATGAGATGGTTTTCACATTACACTTTTTAGGTAAAAAAAAAGGTTTTTTTATTCAGAATGACTGCCATAAAGCTATAGTATACTGGGACACAGATATATAGATAGACTTATGTCACCATTTTAGACGAGTGAGTTTCAGGTTATTTTCTATGTACCTAACCCTCCTCTCCTACGGCAGTCGGGTAATAAAGAATCATGTTCAAAGTTATAGCAGTGCATCTTAACTCAGATATATATCAAATACCGATTTTGGCTGAATATTTTTAATTTTACATCAATCCATACTAATATTATAAATGCGAAAGTGTGTATGTCTGTCTGTTACCTCTTCGCGCTTATACCGCTGAACCGATTGAGATGAAATTTAGTATAAAGATAGTTTGAATCCCGGGGAAGGACATAGGATAGTTTTTATCCTGGAAACCATCCCCAGAGGGGGTAAAATTGGGTATGAAAGTTTGTATGGTGTTCCACGCGGACGGAGTCGCGGGCAGAAGCTAGTTTAACTATATAACTACTAACTTCTGCCCGCGACTCCGTCCGTGTGTAACTCGTTTATATCGTAGCTCCATACAAACTTTCACCCCCCATTTTAGATAAGTGGGGGGATAGAAAGAGACAAAAAGTAGCCTAAGTAGCCTACTCCATCCCTTCAACTATCTCCACTTAAAAAATCACGTCAATTCGTCGCCCCGTTTTGCTGTGAAAGACGGACAAACAAACACAGACATACACTTTCCCATTTATAATATTAGTATGGATTCCGTATCCCTACGCTTGGTATACCGTTTGTAGGCATTTAAACGTGACAATATGGTGATACTGTCGTGATGACATAGTTACGAAATTGTCACTGAAACAGTAATTGACAGAGGTCGGTCATGTAGGCCATGCGTGGGCCCGGTGCGAAGTTTGCAACTGTTTCACTAAAATTACAAGGTAACTTATATAAGTTACGAAGTTACACAGAAATAATGGTGTATGTACCACTTGTTTTGACTATTGTTGCTAATTGATTAAAAGATCTCTTAGGTAACTAATATGCATTATTGCTGTTTATTCTTTAAAAAAAAGCCTAAAAATAATATTCAATCTTAAAAACGGGGAATCCTTAAGGGACATCTTTAGGCACTGGTCCCACCGCTGGCTAGTACCTAAGCTAGAAAAGTTGGGCGAGTAACGGTTCATTGCGTGCTGACCAGGCACAGAGTGATCAATCGACCTATACAGATCCGCAATGTAATGCTACTCGCCCAACTTTTCTAGCTTACTAGCCGGCGGTGGGACCAGTGCCTTAGAAGCAATAACATTTTAACTCTGACGTGTATACTAGAAATTTGTTTAATTGTTAAGGAACGACATGATATTTTTAATAAAAAAAGTTACTCCAAAACCAATCTAAGATCCCAATATAAATATGATGTGTGTATAATTAGTCCTTCTTGTTACATATACTTACCGGCAATAAATTTGGCCCAAATTAGAAAAATGCATTTAATTATTTCAAACATTATTTAATCTATTCAATTTATAGTTTGAAATCACGAAAAGTTTTCAGGCCCAAATTCTCTGCCGGTCAGTGTAATTAAATTAACAAGAGTCCCTATTCTACTGGAATCAAAATCTTTAATAACTTGCCTGAATTGATTAAGTCACTCGAGAGTAGTAAATGCTTTAACAATCTTAATGAATATTTCGTATAGGTCTACAAATGATTAAGTTTAATTTTAATTCTAAGGTTAATAATATTGTACGTCCGAAATGGGCAAACTGTTGATACCTTTTAATGTATGACATGAGATCTTATGTACACAGTTTTGACAATAAATGATATATCTATCTAAAAGCTGAACAAGTTAAACTAGGTTCACCCGTTAGCACAGCCAAAATATCGTGACGGAAAACGCATAATCGCATTAAATATTGTTATCTTGAATTATTTCATGGTGCTTATCGAAAAATACATGTCAAACGTGGTCCTCAGCTATTGTTTGGAAATCTAAACCAACTAAAATTTAAGAACAATCATAATATACATGAAGGCGCGCTTTTACCACTAGTTTGCCTTGTCTATGGCGTTATAAGTTGGGCGTGCTTTAAGGTGCGTACACACCAAGCCAACGAACGCCAACGAACGGATTTATCTCACTACTCACTACTCTAACTATAAGAGTGTAATACATAGCTTAAGAGCTATGTTAGAGTCTAACAAATAGCTGTCACATGTCACACAAATGCTTCGCGATCGTTGGTCGTTCGTTTGCGTACCCATCATTAGTAGATTGAATGAACTGTAGGTAGTACCTCTCATGCCGTTTTTATATTTCTTGCACGTTACACATATATGTATTTTTATTCATTTATTTGACATGAAATTAATATGTTTTGACATCCCGACATTATGCTACGTATATTTTTATTTTTCTAGTTTCTGACATTTTTTTTTTTTGACGTTACTACGATCAATATTGTTTTAAATTGGTATTTCTGTCTGTCCTTGTTAATTATTATTATTAAAAATTATTGTAACAAATTTATTGTATGTACCTGACGAGCTTTCTGTGAATGCATTTTATTTATATACAAAGAAATTTTGTAAAATATAATGTCAATTTTCAATCAGCAATAAATGAATCTGAATCTGAATCTGAATCATGTAGAACTACCCAGACTACCAGGCTATCACGATCTGTCAAGAGCATGAACCTACCTTGATGGTGGACTCTGGTAGGTTCAGCTGGGCGGCGAGCTCGCAACGCCGCGGACGAGAGACGTAGTTCTCCTTGAAGAACTCCTTCTCCAATCGCGCCAGCTGCTCCCGGGTGAAGGCCGTGCGGTACCGTCTGTGGAGACATGGTGGGTTTAGAAGGATTTAAATACATTTCGTATAATGTGGCAAGCTAGGATATAATCGATTTCTTCAGTATTACGATACAATACGCCTGCTTATATCAAAGTTTCTTCACAAAAGAATAATTGCATGTGCTCGGCTATCACAAGACGGCCCGCGAGCTGTATCGCGGCGACATAGACTATCAGTCTCTTTCTGAGCGTTCTAACTTGAAAGTGACTAGTCTATCTCGCCGCGACACAGCTCGCGGGCCATCCTGTGATGGCGATACTGGGAATACTGACGTGTGCTTAAGCTCCTGTTGATTTTACACCAAATATGTAAATACATGTTTTTCCCTCTTTCTTCGCGAGTTCTGGAGTATTCTACGTGTTTTAGCGTTAAATTAAAATCTGTATGTATATTTGAGGATATCACAACGTCGACGTTAATCACAATTTCTTACCTTATATTAGGGTCTGGCACCGAATTTGAGTTGGTCATCTGTTCCGACTGCGGACTAAGGGATTCTGTTGACAAAAAAAAATCCAAATTAAAAAAAAAGAACGTTCCCAACCAGACCACATTTCGAAAATAGAAACTTAAACAAATTTAGAGGACCGATTATTACTTATCTATTCAAAAAGCTACCGCGTTTCATAAAGGGTTGTACAAGTACGCTCTCCAGGCCTGTAATCTTAATTACACCAGACTCCAGAAACACAAAGCGGGCCGCGATAAAAAAAAAACTAATTAGTCCATGGAATTGAGTTATCAAAAAAAACGTTCGGAAGCGGTGGCGAAGGTGCTAATTGTACGCAGCCAGCGTTTCAAAAGGAATACATTAACACAATGCAAACACAAATAAGCTGTTGTCTAATTAAATGTTTTCCCATGTGTGTTCCCGCGCCATTATAGCCTGGCCACAAAGAAACCGAAGCGGCGGCCATTGCCGCTCAATTTAAGAAAAAGTGCCACCGAAACACCGACTTTACAGATCTGATTATGTTGAAGTGGTTCTAAATTTAAACGCGCCCGCTATTGACACTGGCCGTTAACTCTTTCAGCCATTGTCTATGGTAAACGGTGAATTAAGACGCTTCTACATTTGGAACTCGGGATTCTAATCACAGATGTCGCCACGAACGTTGAATTCGGACTTGAAAAAAACTGCAACCATATTAAGACATCGTTATGGAGAATTTATCACCACTTTGAATATTTTAAACACATGATGTTTTTTTTTTTAATCGGGACGGCGTCTGGCCCACTTGAGTCGTTCCCATGCTGGGTGGCGACAGCGTACTTAAATCAATTTGCAATGTCTAGCCGGGCTTCCTTCCATTCAATAGGTTGTTGTCAAACAAACTTTTTTTCAACCGTAACCTTTTCTGTGACTCTATGGTCACCAGCTGCGCTATTATGGCGTGTGTCTCGACGTTTTTGAAAAAGGAACGAGGAAATGCAACATGGTTTTAAAAAGCTTCCGATTGTCGGTTTCCGTTCGTGTTGTTTATTTGGGTTTATTTTTTTAACAAATCATACTTTTTTAATTAGTGACTAAGGAAATAATCTGCGAAGCCAGTTCGATTAGCTTTTCAGCCATGCCTAACTAAATAATTGCTTTGTTCGTGAATGTATATTGCTTAACACCGCAACAGATTTCAAAAGACAAAAGGTTTACATACGCATTTCATGCACTTAATCTTTAAACTGCGTAATGACGTGTCATTTACAAGACTCATTTCGAAATGCTTCTTCTTTGCTTCGCCTTTGTTGGTTGCTAATTGGAAGAGACAACGGTTTGCTCTGAGGAAAAAGCCGTGAGTACCCGAATCAAAAGCCATCTTTGTGATGATTAAAGAAAATCGGTCATTCGAGAGAGAAACACGACTGCAGAATAACTAGATGGACACATTGTATTGACACGAGACGGTTCCATCTCAGCATAATGCTGGTATTATTTCCAGCGCTGATCTTGCAACGGGCTAGACCGTTGGGAATTGAAATGTATCCAAATTTTCTTAATATTGTATATCGCAAAGTACCAGATTCTATCTATTTTCTCCTTTTACAGGCATAAAGCGCTGAAATAATGTAGATATTGTAAATGAAATTGGGATGTAGCCGTCTCAATTATATAAAAATACTTTCATCCCGGTTTCCACCTCCTATATCTATCTATAGGTTTGTTTGGAAAAAAGTTAACCACTTCTACATAGAAAGTCGCCTACAAAAGTTACTAAGTAGCGCACAATAACTAGTAAAATGGAACCAGCGATAATTCATAGGCCAAAGCGTGTGATTGAGTTACGAAACAACCTTTTCACACGCGCCCATCATTCGTCTAAACGACGACTTGTCTATGGCGCGGTTAGCGCCTGCGCAATTGGCAATAATTAGATTACGCAACGTTTGTCTTTGGTGTGTTACTGAAATGCTAGTGGCTACTTGTTTTTTGTTAATTAGTTTAATTTGCGAGTAACATGTTGTCACCTCAGAATTCGAAAAGCAGACGCGGTAGACCTCGTCGGCATTGGCCAGATCAAGCTTAAACCGCGAGCATTGAAAGAAGGGGATTCCTTTACCCAGAGGTGGGACATGTCAGGCTCTATACAATAATAATGTTGTGCGGAACTCATTAATCAGGTACTCATACTCCCATAAAGGTTATACAAACTTCGGGACTCAAAAATAAATATTCAGTGGTTTAATAGTAACCGCTTGAAGAGGAAATTTACTGCAAGAATTTATCTCGTCAAATTTTTTTATCAACTAAGATTAATCTAAGTCTAATAAACGTAACTTACTTGCCTTTTAAATGTCATAAAAAATGTGTAACCCTTAATAATAGTCTTATGACTTGGATGTACTTGTGACTTGAATGAATTGAACTGAATTGAATTAGTAGCATAGGTACATTTTCTTAATGATTTACAATATTGGTCATACATCAGTTTGGGGCATTAAAAACGCTACACATTCAAAAACAGCTTCGTCAACACACAGTTCCTAAAAAAACGAATTAATTTACTCCCAACCTTTCATCGCCTAAGGAATTTGTCATAAAGCACTAAAATGTTAAAAGTCAATCAAAACTAACGGAGGTAGCTAATTGGCCATAAATGCCAAAGAACGCCCAATTCACTACGCTTCATTAATAATAGTGACGTTCAATTTAAACGGTAAATCCAACCAGTATAGCAAAGACCATCAGAGTCCTTAATAGTGGATGTAAAGGCCGAATTTCGCATGAATTAGGTGCAAGAAGGGTGCAAGTTAAGTTGGTTAGCTAAATTAGGTATTGGCATTATCGGTCACCCTCGCCACGCGTCGGTAATTGTGTCGTATTGCTTAATAGCCGATTGTCTATGGCAGTAGCTGGCCAGATCGTTACGCTTAATCCATTACAATACCGGGACACTAATGTTAATAGATTGAGATTAATATCAAATTTTCTTTCTAAGTTTAAAAGGCGTTTTGGATGTTTTTCAGTTTTACTTTTAACTTATTGCGTTTTCCAATAATACCACAAGTTCTTCTTTTATTATTCAACGCAGAATGTTAAAAGTCTTTAGTCGTAGAGTTTATCTAGATTTCTAATCGGCAGACTTGCGATCAAACCTTAGTCATAAAAAGTGAATCAGATTATGAGCTCTGTTATGACATCAAGTTTCTTCCATATCAATAATAAATTAGTTTAAAAATTAAAACAATATGCTGAAAGTAGTGCTACAAGGAACTCCCCACGGTACACAAACAATTTGCAACAACCATTTGAACAATTATCCTATACGGACCCAATTATACGGTCCCCGGTCTCCCCTACACAATTTTCATAATAAAATTCGTATCTAGTAGTCGCCAACGATATAATGAAGATAAATATCTCAGTAGGGAGCACGGTGCAATAAAAACAAAATCAGTTTAAGCCCAATTGACAAGACATATTACATTCTCGACCCTCGCTCCTGTACAAATTTATATTTACCGGTGGCGAAATTCGGCACTGGCGTCACTCTATACGAAAATCAATTGTCGTTGTATACTAGCGCGTTTTACAACGGCATTGTTAAGTTGGCAGTACTGTAAACGTGTGCACAATTAAAAATGGCCACTTGTCAAATTGTGGCGGGAATCCACCCGCGCAGTTAACTTTTTCTACCATAGACAATGCATTGATTCACGCGTGCTTCTATTTAATTTGGTGTTGGCAGCTGCGGTCAGTTTTACGGCTTTATTTGATGTTGATTGAACCATTTAGCTTTTCTAAATTGGCAACGTGACGTGTGCTCACGTTCTTAAGTCGCGGGGTAGCTTAGCGACGGTCAAATGATGCGGCTAAATAAACCATGTATTACTTACTAAATATACCCAATTCCATATAAGATTAGAAAAAATCGTGTTAATCGTTGTGCGATTTTGAAGAAACGCAAAATATGAGTAGTTAATATTTTGTTTGTATCATTCGGTGCTAATGATCAAAAATCGAAATAAGTAAAACTAGTATAATATTTCCCTTTGATATCCCT
The DNA here is from genome assembly GCA_947049275.1 of Epinotia bilunana. Lineage (NCBI taxonomy): Eukaryota > Metazoa > Arthropoda > Insecta > Lepidoptera > Tortricidae > Epinotia > Epinotia bilunana. The sequence continues at coordinate 1,537,580 of OX346278.1, forward strand.
AGATAATCTAAAAAAACAGACGAATTTGTGTGTTAACAATCTAATCTGAATAAGGTGTTGTTTTCCCTTGGGTTGGAAGGTCAGATGGCAGTCACTTTCGTAAAACTAGTACCTATGCCGGGCTCTTTTAAGGCACAACCGGGAATAACGCTAGGAGGATGACGATGATGGGATGATGGGATAAATCAGTATGTTTAGTTGGCTGTATAGTGGTCAAAAGGTAGAATATTTAATTAAATTTGTAACCATAACTGCCATGAAGCAGTTGATATAATAAATAATAATAATAATAAATATTAGGGGACAATCTTACACAAATCGACCTAGTCCCAAACTAAGCAAAGCTTGTACTATGGGTACTAGACGACGATAAACATACTTATATAGATAAATAAATACTTAAATACATAGAAAACATCCATGACTCAGGAACAAATATTCGTGCTCATCACACAAATAAATGCCCTTACCAGGATTCGAACCCGGGACCTCTTGCTTCGTAGGCAGGGTCACTACCAACTAAGCTAAAGCGGTCGTCAAATAATAATAATAATAAATATTAGGGGAAAATCTTACACAAATCGACCTAGTCCCATAGTAAGCTCATTAAGGCTTGTGTTATGGGTACTAGACGACGATATATAAAATAGATATAAATACTTTAATACATAGAAAACTTCCAAGACTCAGAAACAAATATTCGTGCTCATCACACAAATATTTGCCCTTACCGGGACTCGAACCCGGGACCTTCAGCTTCGTAGGCAACGTCACTACGCACTAGGCTGACCGGTCGTCGAATATTTCTAATATATGATACCTACACATCATTATAATGTTATATTATACGTAACATACGTGTAATATTACCCGGATATAATTGCCAATAGCTTATGCATTATACCTAATTATCATAATAAAATACATGTATTGTATAATAAGTTATTATGACATGCTAACAAAATTATCATAATAATCGTTTGCTTGTCGCCGACGAAGATGAGCAAATCTGTCGGTATTCCGAGGCCATAAAAGTATTGACCATATTATGATTGTCCCGATAACTTAACCTAACGGTACGTAATAAAACACTAATAAAAATACTAAACTCGAAATCATTGTGAAGAATACGGTACCGCAGCTTTCGGAGGTTATAACACAACAAAAGAGGCGGCGTTCTCAAAGCTGTTGTAAAAAGATGATAATTACTTCACCAATTTCAGCAACGTTAACTTTACAACTCAAAAATAAGTGTTTAATAGTCACAAGTCTTTGGTGGATGGATTAAGGTTCAAATTAGTGTTTCAAAGGTTTAGCAGTTATGGTTTATCTACCTGGGTGTTATCTATGTGTTTATGGCACTTTGTTTTTAGGTTCTAAACTGGGCCTAAGCAATTGCCTAACGAACGGTACATTTCAAAGTTAAATTTTAAATAATATACCCGCTTTTATTTTGGAAAGTAAAACGTACACTTTATTTCATAGACGGATGAAAATTATAATATATTAAGATAGCCACGAAACTTGTGATGAAGTCCCGACACTAAAGCCGATCATTTCCTTCCTCGAAACCCCACCGATACCTACCACCAATAGCCTAGGAGTTATTAAGCTTGTTTACAATGACCGCGTTCCTATTGACCCCAGTTTCCCCTACCTTTTATTAACCGACTTCAAAAAAGGAGGAGGTTTCTCAGTTCGACCGTATATATATATATATATTAATTTTTTGTATGTCCGCAGATAACTTCGTCGTTTATGAACCGATTTTGATTATTCTTTTTTTGTTGGAAAGGGAGTATCCCAAGGGTGGTCCCATGGTAAGGAAACCAGGATCTGATGGTGGAATTCTGCAGAAATTGAGGGAAACTCTCGAAAAAATTGTCTTTCCGACTAGTGTGTTCCTTAATATTATTCAATATAAAGAATTTTAAAGCCCTATTATTTTCCCTAATAATCAACGCATTTGCTCTCGGAAATCAGTTCATGTGGTAAATTGGAAAATAAATGTGGAAATGTTCTCGTGGCTTGGCGGAGTACTAAATTGAAGTCGGTTAAAACTTTGTTTTTAAAGTAAATTATTTATATAAGCACTAGCTTCCGCCCGCGACTTCGTCTGCGTGGACTTGGGATAAAAACTATCCTATATTTTAATCCAGGCTATAAACTATCTTCGTGCAAAAGTTCATTCAAATCGGTTCAGCCGTTTAAACGTGATTGAGTAACAAACATCCAAACATCTAAACTTTCGCATTTATAATATTACTAGCTTTCGCCCGCGACTTCGTCCGCGTGGACCCGGGATAAAAACTATCCTATATTTTAATCCAGGCTATAAACTATCTTCGTGCAAAATTTCATTCAAATCGGTTCAGCCGTTTAAGCGTGATTGAGTAACAAACATACAAACATCTAAACTTTCGCATTTATAATATTAAGTAGGATATAGTAGGATTATAAATAAAGTTATTTTTGTGATAATTATGCTTACTATTAGGCTTTATTGTGTCACTATAAGGCTTTAATTAAGGCGATAAATTAGTCATTTGTGTTATAGTCGATTGTATGCTATTTCAATGCAATCTCATCCTCGTCTAGCCGATGGAAAAGCAGCTTTAGTCCCATTATTAACTCGAATTTAATGAATGACGAAAATTAAACTAAATACTCTACTAAAAAAAATATGAGGCAACTTAACACGAAATCATACGCTCATTTCAAAGTAGGTATGGTTGGGATTATTGAATGTGACCGACTTTTTATAAAACTGTCATTCGAATTGGAATCTTCAACCTTAGGGGTAGAGTTGCTTTTTCAATGGACGACTTTGTTGCAATTCAGCTAACTCAAATAATCTCAAGTATAGATACCTACTTAATTACATCAAACAGTCATGGCGACATCTGTAACTGTTAATTGGCTACTAAGAATAATGAACCCTTCTTGAGAAAGTCTAGACTCAGATATCATTATCTGACAGAAGCCATGTGCACGTGAGAGCCGATCACGGAGTCTAATGGTCTTACTACGGTTATAACTTGCAGAATTCATGATAGGGCATCTGCGTCTGGGGTGCTTTGGGAGATGTAACAGTTATAAAACCCTGTTATGATGTCGCTGTCGTTTTTATTGAACCACTGGTGGCGGTGGTGTCTGGTTAGAATTTCACCACCGTCTTTCTTCCCGTGGATGTCGTAAAAGTCGACTAAGGGAGCAGGATTGAAGTGCATTGTGGGCGATGGGCTAGCATCCTATCACTGCGATATCAGATTTTGTCGATCTCTTATACCCACACTGGAACATAAGTTTAATTGTGCTCTGCCTAGCCCTTTTGGGAATTAAGGCGTGAATCTATATCTATGTGTTGACTGGTTAATTAACCAGTCGTTGTGGCAGGCACGTTATGAAAAGGTTATATTCAGTGTTAAATCTCCCGAAGCGTGTAAATTATTTTAAGTTTGTCTTGGCTCTTGAATATACTAGCTTCTTCATAAGCGTAGACCTCTTGAGAGTCGCTGGGGACTAGACTTGGGGGAGCTTACTGCGATTAGACTTTGTTTTTTTTCTAGAAATAGAAACTAGTGTTCGACCTACATTGTGTTTGCAAAGTTTCATGTTATTCTAGCGTGTCGTTTTAAAATAAGGACCAAACTACGTTTGTATGGAGAGTCGAGCATCCTACCTCGAGCATTTTCGTGACTAATTAATATTAGATTATGATAATTCATAATGTTCTTCTACGGGGCCCAAACTATCTTCTTACCAATTTTTATTTTAAGCGTTACAAAGTTACAAAAAGTCGAATGTAAGGTACATAAAACCAAGATTAGGCTAATCAAAATATTTACATTCATAAATACCTTTGCTTTTCGGCGACGACGGAGGCGTACAATCATAGGATTTCGTCATCAAATCAACTGTCAACAGCTTATGATCCATCGTGTAACTTCTGAACGCTTCCATAACTCAAACGTCAAACAAAAACAAAAAACTCGAAAATGCTGGCCGAACACAAACTGTCAAACGTTTTTAAGCGCGCTTAAAAAGAAAATTGTCTATGGCACCCGTTACGGCGACAGTACCAAGTGGGAGTACTAAAAATCTATAACGCTTCTAGCCAATAACGTGTCCAGCTCTCCCCTCCAATCAGGGCGGGGCGTTCACCGTCTCGCCTTCCCTCTCTTTCGCTCGAGGTGGGGACACACTGGGATTAAGATAACGGGGCTTTTATGGTGTCATTTGTTTTTAAGCTTTTAATTGGTGCCTTTATCGAATAGGTATACTTAGTAGAAATTACATTTTGGATTTAAAGTTCATATAGCGAGACTCCGTCCAGTTACGAATCCAAGATAAACTTTAAAATAAACTAAACCAGATTATTCTAATACATGTACTTAGTTTATAATTAAATTTTAATTGCAATATAATTATAAGTATCTGTTTTATTTATCCGAAACTTTTGTTTTTCCTAGTAGGTAGGTAGGAATTAGAAATGCCCAATCAAGTCAGCCTTTAATCATATTTTTGTCACAAAGTAAATTAAAAAAACATTTGTTTAATTACAAGTAAATAATATTTTTAAGCCTTTTATAAAAGCTTCCAAAAAGCTCTCGCTATGCCTCCGACGCTTTTAATCGTTTCATTTCATTTTCCTGCAGTGCCTATCGTGTTGCTCTATTGTTATTATTAGGTATTCATTCGCGTAACTAAGGGATAATAAAAATAGGTATTAAAATGTTATACACTCCTATCTGTATATTAAAACAAAATAATATTATTATAAATGGCATATTTGTCTTATGACTTACAGGCGAGTACATTTTTTTAATGTCAGTTAAATTAAAACACTAAATTTCCTGTAAAGTTTAAATATATGTATAATTAAAATCCTACTAATATTCTAAAAACGAAAGTTTGGATGTTTGATACTCAATCACGCTTAAAAATGCCTTAACCGATTTGTACGAAGATAGTTTATAGCCTGGATTAAAATATTTGATAGTTTGTATCCCGGGTCCACGCAGACGAAGTTGCGGGCGGAAGCTGTGGTATAATTTTGATTTAGTTTCGCAATAGTTAGTGCGAAAAAGAATTGAATGTAAATTGTCAACCAAAACTTTCCGAAACTAAGGTAACTTCGCAGAACACCGCATTCACCAAAAATGTGGAAGCAATAAAACCAAATGGTGACCCAAACAAGAGAACACACCATAAAAGAGAAATTTCAAACGTTGACAGCGCGGTCAAAATAAATAGTCCATAATTGAGCAAAACAAAAGTTGTGGCCCAACAAGTAACAAAAGAAAAACCTATTGTCTATGGATTCCTTTCTTCCAGTTTTGGCGGCAGAGTTGACAGACGTCATGCAGCTAAGATGGCGGACAGTACAATTACAATAGAAGTAGCGACGAACAATATGTGCTACCGTTCTTAATTTGCCTTTATTAGGCGTGAATACTTGGTAGCAATCTACCCTTTTGATTTGTTGGTTTATTGCTGAGGTATTTATTTACAACTTGGTTATTTTCGAGGTTATTTCGATTAGTGACAGTTGTATCTTTATTAGGTGTTACTAGTAAACACAACACTCAGCCGGTTATTGATACCTACCTACTTATCACTTATCATTTGCACCGAAGGAGTGCAAATGATATTTCGCTAACTATACTATTGTTATTCCTCTGCCATTGAATCTATGTAGTAGGTATCTATTATGTGTTTTATGGTCTATCAATTTTTAATCGGGCTTGCCACCTTATCCACCACCAACGTGTCACTTTCTTGAACTTTTTATTAACATAGTTGTATTACGCACTAGCTGCTTCGCACGGTTGGTGCGTAGGAATGAAGCATTTTCCCGCGGTAAAAAGCCTATGTTCATCAGGGATAATGTCGGCTTCTAATGGTAAAATATATTTTCAAATCGGTCCAGTAGTTTCGGAGCCTATTCAACACAAACAAAGAAACAATCAAATCTTTCCTCTTTATAATATTACTAGCTGATGCCCGCGGCTTCGCCCGCGTGGTTATAGGAAAATGTAACATATTGAATTTTCCCGTGGGAATTAGTTGTTTTCCCGCTGGCTTTCCGTACAATAAATCACATTAATACGATGCTCCGTTGCGACGTGAAAGAAGGACAAACAAACACACACACACACACACTTTCGCATTTATAATATTAGTAAGGATAGTGTAGAAGTGTAGATAGTGTAGATAACCTTTAATACAACTCTACAATAATACTGGTGTAGCTACGGGACTAAAATTGAATGCGGAATTGCCTACGTTAGGACGGCACGCTTTTGCTCTATGAGATTGGGTACTTGGGTACTTGTATTATTTGGGTGCAAAGTTGTATTTTACCCGCGAATGTGGAATTGAAACACGAGCAAGCGAAAGGATGCTATAGTTGAACCACGAGCGAAGCGAGTGGTTCTAAAATAGAATCCTGAGCATAGCGAGTGTTTCAACACACGAGAAGTAAAATACATTTGCACCTGTGTGTAACACAAAACTTTTCTCCTCACTGTAGCGAGGAAAGTGCAACATGCAAACTTTATTTAATTGAAATAATATAAAATAAAAAAAACAGAAATAACAACGTTAAGTAATATCAAGTAGAATTTTGGTCAAGTGCGAGTCGGATTTTAGTCTCCCATACATTTTGAGACCTAGCGCCTGATGATTTGATGAAGGCAACAAGTAATTATTTAAAAGTACTTAAATATTTATTTTATTCTGTTTTTTTGTATTTGTTGTTATAGCGGCAACAGAAATTATTCATCTGTGATTTTTTTGTATTATGAGCGGTTTACGTTTTGTTATACTGTAAAAAGCTACTTGAACACGCTCCAAGGTCAAATTACTTTCCCCACTAGTGGATAAAATGCGTTTTTGCTCACTGGTTTTAAAGGATAAAAGACGGCTTTCCGAGGCAGTGAGGGGAAAAATAACATATAGATCTTTTTCTTTGAATTAATGACACAGTAACTTTTATAACCTACGAATATATCTAGACAAAATATTTGTGTGTTAGTACATTTTATTAACATTGAATTATAGATTGTTATAGAGTCTGATGTGGCCGCAATGCTGAGCAAATGCCTCCCCCTCTTCTTCTACTGCTCCCGGTTTTGAGCTCAATCTAGCGAGTCCTTTAAAAAGGTGTCCAACTCTTCCCGCCATAATAGAGCCATCATCTTCCTCGTAGTGTTATTCCCGGTTGTGCCCTAAAGGAGCCCGGGTCCGCTCTGACCACCTAATCCCAAGGCAATTGCATTGGCACTAGTTTTACAAAGCGACTGCCATCTGACCTTCCAACCCAGAGGGAAAACTAGAACTTATTCCTCGCCATAATAGATTGCTTAGTAAAATTAATTAAGTAGTCGGTAGACCACGTAGATGACGAGCCGAGCTTGACGTCTGACCAAGACTGGTGGGAGTCAGCCCAGGGCAGGGATATGTGGAAGACAAAGAAGGAGGCCTTTGCTCAGCAGTGGGACATTAAAAATGTGCAAAATTGTATACTTAATCCACTTAATCACTTGCAGGCAAGACACCTGATTCGCGAAAATAATTGAGACTTGAGCCCCTTTTTAGCACTTCATTGTAGCCCCCGTCCCCTGGGCAAGTGCCCCTTTTTACGCTGTTTTGTAAACAGTGTAATGCTCAATTGGGGTGTAAATGAACGGGATTAGGGGACGTCGCTTATGGTGCCATTGTTTGGGGATAAAATGTAAATCTTGTTTTAAGCTAATTATAATCCGCTTTTCAATTGCTTTTGTCGAGTTGATAGTTTGTTTTTATTTGACGTTTGTGTCACGTTTGAGAATGTGAATATTAAGAGGTTTTTTTTAAAAAAAAGTTATCTTCAAGTTACACTGTTAATTGTAGGTACCTAACAATTTATAAATTATTTTATAGATTTTTGAGCACGTACAATTTATGTTATTCGCCAGATAAATACTTTAAAAAGTTAGTTTTGCTTTAATTTGAGTACAATTATAGGTATACCTAAATATGCTCATGAAATTAAGCTAAAAGTTTTTACACATGAACTTTTTGAAACATCATCGTTTCGTAATTTCATTGTACCAATGATCGAAGATCAAAAACATGTAAACGCGGAGCAGACCGGGAATCGAACCCGGTATAGTTTTACCGGACCACTGCTACTGTCATGTCATTTCATATGTTATTTTTTAAATGACATGTGACAGGTTTCGACTCACGATTTACATAAGAATTAGTTTCAATCCAAGTGAGCATTATGGAAATTACCGTTTAACATACTAATAAATAAATAAATAACTCCTATCCAAAATGTTCCGTCCCTTTGTAGCGTATTTTGAGTAACACTGTAAATATGTTATACTTAATTTTATCCATGTCATAAACCTTTTAGCGGTACAAAACCTTTGGCGGTGTCCGGTTGGCGGCCATCTTTAATTTTTACCGCTACGCGATAACATTAACAATAACGCTCTAATGTTGAGGATATTTGAAAATGCCGACAGTTATTGTTTTACTATATCCATAAAAGTTCGGATACAAAAAGAGGTACTTAGTAATGGTTTGGAAAAAAGTTGCGACGGAAAAAGTTAAGAATGTTAACAGAATAGGTATTTTTATTTTATTACGTGTCTTTCTATTATGTTTATTGGTAGATTATATGCAAAAAACGACAAATGTGTGAGTAAACCTACCCATTCAGAAAAGCTCGACATCGTCATACAATTCTACGGTTTTTTATGTCACAACGGAACTTTTTAAATACTACGTGCTATTACTAATTAACCAGACCTAGAATTTGGTCCTCACCAATGTAGGAACGGTCACGGACTAATTGTCGAGCCATTTCAACTAAGTAATGTTGGTTTTTAACCGACGAAAAAAACGGAGGAGGTTCTCAAGTCAACGCGTATTTTTTTTATGTATGACCAGTGACCACGCATAACTTTTTACAGAGTAGTCCGATTTTGATAGTTCTTTTTTTATATAGCTTTGAAACGTCCAATATAAAGTGAGCTATAAACGACTCAACAGTTGAAGTCTGTGACCTTACCTATGATACATTCAAGTTCAGATATGATAAATCTAAAGACGATATAATTATATTCAATTATTGGGGTAATGATGTTCATTCACTGATGTATTATTAAGAAGCAGGTCAGCTTTGTGGGACGTTGTATTTAGTTTTATGTCATTGTACAGTGCTTTACTGAAATAATAATAAATAAATAATAATAATAATATATGTTTATACGTTTTTATACCTACCGACAGCAAGAAAACCCGCCGGGCAACACATAGGTACTTTATAAAGTAGGTTGTACACCTCTTCAACTTAAGTTGAATGAAAATGATCGCTGTCATAAGTAGTTTAAACTTAAACTCCAGGTAGGTACTGCATGTTTACTAAATTCCTTGAAGTCTTAAAACTTTAAGCTGTATCCAGGCAGAGTTATTATTGATTCCAGAAAAGTGCAAGACGATAACATTTCTTAGGCTAATCATATGATTGTAAATAACATTGTGAAGGTAGGTACACACACTTGACTTCTTGCAATCTTGATTGCACGTAGTCTTCAACTGTGTCTCTAGTTCTAATCTTTCAATTTTGCCATTACAATTAAGTAGTTCTCCTTCACCATGCCAAATATAAATTTTCTCCACTCACCATGCGGTCTCTCGTCCACTCCATCACTATCCACCTCACTCCTCACGCTCCCAGGACTAGCTCTCTTCAGCTCCTCCCCCTGCCCCTCAGAATACCCCCCCAATCTCTTCTCATACGACATGAAGAACGGGAAATTCGGCACCCGATTCTGTTGAAAATAGTACCCCATTTTCGCGTCCCGGATCTTCGCTTCTTCTTCCGCGGCGTAGTCCTGAGAAATCGAGTTCTCAATATCGATTTCTGGCGATCTCCTGTCGTTGATTCCTACGATGGATTCGATGGAGAAGTTTTTCGGCGGTATTTTGGTTGGCATTTTGCTGATTTCGGACTCCATATCACTGCACTGCACTCACTTCGCGTGTAAGGGCGTCGATCGACTGACGGCAGACAGAGAGTTAGCTTCGAGGTATCGCAGGACACGCCCTCTTCAGAGGGAGTTCTCTATTGTGAGCTCAAAGCGATCTATAAAGAGCGTTAAATGCTTGCCGCTAAAGCAGAGTTTCTATAAGCGTTGTAATAAGGTTACTGGTGATGAATTTGGGAGTGTGGATTTTGGGCTTTGTTTTGTAGTAGACAGGGGTTATTTTAGGTTGTTTATATGTGTTAAAGTTTAAACTCGTTCCATCCAATAATGAGTCGTTCAATACTGTAGCTTGCGGCCAAGCCCTGAGCACGGACTAAGTATTTTATTACGGAGTAAGTACTTTATGAATAGTAATTTGGACTACGGGTAATTGTTTTGCAGGTAGGTTTTAATGAAATTTCGGGTCTAGGACGGTAATTATGCATTTATTGGGTAACGGGAATGTTTGGGGTGTTTAACCTCGGGGCTGTTTTGGCGTCTAAAGTCGGACTGGGCTCAGCAGGTATTTAAGTATTAACAGTCTTAAAAATACGCTCGACGCTTTATTACCTCCAAAATAGACAACTTTTTTAGCGTTTACTACTTTTTATGCCATCAATTCGTATATCCATGCCATACCTACAGCTTACTAGTTATGTCTGCGGTCTTTGAGAAAACAGCTTGCGACTGACAGATCGGCCGACGCAGAGTGATCGAAGATATGGCATTTTACAAAGTTCAGGTGACAACTATGTCATCATCAGCAGCCCCAAACTGGGATTTATTTATCAATTAGTTTTTTTTGTGATGAGGAGTCGCTGCAGCCGAGCGGTGAGGCGCGCCACTTTCAATCTGGAGGTTGCGGGTTCGAACCCGGCTCGTGCCACTGTGGTATTTTCAAAAACGAATGTACGTAATATCAAATATTTAAGTGGTTTTTCAGTGAAGGAAAACACCGTGAGGAACCAGTCTAATCCCAATAAGGTCTACTGTCTAGTCTTCCCTCTGTGTTGGAAGGTCAGGTGGCAGTCGCTTTCTTGAAAGTATTGCCTATGCCAAATCTTGGGATTAGATGCCAAAGCGGAGCCCGGGCACCTTTAGGGCACAACCGGGCATAACACTGGGAGAATGATGGATATTTTTTCTCATACAAGTTTTATATTAGGTAGGTATTTATAGAGGTCAGCACAGCGCGATGTCATCTTTTGTTCTTACTCGTAGCAGCCCGACTGGGGAAGCACCTCCATCTTACAGAACGCTGCCAAAACGCCACAAATTGCTTTAGATACACCCACCTACATACTACACTCGCGGTCAAATATTTCGGGTCACCCTAAATTAAATAACTGCAATAGGTTTTTTAAAATATTTAATACTTGTTTTATTTACATAATATGATATTCTTTACAATACCCAACTGTATTAGCAATTTCCTGGATCCTATCATAAAAATATCAATATCCAAAAATCACGATTTTTGCGATATCTCGCTCCGATAACGTTGTTTTTTTTTCATGGGTTTTTACGAGTCCGATTTAAACCTGGTAACGTTATATTTTTTACTGTTATTAGCAGTTTATATGTACAATTAAATAAAGATCCTCTCCCTCCAACCTCTTACGCGCTATTTTAGGAAATATGACGGTATTTTACCGACCCGTATTCTTTGTCCGCGAGTGGTGAGTAAGTACTATTAAGTATAGGTAGGTATCTATATAACAATGGCGGCGCTTGAACGCTTTCCATGGGCGAAAAAGTTATGAAAGAGTTCAGATCCCAGACAATCTCTTTGACATTTCGATACGACCTAACATCAAATCTTTGTTTGAGCTGCCCTATGTAGCTTATTCTAGGTCTTCCTCTTCCTCGCTAAATAGAACGGAAATAAATAAATAGCTTAGGGGATAAATCATACACAAATCGACAAAGTCCCAAACTAAAACATCCATGGCTCCGGAACAAATATTCGTGCTCATCACACAAATAAATGCCCTTACCGGGATTCGAACCCAGGAACTCTTGCGTGGGCACTACTAACTAGGCTAAAGCGGTCGTCAAATAATAACTATATGCTTGACTAAAAATAAATGTTAGACAAGCCCGTGGGAATCGGCTTGTGTGGGCGCTTCGCTAATCCTATCTAACATCATTTGGGCTCAGACTATCCGCATTTGACAAACTTGAGCGTAGGTATCTAGGATTTAAAATCAGAAGCAACACTAGTCTTTCCTGTACAAATCAATAATTATTAGTTTAGGTTCATTTAAATTATGGTTTAATTCTGCATATTCTCCAGTGAATGAACATTTAAGGATATTTTTGACTTGCTATGCTTACTATCGGCCGTGACTGTTTTTATAGCTCAAACAAGTACTTATTCTCGTTTGCTGAAATTACTGTGCTCTCGCAATAGTTTTATTTCACCTTTTAGGTAGAAAAGTTTTCTAGTAAATGAACAATGACATCAAATGACAACTGAAACCCATGTAGGGTAAGTGCTCCAGTGAATGAACGAATCCAGTGAATGAACGAAACTCTGCTTATTTGCTTAAATTAAGAGTTCTGTGTATTTCTAGCATACCAGATATTTTTTCTCGATTAGAAACATTCACTGTAAGGGGTTTGTAACATTTATATCAACTCAGTCGCAACAGTTACTAAATGAGAGAAGCTTAAAGTTCACGGGCTACGGGCGTGGATGTTTTGTATGGGCCGGTAATAAGGGGACAAGTACGAGTATGCCATTATTTATTTGATGTGCCACTGTACTGGTTTTATAAACCTGTAACTTACGGTGTGGTTTTTGGAAATCATAAGAGTGAAATTGTGATACTAAAACATCGTTTTAAATCATCCAAGTGTAGATTCTCATTTTTTAGTCGGTGTTCTATAATTAGAATTCAAAATCGCCCAAATCCAGTGAATGAACTGGAGTGTTCATTCACTGGCAACGACTGTTTTAATGTTTTCGCAATATCTTAAGTTCCAGTGATTGTAATAAGATTTACTTTCTATTAACATACATAACCACCAATGGCTTGTCTATCGTTGGCCCAGTGTTCGGACAAACCTCATTTTCGAACATGGAGTTAGTTCATTCACTGGTTTATAGATATCCAGTGAATGAACATCAACCTATAATTACTAAGTTCATTTATTGGTTTTACTAATTTTTTTTGGAACCAGTTAATGAACGTACATTTGTTACAGTTTATTAATTGTTGTAGAAAAAGTAAACCAATAACTGCTATTCCGTGTGTTGGTATATCGATATAACGCCAAACAAAATCGCTAAACAACGATTTAAACCAATAAATAATAACTATAACAGTCGTTCATTCACTGGTTTTAGTTGTTCATTTACTAGAAAACCGTGTTCATTCACCAATGATTTCCCATTTTTCTACCTAAAAGGTCATAAAACTTAAAATTATGGAAAACTATTGCAAAGCAATGTAATTTAACCAAACTAGAATACTTGTTTGAGCTATAGGTACAAACAGTCATGGGCGATATTAAATATAGCTGTCTTACATAAAACAATTTTTGAAATCAAAAAATTCCTTAAGCGTTCATTCACTGGGGCACTTACCCTATTATCCTTGCAATCAGTACTCATAGAGTACATCTGAATGTCTGTCTATTTAGACCAGCACAACTGAAACCCAGTGAAAGAACACTGTTACAGTTATGGTTTTTTGGAGTTATCTCGATACGATATACGATGCAAAGGAGCTTTACATAGGTTCCTACTACGAGGTATTGATACAGTATGAGTCCAGCGCTAAAACGTCTTTAAAGGGGCTTAAAACTTTGTACGAGTCAATGTCTCTACAGGTCTATAAGTATATGCATATAAGTATAAGTATAAGTAAGTATATCATAAAGTAGTTCACACTATTATGGCATTATTTTTATCTTTCAATAGGAACTTGCACTTAAAATAACAAATACATAAGTATATAGTAAACACCCTAGTATAAGTTCTCTGTATCCGCGTGCTTACGTCTCATGATAATAATTTCTGATTATTGTGCAATACTGTGCAACTATTTATGAATACACTAAATAAGTACTAAAATGTATAAAGGACTACAGCTCACCTTTAAGTGAAAAGCATGTTTTTTTTAAGAGGAATAGTCTTTTTGCAAGGCTAAATGCCCCACAATACTTAAAGTAACATGCTTGTAACAATGTACCACATTTACAGTAAATAATATTAATACTTCTATAAAGTACTCAGCAAAAAAGTTTAAAACAGTCGTGTACAAGAAATTTTAACTTTGAGATTATTAATGAAATATCAAAGGATACCACAAAATATTATTCCAGACTAGCTTCTGCCCGCGACTGCGTCCGCGTGGAACTCGTTTATATCGTAGCTCCATACAAACTTTCACCCCCACTTCATCCCCTTGGGGGATGATTTCCGGGATAAAAACTATCCTATTTCCTTCCCCAGGACTCAAACTACCTATACTACGTGTTTTTGAAAACTTCCGTTAATTGCAAGGGCGCATAGTTTAGATCAAATAAAGTTAATTTCTCCAAGACAGTAGTATCTTAACTCTTTACGTTATCAAGATATTCAATATTTTAATTTCATCATTTTTCAGATTTAACCAGTATAATGGCTCTTAACTGTGACGTCATAACAGCTTTTTAAACTTTGTTAGGTTCCTATACACTACAAGGAGGTTTACAAAGTGAGTTCGTTCAATATTAGGCACAAACAGACTCGGTACATATTTTTTATCTCATTTGTTTCAAGACCCTTGTACAATAAGACAATAACCGTTAATGCTACATAAAATTATTTTGTATAAAAAAGGAAAAAAATTTTTTTTTTCTTTTTTACGAAATAATTATGGTAATTTGTTCCTGTGAATGTACTCTGCAATATGCCGATGTTAACGGAAATTCCCGGGAACACCGTGTATACCAAATTTCATCCAAATCGGTTCAGCGGTTTAAGCGTGAAGAGGTAACAGAAAGACAGACAGACAGACACACTTTCGCATTTATGGATTTATTATAGGCTCATTTAACACATTCACTGCCAAGAATCGCTACGAAAGCGACTACGGCGTAGGCGACCCCTATATAGGCGGGTTCCTGGCAGTGAAAGTGTTAAGAGATTTAGCGTTTTCTAAACGATTCTCTAGCTTAGCTACTCCCCTTGCAATGCAATCCGAAAAATATTTATATAAAAAGTGCACTGTGACGTTTATTCCTTTACCAACTCGACATTAATGAGACACATCGTCAGGGCGGTTTCCGCTACATAATGTACCTAGTTTAAGCTTCTACAGACTATGGCTTAGCCTTTAGCGTTACGGGCGTAGCGTGCTAGCGTGGGGTTGAAGAAAAATATGCAGAGGGGAAAATCACCGGGACATGATGGTCTCAGTATTGAGCACCTCAAGAACGCTGGGGTGCATATGCCGCGCACGCTAGCTATGTTTTACACACTGTGCCTGCGGCATGCGTACCTTCCCGAGCAGCTGACTAGAACGGGGGATCTGTCAGACGCGGCTAACTACAGGCTCATTTCACTCGCGACTGTGCTTGCGAAGGTCCTGGACGGCTTGCTTAACGCACAACTTTTGCAGACATATAAAACTACATGACGCACAATTTGGCTTTAGGCCCGGTCTGTCTACAGAGAGCGCAATTTTGTGCCTTAAGCAAGCTGTTAGGTATTATAAAGACAGAAACACGCCTGTCTATGGATGCTTTCTGGACCTCTCGAAAGCGTTTGACCTGGTTGTATACGACGTACTGTGGGACAAACTAGCGAAGACGAGCCTGCCTTAGGAATGCGTCGCGTTAAGTGAAGTCTAAGGGCCTTATCACACTGGCGATTTGCGAGCGTGTTGTGAGCGACGTTGCCGCCACACCGCAACGTAATCACCGCGACAGCGCCACGTGATCGCCGCGGGTGCGCATCGACCACACGGCGTTCAATCAGAGTTTTGAATAGTAACACAAACATGATCGTGACATGGCGTCTGCGTCGCGACGTTGCGAGCACGCTCACTGATCGCTTCGCGCAAGTATTAACCGCTCGCAAATCGCAAGTGTGATAGCGCCCTAAAGCTTGCCCTACACAATGGGCCGTCATGGCCGCAGAACAGGACGCAGTTATGCTTTGGAATGCGATGGAAGTACTTAAGTCTTTCTCCGTTTAACGCGTAGTTGCGTCCTGTTTGATGGGCTATGACGGGCGTTTGTGTTTCGCAGCCGGTTCATTTTTCATACCACCTACGGCTATCACAAGACGGTGCGCGAGCTGGGTCGCGGCGAGATAGCCTATCCGTCTCTTTCTAAGTTTTATAATTAGATAGAAACGGTTAGTCTATCTATCTCTCCGCGACACAGCTCTGATAACCGAAATGAGCTATGGCGTCTCTGTTCGTCTCTGGTGCGCATCAGGATGTCAGGAACTAAAGAATTACAAGGAAACGTTTACAGATCCTGGCACTTCCTTTGTACGTAAATCTATGTTCTTTTGATAAAAGTCAAGAAAAGGTAGTATACAGGGTGAATTTTTAATGTGTCCAAATTTTTTGTAGGCATTTGGTACGAGTATCACTACATTTGCATTAGGCATTTGGACTCCATTTTTGAAAAAAAAACTGGTAGGTATTTTTTTAATTATAAATTGTCTATCCCAAAATAATTATCCGTACAGCGTGGTTACTGGGGATTCAGTGCCGCGAGGAGCGGCGCGGGGGCGGGGAGGGGGAGGCGTGCCGTGTTAACGCTTACTACCCGCTGAGGTGCCCGCGCGGTAAGGTTTTTTTGGGATACATTTAAGCAGCAATTACTAAACATTTTAGTACTGAATGATATGAATAAAAAAAACACGTGTTTTATAATTTTTGCTGAAGAATTGAATTTGGACACTCATTAAAAGTTCACCCTGTATAAACTAACTTTTTCCGGCGACTTAGTCTGCATGCAACTCGTTTATATTGTACCACCATACAAACTTCCGCCCCACCTTTTACCCGCTTAGGGGATGATTTCCCAGATAAAAAGTATACCATACCAAAGATTTTATTTCAATCGGTTCAGCGGTTTCAGCGTGACTAGGTTAACACACAGACAGAATTCACTTTCGCATTTATAATATCAGTATCGATGTACTATACTCGTCTCTTTATGATATTAGCCCATATTGGTACACACAATCACATCCCTCCTTTCTTTGGCAGTCCGTTCAAAAGAAGTAAAACTTTAAACGTGTCGGTTCCGACATCTAGTGTTGAATAGCGGCGTTAATAGGAACAACTTACTGCGCTGCTTGCGACATCTGTCGATGAGTGGCGCAGTTGCGCCGAAAGTGATATACCTCATGTTGCGCTCTATTATCGCTAGATGGCGTTTTTGTTAATAGGGGTGCACCAAATAAAATAACCAATAATGTGCAATTTTCTCGAAAAAGGATTAGATATTGTCAAATGGAGAAAAAAGTAAAGCAGGGGATTAAATAATCACAGTGTCCAAAGTTTTAAGAGGGGGTATATACTGTACCTTTTCCGCAAAACGCACCTTCATATGAAACGATTGTCATCGCTCGGGGATGTAGCGTAACTCCGTAATTTTTAGCATTTTTTAGAGATATCTGAATGAGATTTTCGTCTCTAGGCATATTTTTTTGCCTTTGGAGTTGTAATGACTGTCCACAACCCTTTTCCCTAATTTCGCCAAAACCCAGCTGGACAAAACTTCATGCACAGCATTATGACGTCACAACTTTATGTCCGTCCTTTGTCGTGTTGTTGAGATTATTGAATGTGGCCTACTTATAACACTGTCATTGGAATCTGAATCTTCAACCTCGGACTGTAGAGTTGCTTTTTGAATGGACATCTTTGATACAGGCCAACTTAATCTCCATTATACTTCTTGTATTGATCGTGAATTACTGTTTAAAAGGTTTAACTGACTCCAAAAGAATTATTAAAAAGGGAATCAATATTTTTCTTGTCACCTCGAAAAATATTGATTCCGTTTTTATATACCACATCGGTAGCAAATAAGCGTACGGCCCGCCTGGCGGTAAGCGGTCAACATAGCCTTTGGACGCTTGCAGCTCCGGGGGTCACGTGCGCGTTGCCAACCCTCACTTATCTACTGGGATAGTTTCAATGAAACATATAGACGTTGCGAATGCCAACTTTATTTACTTACATATTATATATATACAGATAGCTTCCAAACATGTCAGTCCATACTAGACCAATTCTGCCGTTACAAACAACAATATTTATATAAAACGGAAACAGTATGGCAAATGAAGATTTAAGAAGAAAATCGAAAAATGATTAAGTTCATTCTTTATAATGTCATATTTTAGAAGTTGTAACATTATTTTTTGTCTACGTACTTCAACAAAATGGTAGTCAAGGTAAATACGTACATAAATATCTGTACACGCCTTTATGTTTATGACATTGACAATAGAATCCTGACCCTGTCCTTGACCAGTGTGTGTTGCCAGTGATGACGTATGGCACGGAAACGTGGTCGCTTACTATGGGCCTCATAAGAAGGCTCAAAGTCACCCAAAGGGCAATGGAGAGGGCTATGTTGGGAGTTTCTCTGCGCGATCGCATCAGAAATGAGGCTATCCGCAGCAGAACCAAGGTAACCGATATAGCCCTCCGAATCGCTAAACTTAAGTGGCAGTGGGCGGGGCACATTGCACGTAGAACCGATGGCCGTTGGGGCGGAAAGGTTCTCGAGTGGCGACCACGTACCGGAAGGCGCAGCGTGGGTAGGCCCCCCACAAGGTGGACTGATGACCTGGTAAAGGTCGCGGGAGTCCGCTGGATGCGGGTGGCGCAGGACCGGTCATTGTGGCACTCTTTGGGGGAGGCCTATGTCCAGCAGTGGGCGTCTTTCGGCTGATATGAAGAATAGAATCCTGTACAGACATTTATGTACGTACTAGCTTCCGCCCGCGACTTCGTCTGCGTGGACCCGGGATAAAAACTATCCTATATTTTAATCCAGGTTTTAAACTGTCTTCGTGCACAATTTCATTCAAATCGGTTGAGCCGTTAAAGCGTGATTGAGTAACAAACATCCAAACATCTAAACATCCAAACTTTCGCATTTATAATATTAGTAGGATATTAATACCCCTTGGCTGTACATTTTAGATACCTACGGCGGCATAAAATAAAGATGAATATTACATTTTTAATATATTTTTTGTGATTTTATATAAATATTGTAATTTCATAGTCTAACCTTACCATCCACAAAATTTCACTATAATAAATAAATATTATTAATAGTAATGATAATTAAACAATTTAAATAAAACTACAAAATTATTGCCACTGTTTTTGATATAACGTAAACATAGAGTAAATTTTTGACAGCCTTTTTCATGCCAAGAACGACTATACTCGTCACGACGTTCGCTGCCATTATAATGCAACATTGCCCATTAAGCCTAACTTTGCCCACCTTCAAATAATGTTTTTTTTTCTTCCATAAGCGAATAATGCGAGGAGTTAGTGGAAAAATAAATATACAACCAATAATAAAGATGGGCAATGTTGCAACCATTGATGATATCTAAGATTAATATTCGTTCAATTAAATTTGAGATAATAATATGTGATGTGAATAAGGTAGTATTTATTTATCTACATACATACATACATACATTCACGCCTTTATTCCCAATAGGGGTAGGCAGAGCACATGAAACTTATGTTCCAGCGCCACTTTTAGCATAACTGTGGGTATAAAAGATATTAGATATTTATCTACATATGCCATAAACGTAGTAAATATTAAAATTATATAGAAAATTACAATAAATTGATTTAAACTCACGATTCTCACACATAATTTTTGCTAAACGGGGCTTAATCGCGTATAATTAACTTATTTATTTACCTCTTTGAAGTCTCCCGACGTTTCTGGCGACGGATTATAAGCGATTAAGTCCCGTTTAGTAAAAATAAAATACAATAAAAGTAACAGTTTTAACTATCATTCGGGACCAACTTTATAAAGCTACAATTCGTTAGTTTACGATTCGACTAAGATGGTTGACGGGGCTGGTCCATATAATACGTTATCTTTTTTTTTGCATTTCTTGTCCCCTATCACCATCCTGTTAATTACATTCAAGAATGGAACCGCCGCGCCCAGTAAAATGGCAACCGTCATCCAATAGTCAGACCCCCTATTTTGAAACGACGTAATATATGGACAGTTTATAAGTATGGGAATAACCAAAGAGGTCATGCTAGCACGTTATCGTGTAAAAAAAACCGGAATTCCATCAGCGGTAGTTTTCAAAATGTTTTTCAGATAAAATATTCGGACTAATGACTTCAGAATGATGCCGATATTATAGCCGATAATAAATTAATACTACGTACAGAAGTTTCTCTGTTAATAAATCCCCTGTTCAGGTATGCCTAACGAGCCTAAAGCCATCCCTTCCTATCGCATGCAGCGCTGCGATAGAACGCGTGCGTGCCGTAGCAGCGCTAAAATACCCTGGGGCCGGTAGGCATGTACTTGTATCGCGACCAAATCTAGGAATGTCCTGGCAAAAAGCATAAAAACGCCGCGTGTATCCGCTCTTAGACTCGTATAACTATAAATATTAGCTTTATAAAATGAACCCCTGTCAATTCATAGATTCATGTTAATTTACCAAGTTCTAAAGTCAGAACACGTCATTATAATTTAAAAGGATATGTAATTAAAGGTACAAAGTGATTACGAAATTATATTTTTATATAAAACTAAATCTAAACTGTTCAAAAATTAAATTCGTTACCAATTATATAATCGACAAAATCAGCAGATATATTAATAATAATTATCTTCTCGTATTTGTCAATTTATTACTTTCGATTTATATAACTAAAATAGTGTAATAACAATTAATGTTACTTACTAAAGATATGTAAAAAATAATTCACAGTACATAATAGAAGTTACAAGAACATTAAGCGAGCGCCAATACAATTACCAAAAATGTACACAAAAATGAACAACTAGCTGTGCCCATGGCTTCGCCCGTTTATGATTCGGAAAATATAAAGTCCACGTCCGTCCTTAGGGCATGTCCATATTTAAGCTCGAAATTACGTCACAATTGATTCAGTAGTTTAGGGATTATAAAGGCAACAGACTAAGAGACAGATATACTTTCGCAATTATTTCAATAATTATGGATTAGAGCCAACTCCAAAAGTATTTAATAAAGTGATGGGTAGTTATTTCAGATTGTATTAACTTGTCATTTTGAATCGTAAAAGTGCTGTGGCCTATTTGTCGAATAAATATTTTGATTTATCAGGGTCGGGAATTCTTGACAGCAAAGATACATGCATATTTTTTATTATGAATATCATCCCCCAATGTAATGCAAGATCCAAATGTCTATTGAATTTTAAAAATATTGCATTGGAATTTTAACTTCGGAATATATTTCCAACTTCATTTTTAGTTGCTTACTAGGGCGGGAGAACACAAGTTAAAACGCGATCGATAAGTAAAATGTCTTAAAATGGCACCACGTTTCGACACGATCGCTTCCTATATCATTGTAACCTCTAGCACGAGTCATAACATAACGGTCCGATCTTTTAGTCCCACACTTTTTGCCTTTTTGCTTCTGGCACTGTTGTCAACTTTTTGTTTCGGCAAAGTTGTGGGTCTAAAATATTGGCCCGTACGTATAATAATTTAATTACTAAAAAGGAAATGGCTTTTGACTAGGCATATGGCTAAATATTCACCAATCAGTCACAAATAAGGAATGCACACAAATAAATGGGTAACCTACACTAAAGATTAAATATACATTACTTCGCCTAATACAAAACCAAAAAAAAACTTAGAAATAATCTTACTTGCCATTAAATTTTAATATATCTATTTATTGTAGATACTGGGTATAATAGTAGAATAAATTCAAATTAAATTAAGGTACGTTAAAGGCATGAGAAAAATGTCTTTTGTAAAACTATGAAATAAAGTCTATGCGTATCACTAAAGGATATGGCAAATAATGCAGACTTACTAGAATGTCTATAGCTTACAGATTTTATTACAGGGCGTGGGTCTGCCATAACTTACGAGATTTAACAGTGATACAACTGTCATGATCAGCTACTGCTGGCTAATTAACTAATATGTCAAAATGTTAAACTGTTTTTCATCGTTTCCACTACCCAAAGGCTGTCTGGAAGAGATCGCTTTTTAGCGCTAAGAGCGCCTGTTGCCTACCACTGTTAATATTTAATTTAGTGTAGTTTTTTTTTGTGAAGAATAAAGAATATTTGTATTGTATTGTATTGTTTGTGACTGTAAAATCTCCCAAATGTCCCAAACCTGCGGCCCAAAATAAATTGTGAGAGGTGAGAGTTATTAAAAACTGCCTTTCTCTCACACGTCTTTACAGTAACGATCTCGAAATTCTCTAATAAAAAACTGCCCCGTACGAAATTTTATTTAAATACATTATATCGTGTAGATACAACTTCATTACTGAAAAGTTTCATTTCTTCATTAAATATAAAAAATGAAAATAAAAATCGTCAATATGTAAATAAACACTAAAAATTCATTAGTATGGTATGGAACACTACACCCCGGCAATGTGCTCTGTCTACCCCTTTTAGGGAATGTATGTATGTGGAACACTACAACTTTACCCCTTAGCCCTGCATGGTGAAATCTTGTGTAATACTTTCGAATTCCAAAAAAAGACTGCACCAACTGGGCGGAAGTTGACAGGCGAAATATATACCGAGAATTCATTGGTGACGGTAAAAGTAATTTATAAATATGCCATGTAAGATCACTTCCAGTCCAACGAAAATGAAAGTTCGTTTCCAAAACAAATAATGTTTATACCAGTTGGCACTTTTATACCGTCATTAACTTGTCATTGAGCCGATTCTAACGAGCCCAAACTCAACGGGGTTACGTCGGTTAAATACTGAATTCCCATGGCCACCTTCCGTCTCCATCATCAGATCAGCTCGATGGTACCATGATATTGATTTGTCATCCAAACCCATAAAGAAAATTTCAGCTCAATCGGATAACAGCAATATACATAACGAACAGTGCAAGTTAAATAAATGACAACCACTAGTAAAAAGACAACCACGTACCTACGCCTATTTCAGCCTTGGCATTCACTTCTACTAACTTTACCTACGTTATAATTGAAAAATACTAATCACCGTATGATATATTACATAAACATTATAAACTATACAATTTTAGAGCTACCATAATGTTTAAAGAAAAAAAATACATCGAATTACAAAAAAGTATCGTTAATGATGATACGACTGAATTCATCATTCACGAAAACGTTCAAACGCTAACTTTGCATCGGTATCTTTGCAATTTTTAATATTTCTGCTGAAATGGCAAGATCGATACTTTAAAAATGTACATTATTAAATTTTACAAACCCCTTAAATAATATGTATTCTGTCCTTTTTCACAAACATACAGTCAAAGTGATAGAAAAGACAGAATAGTTTAAATTTAATTTTAATTAAAATAGGTTTGAAAGCTATCACGAATTAGGGCATTAGAGTCGACCGGTCAGACATGGTATTTCATGAAAGGGACACGTAGCCAGACTTAGATGAATAGTTAGTTTAGTACTATGTCTTTTTTGTTTATAAGTATAATATTTACTACACAAGGCTTTTCGTAAAATGTTTCTGTCAACTCTATCATTTTTAAAGGGTGTTTGGTTTTTAACCAGCGAATCGGAGCGGGAAGTTCGTACGAAAATTTTATTTAATTCTTCTTGGTGGAATAGCTGCTTAAAATTATGAACATACAGAATATTTCCCCTCAATACTACAACCGTTTTACAATACTACATATGTACATCTCTCTCCAAGATTGTCATTTCACTGATATTTCGATTATTGCTACATTCACTAATACAAGACATCGAATATAACAGAATTTTACATTTTCTTTAACAGGTATAGTTTAAACGGTTTATTTTATAAAATATTCGATGGCGTTCTTATATCTATTGCGCTAGAAGCTACACAACGTATCGGGTTCTTAAACACACAATATACAACTTTGCCTAGTCATTCAACTTTGCCCAGTAAAGTTTTATATTAGCAGGAATCAGTAATCTATCTATACAGAATAATAAAACTTTCATTGATGTTTTTCGCATGTTCCAGTTTTTTTATTCGATTAAGCCGTCAATATTATCGTTCAGAGAATATTTAATAGTATCATTTCCCAAATTCATTGTGAAACAATAATTAAGGAAACATATTTATAAATCATGTTAGTGCTCTTCAACGAGCAAAGTTGTAGTTACTCCGGTGAAGTTGCCTTTACTTTTACTATTTCCAATGGGCAAGGTTGCCCGTTCAATTTTGTTAAATTGGTACTATAAAACCTAACATTTTCCGTTGGGTAGCCACAAGCACTGAGTATCATAGAATCAGTCATACAACTTTGGTTTTTGTTCGAAATGGCAAGTTGACTAAAATCACAACAGCAAGGAATGTTCACTATACGGGGTTAGTATTAAAAAAAAATTATTCGTACGCTTCGCACATCTCTGATGGAATCACCCTAAGCACAGTAAGGCTTGAATCACACTGGCGAGGCCTGCGGTGGCGATCAATAGTATATTTGACAGCTAATTACAGACCGATCAACCCTTAAATATGGCGCCGGCCGCTGTCATTCCATAGAAACTCGTCAAACTTTCCATACAATCAGATTTCGAACACCGCTTACGATAACAGACCGTTTGGTGCAACCCACTCTTAATATTAGCTAAAGTATGAGCGTTTCTCAAAAAAATGCCACTATTATTTATTGTAGTTCTACAAATTTCATGTTAACAATTCCCACTCAGAATCAGGAGCTCTTTCGTTCCTGGTAGGACAAAAAACTGTCCCATGCATATTTTTCCTATTGTGTTACTATTTACCTTATACTTTGTATGGTGGTAACACAATAGGAAAGTTCAAAAATGTATGGACATTTTGGGACACTTTTTTTCTCCTATTGGGATGGAAAGACATCGTGATTTTGAGTAGAAATAACATAAAAATTGCAGAAAATCTCCGAAAAAATGTAGTGGCATTTTTTTAAAGAAACGCTCATATCTACTAGGCTCTTAAGCGTCGCCAGGACGCGACTCTCCATACAAACGCAGTTTGGATCTCATTTGAAAACAACAATTATAAAATGCATGGGGTTCTTCAACAAAGGAGCGTACAAATTCTTAAAGGGTCCGCAACGCGCTTGTAACAGTCCCTTGTAACACCCCTGGAATTGCAAGCGGCCATAGGCTGCGATAACCACTTACCATCAGGTGGACCGTAGGCTTGTTTGCCACCGGCGTGGTACAAAAAAAAGTTATACTCGCTCCATATTTTTCTTAAGAGTCCGCAGTAAGCTCGATTCTCCATACAAACGTAGTTACCCTCTCATTTTAAAACTACGTCTTGGATTGTAACGAAACTTTGCATGTACAATGACATGAGAGATATCTATGTCTGTAATTAGTTTATGTAGCTTCAGATACCATAGCAAAAAAATACAGCGAATTTAAGTTTTTCGTACAAAAACTTGTTTTTGCTGTATTTTGTTTGTTTTATAAACTGGAACCATATAAACTAATTACAGACATAGATATACCTCATGTCAGTGTACATGCAAAGTTTCGCCACAATCCAACACGTAGTTTTAAAATGAGAGCGTAACTACGTTTGTATGGGGAGGTGAAATTCGGCCGAGCTTACTGCGGACTCTTAAACCAGTTTCCGGCCTAGGATCCCATTGTGTATACAAAGTTTCACGTTATTCTAGAATGTTGTTTTAAAATGAGAACCCAACTGCGTTTGTATGGAGAGTCGAGCGAGTCGTGGACTCGGACCTTTTAGAACTGCACTCCATTTAAAATCATTCAAGACGTTCATAACATAAGTCTTTCAGCCTATCTATTAATTGTTTATCTTCTCTCATGTCAATCCAACTTCTGGTTTGGTTATCGCTAAGGTAAATAACCTGAAATGTACAATCTTAGCAATTAAATATAGATGTAAGCCTGTTCATTAAACGCGATTCCTTCATTTTAGTTTTAGGTTAGGTACTCATTACAGGACCCACTGAAAATCAGCGTCGGGGCCCCCTCTGCCTCGACTCATGCTGAGTGTGTTCCTTTTTTGAGACAACTAATTAATACTTTTAGATATAAGAATTCTGTACACTGTTTTAATTTTTGTTGTTTCAAAATAAATCTTATTCATTCATTCATTCATTCAAGACTGCCCCGACTTGCGTTTAAGTTAATTGTGGCGACACGTCTGCGAGTGCTTGACATCGGACGTTTGTATGGAGTAACTAGTTTCTGCCCGCGACTCCGTCCGCGTGGAACTCGTTTATATCGTAGCTCGATACAAACTTTCATCCCCCATTTCACCCCCTCAGGAGATGATTTCCGGGATAAAAACAATCCTATGTCCTTCCCCGGGATTCAAACTATCTCCATCAATCGGCTGAGCGGTTTAAGCGTGAAGAGGTAACAGACAGACAGACAGACAGACACACTCGCATTTATAATATTACCCAAGTTTTTTGCTGACTTTCGAACTGAAATCACCACGGAGTCATTCTCTAGAATTCCACTAGTCAAAGGTACTAATTACAATAATTGGATTATGTATATTTACATGCAATTCTGGAGCCAAACGCAGTCATTTTGTATTTTCAGGGTCACGCGTATCTGAAAATAAATATGTTTCTGTCAAAAATATTTTTTTGTTCAACATCCTCCCAGATTTAATCCCGGTTGTGCCCTAAACGAGCCCGCAGTCCGCTTTGACACCTAATCCCAAGATTGGGCATAGGCACTAGTTTTACGCGAGCGACTGCCATCTGGCCTTCCAAGCCAGAGGGAAAACTAGACCGTATGTGGTGATGTTTTCCTTCACCGAAAAGATAACGGTAAATATTCCGTAGGTACATACGTTCCGAGAAACTCATTGGTGCGAGCCGGGATTCGAACCCACGACCGCCGCTTGACAGCCGCATGCTCGAAGCTTTATCAAAAAGAGTCCTGAGCAAAGTGGGGGGACAAGAGACTTATGGGGAGCTAGAGGGATTAGAAAGGAGCTAGAGCAGAGCCAGGGGAGGAGTCTAAGACGAGCAGGCGGATTAAAAAACAATCAAGAGCAGAGCGAGGGGTTGAAAGTCGAAGCAGGAGGGATGGAAAGGAAACGAGAGAATAGCGAGGGGTTCTTAAGAGGTGTTATAAGTGAAATCGTTGAAGGTCCTACCTCTATCGCAGCCGCGCGGCGGTGGCGGTGGCGGCGGCGGCCAGCGCGGCGCACAGGATGGCCGCCGCGAGCGGGTCCATGTCGCCGAGCCCGCGCACCGCCGCGCCGCCCATGTACGCCACGGACATTATGAGACCGTGCGCGGTGCATCTGCGAACAATGGCACACTCGGCATCATACACGGTGATTTTTAGGGTTATACGAATACAAATTATTTATTGTTTGAATGTGAGTGGTTATAAATGGTGGTAGGGTTAGTATATTGTTACATCACAATCAGCCAGAGTGTGGCGTTACAATAATTTGACTCTCAATATGCATGTCATTGAAATTATATAATTATTATCTATTGTTCTATTAATGTTGAATCAAATTGTAGCAAAGTCAGACTAAAGATAAATATTGAGAAGAATAAAAATATATAAAATTCAATAAATCAATGTCATGCAAATAGGAAAATGGTCAGAGAAAATAATAAAAATAATAAATGAATTCATTAGCCAGTGGTGGTTACAAAGTGTTAATTAACGGAGTAGAATTTTTTTTGTAGACACCACTTGAATAATTTTATTTTGAAACCTTGACAATCCAAGGATTTCAGGTCATTTGGCAAATGGTTAAAAATTTTGACAGACATGTAAAGAATACTTTTCCCGAAATGAGCAGAGATATGTTATGGTTTTTAAAATAAATTGGACTGGTAACATTAAAAAGTCTTTGAACAAGTTGATTGAAATGAACCAATCACGTGTAAGAATCGTTGGCCAATCCGATTCGAGTTCCGGTCCGGTAGTTTTTACGCGCCAAGTCGATCAAAAGGCGGTATTCTAGAAATGGCGCTGGAAGTGAGCAGTTGTATGCCTGTCAAGAAATAATTATTGTGAAGTATATCAGTGCAGCAAAAGCATTGGTTGTTCAGGTGTTAATAAAGTGTTTTAACAACAGTGAATGAGTTTAAATCGTAATAGATATAAGTTGGATAAAAGATATTGAATCCATGATGTTTAGAAGTTGGCCTCGGGTTAGAATTCATGGTACGCGACGTCTGCATCGGTACACCCGAGAGGCGCTCGTCGTATTTGAGAGTTGTAATAGAGAGAACTCTCAGTGTCTCGCCCCCGTCCGACGGACGCGGTGGCGGCGCTAGTGTTTGTGCAGTATGTGTGTGTGTGTGTGTGTGTGTGTGTGATAAAACTATTGCGAAACATCAGCAGCTAGGCTCCTCCCCTCCCTCCGCTTCATGCGGAGGGGGTTAAGGGAGGAGAGATCCCCACATAACCCCCCACTATGGCCTTCCCTGGGCCGGGGGGTATGTGCAACACATTTACCCAGCGTCAAAAAAAAAAAAAAAACGGTTAGAATTCATAATTTTGTACTGATTAATATGAGCTTTCCCAAAAAGGCACATTTCGTAGATGTACAATGTAGGTAATGGAAGGTTTTTTTTTTAATTTACCGCACCCGATGGGTAAAACGGGACCCTATAACTGAGACTCCGCTGTCCGCGCTCCGTCTGCCACCTGGCTGTATCTCATGAACCGTGACAGTTAGGCAGTTGAAATTTTCACAGATGATCTATTTCTGTTGCCGCTATAACAATTAATACTAAAAAAAAGGAAAAAAACGAAAATTTATGGGGACTCCCATACAACAAACGTGATTTTTTTACCGTTGTTATACATGGTACGGAACCCTTCGTGCGCGAGTCCAACTCGCACTTGGCCGGTTTTTTATTAATCCGTGATATTAATAAACAGCCAAAACATATTTCAATTGACGAGGTCTCATGCAATTACATCACTGTTTAGTTCATTAACTTTAACGATATAATGTTAACACTAATATCAACTGAATGTGTATGGTCACCCTGTATATTACCGCTTTGGCGGGAATACACATACATCCAAAATGATAACTGGTTTAGTTCGTATGTTTCACTGAAATGATCATCACATTTTGGTAAGTAATTATAATATGATATTATAATAAAATGAGACACACATTAAATAATAAAATAAACAAGAAAAGCACGAGTTCCTTAATAAATCGGGATTAAGGAAAAAAAATATTGAATCCAGGTTAAGTCTTTACAAAACAGTTCATATTTTCCAATGGGATTACTTTTTTCGTCGTGTTAGCAAGATCATGTAAAATTGAAAGTCGTATAATGATGTGCGATCAATTAAATTATGTTGTTACTACGTAAATCGGAACGTATATACAGGGTGTACCAAAAATGGGATGTGAACCGATCAAGGGCATAACAGGTATCGTGTTCTGATTAAAAAAATATATTTCTGAGGCGATTATTTTTACATTTGTATGGAGCAGGTCGCCCCAGTCGTCCCACGCTCCATACAAATGTAAAAAAGAAAACGCGTCAAAAATATTATATAATATGCCCTTGATCGGTTCACACCCCATTTTTGGTACACTCTGTATATACTGTCATTGTGTCAGCCCTAGCTAGACCTCCACAGGAGGTTACCATAGACGACCTTCGTTTTGCGCCAAATTGACAGTGGGATAGGCGAGCTCCGTACCAAATTTAATCTCTATCGGTTCAGCGGTTTAAGCGTAACAGACAGACATACAGATAGTAGGGCAGTTTCAGGTGATAATGTTGGACACGCTGGACAAAACCAATTTTTTTTAGATACTTGTTAGGTCCATAGATTTAAGTTTTTGATAGGAACCAACTCCTCCGTCAGCCATCTTTAATTTTATGGCGGCCATTTTGAATTATACGTATATCATTAATATCTATCTCCAGATTTAAATAACGTAGAATCACAAACATAGTGTCTCTAAATATCCATATTTGGGGTCAAGGGATTCCACTATATATGTATTTTGCCGACATATTAATAATCGAGATATTAATAATTAACTATAATTCAAAAATATGACCGACGGAGACTTGGTTCCTATCAAAAACTTAAAGCTAAGTGCGTGAAAAAAAATTAGTGCCTTTGTCGATTTACGACAATTTGTTCGAGCACTCTGCCCCACTAAGACAGACAGACAGAAATATTAACAGACCGACACACATTCGCATTCATAATATTACTATGGAAGTATCGATTAGTTTGGATAGCATGAAAGTATAGATATGGATTCGGCATATTGGACACATTTTCGAATGTTCGTTATTCGGTTCAACTGCCTTGCATTGGAAATTATCGCGTGCTTTGAAACGCCGTTCTGACTAGATTAAGAAACAATAAGGTCTGATTTTCAGATATATGATTCTTGACTATATAATTGTTTATCTGATTTTATCGATACATGATTGCTTAAAATTTCTTCGATATAAAAAAACCCCAAGGTGGGGCTTTATTTTCCTTTTTTTACTCAGCCTACTCAAACGATACATTATTTTACAACAAAATCAAGTTAATTAGTATTCATTCGTATTATTAGTTAATTTGTACTATAGTTAGTATTTTATCTCATCTAAAATCTCACTTTATGAATTTTAACTTCTCTAAGTTAGGTATTAATCGAAATTTGTCCAAAACAGCCATTCCCGAAGAGTGTTACATCTCTTTTCCTCGTGCGCGGAAGGCATCAGCGTGTCTCTGTCTAGGGGGGCGTGTTCGACTCAAATCAAGGCATCGCCTTAAAGGTCTATCTCTACACATTGCAAGAATGTAATATTAACATTATCTCGTGAAATCATTATTCCTACACGAATTATTATTGTTTTTCAACTTAATTTAGTATCAACGATTCAGATTTTCGAACGGCTGATACATACGAGGGGAGGCTGGAAAGTAATCTACCTAAGTATGAAGTAAAAAACTGTCGTGGCTAGTTTTTTTTTATTTTTCTATATAGTCTCCTGTAAGAGAAATGCACTTATTGCATTTGTCATAAAGTGACATTAGACCGTTAAAATAATATTCTTTTGTTTTGCTGTCAAAATGCTCGTTTACTGCAGACTTCATGTCTTCATCGGTCAAAAATCGCCGCCCTCTTAGGTCTTTTTTTAAAAGCCTGAACAAAAAGTAGTCGCAGGGGGCTAAACCTGGGCTATAAGGTGGGTGATCCAGCTGGTCGTAGCCGTTTGCTTTCATACCTGCCTTCACAACTTGAGCGGTGTGCACGGGGGCGTTGTCGTGCAATATAAGAATTCCTTTGGCAAGTTTGCCTCGTTGTGTCTGTTTTATTTTTTCTCGGAGCTGATATAATAAGTTTGCATAATATGTACCATTCATCGTAGTATTTTTTGGTAGATAATCTATTAATAAAATCCCCTCGGCATCCCAAAAAATTGTCGCCATCAGTTTGCCTGCTGACGGACGGACCTTAAACTTGCGAGGAGGCTTCTCACCCTTAAATATCCATTGCATGGACTCCTGTTTCCTTTCAGGATCCCATTGGCGAATCCAGGTTTCGTCACAAGTCACTATTTTAGAAACAATTTCTTCATCTATACCTTTGCTCATTTCTAAAAACGCGTTGCAGCACTCGACACGTCGCACTTTATCAAACGGAGTCAGCATTCTGGGCACCCATCGAGCACTGACCTTGGACATTCCCAAATGTTCGTGAATAATTTGGTGCGCCCGTTCTTTACTAATGCCAATATCCCGTGCAATCTCCCACTGCTTAATACGGCGGTCTTCCATAATGAGTTTTTTGACACCGGCCACATTTTCACCAGTAACCGCTGAAACAGGCCTTCCGCAGCGATGATCGTCTTCAAGGCTCTCGCGGCCATTTTTAAAGTGTTTCGACCAAAACTTTACGACAAATTCGGAAGGACATGAGTTACCGAACACCGCCAACATGCGTTCTCGGATGTGCGATGGAGTATTACCCTCCCGAGTGAGGAACTTAATAACCGCACGTTGCTCAATTTTTACCATTTTACTTTTTTCTTCCGACATATTCACCAATTAATGCTGCCAATTCAAAGCAAAATGTAATAAACAAATGAATGGCGGCAAATTTAAAAAAGGAATAAACAGACATTTGGAAAACATAGTGGCCAGTGTGACTTTCTAATTGTAATAGACAAAGGAGAATATTTTCCAGCCACCCCTCGTACATTACATGCCGAATATTCAGTTCAGCAAAAGCTGGACCGAATATTCGTCCGAATGTTCACATTCGGTGAAACCCATATTCTGCGCTTCTCTTATATAGATAGACTGACATATTTACCTCAAATTAGCTGAATACGAGTCCACAACCTCCACACACGCGACGTAGAACACCAGAGTCAGAAACACCCTGTATATCGCCTCCACCACGTATAGCGCCGTCTCGCTCTGCACCAGGTAGATAGAGGGAGACAGGCATATGCATATCGCGCACAGGATCACTGTAACAAGAAAAAAATAGAAGATAATATTATGACACATTGCATATTTTATTGTTTGTTCTTGTACGAATCTCTTATTTGTTCTCTTTTTACTTGAGCGGAGCGAGGGGTTCTATGAGGAATGACGGATCAAAATTGAAACTTGAGCGGAGCGAATGATCCTTAGAGCGAGGGTTTCAAAGAAGCTAGGGGTCTTTAGAGAAACGAGGGCTCAAACTTGAAACTTGAGCGGAGCGATGGTTAAAAGGAATCCCGAGCGAAGCGAGGGGTCCTTAAAGAAACGAGGTATCAAACTTGAACGTCGAGCGGAGCTACGGGTCCTAAGGGAAACGAATCCCTCAGAATTGATACTTGAGTGAAGAGTGAAGAGCGAGGGTAAAAAAAAAACTCGAGAGAAGCGAGGTGTCATAAGAGAGCCGAGGGATTAAAATTCAAACATGAGCGTAGCGAGTGGTCCTAAGAGCGAGGGTCAAAAAAGTATCCCGAGCGAAGCGAAGGATTCAAGGTCGCTCGTACTAACCTCTGGGCGCGAACTTCCCGCCGATGGCCAGCGTGGGCGCGAACATGGCCGCGAGCACGCCGGCCAGCATGGTGGCGAGCGCGGCGTGCGCCTGCTCGCGCAGCGCGCCCGCGAGCCGCCACGTGAGCGGCGCCTCGCGCAGGCACGCCAGCCGCACGCCGCGCACCACCGACCCGCGCAGCTCCGACCACGAGTCGATCTCGTACTAACCTCTGGGCGCGAACTTCCCGCCGATGGCCAGCGTGGGCGCGAACATGGCCGCGAGCACGCCGGCCAGCATGGTGGCGAGCGCGGCGTGCGCCTGCTCGCGCAGCGCGCCCGCGAGCCGCCACGTGAGCGGCGCCTCGCGCAGGCACGCCAGCCGCACGCCGCGCACCACCGACCCGCGCAGCTCCGACCACGAGTCGATCTCGTACTAACCTCTGGGCGCGAACTTCCCGCCGATGGCCAGCGTGGGCGCGAACATGGCCGCGAGCACGCCGGCCAGCATGGTGGCGAGCGCGGCGTGCGCCTGCTCGCGCAGCGCGCCCGCGAGCCGCCACGTGAGCGGCGCCTCGCGCAGGCACGCCAGCCGCACGCCGCGCACCACCGACCCGCGCAGCTCCGACCACGAGTCGATCTCGTACTAACCTCTGGGCGCGAACTTCCCGCCGATGGCCAGCGTGGGCGCGAACATGGCCGCGAGCACGCCGGCCAGCATGGTGGCGAGCGCGGCGTGCGCCTGCTCGCGCAGCGCGCCCGCGAGCCGCCACGTGAGCGGCGCCTCGCGCAGGCACGCCAGCCGCACGCCGCGCACCACCGACCCGCGCAGCTCCGACCACGAGTCGATCTCGTACTAACCTCTGGGCGCGAACTTCCCGCCGATGGCCAGCGTGGGCGCGAACATGGCCGCGAGCACGCCGGCCAGCATGGTGGCGAGCGCGGCGTGCGCCTGCTCGCGCAGCGCGCCCGCGAGCCGCCACGTGAGCGGCGCCTCGCGCAGGCACGCCAGCCGCACGCCGCGCACCACCGACCCGCGCAGCTCCGACCACGAGTCGATCTCGTACTAACCTCTGGGCGCGAACTTCCCGCCGATGGCCAGCGTGGGCGCGAACATGGCCGCGAGCACGCCGGCCAGCATGGTGGCGAGCGCGGCGTGCGCCTGCTCGCGCAGCGCGCCCGCGAGCCGCCACGTGAGCGGCGCCTCGCGCAGGCACGCCAGCCGCACGCCGCGCACCACCGACCCGCGCAGCTCCGACCACGAGTCGATCTCGTACTAACCTCTGGGCGCGAACTTCCCGCCGATGGCCAGCGTGGGCGCGAACATGGCCGCGAGCACGCCGGCCAGCATGGTGGCGAGCGCGGCGTGCGCCTGCTCGCGCAGCGCGCCCGCGAGCCGCCACGTGAGCGGCGCCTCGCGCAGGCACGCCAGCCGCACGCCGCGCACCACCGACCCGCGCAGCTCCGACCACGAGTCGATCTCGTACTAACCTCTGGGCGCGAACTTCCCGCCGATGGCCAGCGTGGGCGCGAACATGGCCGCGAGCACGCCGGCCAGCATGGTGGCGAGCGCGGCGTGCGCCTGCTCGCGCAGCGCGCCCGCGAGCCGCCACGTGAGCGGCGCCTCGCGCAGGCACGCCAGCCGCACGCCGCGCACCACCGACCCGCGCAGCTCCGACCACGAGTCGATCTCGTACTAACCTCTGGGCGCGAACTTCCCGCCGATGGCCAGCGTGGGCGCGAACATGGCCGCGAGCACGCCGGCCAGCATGGTGGCGAGCGCGGCGTGCGCCTGCTCGCGCAGCGCGCCCGCGAGCCGCCACGTGAGCGGCGCCTCGCGCAGGCACGCCAGCCGCACGCCGCGCACCACCGACCCGCGCAGCTCCGACCACGAGTCGATCTCGTACTAACCTCTGGGCGCGAACTTCCCGCCGATGGCCAGCGTGGGCGCGAACATGGCCGCGAGCACGCCGGCCAGCATGGTGGCGAGCGCGGCGTGCGCCTGCTCGCGCAGCGCGCCCGCGAGCCGCCACGTGAGCGGCGCCTCGCGCAGGCACGCCAGCCGCACGCCGCGCACCACCGACCCGCGCAGCTCCGACCACGAGTCGATCTCGTACTAACCTCTGGGCGCGAACTTCCCGCCGATGGCCAGCGTGGGCGCGAACATGGCCGCGAGCACGCCGGCCAGCATGGTGGCGAGCGCGGCGTGCGCCTGCTCGCGCAGCGCGCCCGCGAGCCGCCACGTGAGCGGCGCCTCGCGCAGGCACGCCAGCCGCACGCCGCGCACCACCGACCCGCGCAGCTCCGACCACGAGTCGATCTCGTACTAACCTCTGGGCGCGAACTTCCCGCCGATGGCCAGCGTGGGCGCGAACATGGCCGCGAGCACGCCGGCCAGCATGGTGGCGAGCGCGGCGTGCGCCTGCTCGCGCAGCGCGCCCGCGAGCCGCCACGTGAGCGGCGCCTCGCGCAGGCACGCCAGCCGCACGCCGCGCACCACCGACCCGCGCAGCTCCGACCACGAGTCGATCTCGTACTAACCTCTGGGCGCGAACTTCCCGCCGATGGCCAGCGTGGGCGCGAACATGGCCGCGAGCACGCCGGCCAGCATGGTGGCGAGCGCGGCGTGCGCCTGCTCGCGCAGCGCGCCCGCGAGCCGCCACGTGAGCGGCGCCTCGCGCAGGCACGCCAGCCGCACGCCGCGCACCACCGACCCGCGCAGCTCCGACCACGAGTCGATCTCGTACTAACCTCTGGGCGCGAACTTCCCGCCGATGGCCAGCGTGGGCGCGAACATGGCCGCGAGCACGCCGGCCAGCATGGTGGCGAGCGCGGCGTGCGCCTGCTCGCGCAGCGCGCCCGCGAGCCGCCACGTGAGCGGCGCCTCGCGCAGGCACGCCAGCCGCACGCCGCGCACCACCGACCCGCGCAGCTCCGACCACGAGTCGATCTCGTACTAACCTCTGGGCGCGAACTTCCCGCCGATGGCCAGCGTGGGCGCGAACATGGCCGCGAGCACGCCGGCCAGCATGGTGGCGAGCGCGGCGTGCGCCTGCTCGCGCAGCGCGCCCGCGAGCCGCCACGTGAGCGGCGCCTCGCGCAGGCACGCCAGCCGCACGCCGCGCACCACCGACCCGCGCAGCTCCGACCACGAGTCGATCTCGTACTAACCTCTGGGCGCGAACTTCCCGCCGATGGCCAGCGTGGGCGCGAACATGGCCGCGAGCACGCCGGCCAGCATGGTGGCGAGCGCGGCGTGCGCCTGCTCGCGCAGCGCGCCCGCGAGCCGCCACGTGAGCGGCGCCTCGCGCAGGCACGCCAGCCGCACGCCGCGCACCACCGACCCGCGCAGCTCCGACCACGAGTCGATCTCGTACTAACCTCTGGGCGCGAACTTCCCGCCGATGGCCAGCGTGGGCGCGAACATGGCCGCGAGCACGCCGGCCAGCATGGTGGCGAGCGCGGCGTGCGCCTGCTCGCGCAGCGCGCCCGCGAGCCGCCACGTGAGCGGCGCCTCGCGCAGGCACGCCAGCCGCACGCCGCGCACCACCGACCCGCGCAGCTCCGACCACGAGTCGATCTCGTACTAACCTCTGGGCGCGAACTTCCCGCCGATGGCCAGCGTGGGCGCGAACATGGCCGCGAGCACGCCGGCCAGCATGGTGGCGAGCGCGGCGTGCGCCTGCTCGCGCAGCGCGCCCGCGAGCCGCCACGTGAGCGGCGCCTCGCGCAGGCACGCCAGCCGCACGCCGCGCACCACCGACCCGCGCAGCTCCGACCACGAGTCGATCTCGTACTAACCTCTGGGCGCGAACTTCCCGCCGATGGCCAGCGTGGGCGCGAACATGGCCGCGAGCACGCCGGCCAGCATGGTGGCGAGCGCGGCGTGCGCCTGCTCGCGCAGCGCGCCCGCGAGCCGCCACGTGAGCGGCGCCTCGCGCAGGCACGCCAGCCGCACGCCGCGCACCACCGACCCGCGCAGCTCCGACCACGAGTCGATCTCGTACTAACCTCTGGGCGCGAACTTCCCGCCGATGGCCAGCGTGGGCGCGAACATGGCCGCGAGCACGCCGGCCAGCATGGTGGCGAGCGCGGCGTGCGCCTGCTCGCGCAGCGCGCCCGCGAGCCGCCACGTGAGCGGCGCCTCGCGCAGGCACGCCAGCCGCACGCCGCGCACCACCGACCCGCGCAGCTCCGACCACGAGTCGATCTCGTACTAACCTCTGGGCGCGAACTTCCCGCCGATGGCCAGCGTGGGCGCGAACATGGCCGCGAGCACGCCGGCCAGCATGGTGGCGAGCGCGGCGTGCGCCTGCTCGCGCAGCGCGCCCGCGAGCCGCCACGTGAGCGGCGCCTCGCGCAGGCACGCCAGCCGCACGCCGCGCACCACCGACCCGCGCAGCTCCGACCACGAGTCGATCTCGTACTAACCTCTGGGCGCGAACTTCCCGCCGATGGCCAGCGTGGGCGCGAACATGGCCGCGAGCACGCCGGCCAGCATGGTGGCGAGCGCGGCGTGCGCCTGCTCGCGCAGCGCGCCCGCGAGCCGCCACGTGAGCGGCGCCTCGCGCAGGCACGCCAGCCGCACGCCGCGCACCACCGACCCGCGCAGCTCCGACCACGAGTCGATCTCGTACTAACCTCTGGGCGCGAACTTCCCGCCGATGGCCAGCGTGGGCGCGAACATGGCCGCGAGCACGCCGGCCAGCATGGTGGCGAGCGCGGCGTGCGCCTGCTCGCGCAGCGCGCCCGCGAGCCGCCACGTGAGCGGCGCCTCGCGCAGGCACGCCAGCCGCACGCCGCGCACCACCGACCCGCGCAGCTCCGACCACGAGTCGATCTCGTACTAACCTCTGGGCGCGAACTTCCCGCCGATGGCCAGCGTGGGCGCGAACATGGCCGCGAGCACGCCGGCCAGCATGGTGGCGAGCGCGGCGTGCGCCTGCTCGCGCAGCGCGCCCGCGAGCCGCCACGTGAGCGGCGCCTCGCGCAGGCACGCCAGCCGCACGCCGCGCACCACCGACCCGCGCAGCTCCGACCACGAGTCGATCTCGTACTAACCTCTGGGCGCGAACTTCCCGCCGATGGCCAGCGTGGGCGCGAACATGGCCGCGAGCACGCCGGCCAGCATGGTGGCGAGCGCGGCGTGCGCCTGCTCGCGCAGCGCGCCCGCGAGCCGCCACGTGAGCGGCGCCTCGCGCAGGCACGCCAGCCGCACGCCGCGCACCACCGACCCGCGCAGCTCCGACCACGAGTCGATCTCGTACTAACCTCTGGGCGCGAACTTCCCGCCGATGGCCAGCGTGGGCGCGAACATGGCCGCGAGCACGCCGGCCAGCATGGTGGCGAGCGCGGCGTGCGCCTGCTCGCGCAGCGCGCCCGCGAGCCGCCACGTGAGCGGCGCCTCGCGCAGGCACGCCAGCCGCACGCCGCGCACCACCGACCCGCGCAGCTCCGACCACGAGTCGATCTCGTACTAACCTCTGGGCGCGAACTTCCCGCCGATGGCCAGCGTGGGCGCGAACATGGCCGCGAGCACGCCGGCCAGCATGGTGGCGAGCGCGGCGTGCGCCTGCTCGCGCAGCGCGCCCGCGAGCCGCCACGTGAGCGGCGCCTCGCGCAGGCACGCCAGCCGCACGCCGCGCACCACCGACCCGCGCAGCTCCGACCACGAGTCGATCTCGTACTAACCTCTGGGCGC
Source organism: Epinotia bilunana (assembly GCA_947049275.1). NCBI lineage: Eukaryota > Metazoa > Arthropoda > Insecta > Lepidoptera > Tortricidae > Epinotia > Epinotia bilunana. Next base: position 1,576,482 of record OX346278.1, read on the forward strand.
GAACTTCCCGCCGATGGCCAGCGTGGGCGCGAACATGGCCGCGAGCACGCCGGCCAGCATGGTGGCGAGCGCGGCGTGCGCCTGCTCGCGCAGCGCGCCCGCGAGCCGCCACGTGAGCGGCGCCTCGCGCAGGCACGCCAGCCGCACGCCGCGCACCACCGACCCGCGCAGCTCCGACCACGAGTCGATCTCGTACTAACCTCTGGGCGCGAACTTCCCGCCGATGGCCAGCGTGGGCGCGAACATGGCCGCGAGCACGCCGGCCAGCATGGTGGCGAGCGCGGCGTGCGCCTGCTCGCGCAGCGCGCCCGCGAGCCGCCACGTGAGCGGCGCCTCGCGCAGGCACGCCAGCCGCACGCCGCGCACCACCGACCCGCGCAGCTCCGACCACGAGTCGATCTCGTACTAACCTCTGGGCGCGAACTTCCCGCCGATGGCCAGCGTGGGCGCGAACATGGCCGCGAGCACGCCGGCCAGCATGGTGGCGAGCGCGGCGTGCGCCTGCTCGCGCAGCGCGCCCGCGAGCCGCCACGTGAGCGGCGCCTCGCGCAGGCACGCCAGCCGCACGCCGCGCACCACCGACCCGCGCAGCTCCGACCACGAGTCGATCTCGTACTAACCTCTGGGCGCGAACTTCCCGCCGATGGCCAGCGTGGGCGCGAACATGGCCGCGAGCACGCCGGCCAGCATGGTGGCGAGCGCGGCGTGCGCCTGCTCGCGCAGCGCGCCCGCGAGCCGCCACGTGAGCGGCGCCTCGCGCAGGCACGCCAGCCGCACGCCGCGCACCACCGACCCGCGCAGCTCCGACCACGAGTCGATCTCGTACTAACCTCTGGGCGCGAACTTCCCGCCGATGGCCAGCGTGGGCGCGAACATGGCCGCGAGCACGCCGGCCAGCATGGTGGCGAGCGCGGCGTGCGCCTGCTCGCGCAGCGCGCCCGCGAGCCGCCACGTGAGCGGCGCCTCGCGCAGGCACGCCAGCCGCACGCCGCGCACCACCGACCCGCGCAGCTCCGACCACGAGTCGATCTCGTACTAACCTCTGGGCGCGAACTTCCCGCCGATGGCCAGCGTGGGCGCGAACATGGCCGCGAGCACGCCGGCCAGCATGGTGGCGAGCGCGGCGTGCGCCTGCTCGCGCAGCGCGCCCGCGAGCCGCCACGTGAGCGGCGCCTCGCGCAGGCACGCCAGCCGCACGCCGCGCACCACCGACCCGCGCAGCTCCGACCACGAGTCGATCTCGTACTAACCTCTGGGCGCGAACTTCCCGCCGATGGCCAGCGTGGGCGCGAACATGGCCGCGAGCACGCCGGCCAGCATGGTGGCGAGCGCGGCGTGCGCCTGCTCGCGCAGCGCGCCCGCGAGCCGCCACGTGAGCGGCGCCTCGCGCAGGCACGCCAGCCGCACGCCGCGCACCACCGACCCGCGCAGCTCCGACCACGAGTCGATCTCGCGCCCCACCGTGATGTCCGTGTCGATGATGCTGCAGGTACGAGCCAGGGTTACACCTCTTGTGCTTACTTAAGAGCTAAGCTCTTGTCGGTGTAGCTCAAAGTAGGCCCTCCGTCTACTCCGATCCCAGGTAACCTCTTTGACATCTCGATACGACCTAACATCGACTCTTTTTTTTGAGCTGCTCTATGTCGTTTATTATATTGAAACAAAAATCAAAAACCGGCCAAGTGCGTGTCGGGCCACGCGCAGTGTAGGGTTCCGTAGTTGCCTGTCTGTATTTGTTACATATAGACACGACCAAGTGACTGCGGCGGCCGAATTTGTATGAAAGTTAGCCTTTTAAGTTGGTCGACTGTTAACTAGTTAGTTACTTAACCGTGAGTTTTGAAACTGAATTAATATCATTAACTTCTTGTTAATGCTGATACAGATCTTATATCGAATGTAATGGTAAATTTTTGCAATTTTGTTTTGTTTACATTAACTTAGTGACATTTAGTTTGTTAACCTTTTATATATAATTTTAGATTATTATTATTATTTTATTGTAAATTACCGTTTGACATGTAAAAGTGCCCTTGTGGCCTATTTGCAGAATAAATAATAGTATTGATTAATTTGATTTGATTTTCTTTTTTAAATTACCTATACTGCGTGGAACGGAACGATGGACTTTCCCGCAAGAGGGGGACTATTGAGAACTAGTACGTCACATTTTCCAGATAAACATTTTTTTTTGACGCGATTTTTTTTTACATTTGTATGGAGCTCGTCGCTCCAGTCGGCCAACGCTCCATACAAAGGTAAAAAAAAATCGCGTCAAAAAAAATTGTTTATCTGGAAAATGTGACGTACTAGCGCTCAATAATCCCCCTCTTGCGGGAAAGTCCATCGTTCCGTTCCACCTTGTATATAAACTACTGCCACAAATTTCACATCCCCAGTAGTGGCCATTTAACCAGCAGGGGGGATACATGACTCGAAAAAAAAATTGGGCTTTAAAGCCCAATATCTCGCAAACGAATCACTGAGTTGCAAATGGTTTTAAGAAACCCATAATATTTTTGAACAAGCTACCCAACGATACCCCGCACTATGGATTTAGAGAAAAAAAATTACAACCCCACTTTAGGCGTAGCAGGTACTTACCAAAAAAAAATTTTTTTCAAGATTTTATTCTACTGTTTTGTCGGCGTGATTAGGTTCAGGTTTAGAGATGCTTTATTAACTCATAAGAATACTACAGTTCACTTAAAATGAGCTTACATATTACGAATACGATTCCTTAAAATTAAACATTTTAGCATGATCATTAGAGATTTGTTATAATACGTGTTTTTGTCAATTTCCGTTAATTGCAAGGTTAGATCAAATAAAGTTAATTTCTCCAAGACTATACTACTAATATCTTAACTCTTACTGTTATCAAGATATTCACTATTTTAATTTAATCAGATTTGCAGCTTTAACCACTGTTAATGCTACATTCAATTATATTGTAAAAAAAAAAAAAAAAACAAGTAATAGTTATGCTTATTTGTTTCTGTGAATGTACTCTGCAATATGCCGAAGTTAACGGAAATACCCGGGAACACCGTGTGTACGAGTACATAGCGCGTGCGTCATAGCACTCATTTGCACCATCAGCATTTGCTTTGTATAATATTTCGTAATTAGCCAATAAATCATTTTACCTCACTTCACGTTCGATATACATTAAGTGTGCACACCTATCAAGTTAAATAAATCAAGATTAAATCAAGAATTCGTCTTTCGTGTTCCAATCTACCATCAAGAAACCTATCAAGTAAATGTGAGAGTTGACAAGTACTCGAACATTAATGGTCCTTCGAACCTAAGCAGGTATTTGGTGTTTTTGTACTTATATTGCGATAGTGAATCGGTTTGCTGGCTTCCCACAAGCGGGTTCCACCAGTGAATTGAGAAGGCACATATATCGCATATAGAGTGCAGGAGCACTGTTTACCTGTAATCAAGCAAGCGATTATCAAGCATAAAGTAAGACAACAAGGTCTAAAAGAGCACCAGGGCTCCAAATCAAGATTAGAGCATCAAGGCTAACAGGTACCTATCCACGAACGTTCAAGTCACGAAAATTAAGCATATACCTAAAGTGAACACGACACAGCAAGAAAGGTGATCATCAAGCAAATCTACCGCCGTTTAGCAAGAATTTATTAGCAAGTATTTTTATTTTTTACCTTAATTTACCAGTTATCAAGAACTAGTAATATGGAGGAATTGTACCAAGGTCAAATCCAACTACAAAACGCAATAAAGCAAACCAAGATCAACTTTAAGAAAGACGGTGTAGATCGCAAGACTGCAGATTACATCAAGAGGAAGTTGGAGACTCTTGAATTATACTGGCAGGAGTTCGACAACAACGACGGAAAGCTACGTGAGTTTGAAAATCCTGGACATGCCTACTTCTACAACAACCTTTACGATGAAACATTTCACATATACACAGAAACAAGAGATTTGATTCAAACTTACGCTCAACGTACGCCAAGCAGTGATCGACCTACGCCAGCAGAAAGACCCTTGGCAGGGCCAAGCAATAATCAATCTGCTAAATCCTTGGAGCAGGTGTCGGAGGATGAGAAAACTCTGCAAGCCCCCAGTACCTCATTTACCACGCAAGGAAATCACAGCCAATTGGATGAAATGTTACGCAAACAAAGTAGCAACTTCAAGGCATTGGCTCGAACTCTGTCGAATATCAAGTTAGACAGTGTTGGAGAAAAATGGGAGCTCGAAGACCTACTTAGGTCTCTAAGCTCCCGCTGGGCAGCCATAGACTCGTTGCACTGGGGAATTGACAGTGAAACCGGTGGAACCGACGAGCATTACGAAAGCATGTTCACTAAGTACGAAAACGAGTACGCTTCTATGAAGAAAGAGATCAACAGCAAGTTATGGTCAACGTCGCACCGGGAGCAGTCGACCCCTCGTCTAGACATCCCTGTATTTCATGGACACTACCAACAATGGGTTTCATTTAAAGACCTATTTACAGAAGCTATCCATAGTAATCCTTGTCTATCAAATGCCCAAAAAATGCAGTTCCTGAAGAGCAAGATTAAGGGAGAACCAGAAAGACTCATACAGCACCTACCTATTAGCTCAGATAATTACGTCACATGCTGGGAAATATTGAACCATCGATACAATAATAAGAAGTTAATATTTACAACCCACATCAACAATGTCATGACCCTGCCTGTGTTACAACAAGCTACATCAAGTCATATCAAGCGACTACATGATGTAACTATAGAAAGTCTAAATGGTATCAAGAATTTAAGTGTCAACATAGATACTTGGGACCCTATATTAGTCCATTTATTGACGCAAAAGTTGGATTCGGAAACCCACAATGAATATATGGCGTCACTGAAACAGCCACGAGAATTGCCATCCTTAAAGGAATTCCTATCATTTTTGGAAAGTAAATTTACAGCTATGGAGTCATCACGGCGTAAACAAGAAGCCGCCGTGCACAAAACAAGCTTAAATACGCCGTCCACATCAAACAGTCAACATAAACCAAGCCGTTTCAAACAGTACTTTACAAGCAACAAGGCTACTTCAAGTAAAGTCTCCAACGAGTATAAACGCCAATGCCCGGTTTGCCAGGAAGACCATGGCGTGTACTTTTGTACAGAGTTCAAAGACATGGCCCCGGGACTTAAACGAAAAACAATTGCGAAACTCAATCTATGTAGCAATTGTCTGCATAATCATAACGGCAAAGCTTGCCATTCAGCAAAAAGGTGTCAAGAATGCAATGGGTATCATAATACACTATTGCACGACGTATTTTGCAATCAAATTGCAACGTCCGGATATCAAACTCGTCAACAAGGAAATGGGTCACACGTGGCACAAGAACATGATCCTAAAGAACAACCAAATATACTTCTCGCCACCGCCTTGATCAAGATCATAGCAAAGGATGGAGTACCTCTCCGGATGAGAGCTCTTGTAGATCAGGGTTCAGAAATATGTTTAATTTCGGAAAATGCCGCCCAACAACTAGGGTTGCCACGAAACAAATGCAAGGGTGTAATCACAGGAGTCGGCACTAATGACAACATCTGCAAAGGGATGCTCAAGTTAAACTGTTTGTCATCTGACGAGCAATATTCATTTATCACCAACGCATTCATAATGAAGAGTTTAACAAGAAACTTGCCCAACACCACATTTTCCAAATCAAGATGGGAACTTTTGGATAACATACCGCTGGCGGACCCGAAATATTACGTCAGTAACTCTGTAGATTTATTATTGGGCGCGGAGGTCTATGCAAGTATTATAATGGAGGGAATACACAAACATGAGAACTTACCCCTTATCGCACAACAATCGCGTCTAGGGTGGATTTTGAGCGGGAAAGTGCAGCAAAGTTTTCAATGTAATTTGGTATTGAATAATATTGAAGACATTCAGAAATTTTGGGAAGTCGAAGATATTCCAGAGCAAACATTCAATACTAGCGAAGAAGATGAATGCATCCAGTTTTATCAAGAAACAACAACAAGGTTGGCAGATGGAAGATATCAAGTACGAATCCCGCTCAAGAAACAATGTCTGAGTCAGAGTTATAGAGCTGCACCCGGGACAAGACGGGTACGTGCGCGTCGTAACGCTGAAAACGAAGAACGGGACCTTGAAACGTCCAGTCCTAAAGTTGTCTATCCTATCAGAACATACAGAAGATGAACCAACAAAAAATGATCAAGGCAACACTTCACAAAAGCAAGATATAAACAAAGAAAACCATGTATCAAGAAAACCACATAGATCAAGTGCAAACAAGGCTCAGTTCACTCTAACATCAATGTTTGCCGCACTCTTATTATTTCTGTCATGCATTTCAAGCGGTCAATGCAACGTCAATGTAATACCATTTCGTGAGACACAAGGTCTATATTTTGATAAATTAGCAGACATGATGCTAATTCGAGACGAATGGAAACTTATTATTTATTACAACATGGAGCCATATTGGGAAGCCACAGATGCACTTCAAAAGTATACACGATTCCTAAAAGACACATGCGAAGCTATAAAGACTCAAGTTCATTGCGACGTAATATCGCTACAGCAACGTCATGGATTCTCCGAACTCGAGTACTACAACCAGCTATTGCTCAGTCAGCATTTGAGCACGCGACTCACGGCACAACGAACCCGACGCGGCCTTATCAACGGTGTCGGTTACGTCGCTAATAGTCTCTTCGGCGTATTAGATGAAAGATTCGCCGAACAGTATCAGAAAGATATTGCGCTTCTGCGAGACAACGCCAAGTACATGGCATCGCTTTGGAAAAATCAAACATCCATTGTTGAAGGGGAGTATAATTTGTTAAAACGTACGGAAGAAACTATGACTCAACAGCATAAAATTATACATCAACATATGAATAGTTTGGAAAAAGCGTTCAAGAATCTACAAGACCAAATTCAAACTAACAACATTATTAACGATTTCAACACAGGAGCAATAATAGCAAGTAATATGCTCCACAATTTAAGAGGACTTCAAAACGTGTTATTGGACACCATCACTGACATTTATCATGGGCGTTTCAACTTACATTTACTGACTCCAGAACAACTTATTAATGAGTTAAGCACTATAGCTAGCTCCCTGCCAAGAGATGTTTCCCTGCCAATTGATAACTTACACTCGGATCTACGCAAGATATACGAGCTGCTCAAAGTGAAGACAAGAGTGATGGAAGATGTCCTAATTTTTGAAATACGGATACCACTCATCAGTAGAGATATTTATGAACTGTTCAAAGTCATACCGATACCCAAAAGGACCGGAAGCAAGATTACCACTGTAGTTCCTGTATCAAGCTACGTATCGATTAACATGAAAAAAGATACGTATATTCCAATATCGGAGTACGATGTTCGAACATGTTCTGCACTAGCCGAAGCCTATTTTTGCTACATCAAGTTACCAATTTACCAAATGAAAGGCGACAACAGTTTTTGCGAAACAGACAAGTTGAAATGCAAAACTGTTACAACATCATGCAAAAATGACTGGCTCGAAAGTAATGCATTAAATACTTACATATACTTTTGTTGCGAACAGTGTCACGTTCGAACATTGTGTGCGGATCAAGTAACCGCTCATCAGCTGACGAACGCCGGACTTATAACAGTAGGTCAAGGCTGCATTATACAGACCGACAATTTCTCCGTCTTTCCGCATAAACCACACTGGTCAGAACTTAAGATGAAACCGGATGTATATAATCCGGTTATGCCACCAATAAACCACGTCCTCAACATCACCATCCCACACACTCAGGAGAAAAACGAATCGGAAGACTTACTTAGAGAAACAACAAAGCTCGGGGAGAAAATCACCAAATTGAAGGAAATTCAACTTACGTCTGAGAAAATATCATATCACGATATTCATCATTACGCAATGATATATGTGATACTCGGAGGGATTGGAGTCGTCGCATTATGCATCATCGTACGAAGAGTTCAGTGGAGAGTGCCGCCGACGCCGTCCCCGGCCGTCGCCCAGGAGCCCCCGGCCGGCCCCGCGCCGCCCGCACCCCGCGCCCCGCCTCGCGCGCGCTGTGCCGAAGCCCCCGAAACTAGCCAATTTCAACATTTAGACTGCAGCGAAACAGCAAGTGTTTCGCGAGTAGATAAATCTACGTCTCCTAAATTTAAAGTAGTTACATTTCATTGATTTAATGTTTATGTATTTGTCTTTATCATGTTTGTACTCAGCATCCACCTTTCAGCTCATCTGCGCCCCGGAAGATGTACGAGTACATAGCGCGTGCGTCATAGCACTCATTTGCACCATCAGCATTTGCTTTGTATAATATTTCGTAATTAGCCAATAAATCATTTTACCTCACTTCACGTTCGATATACATTAAGTGTGCACACCTATCAAGTTAAATAAATCAAGATTAAATCAAGAATTCGTCTTTCGTGTTCCAATCTACCATCAAGAAACCTATCAAGTAAATGTGAGAGTTGACAAGTACTCGAACACCGTGTATTGTGTTGTTTCAATTTAGTTTTAAATACATTTAAAGATTCACATTATTTGGTAACTCATTATAAATCCGGGCCCCATTATACCTAGTCAGTCCTTAAGTTCTGTCACAAGGTTTTCGATAGGTAAAACTGACCAATAAACTTTCTTATTCGTATTATAAATGATTAAAAAGCTTATTTTATACGAATCAAATTGCAATACAATACATTTTGAGCAATTATCGCAATATGACAAAAAAACCTTGTAACATGAGACAATCGTGAACCCAAAACACGCCGCAACTGACAAAAATACCACTTACAACAAATTTAAATCAAATCAAATCAAATCAAATCAAAATAATTTATTTGCTCAGAATACAGTTGTGTAGATGTTACATTGTTAATTATAAATATGTATGCAGGCGTGAAAATATTTTACGGAGCGAATACAATTAAAATAATATAAAGTAAAACCAAAAAGAATCATTTACAAAGTATAAAAATAAAATACAAAAGAATAATCAAATATACCAATAGGAAAATAAATTAAAATGTCAAGAAATTAAATGAAAATTACAAATGTCAGATTAAATAAAAAAAACAGTGTTCCAGATGACCAACAAGGTTTTATTTATTTATTCCGAAACCTCGATTGTAGACCATACTTAGCAGCTAGCATTTGATTTTCTGTTAGCTTTCAATTCCAACTGTGCACGACGCACCTCTTTGGAATCATTTTACCTTTTTATAAACTCTTGTTACTTTTGTATTTTGTTTTATGAATCTGTCAGTTATTGTCTTGTAGTAGTCTGTTCTTTAGCTTCCTGGAGTAAAGTCATCTGTACCATGAACCAGTGCCTATTCTTTCCTTAGTTCCACCGGTAACATTTGGTCCGTCGTGGATTATAAATATTAATTAATAGAATGGTACAGACCCGGTCGACAACCAAAGCGATGAATATGGGTAATGAAAATAGTGAAGGTAAGACCGTTGCGTGTAGAAAATCGGAGCAGCCAGCCGCGCCCGATGTCTCACATGCCGCTTCGGCAAGCGCACCCACGGCGCCTTCCTGCCCCGTAAGTACGGCATCGTCTCACTCGTCCGCCACGGTGGTGGCTAAAAGGTTGGCAGCTGAGGCGCAGCACGCGCGTCGCCTCGCCGACTTGGAGGCGCAAGAGATGCGCCGCCTCGCCGACATGCAGGCTCAGGAAATGCGCCGCCGCCTCGCAGACCTGGAGGCTCAACAAGCCAGTCGCCTCGTTGCGCTGGAGCGTGAGACCGCAGAGCTAGAGCACCGTGCAGAACTCGCCGCCATCGAGGCAGACGCGAGTCAGCGCAGCTCTAGGAGCAGCCGTACCAACGTCGAAAATTGGTTCAAAAAGTCCGAGAATAGTAACCCCGCATTAAATAAACCTAATGTTTTCAGGTTACCAGACCCTAAAGTGAGCGCTGTGCCCCTTACGGAGGCAACGAAAGCGCCCCAGACCCGACGTGCCGCCCCGGCTGTGGCCGCGACACGCAGCGACGGCGCGGAGGTCCCGCACCTTATTAAAAGTCTCGAGCGTTTGATTGATAACGTTAATAAAGGCAATAGCCCCGCAATAAATATCTTACCTCGCTTTGACGGCAAATCACCTTTAGACTGGCTCAGTTTAAAAAGGTCGTTCGAAAATACGCAAGCCTCATACAGTCCTGTGAACAACCTGGCAAGACTGAACGTGGCGCTGACGGGCGCGGCGCGCGAGGCGGTCGCCGCGCTGCTGGTGTCGGCGCGCGAGCCCGGCGTCGTGTTGCGCGCGCTCGACACACGCTACGGCCGCCCCGAGCTGGTGGTGGCGCACGAGGTAGCCGCGGTGCGCGCGTTGCCGCGTGTGAACGGTGAAGGTAAGGATTTTGCTGTATTTGCTAGTCGTGTTCGCAATTGCGTAGAAATCATTCGGTTGTTGGATCATTCGGAGTATCTGACATCGCCCGAACTCTTTCAGGCAGTTATTTCAAAGATTTCCCCTTTATTGCGAGCCAAATGGCTAGACTATGCCGCTCGTTACGAGGCTGGTGGTCTATCAAAGCTAGAAAATCTAGCCGATTTCCTAGCACACGAGATCGACCTCCAGTCTCGCTTTGGCATATTGCCTGAGCCGACTACTGCGTCGCACGCGGTTGATAGTAGGCGGGCAAGGGACCATGTGCATGTTGTCGCTGAAAATCGCTTCAATTGCAATTCAATTTCGCATAACAAATTGAATTCATCGGCGACTGCACCTAAAGTTAAATCATGCATTGTATGCCAGCAATCGCATGATTTAATTCAATGTGACAAATTTGCGTCACTGTCAATCGATGACAGATGGAAGTTGATTAAAAAGAAAAGAGTCTGTCATCGATGCCTCAAAGTAGGTTGGCATAAATTAAGTCTGTGCAAGGCTAAGAAAACTTGTCACATTGACGGTTGCGCTTTCCGTCATCATTCGTTGTTGCACAACCCGAATTATGAGCGCACCGCCGCCGCGCACGTGGAAGTGGAGGATGACGAGGCCGCCGCGGGCACGACCAGCGCCGCGCCGCTGGCCGCTGCGCCCGCCGCAGCCCCCGCCGCCCGGCTCGCACCCGCTTCATACTACGATGAACCCAAGGAGATCCTGTCTCATACATCGACTTCAATTGCAACGGAATACTCAGTGCAGCCGTCTTTTCTCCGTCCTTTATTAAAGGTCGTGGCTGTGACCGTTACCGGCCCGTCAGGTACCGTAGACACCTATGCGTTGTTGGATGATGGCGCATCAGCATCTTTCTTAGATTTGGAGATTGCTGCCAAATTAGGCGTCTGCGGGCCCGAGAGGCAAATACGTCTCGACTGCGTAGGCGGGTTAAGCAAAGACACGACTGTTCAGTATGTTGATTTTCATATAAAGGGACGCTACGCAAAAGAGACGTATATGATTCGTAGGGCCCGGGCAATTAACGGTTTAGGTTGCGCAGCGCGACCGACTATTGACAAATCTGACGTGTCAAAATTTAGTTACCTTTCTGACATAAAGGAAGAATTTTGCTATGACAACGTGAAACCGACAATTATTATTGGCATTGACAACTGGCATCTTACTATGTCTAGGGCCACACGTAAGGGTTCTAGGACACAACCGGTTGCGATTCATACCGCCTTAGGGTGGGTTTTATTCGGTTTTGGCTGTAGCAAGACGGCGCCAGTTGACACTGTCAACCATTCCACGGTTAGTGAGCCTGCGGTCGTAGATGATAGTGATCGCGCGGTGTTAGAACAGTTAATTCGTGAGCAATACAGTATAGATTCGATTGGCATTTCTAAACGCGAAGCGCGCAGCACCGACGACGAACGAGCTGTCCAAATTCTTGAACGCACGGCACGACGCCTACCGAGCGGTCGTTATGAAGTTGGGCTTCTTTGGAAAACTGACAATTTATTCGTGCCTGACAGTTCTAAGCTTGCCTTGTCTAGGTCTCTTAGTCTAGAAAAAAAGATGTGCAGGGACTCTAACTATGCAACGCGATACCGTCAAAACATACACGACATGATTCGGAAGGGTTACGCCGAATTGTGCACGGAAGTGCATACCGCCAAGTCGCCTGTCTGGATTCTGCCACATTTCGGAGTAACCAATCCGAATAAGCCGAATAAATTAAGAGTAGTCCATGATGCTGCTGCGAAAAGTCAAGGTGTTTCACTGAATTCGCTTCTACTAACCGGTCCTGACCTTTTGCAGCCCCTGCTCGGAATTCTTACGCGTTTTAGGGAAGGCAAAGTCGCCCTGACGGGAGACATACGCGAGATGTTTCCTCAAGTGAAAATTCGCGTGGAGGATCGTGATGCGCAAAGATTTTTGTGGCGCGACGACCCTAAAGACCCGATTAAGACATACCGCATGTCATCAATGATTTTCGGGGCCGCGTCTAGTCCCTTCACTGCCATTTACATTAAAAATAAAAACGCAGTGAAGTGGCAAGATCGCTATCCAGCCGCGGCTCGAGCCATCATTGTCGATCACTATATGGATGATTGTATAGTGAGCCTAGACTCAATCGATGAAGCTGCTAAACTTGCCGTAGAAATTCACCGTATCCATCGACATGCTGGCTTCGAAATGCGTGCATGGGCCTCAAACGAACCCTCTGCTCTAGCACTTTTGCCAAAGGAGAGCTTGGTTGAGGTCCCTTTAGCTAGTCACGATGTAGATGTTGACCTTGGCCGTCTCGCCACGCCCGTGCGCACTCTTGGGCTTATTTGGCAACCCGTCGCCGATACAATTGGTTTTAACACAGGAATAAGCAAAAATGGTGCGTTGCCAAATAAGTTTACTAAGCGCGAAGTGTTGGCTCACGTCATGCGGGTATTCGACCCACTCGGAATTCTAGCGCCAGTAGTAGTGACAGGCCGAATTATGTTCCAGAATGCATGGCGTAAGGGTCTCGACTGGGACGAGGAGCTCTCGCAGAGTGACAGTGCGGCGTGGAGACATTGGTTTGAAGATTTATTTGCCGCTTCCCGATTGCAGATCCCACGCTGCTACTGTCCTGGCGAGTTAAAAGTAGATAAGTGCGAGCTTCACGTTTTCTGTGACGCAAGCGAGTCTGCCTTTTCTGCAGTCGCATATTGGCGTTTTATCATGGAAAATGGTGACGTGAAGCTGGCGCTTATATGTAGTAAGGTTCGCGTAGCTCCTCTAAAGCCAATTTCCATAAATCGTTTAGAGCTTCAAGGAGCTTTGGTTGCAGCTCGCCTCGCCGCCACCATCTGTGAAGCTCACAGACTCAAACCTGTCAAACGCATATTCTGGTGCGACTCTATGACGGTTTTGGGCTGGCTCCGAAGCGAGGCGCGTCTTTTCAAGTCGTTTGTGTCACACAGAGTAGGCGAGATTGTAGAGATAACTGACGTGAAGGAATGGCGCTGGGTGCCAAGTCATTTAAACGTTGCGGACGATGCAACTCGCATCAAGCGCGTCACGTTGTCTTCTGAATCACGCTGGATATCGGGCCCTGAATTTTTGTTCTCTTTGGAGTGGCCCAGTGAGCCCTGCGCACCTGAGTATTCAGGCTTAGAGGAGAGCAAACACGCAGTGCGTCCCGACTTAGTTCACCTCATTAATGAAGTTGCCCAGCACGAGCCAGTTTCAGCCGATCCTGGGCGTTTCAGCTCTTGGCTCAGACTGGTGCGTGCAACTGCTACTGCGCATAAGTATCTAACATTACTGCGAATGCGTAGTCTAACTCGAAGGGGCTTATGTGTAGATAATTTAGTTCGATTAGAGGGAGGGCTTTGTACCTTTATGTTTCAGCCTTCGAGTCAATGGCAACAGTTTACCACTCCAAGGTCTTCACATGGGTCAGCTAGAAATTTGACCGCCACTGACATTCGTCTAGCAGAGACGCACATCCTGCTCAAGTCTCAGTTGGGCGCATTTTCCAGCGAGATGACGCACCTCAATAGTCGTCCTGCTCAGCTCTTGCCACGCTACAGTCGCCTGTCCAAACTGACGGTTCTCATCGGAGAAGATAGATTGATGCGATTGTCCGGCCGCATTAAGGCAGCGTCACACATACGTCACGAAACTAAAAGTCCGATTGTACTGGACGGAAGACACCCAGCAGTGCGCTTGCTTGTGGAGCACCATCATAGAAAAGCCGCCCACGCCAATACAGAGACGGTGGTGAATGAGCTCCGACAAGATTACCACTTATTGAGCCTGAGAAGTACCGTCCGCGCAGTCGCCTTTAACTGCCAGTTTTGCCGCATTCGCCGAGCCGTGAACTTCCAGCCACCTACAGGAGACTTACCCGAGGCACGTTTGGGACACCACAAACGCCCGTTTACATTCACGGGACTCGATTACTTCGGACCAGTTCAAGTCTCTATCGGCCGAAGACGAGAGAAAAGATATGTCGCCCTCTACACTTGCCTCGTCGTCCGTGCCGTCCATCTGGAAGTGGTTGACAGTTTGTCGACTGACTCGGCGATGATGAGCCTCCGCCGCTTCATAGCCCGGCGAGGCACGCCAGCAGAGATCTGGTCAGACAATGGGACTGCGTTTGTAGGCACCAACCGAGAACTCCGACGCCTCTACGCCGAAGCAGTAGGTCAGTACGCTGCTTCAGAGAAAATTTATTGGCGTTTTATACCACCAGCCGCTCCTTTTATGGGCGGATCTTGGGAAAGACTGGTGAAGAGCGTAAAAGTGGCTCTCAAGGTGACACTCATAGAACGCGCCCCAACGGACGAGGTGCTTCGCACGCTTCTGGCAGAGGCTGAGGCGCTTGTCAACTCGCGCCCACTCACTCATGTCACCGTGGATCACAACAGCGAAGAAGCGCTCACTCCCACGCACTTTCTTCTTGCTGCGTCTTCAGGACGCCCGATACCAGCCACGTTATCTGACTCAGATTTTGCCTCGAGAAGCAGCTGGCGCAAGGCCGTTCGATTGGCAGACCATTTTTGGCAGCGATGGGTCAAAGAATACCTGCCAACACTCATCCCAAGACGCGGGCGTGGAGTAGCTCCTGAGGTGGCCGTTGGCGACGTGGTGTTGATCGCAGATCCAAACTCGCCTAGAGGCACCTGGCCACGGGGACGAGTAACAGCAGTCTTTCCGGGCCCCGACGGCGTAATCCGGGTGGCTGATGTTCGCACCCTGATGGGCATCATGCGGCGGCCCCTCCGTAAGCTGGTGAAGCTGCCCTTTTAGAAAAAGGGAGGAATGTGCACGACGCACCTCTTTGGAATCATTTTACCTTTTTATAAACTCTTGTTACTTTTGTATTTTGTTTTATGAATCTGTCAGTTATTGTCTTGTAGTAGTCTGTTCTTTAGCTTCCTGGAGTAAAGTCATCTGTACCATGAACCAGTGCCTATTCTTTCCTTAGTTCCACCAGTAACACCAACTGAGGCTCTAGTATAAGTTTTACCGAAACAAAACGTTACGACCGCGTTTGCGTTCAGCTGTCCAATCCCATACAAACTGAGGCTCTAGTATAAGTTTCACCGAAACAAAACTTTACGATCGCGTTTGCGTTTTACCCTCAATTTGTATGGGATTTGACAGCTAAACGCGAACGCGGTCGTAACGTTTTGTTTCGGTAAAACTTATACTAGAGCCTCTGAGGGTAAAACGCGAACGCGGTCGTAACGTTTTGTTTCGGTAAAACTTATACTAGAGCCTCTGCTCCCATCGAGAACTTTACGTACTTTTTACGTTTTCAGAAAAACGCGTAAACTTGTGGGCAACAACGTACGTAGTGTACCGTAAAATGTGAATATGAAATTTAGTTTTACCCAGACTTACTTATCTTAAGCTTCAAAATAGAGGTAACAGGGTTCAGGGAGGGTTCTAACTAAAATCTCACGTAAGTTTGAAAGGTTTTAAGAAGCATGGAAAAAAATGGAAAATCTCTGAAGAAACTAGCATTTGTGTAATATAGCTTTAAGCATTTAAATCCAATAATCGTTCTAATTTATCAGTATTTAACGAGCTTTCAGGTTGAAGGTACCCTTTTTCAGATTTTCGTAGCGTCATAATTACTTCTGACAAAAGTTTCTACATAAAATTTCCTACGTTGGAAGCTACAGGGTGTTAAAGTGAACAAAGAGATAAAAAAATCGATTTAAGAAAACGTCGTTTTTTCGTAGTTGTTCATCATAACTATTATAATTACTTCGGATAAAAGTTTTTCCATAAAATTTCCTACAAAATTGGTAATATTTATTTTTACTCTACGATCGATACTTTAGGAGCTACAGGATGCCCCCTTGCAATTAACGGAAATTGACAAAAACACGTAGTATTTTAATCCAGGCTATAAACTATCTTCGTGCCAATTTTCATCCAATTCGGTTCAGCCGTTTAAGCGTGACTGAGTAACAAACATCCTAACATCCAAACTTTCGCATTTATAATATTCTACTAATATTATAAATGCGAAAGTTTGGATGTTAGGATGTTTGTTATTCAATCACGCAAAAACGGCTGAACGGATTGAGATGAAATTTGGCATGAAGATAGTTTATGACCTGTATTAAAACATAGGATACTTTTTATCCCCACAATCATCCTTTAAAGGGATACAATCGGGGATGGCAGTCGATATGGGAGTTAACGCGGACGGAGTCGCGGGCGGATGCTTGTGACATAATAAAAACACTCACGTGGTATTGACGAACAGCGACCCCGTGAAGTACGCATAAGAGGTCTTGATGTTAGAGAAGGCGACTTCGTAGAACGAGCAGTTCCTGAACGCCGCGTGAGACAGCATCATGTCGCGGAACGTGCACTTGTAGAACGTCACGTTCCTGTATTCGACGTTCTCTAGAGTCGAGTTGAAGTAGAGGTTCTCGTATGTGGTGTTCTCGACGATGACCTTCGAGGCTTCGAACGCTTGGTTCTCGATCGACAGCACGGCTGAGGGTATGTATGAGGCTAGGAAGAACTGGAAAGGAAATATTAAGCGAAATTATGACGCCTTGCTCTTCTATTAATTTTAAGCCGCGTTCACATTTGTCTGTCGTGTTGTGTTGTGATGCATCAGAACGTTATCGGTTTCATACATTTAATATGGTTGCGTTCACATTTATCTGATGCCGTGTGTTGTGACGGCTTATGTTGTGTCGCACCACAAGCGATCCCGGTCCGCGTCAGAACGGGTGAGGTGCGGGGTTAAAGTGATATATTTCATTGTTCAATGTCCGAATTTTTTATATTGTGTCTGTGTGTCTTGTGAAAGTATAATAATTAGGTTAAATCAATTAGGTATTTAAGACGCTATTGCATTAGGATAACCTGTAAAAATAGTTGCTATATTGAAATAAATAAATTTCATTCATTCATTCAATTCAGCGAGGAAATGCCGCGAGCATCCTCGGTGCAATGCCTCGAGGGCCTTTTTTAGATTTAACTTTAATTAAATTTAGTAATGCTAGTTATCATCTTTTATATAGAAAATAAATAACAATTGTGTTTGAAGAATCCTAAATCTAAGCGTACAGAAAATATAACAAAAACAACATCGTAACTCAAAAATAAAAATATATAGTAAATAGTAAAACTTAGTCAAAAAAAAACACTGCCGCAAATAGGTAGTCTCAAATTAAATAAACATGAAGAAAATATATCTAAATGTCACCAAGTAAAATGAATAAGTATCATTAAACAATTCACTTGATTAAAAGATTTTTCAAAAATCCCAACTGCTTTTTTCAAATTTTATAGCTTATGTCACTCCCACGATCCAGAGGAATCCAACGACACCTCATATGTCGAAATCCGTCAAACGGTTTAGGCTGCAGGGCGTGCCAAAGAATAAGGTAACATACATACATACATACCTACGCTCGAAAAACATAACCCTCCTCTCCTTCGGCAGTCGGGTAAAAAAAAACGATCTTCAGCGCCGAGGGGTCATAACTCATAAGAGAAAGTGTCACTAGTCGGGTTTAAAGTTTAATCTTAAGCTAAATATAACCAATCATAAAAGCCACAAATATTAGTTTGTGTTCACAAAAACTTGATTTGATACTTTGTGGTGGACAAAATGTTCTTGCTTCATTTTTGAAGTGACAACTTCTTTAGCGGCGCTGTGCACTTTTTGTGATGGGGATTTTTTTTTTACTCGCCACAGGTCACGTGACCGTAAGATTCGCAAGACGTGAGAGTCGAGACAGCGGGCGTAGCATGGTTGCCATTTTATCACTTATCGTTGTGGATAAGGCATCCGTCACTCTCGCATTCGCATACTTGTCAGAGCAAGACGGGCGTCTTTACCACAACGATAAGTGATAAAATGGCAACCATGCTACGCCCACTGGTCACGTGACCGTAAGGCGGACACGTGACCTGATCGAAAAACAGTTACAATGTCATTAGAGTTTTCACTTCTGCCGGCACTCCCGGAAAGCAACCCGGTCTTTTTTTTGTAATTTGACGACATAATTATGTAGCGGAATTGTCTGCGACATAAGGGTCCCGATTTTGCCATTTTGACTACGGAACATATAAGTATGTAAGTAGAGAAAACACCAAATATAATAATAATAATAAATAGTCTTTATTGCACCACGACAGGAGAGAAACATCTTACAAAAAAAAATTGCTTAATAAATAATGGTAACAACAGGTAAATATCTGTTTCTTAAGCAATAAATTTAGCATAACTTCTTAGAGACGTGTGTACAAGGTTCAAATTCATGTACAAAACGTAGTCACATACCTGTATAGCCATAGAGAACAGCATAACCCCACCGAGGGAGAGCGTCGTGTTTCCGTACGCGCTCGAGAACAGCTGGAAGAAGGCTTGCCAGAACTGTGGACAAATATCTATGGTTACTACGTGTATTTACATGGAAAACTGCAGTACGGCGTTATATTGTGGGGGACTTTTGGATGTAAGATTTGGGGTGCATTTGAACCAGTGTTGAATGTCGAAGCAACACACACGGCCAAGTGACAGTGACATGGCGCGCCCGTGAATGTAGATAAAATATTACGCCGATCCGTTTGGATGCTTCCCTTTTTTAATCTATGTACAGTCAGGTTGATGCCACAAGGGCCACGGGCGACGATAACTTTTGCATACATTTTAAACAATTTTATACGAGAGATACGTCATTGTAACTGTTTTGTGACACGTATAGGTACACATTTGCTCGAGGTTATTGGCGTGATCGATATCGTATTTTGCAATCATTATCTTTTCAGAGCTCGTAATTTCTAATTTATCACTGGCGTCAGGTAGGCAGCGTTTTGTTTTGCACCTGGGCTGTCATAAGGTTAAATACTACACTGTAGCTTAAAACAGCAGTGAAAGTGAGCTAATAGATCCTCATCCTCACCGATAGCGTAATAATTAGATAAAAAAATAAGTGCGCAAAAGCCAAACAAAACTCAGCGCTTTTGCGTCTTGGTACAGCTATATAATTAAGTACTTATTTCTAAATAGACTAATATAAAGAGTTGCCTAAACTATTTCCCTACTTCTGCCGAGAAATTGCCGAGACAAGAGTCGTCTCACTGAAGGAACACTTGCGCTGAATAGGTCCAGGTGGTCGAACCTCTGAAACAGCACATGTAAGCCGTTGTTGCCATATATATTACTAGCTTCTGCCCGCGACTCGGTGCGCATGGAACTCGTTTATATTGCAGCCACATACAAACCTTCACCTCCCCATTTGACCCCCTTAGGGGATGATTTCCGGGATAAAAATTATCCTATGTCCTATCTAAATCGCTTCAGCGGTTTAAGCTTGAAGAGGTAACAGACAGACAGACAGACACACTTTCGCTTTTATAATATTAGTATGGATTAGTATGGACATCTCTATATGACGCACCATCTTGACGCTGTGCCGCACATGGTGCAGCGCGAGCGCGGGCGCCGGCCGCTTGGGCGGCGGCGGCGGCGGCGGCGGCGCGCCGGGCCGGCTCGCGGCCGCCGTCGTCCGCGGCGCGCCGCACACGCGCACCTGGTTGCTGCTGTGGATGCTCTGGAACAGTAACGAGCTCTCGTTTATTTATTCCCAATTCAACTAAACAAAAACCGGCCAAGTGCCTGTCGACCCACACCAGTGTAGGGTTCCGTAGTTGCCCGTCTTTCTTAGTTACATCGACACGCGCGCGCCAAATAAATGGTTGCGTCGGCCGAATTTGTACGAAAATTGGCCTTTCCAAGTACACATTAAGTTGGTCGACTATTACTCGGTAACTACTTACGCCTACTTGTACGTGATAGTTTTCCTCTTAAATTCATTATAAGTAGTGCTAAAACGAATTATTTCACATCCCCAGTAGTAGCCATTTAGCCGGCAGGGAGGGACACATGACTCGAACTGCAATTAATTGTGGATGGCTTTCAAGAGTGTCAAGCAGTACACGAGACTGCACTAGAAAAAATATATTTCCTCCAGCAGCAGCTAGCAGAGGCTCGTAATGAAATACTGGCTTCAAGTAAACACAAGGAAAACGACTGGTTGCACACTCTCACTATCTGAGGAGCTATCTTTTTCCGGTATGGGTCGTTCAACCAGCATAGGGGCCAAGGATGAGACTAACGAACTCCGTCAATTCAATAAAAGGCAGCTTAAGAAATATTTTAAATTTAGGAAAAATGCTAGATATAGGTCAAATATTAAAACAATTTTGAAAATTACAAGAAAAAATGACATTCTAACAAAGGAATCGTTAGAATTAAGAGCTAATATAGCACATCAAAAACTAGAGCTCGAGTCAATGGCTCTAAATTTGAACTCTGCAAATGATCAGATCCTTGAACTGTCGAACGCCACAGCTGAACTCACTCAATTGAGTCAACAAAACCGGGAACTAACTGAGTGGTTTTTGAATAATCAACTAGAGTTTGAATCGAACAACGAGAAGGGCATTGATTCGACGGTGAACTTCAAGTTGGCACAAGCTGCAGAGTCGACTGAAGTGAGTGGACACAGCTCAGCAGATCTCGTGTTGTCAGGTGCGAATCTTTCGAGGGGCAAGAAAAATAATAGGGCCAAACGTCGCCCGTCGTCTACGCGCTCTGCACGCTCGGGCTCGGGCTTCGAGTCTCCGTCGTCAGCGAGAAGAATCGGCAGTGGTTACTGCTTTGTTGGCACCTCCTTCGCCGACATCATCGTCATCCTCTTTCAACGCAGCAGAAGCCTGCAGCAGTAGAAACCAACAGCAGCCCACTGATCACAGTAATATAAACGACGAGAACTCGACCCAGATCCCTGCTCCTCAAGCATCAATTTGTAGAAAAACTATAGTATTTTCGGACAAAGTAGGTGTTGGAGTTGAGCCGATGATGGCTGAGTCTCTTCAACAAAATATTACTAATCTGTGTTACCCAGGCTTACCCTTCGATAAACTCGAAGAAAATGTTAAATCTAGGGACTACGATGAATTCACCACTATCGTCATATTGGCTGGCAACCACATAAAAGTCACAAAGAAATCGCTGGACATTGGCATACAAACCTTACTTGACATTCAAAAGGTATTCAATTGCAAACTCATTTTATGTACCTTCCCATATTGCTCAAACATGAGTGAAAAACACCTGTGCATTTATCGAATTTATTTATTTATGCATAATGCGACATACCATCCAACTATTCGATGTTAACAGATTTATTAAAACGTTCACACTAACTAATGATTCAATGTACTTGTCCAAAATAGCAAAGCTATGTCTAGCTAAGTTAATTACTTATAATATTCAAGACTCAAGTATTATAAATACAGAACATAATCAGAAGGACTATAACAAAACTGACACGACACCCACATATAATATTTTTTTAATTTAAGCAATATGACAAAGGGAAAGGCTGTGAAACAATTTGTTAACATAGATAAAAACAAACAGACCTTTTCTGGCGAAAATAATTATAGTAGCAGTAATTCTTTGACAAACAGGAAACAAAATGTATTTAAATTAATCCATCAAAATATTCAAGGCTTTTCCTCGAAGATATTGGAAATAGAATTATGCCTAGAAAAATACCAATATGATGTTGTCTGTTTAACTGAACACTAGCAAAAAGATTTCGAGTTAGTAACGTTACACTACAAAAAATATTGTTTGGCTAGCTCGTTTTGCCGACAAAATGGTGGCTCACTTATATTGTTACGAAAATATATTAAATTTAGACGGCGTATTGATATAGAAAGGATGTCGGTAGAGCGATCTGTTGAATTAGCTTGCGCCGAGCTAGAAAAATATTTAATAGTCTGTGTGTATAGACCACCAAACGTACAAAATTTCAACACATTTGAAGCAACTTTGGACGATGTACTTACTGTAATCAGTAGAGAAAATAAGAATATATTGATATGTGGAGATTTTAATGTAAATATTCTAGATGATAATAATGTATTGTGTCATAAACTGTTTAATTTATTCTATTCATTCAATTTGCAATAGGTATTTCGTGAACCTACTAGGGTGACATCCTCCACATCTTCTTGATTAGATAATATATTTGTAAACTGTGATATATTAGCCCAACAAATCGTTAATATCATGCAGTCAGACCATTCCGGTCAGGAAATCTTATTACCATATATGAAAGCAGTAGCGACTGAAATAGAAATTAAATCACGTCCAGTAACACATCATCGATTACAACAATTTAATGAAAGAGTGCGCCATTATATATCACAAGGCGATACAAAAGGGCTAGAAAGTGTTAGTGGTAATATCATGTACAAGGAAATGTTCTCAATAGTAAGAACACAATTTGATAAAACTTTTCCTATCAAAGTGGTAAAAGTTAAACAAAATTTTAAGTTTAGTGATTGGGCGACTCCAGGTATCCGCAAAAGTAGACAAAAAATGTTTGAATTGTATGAATTGAAGAATTCAATGCGAACCGAAAGTTGCATGGAGTATGTCAGAAGTTATTCAGAAATATTTAAGGAAGTCTGCTGGACGGCAAAATCTAATTATATTCGTAATAAGATTAATTTAGCTGACAACAAAATTAAAATGATTTGGAACATTATTAGGAAAGAAACCGGGAAAATCAGATCCCCAATCAATGATATAGTACTCAAAACATCTGAAGGAATCATCAGTTCTGAATTAGAAGTAGCCCAAGAGTTCGTAAAGTTTTTCACAGACATCCCGAAGAAAACCACTGAATTACTCAATTCTTCTTCAAGTAGGGCTAAGAATTTTCTTATAAAACACGTAATCCAAGGTAAACATAAATTTGAATTCCAGCACGTCAATCCAGAAAAGATTGTAAAGACATTTAAAGAAGAGAAAGTTACATTTACAGAAGATGTGTGGGGGGGGATGTCTGTTAAAGTATGAACTGCTATCATAGACATTTTGGCACCCAATTTAGCTTTAATATTTAATAAATGTATAGACGAAGGCATATTTCCTGATCTGATGAAAGAGAGTAAAGTTATACCCATATTCAAGGCCGGCAATACCAAGGATCCTGGAAACTTTAGACCTGTATCGGTTTTGCCTGTGCTGAGTAAAATTTTCGAGAAGGTTATAATGGAACAGTTACTTACCCATTTTAATAAAAATAGCTTGTTTCATTCGCAACAATTTGGATTTACCAAAGGAAGATCGACTATAGACGCGGGAGTATGTTTAGTTAAATATATTTTTGAAGCATGGGAAGAGAAAAGAGACGCGATTGGCTGCGTGGATCATCAGACTTTGATAGCTAAATTAAATTACTACGGTATTAAAGGAAAATCACTCGACTTAACACGGTCATACTTAACAGGTAGGACTCAAACAGTAGTTTTAAATAGAACTAATTCAGCAGCATATCAAGTTAGAATCGGAGTTCCACAGGGATCAATATTAGGACCTCTCTTATTCCTGATATATGTTAACGACCTTCCATATATGGCGGAACAACTATCTAAAATAGTGTTATTCGCAGATGACACATCACTAATATTCAAAGTAAATAGAGATACCCAGGATACATACAGTATAAACAATGCACTTCAACAGATACACGAATGGTTCACGGCTAACAATCTGGTACTAAACGCCATGAAAACCAAATGTATGCATTTTAAGCTACCTAACGTAAAAGGTAGCTTACAAGGATTGAAAATAGATAACCAAGATTTAGTTAGCGTCCAAAATGCAGTTTTCTTGGGTATCACTGTTGAGTCCAAGCTTCAATGGAGTCCTCATATTGCAGCACTGTCTAAAAGGCTCAGTTCTGCTGTATACGCTATAAAAAAAATAAGACAGCTTACTGACGTGGCTACAGCAAGACTCGTCTCTTTTAGTTATTTTCATAGCATCATGTGCTACGGTATATTACTGTGGGGCAGAGCAGCTGACGTTGAGTCCATATTTATACAATACACAATTTCGTAAAAAATGTGATTTTCAGAAATACAATACAAGAAATAAATATAAATTGATAGCAGTAAGTACTAGGTTAAGAAAGGCTTAGAAGTCGTTTATGGGATTATGTACACTTTGTTATAATAAGTTACCCAGTGCCATTACAAGTATGCCAGATAATACATTTAAGGCCTTTGTAAAACAAACATTAAGTAGTAGAGCGTACTATAAATTAGACGAATATTTGCTAGACAAACACATATGGTCAGATCCAGTCAGTTATCCCTAATACATACTTAAGTATAAATAAAGAAGTATTTGTTAATTATAATATAATTAATGGATTATATTTAAATAAATGAGTGTTTGTTAATTAAAGTTAATGAATGGACTAATGTAACGACTCCACCTCTGGATGAATATTATTTATAAGATTTTTGTAATTTTAGACCTTCGAAAAGTATTCTGTAAGAATCTACTTTGAATAAAAATATTTTGACTTTTTGACTTTGAACAATTAGGGCTTTAAACCCCAATATTTCGCAAACGAATAACTGATTTGAAAAATGGTTTTAGGAAACCCATAATATTTTTGAACGAGCTATCCAACAATCACAATCACAACAACCACATCAAATACATCCCCGCTTTAGGTGTGTGCATGTACCCTAAAAAAAAAATGTTTATCAAGATTTTATTGTACTGTTTAATTAATTTAAAATTGTATCTACTGGCCAGTACGGGTTTAGGCAGGGTCGTTCTACTGAAGATGCTGTCGAAGCCCTCTCTTCCTTAATAGTTAACAATATAGATTCAAATAAAAAATGCCTGACATTATTCCTCGATCTCAAAAAAGCCTTCGACACTGTCTCTATTCCAACCCTTGTACAAACAATGGAGAGGATGGGTATTAGAGGAGTGCCCCTTCAATTGCTCAAAAATTATCTCTCTGAAAGGAAACAGCAAGTCAAAATAGGGAAATACGTAAGTGGCGTGTGCGATATTACTTATGGTGTCCCCCAAGGGAGTGTCCTTGGACCCCCCTATTTATCATGTATATTAATAGCCTATGCAGCATGCGACTAGAGGGGGCCAGCATATTTACGTATGCTGATGATACCGCTGTTGTATTCTCTGGTGACACCTGGGAGGAGGTTCGTAAACATGCAGAATTGGGACCAGTTGAGATTGCCCATTGGTTAAAATCTAATCTGCTGACATTAAATATAAGTAAAACAAACTATATCTGCTTTATAAATAACATAACCACTCAGCCAGATGATAGCTTTAATATTAAGATCCATACGTGTCAGGACCCTTTGCAGCATAACTGTCTATGTACAGTCATAGATAAAGTTAACTGTACGAAATATCTTGGGATTATGGTAGATCAACGACTCACCTGGCAGGCACACACAGAATTGGTCATGTCCAGAGTTCGAAAGTTGACCTGGATCTTTAAAAACTTAAGAGATGTGGCTCCTAAAAAACTATTGAACCAGATCTACACATCTCTTGCCCAGTCTGTATTGGTATATTGCATACCAATATGGGGTGGAGCCACAAAAACCAACTTTATTCGATTAGAAAGGGCTCAGCGGGCTCTTCTTAAAGTCATGTATTTCAAGCCACGTAGGTTCCCGACTGCTGACTTATATGTACTGTATGTCTGTGCGCAAACTGTATGTACTGAATGCGGTCTTGAGAAGACATAAAACCACCAAATACGTACCAATAGACAAGCTGAAAAGGAGGAAAAGGACTTATGCCATCTCAATACCGACAGTAAAAACTTCCTTTGCGCGGAGACAATATGCCACCCTATCTGGCAGGCTCTACAACCTAATAAATAAAGAAACTGCTATCTACCCTACCACAGTACATACGTGTAGAACTAAAGTGACTGCCTGGCTGAAAACGCAAACCTACGACGACCTGGAAAACCTTATACTTAACACTTACAAACCCCTATAAATGCGAAATCAAATAATCCAATGTAAACACACCCACACACACGCGCAGACACACACACGCGCGCGCACACGCACACACGCACGCGCACACATGCACGCTCGCACGCACACACACACACGCACTCTCTTGCACTTCAATTACAGACTCCCTCAATTGTGTTTGATTCTTACTTTCATTAATAATTAATATTAACTAATAACTTACCTTTGTAATTTACCACTACCGTACTACTCGATACCTGCGTATGGAAGAGCGGTGCCCCTTAGCACAGGTATTAATTTTACTTAAAAAGGGACACCAGCACATGTTTAAAATTAGTACTTAAGAAAACAAATAAATCATTTTCATTTTCATTTCCACTGTTTTGTCGGCGTGATTGAATTATATACCCATGCCGAATAACAGTTTTCTAGTAGTAATGGTTACTAAGATAAGCCGAAGACGGACAGACAGACAGACAGACGGACATGGCGAAACTATAAGGGTTTCTTGTTAACTACGGAACCCTAAAAAAGGGATAGGCAGAGTGTTATGTTCCAGTGCCACTTTTAGCGTCAATGTGGGTATAAAAAATCGTCAAAGATGATATCGCAGTGAAAGGTTGCTAGCCCATCGCCAACAACACACTTCAACCCTGCTCCCTTAGTCGACTTTTACGACATACATTGCCAAGTTGCAGAATTTTATTTGGCAAGCAAATAAAGATTAATATACATATATACACTCGCGAGCAAAGTATACGGGTCACCCTTAATTAAATAACTGCAATAGGTTTTAAAAAATATGTAATACTTGTTTTATTTACATAATATGCTATTCTTTACAATACCCAACTGTATTAACAATTTCCTGGATCCTATCATAAAAATATCGATATCCAAAAATCACGATTTTTGCGATATCTCGCTCCGTTAACGTTGTTTTTTTTCGTGGGTTTTTACGAGTCCGATTTAAACCTGGTAACGTTATATTTTTTACTGTTATTAGCCGTTTATATGTAAAATTAAATAAAGATCATGACAGGATTAACTGTGCAACCTCTTACGCACTATTTTAGGAAATATGACGGTATTTTACCGACCCGTATTCATTGCCCGCGAGTGTATATATATATATCGTATGGCTTTATTTTTTCATAATAAAGTGTTTTACAACAGATGTTCAAAACATTCACAATAAAATATAAAGATTAATAAGAATGCCTGAACTTTTTACGGTGGAAGAGTTTCGAGACTTGGCCTCTTTTATACATGGAATGTTTTTTATTGGTAAAACTTAACATCCTCTGCTAAATAAAATGTGCTCTGTCCCTTTCTTACGAACACAAATGTCAAAGTGCCAGATAAGAACAAACAAATTATAACGCCATTTTAGTTAAAATAAGCTCTTAGAACGTTTATGAATACGGCCGTAGAGCTGTTTAAGAGTCCGCAGTAAGCTCGGCCGAATTTCACCTTCGCATACAAACGGAGTTTCGTTCTCATTTTAAAACTACGTGTTGGATTGTGACGAAACTTTGCATAAACAATGGCTTGAGGTATATATTGTCTGTAATTAGTTTATAAAACAAACGAAATACAGCAAAAACAAGTTTTGTATGAAAAACTTAAATCCGCTGTATTTTTTTTACTATGGTATCTGAAGCTACATAAACTAATTACAGCTACATATACCTCATGTCATTGTATATGCAAAGTTTCGTAACAATCCAACACGTAGTTTTAAAACGAGAGCGTAACTACGTTTGCATGGAGAATCGAGCTTACTGCGGACCCTTAAGGCCCTGCCATGCATCAACATTAGGTATTTTAAGCCACGCCCTAACACCCGCCCGCGGCCTGCACCCCGCATTAAAGGTTTCGTTTTTATACATGTTACACACACAAACACGCGTTCCGCTCACGTCGCGTCACCTAGCGTGACAGTAGAGAAATTTGACGCTCATCGAGAAGAGATCAGTTATGTCATGCGATACATTCGTCCCTTTCATTTCGGTCCCGACGTCATGGAGGCTTCGTCTGTTCCTTTGAAAATCGCTTATTACACGTTTCTATATATTTAAACTTTACTAGACCAAGTGTAGAGTAAGTTGTGGCCGATAATTCATTGTATGTACCAAAATAATGAAATATTCGCTGAATGTGATGTGACATTATGAGCATGAAATGAGCGTCGTAGCGACGCCGTAGTTCAGTTCCTTTGCTCATATGAAAAAAAAACTAGAGGGTAAAAGTAAGTATGTGTTTTCAGCGGTAGCCCAAAAGTTGCCATAGAACCACGGAAATTGAAGCAAGTCCCACTTTTCAGATGGACTTGTTTAAATTATTTTTGTGTATTGAAATTTCCAAAGAAAACTACTAAGTCACTCGCACAGTCTACAATTTATCACAACTTGTAGGTAAATGAAAATATTTCTTATTTATCTGACTGGTCTGTTATAAGCTGTGATATTCTGTAGAACAAATTTGACACTTAAATTTAGGTATTAATACGGCCAGTATTTTTCGATCACAACACCCGATAGAAACATTTTCAGCAAAAAGTTTTAATGTGAAGTAACTGGCACACATTTTAAATTTATTGCGCATGTGTGAGTGCGATTCTAGGAGCGCCCAAGCCCATTACAAAAAGATCTCCGGCACGTTTCGGGTTGGATGGCGCCGTAGGCCTACATATACTGGTGTATAATTATAATTCGTAAGTAATTTTGCGGCGCTGAATAACATAGATCCTGCCTCGAAGACGGCCGGTCGCCGAATGACCTCAATGGGCGGTCCGCGCGTCAGAGACAAACTTACGCCAATAACGTTTGACAGACAAGGAAACAACATCCTCAGAAAGGGGCGTTTGCTTTCAAAAACGCGAAATCAGGGGATTATTCTAAATATTATTACGAAGGGAGTATATTTTATAAAATCAGATTCAAGACGAGTAATAAATTATCATTTTAACGAAGTTTCGCCGCTTGATCTCATGTTGCTTACGTACACTGGTTAAAAATCTAAAAATTACGACGCAACTTTGGATTTTTTTTCTATCGAAGAAATTTTAAGCAATCGTGTATCGATCTGGTTGGATCAACAAACATATAATCAAGAATCATATATCTGAAAATCAGGCCTCATTGTCTGCTAGTATGGTCAGAATGGCGTTTCAAACAACTCGATATTTTTCAATACAGCCCCTTAAGTTAAGACTAACCTTTTACCCAATCCAAAAATATTTAAATCGTGACTGACATTTATAATTTTCATTTAATTTCTTGAATTTTTTATTAATTTTCCTATACGTATATTTGATTATTCTTGATTGTGTTATTAGTATTGTAGTGTATTTTATTTTTTATACTTCGTAAATGATTATTTTTGGTTTTACTTTATATTATTTTAATTGTATTCGCTCCGAAAAATATTTTCACGCCTGCATGCAGGCCGAGTACAATGTACATATTTATAATTAACAATGTAACATCTACACAACTGTATTCTGAGCAAATAAATTATTTGATTTGACTTGATTTGATACCGTACTAAGAGTCTTTAGGCATCGGGCGACTCACAGCACTACGCCTCAGAGTCTGGAAGCGGTGATTGGATTTTGTGCGATTTTTCAGAATACGAACAAAAAGTTTTATCAATACGAAGTTGCGGGCAATAGGTTTACTATAATAATGACATACCTGATATACAAGCATGGCGTCTACTTCTCTGCCCACGTCCAGAAGGTAGCGGGGTGACTCTTGCGTCCAAATCAGGGACACTAGCGACGTTAAGATCGGCAACGTGCAAAGCAGCAAGTACCTGATGATGGAAAATCATCTATCAGTAGGGTTGACACCAAATAGATAGAGGATGATTTTGAAATATCTCATAAAAGGTTTAAAAATGTCGTTAAAAGGAGAAAGAAGTAACACAAGACGGTAAAATAAGTAATCGCAAAGTTATAAAGAGTCGAAATATTATTTTTATACTCGTCGACCTTAATGTTTGAATTAAGACTTCGTACACCAAACTTAAATCACATACTTTTTACTATGGAGCTCGCAACTCAACATTTCATAACTGTTGAGACAACTAAAATGAATTTGACCAATCACGTGGCGCCTTTACTGAATTATAATGTATTTGGCCAATAGGACGCCGTCATGAGAAAGTAAAAAGGTAATAGACATCAACGCACAAAAAAGAAAAAGCCGTTGGTTGCACTTCGTTTTCAATAGATACCAAGTTTTTTTTAATTAGTTAAGTTGACTCGTAGAAAAAGTATTGTATACAATAGTTATATAATTAGCTTTTTAGGTCTCGTGCCTTAATTAGGCCACTCAGCAAGCTTCGTGGCCTAAACGTGGTACTCCACTGAAAAAGCATACATTATATAACGATTGCATAAAATACTATTACTCAAACATGCAATGAAATATTGACGTTGTGTTCTTCATAATGGGCTTCGGAGTGTCACGTTTCGGGTGTAGCGAGACGAGAGACCCGTAACGACATTTCATACTAAAATGGAGGCCTAGGCCCCCAATGGTTTTTTTTTAATTTCCACTCCACAATTTGTGGCATAGGATCACGGCGTTCAGACATCAAAATTAAAGTCTGATTTCTTGGAGTTTACTTTTATTTATTTCATTGCATGTTTGAGAAAGGCACTATACATACTTCGGCGTAAAAAGGGGTTGCCAGCCTCATAACTATTCGACCTCGCTACGCTCGGCCGTCTTTATGTACTCGGCCGGCAACCCCTTACTTCCCGGCGTCGCAGTAATGTACTATTATGTATGACCTATGCCACGCCGAGAAGTGTTCCTTGTCGTCCAGCAGCGCGTC
Source organism: Epinotia bilunana (assembly GCA_947049275.1). NCBI lineage: Eukaryota > Metazoa > Arthropoda > Insecta > Lepidoptera > Tortricidae > Epinotia > Epinotia bilunana. Next base: position 1,607,649 of record OX346278.1, read on the forward strand.
GGCGCCGGTGGGCGGCAGCACGGCGTGCGCGAGCGCGGCGGCCAGCAGCGCGCCGGCGCCGTGCGCGGCCGCCAGCGCGGCCAGCAGGCGCCGCCGCGGCGCGCGCGCAGTCACCTCGTAGCAGTACGCGTAGCACGTCGGCACCAGCCCGCCCGACCCGATGGCTGAGCAGAATCTGTTCAAACACACCAGCTATTCAGAAAATACTAGATTGTACAACAAGTGCATAAAACGCACCATTTTACGCGAGACGTTTATCCGTTTATTATGGATGTAAAATCAAGTGTAAAATAGATTTTGTGGACGAATTGTACACTCTACTTTTCACTTCGATTGCGAGGAAATGAAATGAAAATCTTTTTTCATGAAGTTTTATTGCATTCCGTGACAGCTTTCGTTATGCTGCTACGAAGTGCTGGAATAATCTTCCACCGCCGATATTAAAAAGTAGCACTATCGGAACTTTTAAAGCAAGGCTTAAAAAATATATCTTGGACCCACAAAGTACTGGTGCCTAGGACCTTATACTTAGGTAGGTTAGGTTATGTTAGGTAGCTTTTAAAAAATAATAATAATTGCTGCATACCAACACCAACACTCACTCTAACTAACTCTAGAGATTCAAATTAATTTAACCACAATTTTATTTATAAACTTATATGCATTGAATGTTACTTTTTGTATTTTTATGTATTTATACCGCCCTTAATACGAGTCGCGCAGTATGCTGTCCCGCACACCTCACTGGATCCACAGAAAACCAGCGCCGTTGGCACTGCTGTGTCAACTGCATTGCTGAGTGGAGACCTTTTCGGTAACACATCCCTATTTGTTAGCTCTTAGGGTGCATTGTGTGAATGTATGCGTAATGATGTGTTATCCGAATAAATTTATATTCTATTCTATTGTGTACTTTGGCTGTTAGTATCCTTGCCCTGGTCTTAAAAACTAACGAAACAAAAAAAAAGTATATTCTATGAAGTTAAAGTTGCTCGTGTGGCTGTTGGACCGATTGCCTTGGTCATCGACGAAGATTTTACTTTAGGCTCTAGAGCATAAAAAGCGACTTTATGTCGCCTACGCAAAGCATAAAGACGCATTTCTTATGAGAAGTGAAAATAGTACTTTGTGATACAAGTGAGATGTTGATAATTACAACAGAGGCGGAATTATCACGCGAGCCGCAGGTGAGCGTGATAAGAGAGCCGAGGATGTAAGTAAAAAGTATTAATCGTGGATTATGAGCCTTAAAGCGACACAATAAGGCCGGCCGCCCACTAGACAGGAATTCCTGTCGTACGTATACGTACAATGCGGGTCGTACGAATAAAGTGCGCACATTGAATACGTTTACCTGCGTGAAACACGTCAGTTGATGTCAGTGATTGGCACAGAGTAGGTACTTTTCTATTGGTGATTGGTTTGGTTGACATAGCTATTGCAAACGCATGACTGAATAAATAGATGGGGTAAATATTATACACATATATGCAGCGTAATACTGTGTTAATATGATATAATTATAATTATGTATTAACATTAGTAATATATCAAGTTAATCATGTAATTTAGATCAAGGTACTAACGTTGAAAATGAGTGACTTATTTCGCCGTTAAACGTAAGTTTGGCGAACCTAATTTAAGCCTAAAATGTACCATACTTTTTTTGAGAAAAAATAAATAAATAATAATAAATGAATAATTTACAAATTTTAGATGATTCTCTTCTAATTAGAAGACAGCGACGTCGTCGTCAAACACTTATAGCTTTGAATCAAGTTAATAAATTTCTCAACATCCATTTCCTTGCTTAACTACAGTACACAAATAACGCACGAATGTATTTAAAATCCCAACAAGTTCGGATTCACGCGGACGTCGTGCCTACGCGTGCGAATACGTACGACCAATTCGCATCCAGTGAGCGCGCTCCCGTAGCGGCTACGTGCGTGTTCGGACGAGTATATATCGTACGAAATCGTGTCTAATGGGCGGCCGGCCTAAGAGGTACGTTACGAGCAATTGTGTTGAAATAGTACATTACGTACCTAGGGCGGTGAATTCGTAAATGGTCCAGATCGCAGGTGTTTGTGGCCCGAACCGAAGGTGAGGCTTAAAGCCTTACGAATTACCGCCCGTGGTGAGTACACAATTTTACGTCTTCATCTGGCCACAATGCGAGTTTTACCGTACGCGCAGCGTGCAGTAAAAATCGCATTATGGCCAGGTGTGACGTAAAAGATATTGTTGGACAAATTAGGAATCAAAGTTATACTTCTTTTGTGGCAGTATGGGCCAATCGGTAATAATTATTCCCGTCTTGGGCGTAAATAGTTAAAGCCCTCGTTACGCGAATTTAAATTGTTACTATCAGTATTTTTTCTGTCTATAACTGTTTCTAAACAATTCGATATTTGGAACATCGTCAAAATAATGATTATCACCTCATCATTTCACAGACTATTTACAAGGTTATGTACGCATTGGTGAAGCTTTTTTATAGCCGACAACGGAATATAATTATATTAATCATTATATATTTGTGAAACGGGATTAAGTAAAATTCAAGTTAGTTTAGTTCAGTTTAGTAATTTGCACCATGGTAATTATACAAGTTGTTTACCTCTTCATTTATTATAAGTTAAGTTCCGTTTAGTAAAAATTATTAATGAAAAACGTGAAGGTTTCAATCAATATATTATTTTTTAAAGTAGGCACATTACTCTATTTAGGATAACACGTACGTACGTCGTATGGTCTAAATGTGGAGCTCGCATACCTGGCCATCATGAAAGTGCCGTATGTGGGCATGAAGGCGGCGACGGCGGCGAAGACCGCGTTGACGGCCAGCGCCGACAGCAGCGCGCGGCGCCGCCCCAGCCGCGCGCCCAGCGCGCCCCAGCCCGCGCCCCCCAGGGAACCGCCCACCAGGCTGATCAGCACTGCAATTACAGGCCCACACTCAGAACCTCTACGTCACAGGTCATTTAATTGTACCTACAGTTAAATTAACCCTTAAATGCATAAAGTATCAAAAATGATACAAAAAACGCCAGGTCGCTCTCGATTGTTGTCTATGATAGTACTTATTTTGTACTGAATATGAGTATTTTGTACAGAAGTAGAGAATAAGATAGCCGTGGCGAATACACAAAACGATAGTAATGCAAACATTTACTCGTAAGAAAACTAAAATCAAATATTGTGTGACGAAAACGTGACAAGGAGATTAACCGGCCGTCCTACTTGTTTAAAATCTGGTGCTTAAAATATATTCAGAAACTTCTCTTCTATTCCAGTGATTTCTTACAAAACATAGACATAATGAAAAAAACCAGCCAAGTGCGAGTCGGACTCGCGCACCGATGGTTCCGCACAAACCTAGGTATATTTTTATTATATGATGTAACTAAAAATTTACGGTTTTCGCAGTTTTTCCTTTATCTGTGCTATAACACGTTGCTTCATACCAAATTTCAAGATTCTGAGTTCACGGGAAGTACCCTGTAGGTTTTGATTCCCATGCGAGTTTCGAAAATTTGGAAATTTGCGACATAAACGGCTGTATCTTTTGATTGCGTTGGCTTAGAAGTTTGATTTTTTCACAGCTCCAAGGGACAGCGGAGGAGTACCTATTTGGTATAAATTTTAGCTTGATACCTCCACGCGTTCCTGACAAAAAGGGTCTTGACAGACGGACGGACGGACGGACAACAAAGAGATCCTATAAGGGTTCCGTTTTTTCCTTTTGAGGGACGGAACCCTAAAAATACCCAAACTCAAACTTACCGAGCCAATTCTTCTCGTGCGGCAATATACATAGTTCTATCTCGCACGACGGCAGCACGAAAGGCACGGCAGACATTTCTAACGTAGCGCCAGCGAGTGCTAAGCTACACGCTAAATACACCTTGGCTTGGGCCATGCCGCAGCCGGCCTGAAAGGAACAAATGATCGCATTGTGGAAGGTGCGAAAGTGGAGGCTAAAATGATGTATCACACACCTTTTTTATATATATATGTATATATATATATATATCTGCGGTCAGTCGTAAAACTATAACCAGATGAGTAGTAGGTGGTAGATCGGTGGTATCACACACTTGAAGAACAAAATACAATATTTGTCCTGCACCCATAGTCATAGGATGGCATTATGGCTCCTCTACATGATGGCCCATCCTGCTGGCCCACTAGGATGGACCAGCGTTTAGAAAGGGTAGTGGTGTCGGATGGCTTATGGCGCGGGGGGATGGCGATGGGATGGCCGCGGTGTCGGCTTTTCGGCCGCACATCAAAGGGAGTGGGCCAGCGATGGCGGTACGCATCTACACGTGGCCCATTCCGCAAGGCGCGGTCGACCGCGGTTGAGTGTGGACGTTCGTGTTGTGTATTTTTTAAATCGAAAATGACGTGTACGTGGCCTCAAGACGAAACAATAAAGTTTTTGGAATTATATGGGGGAGAAGGCGTAATATGTCGTCCATCTCGCAAAACGATTCGATAACAACTGAATGTCGCCATCGTGTAGTGGCGTTCAACCATCGCATGGCCATAGCGCTGGGCCATAGGATGGGCCATCATGTAGAGGAGCCATTATGAATCAAATTAGCTGCCCGCGCGGTTTTGACCGTGTATTGCCAAGAACGCAGGCAAACCCGCGAGATAAAACCTATTACAATCTCAAAGACTTTTTCTCTTTATCATATTAGTAAAGATAAGGAACCTTGCTTTTAAATACGATTTTAGCGAGTCAACGGCTAGAAATATAATTGTTTTTCACTTATTATTCCATTTTGCGTAGTTTTATGTCCATTTGATGGGCGTAAATTGGAATGAATCTGGTATTTGAAGGGGCAGTACAGTGCTGCGGTTTCGAATCCTACTAATACTAATATTATAAATGCAAAAGTTTGGATGTTTGTTGCTCAATCACGCCTAAACGGCTTAACCGATTTGGATGAAATTTCGCACGAAGATAGTTTATAGCCTGGACTAAATGCCTGGATAAAGGATAGTTTTTATCCCGGGTCCACGCGGACGAAGCCGCGGGCGGAAGCTAGTAGTTCCATATTTGGAACATCCATCTGTACCTGTCTGAGCGCGTCTTCGTGGAACTGGTCTAGCGCGCTGGTGTCGCTGTAGTCTATGAGTTCGCCGCTCTCATTGTCCGTGGGCTCGGGGGGATTGACGGTCAGACTGGTGGCCCCCGGCTCGCCTGTGCCATCTAGGAATAAAAGCTTATCATTAAAGAAAACATTACAGTACAAGAATGTATCTATTTAGGCAAACAAATTTCGTTTAAAAAGTCCAGACACATTGATGAATTAAATAGACGTGTAAACTTAAACAGGAACAAATGTTGGAGCTATAAAGAAATCTTAAAATCGAACTTGCCCACCAGCCTTAAGTCAATTGTGTTAGATTCCTGCCTACTACCCTGCCTATCATACGCAAGCCAAACATGGATATATAATAGAAAAACTGAAACAAAAATTCGCAGCATCCTAAACCTAAAACGTATTGACAAACAAACCAACTTAAGCATAAGGAAACGAACAAAAGTAATATATGCTCTAACTCACTGCAAGCAAATGGAAATGTGGCCACGTTGCACGGATGCAAAAAGAAAGATGGACAAAAAGAATAACACATTGGGATGGCCGTCTCGGAAAAAGAAAAAGAGGCCCCGAGAGATGGCTAGACGAAATAAAAAAGGTAGCAGGAGAAAACTGGGTATCAAAAGCCCAAGACAGAAAAATGTGGAGTAGAATGGAGGAGGCCTTTACTCGTAGAGAGGTCCTTAAATAAAATTCGAGTACAAAAGAATTTATATACCTAACTTTGTAACTAACAATATTTTATTTAAGGAAACATATGGCTTATAATAATATAATAATAATAAATAAAACATTGAAAAGAAGGGTACAGAGGGGACAATAGGGAAGTCCCTGGCGCGTAGAATTCGGGGCAGCCCAAAAGCTTTTCTGTCATCGTTGTTTGACAGCAGTGACTGTCATTGTTGGCAGATTCAATATTTGCCCACATATGTCATCTATCAAGCCATTTAGATTGTAGCCATGAAATATAGCTAATCATTCTTACCCACATACATACATACACTCGAAAAACATAAACCACCTTCAGAGGCAGTCGGGTGAAAATCATGCCTGTTCTTACCAGTCAGTCTGTCCTCTGTATAAGCCATGGTCCGCGCTATGGAACCAAAGCTCAGTTTGGACGAGTTCTCAGAGTCAGAGCGAGCGCGCACGAGGCACGCCTGTTCCTCCGCCATGCTTGCCGCTCACTCCTGCTGTTATGTGACACATCTGGAACGGGGGAAATGCATTTAATTTCTGGTTGCCTAAACTCCGAATCAGACCGAGCCCGCACGAGCACGTGGCGCACCTGTTCCCCCGCCATGCTTCCCGCTCACTCCTACTGTTATGTGACACATTTGGAACGGGGAAGTGAATTTAATTTCTGGTTGCCTAAACTCCGAATCAGAGCGAGCTCGCACGAGCACGAGGCGCGCCTGTTCCCCCGCCATGCTTGCCGCTCACTCCTGCTGTTATGTGACTCATCTGGAACGGGGGAAATGCATTTAATTTCTGGGTGCCTAAACTCCGAATCAGAGCGAGCTCGCACGAGCACGAGGCACGCCTGTTCCTCCGCCATGCTTGCCGCTCACTCCTGCTGTTATTGTGTATATTGTAATATATATATGTATGTTTACGTGTCTGCCTGTGTATCTGTGTATCTGTCAGTGGTATTGTAGCAAACGGATGGACCAATTTGGATGCGGTTTTTTTTATTCAAAAGATGATGTGATCGAGATGGTTTTTAGCTATGTTTCAACAAAATCGGTTCAGCCGTTTTTGAGATATTGATCTTATAAATTATAAAGAGGAAGTCTGTGAGAGAGAATTTCAACAAATCTTTCTCCTGCATGTAGAATGGACTTTCTGGATGGTTATAGTGTATATTTTATTCCGCGGGTTTGCCTGCGTACTTTGTGATACGCGCGCGAAGTCGCGTGGGCAGCTAATTTTGATAAAAAAAAAACAATAACATTACCCCCATGTGGTGTTGGGTTAGAATAGCACCACCCCCTTTCTTCCTGTGGGTGTCGTAAGAGTCTACTAAGGGAACAGGGTTGAAGTGTGTGGTAGGCGATAGGCTAGCAACCTATCACTGCGATATCACATTTTGTCGATCTTTTATACCCACATTTATGCTAAAAGTGGTACTGGAACACAAGTTTCATGTGCTATGCCTACTCCTTTTAGGGATAAAGGCGTGAATGTAAAATTCAATAATCAGGTTTGAACTAAGTGACACATTTAGAAAAAAGATTTTTTTAAAAGGGTATTTCTGTTTCAGGCATTTATGATATGGCTATTCATCATATGGCTAGGCTTAAGATCCCCCAGAACGTCGACGTAAGTTGCCCGCATAAAATGTAGCTTGGTTCTCATTTGATATTTAACTTCTTTGATGACCTCTGTAGCCTAGTTGCGGGCCCTGCCTACGAAGCCGGAGGTCCCAGGTTCGAATCCCGGTAAGGGCATTTATTTGTGTGATGAGCACGAACATTTGTTCCTGAGTCATGGATGTTTTCTATGTATTTAAGTATTTATTTATCTATATAAGTATGTATATCAGTCTAAGTTGCTATAAATTACAATAAAAAAACCAGGCAAGTGCGAGCTACACTCAAAAAGGGTTCCGGACCATTGTCTATAAAAACTGCCAAAAAACACATTTGATCTATGGGAGCCCCCTTAAATATTTATTTTATTCTGTTTTTTAGTATTTGTTGTTATATCGGCACCAGAAATACATCATTTGTGAAAATTTCAACAGTGACTATCAAAGTTCATGAGTTACAGCCTGGTGACAGATGGACAGTAGAACAGCGGAGCCTTAGTAATAGGGTCCCGTTTGTACTCTTCAGGTATGGAACCCTAAAAACATTTCTTTATTTATTTAAACTTTATTGCACAAATATAAAAATAAAGGTACATGCTTAAGGCATTCTCTACCAGTCAACCATTTCACTTTTTTTTCACATTCCACTCAATTTTTTTTGTATTTAATTTTTTTGCAAAAGAAACTAGTTTTCATGTTATTCTATCAAGTCATTTTAAAATGAGAACAGAACTATGTTTGTATGGAGAGTTAACTAAGTCAACCACACCGGGATTCTTAAATTCTGATCAGCCTATGCCCCCTCCATGCGAAGGCCTCATGCCTCTGATGATAGCATGTGAAGCAGTAGAAGGTTATGGTTAGAGTTCCATGCATGCAACTGTTGGATACTTAAAATTAATCATGAACTTATATAAGGAGATACATACAATTTGTAATAATTATGACTGAATTCTATTTTAAAACGCTATAAGTCAATTAAAATAAATATAGGTAGGCATGTGTAATCTTATCAATATAAGAGTGAAACATACAATGCATATTGCTATCAGTACTATTTATAGAAAATTTAAGTGTTGACAATATTATTATGGAATCGAATAAGGGTTTTTGCTTGGAAGAATAAATATTTATAATAGAAACCCATTAGAATGGAATTTGTATGAAAAATGTGAGAGTACACTTACTTTTAGTCAACAATTTCACAATATACGGAACAATACACACTTTGTTTTGTGTTCTTTGTCACTGACAACTTCTTCTAATTCCTGTAGGCGTTATGAGCGCATTTAACCAATTTAGAAACTGTAGGGGAGCACAATACTACGTCATGTACCACACTGCATCTACTTGCTAAATAAATAACTTTCAGTACGCGAACCCGATGCGGTTTAATGAAATATAAATTGATTATGATCGCTTATGCGCTTATGTGTCATATTCATATATTGTATTGCGTGATTGTGATGTGATAACTGATTAAAAAAGTAAAACTTTTTAAATTTCTCATTGGGCTAAAGCACAATATACACAAAGCAATTGTCAATTTTATTTTAAAGTCCAATTAAAGCTTTTTCACACTAATACATCGAAATACTTTACTTCTTTCCAAAAAAGAAATATTGTATTGCGCGGCTTCCTCAAAGACTAGACAAGCAACCATGCAAACCGAACTGATAATTAAACAAAATAATAACTATATTACCCGAACTATTTTAGTAGAAAGCTTGTGACAATTTTTGTATGCGAGAATGTACGCGGAAGAATGTGTGTTTAGATGCTATTTAATTTTATTAGGTTACGTTTTGAGTGAATGATTGATTTTATGAATGAATAGTACTGAATATCGATAATGGTATTTAAACAAATTATTGTGATCTTGGAAAAAAAATAGTACCATTTTACATTCAACGTAATGCTATTTTGACTTTTAACTGATGTGTTGGATGATCTATTTTGCTCATCACACAATTGTTTACCTTTACTGGGACTTGAACCCGCAATATCAAATAAAATACTTTAATATACACCATGCGTTTTTTCATCCTTTTAAGCATTGCTACTTGAAAAAGTTTAATAATGTGTTGATTATATACGGTATATTTGATATAAAATTAAGCAAAAAAACAGAATTGTATGACTATTGTAGATATAAATCGAATTATAATATATCTAATTAAAACTTACAATTTGAAGCATTTACTAAGCAATGAATTAGCTTCTGTTCGTTATTAAACACTGAAAGCGTGCTACACTTTTTATGTATGTACAATTATTACATTGTGATTTATAATCGCTGGTGTCGAGTGCAGATTTGCAATAATTTAATTGAACTTAAGACCTGATGCACTTTTTACGAAAACACATTTTTCACTTGTTCATCCACATAAAACACAAATAAATAATCACTTTTCGAAGGACTTGGTTTCAGCGGACTTCAAGAATTAACACAAGTCACTGAAACTGTTTTAATGTATTCACAAAATTTTGCAATACCGGATAGACAAGGAACTGCGAAACTGTGCCACTGAATAGACAAGGCAAGAGCGTACGATCAATTACGTTTTTTTTATATGAACAGGTATCGTACAGGCACTGAATACAATTGTGTACTATACTGCACATAGGCACAGTTAAAATCGACTCAAAACATATCAAATGAAGCCAAATAAACCAAAGTAACTGAGAGTTTATGAAGGGAAATTGTATGCGAATCTAGTCCGTGGATACATTTATCTCATGTGGAGCAGTCGCGAGCGAGGAAGTTTAAGGTCAAGAAAGGGATGAAATATGTAGGTTAGTGGGATGAGTGAAAGAGAAGGGCTTAAGATCAAGGCAACGAGAATGATATTTAAGTCCCGGGATTGTAAAAATAAACGTATAATTATAAATGAGACATCGCACTAAAGGAACATGTTTTTATTAGAAATATTAAACGATGTGTTATATGGTTGAATTGAAATATAGACCAATCGCTAGTAACCCCTGCACGTCTATCATGAGATGGCCGCGACATACTCTCGATTTTTCTCGCACTATACCTCTTGTTCTAAGCGTTCTAGTTAAAGAGAGACGGATAGTGCGAAAAAAAACGAAAGAGCTCGCGCGCAGTCTTGTGATAGGATAGCCGTGCAGAGCACTGTAAGTAACTTTTAAAGCATCGGTATTATGAAAGAGTGTATAAAACATTTATTGCAACAAAATAAGCAATATTGTGGGTAATTTATGACATCAAATCAAGCAACAAAGTAAAAATCAGTAATTTTTACCATCCTAAAGTAACTTAGAGGCTATCACAGACTACTAAGAAGATACTCCGCTAAAGTAATAAAAATAAAAAAATACCATACTAAGTGTGCGGTCCACCTAGTATGGGAAAAAGGTTCGGTGTTTCTTGGTAATAAATACATTATGCGTATGTACTATGCGCCTAATTAACACATTAACGGTAACTTATCGTTACGCCCTGCAACATATGACGCACGTAATTGAGTAATATAGCAAGTAAGCAATAACTATCTATAAGTACTATAAGCTAATGTATACCTTGTTCTTTATACTTAATCTACCGAGAATACAACATCTTCGGTGAAACTATGTCTGGTTTTACTTAGAACCTACAACTACATCCCTCCGCAATCTCAACATATCTCATGGCGACCTTACCAGAGAACCAAGGCAAATGAAGAATTCGGTGAAGCAAATTGAAGCAAGAAATATCTCGAAGACTAGAAGATTGAAGTTGTTACGAGACAAATAAAATAATGACGAACAGTTTTGAAGAATTTGGTAACAAGAAACAAGAAACATTATAAAGAAAAAACGTTATAACAAAGAAGAGCGGAGTCCAGGGTTAGCCCGGCCCAGAGCTGCAGCACATCGAGCCACATGCAGCCACATCAAGTTCCACGAGCCCGCCCGCGCACCGCCACGTGCCCGGCCATAACCACGCGACGTCGTGCGGCGTCAGCATGACCTACATACCGTGTTCACGCTTCTAATGTAAGTTTTATGTAGATTATTTTGTAATATAATTGAGTTATTTAGACACGATATCTAATATTTTAGCCATTTCGCAGTATACACATGTAGTATGTTACAAGAATTAAAGAAATTACGTGACCAATTGGATAAACTAAGGGAACATATTGTAAAGTTGGGTCCAGAGAGGCGACAGAAAGAAATCGGTAAAAAGAAATTAGAGGAATCGAATGAAATTATTAGCCAAGCTGCGGATATTGTGTCTCAATTAAAAGAACAAAAGATAGAGTTCAGTTCTTCGGATATACAGTTGAGTAATTTATTGATAGAGGAAATTAACGAAACTTACATTAAGATTAAGACATTATTGTCATTTTTCGATACGGAATCACAAACAGAAAATAAAATGGCTAAACCAGGGTTCGATATTAAAACGGCAATCGCCCTGTTACCAGTCATGACGGGGCAAGAAGACGTAACGAAACAATTAATAGATGGTATTTTAATGTACAGTACCCTAATCAATGACGACTCACACAAAACACTAATTGATTTTATCTTAAAAACAAGAGCTTCGTCAAGTGCTAAACTTAGGCTAAAAACGTCATACATTAGCGTAGAAGCCTTAGTTTTAGATATGCGTAAGTTTTTATTGACCAAAAAATCAGCAGAATCAATCCAGGCACAGTTGTATAGAGCTAGGCAAGGACGGCGATCTGTAGAATCATTCGGAGCAGAGATAGAGGAACTTTTTGTCAATTTGACCATATCTCAAGCAGATGGCAACGACAGTAGGTATGACATTCTACGTCCGATGAATGAAAAGTCGGCTATCAAGCGTTTCGCTGATGGACTCGCAGATCCCAAATTGAGTACCATAATATCTTCTAGGCAGTTTACGTCTCTACCTGAAGCCATTAGGACAGCCATTGATGAGCAGATCTCATCACCAAAAGACGATCAGATTTCATATTATGAACATAATCAGCAGCCTCGTCATAATTACAGAAACAATAATGGGCGTTATTCCCATTACAGAGGGAATTTTAGGTCTAATAGAGGTAGGAATAATACATACGGAACACAATATTATTCCAATTCTAATAATAGACCATATGTTTCGCAATCCGATCCGTGGCAACGTACTCGGCAATATTTTGCGCCATCAGCACATAGAGGACTTGGACCACGAGGGTCCCCGCGCCCCGCGCCAGCACGTGTCCAACACATACATGATGACACTGCGCCTTCTACGTCGGTAAATACGAATGAGAATGACAACATGCAGTTTTTTCGTGAATAATATGACACACGGTATATTTAGTTATAATAATTTTGCTACAGTTAGTTGTAGAATAGGTAGTATGGATAAATTAAGTCTACTTATTGACAGTGGTGCAAGTTTGAACGTTTTGAAGTATGAATGTTTACAAAATAGGCTTAACCTTCTTAGGCAAATACAGAAAGATAGAATTACAATCAAAGGAATATGTGGAGATTTAGTCTCTGAGGGATTTATTTATTTACCACTTAACTTTGACGAATTTATTTGCCAAGAAAAGTTTTATATTTTTAAGAATTTAACATGTTTTGCCGATGGTATTTTAGGGCAAACATTTTTAAAGCGTTATAATGCAAATATAAGCTATAAGGATGATATTCTGACCTTGGAGAACTGCGAACAGTCCATTTTAGTACCGATTGAAGGAAATTCGTGTAATTATGTGCATAGCGTTCCTCCGCGTTGTGAAATTATCACGCGCGTACCCGCACACCAGCGAGAAGACTGCGTAGTATTAGCGGAAGAAATAAAGACTGGTGTTTACGTCGCAGGTGTAATTTCGAAACCAGAAAAAGGTCGAATACCAGTACGAATATTAAATACGACTGATGAGACAGTTAATCTAGACTTATCAAGTTTAGAGGTGCACAGTTTAGGTAGTTATGATATTTGCAACTTTGACTCGGGGAGAATTAGTGTCAACAGAGTAACCACTTTGCTAACTCTACTAAATTTGAAAGCTTATTTAAATGAAGAAGAACAGTTGAGTATAGAACAAATTTGTGCTAAGTATGCGGATGTCTTTCATCTGCCCGGTGACAAGCTCAGCACTACTAACTTGCTAGAGCATACGATTAAGTTAAAAGATAACATAAGCCCTGTGTACGTTAAGCCTTACAGGATACCACATGCATTACGTAAAGAACTCAATTCTCAGATACAAAATATGCTTGATAACGACATAATTGAAGAGGCTACTTCCGAGTGGTCCAGCCCCGTTTTGCTTGTTCCAAAAAAAAGTGATAAATCAGGAGAAAAGAAATGGAGATTAGTCGTTGATTATAGGCAATTAAATAATAAAATTCAAGACGACAAGTTCCCTTTGCCTAATATCACTGAAATTTTAGATTCTCTCGCAGGTAGCATATACTTTTCAAAGCTTGACCTTTCTCAAGGTTATTATCAACTTGCGTTAGACAAAAACTCTCGGAAATACACAGCTTTTACGACCGATAAGATGTATCAGATGAAGAGAACCCCCATGGGTCTCAGGACTAGCCCAAGTGTCTTCTCCAGGCTGATGACCATAGCCATGTCAGGTTTAAATTATAAACAGTGTTTCATTTACTTAGATGATTGCATTGTAATAGGAAATTCTATGACATCACATAACAAGAACCTTATTAAAGTTCTAGAAAGATTACGGAACACTAACCTTAAGCTTAACCCCTCAAAGTGTGAATTTTTACGTAAGGAAATTATGTATTTAGGCCACAAAATTACATCAAAAGGTGTAGAACCCGATCCAGCAAAAGTAGAGGTGTTAGATAAATACCCAAGACCAACCAATACAGACGAAGCAAAACGATTCGTTGCTTTTGCTAATTATTACAGACGTTTTATTTCTAACTTCGCGAACATCGCTTATCCATTGAACCAACTGTCAAAGAAAAACATTATTTTTAAATGGACGCCAGAATGTGAAACGGCATTTTTAAAGTTAAAAAAGGTACTTGCAAGTCCACAAGTTTTAGATTACCCAGATTTTTCTAGTAATAATGTTTTTACCTTACACACGGATGCTTCAAAAACAGGTCTAGGTGGTATACTGTCAAATAGTAATGGAAAAGTAATTGCGTATGCCAGCCGCAATCTGAAGCCAGCGGAAACTAGGTACCCAATTATTGAATTAGAATTGTTGGCCGTCGTGTGGGCCACAAAGCATTTTAGACCTTATTTATATGGTAGAAGGTTTAAAATCGTAACTGACCATAAACCATTGATTTATCTCTTCGGAATGACTGATCCATCGAGCAGACTAACCAAATTCAGGTTGTCTTTAGAAGAATATACTTTTGACATTGAATATATCCCGGGACGAAACAATGTAGCTGCAGACGCATTGAGTCGCTTACCGAGGAATAGTGAAGATTTAAAAAATTACAGAACACACGTTGTATCAGTCATGACGAGAGCGCAATCACGGAAGTTGCACGCAAAGCAAATCTGCGATAGCAATGACGTAGTGCCCGATGCATCCTCAACCAATAGGCTTGATCAACCTAGAATTGTGGATATCATCAAAGCGCCTAAGGATTGTGTAGAACTTGTATTAAGCGCAAATTACAAGTTAACTCAGACAAGTGAAAACGGAATTATAAGTAAGGAAGGAAATTTAATGTACGTACCAAGTGAATCATGCATCTATCTAATAACCCGATCGTTATCTACCGTAGGCGTGTTAGCGAGGGAATTAGAAGTATTTTGCAAGAAGCTAAATATAAATGAAATTATTATTATAAAAAATAAACACAATAAAAAGGAAGTAAATGCATTCTTAGCTCATTATAAATGTGATATTCCTAGGATCCTAGTAACGAGAAGTGTCACGAAAGTATATGATAGACACGAAATCAGAGTAATTTTAAATGACTTTCACCTTTTACCCACCAGTGGCCACGCGGGGGTAAACAGGATGCTTAATAATATTAAACGATACTATTACTGGCCAAGAATGAGCCGTGATGTAATCGAATATGTAAAAAAATGTACACATTGTCAGTACAACAAACATACTAACAAATATATTAAAGAACCAATGACGATAACTACGACCCCAGATACATCGTTCGAAAGGATATCTTTAGATGTAGTAGGACCGTTAGATGTAGATAATTATAACTACAAGTACGTATTAACAATTCAGTGCGAATTGACAAAGTTCGTCGAAGCATACCCTTTAGAAAGAAAAGACACTGAATCTGTAAGTAGAGCGTTTGTAAATAATTTTATTTTAAGATATGGACTACCAAAAGATATTATTACGGATCAAGGTACCGAATTTATGTCTAGTGTATTTACAGAAATCTGTAGGTTATTAGGAGTAAATAAGTTACATTCGACAGCATATCATCATGAAACTATAGGCGCGCTAGAAAACACGCACAAGAATCTAGGAGCGTACCTCCGGATTCAATGTAGCAATAATAGCACGGACTGGAGCAGTTGGTTAAGCTATTGGTGTTTTTCATTCAATACAACCGTACATACAGAAACACAATATACGCCTTATGAGCTAGTTTTCGGCAAAATATGTAGATTGCCTAATAATCTAATTTCTTCTGTCGACCCTCTCTATAACTATGAAAGTTATCCTAAAGAATTTAAGTATAGGTTACAAAGAGCGCAGTTAGAAGCTAAAAATAATTTAATTTTAAGTAAAACTAGTAGAAAATATATATATGATAAGAAAATTAATAGTGTAAAATACAAACCAGGTGACTTTGTACTTTTAAAAAACCAAGTAGGAAATAAACTAGATCCGATTTATACTGGACCATATGAGGTGGTAGAAGATATGTCACCAAATGTAAAAATTTTAAAAAGTAATCAGATATACATAACTCATAAGAATAATACTAAATTGTACGTTGAAAATATATAATTACTAATTAGTCTTAAGGCATTCATTGTATTCATACAATACAAAAAAAAAAAATGTTATACGAAATTACGTCTGTCACATTTTTTTTCTCTTGTTTGCGGGGGTGAAGAGTAACTTTCCGGGGAAGGTGTACTATGCGCCTAATTAACACATTAACGGTAACTTATCGTTACGCCCTGCAACATATGACGCACGTAATTGAGTAATATAGCAAGTAAGCAATAACTATCTATAAGTACTATAAGCTAATGTATACCTTGTTCTTTATACTTAATCTACCGAGAATACAACATCTTCGGTGAAACTATGTCTGGTTTTACTTAGAACCTACAACTACATCCCTCCGCAATCTCAACATATCTCACGTATTTAAGTGTAAGTATATTTAAAAATGGTGACCGGACAAACCTATATATCCATGTAGTTCTTGAGAAAAAAAATATGTTGTCAATATTAATTAACCCAAAATTGACCTCCAAAGTAAAATGTATGGGAAAAAAAGGAGTCAGATTCGAATTAAAATTATGTTTAGTATTAATAATTGTTTATCTTTTTCATAGAAACTCATAAAAAAAGAATGCGTATGTAAATACGTTCCACGGCAATTTAATATTTAAGTAATAAGTACCTACAAACAAATGTTTTGCGCCAATTTAATATTTAAATAATAAGTAGGTACTTACGTACCTACAGTAATAAAAATACACATAAATAATAAATATACATCTGTAGGTACGTGATTTGTGTACAGATTGGTTTGTACCTAATTGTCAAATTAACTTACATTTCTACCTTTATTTTGGGATTTAGAGGAAAATAATCAATCAATATGACTTGTTTCAGTTGTTAATTAGTAGTAAAAAGAATAAAACACATTTTGATATTTTGACATGGGTTTGCCGGTAATCGCATGAAGTTATAACGCAACTAAATACCGTATATCCTGAAAGCTAAAGATTTATCTTACGATGATTTTCTTGTGTATAGCGGTTTTCATATTGACCAGTTATGCCCACGCATTGCGCAGGTAGGAGTGTTAGCACATGCGCAGAAGGGTTAGACATTAGAGATAAGTGCTCCATCAATTATTCTTCATACAATTGCTACATAAACTTTTAAATTAATAGAGTTTATAAAATAACTAATACGGTGAATTACGCAGTACGTTTGCTATCGATACTTAATTTTTAAAATCATCGTCTCATTCAATCCATTCAGTTTTTTTACCTTGCAACATTTTTATTAACGTCATCCATTTCAACTGTCAAAGTTGTCAGTAAACCGGCGGGAAAAGCCATATAACGTCAAAATTAGGTTTGGTTAAGTATTTGTTTGTATCACGTATCACGTAATTTATTATTGAACTAAAAATGTGTGAGTTAACTTCAGCTAACTTTACTTCGAAGCAAATAAAGTTGATCAGAAAATATTTGAAGTTGAGAATAATGGAGGATAACGTCACATTTCGCGGGCACCAACAGGAGTGGAATCATGTTCACGATTTGATGAAACGAACTGTTTTGCAAGGCGAATCGCATTCTGCCCTACTAATAGGCCCTAGGGGCAGTGGGAAGACTACTGTAAGTGCCAAAATTACATATGAAATTCACTTTACAAATATTCTTACGCTATATTTAAAGATTTTCATGTTTGTTCTTCAAAATCAACTCTTACTTGGTCTAATCTAGTCATCCAATATTTAGGCGTAAAATAGATCTCTTTAGTTCCTAAACTAAATATTATTAGTTGTTATTCATAAATCTACCTCGTTCCTTTTATACATTTTTTCTCTAACCTGTAACTCTTTTTATAAACTCATTTTTTTTGTAGAATCCTGTGACAAAGTGGTAAGGCGAAGTGCGGCCCTCGGGCCACACGGTCACAGCATTTTCTAACAACTAACTAAGAGGAAAAATACTCTATTTTAATTAAAGTAAACATTACATAATAATAATATAGCCTTTATTCAACCAAACTTAAATATATACTATGTATTTTACAATATGTGTTTTTTTCCTATTCTGTGTCCATTTGGTCTTGCTTTACAGCATAGGCCTCGACTTCCCCTCTCGACGAGACTCACACGAGACTTCCACAATTTGCGATCATGTGTTTTTCTCATCCAAGTCGCACCCCCTACCCTAACAATGTCATCCTCCCATCTGCGACATTGTCTGCCTCTTTTTCTTTTATTTTGTCTTGGGCACCACTCTGTAATATCTTTTGTCCATTTATCTTTTATGTTTCGTATCATATGGCCTGCCCACTTCCATTTTAGTTTCTTGATACAGTATTTTATATCGGTGGTTTTAGGTTTCTTATTATTTTTAGGTTTATTTTGTCTTTCAGTTTAATGTTGAGCATACTACGTCCCATGCTATGCATGGAAACATTACATAATGCCAATAAAAATAAAACCTTTCATTTATCGGGACTCGGTAACCGTGAATAAATATACTTCAATCAAAATGTATGACATTGTTGGTAAAAAAGAAGAACAACCTGACTACTTACTCACAAACTTTGTTGTGTTCCAGCTAGTAAACTCGGTCCTGCATCGCTTGGCGAAGGAGGCAGATCTGGCCAATGATGCGGTCATAGTGAAGCTTAATGGATACATGCACCAGGATGATAAGGTGGCGCTGAAGTCCATCACGGCACAGGTATGTTAATCTTCATCATATAAGCTGACAGACGCCTGCTGCTGGACATAGTTCACATGATAAGGTGGCGCTGAAGTCCATCACTGCATAGGTATGTTAATCATCATCATATCAGCTGACAGATGCCTGCTGCTGGACAAAGGTCGCATGATAAGGTGGCGCTGAAGTCCATCACGGCACAGGTATGTTAATGATCATCAGATCAGCTGACAGACACCTGCTGCAAATACAAATACAAATAACTTTATTTTGCATGAAATATGGTACAAAAGGTGTTCAGACAATGTTATATAAGTAACACATATTTCACCAGCATCTGGCATGCAAACAATTACTTACAACTAAAGCTAAGCTTACACAATAGTCAAGGCCTATATAATGATCACTTATCTCTGTCAAAAGATGCCATGTAGGTATTCCTCGACGGAATAAAAAGCCTTTTGTAAGAGCCATACTTTTAGTTTTACTTTAAACATTTTCAAAGGCAACTGTTTGATGTTATCATCCAGTCTATTATATATTTTTATGCTCATACAAAAGGTGTTTCTGGCATATAAAGCTGTTCGCTTGCGAGGTATTGCTAGCCTATCAGGGTACCTTGTATTAAAATTAGATACATCTTGAAGTGTCTTAAAAAGTTCTGGGTTCATTTTAACAAACATACATATTTCGTATATATACATACAGGGTACTGTCATTAGCGCAAGATCTTTGAACAATGGTCTGCAAGATGTCATAGTATCAACATCGCAAATTGCTCTGATGCATTGTTTTTGAGCTATCAGCGCTCGCTTTGCATGGTGTGAGTTTCCCCATAAAATGATGGCATATCTAAGTAGGGAGCAAACATAGCCATGGTAAGCTTGTATGGCTGCCTTCTTACTACAAGTTTTTACCAGTCTCCACAAAGCATATACAAATGAATTTATCTTGCCACATACTTTATCAATGTGACTTACCCAAGAGCATTTTTCGTCCAAAATAATTCCCAGAAATATTGTATGACATGATTCTGCTATAGGTTCATTATCGAATAATACCCTAAGTGGCTGTTTTTTACCATTGTGATTTATGAATTGTAAGTATGTTGTTTTCCTTATATTTACATTTAAGTTGTTATTGTGCATCCATGTTACAACTGTGGAGACAGTGTTGTTAATGTCATTATTATAATTATTTATGTCAGAAAACGGGATAACAATCGATACATCGTCAGCAAAAAGTATGCAGTCAAATCCCGTTACATCAGGAAGATCATTTATGTACAATAAAAAGAGCAGGGGTCCTAAGACACTTCCCTGTGGTACCCCAACTCGGTTTACTTTGGTGGAAGATTGATAAATCGTCACAGTATTTTTATAATTGATATCTGATACTTGTACAAACTGTGTCCTGTCACTTAAATAACTTTTCAGCCACTCATTAGCTGTACCTCTGATACCGTAAAGCTCACATTTTTTTAGAAGAGTTTCATGGGATACAAAATCAAATGCTTTACTCATGTCAAAGAAGACAGCAGTAACAGGCATGCTCTTATCCATGTATCCCATTACTTTATTTATTAATGAAAAGGCAGCCAATGAGGTTGATTTCCCTTTTTGAAACCCGTACTGTTCAGCGTGTATTATATTAAATTTGTCAAGAAACTTTACTATACGCTTATGCATAGCCTTCTCAAATATTTTTGAAAGTACTGGTATCAAAGAGATGGGTCGATAGTTTTGTATGCATTCTTTACTATCCTTTTTATGTATGGGCTTAATTAGCGACATTTTAAGGGGTTTTGGAAAGATACCATCAGAAAAAGACAAGTTCACCAAATAGCTCAGAACGGGTGATATTATTGACCTAGATGTTTTTAAGATGCGTGTTTGTACGTCATCGTATCCCGCTGAGTTAGTCGTTGAAAGAGAGTTTATAATCACTCTTATTTCATACTCTGCTTATTTCACAACTGCTGGACATAGGTCGCCCCCAAAGAGTGCCAAAGTAACCGGCACCACCTCGTGGTCGGGCTCTACCCTAGCTGCGACTTCCAGTATGGTACAGATGTTACTGAGAATAAATTGGTTGTCTGTTATGTGAAGATATCGCGAGTCCTTATAAAAAAAAAAAACCGGCCAAGTGCGAGTCGGACTCGCGCACGGAGGGTTCCGTACCATTATCTATAAACGGCAAAAAAAACACGTTTGTTGTAAATATTTATTTTATTTCGTTTGTAGTATTTGTTGTTATAGGGGCAACAGAAATACATCATCTGTGAAATTTTCAACTGTCTAGCTATAGCGGTTCTTGAGAATCTCCTGGTGACAGACACACGGACGGACGGACAGACAGCGAAGTCTTAGTAATAGGGTCCCGTTCTTACCCTTTGGGTATGGAACCCTAAAAAATTACAAAAGCTGGAATGGCAAAAAAAAACGGTGTCCTGCCGTTTGACCAAAAGTCATTTGGCAAAATTACACTTGACAAACAACGTTTTGCAAAAAATGTTTCGCCAATTGATCATTTTACTAGTAGTCATTTTACAAATGACTCACTTTTCCAAATGATCAACAGTTACATTTACATTTTATAAATAATTATTTGACTAAATGAACATTTAGCAATTGAGTTATCAGACAAAACTACTATTGGTCTAAAAACGTTTGGTACAATGTATTATTTGACAAGTGGTTCGTTTATTAATAAATCTCATAATAGATATGGTCTGGGTCAAATTAATACACATTATTTGGAAAATTTGGTTTCTTTAAACCAATACGCAATTGTTTTGCTATCTTCGTCAGTCAGGGATACAAAGTGTTTTTCAAAATATTGCGGAATGTCTGTCTACCTAGGTCTCCGTTAGGTACGACGACGAGCGAAGCGAGGAGGAGTGTTAGGTTGAACTGCGAACTTACAGCGCGTGGGCCGAGCGAGCGAAGCGAGCGTGCCGCGGCAGCGGCTGGCGAAGCGCCAGAACCGACTATTTTTAAAGAAGTTCTTTTTATGAAATAACATTTTGTCAAATGACATTTGGACAAATGCTTAATTTGCGAATCATATTAAATGCAATCTGTACAGGAAAACAGCCGGATAAACATATTAAAGCATTTTTGCCCAAACCGAAACAGAACTTTGATTTCTGAGGAGTGTTTCCAGAATGTATTATGTCACCAGCTGGCAGCACCGTGGCGAGAGGTCTAGGTGTCAAAATACACCAACCAAATTGATGATGATTAAATATGATTGGTGGATTTTGACACCTAGACCTCTCGCCACGGTGCTGCCTGCTGGTAACATAGTACATTCTGGAAACCCTCATTAGATGTTGCTCTTAAGAGGGAAGAATAGCTTTGCAGCAGTTAGCAGCTCGCGACTGACAATAGGTGCTTTTATGACAAAAGTTCCTTTTTCGGGAGAAAACGGTTTCCACTAACTAAATCTTTAACAAAACACTTTAATTTTGATGTCGATCGCTTCAGCATAATATATTCTAGAATTATAGTTTGAATTGATTGCAAATTTTGAAAAAAGGAAAGCCTTATAAACCTAGTCTTTCATTGTGTCAATAACGTACTAAAAAATAATTGAGATTGGAAAATATTTAGAAGTGGAAAAACGTTTTCTCTTGTATGAACGAGTACGTAGTATTCCAAAGGTATTCTTCCCTTCTAAGAGTCCGCAGTAAGCTCGATTCTCCATACAAACGTAGTTACGCTCTCATTTTAAAACTACGTGTTGGATTGTAACGAAACTTTGCATATACAATGACATGAGGTATATCTATGTCTGTATGTCTGTTATGTAGCTTCAGATAAGTAGATACCATAGTAAAAAAAATACAGCGAAATTAGGTTTTTCATACAAAACTTGATTTTGCTGTATTTCGTTTGTACATACACTGGAACCATATAAACTAATCACAGACATAGATATACCTCATGGCAATGTATATGCAAAGTTTCGGCACAATCCAACACGTAGTTTTAAAATGAGAGCGTAACTACGGTTGTATGGGAAGGTGAAATTCGGCCGAGCTTACTGCGGATTCTTAAAGGGAGAATCACATAGAGAAGCTATACTAAGCTATGCTATATAACATTCTTAAATCATCATCATTTATTGAAGAGCCTGGCTAATCGCCATTCTATTCACTTCCCTGCCAATGTCTAATACTCCATACCCTGTAGTTTCTGACTTCCCCATACTGACCCATTTCAACAGCCCGTATTCCAATCTTCTAGATGCAACTAGAAAACGCGGTCGGCGACCGCGTGTTCGGCACATTCGCCGAGAACCTATCGTTCCTCATCTCCTGCCTCCGCAGCGCCAACCTCCGGAGCCGCAGCATGTTGTTCATATTGGAGGAGTTCCACGCGTTCTGCCATTCGACGCGGGCGCAGACTTTGCTGTACAACCTGTTCGATATCACGCACGCGAGGCAGGCGCCGATGTGTGTGTTAGGTGAGACCGATCACTAACCAATTGAGCAACTGACTGACCTACCAACTAGTTAACCAACTAACGAACGGAAAGTGGAAATACCAACTGACTCCCCAATCCCCAACCGACTAGTTAATTAACTACATACATAACTAAATGACCAACTGACCAACCAACAAGTTAAGTAACTGACCCATGGAAAATGAAATGACCAACTGACCGACCAACCAAGTAGTTTGTCAACTACATACATAACTAGATGACCAACTGACCAATTTATTTTGTCACTAACTGACCAACCAACAAGTTAACTAACTGACCCATGGAGCATGAAATGACCAACTGGCTCACCAACCAAGTAGTTTATCAACTACATACATGACTAAATGACCAACTGACCTAGTAACTTTGTCTCTAAAATTGAGCAAACCCAAGTACTTAGCTCATCAACCTACTTAAGTGACCATTATTGGCTAACACATAATAATGTCATACCTTTGAGCCAATCTCCCATAGTACCTGTCGCTCGTCCTCTCCCGCCTCCGCAGCGCCGACCTCCGCAGTCGCAGCATGGTGCTCATATTGGAGGAGTTCCACGCGTTCTGCCATTCGACGCGGGCGCAGACTTTGCTGTACAACCTGTTCGACATCACGACATAACGCGAGGCAGGCGCCGATGTGTGTGTTAGGTGAGACCGATCACTAACCAGTTGAGCAACTGACTGACCTACCAACTAGTTAACCAACTAACGAACGGAAAGTGGAAATACCAACTGACTCTCCAATCTCCAACCGACTATACGTAGTTGATCAACTACATACATAACTAACCAGTTTATTTACTTTGTCACTCCAACTGAACGTCTAGCTAGTTAGCTAACCAGTTCAACTGACTGACGTTACATGAAATTACTAGGTAATGGTTCATCATACAAACCGAATAATTAAACAGGTTCACTAATGTTAGACCAAACAACTTTTGGCCAAATGTTTCATTTGACAAAAGTTTCATTTGACCTAATGATTTTTTTCTTAAATAGAAAGCTTTATAGGATTATTATAAAACAAACCTAACCTAACCTAATGACTTCTATTTGATGATATTCAAAGAATACCCGAAAATACTACTGTTTTAACGAAAATTGCATAAGGTCAAATTAAACATTTGTCAAATGATACATTTGGCTAAAAGTTGTTTGGTCAAGAGACAGGACCCCAATGACTAGGCAATTGTTCATCATACAAACCGAATAATTAACCAATATCAACTCAACATCTTCCCGACTAAATGACCAACATATCAACCGACTAAATGAACAACCTACTATTCAACCAAAAGCCCAATATATCAGTCGACTAGTTGGACCAAATAATTCACCAATATATCAACTTAGCAATTGACCAATATCAACTGTCTAAATTACTCACATACCAATCAACTGACTGACCAACTAATTTGTTTCCAGGTATAACAAACCGTCTAGACGTGATGGAGACTTTAGAGAAGCGTGTCAAATCCCGATTCTCGCACCGGCACATGTTCATATTCCCGGGCGAGCAGGGGACGGTGTTGGACGCGCTCGTTGGGCTGCTCTCGGTGCCCGCGGCGGTGGAGAAGGTGAAGAAGCGGGCGAGGAAGAAGAGTGTCGGTAAGTGTCACGTGACGCAGACTCTAGAGTAGCGCGTCAAGTCCCGGCTCTCGCACCGGCACATGTTCATATTCCCGGGCGAGCAGGGGACGGTGTTGGACGCGCTCGTTGGGCTGCTCTCGGTGCCCGCGGCGGTGGAGAAGGTGAAGAAGCGGGCGAGGAAGAAGAGCGTCGGTAAGTGTCACGTGACGCAGACTCTAGAGAAGCGCGTCAAGTCCCGGCTCTCGCACCGGCACATGTTCATATTCCCGGGCGAGCAGGCGACGCTGTTGGACGCGCTCGTTGGGCTGCTCTCGATGCCCGCGGCGGTAGAGAAGGTGAAGAAGCGGGCGAGGAAGAAGAGCGTCGGTAAGTGATTGATTATAAGCTTATATTTAACTTGCGCTGTGCGTTTGTTTGTAAGTTGTCATCTCTGAACTCTACCACATTCCCAAAAGATGTATTGAATGCCACGATGTTTGTACAGTGTACAAGCCTGGCTGTTTTTAGCCGAGCCGAAGGCGAATGGGATAAACACACGATTTAACCGCCCGCGGCGTGTACAAAGTTTTACATCTTCCTGCACGTCTGTCATGGGACGACCGCGACATACTCTCGTTTTTTCTCGCACTATACCTCTTGTTCTAAGTGTCCTAATAAGAGAGAGGCGGACAGTGCGAGAAAAATCGAGAGAGCTCGCGCGTCGTCGCGTGATATCCGTGCTAGTCAGAAAAAGAGATTTTAGTCGTTTTCATCATCAATGATCACTGAAGCCCTGTTGGATGATAATTGCGAAGTCATGTCGTCAAGCTGGATTATAAAGGCTGATACAGCTTCGCTCATAATCCAAAGGTAGCAGCGGACGATAAATGTCACTTTATGGCGAAGGGTGACGTAACTTTCGTTTTGTGGGCTACTAGCTTTCACCCGCGACTTCGTCTGCGTGGACCCGGGATGAAAACTATCCTATATTTTTATCCATGCTATAAACTATATTCGTGCAAAATTTCATCCAAATCGGTTGAGCCGTTTAAGCGTGATTGAGTATCATCATCAGTCGTTCCCTCAATGCTGCGGATCGTGACATCATAAATAAACTAATAAATAAATATTAGGGGACAATCTTACACATATCGACCTAGTCCCAAACTAAGCAAAGCTTGTACTATAGGTACTAGGCGACGATAAACATACTTTTATAGATAAATAAATACTTAAATACATAGAAAACATCCATGACTCAGGAACAAATATTCGTGCTCATCACACAAATAAATGCCCTTACCGGGATTCGAACCCAGGACCTCTTGCTTCGTAGGCAGGCAACAATAGGCTAAAGCGGTCATCATGTCCTCTACTTGTTAAGCAGACTTCTCCGAAGGGTCCTATCGATTTCTTTTCAGCTTCAGAGCCTATGGACACAGACGGCTCAGCCAACTCCATCCCTATAGAAGTGCTGCAGCGCTGCAAAGTGGACCCTCAAGAGTTTACCGCCCTAGACCAGGGTTTCGTTGAAGACTGGAACGCGCACATACTGGCTCTGCGAAGCGATCAGAGGGTTGTGGATGCGTTTGAGAAGTTTTGCTATTACACTAACAATGAGCAGATATTTAAGGACATTTTGGTGAGTATATTTCTTTTTAAGCCTACATGGTCAACATTTTTGTCGAGTAACCTAACCCTCACAATAGTGTCGAGGCATTAGAGACGTGTTCAGATATTTGTGAGCACTTTGGCCGGTCCGATATATCTGAAGGCGACTGTACACTCCAAAAATATGATCAATCGGAATTACGCCAAATATCAATTTTGTACAAAATATTTTCTTATTATATTTTTATATTAACTTGAATAAGACAACATTCACTTCACAAAAGTATAGACACACTGTTTACGTTTTCACCATATTCACTTTTGACAGTATTATACTTTATGTCCAATTTCAAAATGTACATTTCTAGTTTGCTTTTTTCCATTTGAGACTGAATTTTCATAAGTACTTATGCCAAATTTCGGCTCAAGATACCGGCAAGGGCTGATAATGCGTTCGCAATTGCTCTGGAGTTTGTCTACAGTTTCTGTTTAACATTAGGCAGACCGTGTGCTTGTTTGCCACCATTGTGTTATATAATAAACCGTTTGTTAGATCGCTTACCCCAAACGCAATTTTTCTTAGTAGCTAATTTTCTTTTCGCATTTTTCCACTGCAGCTTACTTTATCAGTCGTGTTGGTCCCGTATTGTATTATGTCTCAATTTTTCTTCCCTGTAGGAAACCCATGGCAATCGCGAAAGAGTAGTTAGGTTAGCTTCAGATACCCGAAGGTCAAACTGCCCAGAAATAGGAGGCCCGCCCAGCGGGGCTCCGTCGAAACTGTTCCATTGCGAATAAAATGAATTTAGAAAAACGCGTTTGTTAACTTATGCGAGCAAAAAATTCGCTACCGTAATATAGTGAGAAAGGTAAATTTTAAGAATGAGAAATTATGCGACGGCATAATGGCGAAAGAGAAATTTGCTAAAAACAATAATTGCGTTTGGGAAACCGATCTAACAAATCTAAAAAAATGCCCCTAAGGCACTGGTCCCACCGCCGGCTAGTAAGCTAGAAAAGTTGGGCGAGTAACGGTTCATTGCGTGCTAACCAGGCACAGTGTGATCAATCGACCTTTACAGATCCGCAATGTAATGCTAATCGCCCCACTTTTCTAGCTTACTAGCCGGCGGTGGGACCAGTGCCTAATGAAGTCAACAAAAACAAAGAAATTAGTAAATATTTTATTGCAGTATTAATTAAAATTTGGTTAACATTTGCCTGGCAAACCATTCACACAGTATGCGGACCACTCTTCTCCACATTCACCAGTCTTACAGCACTTAACACTTTCACTGCCGGCTCCAGAAAATCCCCTACAATCTGTGCTAGCGGCCTCGCAGCGTCTCTAAACCCTCTCCCCACATTCCCAGCGAAAACTAGTGGTGGCTGCATGACAGCGTTGAACGCTAGCGTCAAAATCGGTTTCAGAAAATAATCTGACCAAATCTGAACACTCCCTACGATCAAACTTCGAAATATGAGCAGAACAGAGCGTTCTACATTAAGTAATATAGCAACAGGTATCCCTGCAACTATTTGCGGTATCGAGAACATTTCAGCGACTATTCTATTCGGTATTCTAGATATTTGCTGCGCGAAACCTTCAGTGTAAGTATAGGTTCCGTCAGAGGTCGCTAAGTACTCCCCATTCGTCGCCTCAAAGTAGTAAAGATCAACCTTATCTGGAGAACTTTCTTTAGTTAGTTCTTTAAACTTAGACCAAAAAGATCGGGAGCGCTCTTCTTTCACAGTTGGCAAGGTCTTCCTAGGTGGTCTTTCTGCGTTCTTCTGCGTGTTAGGATACGCTAGCAACATAGGGTGCTGTAGTAGATACAGCTGGGTGTCTCCGGAGCCGTTTCTAGGGGGTTTTATAGGGCTGGAAGCTACGGGGAGGCGCGGGGAGGTCTGAGTAGCTGCGACTATAGGGTCTCTCTTCTTGTGCTTCTGCACGACGACCTGTAGGTAGGAGCCGGTGTCACCTGAAACCATGAAGGCAGGGATGTAGCTTCACTATTATGGTTCAACTCGCTTTTGCCCGCGACTTCGTCCGCGTATGGGTAAGGACAAGGACCAAATTCTTGGCCAGCTTAACTCACTCAATTAAATTTTCTATAAAAGTTTTCCGTTGTGACACGAAGATTAACAATACCAGGGCATATTCATCAATTTATCACCCTCAAACGGATAGTAACAAAACCGACAGTCAATGTCAATCGCATACATTTAGTAACAAAACCGACAGGTTAGACGTGACTTAAACATCACTTTAGTTAACCTTAACCTGCCAATTTTTTTGAAACTCCTCACCAATTCTATGGTTAATTTTTGTGTCACAACCACAGATAACCTCCAATAGATAGAGCCTATACGCGATTTAGTTCAATGCAAAGGTCACCACAGTTGGCGGTAGGTGCGGGTTGCGGGGAGGTCGGTAACGGCGCTGTGATTGGCTGTTTCGAAAATAGCGCGCTTTGTCACATAATGGCGCCAGAAGCGTAGTGATGGGGCGCGTTGGTCGTTAACGGTTTTTAGCGAAGCCGCAATTAATTGTTAGTAGAATATTTTACATGGCGTAGGTACCTTTAACATGGTTTAAATTTTTGAACGGCTGTCACTGTTATATTATTATCGTTCTTAGAATATTGTCGTTCTTAGAATATTTTGATCACCACGTAACATAAAAAAGGTATGTTATAATCCCGTCAAGTAGTCATAAAAATAGTTATTTCTAAGCATTTTACAACATTTACTGCATTATCGTGTTTATGTCGGACAAGAAGCCTTCGTCTCGTTCGTATTTACATACTTACTAGAAAAGAACGAATGCGATGTTTATTCGACATTAACGCGAATGTGCTACCTAGGCTAATGTATGATATTTTTAGATTCGTATCGGTATGGAAGACATAAAAACGATGTCATTAAAAATAGATATATTTTTTCTATGTGATCAAAATAATGTGGTTGATGATAATCCTCACCATCATTTAAGAGGGCGTTAACGTGCTCACTAGCGCCACTTGTAAATAATTGTGATTACTTCAATTTAACGATAGATATTTAAAAAAGCAGGCCACTACACATAGTATTTTTTATTTAAGCTACATCACTAACCATTTCCGACATCCATCACACGTCGTCGAAGTCCAGCATCAGGGCCTTCTCGTGACACTAGTCCTAATTGCTCACAAAGACGATTCGAAAAACTTCAATCGCCGTCTTCGAAGTCCAGCTATTAATATAGGGCCTGCTCGTGGCACTAGTAGTAGGTATATTGCCGCGTCCAGACGTCCGAGCGCGGCGGACGAGGGGTGACATGAGCGGTAAGAATTCATAAGAAAGTGCGAGATAGGGATAGAATTTTGCAGGTTGGCAGTCGCCAAATGCGTGCCTACATGGCTTCTATTTACGCGGGCCGATATCAGGCGGCAGACTGCAGTCCGCCGATATCTGGCGCCGTCTTATACTTACACGTTAAAGAAAAAAAACAGGTCAAAGTATTATTTCAATTTATGGTCAATTTATGGCTAAAGTACGATTCTGTAATATTGTAACTTCAATTTCATTCTATATTATATGTATACTACATAGCAATAGCTTACTTCGGCACTACATAATATTCTACAATACTCGAAATTACAAAAATTCAGTGCAAAAACATATATGCGTGGTGACCGCACGTCGCCCTATAGGCTCTATCTATTGGAGGTTATCTGCGGTCACAACGGAACTTTGTTCACTTCTTCAGTTTGTATGGCTAACTACTGACTAACCAGGCTTACTACTGGCCAAGAATTTGGTCCTAACCCGTATATATATATATAATAGTTATTTGCTTTAAAAACATGAGTCTTCAAGTCATCGCCGTTTTTAAATATGTCCAAGTAAACAACGAACAGGGCTAAGTATAGAGCCAAACATCGCTACGAACATTTTCACGATCATTCTCGCGAATGCTCTAGTGAATGCTCGTCAAGAATGTATTCTTCACGAAGATGTCATGCATTTTCACTTATGAGCTATATGGGAACAATAAAAAAAAATCGGCTCGCAAAAAGCTCAAAGCAAGTTTAGCTAGAATGGTCGCTAAAAAGTACAAGTGAACGCTAGTATCTTTCCATTCCCCTTTTCACATTAACCCTTTCACCGCCACAGTCGGCCATAGCCGACAACGCAAAATCGTGACTACGACGCCAGAGACGGCGCTAGCCGACAAACATTTTTTGATGAATACCTATTGAAAAACAGCCCATTTTTATTTATTTATTTAAACTTTATTGCACAAAAGAAAACTTATCGTACAAAAGGCGGACTTAATGCCAAATGGCATTATGGCGGCGTTATTTCTTTACCCATTTAAATTTTACCCCCGTGGAGTCAGTGGCACAGCTTATTGCTTCGCCGTCGGGCGGTGAAAAGGTTAAGGGATGATTTCCGGGATAATAAGTATAATAACTATCCCATGTTATCTGGATCTCACACTATCACTATACTAAATTTCATCTGAATCGATTCCGCGGATTAAACGTAAAAAGGTAACAGACAGATAGACAGAGTAACCTTCGCATTTAGAATATTAGTAAGTATTGATTGCAATTAAGTTCAAACAGCATCCTAGAAGAGAAACGAGGTAGGGCGCAGTTCGTTCATACTTGGAGCAGACCAACTGGAGAAAAGCCTCTCCCATCATAATACTACTTTACACAGTAATGTTGCCAGAGCTCTCGAGGATGTACTCAGAGAGAGACCTGCATGTCTCTTGCTGTCACCACAACGAATCCTCAAAACAATCAAGGGTTGGCAGTGACACAGAACCAGGAAGCCAGGAACATACCTCTGCAGATCAATTAGTGGTATTATTAGGTTGCGGTCTCCTGTAGTTATTAATTTAATCGTATGGCATACATTTCGTTTTTATAGTTTGTCACTCTTTTAGCACCACGGAGCTCCGGTAGCCTAGTGGTTCAGGCATGCGGCTGTCAAGTGGCGGTCGTGGGTTCGAACCCCGGCTCGTACCATTGAGTTTTTCAGAACTTATGTAAGGAATATTTACAGTTAGCTTTGCGGTGAAGGAAAAACATCGCGAGGAAACCGGTCTAATCCCAATAAGGTCTAGTTTTCCCTTTGAATTAGAATGTCAGATGGCACTCGCTTTCGTAAAACTAGTGCCTTAGCTAAATCTTGGGGGTTAGGTGTCAAAGTGGACCCCGGGCTCCTTTCGGGGCACAACCGGGAATAACGATAGGAGGATGATGACTCTTTAGCACCACCCAGGGGACGTACAGGGTTGTGGTAGGTAGCTCCTGCGGACGCGAGTAACAGTTATCCCCCGCGGTCTTCTGTAAGGAGGTACTTCCCACTTGGGCTGCTCCGAATATGAGCGCAAAGATATTCCGCTGCCCCACCTCTTCAAAAACTTTGAACGCATATGTGCGTTGCCGGCAACACCGACAATGCTTAACCCACCTGACGCCTGCGACCTGACCTCGGCATCACTCTCCTGGAACTGCGACGAGGTGTCCAGTTGAATGTTGCCTATCTCTATCTCTTTCGCCTCGACCCCGCGGTTCGTGGTCGAACTAGTGTACGTCGAAACGTACTTCTTGGGTGACAGCGTCATTTTCGCTAATTATTTTTATTGAAATATATTTGGGTAATATATTTCAATACTTTTATTTTAAATATATTTTACGGTAGAATTATGTCTTGTTTGACGTGTTTATCAACAAGATTGACAATGTCACTGTAATTTGGATTTTTTATTTTTAACGCATAAAGTTTTTATTAAATAAACGCCATTCTTCAGCCACCGGCATTTTCAGAACCTTCTTTTCTTTTTTCTTTTTAACATTAACTGGCTACCACACACCACACGACCATTTTCTTGTACGACCATGCTCTATCTTTCTTTCAATTTTTTTGCTTTCAAGTTTGTGTTTCTTCCCTATTTTTTATAAATAAATAAATTATATTTTTGGACAATCTCACACAAATCGACCTAGTCCCAAACTAAGCGAAACTTATACTATGGGTACTAGACGACGATAAACATACTTATATAGATAAATAAATACTTAAATACATAGAAAACATTCATGACTCAGGAACAAATATTCAGTGCTCATCACACAAATGAATGCCCTTACCGGGATTCGAACCCAGGACCTCTTGCTTCGTAGGCAGGGTCACTACCAACTAGGCTAAAGCGGTCGTTATGTTTTTGTAATTTGCAATTTGTCCTTGTGTGTGATCGTGGCGTCATTGTTCCGTCCTCACCTCACCAAATGGCCACAACGGGAGACCAGCGCAGGCGTCGCCAGCATTACGCTGAGTTGTGACCATTTCGTGGCAAATGCGTATGTGCGTATGTCTACAGTTTTTTGTCACGAATAAGTGTTGTCTTTCTTCTTTCTTTCTTTTATATATAAATGATTTCTTTTATGAATTTAAATTAAAGGAAAAATGTAATGCTCCGAGCCGGCGATCACAGGCATTCATGGCCCGTCGCCACTAACCAACTAAGCTATCGGAACAATCTGTCTCGGCCACTAAATCTTTCAATCAGTTCCTTCCTCAGTGAGGCGGTTCGAATCCGGCTCGGAGCATTACATTTTTCAATTTTTCCTTTAATTTAAATTTAGAATTTCGTTAGCAGCGTTACTGCTTAATACAAAATTGACTTCTTTTATTTCAGTTCCAAGTAGTGTGCACCCTGTCACCAACCAAACCTTACATCGAAGCTTCCGACCTCTCCTCAACCATAGACAGGACAGTGGCCCCCGAGCACAAGGTGCAACTGCTGCAGTCCCTGTCGATACTGGAGCTCTCCCTGGTCATCGCCATGAAGCACGGCATGGACATCTTCGACGGGCAGCCGATGAACTTCGAAATGGTCTTACACAGGCAAGTCTAGATTTTAGGGTCGGCAACGCGCGTGCTAGGGTTGCCAACTTTTTTTGGGGGAGATATAGTATTTTTCAGAATAAAACGACTAAAATATAGTACACTGTTAACAGTACTTGGTACTTGGCTGGGCAATGTTGCTATTTGGTAAAATTGAACTGGAACCTGTTTTCTTACAAGACGGCGCGCGAGCTCTCTCGATTTTTCTCGCACTATCCGTCTCTCTCTTATTAGAAAACTTAGAAAGAGA
Source organism: Epinotia bilunana (assembly GCA_947049275.1). Lineage (NCBI taxonomy): Eukaryota > Metazoa > Arthropoda > Insecta > Lepidoptera > Tortricidae > Epinotia > Epinotia bilunana. Next base: position 1,641,475 of record OX346278.1, read on the forward strand.
CGTATAGTGCGCGAAAACTCGAGAGAGCTCGCGCGCCGGCTTGTGATAGCCGTGCAGGGCAATTTGAAGCACTTCGTAGTTAAGGCCCCCAATATATAGTATTTTTGCGTACTATATATTTCTTCAACAGTATATAATACAAGGAGTCAAAATATAGTACAATACTATAAAATATAGTACGGTTGGCAACCCTAGCGCGTGCGTCCATAGGCTAGAGCATCTCCTTGCCATCCTTTCTTTTGCTTTCCAAACACTTGTGATTTCTTCTGGAGGCGGAAGCGTCCATAGACGCTAGCCGCAGGCCGTATGCTCGTTTGCCACCGTCGTAGTATAAAGCATGCGGCCTGAGCATAGGCCGCAGCCTATGGACGCTTGCGGCTACAGGGGAGCCGCAAGCGCGTTGCCGACCCAATATTGATTTGCGGATTCCGGATTTGAACCCGTGCCCTTCGCATTCCGTGCACTGCTCTTAACCAACTGAGCTATCGTGGACGACACACTAAGCGACAAATTTACCCCTAAGGCGTTATGAATTTGTTTAACTGTTTAGAATGATAGAGACACTAAGCTTCTTGTTACTGAATGAATTATGTAATTAGTTGTGTGAACCTAATATTAAATAAATAAATCGGAAGAGTGAAGTGATATTAAAGAAAAGCTTAAGTATACTCTCATTGTAACTTGACCGCATTGACTAATTTCAGGTACACAAAATTCGCCAGTGCCAACTCATCAACGCAAACCGTACCTCGCCCAGTGATCCTAAAAGCATTCGAGCACCTCCAGGCCTTAGAACTCCTAGTCCCTGTGCGAGGCTCTGACTCCATCTACGCCTCGAGCGAGACTACTGCGAGCAGAGTGCAGAAGGAGTACCAACTGTTCACGCTGGCAGCGGAAGGGTTAAACGAGGCCGTGGCAGGATTTAAAGCGTTGCCTACTGAGATCAGCCACTGGCTCAATACTGGGGATCTATAGAGAGCTTATAATAGGCATTGAGTCCCTCACTACGCTCAGGATTCGATATAAGTACCTCGATGTCCTTCCACGTTTAAATTAGCGTCTTTTGAATGCCTCACTGCGCCCAGGATTCTATGGTGTCCCTTGTAAAAAAATACATATATCGAGTCACTCATTGCGCTCAGGATTCCATTTTGGTACCTCGTTCCGTTTTAGTTGCTGTTTCATAATTAATGTCTACAGTTATACACAGTCCTTCATATCACTTAGAATTATTTTATTGTGTACCTCACTCTGCTCTTGGTTCCACATTGCGCCCTGCCAGAACTAATCTAGTAAATAAGTTTCTGTCAAAATTTTCATTTTTGGTACAAGCTTTTATTGCTGACTGAACTTTCCTGTATACCGTCATCAACTACTCATTGAGACGATTCTAACGAGCCCAAACTCAACGGGGTTACGTCGGTTAAGTACTGAATTCCCATGGCCGCCTTCTGTCTCCATCATCAGATCAGCTCGATGGTACCATAATATTGAATTGTCATACAAACTATACCTTTACTCAAAATTTCAGTTTAATCGTTTGAAGATATCTGCTTCAATATTGAGTTGTAAGATTCCACACGAACTGTTGATTCAGTTTTCTGAAACTTTTTTTTTAAAGTCAGGCTGACAATTCAGGCTAGTTTAGAAAAGTATACCAATTTGACACTAGATGGCACTGATTTACGAGCTTAAACCTAGATCGCGCTATTAACACATTCACTGCCAATGATGTGATATAAAAAAGAGGTAGATAGGTTATAAGCGCTCCAAAAGTGGCACAAACTGAGTCAATTGCACCAACTTGCCTCAGTTTCACGTCGTCAATGGAAACGCGTGCTGTCAAACTTGGTGGCCGTTTTTAAACACGTAATTTCGTATAGACAACGTATCTACCTCTTTTTAGGGTTCCGTACCCAAAGGGTAAAAACGGGACCCAATTACTAAGACTTCGCTGTCCGTCCGTCTGTCTGTCACCAGGCTGTATCTCAAGAACCGCGATAGCTAGACAGTTGAAATTTTCAGAAATGATGTATTTCTGTTGCCGCTATAACAACAAATACTAAAAACAAAATAAAATAAATATTTAAGGTGCCTCCCATACAACAAACTTTTTTTTTACTGCTTTTGGTACGGAACCCTTCGTGCGCGAGTCTTTATATTATATTAGTCGAGTTTTTATATTATATTACATCATTGTTCACTGCCAACAAAGGGTTGGGGGTCAATAGGGTAGTTTTATTATTACTCCAAAAGAAAGAAAATCCTATTCAGGTATCTCAATAAATTAGGAAGATACAACCGTTTTAATATTTATATTCATTTATTTGTTGCAACTATGGTATTCACATATTTATACTAAACGGGACTTAATCCCGTATAATTAAATTATTTATTTACCTCACCGAGGTCTCCCGCGCGGCAAGAAGATGTTGATACCCGCTCAAGCCAGTTGTCCCTGACCGTGGATGTTGCAACACGTCCGAAACGTCGGGAGACCTCAGTGAGGTAAATAAATAATTTAATTATACGCGATTAAGCCCCGTTTAGTATATATAATGTGTGAGAATCGTGAAAGTTTAAATCAATACTTCCGTCTTATTTTGCTTGGTAGGGAGAGAAAACGTCATAGTAAATGACAATCGTTTCATATGAAGATGGCTTTAACAGGAAAGGGGCAGAATATACCCCCTCTTAAAACTTTCGACGCATAGCTTTGCTTTTTTTCTAAATTTGAATATATTTTTAACCGATTTTCGAGAAAATTCAACATTACTGGTTATTTTATTTGGTGTCTTCACCCCTATTTCGTTATCGATCACAATCGATTTTCGATAGCCATGTTATAATCGACATGGCTATCGAAAATCGATTGTAGCCGAAGGCACAGAGCGCCCACCAAGTGGATTGCTGGCAGTGAAGTGATATTTTTTCTTGATATGTAAAATAAGAGGCATTATAACTTGGGGTATCAAATCATTTCTTAAAAAACGTTTCATAAATATTCATTTTAAAAACAACGTATGGCAACGATTAACAAATTAATTGTTTCATAAAGTATTGTTTTAAAAACAGTTCATTAGACAAATTATTTACTTGAAAAAACATCATATTATAAATCATTATTAGACAAACTACTCATTTGTTAACACCCGACGCAAAGAGAGGGGTGTTATAAGTTTAACGTGTCTGTGTATCTGTCTGTGGTATCGTAGCTCCTAAACGGATGGACCGATTTGAATGTGGTTCTTTTTATTCGAAAGCTGATGTGATCCCGAGTGTTCTTCGCCATGTTTCATGAAAATATATTCAACCGTTTTTGAGATATTGGACTTTGAAATAAAAATGTCGAGGTTTTTTCAAAGTTGTATTTGTTATTCGTGACAATTGGCAAAGTAACGTATGGTAAAATAACGTTTCATAAAATGCATTGTTTGGTAAATAACTTATTTAATAAATCATTTGTTGTGTTGATAAAGTTTTAAACTACAATATAGTTGTGTCTACAGTATAGTTAGTGTAACCTTTAAAATTACAATTTTACATTAATTTTTTTTTAAGTGTAAGTATAATTGCTAAATGAATATTTGTCAAATAATTATTTATAGTATGAAATTGATCATTTATGAAATGATGATAAACCATAAATTGTTTTGTGATTGAATATTGCAGTTTGATTTCGTAGTTTCATATGTCACCTGATCATTTAATAACTTAGGGGTCGCCAGGACGCGAATCCCCATACAAACGTAGTTTGGGTCTCTTTTTAATTTTTTTGGCAGAATTCACTTGGTGACCTTATGGCGACTATAAACGATAAAACGAAACTTGTGTTATCATCATTGAACAGTTCCCTCAATTCCTCATGGATTTAAACATCCTACTGGATTTTTGGATACTGGATATTGTGCAAAAATCAACAAAGTGTTCACTTATTGAAATCGAAGTCAAAAAAATCAACGAGTTATATCGTATTCGTTCATGTTCGGAAACGTGGTCGCTCACTATGGGCCTCATAAGAAGGCTCAAAGTCACCTAAAGGGCAATGGAGAGGGCTATGTTGGCAGTTTCTCTGCGCGATCGCATCAGAAATGAGGCTATCCCCCCCCCACAAGTTGACTGATGACCTGGTAAAGGTCGCGGGAGTCCGCTGGATGCGGGTGGCGCAGGACCGGTCATTGTGGCACTCTTTGGGGGAGGCCTATGTCCAGCAGTGGACGTCTGTCGGCTGATATGATGTTCATGTTCTGGGCAAGGTTCTTAGTTTAACAATGGTGCTTGGCACATTGTTTGCTTTCTTTAAACGAGGAGGAACGATGGGCGATGGACAAAACGGGTTACTGAATGGTGGCCAAGGTCATTGAAACGGTCAGCGGGCAGACCACTAGCTCGATGGACGCCGAACAGGTGGCAAACAGTGGATGAGATAAGGACAAGACCGAGGAGAGTGGCGTAATAAAGAAGACGCCTATATTCAACAGTGAGCGGATACGGGCTGAATAGATAGATAGAAAAATTACCTTCCTCACTATATTATAGTACCGAATTTTTTGCTTGCCCAAGTTTACAAAAGCGTTTTTCAACGTTAATTGTTTACTTTAAACTACTAAGTTAACTGTTATAATTCCGACGAAACGGGAATACGACGAATCAGGAATCCGACGAGTCGGGAATGCGACGAAACAGGAATACGACGGATCGGGAACAAATCTTTTAGGCTGGTATCGTAGCTGTTCGACGGAGCCCCGTCGCGCGGGGCTTAGGAGCAGTTTCTGGGCAGCCCGAACGCCATTCGGTTAAAGTGAAAGATTCCAAACCAGGTACATGAAATGTCGCCTTTATCCAATTTGCTCATTAATCTACAGCTTATCTAAACACGTTACATAAAATATCTCTTAGATATGCTTTAATATTCCTATCTGGCATTATTGGTATTTGGAATACAAATAATTCAAAATAGGGCGTAACCTTGAAATCGTTTAATTAAACAGTCGATGTCATATTACGAAAACGATAGTCCTTTGCTATTCCCCTAAACAACGTGCTGGTCTATCAGCGAAAATGAGATGCAACTATTTGCGTATTTTGCATGCGGTTAATGCGACTATCCGGCACGTGCAAATAAAGCCCGACCAGCAAAATAAAAAACCTGCTCTGGGGGTGCTAAATTAGCAATAATTATTTATTTTTGGCAACAGTAAAAAAATACTGTATGATGTACCTGCCAGTCATGTTGACAACATGGTCGGTGATGTTATTTAGAGGAATAGAGTCTAATCCTTCAGACTTTCTCTCCTAGAAATACTTCGTCATATTGCAAATCACTTTTCTAAAGTCACATTTAATCGTTTTCGGCATTGTAACGCAATACAACACGTACCACTTTGACAGCAATTGACAGATGGCGTGGATGGCGTCTTCAAAGTTACTGTTGCCAGTTGAAGAAATTAGTTCCAATAGTTTTCCGCAATATGGCGAAGTTTTTTATTTTCCTGGTCGGACTTTAGTTACAGCAAACTACCACCAATTATGACAAAAACTCGACACGTGTTTTGCCTTTCTCGAGCCTATAGCTGTAGCGAGCTACATATCAGCCGAAATACATTCACTGCTGGACATAGGGCTCCCCAAAAAGTGCCAATGTGACCGGTCTCCGCCAACCGCGTCCAGCGGACTCCCGCGACCTTTAGCAGGTCATCAGTCCACCTTGTGGGAGCCCAGGCCTCGCCTTCCGGTACGTGGTCGCCACTCGAGAACCTTCTACCCGGTGGGCGATCACGGGCTGAAAATTATGATGATTGGTTATGAGGGCAGCACTACGAAATCTTTAGCATCAAAGGGCCAAGCTGGGACGTGGTGGCACCGCCGTTGCGAGTCGTCCTCGACTCTGTACGGCGTCAGTTCGACCCCCGTGAACGCGGCCAGCTGCTCCGCAATGTCGAAACCGTCGCCGAGGAGTTCGACTGTCAACTCGTCAAGTCTCGTGCGCTGTCTAATACGAAATCCATACTTAGGTCGGGTTGCACCAACTTACTTACCGATCAACGTCAAATATGGCGCCGGCAGCTGTCATTCCATAGAAACTTGTCAAACTCTCCTAACATTCAGTTTTAAACGAACACCGCTTAAAGATGGTTTGGTGCAACCCACCCTCAATATTATGAATGCGAAAGTAACTCTGTCTGTTACCTTCTCACGCTTAACCTTTTAGGCTAGTTTTGACGAGCTTTGAGTTGACATTCCTCCGTCAAAACTATAGATATATTTATGGCACAAACACTTATCGGTTGTTCAATCCTTTATCTACATTTGCACGAGTTTTTTGAAAATAATTGATATACTTTTCTATGATTTATTCAAATATGGTCCAAAAAAATGTCCATTTTCGATATTAATATGTTGTTTATGCATTTTTATATATGAAATCTGCATATAACTGTTCCTTATTCACGTCTAACAACCCACGAGAGATTTTAATTTTTAAATCATTTTCACAAATCTTACTTCCAAAATGTGGTTTTTTGGCCGGAAATTGCCAAAGTTTGGAGCCATATATCTCGAAAACTGAGTTTTGAAGCAAATATGGGATACTAATTCGGTAAACCGCGATGTTGTTATATCGTATTAACTATGAAACCTGGATCCATTATTATAATCTTAAGACCAAGCGGCAGTCTAAAGTAAAGTTCTTACGAATCTGCCCCAAAGAAGGCGAAAACGGTCCTATCAGCCGGAAAAGTCCTAGCCGCGATTTTTTGGAATAGTAAGGGAATAATCCTTCTAGATTTCTTACAAAAAGGGATAACTATCACAGGGCCGTACTATAGGGAGTTATTGGACCGGTTTGATAAAAAAAGGAGACACGGCCCCATTTGGCAAAGAAGAAAGTGTTGTTCCATCATAACAACGCCAGCACATTCATCCAAAATTGTCACTGCCAAATTAACCCAACTACGTTACGAATCAGGTCAAACGAGGATGTTATAGCTGAGACAGAAGCGTATTTTGAAGAGTTTGACAAGTCCTCTTTTTGGAGGGAGTCCGCAGTAAGCCCGATTCTCCATACAAACGTAGTTACGCTCTCATTTTAAAACCACGTGTTAGATTGTAACGAAACTTTGCATATACATTGAAATGAGGTATATCTATGTCTGTAATTAGTTTATGTAGCTTCAGATACCATAGTAAAAAATACAGCGATTTTAAGTTTTTCATACAAAACTTGTTTTTGCTGTATTTCGTTTGTTTTATAGACTGGAACCATATAAACTAATTACAGACATAGATATACCTCATGTCATTGTGTATGCAAAGTTTCGTCACAATACAACACGTAGTTTTAAAATGAGAGCGTAACTACGTTTGTACGGGAAGGTGAAATTCGGCCGAGCTTACTGCGGACTCTTAAAGTGGTCGAAACGCTGGGAAAAGTGTAAGGACCTAGAAGGAGATTGTTGAAAAATAAAATGAAACTTTAAAAAAACTATATGCGTCTTCATTTCTAACACAGGTACTTTTTGATCCACGCTCGTAAGCAAAGTGATTGATACTATATGGTAGGTGTCAAGCTGGCACGTGGTGGCAGCGCCGTTGCGAGTCGTCCACGACTCTGTACGGCGTCAGTTCGACCCCCGTGAACGCGGCCAGCTGCTCCGCAATGTCGAAACCGTCGCCGACGAGTTCCACCGTCAACTCGTCAAAGTCTCGTGCGCTGTCGATAACGAAATATTGTAATGTAACGATTATCCTACTAATATTATAAATGCGAAAGTTTGGATAGTTGCTACTCAAACACGTTTAAACGGCTAAACCGATTTAGATGAAATTTAGCACGAACATACTTCATAGCCTGGATTAAAATATAAGATAGTTATGTCCTGGGTTCACGCAGACGAAGTCGCGGGCGGAAGCTAGTAATAAATAAATAAATATTTGCGACAATCTTGCACAAAAATCAACCTAGTCTTAAACTAAGCAAAGCTTGTACTATGGGTACTAGACGACGATACACATACTCATATAGATAAATAGACACTTAAATACATAGAAAACATCCATGACTCAGGAACAAATATTCGTGCTCATCTCACAAATAAATGCCCTTACTGGGATTCGAACCCAGGACCTCTTGCTTCGTAGGGTCACTACCAACTAGGTTAAAGCGGTCGTCGATATGCTTCGAGTATAATGTTAATTTCTTCTATTGTACACTAGCATAATAATTTTTGGTAGACTAAGGCAGCTCGGTGTAGGTACGACGACGAGCGAAGCGAGGAGGAGTGTTAGGAAGAACCGCGACCCTACAGCGCGCGAGACAAGCGAGCAAGGCGAGCATGCCGCGGCAGCGGCCGGCGAAACGCCAGAACCGAACACCTTTACTAACTAATTCTTACATATTAATATTACTAGCTTCCGCCCGCGACTTCCTCCGCGTGGACTCGGAATAAAAACTATCCTATATTTTAATCCAGGCTATAAACTATCTTCGTGCAAAATTTCATTCAAATCGGTTCAGCCGTTTAAGCGTGATTGAGTAACAAACATGCAGACATCTAAACTTTCGCATTTATAATATTAGTAGGATATAAGTACAACTAGCTTCCGCCCGCGACTTCGTCCGCGTGGACCCGGGATAAAAACTATCCTATATTTTAATCCAGGCCATAAACTATCTTCGTGCAAAATTTCATTCAAATCGGTTTAGCCGTTTAAGCGTGATTGAGTAACAAACATCCAAACATCTAAACTTTCGCATTTACAATATTAGTAGGATTTGCAAAGTGTTATGTTTCCTATATTTTCTTTACTTTATTGGCGTTATCAATATGTTGTAATAAAATAGTATTTTATGCAATCTCTCCCAGGTACTGTATACTAACATGATATGAGCCTCCATAGTCCTGTCCAGCGCCAGTTCCTTCAGCACCTCAGCGGCGGCCACGCCGCCCGCGCCGGTCACGCCGGTCACGCCGGACACGCCCGCCAGCCGGCACGGCACGGCCCGGACCGGCAGCGCCAGCCAGCGCGGCTGCAGCGGACGCAGATCAGTGTCGGACACCGTGGCCGTGTTGCCGAAGTCTATGTACATCACCTGTGAGGGAACAATACATAAACATGTGAGGCCCATTTCATAATCACAAGTGGACCCTTTGTATTTTTTTAATCTCGGAATTATAATGAATTGGGACATGGGTAACGCCCATGTTACTCCTTTGGAGTTGCATGCGTCTATAGGCTGCGGTGTCCGCTTACCATCAGGCGGGCCGTACGCTTGTTTGCCACCGTCGTTGTATTTTAAAAACAATGTGACTTCGGGGTATTCTTGTTTTGGGCACCCACTAGGAACAAAACCAGTCGTCAATAATCGAATTCAAAAACTTTCGCGAGACATCACAGCTGTGATTCAAGCCATACCGCGAAAAAACTCACCATGAAGAAGAACTCCCGAAGAGTTCGAAACATGTCGCCCGTACTGACATTTAATACGTGAGTTGTACCGTGTAATTATTACCTTTATTTCAGTCCTCCACTTATACAACATTACTTAAAGCGGGTCTAATTTCAGGCGTTCTGCACGACAAATGAGAAGTGTGGGGGGGGGGGGGTGGCTCATCAGTTTGATTTCAAGCACAATAATGCTGCTTAACTAAACCTCTGGTATGAACTGGGTTTATTTACCGACACATTTTAAATCGAAAGTTACCCATTTAAAATGTATGGGTAATTGTCTTTACACAATGGAAAAAGTTACAGGTTAGATTAGATTAAGGCTCTTAATTGTGTACAATTTTTTTGCAATCCACCCATAATACGTACCGCAGTTTTCGGTTCTACCCTAGCAGCATTTTCGTTGGCATTTCGTTGGGCTAACTCGGTGATCAATGGCCCAACGTGGGGCCAACTTAAAATGCTACTAGGGTAATATGTACCTCAGTTTTGCGGCTATAATACGTACCTCAGTTTTGCGGCTATAATACGTACCTCAGTTTTGCGGTTATAATACGTACCTCTGTTTTGCGGTTATAATACGTACCTAGCATTTTTGCGGTTAGAATGCGTACCTCAGTTTTGCGGTTATAATACGTACCTCAGTTTTGCGGCTATAATACGTACCTAGCATTTTTGCGGTTAGAATGCGTACCTCAGTTTTGCGGTTATAATACGTACCTCAGTTTTGCGGTCGTCTGACGCGATGACCCGCGCGCGGTAATACCGGCCGTCAGTGAACTGAGCGGATACAAGCTCGCCCGGCGCTGCCTCTAACTGTCAAAGCGAACACAAATAATAGCATGTTGACTCCTATAAAGACGCCCGCTTTAGCCTAGTTGGTAGTGACCCTGCTTACTAAGCAAGAGGCCCTGGGTTCGAATACCGATAAGGGCATTTATTTGCGTGATGAGCACGAATATTTGTTCCTGAGTCATGGATGTTTTCTATGTATTTAAGTATTGATTTATCTATATAAGTATGTTCATCGTCGTCTAGTACCCATAGTACAAGCTTTGCTTAGTTTGGGACTAGGTCGATTTGTGTAAGATTGTCCCCTAATATTTATTTTTATTTATTTTATTTTATAACTTGTACAATTTAAGGTCTGTGCCCACTAGACCGTATAATAGCATGACAGAAACCGTACCGTCACATGCTAGAAAATATTTTTTGTACGAGGCCTTATAGGGGCAGAGTGCTCGAACAAATTGTCGTAAATGTGGACACGCTGGACAAAAGCACCATTTTTTTTTCTGGCACTTATTAGGTCCATAGCTTTAAGTTTTTGATATTTTATTTTTATGAATGTATGCTAAAAGCAGCAATAGAAAAATAACTTCTGTGAAAAGGAGGATGGGCAGATTGGCCTATATTACCAATAAGGACAAGCGATATCGTCGGGGATAGTGCAATACCGCGTAACTAGCACTGGTAAATACTGCGTATATACACAACAGCCATAGGCAAATCAGCGTAACTGGGCACTGGTTAATACCGCGTATCTAATGTAGCCAAATCAAGATTTCCCGCCAACGAAAGTATAACGCCATAAAACTAAAGTCACTATCTTGTAGAACTCGTGTTTAATTATCAAAAACTCTCAATATTATTAAAAATAAAAAGTATCTTTTCATCACGTTTTAAGCTTCTCCTGTAAAGTTTGTAGATACGCAGTATTTACCAGTGCTAGTTACGCGGTATTGCACTATGAGTGTTGTGTAGATACGCAGTATTTACCAGTGTCAGTTACGCGGTATTGCACTATGAGTGTTGTATAGATACGCAGTATTTACCAGTGCTAGTTACGCGGTATTGCACTATGAGTGTTGTGTAGATACGCAGTATTTACCAGTGCTAGTTACGCGGTATTGCACTATCCCCGACGATATGTCACTGGATGACTTATTTTAAGTTCTAAAACTTTTACGATGGCAGGCAGTCCCAAATACCAGTAATTTTTCCTCTTACTACATTATTTCTGTGTTTTTCTCATACCCCGCACGAGCTATGCTTATTTTCTGTTTGGCCTAAAGGTTGACTGGTAGAGAATGCCTTATGGCATTAAGTTCGCCTTTTGTAATTGTAACTTGTTACTCTGCATTAAAGTTTAAATAAATAAATAATGCAATTTATAAATACGTCCGCTGCTGGACACAGGCCTCCCCCAAAGAGTGCCAAAGTGATCGCCCTTGCGCCACCCGCATCCCCGCGACCTTTACCAGGTCGTCAGTCCATCTTGTGCAGGGTCTACCCACGCCGCGTCTTCCGGTACGCGGTCGCCACTCGAGAATCTTTCCGCCCCAACGGCCATCGGTTCCGCGTGCAATGTGCCTCGCACTTAGGTTTAGCGATTCGGAGGGCTATATTTGTTACCTTGTTTCTGCTGCGGATAGCCTCATTTCTGATGCGATCGCGCAGAGAAGCTCCCAGCATAGCCCTCTCCATTGCCCTTTGGGTGACTTTGAACCTTCTAACGAGGCCCATAGTGAGCGACCACGTATGCCATCAACTCATACCTGCCAACACACACTGGTCAAAGACTCTCGTCTTGAGACACTGCTGAGTATTGGACGAAAAGAGGTGCCGTTCATTAATTCACAAGGAATAATTCGTAGTAATTAATTGTTTAAGGTTCCTGCTGGTGAGGTAGGGCACAGCGAAATGTGATCCCGCTCGAATGTGGGGCAGCCCAACTGGGGAAGTACCTCCGCCTTGCAGGAGACCACAGCCATAATAACACTACTACTTGCTCTGTAGTAGTATTGTGTTCCTGGAGGTGAGCAAGGTCGCCAGAGCTCCCGAGGGTGCGTTGTGTTGAGAGCGAGGGAATTTGTTCCTTCAGCTGTCAACACGGCGAATCCTCAAACATATCAAGGGTCGGCAACGCCCATGTTACTCCATTGGAGTTGCATGCGTATATAGGCTGCGGTGTCCGCTTACCATCAGGCGGGGCGTACGCTAGTTTGCCACCGCCGTTGTATAAAAAAAACCTAAAAAAAATACGCCACGAGCGCGATTTGAACCTGCAACCTCTGCATACGCTACGAGCCTTCCTGTGTACTATCGACAACACAGCTAACTGACCATCGGTGCACCTTAAGTGCATTGGAATAAGGTTCTATATAAACACAGGATGGTCAGTTAACAGTGTTGTCGTTTGTACCTAATCAGAAAAGTGAAAGGATTTAAAGTTTCAAATTTGAAAAGTGGAGCCGGGCGAATATTCAGCGTTTTTTAGGCGTTTCTTTTTTCGTCATTGTCGTAGACAGCAAATACTATTAAAAGGTATGAGTATCAGAGTCCACTTTTGATGAAGATGTTAGCCAATACCAGTACTGAATCTTTTTTGATTAAAGGTTCTGCGGTACGTTTTAACTCTGACGAAATAATCTTGACCCGACAATGACGTTAAAACCGAGCGGTTCAAACGCTCGGAGATTCGCCCAGCCCGTTAGCTCAGTTGGTTCAGAGTCGCGGGTTCAAATCCAGCTCATAACGTTCTTTTTTTATTTTTCATAATTGGCCTTATTTGCAGTGCCCTAACGGGGCCAATTTTATTACTTGAGCCCGCTGAAGTTAGTTTTAGATTAAGGATTCAGAAGTAGCAAACTATACCTTCAAGGGTTTGTAGTCGGCGGCAACGCTGGTCATTTCATCCACAAGGTCAGCTAGCGACATCGGCTCTTCTGTAGAAATACAATGATTGTCAAACAAATACACAACATAGAATGATTTGTTTTGACATTTGGAGCATCACTAGTAAGGTTTTCAAATTGGCTCAGTCTTGACTTAACTCACCACTCCCCTCCAGCAAAACTTCGACACCGAGATTCTAAGACAAATGCATTATCGGAGGTCTGATATATGCCACTCAAATCTAAATTCTAATTATAAGTACCTATACTGTGAATAATAAAGTATCTCGGAAAATCGGATTGCCTACATTCAATGGATAGGGTTTTAAATAACAACTTCTTAATGAAGCCTACCGGTTCCTGTCCCTGGTCACAAACCTGACAGTTTAGATGTGATATAAATAAATAAAACTTACATACATACATTCACGCCTTTATCCCTAAAAAGGGGCATGAAACTTGTGTTCCAGTGCCACTTTTAGCATAACTGTGGGTATAAAAGATCGACAAAATGTGATATGGCAGTGATAGGTTGCTAGCCCATCGCCCACAACACACTTCAACCCTGTACCCTTAGTCGACTTTTACGACACCCACGGGAAGGAAGGGGTTGGTGAAATTCTATCCTGACACCACACGGGGTAGCTGTATTCTTACAAAAAAAAATTTTTTTTTTTGAAGTGGTAAGTGACGTCACTGACCTTCGTGTTCGAAGTGCACGTACAGCCTACACGTGGCGTCCACGTGCGTGACGCGCGCCGGGCGCCGCGCGCCGGGCGCGGGCAGCGCCGCGGGCCGGCACGCCGCCGCCGCGGGGACGCGGTCCAGCGTCCAGCCGTCTGCAGGCGTTTAGGTACATTGTCTTTTTATACAACGACGGTGCCAAACAAGCGTACCCGCCCGATGGTAAGCGGACACCGCAGCCTATAGACACATGCTCCAAAGGAGTAACATGGGCGTCGCCGACCCTTGATATGTTTGAATTTCGCCGTGTTGACAGCTGAAGGAAAAAAATCCCTCGCTCTCACAACGCATCCTCGGGAGCTCCGGCGACCTTGCTCATCTCCAGGAACACAACACTACTACAGAGCAAGTAGTAGCCATAAGGCTGTGGTCTCCTGCAAGGCGGAGGTACTTCCCCAGTTGGGCTGCTCCACATTCGAGCGGGATGACATTTCGCTGTGCCCTACCTCACCAACCTCTTCTCTACCTCACTCTGTGCCTCTCAGGGCGGGTGGCACCGAGTTACGATTACAGATATCTATCTGTCGCCGGCGATAATCTTATCGCCGGCAGCTGTCATTCCATAGACATTTGTCAAAGTTTCCATACATACCATCTTTTTTTTTACATTACACCTTTAGCCTATACTAGCTGCCCGTGCGGCTTCGCCCGCGTTTTTCTAAGCACGCAAGAAAACCCGCGGAGTCAAAATATTGTCGAAAGACCAGCAAACGAAAAAACCATAGATTTAGATTTTTAGATTTATTTATTCCACAATATACAATCCTACTAATATTATAAATGCGAAAGTTTGGATGTTTGTTACTCAATCACGCTTAAACGGCTGAACCGATTTGAATGAAACTTCGCACGAAGATAGTTTATAGCTTGGATTAAAATATAGGATAGTTTTTATCCCGGGTCCACGCGGACGATGTCGCGGGCGGAAGCTAGTTACAATATAAATTAAAGCTAGCTGAATCTATATGAATGTATATTATGATCGTCAAAGTGAGCAAGAATTGTAATAAAATGTCAAGTTACATTTGGTTCAAATTATAATCACAATGAAATAATAGGCAAAAGTAAATAAATGACTAAGATAATATCACATAAAGATCGTCAGATAACAAAAAATACATTAATAAACGAAAAATTAAAAAAATACAAATAACGATATAATTTACAATGTCAAAAACAAAATTCCTTTACTAAATATAATGCGTTTTTCAATAAAAAGTTTCTCAGTTGGCATTCGAATGTTTCGTCAGAGGCTCTACTTGTAGTATAAGTTTTACCGAAACAAAACTTTACGATCGCGTTTGCGTTTTACCCTCAATTTGTATGGGATTTGACAGCTGAACGCGAACGCGGTCGTAACGTTTTGTTTCGGTAAATCTTATACTAGAGCCTCTGATGACTCTGTTCGCAATTCGGCGGGTAGTCGTTCGGATTCCTATTCCTACATGAAAGTGCCGCGCGACGCGGGACCATTCGGAGTTGCTTGCCCGTGACCTCAACACGCATTTAACATTGGCAAATTCTTTCTCAAGAACCCTATGTACTATCGACAACACGGCTAACTGACCATCGGTGCACCTTAAGTGCATTGTAATAAGGTTCTATATAAACACAGGATGGTCAGTTAACAGTGTTGTCGTTTGTACAGTGAGTAGTGCGTCACGAGGCATACAATGCGAGCTCCTTAGAAATTTCTACCCAAACACGTGCCTAAAAGCCCATGCGCATGTTCGAACTAAACGGCTGCCTGGCATCGTTTTGACACCGCGCCCCCATCCCCGCATAATGGTAATGGCACCCATTCCGTGGGGCCATTTTGCGGCGCTAGTTAGACTTCTGTGTTTTTTCGTTCGCTGCTATAGACACCCAGAAAGTCCATTCTACAATCTAAATACATTAACTGCCTCGCGCGCGAGAAAGACAATCTCTTTCTAATTAGTACACTTAGCAAGAGACGGGTACAAATGTAAAAAGTACAAAATTAAAATCAGTTATTTTTGATATAAATAATTTTCTTTGTACGAGTTCCCTGCATTAAATTACTAGCTTCTGCCCGCGACTGCGTCCGCGTTGAAGTCATTTATATCGTAGCTCCATACAAACTTTCACCCCCCATTTTAGGGAAGTGGGGGGTTAGAAAGAGACAAAAAGTAGCCTCTCCATCCCTTCAACTATATCCACTCAAAAAAACATGTCAATTCGTCGCTCCGTTTTGCCGTGAAAGACGGACAAACAAACACACAGATACACTTTCCCATTTATAATATTAGTATGGATATTACTATAGGCGACAGTAACCCTTGTTTCCTTACCTGGATGCATCATGACGTGTCGTTTCTTGCAACGATGGCCTTTGAAGCAGCCCTCGCCGCCGGTGTAGTGCTTGCAAATGTCCATTTCATCCCGGTTGCTGTACCCCTGTATAAGAATAAATGTATATTATACTTATTAACGAAACAACTTATTTTATTAAATATTTTTGAAGTATAATGTACAGCAGCGCCATCTCTCTCGCTAATCTGATACCTAATGTGGTTCGATTAGAACGGGTCAAGCGCATACTATACGTCTCTTTTTAAGTTTTCTAATAAGAGAGACGGATAGTGCGAGAAAAGCATAGCCCTGCTGGTGTGTGCGTCACGGGCCGCGCGGCGGTCGGAGCGGGCGCGGGCAGTGATTCAAGCGACACCGCCGCAAAAATACTGGTCCTGGAGAAAAACTCCCGAAGAGTTCAAAACACGAGCTGGCGAGAAACAGCACAAGATCGGGACAAATGGCGAGAGATCTTGTCGGAGGCCAAGACGCTGAGTCATCACAGTTAGTTTTAGTGAATTAGAGTTCAAAACATGTCGCCAGTAGTGATATTTAATACGTGAGTTAAACCGTGTAATTATTAGTATTATTTCAATATGTCTCACGATAGTTCAAAGTCGGTCAACTACCATACTTAAAGAGTCCGCAGTAAGCTCGATTCTCCGCACAAACGTAGTTACGCTCTCATTTTAAAACTACGCGTTGGATTGTGACGAAACTTTGCATAATATACCTCTACAATAACATGAGGTATATCTATGTCTGTAATTAGTTTATGTAGCTTCAGATACCATAGTAAAAAAAATACAGCGAATTTAAGTTTTTCATACAAAACTTGTTTTTGCTGTATTTCGTTTGTTTTATACACTCGAACCATACAAACTAATTACAGACATAGATATACCCCATGACAATGTATATGCAAAGTTACGCCACAATCCAACACGTAGTTTTAAAATGAGAGCGTAACTACGTTTGTACGGGAAGGTGAATTTAGGCCGAGCTTACTGCGGACTGTTAACTTGCTTACGAACAGTCAAAGTTAAATAAACTCTTGTACAAATTAATAAGCATAATTTTCCAAACCTTACCGTAACAGCTTCCACCGCATTCTCATACTCAGGGCATTTGGAATAATCCAATTCATCATCAATATCAATATTAGCCCCCTCCTGAGTATTCACTATTTCATTAATCTTATCATTGTGTCTTCTTTTAATATTGTGCACTTCTAAATCGGAAGATTCCACGTATTGGTTTTCATCTGGTGGGTTAGATTTGGATTTAACAGTGTCTTCTTTTAATTTTGGATTGCCTGTAGATTATTGATTTTCTGTTAAAAAAGTTTTTTTATGAGCAGACTAATGATTCACGATGAGTCTTATACATAACCTTTTATGACGTTTCGGATGTGTCGCAACGCAACATCCATAGTATTAATTTAATAAAATAGTAAAATAACGTGTGAGAATCAGCGAACGAACAAACCATATAAGTCTAAGTAGCGCCGCAGAATGGTTGCCATTACCATTATGCGGGGTTGGGGGCGGGCGGCGTGTCAAAACGATGCCAGGCAGCCGTTTAGTTCGAACACGCGCATACCGGGTTTTAGGCATCTATGATTTTTCGTTCGCTGGTGACAATCGTGAAAGTTTAAATCAATATACGATTGTCTTATCTTGTATAATCGAGGAGTTCCTATGGCCAATTTCCCTCTCCATTATCTTTGGGACTTTATTGGACTTCTTTGGGATGTCAGTCAAATTTCATTTGCAAGTTTTGATCTGAACAGAAATTTATATAGGGAAAATCGATGATAACTAGCCACCTCATACTAAAAATGAACTCAATTCACCTGATAGAATTAATTTAATATAAGGTGTTAATCACTGGCCACGTTATACTAAATTGAATTCCGTTTTGTATTTTTTTATACAACGACGGTGGCAAACAAGCTTACGGCCCGCCTGATGGTAAGCGGACACCGCAGCCTATAGACGCATGCAACTCCAATGGAGTAACATGGGCGTTGCCGACCCTTTATATGTTTGAGGGTTCGCCGTGTAGACAGCTGAAGGAACAAATTCCCTCGCTCTCAACACAACGCATTCTCGGAATCAACGCATTCTGTTCCCCCCAACAGAGGTTTGAAGGGGAACAGTGTTCATTTTTAGTATGAGGGGGCCAATTATTGAATGGTGGCCAGTTATTGGCGATTACCCTACATACAACCATGCTTTCTATTGATTCTTACCCTGACTAAGAAAAATCTCCAATTTTCCAAACATTCATTGGAACCATTCATTGACAAGCCATAATTTATATAAAAACGTCACATTTAATAATTACCCGTGTTTCTGGATAAGTGAATAGGAGTGGGGCGCATTTTCGCGAATTGAGCGAACTATATAATTACTAGCTTCTGCCCGCGACTCCGTCCGCGTGGAACTCGTTTATATCGTAGCTCGATACAAACTTTCACCCCCCATTTTAGGGATGTGGGTGGTTAGAAAGAGGCAAAAAGTAGCCTATGTCACTCTCCATCCTTCACCTATCTCCTATATCCGTCAATTCGTCGCTCCGTTTTGCCGTGAAAGACGGACAAACAAACACACTCATACACTTTCCCATTTATAATATTAGTATGGATTTGGTCTGTGCGAGTTACTTATTGAACTTACTTAAGGCCAGCGCTTCTACGAGTAGCTCGTTGACAGTTCTCCCGTCTTCCAGAAACAAGTAGACAGCGGCAGGTTTCGAAGGACTGAAAATAGATTTAATAATAATAATAGGAGACCTAAGAAGCTACGGTAGCCTAGTGGTTCAGGCATGCGACTGTCAAGCGGCGGTCGTGGGTTCGAAAATTTACCGTTAGCTTTTCGGCGAAGGAAAATATCGCGAGGGAACCGGTCTATTCCCATCCCAGTAAGGTCTAGTTTTCCCCCTCTGGAAGGTCAGATGGCAGTCGCTTTCGTAAAACTTGTGCCTATGCGATATCATGGGATTACGTGTCAAAGCGGACCCCGAGTTCCTCTAGGAGCACAACAACAGTAAGAGATGTCATGACAGACTCGCTAGACGACTGGATCAAGGGTCCGATACAGAAGGCGGTGGGAGAGGATGGCAGACGATCGTGCAGTGAAGAGGGCGTATGAGGGTCGGCCCATTGGGAAACGCCCAGCGGGCCGGCCCAGGTACCGCTCGAGCGACGAAGCCCTCAAGGATCAGACCACCCTTGGGGCATCCAGCTGGCGACAGGTGGCGCAGAAGAGAGGCGTGTCTCTTGTGTCAGAGGCCAGGACCCTCTTTGGGCCATCGAACCAGCGTAGTAACGAAGTATGAAATGGGTCATTGTCAGTCATTAAAACAAAAAATCGTCTTTCCAGCGGTCAATAGTTAAGGGCTTATGTTTATATATAATACTAGCTGATGCCCGCGTGGTTATAGGAAAATGTAACATTATTGAATTTTCCCGTGGGAATTAGATGTTTTCCCGCTGGAAAAAGTAGCCTATGTCTCTCCATGTCTCCGGCTTCTAAACTATCTCCATACAAAAAATCACATCAATACGACGCTCCGTCGCGACGTGAAAGAAGGACAAACAAACACACACACTTTCGCATTTATAATATTAGTAAGGATGTTTTCAGCGCACAGAATTATAGAAGAGGCGACGCCGTTTATGCGGATTCAGAGTTCAACCAAAAATTAGGCTTTATAGCCCTTAACTTACTAACTTTTTCGATAATCAAAATTTAAAAACAACTCTGCATGATCCAGAGTAAGGCTCATGTTTAAAAGCGAAGCAAGGCCGTGATACGCATTCAATAAACTTATGGTCGACATAGAAAGTTATGTGGAAAGGGTCTCGGTTCTCAGGACGCGTGCTAATACGTCCATATGGACGTATTTCTTTCGACCTATATCTAGCATGACAGTTTTACTTAAAGTAGTAATTAAATTTAGCATTCTTCAGGCTGGACAATTACCCATATCGAGGGTTTTCAAATTGGCAAAATTCAGATTCGACCGATAATTTAGAGTTGTCCTGAATGACAGTAAGGCACTGGTCCCACCGCCGGCTAGTAAGCTAGAAAAGTTGGGCGAGTAACGGTTCATTGCGTGCTGACCAGGCACATCATGATCGCGTGATCAATCGACCTTTACAGATCCGCAATGTAATGCTACTCGCCCAACTTTTCTAGCTTACTAGCCGGCGGTGGGACCAGTGCCTAAACCGCCGATATAATCTGTCGGGTCATAAGCGGATTGCCTAGAACGCAAAATGACTAGTGTGTTGTTTTGCCCACATTGCAGTTTGACCACCGAGCATTATGCCTAAAACGCAAAATGCCTACATCATTTTCGTCGTTTAATCTTTACGTTAGCGATGTCGACGGAGCCCCGCGGAGCGGAGCTCCCATTTCTGGTCTGTTTGCCCTTCGGGCATCTGAAGATACCTAACGAACCTAACCTACCTATGAGTGGCCATTTTGCGTTTTAGGCACAATGCTCGGTGGTCAAACTGCAATGTAGGCAAAACAACACACTAGTCATTTCGCCTTCTAGGCAATCCGAGATCACCCGAATCTGTCCTCTTTCTAGACGTACTAAAAAGGCAAAAAAGGACGAACATAAAAACTTACTCATCACATTCGGCGTCATCCATTTTAAGTTTTATTTTGAAACGCTGTCCCAGAAATTGTTTCAAGAATTCTGTCTGCTTGTCTTCTAGGTTCGTGTCTTCCGTCTGGTCTACCTAGTATACGAAAGAGAACAGGGTTTGTAAATAAAACGGAAAGATTTGCGAGATTGAGATTCGCGATCTTGGCGTCATTATGGACGATAAATTGACATTTGTACCACACATTGATCATATTTTGAACAAATCTTTTAATCAATTAGGAATGATATTGAGAATTAGTAAACCCTTTAGAAATACGTCGACACTTAAAATACTTTATAACAGTTACGTTCGTAAAGACTGTACACGATAAAATCCGGCCATGCATGATATGGTATACATTTTCACCGAATGCACATATTCAAGCACTTATTTTATTTTAATAATCTGTAACTACTGGCAAATATAATTCAAATAAATTCAAATTACAATGTATTAGCTTCTGTGAGTTTTCGTCGAAAATACTCCACTATACCTTTAAATGTTTGAGCATCGTTTTTTGATAATCTATACTCACTTCCTACTACAGCCACAAAGGTCATTATATTTTCATAATCATTAATATGCTCATTAGAATGTTATCTTACCAAAAAAGTACGTTTTGAAACTATTTTCCATCTTAGGTAGTCGGAGAGGCTTTCTAGTCCAAGCACTGAAAGTTGTTTTTGTATGGGAGGCAATAATTTGTCAAAAAGCCAAATTGACCAAAGTTAAAACACCTCAGATCTATCTTGATCTAAATGTAATTGTAAAAATGTTAACTATTGTAAAAATAAAATGTAATGAGGTATATTTAAGCTTATAAAATTCAATGCACGAGAAAATAAATACCAGGAGAATTGGTAAAGCTTGTCAGAATACCGTGTGCAAGAAAATATAGGTACCGTGGAATATAAAATTCTCTAAGTCATAGATGACCTAACTTTATATAATGTTTGGATGTTTATTATGTAGTTTGATAACCACAAAACTATTTTAATGAAGAGCTGCTCCAAAGATTTACAAGATTCAAAAGATTTACCATAACATACATGGCCGGATTTTATCGTGTACAGTCTTTAGTCGGCTTGAGTTTGCGAGTGCGGTATGGAAATAGTGTTGTGAATTTAAGCGTCGAGACGTAAACTAAAAGCCTCGAGTCGCGACTACTGAGTCTAGAAGCCTCGAACCTTAGTCTCAAATTAAAAGCTTCGTGTTGCCGCCATCGAACACATAAACCTCGAGTCTTTAAGACTCGAGCTTTAAAGCCTCCTAAACCTTCAAGGTAAGTCATTAAAGTTTAAAGCGTTTTAAGTCTTAAAAGCTTTAAATAAAATCAATATTGTTTTTATAGTTACACAGGTGATCCTACCTACATCAATAAAATTACAAAATATTGCATAATATTTTGCGAAATTGGAAAAAAAGAAAAAGAGTTCGGACTTCATCGCTTTTTTTTTGTAAAATATCAATTATTGGTTTAACAATAGCTCTGACCGTATTTTTTTTTTACTGCAGATCAATTTGATATAATAGACAATAGTGACTTTTTAAACATGATCAGGAATACTCGGTTAAAACGGTCGGTCGCTCACTATTTGAGCTCTTAGCGCTTGACTCAGGCCTTCGAGGTTTGGGAGCTAGAGCTTTTATTAAGCCCGAGTTTTTAAAGCTTGAGTTCTCTTATAAGCCCGAGCGTTAAAGGTTTTCTCTTAAGAGCTCATAAAAAACTAGAGTTGTTAATGTTCGAAACCTTTTATGAGCTCGAACCTTAAACGCTTAAGTCTTCAAAGGTTCTTCTTCTTTAAGGTTCAAAAGTCTTCAAGACTAGTCTTTTAACAACTAATTGTGCATATATAGGATTGAAAGACCACAATTTTTATTGAAGTTTCTTGAATTTGAAAGCGATAAAGAATTTAAAACTGCATTATATTACTTTTTAGCATCCGAAGCCTATTTATAGTACGATTAATGTTAGTTAACCACTGACAGATAGTTTGCCTTCATTTAATTTTCAACTTTAACCCCATACAAATAAAGCAATTTTCAGAATACTGTTACCCATGTCTACCGATTTAGAAATAACTACTTAATTTGTATGAGGTTAAAGTTGAAAATTAAATGAAGGCCAACTATCTGTCAGTGGTTAACTAACATTAATCGTACTTTACTCCATCCAAGAATACCTCAATGACATAAATTCTTAGTATTAGCAACTTATGAATGCGATACACATGACATTCTTATATATATATTTGCATGTTTTTTTTAATTATTTTTATACAACGACGGTGGCAAACAAGCGTACGGCCCGCCTGATTGTAAGCGGACACCGCAGCCTATAGACGCATGCAACTCCAAAGGAGTAACATGGGCGTTGCCGACCCTTGATATGTTTGAGGATTCGCCGTGTTGACAGCTGAAGGAACAAATTCCCTCGCTCTTAGGCAGCTCTGGCGACCTTGCTCACCTCCAGGAACACAACACTACTACAGAGCAAATAGCAGTGTTATTATGGCTGTGGTCTTCTGCAAGGCGGAGGTACTTCCCCAGTTGGGCTGCTCCAAATTCGGGCGGGATGACATTTCGCTGTGCCCTACCTCACCAATAATGCCCAACAATGTCCTTGTGACCAAACCAAACCGATTGTATTTCTTTTTGAACCACCATGTTTATAGCCCGACCAGGAAAATAAAAAACTTCGCCATATTGCGGAAAACTATTGGAACTAATTTCCTCAACTGGAAACAGTAACTTTGAAGACGTCATTAATGCCATCTGTCAATTGCTGTCAAAGTGAGTTGTCGTTGGTACGTGTTGTATTGCGTTAAAATGCCGAAACCTATTAAATGCGACTTAAGAAAAGTGATTTACAATATGACGAAGTATTTGCCGGTGAGAAAGTCTGAAGGATTAGACTCTATTCCTCTAAACAACATCACCGACCATGATGTCAACATGACAGAGTGGAAATTAATTAGTGTTGCCATAATCGAGGAAGCGCAAGCCGCGCAAGAGTCAGTGTGGTACTGCAGAACCAGTTGGTTCCGGTCTGCGGGTTGCCACAGCGAGCAAAGCGCTGTATGTGTCGCGCCTGCAGTACACCGCCACGGCTGATGACGCGGTGGAGTATGTGTCGCGCCTGCAGTACACCGCCACGGCTGATGACGCGGTGGAGTATGTGTCGCGCCTGCAGTACACCGCCACGGCTGATGACGCGGTGGAGTATGTGTCGCGCCTGCAGTACACCGCCACGGCTGATGACGCGGTGGAGTATGTGTCGCGCCTGCAGTACACCGCCACGGCTGATGACGCGGTGGAGTATGTGTCGCGCCTGCAGTACACCGCCGCGGCTGATGACGCGGTGGAGTATGTGTCGCGCCTGCAGTACACCGCCTCGGCTGATGACGCGGTGGAGTATGTGTCGCGCCTGCAGTACACCGCCACGGCTGATGACGCGGTGGAGTATGTGTCGCGCCTGCAGTACACCGCCACGGCTGATGACGCGGTGGAGTATGTGTCGCGCCTGCAGTACACCGCCGCGGCTGATGACGCGGTGGAGTATGTGTCGCGCCTGCAGTACACCGCCGCGGCTGATGACGCGGTGGAGTATGTGTCGCGCCTGCAGTACACCGCCACGGCTGATGACGCGGTGGAGTATGTGTCGCGCCTGCAGTACACCGCCACGGCTAATGACGCGGTGGAGTATGTGTCGCGCCTGCAGTACACCGCCACGGCTGATGACGCGGTGGAGTATGTGTCGCGCCTGCAGTACACCGCCACGGCTGATGACGCGGTGGAGTATGTGTCGCGCCTGCAGTACACCGCCACGGCTGATGACGCGGTGGAGTATGTGTCGCGCCTGCAGTACACCGCCACGGCTGATGACGCGGTGGAGTATGTGTCGCGCCTGCAGTACACCGCCACGGCTGATGACGCGGTGGAGTATGTGTCGCGCCTGCAGTACACCGCCACGGCTGATGACGCGGTGGAGTATGTGTCGCGCCTGCAGTACACCGCCGCGGCTGATGACGCGGTGGAGTATGTGTCGCGCCTGCAGTACACCGCCACGGCTGATGACGCGGTGGAGTATGTGTCGCGCCTGCAGTACACCGCCGCGGCTGATGACGCGGTGGAGTATGTGTCGCGCCTGCAGTACACCGCCACGGCTGATGACGCGGTGGAGTATGTGTCGCGCCTGCAGTACACCGCCACGGCTGATGACGCGGTGGAGTATGTGTCGCGCCTGCAGTACACCGCCACGGCTGATGACGCGGTGGAGTATGTGTCGCGCCTGCAGTACACCGCCACGGCTGATGACGCGGTGGAGTATGTGTCGCGCCTGCAGTACACCGCCACGGCTGATGACGCGGTGGAGTATGTGTCGCGCCTGCAGTACACCGCCGCGGCTGATGACGCGGTGGAGTATGTGTCGCGCCTGCAGTACACCGCCGCGGCTGATGACGCGGTGGAGTATGTGTCGCGCCTGCAGTACACCGCCGCGGCTGATGACGCGGTGGAGTATGTGTCGCGCCTGCAGTACACCGCCGCGGCTGATGACGCGGTGGAGTATGTGTCGCGCCTGCAGTACACCGCCGCGGCTGATGACGCGGTGGAGTATGTGTCGCGCCTGCAGTACACCGCCGCGGCTGATGACGCGGTGGAGTATGTGTCGCGCCTGCAGTACACCGCCGCGGCTGATGACGCGGTGGAGTATGTGTCGCGCCTGCAGTACACCGCCTCGGCTGATGACGCGGTGGAGTATGTGTCGCGCCTGCAGTACACCGCCACGGCTGATGACGCGGTGGAGTATGTGTCGCGCCTGCAGTACACCGCCACGGCTGATGACGCGGTGGAGTATGTGTCGCGCCTGCAGTACACCGCCACGGCTGATGACGCGGTGGAGTATGTGTCGCGCCTGCAGTACACCGCCGCGGCTGATGACGCGGTGGAGTATGTGTCGCGCCTGCAGTACACCGCCACGGCTGATGACGCGGTGGAGTATGTGTCGCGCCTGCAGTACACCGCCACGGCTGATGACGCGGTGGAGTATGTGTCGCGCCTGCAGTACACCGCCACGGCTGATGACGCGGTGGAGTATGTGTCGCGCCTGCAGTACACCGCCACGGCTGATGACGCGGTGGAGTATGTGTCGCGCCTGCAGTACACCGCCACGGCTGATGACGCGGTGGAGTATGTGTCGCGCCTGCAGTACACCGCCGCGGCTGATGACGCGGTGGAGTATGTGTCGCGCCTGCAGTACACCGCCTCGGCTGATGACGCGGTGGAGTATGTGTCGCGCCTGCAGTACACCGCCTCGGCTGATGACGCGGTGGAGTATGTGTCGCGCCTGCAGTACACCGCCGCGGCTGATGACGCGGTGGAGTATGTGTCGCGCCTGCAGTACACCGCCGCGGCTGATGACGCGGTGGAGTATGTGTCGCGCCTGCAGTACACCGCCGCGGCTGATGACGCGGTGGAGTATGTGTCGCGCCTGCAGTACACCGCCGCGGCTGATGACGCGGTGGAGTATGTGTCGCGCCTGCAGTACACCGCCGCGGCTGATGACGCGGTGGAGTATGTGTCGCGCCTGCAGTACACCGCCGCGGCTGATGACGCGGTGGAGTATGTGTCGCGCCTGCAGTACACCGCCGCGGCTGATGACGCGGTGGAGTATGTGTCGCGCCTGCAGTACACCGCCGCGGCTGATGACGCGGTGGAGTATGTGTCGCGCCTGCAGTACACCGCCGCGGCTGATGACGCGGTGGAGTATGTGTCGCGCCTGCAGTACACCGCCGCGGCTGATGACGCGGTGGAGTATGTGTCGCGCCTGCAGTACACCGCCGCGGCTGATGACGCGGTGGAGTATGTGTCGCGCCTGCAGTACACCGCCGCGGCTGATGACGCGGTGGAGTATGTGTCGCGCCTGCAGTACACCGCCGCGGCTGATGACGCGGTGGAGTACGTTCGTCAGCAGCCCGGCTCCTCGCCGAGGGTGTTCCAGCCGCGGCCGCGCCACGATGTGCACTTCAGCTCGTTTGTGGTGCGCGTGCCGCGACCGCTGCAGGAGACCATCGCGTGTGCCGACTTCTGGCCGAAGGGTGTCGTGTTTCGACGGTTCCGGGGCAATCTGCCGAATCCTACACCGGAGATGACGATGCAACGGGGCCACTCCGTTTCGTCGTCTAAATAGTATTATTTGTTGTTTTTAGTTTCGTGACGCATTGGTTATTTATTACTGTAATGTCACGTAAATGTATTTGTCAATAAATAAATAAATAAATAAATAATTATTGCTAAACTAGCACCCCCAGACCAGGTTTTTTATTTTCCTGGTCGGGCTTTAAGCGAATACATGACTGATTGCTGCTTACTATTTGGTCAGAATAACAAATAAGAAATAGTAGATAGACCCGTGTACTCACCTCGGCTAGATAGCAGAGGTGCGCGAGCGCCGGGGTGACGCAGAATCTGGGGTGAAGGGGACGCAGCCGGCTAGGCGCCGCTGGTCGGCATTCACCCGTGTCTACTAGGCACACCTCCTGTTGGGGAAGAAAAACAATATATACTATTAAAAAGACCGGGTTGCTTTCCGGGAGTGCCGGCAGAAGTGAAAACTCACAGTTCAAAGATTTTTATTTGTGAGTATATGTCAATCTCATTACAGTGGTGGTAAATAATTAATTACATGTAACACTATACCCTGCCCGACGGCGTACAAATTCTTGATTGTAGCAATGTTTCTAAATACTAACATGCAAAATAAATTTAAATATCTCTATTGTTAATGTCAGAAATCATGTCATATTGAATTATTACAGCAAAACTAATAAAAATATTAAGAGTTTATGTTTCATATCGAATTATTAAATTTATACAGCAAAAAGTCAGAAATAGAATAAAAACAATTTTCAATCAAAAATGTCAAGAGTTTATGTTTAAATTGACGTATGGGTAACATTCTAAAGTCTACAGGCAATTTATTGTAAATCTTACTAGCTAAGCAGAACACACTTTTGTGCTTTAGGGCAGTATTTGCGGAAACAGGAAAGAGATTCTGGGGGTACCTAGTATTTCTAGTAAATATCTCGGAGATCGTCTTGAATAATGATGGGTTTGTTTTAATATACATAGCAATTTCGAATATGTAGAGGCACGGAACTCAAAATATTTAAGTCTTTAAAATGCGACACACAGCTATCAGTCATAATTAATCAAATCAATGACATTGTAACAGTTTTTCGATCAGGACACGTGTCCGTCTTACGGTCACGTGACCTGTCTAGAATCTCGCGTCTTACGAATCTTAGGGTCACGTGACCTGTGGCGAGTTTAACAATTTTCCCCCATCACAGAAAGTGCACAGCGCCGCTAAAGAAGTTTTCACTTCAAAAATAGGGGCCTCAAGTGTGGTGATTTTTATTTGAAAATTACATTAAACAGTAATTATATATTTATTCCAGCTACTAGCTTCCGCCCGCGACTTCGTCTGCGTGGGTCCGGGATAAAAACGATCCTATATTTTAATCCAGGCTATAAACTTTCTTCTTGCAAAATGTCATCCAAATCGGTTAAGCTGTTTAGGTGTGATTGAGTAACAAACATCCAAATTTTCGCATTTATAATATTAGTAGGATTAGACTTAAACACCGGCATAAAAGAGGTTGGATTCTAAATAATGCGGGACACCATTAATTATCCAATTAGTGACAGTACAGAAAGATTATGAAAAACAAGCAATAACAGACGCGAAACTCATTTTGAGGAACATCTATGCCTACTCCTACGAGTTTAAAATGTATCACACATTAGGTATCTAAATCTTTGTAATCTATTACGAAAACCAAATAATACATGTGAAAAATATACGTTAGTAAAAATTACACACGTTGTTTTCTTATTTTTTAAATAGACTTTCTTCTAAGTAGGTAAGTGTTTAATTAGTAGACGATAACAGTTATCTTCACACAAGTACGTATATATTGTTAAAATTGTTAAAAAAAAGACGTTAAAAGATAATTAAATCTACTTATTTCCTATGTATAAACTTGTTAACTAAACAGATGGAAACATAAGACAACAGTTTAACCCATACCCCTTTACGGCTGTATTTTTTATTGATCTTTTCTAGAGAAAACTCTCCTGTAAAGAGCTTCTTAGATGTTTAGTAGCTGTAGGCAGAATACACGTCCGTTTCTACCAAATAGACATTCTGTTTTATCTACTCTTTATCTGATTGGTAATTGTACCCGCGATAACGACGTATGCCAATAACCAATAATTAACAATAAAATAGAAAAATTTAAGCCCTTATTTCGTTTTGAGTAATAAGGACGGCAACAGAAATACAGTGAAAATTTCAACTGTCTAACAACTAACACGGCTGTCTAACTATAACGGTGAGATTACAGCCGGACGGACATACAGACAAACGGACGGACAGCGGAGTCTTAGTAATAGGGTCCCGTTTTACCCTTTGGGTACGGAACCCTAAAAAGGAGTATTAACTAGCTAATTATAAGAACGATCATACACTTACATACATAGATATGTATTTATGTAGGGAAAGTCAGCATCAGAAGTAGCTACGCATAATAACACGCTCAAAATGATCTTATCATCTTGACAGAGTCGTGTGTAGGTCATTTTGAGCACACGACCCGCCGAAAGCAGAACGACCACTGCTGGACATAGGCCTCCCCCAAAGAGTGCCACAATGACTTGTCCTGCGCCCGCATCCAGCGGACTCCCGCGACCTTTACCAGGTCACCAGTCCAGTGCCTACGCACCTGGAAGACGCTAGGAGAACAAGTCAGAATCTAGTTAATGTAAGTAGTGTTTCGCATACCTCTGAGTTGATATAAAGTGCTCTCAAAAACAACTGAGTGTCTTCTTCGTCGTAATAAGCACAGACCCTTTCCGGGACGAAGTCTTGATCTATTTCCTGGTTCTTGTAGTGCTCGGTCATCTCCAGGACTAGTCTGAAAGGAAATAAGTTTCTGTCAAAAATTTCATTTTTGGTACAAGCTTTTATTGCTGACTTTACTTTTCTGTATACCGTCATCAACTACTCATTGAGACGATTCTAATGAGCCCAAACTCGATGGGGTTACTACGGAGTTCCTATGGCCACCTTCCAGCTCCGTCATCAGATCAGCTCCACGTCATCATAATATTGCATTGTCACGCGATTTGCATATTCGTGCAAAATTTCAACTCAATCGGAAACCGGGAAGTGGATAAAATTTAACTTGCAAGATTTGATTACAGACAGACAACGGGACAGGTGAAACTAAATAAAAGCTTGTAAAAAAGAGACTCAATTGTATTTAAACTCAGCGAATACTAAGCAAAAAACGCAGCCAAATCCGCGGGATAAACACAGCCTGTGCCCATCCGGAAAGTCCATTCTACACACACAGGTGTAAGATTTTTTGAAATCGGTCCAGTGGTTCCGGAGATTGCCAATTATACAGGGTGTTTTTTTAACCGTCTTAGAACCGAAGACAATAGTTAATGTATACATTGAAATGAAATGAAACTTTATTCACAAGAACACATGGTACAGTTAAAGGTGGATAAAGGCAGTTTGCTTCCCTCGATATGTTCTGCCAATACAGGCATGTGAAAATATGGTCTTACATACTCTATAATAGTAAAGGTTGATGGAACAATTGATAATAAAATTGATTATAACATTTAATAATTGACATTCAGATTATTAGATAAGTACATCTATTACATTGCGTGGGTAGGCCCCCCACAAGGTGGACTGATGACCTGGTAAAGGTCGCGGGAGTCCGCTGGATGCGGGTGGCGCAGGACCGGTCATTGTGGCACTCTTTGGGGGAGGCCTATGTCCAGCAGTGGACGTCTTTCGGCTGATATGATGATGATGATTTATTACATTATAGAAAAATTAACATTTATGTACAAAAAAGTCGTTAAGACTATAGAAACATTCATCGCAAAGCGTTTTATAGAATTTATTCTTAAATTCTATTTCCGATAATAATGTTTTTAGAGTTGGTGGTAATTTACTATATATTTTAATACACATGTTGTGTGCACTCTTGTTTCTTATTACTAGCTTATTACAAAGAACCTAAAAAAGGTTTTTTTTTAATTGTTTTTTTTTAAATGTAATAATTATTTTTTTTGTATTAACATAAATTTTAATCATAGCCGCCATCTTATGTAGATAGGTACGAACTCTAACCGGGTGAATGAACTTTGCACCGCGCGCCATACAGGACTTTTCAAACTTAATTTATTACTAAACCTTTTATTACTAAAAACTTAACAATTTTTTTGTCACGTATGTCTAGTACGTTTGGGATTTTTCAAGTCGACTTCGGCTCTAAGACGGTTGAAAAAAGACGTTGTATACAAACTTAAAAAGGGGGTGTGTAGTCCATATATTACGTCATTTCGAAATAGGGGGGGGGGGGGGGCAAATAATGGACATGGAATAGGGACAAGCCCACCGCTACAATGTCACAGACATATTTTAAATCGATCGCGGGAGCGAAACGAACGAAGTTCTATGCTTCGGCTAGGGCCGAAAATCGTTTGTATGTCCAGATTTATTTAACTTAACTAGTTACACAGCATAACAGCAACAACTAGACAACTGTGAAACTACAGGACAATATTTACAACATAATTTAAATTAGAAATATTACACCAAGACAATAGTAAGGGGATTAAGGGGATGCATTGGAAATTATTGCGTGCTTTGAAATGCCGTTCTGACTAGATTAAGAAACAATAAGGTCTGATTTTCAGATATATGATTCTTGGCTATATGATTTTTTATCTGATTTAATCGATATATGATTGCCTAAAATTTCCTCTATAGAAAAAAAAAACCAAAGTTAGGTCTTTATTTTGTTCTTTTTACTCAGCCTAATCAAACAATACGACACAATAATTTTATGACAAGGGGTCGACTCGGGGGTTTTTTATACTGATAATTAAAGCAATTCGTGCAAAATGATTCCCTAACCATTCCATAATATCAAAAATTCACAACGTTAATATTCAAGTTTTCACGTCTGCCGGCACTCCCGGAGTGCGACCCGGTCTTAAAGTCAGGCTCCCGATTTCTACAGCTCACAGAGCCACTATAGTCTAGATTATGTATTAGTATAGCTGAGTATACTTACTTGGAAAACAGATCGTCTTCAAACACCAGCCACACTTGAGCCCCGGTCGCAGTGATAATGCTAGCTTTGGACACAGACGCCGGGTCCAACTTAGGTTGGGGCGGCAGACCCAGCGGCTGACAACCTGGTAACACATCATAATTTACTGTGGCGTAAAAGTAAATATACATGTACCTGTGTCAGTTTGTCTATCTTTTTATTCCCGAACTCGAAAAGAAAGAAGGCAAAAAAATATGCCTAGTGACGAAAATCCCATTCAGATATCTCAAAGAATTACGAAGCTACAAAAGTTTTAATATCGCTTGTTAGAGAGAAAACGCTCGCAGTTAGTGACGTCACTAACTAAGTTGCGTTTTGCGGAAAAGGGACAGAACATACCCCTTCTTGAAACTTTGGACACTTAAAACTTTGTTATTATTTAACCTCTTTGCGTTGCTTTTTTCTCCATTTGACAACATTTTTAATCCTTTTTCGAGAAAGTTCGACTTTACTGACTATTTTATTTGGTGTCTACACCCCTATTGCTCAGAAATTTTATTCGTACAAAAACAAGGGTTAAAATAATCCTACTATAATATTATAAATGCGAAAGTTTAGATGTTTGGATGTTTGTTACTCAATCACGCTTAAACGGCTGAACCGATTTGAATGAAATTTTGCACGAAGATAGTTTATAGCCTGGATTAAAATATAGGATAGTTTTTATCCCGGGTCCACGCGGACGAAGTCGCGGGCGGAAGCTAGTGTTACATATGACAGTCAATCTTGTTTTACCATGCATGACAGTGTACAAATATTTGAATGTATACGACCGCTTAGCCTAGTCGGTAGTGACCCTGCCTACGAAGCCGGAGTGCCCGGGTTCGAATCCCGGTAAGGGCATTCATTTGTGTGATGAGCACGAATATTTGTTCCTGAGTCAGGGATGTTTTCTATCGGCCGTATTCATAAACGTACTACAAGCCTGTTTTAACTAAAATGGTGTTAAAATTCGTTTGTCCTTATCTGTCACTTTGACATTTGTGGTCGTAAGAAAGGGACAAAGCATATTTTATTTAGCAGAGGCATTTTAAGTTTTATGAATAAGGCGGTTAGTCTTTAATAAATAATAAAGGTGAAATTCGGCCGAGCTTACTGCGGACTCTCTGCAGTAAGCTCGGCCGAATTTCACCTTCCCATACAAACGTAGTTACGCTCTCATTTTAAAACTACGTGTTGGATTGTGACGACACTTTGCATATACAATGACATGAGGTATATCTATGTCTGTAATTAGTTTATATGGTTCCAGTGTATAAAACAAACGAAATACAGCAAAAACAAGTTTCGTATGAAAAACTTAAATTCGCTGTTTTTTTTTTACTACGGTATCTGAAGCTACATAAACTAATAACAGACATATATATACCTCATGTCATTGTACATGCAAAGTTTCGTTACAATCCAACACGTAGTTTTAAAATGAGAGCGTAACTACGTTTGTATGGAGAATCGAGCTTACTGCGGACTCTTAAGTATTTCTTTATCTATTTAATTATGTTTATCGTCGACTAGTACCCATAGTACGAGCTTTGCTTAGTTTGGGACTAGGTCGATTTGTGTAAGATTGTCCCCTAATATCTATTTATTTATTAAAAATTTACGTGACTGTACTGAAAACAGTCGAGTTCTCCAATATCTATACAGACAACCTTTCAAAAATATCTACAGATGGGTCTTATGTCAGTAGCAATAAAGTCTCTGTATAGATATTTTTGCAAGGCTGTCTGTGTAGATATTGGAGAACTCGACTGTACATCTTAGCCGTAAAACCTGACGATACACCATGAAGACCATGTGCGAGGTGTTACTATGGTCTGCGGTAGTCTGTGACGTAACTTGCAATAGGGATGATGGCTAAGATTTTTTTATGATGTCATTCGAACCAGTTTTTGGAGAGGAACTAATTTATTTATTTATTGGTTCAAAGGAAATTACATAGCATTACAGTAGATACTAATGCACTGCGAAATTAAAGACAGAATGTACACATAGAAACAATCTTATTAACGTTAATGACGGACGGTCATCCATTGCGTCACAAAGGTTTTTGCATTTCTCACAAATTAGCCTCCAACTACTTGCAAAAACATCGCAGTCAGGAGCCGACTTGAGAAGTGCGTTGATGTAGTGCAAAGCGCGGACCCGTGGTGATTGCCTGTATGCAACAGTGCCCGCTTTAGGTGCTGCAATTAAGTCGCAATGACGAGGTCTAAAATTAAACTTTGCCTGAGACAGAGAAGGGACGCGGAGGTGGAACAGCTGCGAGACCAGCTGAGGGCAGTCTGAATCCCCACGTAATATACTGCACGCCCCGGTCATGAGTGCATAATTAGTATAATTACGCCTCACTTCCAGGGAGTTAAAACCCAGAGTTCCGAGCAAATATTTTGTCGGGTAAAGGAAGGGATAGGGATAGTGTGCTAATGTTTGTATGGGAGCCACTGCAATTAACCCTTTCACCGCCACAGTCGGCCATAGCCGACAACGCAAAATCGTGACTACGACGCCAGAGACGGCGCTGGCCGACAAACATTTTTTGATGAATACCTATTGAAAAACAGACCATTTTTATGGTGGCGTTATTTCTTTACCCATTTAAATTTTACCCCCGTTGCGTCAGTGGCACAGCGTATTGCTTCGCCGTCGGGCGGTGAAAAGGTTAAAGAACATAAATACCCAAAAAATTTAGACCAAGATCGACCTCGCTGGCGGCAGCGCAAAACGCTTCATACTGATAGACACACAGGTATGACGTCACAACTGACATTTGTACTAATCGTTGTATGGAAAATCGGGTAAATTGTTGTTTCGGTCGCGAAATACTGCGTTAAAGTACATAGTTGTCAGACAATTTTGTTTCTATAAAAGCGTAAGGATTCTATTGGTAGCTTTAAATTTACTCTTGGACAATAAAAAAATGCATATTTTTTCTAAACTTTCATGGTTCATTTCTTTTTATACATACATTCACGCCTTTATCCCTAAAAGGGG
Organism: Epinotia bilunana; assembly: GCA_947049275.1. Lineage (NCBI taxonomy): Eukaryota > Metazoa > Arthropoda > Insecta > Lepidoptera > Tortricidae > Epinotia > Epinotia bilunana. The sequence continues at coordinate 1,676,520 of OX346278.1, forward strand.
TAGGCAGAGCACATGAAACTTGTGTTCCAGTGCCACTTTTAGGATCAATGTGGGTATAAAAGATCGTCAAAATGTGATATCGTAGTGACAGGTTGCTAGCCCATCGCCCACAACACACTTCAACCATGTTCCCTTAGTCGACTCTTACGACACCCACAGGAAGAAAGGGGGTGGTGCTATTCTTACCCGACACCACACGGGGTAACTATAAAATATAATTAAAATCATATCTCTTTATGATTTTAATTTTATTTTATAATTTATACTTTAAATATATATTAGTGGACAATCTTACACAAATCGACCTAGTCCCAAACTAAGCAAAGCTTGTACTATGGGTACTAGACGACGATAAACATACTCATATCGATAAATAAATACTTAAATACATAGAAAACATCCATGACTCAGGAACAAATATTCGTGCTCATCACACAAATAAATGCCCTTACCGGGGATTCGAACCCAGGACCTCTTGCTCCGTAGGCAGGGTCACTACCAACTAGGCTAGAGCGGTCGTCAAACGTCAACTTTATCACGATAATTTGATGGTTAACTATCCGTTTAGCGTCACTACGTTATCAATTTGGACATGAGGCATCATGCCCTATCGCTGTATGTCTGTGTTCATATTTACCATCAGCTTTTCGGTGAAGGAAAACATCCTGAGGAACCTCGCGTGCACCTGCAAATAAATACAAAGATGTATCGGACGTGCCAGAGAGCAATGGAGAGGAGCATACTGAATGTCAAAATGAAGGACAAAATAAACAGCAAAAGCATCAGGTCACAGACAAAACTTACAGACGCACTCGACTTCATACTCAAAAAAAAATGGAGGGGTTAGGTTCGTAAGGACTAGATTGCATAACGACTCTATAAGCAAAACGTCTTAGTTGCATAAGGTCTTGGTAAGCACAATGTCTTTTTTGCAGAATGCCCTAGTGAGTAGAATGTCTTAGTTGTTCGATCGACAACTATAGCATAACGACCGAAGTTGCAAAATGACTGAATAGAGTTTACGTCCAAGTTATTAATAAGTCTTGATTGTAAAACGACGCATAAGGAAAACTGTCTGGATAGCATATGGTCTTGGTAGCAAAACGTAAAATTATTCGATAAACACATTATTAACTTTAATAATATTATTGAAAGATAAAACTCAATTGACAGTGAAGATTGTTGAACAATAAGTACATTATCTTTGATTTTAAGCGGCCAGCAACTCGACTTTGGAGTTTCTTTATCAAAGAGTTCCTTCACAAACTACGTTTGAGTTTTTCTTGTCATTCAACCATCTAGTCGTTATGCCATTAAGGCGTTATTAATGTTTGACGATATGCCTACCTAGTCGTTTTGCTGTTACAACATTTTGATATTAGGGCGTTATACAAACAAGACGTAATAGAACTAAGTCCAATCTTAAACCCGGGCATTCTACTATTAAGACGTTTGTACAATTAGACATTTAGCTACCAAGACCTTACGCAACTAAGACGTTTTGCTTATAGAGTCGTTTTGCAATCTGGTCCTTACGAACCTAACCCAAATGGAGATGTTTAGTTTAGTTTTAGTTTATTTAATTTCGTTGTAAAATGTTCACATGATACAGTACATTTGACTTAAATTATATTACTTATCGTACAGCGATCGTCGAGGAATGCAATGATAATGAAAATTATATATATGATAAGGTATATACAATAAATGTATACACCTACAATTCAAATTAAATTAATATAAAATTAAACGTAATTTCAAATACAATTCGTATACAAAAAATCTGTCATGTTATTTCTGTGTATAGTCAAATCACAATGTCAAAGAAGTATATGTCAATCGATATAGTACCAATCAAATAGAAAAATATAAACCAATGTCAAAGTCCTAATCATCATCATCATCATTTTCAGCCTTTAATCGCCCACTGCTGAGCATAAGCCTCTCTTCGAGCACGCCACTTATCCCGGTCCCGTGCTAGTCTCATCCAGAGATGACCCGCGGTCTTGTTAAAGTCCTAATACTAATTAATAACTAATGCAAAAAATAAATTAGTCAAATAGACTAGACTACTAGTCAAATAGATAGTAGAATAGGACTAACGAAGCCACTAAATGGCCTGGGCCACTAGGAAAAAAAACGAGTGGGAAGGCCCAAGGCAAGATGGTCTGACGACATAATAGCTGTAGCTGGACCGAAATGGATCAACAACGCTAAGGACAGACAAATGGAAAAGCATGGAGGAGCCTATACCCGTCGGGGGTCCCTAATCTAACCTGAAACACGCACTTAAATAAACAAACAATTATTATATAATAATAGGGAATTAATAAAGGCTTAAATGAAAAATAATAAATAAATATCGGAAGTTTGTAAACAAGAATCTTGCAATCTGAGTGTTTTAGTGTACAGTCCAGTTCTCCAATATCTACACAGACAACCTTTCTGACATATGTGTAGAGATACTTTATTGTTACTGACATAAGACACATGTGTAGATATTTTTGAACGGTCGTCTGTGTAGATATTGGAGAACTTGAGTGTACTGGCCGCCTTTTTGGACTTTTGATTGAAAAAGCTCAAAGGAGGAAAAACAGCTGAGAGAACACTAGGTAGAAAAATATCAATTAATCCATACTTAATATTATAAATGCGAAAGTGTGTCTGTCTGTCTGTCTGTTACCTCTTCATAAACCGCTGAACCGATTTGGATGAAATTTGGTATCGAGATAGTTTGAGTCCTGGGGAAGGACATAGGATAGTTTTTATCCCGGAAATCGTCCCCCAAGGAGATGAAGTGGGGGGTGAAAGTTTGTATGGAGCTACGAAATAAAGGAGTTCCACGCGGACGGAGTCGCGGGCAGAAGCTAGTAGGCCATATTTCATCCCGCGGGTTTGCCCGCATTCTTTGCAATAGGCAGGCGAAAGCAGAATAAAATATAATGTGTAGATATAGATAACGTCTAAAATACCTGTGGATACTTCTATTCCGATTTCATTGTTTTCATTCTTCTCAATACTTCTAGTTCTAGAAGAGTCTGAAGTACGAAATTCTCTCCAATTTTGGTTCCTCAATGTCTTTGTCATCGTCGTCCGAGCATATTTTGTTTCAGCTGACCGCCATGTGTTGGAGTGAGAGCGTGTTCTGCCCTGTCTATTTGACTGTGGAGTTGGTGCAGAAGTTTTGTTTGCTTGGCCTATGCTGGCATTGTTTTCTGAAAGTGTCCAATTATAGAATAAGTGACTCTACTAACGTTTGTCCTAAAGTCACTTGGCATAATAGTTTTGCCCTATTGGACTTTGTCATAACCAGGCCTCGGAGTATTTTGAGCACGGTAAGACTAAGGAGAGCTATGGAGTCGTTATTAACATTAAAAATTAAATTCATACTCATACTCATCTCATTCATTTAATTCATAAAATAAATAATAGCTATAAAAACGGAAAGCCACAGGTAACAATCTTTAAATGAGTTCCTTATTTTGTCCATAACGGGGGTGTACATTTTTTGGAGATAAAATTTTCTCAAAGTTGATTCGTGTGGAAGTCTTTTATTCGTTATTGAGCAGCAATATTTTTCCATGAATTTTCGGAATTCGGGATGATTAAGTCTGTTCCAAGGAATGTTGCAGGTAACCAGGAACCAGCAAAGATCAATATAAAAGTCGCTTATAGCTCCACATTTCTTTTGGTGCTTGTCAGAATTAACATGTTTCAGAACGTTGTCCTTTTTCAATCGAGTTATAGAACTTTCACACACAGTGCAGTATATAACTGCTTGATCGGTATTATACTCTAACTCTTCATAGGGTTCTATCCAGCGCTGTATAAACGAAGAATTTTGGCGAGATTTTGTATTGTGTAGAATGCTGTTGACATGCTTTAATATAAAAGTGTGGCTTAATTGCGTGAGATGTATGTCACAAGACACACACGTTACTACACATTTTTCGTGATCGTATATAAGATCTTTGTACGGTTCAATCCAGTGCAAAATTTCAGATATTTGTGGATCCGTCATAATGAAATCAGCAATTTATTCCGAAATTTGCCTTAAAAGAATATATTGAAGTAACAAATAACACGTCATAATATGTTGATACATGACATATGATGTCATTAAGTGCATTCTCTAAAGCGGCCAGTGACAACGTATAGTTCTTTATCTCAACAGTAATTATAGTATGTAGGTACGTTAAGTACTTAAATAAAATATTGGAGCGATGAAACTGCAATATGGGTAATATAATAATATTAACATATTACATTTTTATAATATAATATTAATTAAATATATGTAAAGAGAATTAATTACATATAAGTAGTCTAAGTATTTATAAAACGATTTGGACGAACTTAATTAATGAGAATGAGTATGAGTATGAATTTAATTGTAATGTTAACAACGACTCCATAGCTCTCCTTAGTCTTACCGTGCTAAAAATACTCCGAGGCCTGGTCATAACATTCATGTCCTATGACATATTATTTGTCCAACATGTTAGTCCTAGTATTTAGGCTATAATGACTAAGAGTATAAAATTTATTTGTCATAATATCTGTTGTCCTAATATGTACGACTATTGAGCGTTATAGTTATGGCAAAGCGAAATAGGTTAATCGGAAGGGTGTCCGTTAGGTACGACGACGACCGAAGCGACGAGGAGTGTTAGGTCAAGCGAGCGCAGCGAGTGTGCCGCGGCAGCGGCCGGCAAATCACCATAACCGAACATTTTTACTAATACTTACATCCATTACGTAGGATACTTAAATTTAGGACTAATGGGCGTTAAGATACATAATTATTATGACAAATAATATTAGGGGATAAAACAGTAAGACAATCATTTGTAAACAAGTGCGAGTCGGACTCGCGCACGAAGGGTTCCGTACCATCATCAATAAAAACGGCAAAAAAATCACGTTTGTTGTATGGGAGCCCTATTCTGTTTTTGAAGTGAAAACTTCTTTAGCGGCGCTGTGCAATTTTTGTGATGGCGAAAAATTGTTAAACTCGCCACAGGCCACGTGACCGTAAGATTCGTAAGACGTGAGACTCGAGACAGGTCACGTGACCGTAAGACGGACACGTGACTTGATCGAAAAACTGTTTTTAGTATTAGTTGCTATAGCGGCAACGGAAATACATCATTCTGTGGTCTAACTATCATGGTTCATGAGATACAGCCTGGTGACAGACGGACGGACAGCGGAGTCTTAGTAATAGGGTCCTGTTTTACCCTTTGGGTATTGAACCTTAAAAAGCAGTTGGGTTTTTTATAAAAATCCTTTGTTTTTTTTTTGTTTATCTCAGACCGTTAGATCGCTGTATATTTTCGAAACTAGTTAATTTCTATATCTCTCGCTATAATAATGTGTGTGGGTGGATCAACTATTTTCTCCTCCTCCTGAGTGATTTTTTAAAGATGTGATGGGTTTTGATTCACTAAATGTGGGGTTTTCTTGTCATGTTCGAATCTCTTCTGTATGGGCCATTTCCTAGGCATGTTAGAAGTACGTATTGTGTATTTTTTTCTAAGAAACTGTGTAATTTGTCTCTGGCTAACGGGACAGTATAACAACAAGAAATAGTTGATTGACCCATGTATTATATGTATGTATCGCCACAGAAGTGGGTGCCGTCCGAGGTGAACTTAAAGTCGATGGCCGGGACACCCCAGCGGACGAAGATTTTTTTCCCGTTGGTTTCTGGGCGTTACCGACCATGCAGGTAATATGGGACCAGTGTTTCCCGTAGACGGTTCTTTCCGGCCATAGTTATGTTTAGCATACCAAAGTTGCTTGCAGTGAGGTTGAACTCCGTGACATGGTACATGAACTCATCCAGCTGCCTTGTGCACTGCAGGAAACGCGTCTTCAGCTCTCTCGGATCACATGACAGCTGTTCCAAGAAGCTCTTTGCCTAAAAACATTGGTGCCAGTTAATGTACGTAATAATGCCAATAATCCGGGTCCATACTGTACATAGATCATCAGGCCTTATATTATTGGGCCGTGCATTATCACCCTGAGCAAACTTGGTCTGGGGCAATAATTGGAAGCTACTTTTGTCCGGGCTGATAATGCACGAGCCAATAATCCGAGTCCACAAAAAGAGAGAAGCCGGATTATCAGGCTGTACATTATTGGGCCGTGCATTATTGGCTCCCAAAACATTGACACAATTAGACCTGCTCTGCTAAATCGAAAAAAAAAATCGTTTTCCCAGAGTATCATGTGACAAACTAATTTCTCGAATTATTCTAGTTTATATAAGTTTATTCTAGGAAAGGGGGGAATTTCGCGCAATTGTAAATCCAATTTATGAACGTGTGTTACATAAGTTTCTTAAAATATCACGCCGTTAGCCTGCGAATGTAAAAAAACGTTTTGTACGTCAAACCACCTTAAATGAGCCATATACAGGTCTTCATCAAGAAAGCAAGTTGTAGTGCTTTGATGGCTGACGTCTTCTGTAATGGCCGCGGTACACATTGGGCCAAGGTGGTGGGCCAGCACATTGGGCCACTGTGTAGAGATCTACTTGGCTGTATGTTGGTAGTTGCTGCGTTTGGTTGGCCAGCCAGTGTTGGTGCCACATACAGCCATGTAGATACATGGGCCACTGTGTAGAGATCTAAACAGTGGCCCAATGTGCTGGCCAACTACCTTGGATCAATGTGTACAACGGCCATAAGGTTCTTTACTTCCTCAGTTGGGCTGGTCTGAAGTGTCTAATAACATTTCACCATGCTTGAACTCTTTTTAACCCCCGGGGTTTTATATGTTTGACGTGTTAGCTCCTAAATAAAAATAAATAAAACATATTTATTTCGAAGAACAGACTTCATAGTTGTTAGTAACAAAACGAAACAAATAAAAAAAACTTAAAGCTAAAGGTTAGTGCTTATGGAGACATTTGATTCTAAGACTACTACCTATACCTATTTAATTTTCAGTACAGGCTCGTTGTAACCCCTTTTATTTGGCCAATCCAGTGAGCGAGAATTGGGCTATCATATTTGTCAGCAATAACATCCAGAATGCTGTAACCTAAACGAATGGACCGATATTAATGCGTTTTTGTCCGAAGGCTGACGTGATCCAGATAGTTCTTCGCTACGTATCAACCAAATCGGTTCAGCAGGTTTTGAGAAATTGAACTTTGAAATGAAAGTGTAGAGGGTTTCAACTTTTCTAAGAGAATGTTGATGAATGAAATTTCCTCTCCCTTACAATGGTCGGCAACATTCCGATGTGTTTCAATGCTAGAACAACCTCCCACCCCCCGTCAAAAATGCTTCCACATTAAATTCATTAAAAAAAAACTTAAAAATGCATTTACTAGATCAACAAATAAATCCAGCATAGCCTTCCAGTGTCTTTGTGTATGATTATGTACATTTTCGTACCTAGTTAGCAATTTATTTTCAAATTCAAAATTTAGTTCTATAAGCATCCTTTGTATTTTAAATGAAACACATTTAACAAGAATATTAGTGTGTGTAAATAAAATCCTTTAAGTAGTAGTACTGTGTAACGTGCAGTTCTGTAGCGCACCACATGTGGATTCACATAATACCAGCGTCGTTTCGCCTTCTGCGGAGCGACATTATGCTGAGTGGACTCCGTTTTCGCATCTAATCTTAGTTTTAACATAGCATCTAAATGAAAATCTAAAATGTACTTACTCTTATTTGCGAAATTAAGTTTTTCTATTCTATTCTATTCTACTTTAGAAATTAATGATACAAAGACCTCTCTATACTGAAACTAGCTACTGCTAGCTCGTTATTTTAAAGTTTAGAGTATCAATACCTACACAGGACCAAACGGTTGCCACTATAAGGGACGGAAAGGCACTTATGCAGCTAAATTAAGAACTGTCCTTAAAATGGCTGACAGTTAACCACAATCAACCTACTTAATTTGGGCATGTAATGGTTTATTTGCCGCAACCTCATACTAATTCAGTTGCGGTAAATAAAAAAGTGGAACTATGACAAGGCAACAAATGTTACATCTCTCTCTGTCATACTTATTGGCATTTGCATACCATTTTGCATTCGTGGTATTCTTATTACCTTAGTTCCTCAGTATCTATACTCTGAATTTTAAAGGAATGCAACAATTAATTTTTTTTTATGATTCACCTGGTGTTTCAGCCGTCTGATGTGATCGATTGCCATTTCGCATTCACCATCAAACCTCCTGATCCTCTCCTCCATCTCCTGCTGATGATACGTGTGAGAATTCCTGAAACAGTTTGTATTTGAAAAAAAAAATGTATAACTAGACACAATATAGAAACGCCTGGAGTACCAAGACTCCAGTGGGCTATAGTGACCGCACACATCATGTGGGTCATAACCTTGTTTACCACCGACATGGTATAAAAAAACAATGACACAAATCTGGGTTCTTTATAGATGAGACTAGCATGTCATACACGAAGAAAGGTTTTTGCTCGGCAGTAGATAAATAAATAAATAATACGAGCCCTTCTTACACAAATAGTAATAGCACAATAAGGATTGTGTTATTAGTATTAGACAATGATATATTTAATAGATATGAATACTTAAATACAAAGAAAACATCCAAGACTCAGAAACAAATATTCATGCTCATCAGACGAATAAATGCCCTTACCGGGATTCAAACCCAGGACCTCTAGCTCCGTAGGCAGGGTCATTAACAATTAGGCCAAATCGGTTGTCACAGCAGTGGGTGATTACAGGATTAAAAGATGATGCTGATGACGCAAGCTCTAACGAAGTTACAAGGTATGGCATGTCTACTAGAACTTCATGATTTATTTAAAAAGGGCAGGATAAAATAATGTAACTTACATTGTGTTTTTTTCTCAAGAAGTCATCAAAAGGCTGTATTCGCCGAGTTCGCTTGTACAGCACCGTTCTTCGGTAAATTCAGTCAGCGTTTTTAGTCACACACTAAAATAACATGTGCTGATTAAGCAGTTTTTGTCATCACAGCGTGTTGTTTAACACGCTGTGATGACAAAAACTTCAGATTTATAGATAGTTGATCAAATTCTACTACTAGACTAGGTTATTCATGTACATATAATGCAATTAAAACATTCATATCTTACACTAATCGCGAGTTTTTACGAAATGAAATAAAAAACAAACCCTGCACAAACTCGATTTTTGGTTATAATGGCTACCTTCCAGTGGGACAGTTATGAAAGCATAAAGCTTTGAAACTACACGAAAATCTTTTGAGGATTTGATTAGTTGAAAAATCTAAAACAAGAGACAACACAATAATGGTAGACAAGACAACATACTTTATTATTATAACACTGAACTTTTGTTGTGTTAAGGGAGGAGAATGAATGACATGACATGACATGATGACATTGACGTTGACATTTGGTGCATTTGACATTGTGGGTGCGTTCGGATACTTTAAATACAACGCAACGCACCTTGCAATTTGTCTCAACAACCGGCTATGAAAATGGACAGCAGAACAGTGTAAGTATCCGTCGCGTTGGGTAAAGTGATAGAACTCTATATAATCACTTAATTGCGTCTCTCAATTTCTCAATTTCCATCGACTAGCAGTCGATATTTGGAGTCTATTACGGCTTCAAGTTCCATACTTTATTGATATCTACTGTATTGTATAGACCTAAGCACCTTATTGTATAATATCCTCCTGCATAATTAACATGCATAGCCTGTCTGTTAGTGTTAATTAAGGGATTAATAAATAAATAAATAAATAGGTAAATATCGCAGTTCGTCTATCTCCACCTTTGACACTAGAGCTATACATGTGCGATAAAGACAAAGAACCGATTCGAGGTTCTAGCGAAGAATAAGGGTGTAGACGGAGGAGAATAGGGTATATTAACACCTGAGTGTGAGAGGCGATGGCCGAATGGCCAGAGGAACTGGCCAGCACGTCTATTACAAGACGGCCCACGAGCTGTGTCGCGGCGAGACAGACTATCCGTCTCTTTCCAATTAGAACGTTTAGAAAGAGAGCCGTGCTTGAGGTCAATTCTCAGGCTGTTCGAGATGATGTCTAAATCTAAAGTCTAATAGAGATCTCGAAAAAAATGCCGAATATTGAACGAAAACTATTTTGCGTATTCACAAAATCTCACCATTCAGATATGTCTACACCCAGCGACGAGTGGTCCGTAGCGATAGCGATCGTGCGATCGAGATGGTTAGTGCCTATCACTGATGTTCTTTGACATTAAAATATGTAATGGGTCAAGGCGCGGGAACACGGACGCAGTTATGGGTTAGAATGCGATGGAAGTATGTCTTTCTCTCTTTAACGCATAGTTGCGTCCTGTAAAGGCTCCTCTAGTTCTGAACACCTCCACTAGAAGCCTAATGTTTCTCAGTTTGTTCGCGACTCGAGTCACCAAGCGTTGGTGTTGTTGCGCTTATTTAATCCGCGGTCGCCCGCCTTTCCGTTCAGTTGCGTCCATGTTAACGACCTGTGCGGAGTGTGCATGACTCTCAGAAAAAAAAACAAAATAATAGGATTTTCGCGGCTAATTGTGGGCTTTTGTAGTGTGAGGTGGTGCGGAAAGTCGTCAAAGACTTCTAATTACAAAAAAGATGGAATTTCATTCCACAGTTGAGTCAAAGTCAATATTTCATTGAAAATATTTATAGCCAGCGGAGGCCATTTTATACTGGCCGGTGCGAATACTGAGGTACAGACACACTATGTCTGTCACTTTTCATCACTTTGAAAATGCAATATGCTATTCCTTTCTTACGAAAACACGTCACGACTAGTGATGTCCCGATGATGCTATGATGGTCAATCGACAAACCACGTGCTTTCGTTCCAACCGGTTTGAAGAAATGTAACATAAATACAGATTTCTCGTTTATTTTGGTTTGAGTAGTTATTCTGTAGATTAGAACTTAAATTTAGTTTTATTTATTGTTCGTTATTTAAAGTAAATAGTTTAATATATAATAAGTATTAGTAGTACTAGTAGTCGTAGTTACTTTACTGTTTTAGTAACTTCTTAGAATCCTCTCGGTGAGCAGTTGGGTCCAGTGCCACAAGATGAGCCTGATGATGAACTTCGAGAAAGTGCAAGGGAACTCGGAGTTGGTGTGAGATAGATATACGTTGTGCGGGCTTCTTAGAATCCTCTCAGTGAGCAGTTGGGTCCAATGTCACAAGATGGGCCTGATGATGAACTTCGAGAAAGTACGAGGGAACTCGGAGTTGGTGTGAGTTAGATATACGTTGTGCGGGCTTCTAAGAATCCTCTCAGTGAGCAGTTGGGCCCAGTGTCACAAAATGGGCCTGATGATGAATTTCGAGAAAGTGTGAGGGAACTCGGAGTTGGTGTGAGTTAGATATACGTTGTGCGGGCTTCTAAGAATCCTCTCAGTGAGCAGTTGGGCCCAGTGTCACAAGACGGGCCTGATGACCTACCATGATTTATCAGCAAAAAATTACGGTACCAGGATTCCTAACTTACTGTGTATTAAAATGGTAACAAAACTATCTATACTTTACCTTAACTTAAAGATAAAAGTATAGTAAGTAGTTACTTACTTTACTTTAAAATGTACCTAAAAAATTAGGATGCTTGTACGTGAACATGTCCCATCACTACGCATTCCGCGCGCGAGCGCATCGCCCAATCGCAACGCTGTTAGCACCCGCCCTTCCCCTCACCTCACCTCTTCCTCATGCTTTGGTGACTCGCGTCGGGAACAAAATTACAAACATTAGGCTTCTAGTGGAGGTGTTCTGTGTCTGGATCGTACAGTCAACAGCAAATATAGGTAGATGATCATTTTAGTATATTAGAGTTGTGAAGTGAGTATGCACCTTAAACTTAATCGGGCTGTATAGTGTGCCATGTATGATTAGTTATTATCTATGCACGAACTGTCATCGTTAATACATAGAAAACATCCATGACTCAGGAACAAATATTCGTGCTCATCAGTCAGCACACAAATGAATGCCCTTACCGGGATTCGACCCCGGGACCTCTTGCTTCGTAGTTAGGGTCACTACCAACTAGGCTAAAGCGGTCGTCTAACTTACACATTGTTCTACATATATCTACGCAAATATTTACGCATATTGTTTTTCAAATTGAAAATAACTAGAATAAATATTGTTGCTCGCAGTGGCATAATTTTAGTCAATAAGAATTCGTTACGCTCTTAACAGTGTTTGAAGAGCTGTCATCTGAAGTTAGGTTAGCTTAGACTTGACTATCCGTTGCCATTTGTCTCTCAATACGGTGTTTCACGTGCAAAAATGAAGGACGCCTATCCGACTGAAATAAAATATATAATACTGGTTCTAAATGTGTTATGCTATGCTCTGATATGTGTTATGTCAAACTTCATCTCGGTGTTAAAGCAACTTGAAAGCAAGTTATCAGCTAAAAATGAAGAAATATCCAAGTCAGACGAGGCGTGAGCCTAGCAGACTAGACTCTCGGTAATGAACTATGACGAGAAATATTCTTATTACTTTAATACGATCGATCAATTATAATTATATGTCATTTTCGGTAATATTATGTCATTTACGAACAAGGCGCTTAAAATATGTAACAACTATTTCCAGAACCATTAGAACGGCAGATATTTTAGCGCACTCCGTCATGTCAGGTATTAATGCCGGTGACGGTACGGTAAAATCGGATGACCGTGTCTCGAAGAGTACAAATTGCGTTTGGAGCACTCTGCGTCAGTCAGTCCGCCTGTCACACCGCACCGTCGCGAACAGCTACAGACTAGTGGCTCTGCTGCTGTAGAAACGCGAGCTGGCCTTTATTCGAGTCTTTTTTTATTTCGAAAAAGTGAATAGACAAAAACATATAAATAATTCAAAACCAGCTCACAAAAAATCACGAGAATCGGTTGAGATAAGCACAGATTACAGGAGATAAGTGACCTGTAGAGGAGAACAGCACGGCTATCACGCGACGGCCGCGAGATACTCTCGATTTTTCTCGCAACTATAACCACTTGATCTAAGTGTTCTAATAACGTTCTAATAACGGATAGTGCGAGAAAAATTGAGAGAGCTCGCGCGCCGTCGTCGCGTAATAGCCTGGTCAGAAAAAGAGATTTTAGTAGTTTTCATTAGTAATTACCACTACCATGCTGTGGGACACGGAAAATCTAGTATGGAGTGACCTTGATTTAGCTGGCTGCCGTGCTTACGACACGTACCCACACGGGCCGAATCACACGGTGGCCAGAGGGCCTACCACGAAACGAAAACAAACTTCGTTCGTGTAGCTCCCTCTCTGTCGCTCGAACGATGGAAGTACACTAACGAAGTTCGTTTTCGTTTCGCGGTAGCCCATCTGCATGTAGTCCCGATATCGGCCCGTGTAGCGTCTCCATTTGAAACTAGCTCTGCCTCTCTGAAACGTCAAATAAATGTTAAAACCGTGCTGCTTGAGAAAAAATATTAACTCGACATTTGAAAAGGTACTTAATTGTTATATTTTTTCGATAAAATGGTTCACATCACTTAAACCTATCGTTACTTATAGTAGGAGATCTTAGGGTCACCACCTTGCATATTTGAGACAAAGCAAACCGCTTGGAACAGGTGTTCCTGAGGGTGATCTGAGCTGATTTAGCCCGGTTGCCACGAGGTTCCCCCCAGCAGGTGGGCAGGGGAGGGGGGGGGGGAAAAGTGCCTCCGGCGCGCCTCACTCTAAACTTTATATCTGCATACATCTAGCAACTATATCAAGTTTGGTGTCTTTTTCGTATAATTCGAGGATGAAGAATTCATTTCTGTGACTAAATTGTCAGTCACCCATACAAAAAATACACGAAATTCAAAATTCAAAAAAAATCTTTACCGTTTTTTTTTCGAAAATCCTCTACAGAATTAAAACTATTAGGATTAGCTAGAAAAAAAAATACCTGTGAATAGCCCAGTTATCCTACTATATAAAATAATAAACGGGTCATGCATGTATGACTTATAATTGTAATTTAAAAAAATGTTTTGTGTCGCACCGTGGGCCGTGCTAAAGTCGGTATTTAATTTAATGTGTAGGCTTTTAATTTAAGCACGCATTCACTTTAAAACGTTATTCTACACTAGTGTTTAGTGTATAAATCAAGGAAAAACTAAAATAATTTGCAATTTCGGTCCAGTTTTCTAGATACGCTAACTGCATAAATAACTTTGTAATCCAACAAAAATATATAGGCTTACCAAGTTACATTTGCAGTGAATGAGACAAAAAGCAATAATGCATTCATAATTTGTATGTATTGATAACCTACAAAAAGAAGTTAGATCCCATAAAATACATTCCATGTAAAAGAGAGGCCAAGTCTCGAAACTCTTCCATCGTAAAAAGTTGTGAGATATTTCGAAGAGCCAAGTCTCAGGCATTCTTATTAATCTTTATTTGCCTACTCAATAAAATGTTGTGACTTGGCAATCACACAATACTACATAAAGTTAGGTATGCAAAAATCCATAAATGCAGTAAAGTTGTGTAATTGCCAAAGCACAAAATGTCACAAATAAACTTGGTCGTCGATAATATTAATTATAGACATGCCCAAAGTATCCATTTAGAGAGCGCTCCCTATGCGAGACCCAGGTCCGAACCCGAAGGCCCTAGGGCGAGCCCGACGGGCACTCACTATCCTCAGGTGTCTTGCAAGCGAAACCTGAGGCCAAAGTCCGGATGGGGAGCGGCGAGGCAAGCGGGGCCAAAGGCCGAGCTTTTCATTGGAATTAAAGGCCTAAAGCAATCCCTCAGAGAGCGGTCTCAACGTGAGTCCGAGGCCGAGCCTTCACGGATACTCGTTATCTCCGAGTAACTTGCAAGCGAAAGCTGAGGGTCAAAGTCCTGAAGGTAAACAGGGAGGCAAGCGGAGCCTAAGGCTGAGCTTTTCGTAGGAATGAAAGGCCCTAAACATGCTTTTAGAGAGCGGTCGCTATGCGAGCTCTGGGCTGAAGGCCTGTGGGTGAGCCCCCACGGACAACTGGGAACTCCTCGAATCTATGAGCTAAAGAATTGAAAATTGGCAAGTATATACTTGACTAGGAAGTAAAAAGACCCCCATTCAAACATTTAGCAAAATATAGATAAAACGTGAATAAACACGGGACTTAAAATAGTGCTAGGCGGCTAAAGACAATATATTAACCAAAACTGGTTGATTGATACCTCCTCAGATAGTACTGTTAGACATTAGAGACCTAATTATATTAATTGGAACTCCAGTCACTGACGACGTCGCTGTTGATATTGAAAAACCAGCAACCTTGATAGATGACTGCCTTCATATATTTGATATGAAATCAGAGGTCATCTAAAGTTGTTTGATAGATTGAGTTGAATACTTATCTCGAATTATCATAGTTCACCAACGTTAGGGGATGTGGGTATAACATTTGGACAAAACGACATGCCGCGGAGAATTGAGTATATTAGGTACCAATTATTTTCTGTAGAAAACCCATCACTTTCTGAAATATTATTGGGAGCGCATAAGGAACGAGCCCTAAAGGGATATTTTGGGCCTTTCAGTCCTATGAAAACCTCAGCATTCGCCTTGCTTCTTCTTCGCTTGCCTCCAGCTCTCTAGTTTCCCTTGCAAGACACCGGAAGATAATCCTTAGGGGTCATTGCTCGCATTGAGACTGCTCTCAGAAGGGTTGATTTGGGCCTTTCATTCCAACGAAAAGGCCTTGCTTGTCTCACCGCTCGCCTTCGGAACTTTGGCCTGGGATTTCACTTGCAAGACAACTAGGGATTGCAAGTGTCCGTGGGGGCTTGCCTTCGGGTCCTCGGCCCTCGAGCTCGCCTAGGGACCAGTCTCTAAAAGCATGCTTTAATTACTAAGAAAGCTCAGCCTACAGCTTCGCTTGCCTCCCCTTTTACCTTCGGGGATTCGGGCCTCACGTTTCACTTGCAAGATAATGAGTGTCCGTAGGACTCGCCTTTCATTCCAACGTAAAGCTCAGGCTTTGGCCTCGCTGCCATCTGGGGATAATAAGTGGCCTTCTGCCCCCGAGCGCTTTCTTAAGGCTTGATTTGGACCTTACATTATCACGTGGCCGCTCACCTTCGGGATTTTGGTCTCCGGTTTCGCTTGCAAGGCACCAGGAGATAGTAATTGTCCGTGGGGGCTCACCCACAGGCCACAAGAGCTCGCATAGCGACCGCTCTCTAAAAGCATGTTTAGGGCCTTTCATTCCTACGAAAAGCTCAGCCTTAGGCTCCGCTTGCCTCCCTGTTTACCTTCAGGACTTTGGCCCTCAGGTTTCGCTTGCAAGTTACTCGGAGATAACGAGTATCCGTGAAGGCTCGGCCTCGGGCTCGCATTGAGACCGCTCTCTGAGGGATTGCTTTAGGCCTTTCATTCCAATGAAAAGATCGGCCTTCGGCCCCGCTTGCCTCGCCGCTCCCCATCCGGACTTTGGCCTCAGGTTTCGCTTGCAAGACACCTGAGGATAGTGAGTGCTCGTCGGGCTCGCCCTAGGGCCTTCCGTTTCGGACCTGGGTTTCGCATAGGGAGCGCTCTCTAAATGGATACTTTGGGCATCTCTATAATTAATATTATGACGACCAAGTTTATTTGTGACAATTTGTGACTTGGCAATCACACAACTTTACTGCATTTATGGATTTTTGCATACCTACATTTATGTAGTATATATACATAGCACAGCATATACACAGCCAAGTCACAAAATTTTATTGAGTAAGCAAATAAAGATTAATAAGAATGCCTGAGACTTGGCTCTTCGAAATATCTCACAACTTTTTACGGTGGAAGAGTTTCGAGACTTGGCCTCTTTTTTACATGGAATGTATTTTATGGGATCTAACTTCTTTTTGTAGGTTATTGTGTTATCAATACATACAAATTATGAATGCATTCTTGCTTTTTGTCCCATTCACTGCAAATGTAACTTGGTAAGCCTATATATTTTTGTGGGATTACAAAGTTATTTATGCAGTTGGTGTATCTAGAAAACTGGACCGCAATTGCAAATTATTTTAGTTTTTCCTTAATTTATACACTAAACACTAGTGTATAATAATGTTTTAAAGTGAATGCGTGCTTAAACTAAATGCATACGCATTAAATTAAATACCGACTTTAGCAGTCCACGGTGCGACACAAAACATTTTTTTTAATTACAATTATAAGGCATACATGCATGACCAGTTTATTATTTTATATAGTAGGATAACTGGGCTATTCACAGGTATTTTTTTTCTAGAGCTAATCCTAATAGTTTTAATTCTGTAGAGGATTTTCGAAAAAAAACGGTAAAGATTTTTTTTATTTTTGATTTTCTTGTATTTTTTGTATGGGTGACTGACAATTTAGTCACAGAAATGAATTCTTCATCCTCGAATTATACGAAAAAGACACCAAACTTGATATAGTTGCTAGATGTATGCAGATATAAAGCTTAGAGTGAGGCGCGCCGGAGGCACTTCCCCCCCCTCCCCTCCCCTGCCTACCTGCTGGGGGGAACCTCGTGGAAACCGGGCTAACTCAGCTCGGATCACCCTCAGGAACCTGTTCCAAGCGGTTTGCTTTGTCTCAAAAATGCAAGGTCCCCTTAGAAAACGGGCCCTAAGATCTCCTACTATTACCTAAAATTAATATTCTAATGAATGTCGCAAGCTGAGGGGCTACCGCGAAGTGAAAACGAACTTCGTTCGAGTATCTCCCTCTCTGTCGCTCAAACAAGCAAGTGCAACAGAGGGAGATACACAAACGAAATACGATTTCGTTTCGCGGTAGGACCTTGTACCTACATATCTCAACGATGTCAACTACGGTGTGACAGCGAGCCCCCGCCGTGTAAAATACACACATATTCCACACATTGTGTTTGTTTTGCATCCTCTGTTTCTGCATTTTGCATTTGAAAAGTTTAGATTCGATTTTTATGCGGAGCTACAAAGGAAATGGAACTCCTATTTGTAACATTGTCATGTGTATTCTTTAGAAATGATTTGTGTCGTACTTTTGCATACACATGAGTAAACTTTTGTTCATTTTACCTACTTACTTCTAGCAGCACCTAAGACAGGACGGCCCGCAAGCCATGTCGCGGCAATATTTTATTTATTGAAATGAAATGAAATGATTTATTTGCGTAAACATGGTTGTTGTTGTTACAGTTGGTGTAGGTATATAATTAATTAATGAAGTATCACATGTTTAGCCAATATGGCATGCAAACGTTATTACATGTAGTTGATGTCAATAAATAATGTCTAGTATAATAATGTATCTAATAAAATGTCAATGTTTAATGTAATATCTAATAAAATTAATCTAACGTCTAAAAAAAATATATATGTATGTCTATTCTTTATTGTTTACAAATTCACACAGAGTATAAAAACATTTGTCTCTTAACCATTTCTTTAATTTTGTTTCAAACATTTTGTTAGGTAATAATTTTATTTCATATGCTATCTTATCGTAAACTTGAATACTCATAACGTAATAATTTTTCCTGAATAATGATGCCCTACATGGTGGCATCAGCAGCTTGGACATGTCTCTTGCTATTTATTTAGGTGTCCTGCCGTTTGAACAAAAGTCGTTTGGCAAAATTACACTTGACAAACAACGTTTTGCAAAAAATGTTTCGCCAATTGATCATTTTACTACCAGTTATTTTACAAATGACTCACTTTTCCAAATGATCAACAGTTAAATTTACATTTTATAAATAATTAATTGACTAAATGAACACTTAGCAATTGAGTTATCAGACAAAACTACTATTGGTCTAAAAACGTTTGGTACAATGTATACGTATTATTTGACAAGTGGTTCGTTTATTAATAAATCTCATAATAGATATGGTCTGGGTCAAATTAATACACATTATTTGGAAAATTTGGTTTCTTTAAACCAATACGCAATTGTTTTGCTAACTTCGTCAGTCAGGGATACAAAGTGTTTTTCAAAATATTGCGGAATGTCTGTCTACCTAGGTCTCCGTTAGGTACGACGACGAGCGAAGCGAGGAGGAGTGTTAGGTTGAACTGCGAACTTACAGCGCGTGAGCCGAGCGAGCGAAGCGAGCGTGCTGCGGCAGCGGCCGGCGAAGCGCCAGAACCGACTATTTTTAAAGAAGTTCTTTTTATGAAATAACATTTTGTCAAATGACATTTGGACAAATGCTTAATTTGCGAATCATATTATTTGCTGAAATGAAAAAAGGTCAATTGACATTTTATTATTTAACCCATTTACCAAGTGTAGTGTTTTCTAATTGATCATTTGCTAAGTGAGTTTTTGTAAGATGATACTTTTGTCAAATGTCTCGTTTGCCAAATGATCATTTGGTGAAACGTTGTTTGTCAAATTACCATTTGTCAATAATTTTTTGGTCAATCATTAGTGAACCATTTATTTATTATAGACTACCCGTCTCTTTCTAATTACTTGGAACACTTTCGTTTCTGGGGTGCTACCGCGAAACGGAAACGAAGTTCGTTCGTGTATCTCCTTCCCTGTCGCTTGAATTAGCAAGCGCGACAGAGAGGGACGTACACGAACGAACTTCGTTTTCGTTTCGCGGTAGGACCTCAGTATTAGCAGGTAGGGGGAAGTCCCTTAACGCCGGACCGCATCACCTAGTGCCAGACACTCGTACTATCTCGATAACCAATAACAGGACAAGTAAAAGGGGCGTGGGGGAAAAGGGAGCCTCTTTCACTTATCCTTGAATCGCTCGCGTCATTGGTTATCGAGATAGTACGAGTGTCTGGCACTAGGTAGGTGATGCCGTCCGGCGTTCGAGCCGACTGTACTTTTTTGTTTTCGCTTAATTTTTAAAGGGCATTAATCAGTCGTTTGGAAGAAAGAGGGGGAGGCATTTGCCCAACAGTGGGACAGTACGAGAATAAATTAGGTACTTTTTTTGCAAAGTCGTTAAGAGGGTTTCAGTGTAAATCGTGTATTTTTTTTTTTTTTTTTTTTTAATTTATTTCACAAGAGCCATTGTTACAAATACATGAATTAATTTCGCCAAACTGCAAAGCAGTTTGTTGGCGAAGACAGCACTCTTATTATATTTTTTATACTAACTATGCTATTACTAAGAACTAAATTTGTACATCTATACTTATGTTAAACGTCCCCGTGCCTTTCACCGCACCTACAGATTGCACTACAATCTTAACTCCCAATCCTACTAATATTATAAATGCGATAGTGTAGATGTTCGGATGTTTGTTCCTCAATCACGCTTAAACGGCTGAACCGATTTGAATGAAACTTTGCACGAAGACAGTCTATAGCCTGGATCAAAATATAGGATAGTTTTTATCCCGAGCCCATGCAGACGAAGTCGCGGGCGGAAGCTAGTAACAACATAAATGACAGACCCTTTAGTCTCCACTATAGGGCAACGCCAGGCATTGGGACATTTACCTTAATTACATGAAGCAAAGATAAACATTATAGGTATTTTTGCGACTTAACTACTTTCATTTTCTTTAATGAAGGTATCCATCAAACACGCCTTTACTTTAGATTTAAATATATTTTTCGTTTCACTCTCGTTCTCTGATATGATTCTATTATAAATGCGCGGTATCAGGTACCCTCTTGTTCTTTGTCCGTAATAATTATTAAGTGATCTCGGTTCAACATACATTTGACGTGACGTTGTTTTTCTAAAATTACGATTATAGGTTTTACCTATCTTGTATGTTGGGCATTTATACTGGTCTATAGCTAATAAATATTTAAGTTTAACATGTACAGGTAGTACATTACATTTTTTAAACAAGACGTGGTACTTTCCTTTGCAGTTTTGCCTTGTTTTTTTATCAACAATATTTTTAATTAATCTAAGTTGTAGGTTATATATTCTGTTTAAATATGTTTGGAAAGTGCGCCCGTATGCAACAAGTCCGTAACTTATGACTGAATCTGCCAAAGCATGATACAAAGTATGTAATGTCGCCTTATTAATTATATGTTTTAAATTATTAAATTTACAAAGTATGGCTCTGAGTTTACCACACAAAACATCGACATGAAGTTTCCAGTTAAAGTTACGGTCCACAGTAAGTCCCAGGTACCTATAACTATTTACGAATTCTAGCGGATTACATTGACATAATACTAAATCGTTATGCAGGCATTCATATGTATGTCCAATTATTGTAACACTTTCTCTTGGTGTTGTCATATGTGGAGAGTTTATAAGCATACATTTTGTCTTTGTAACATTGAGAAGAATGCCATTATCGTGAGCCCATTTTAGTAAATTATTAAAATCTGTCTGTAGTTTGTGCTGTATAACGGTGAGGTCCCTGTCGGCGCACACCAGGCACGTGTCGTCTGCGTACATGTACGTGGAGCTGTGCTCCACCACGTTACGATGCTGTTCACGTGCATGATGTACCCGACAGGTCCATACACCGACCCGGTCGGCACTCCATACACCACATCCGCTTCCTCTCCCGTCTCCCCATTTACTAAAGTATACAACGTTCTATTTTGTAAGTAGCTCCGAAACCATTGATTCAGTGGACCACGGATCCCGCACTCTTGCATAGCAACAAGTAGCACTTCGTGGTCCAGTGTATCGAATGCCTTTTTGAAGTCTAGAAATAAAACTACTATATGCATTCGGTTGTCTAGCTTATCGTTTATATCGTCAGCGAACTCCACTAGTGCAGTCGAAGTACTCCGCATTTTCCTAAAGCCATGCTGGGATTGAGATATAATGTCGTGCTTCTCCAAGAATGCATGGATTCTTTTAGTTATGACTTTTTCCGTTATTTTATTTACTACAGACAAAATAGCTATAGGCCTATAGTTGGAATAACTTATGTGGCTGCCTTGCTTATATATAGGACGAATAATAGCTTTCTTTAGTTTATCCGGGTAAACCCCATTTTCGGCGCACATATTCACAAACTTCGCCAGAACCGGACTAATTTCTTTTTTTATATATTTAAGATCTTGTACCCTTATACCATCACATCCCGGCGATTTACGACAACTTAATTTTACACCAGGAAATCACAAAAACTATAAAAGTACGTCGCAGATTCTGATACGATTCCGTTGAAATAGCAACAAATGAAGTGCCAAAGATCTCAGAATCACCTTTATTGATGAATCGACGGAACTCCTCAAATATTATCGGCCCACATACAGCGATTTGGTTCTCTTCTGTAGGTATTAACCAATATTCACGTGGTAACCTGGAAATTAAATGTGGAAATATTCATGTGGCTTACCTACGGAATTAAATTTGGTTAAAACTTTCTTTTCAAAGTTTAAATTATTCTGTTTCACCTACTCAAAGTCATGTAATTATTTTGCGTCGGCTTCACTACCAAAAGGTAGTGTGTAAGAGATCGCTTTTTAGCGATAAGACCAACGGTTGTGTACCATTGCTAATGTTTAATTTTGTTTCTATTATGTACCTACTATATTTAGTAGAACGTAAAATATGTTTCAAAATCTTCAAGGTTAATTTAATAAGTATGTAGTAAGTAGGTGTATAAGTACCTACAAGCTTTGCTTAGTTTGGGACTAGGTCGATTTGTGTAAGATTGTCCACTAATAGTTATTTATTTTATTTTATTAAGTAAGTAGGTACATTTACATACTTACTTACATACGAACAATGTTTTATGAAAAACGTTTATATGGAGAGTGCACCGTGACGTCAGTCCCTAAACGAGCCGTCATACTATAAGTACCTATCAATCTCATATTATACACCGTTTCATTCAAAGACGGCAGCCGTTCGAAACTGCTCCTTGCTGACTTGAGATAAGGTTCATTGAACGGAATTGTAGAACCCCCCAAATAAGACCCTCCGATTGAATGGGTAAACATAATGTTTGGAAGTGCAAGTCACCTCGATTTGGCATAAAATAAAACAGCCAGGACAAAGTTGAAAAACCCCCTATATTTTCATTTCAAATTTAAATATCTCAAA
Source organism: Epinotia bilunana (assembly GCA_947049275.1). Taxonomy (NCBI): domain Eukaryota; kingdom Metazoa; phylum Arthropoda; class Insecta; order Lepidoptera; family Tortricidae; genus Epinotia; species Epinotia bilunana. Next base: position 1,699,509 of record OX346278.1, read on the forward strand.
ACCGGCTAAACCGATTTTGCTACAACGTAGCTAAAAACCATCTCGAACACATCAGCTTTCGGACAAAAAAACTGCATTAAAATCGGTCCATTCGTTTAGGAGCTACGATGCCACAGACCGACACAGACATGTGAACTAATAACACCCCTCTTTTTGCGTTGGGAGTTAAAAACTATGAAATATCAAATATTAATTTTGCAAGGCCTCTTAAGTCTTTTGGTAATCAATTTATTATGATTGAAAAAAAAGTCTGAGCTTTGCAAATAAAATGAATCACTACATAGTATAAAACAAAGTCGCTTCCCGCTGTCTGTCCCTATGTATGCTTAGATCTTTAAAACTAAGCAACGGATTTTGAAGCGGTTTTTTTATATATAATATAGTATCTGTGCGAACCCGGGGCGGATCGGTAGTTAACAATAAAGTACCTATCATGAAAGTGACATGAAAACATAGCAACAATGAAAACCTGGGCGAATCATGGGAATCATACCCCACAAGGACTGGTGACCTGGTAAAGGCCGCGGGAGTCCGGTAGATGTGGGCGCAGGACCGGTCATTGTGACTCTTTGGGGAGGCCTTATCCTATGTCCAGCAGTGGTCGTGTTTCGGCTGATATGATGATGAGGGCAATCGAAATATGATAGGTATTTCCTAAACTTTGAATTCGCAGTCATGATTTGAATTATAAGAGTACCTACGTGTTATTTTTATAATGAGTCACACTGCTGAAAGAAAACTGGATTAGCTTTTCAAGTCCGTACACTGTCTTGTCAGTCGTATACTCTCGTCAGTGGTCAGAGCCTGATTTAGAGGTCTGGCTCTGACCGCCCTTTTTTTACGTTGTTGGAATGCTTGGACGCACCGTCCGCCCGGTCAGGGGGGACCAGACGGGTGTGTGGGACTCCCGGAGAGAAGGCCCCAGACTACCCACTAAACCCCCAACGATTGTCCAACCAACCATGTTGCTGCCAAGGAGGGCCGAAGGTACGCTTGACGCATTCTACTTTGAGCCTCGCGACTGGCCCGTTTGCGCGGGCACGACCAGGGAGACCGCCCTGGGACAATTTCGGGGCGCTACCATCCCGTGGGCTTATTGGACCGCTAGGGTCCCCCGACCCTGCCATCCAGACCACTTCGGCGGGGGGAGCGAGTGCGCATAGCAACGGCGTGCGCGCCACGCTCTCCGTCTGCGGATATTTGGAGCGGAAGGGTCGTTCTCCCGCTCTCTCTCTGTGAGTCTGACCTGACCGCCCTGAAAAAAGCTCTGTTTTCGATATTAGTATGTTCCTTATTCACGTCCCTAACAACGCACGAGAGATTTTTATTTTTAACTAATTTTAGCAAAAGTTGCGTCCAAAAAACTGTTTTTTGGCCTATAATTGCCAAAGCTTGGTGACCTATATCTCGACTGTGAGTTAAGAAGTAAATATGGGATACTATTTCGGTGAACCTTGTTTTAGTTATTACGATAAGCTATAAAAAACGTGAAAAAACAGTTACAGATCGAAGGTCATTGGGAGCTAGGAGCCCCTACGCGGGAAAAACGCCAGGAATATGATGTCTTTTCTGTAACGCTTTTTCAGCCAGTGACCTCGCTGTTATACTCTACATCAACACCGTTCGCGTCAAACCCTCCTGTAGCCAAATTGATGCGCTGTCCGATTTTGAATGGAAAGCGATTCCGATCGCCGCGTGTGGTGGGGGCTTAAGCGGTGGTACTGACAAGGCAGTTATGATATTCTATCAAATCTCGTTTTCGGTTCTTAAAAAGAATGGCGTTGTGCAAAATGATGGATAATTTTTGTTGTTGCTATATTGTCTACTTACTACTAAGTAGACAATATATAGAGACGATCGCGCGGTTAAAAGAACCCACGAGGTTGGGTCTATAGGAAGACTTCCGGATGGTTTTCCCATGTAGATCGATGGGCTGATGTGGTAAAACGTTGATCAGTGGTGGCGTGCACTCATATTGGCGGTGCAGGTTAACAGAGTTTGTTTTAAAATATGTCACTGAGGTATGTAACGACGTGACATCAATATTCTTTACTAGCTTCCGCCCGCGGCTTCGTCCGCGTGGACCCGGGATAAAAACTATCCTATATTTTAATCCAGACTATAAACTATCTTCGTGCAAAATTTCATTCAAATCGGTTCAGCCGTTTAAGCGTGATTGAGTAACAAACATCCAAACGTCTAAACTTTCGCATTTATAATATTATAGTAGGATCTCATAATCAAGTAACAGATATACCACCCGATACAAGTAATTCTATCTATCTCTATCAAATCCAATTAGCAGTATGTAACTTGAAGCTTAATCTACGTCAGTGCTCACACACAAAGACTATAAATACCTATGTACATATTTCATAACTAGCTGTACCTGCGACTTCGTTTGCGTGATAATGTAGTGGGAGTTAACGCATTTCTTCTTTTGGACATAGGACACATGCAGTTCTAATTTAACTAAAACGTTAAAAATTTAAGTAAAACGTTGAACAATCCTGTTTTAGCTAAAATGCCGTTAAAAATCGTTTGTCCCCTTTCGAGCATTACTGTTGTTAAGATGCATGAGTCAAGATATATCAGTATATATCTTGACTCATCCCAGTGGATGGGTCATGAATCAGTAGACAAGATTGTAAATATTATAGGGTCCTTATGTAAGTGTGTGTGAAGTTAAAGAACGTGAAAGGAACGCACACTCGTGGCTGCTACGCACTTTTCAACGAGAGAGCGTTTCCATTGTGGCCTCCGATAAAAATCTCGTAATTCAACCTTTTCATCGGTCAACGAGTATCCGTTATGTTCAACATTACGCTGTGAACATAAAAAACACTGCAATATGTAAATAAGTAAGCATTCTGATTTCCTAGGATTCTGAGCATGCTCTGTACTCTGAACGTATATTCAAATCAATCCTTCGGCACCTCGGCCAGATCGGCTAGCACGAGTTGTCTCGCGGCGAGATAGACTATGCATCATCGTCATATCAGCCGAAAGACTTCCACTGGTGGACATAGGTGCTTCCCCGAAAGAGGTCCACAGTGACCGGTCCTGCGCCACCCGCATCCCGCGGACTCCCGCGACCTTTACCAGGTCATCAGTCCACCTAATTCGTCGCTGTCTAATTAGAACACTTAGAAATAACCATCTCATAGAAAGAGACGGATAGTCTATCTCGCCGGGGGACAGCTCGCGCGCCGCCGCCGCGTTGCGAACCGTGCCGGGTTAAAGCGGATGGAAATATGCAATCTCCATGTTTTTGAGACACTATCGGGCCGTAGGATCCGGAGCGAACTCAGTTAACGACTACAGGTACAAATCGACTTAAAGTAAGTTATACGCAACACTGTTTTTTAGGGTTCCGTAGTCAACAAGGAACCCTTATAGTTTCGCCATGTCCGTCTGTCTGTCTGTCCGTCTTCGGCTTAGCTCAGTAACCATAAATGTATTTTAATCTCGAATAAAATTCCAAATTCAATTAAATCAGAATCCCGATATTTATTATTTAAGCGTACCTAAACTAGAAATGTTATTAATTGATAAATGTTATTACTCGGTTAAGGATTTTCTTAATGATGATAGTTTATAAAGTGTAAATTGTAATCTAATGTAATCAAATGTTTAGTTTTTAAGTATTATTGTGCGCCCTTACAGGGCGTCATGGTCTGACTTGTAAATATTTTAACATCTTAATTTTATTATGTACATGACTATACAATTATTAAATATACAAATATACTAGAAAACTGTGATTCGGCATGGATATATGAATCAATCACGCCGACAAAACGGTGCAATACAATATGGAAAAAGATTTTTTTTAGGGTACCTCCCCTAACCACACCTAAAGCGGGGATGTAATGTTTTTTTTTCGTCAAACCCATGGTGTGGGTTATCGTTGGATAGCTCGTTCAAAAATATTATGGGTTTTCGGAAACCATTTTTCAAGTCAATAATTCGTTTGCGAGATATTGGGCTTTAAAGCCTTAATTTTAGTTCGAGTCATGTGTCCCCCCTGCCGGCTAAATGGCTACTACTGGGAATGTGAAAAAATTCGTGGTAGTAGTACATATAATGAATTTAAAAGGAAAACTACCACGAACAAGTAGGCATAAGTAGTTACCGAGTAATAATCGACCAACTTAATGTGTAATTGAAAAGTCCAATTTTCGTACAAATTCGGCCGACGCAACCGCACGGCACGTCGATGTAACTAAGACAGACAGGCAACTATGGAACCCTACACTGCGCGTGGCCCGACACGCACTTGGCCGGTTTTTTTTATTTGTGTCACGTAGATTCCTTTTTAAAGGATTTGCCAGAGGCTGCTCGGGATCGGGATGCCTGGAAACGGAGGGGCCTTTGGCCACCAGTGGGACACCACAGGCTCCTAATAGGTAATAATAATTATTATAATGTCACCTTCGGCATCACCTCGGAAGTGCAAGAGAGCCGAGTCCGAAGCGGCACGTGGGACAAGCCTGAAGCTGATTTTCCACCGGCGGGGCGAGACGAGACGAGGCGAGGCGAGAATTGAAATTCGTATGGCGAATTTTCAATTGTCTCCTCGCGCGCGCTCGGTGGAAATAGTAGTGCCATACAAATTCCAATTTTCGCCTCGCCTCGCCTCTTCTTGTCTCGCCCGCTCCGGTGGAAAATCAGGTTGAGTGTGGAATTATACAATGGCCGCAACTCGTGACGTGTCGTGTGCCACTGGAGACGCGTGTTCGTTAGCGAGCTCTACGCACCCCTCACGCACAACCGCCATTTTACAACTTTCAGGAAAATGCCTGAATTAAAACATTTCATGTACCACGGACAGTTCTGTTCCCTGGGTACCTTGTCTTAAGCTACGTATTCTCTGTTAACATTCTGTTTAGTAACATAGTGTTTCTGACCAACACACCGATTTTAAAATATAATGAAGCTGGCCCCTTATCATGGTCGGCCTTATCACGCGATAAGTGACAAGATAGAGCGTCAGTGACGTTCTCTCGAACGGTGTCAGCCAGTGACGGACGCTCTATCTTGTCACTTATCACGTGATAAGGCCGACCATGATACGGGGCCTGGTCACTCGCGTATTTAATGTCGAAAATAGCTCGACATGTTTGGAACCGATTCTCGGTTTCTATTCATGAGCGTTGCCGGCGCGTTTAGCACTGCCGGCCTGCTCGCTCGGCTGGTTCGCGCGGGCGCACGCGGGGGCAGCGACGGAGGAGAGAATCTACCCTCGTTTTCTTCAGCATTGTTCAATGTCGGATTACTCACTCTCACTACGTCACATACTAAAGTCTCGCACACTTGACACAGTCGTAGGTCAAAACTGTTTTCCGGCTACGCGGCACAGACCATCCATAATCACGATGTTTAAGTTCTTAACATATAATAGGGGTGTAGACACTAAATAAAATAATCAATAATGCCATATTTTCTTGAAAAAGGATTAAAAATGTACCTAGTCAAATGGAGAAGAAATAATTACGAAGTTATAAGTGTCCAAAGTTTTAAGAAGGGGTATGTTCTGTCCCTTTTTTGCAAAACGCACCTTATGAAACGATGCATGACGCTCGAAAAATGTGACGTCGCTAGAAGACGGCAATGTGCCGCGCCCATCGTGTTCGGCGCTGCCGTTGACGCGGCCCCCCGGCAGCATCCTGTAATGTGACGTCACACACTGTTTGCGTTTTCTCTCTCTAACAAGCAATATTAAAACGGTTGTAGCTTCGTAATTCTTTAAGATATCTTAATGGGATTTTCGTCACTAGGCATATTTTTTGCCTTCTTTCTTTTGGAGTAATAATAATTTTCGAGTCTACACCCGTTTTCCAATTCCACCACTTATTTTCTTTCAAATAAATGTACTTATTTAATACACTGGTAAACATATCGCAATCGCAGTCCAGCGCGGGAATGCTGCCTGCGTGATGGGCTACCAAGAGGCCCAACAGGTCTCTTATTTGATTCATTTTTTTCTAAGTGTTAGGTTTAGTTTTAATTATTTTAATTTGATAGTCTTGTATTTACCCTTTATGTATTTTTTTTTTGTTTTTTTTTCTTTGGTGTTTTTTTTTAATTAATAAAACAGTATTTAGCCAATTGTGTCTGAAACATTGTTTCTCAAACCGCCCACACTATGTAAGCCGCTGAAACATTGTTTCTGTAAACATCCTCGTTTTGTATCTGAAACAGTTTATAGTGAAAACGCAGTTTATAGCGAGGGTAGCATTAAGAGCCAGAGCGAGAGAGAGAGGTTGCTACATGACATTGCACGACTAGCAATTTGTCACAACTATAGCAAGTTGGGTGTGACAAGTTGCATCGTTTGTAGACTTTTAGTTTAAAAACGGTTAGTAATCGTTAAGTTTTGGTTAAGTTACGTTTGACAGGCATTTCTAAGGCATGATTTGGAGAAGAAAATATCATTATTATAGAATAATAATTGATAGCAATACATTCTTATAAAATTCAGAATATGACGTTTGTCCATTTTATTTTAATTGACATGTGTGAACATTTTCTAAATTACTTAACTAACGTTTTATAAATGTCATATATTAATTTTAATTAGGTAATTTACTAAATCATCATCATTATATCAGCTGAATGACGTCCACTGCTGGACATTGGACAGGCCTCCCCCGAAGAGTGCCACAGTGACCCGTCCGGCACCCCCGGCATCCAGCGGACTCCCGCGACCTTTTCGAGGTCATCAATCCACCTTACTTACTAAATAGTTTCGAATAATCATTTATTTATTTTATTTCATGTTGACCTCCGTCTTTTCAACCGGCTTAATAAAAAGGAGTACTTAAATATTGTTTGATTATTTTCCAAAAATCATTAGATACTTTGGATGGGGCGGGGTGTTTTTTTTTAATTTATCGAACGAGGAAGCGAAGCGAACGAAGTTCTATACTTCAGCTTGAGTCGAAAATCGTTTGTCTGTCTGTCCCGCTGTTCTCCTCAACAGGTCGCATTTCTCAACAGATTCTCGTGAAATTTTGTGAGCACGTTCGCTTATTATATAGTTTTTTTTCTGCAGCTTACATAGCCACGAGTTTATTTATTTAATAGCATATTCGTATATACCTATGCCTTGTTATAGTTGTTATCCCAAATGATATACCTAACTTAGGTAACCTAAGACATAAAACTCCTATAAAACCTAACATCCATTTTGACATGCAAAATAAACTTAAATTAAACCCTCTTTAAGTATATTGAATTCATAACCCTCCATTTCTCCCCATAATCGGATATAAAGGTGTAAAAACCAACCCCAACATATACGTGTACAGATATATATGCGCGCGGACGCGTGAATTTTCACGCCCCAGCCCTGGTTCGCTTTTTTTTTAATTACAACCCCACTGCGCTATTGTAGTGCTCTAGGCAGAGGGATCTAGCATTAGGGTTGCCACTTCTGATTCCCTGGATAGATAAAAAAAAACTAATAAAAAACAATCAGAACCTTGAAACGAATATAAACTTTCGTGAGACATGTTGAAATAATACTAATAATTACACGGTTCAACTCACGTATTAAATGTCACTGCGGGCGACATGTTTCGAACTCTTCGGGAATTCTTCTTCAGTGATTCAAGCGACACCCTGAAGAAGAACTCCCGAAAAGTTCGAAACATGTCGCCCGTAGAGTCATTTAATACGTCAGTTGAACCGTATAATTATAACTTGAATCTCAGGTTATCTGAGTGCAGGACATTGTTGTTATAGCTTGCGTAACAACACTTCTATTTGCTCGGAAGGTATGTGGTGTTGTGTTACAGCTCTTAAGTGCGCGTTTGAGGTGTTACTTGAGGGTTTCCGGATCATAAAAGAGTTCCTTCTGGCTCCTTCATCAGATCAACTCTACGGTACCTACTTACCCCACCTACCAAACTATTTTACGTCACACCTAGCCATAATGCGAGTTTTACCGCACGCTGCGCGTAAGGTGAAACTCGCATCGTGGTCAGGTGAAGACGTAAAATTGTGTACTCACCACGGGCGGTAAGAAAGAAAGCCCTTGGTAAGTAATTTACTATTATAGTCATCAATAATCATTACATGGTACCTGCAAGTTATAATAGAGAGCTACGAATGAAAGCAGTTGAAAATCGACTTAGAAGGCTAAAATTATATTATTGCATGCAAATAGGTATGTTATTGCATGCAAATATGTTTTGCCGTTCGGCATACAAATATTATAGTCCAGATATTGCATGCATGTACTTAAAAATTTAAATAATTTCTCGCTTAAATTAAAGTATCGCTTAAATATTCACCTACGGAATAATATGCTTTTTCTACCAGGAATTTATACAGTCTCCTTTTATAGTCTGATAAGTATGATAATCGATTAAATATTAGCCCTGTAAAAAATACTCTTGTGGCAACCCTAGCGGGTGCGTTATCGAACTGGGGGGCCGTCAAAGAGCCCCACTACCACGGTAATATAAAAATACACGTACAGCTCTATTCATAGTCCGGCCTCAGAAAAATGCACAAATTATGTATTTTTTTTACACCATGTAATTTTTTTTTATTCATTACTAGCGTTACTAGTACTTGTTGTCTGAATATTAATGTATTTATTTTCTAAAGTATATACAAGATAATAACTAACATTAACTGAATTAAATTAAAACTAAGTTAAAACTAAATTAGAAAAGTTGAAAAACCCGCGATATTTTCATTTCAAAATCAATATCTCAAAAACGGCTTAACAGATTTTCATGAAACATAGCTAAGAACATTCGGGATCACATCAGCTTTCGAATTAAAAAAAAAACGCATTCAAATCGGTCCATCCGTTTGGGAGCTACATACCATAGACAGATACACAGACACACAGACACGTTAAACGTATAACACCCCTCTCTTTGTGTCGGGGGTTAAAAGAGGAATTGTACCTAGGATGCTGGCGGCATTTCCTCGCTGAATTGCAATGCTGATGCGTTGCGCGAGAAAGCCGCCAATTAGTAGCTGCTCCGGATAAAATTAAATATAGGTAGTCTATGTCCATCCAGAAAACACATTACATACAATGGTGAAGTTCTAAACCGGGTTAGTAGTACAGACTTACAAAGCTACTACTCTTCATTTTTAAACGAGCGAGCGAAGCGAACGACGTTCTCCGTTTTAGCTTTGGCAAATATGCGTTCGTATGTCCGGCTGTTATCTAGTACAGATAGGACAAGGCCTATCTAGATCTTTTTGAGCGTGTTATTTTGCGCAGCTACTTCTGCTGCGGACTGTACCATTTCTTAGTAGCCGTAATAACACCAGTACTGGCTCTGTAGTAGTGGTATTATTAAATACTACTAATAAATCCACGGCTAAACTCACGTATTAAATGTTACGATAATGCGACTTGTTCCCCTCCTAGCCCTGTCGGCGCGTGCGTCACGAACCGCGCGGCGGTCGGCGCGCGCGCGGGGGCAGTGCTTCAAGCGACCTTGCCGCGAAAACATGACTCCTGAAGAACTTCCGAAGAGTTCGAAACATGTCGCATGTGGTATTTAATTGAGTTTAACCGTGGAATGATTAGTAGTATTTTAGACATGTCTCACGAAAGTTTAAATTCGATTAGTGTTATGGGGTCTACAGATGTAATGATTTGTCAGCCCCAATTTATCAAAAGCTGACTAATTGCTATTGACTGGAGGCATGTTGCGCTGCTGATCCAACTGTCAAACGAGTTGTACTGAGAAATTGCATGCACAACGGGTGTAGACTCAAAATGTATAAGGTAAAAAAATATGCCTAGTGACAAAAATCCCATTTAGATATCTCAAAGAATTACGAAGCTACAACCGTTTAAATATTGCTTGTTAGTATTTCGATCATAGTAAATGACAATCGTTTCATTTGAAGGTGCGTTTTGCGGAAAAGGGACAGGATATAACCCCTCTTAAAACTTTGGACACTTATATTATAACATTGTGATTTTTTAATTCCCTGCTTTACTTTCTTCTCCGTTTGACAATATGTTTAATCCTGTTTCGGGAAAACTCAACAATATTGGTTATTTTATTTGGTGTCTACACCCCTATTATACTTATGACTTATGACATAGCATGGAAACTAGTGTAGAACCCTCAAACTAACAGGAGGGAGAATACAATTTAGTAACACATTACAAAAAAAAAACAAACTACAAAAAAAAACATTACAAAAATACCCTTGTAAAAATATATACTTTGTTGTAAAAATATAAACGATCAGCGTCATAACGAAATAAGTTCGAAAACTCGACTATGAATACGCACCGATGCGCGTAAGAGCGGTGTTGCTGCAAATCGCATAATTAGACGGAAAACAAGCAGATACCTACCAGTCACTAGGGCCCGCATCCACCAGCTAAGTGACAGATACATACAGTGCGTCGAATGAACATAGCGGGTATGGAATGCCTGCTCATAATAGACCGTGGGCCCACTCCCAATACACCTAGGTCACGTGACAGCATGATAAAATGCATGGCAGCAGGTCGAGAAAGTTGTAATGAGCAAGAAAACATTTTTTTTTTTTTTAATTTGGCCTAAAGTTTGAAAGTCCTTCACTTCCGGTCAAAATTTGTATGGGTAGATTATATTTACGTCATGTGACAACAGTACGAGACATGTGGCATCATTTAAAATATATATACATATACAGCGTGGAACGGAACGATGGACTTTCCCGTAAGAGAAGGATAGTTTAGCGTTAGTGCTTACAATTTTACAAATAAGCTATATGTTAATATTACTGATCGTTCCCAAGTTAGAGTTCATCAAACTTTTGTTAGTTCATCATATCAGTCGAAATACGTCCACTGCTGGACATAGGCCTCCCCCAAAGAGTGCCAAAGTGACCGGTCCTGCGCCACCCGCATCCAGCGGACTCCAGCAACCTTTACCAGGTCATCAGTCCACCTTTGTGTTTTTGTTATAAGTTAGTTTAAGCTAAATATTCATGAAAAATAATCCTACTATTATTATAATATTAGTCCACGCAGACGAAGTCGCGGGCGGAAGCTAGTGTTTCAATAAATTAACGTATTTCATAAACAAACCCTACGTGTTTCTTCTTTTAGTTAGTTTAAGCTTAGGTGGTCGCTAACCGGCGAAATGACCCGATGATGATATTATTTAGACGACGAAACAGTGTCGCTACGTAGCGTCGTCACGTCCGGTGTAGAGTTCGGTAGGTTGCCCTTTAATTGTAGAGAGTAAACCAAAATCTGTCAGTCCTGAAATGGACGGAAGTAATTGGCAGACGGTGCCAAAGTTAGCAACTTACATACTAATAAACCTACCCATACATTTTTTTACCGGAATAGAAGATTATCAAACTTTCAGCCATTTTTTTTTCTTGCTCAGCATAACCTGCTCGACCTGCTGCCATGCATTTTATCATCAAGGTCAATTGCGTTGGTGTGGCCACCTTGCTCTATCGACAACACAGCTAACTGACCATCGGTGCACCTTAAGTGCATTGTAATAAGGTTCTATATAAACATAGGATGGTCAGTTAACAGTGTTGTCGTTTGTACCTACGTAAGGCACCATCAAGACAGTGTAAAGCAGTTTTTAACCAAGTTCAAGAAACGAGGAGGTTCTATGTTCAGCTGTATGTATTTTTTTTATATGTTCACAGATTACTCTGTCAATTGTGGACCGATTTTCAAAATTATTTTTCTATTCGAAAGAGTATACCTGGGTAAGGTGGTCCCATTGTCACCAAGTCAGGACCTGATGATGGGATCTCAGGGAAATTGAGGGCAACCCTCAAATTGTATTTTCCCGCGTTTAGTGATTTCGTTATTTTATAGGGACGCGTGTAGTGATTTCGTGTCATGTAAATGTTCAGATATCGCAATTTTGGTGAAGTCCAACTAATGATGAAGATTATTAGAATTATAGAACTCCTCAAGGATGTAAAGTACGTCTACCGTTCTGACCTGATTCCGTTGAAGTAGAAACTAATGAAGTGCCATATATTTTTGTTAGTCGTATATAGCTGTATTTATTTATTTATTTATTTATTTATTGATACATGGAAAACCAACAGCGCAACATTTTTATAGACAAAATAATAAATCCATATAGCCAATTACAGGTTCTCACTTATAGAAATAAACTAACAAAGAAATCTATAGCCAAACTTAAACTTTAGTCCAGTAAATGAACTGACAACTCGTATGGAAAAAATGTCAATTTTGGAAATAATTTATAATAGCTTACTTTTTATGTGTAACGGATATATTATCAATTAAATAGTTACCCAGCGACAAAATCCGACAAAATTTCAGACATCAAAAAAATGATAAATTAACTAACTTTTGAAAAGTCAGAAAAAATATGAATAAATATTTTTGTCTTTATTTTGGTTTATTTACATTTGCTCTATAATATTCAAGATAAATCGTATAAAAAAAGACAATGCAAGCTTCATTGAAATCTACATAATTACTTCCGGGTGGAAAGTTTGTCGGATTCTTGAATATATCATCTTAGAATAACATTTTCAAATGAAATCAACAAAAAAAACGCTATTATAAATTAATGTTTTTCAAAACCGTATTTTGCCTGGAGTACTTAGCGTACGCACAGTAACCATCGCGCACCAATAGCAAGCATGGATATGCAAGTAGTTAATAAATTAGGATATATAAACTCTAATAACCCGAGCCTACCGAAGTATCACACATGAAGAATCTTATCAATTTGGATTTTATTGCTTGTATGCTATCACAAAATATGTCTATATCTAATTTAACTACAACTTTGTTTAAACTATAGCGTCATATAGTCTTGAAAATCGTCATAATTTATCCCATATAATTATTATCCAATATTCTGTTATATTGTCAGTTTCCTAAATACGTGTAATACTTAATATGCATGCAACTTGCCACGTACAAACCTACTCCTAACTCTTCTTATAAGTAATTAAATATTATATTCTTAAATAAAATTAATGTAGGTATATACTGGGTATGTAACCCTTAATTCATAATTGTATCCCTAAATGTAGGTTGTAGTACCACGTTTGCCACTTTTTGCTGTTCAGGACTACCTTACAGCCCTGGGCTCCACGGAAGACCAGCGCTGTGGCATTGTTTAATGTCAGAGCATATGCTGAGTGGTGTCCACTTGCGGCCACTATAGCAGCACCACCAGACTTCTTTACGTACACGTTATTTTTAGTTTAAGCTGGTATTTATTAAGTTTCTTTTTATATATTGTGTTTTCTAATTAAGAACGAAATTGTGATGTGGTGTTATTTTGGCTGGCAATAAATTAATTTCTATTCTATTCTATAAATGTCAATTCTGAGATCGTTTAAGAATCGACGGAACTCCTCAAATATTATCAGCCATGGTTTTGTCTGTAATAATCAATGCATTTGCAAAGCGTTTATGTGGTAAATTGGAAAAGAAATGTGGAAATTTTAATGTACCTGTGTCGCTTGGCGAAGTACTGAGTTGGAGTCGGTTAAACTTTGTCTCTAAAGTAAATTATCTACTCTGTGTCAGCCTTGGGTAAGCGCAGAGCTGGCGGGCAGTACCAACGATACAAGGATGTCCTATAACACCACTTGTCTGCCACCGGCCGGCATATCATGTGAGTCGTGGGAGGAACTTGCCACTCAGAGATCGGACTGGCGAACTGCTGTCAATACGGGTGTTGATGACTCGCACCCGTCTCGAATATCTGAACACCAAACGCCAGCTCCGTAAAACTTCAAAAACCTCCTACCACGACACTTATAAAAAAATAAAACATTTATTTCAGACCAGTTTGATCCATATGTGGTTAGTACAGAGAGGCTTAAATACTATGTTAGAATTATAAACTAAGAGTCTGGATTATATTACTATTATATTTTACCTACATAGTTGAGGCAGGCTATTCGCAGTACCAAGCAGAGCGAACAATTAACTCTACTTGGCTCTGCCCACAGCCACCTCCACCCAATATTTGGTGAGCGGACAGTCTAAGCGCTCGGCCAACACCCTTAGGAGGCCATTGCTGCTGCCGCGCACCGGCCTTAGCATCGATCCGATTCTTTTTCGCCTGATGGCAAAAAAGTCATCAGTATTCGCCTGCGCGAACATTCCGGATGCACTGCAGTGCCTCGGCAGCCTCAACAGCATCCTAAGGATGTTGTTGTATTGAACGCGTACTGCGTTATGGGCCCTCTGCGTGAATCTTGCCCACAGACTGCACGTGTAGAACGTCTGACAGTAAGCTCTGAAAAGCGTCAGCTTGACTTCGTTACTACAACGTGCAAATCTGCGGGCAAGCATATTGCCCCTGACAGCCATCGCTCTTCTTTCTCTTTCTATATCTAGGTCATCACTCAGATCTGCCGTGACGCTTATAACTCTAGTAGAAACCTTTGCTGTGTTTTGTGCGTTCAAAATCAAATTTGGCGAAGGAAAACATCGTGAGGGAACCGGTCTTATCCCAACAAAGTCTAGTTTTCCCTGTTGGTTGGAAGGTCAGATGGCAGTCGCTTTTATGGCTTCTCTACATGATGGCTCATCCAATGGCCCAGCGCTATGGCGTGCGATGGTTGAACGCCACTACACGATGGCGACATTCAGTTGTGATCGAATCGTTTTGCGAGATGGACGTCGAAGCGTTAGCCGCTGCGGCAATTTACCTATTGGCTATTTCCATATTACGCTTTCTCCCCGATGTAATTCCAAAAACTTTAGTGTTTCGTGTTAAGGCCAAGTACACTCAACCGCGGTCGACCGCGCACTGCGGAATGGGCCACGTGTAGATGCGTACCGCGGTCGCTGGCCCACTCTCTTTGATGTGCAGCTGAAAAACCGACACCGCGGCCATCCCATCGCCATCCTGCTGCGCCATAAGCCATCCGACACCACTGCCCTCTACACGCTGGCCCATCCTAGTGGGCCAGCAGGATGGGCCATCGTGTAGAGGAGCCATTAGAAAACGAATACTACTGTTGTATTTAAGTAATAGTGTTTACGCTGAAACATGGGAATATGTACCCCGGGCTCCTTTACGGTACAATCGGGAACACGCTAGGACAATGACTTGCAATTTTACAATATCTCGCCATGGTTCAAACCGACATTAAATGTATTAAAACCAACATTAACAGTAATGACAAGAATAAATCTCAAGAGCTCCGCCCGGTAATCGTCACTAGAAGAAATAAAGAAAGATGGCTTCCCTCTTTATTCTCCACTGAATATGCAATACATATTGTGCCAAGGAGCAGGAATAATGGAGGTGCCAAGTTGCAATGAAATCTCGAAGTTCAACATAGAATTCAGTCACTTACAGGGATAAGTTCACCTTTGTACCTTTTTTAACCGAGTTTATAAAAGGAGGAGGTACTATTTTTTATGTACTCGCCGATTTCTCCGTCAATTTATTTATTTATTTATTTATACACATTATTCTTTTCAACACAATTGCTCGTAACGTACCTCTTATTGTGTCGCTTTTAGGCTCATAATCCTGGATATTAAACACGCGTGTTTAAATAACATTACGATACTTGTGTGTTATGGTTATATCCCGATTAAGTCGCGTTGGCACCTTGCAGCAAGATGTATGCATGCACACGGTGCATTCTTAAACTAACCGGGTTGTACAGAATGTACAGCTTTTTTTTTAATTCTCGGCAAATGGATTCTTACCCGACTAAACAAATTAAATCCTTTTTGTTAATTAATTGACTATTTCTTTTTGGATATGATATAGAAACGGTTAATTTAGTAAAACTATTCACTTTTGATAACATTTTACACGAATTAATAAAGATAACATTTTAAAACGAAATTAGTTATTTTATTTTGTATTGGCTGTTTAGAGATTTTATCTAATGCGCGCGCACTGCGCAAACTTACGTACGT
Source organism: Epinotia bilunana (assembly GCA_947049275.1). Classification (NCBI taxonomy): domain Eukaryota; kingdom Metazoa; phylum Arthropoda; class Insecta; order Lepidoptera; family Tortricidae; genus Epinotia; species Epinotia bilunana. The sequence continues at coordinate 1,715,410 of OX346278.1, forward strand.
AAACGTTATTCCACAGATATTTGTAAACATTGTTAAAGCGTGTTGGGTTATTAACAAAAATGTTGGTGACTAGAAAAGTGATTGACGATGTATACAACATGTGAGTAAAAACCTGTTGACATCAATACATAAAGAAAATAACTTGACAGGCCTATCAAATTTTCATCTTATGAAAAAGATTTTTTCCGCGCAAAATGTGTTGAAAAACGTCGTATGAAACGCGTGAGCTTTGATAATTACAATCCTCGGCTCTCTTATCACGCTCACCTGCGGCTCGCGTGATGCCGCCTCTGATGTAGTTGTCAACATACCTCACTTGTATCACAATGTACTATTATACATCTAAACACTTAACACAAGAAGAATATGATCGTAGAGCAATAATTTACTAACTTAATATTAAGTACCTACTTGTTTAAGATAGACGTAGAGTTACGACCAACCCTGTCGAAGGGACTCTTCTGAAAACCAGCGCAAGGCTTCAAGCCTTGCATATGCTGAGACGAGCACCCATTGCCCAACCTAATGCATTTAAGTATTTTAGTATTAATTCAAAGGCATTTTAAAGTTGTTTCTTTGTACTTATGTAATGTTATGAGTTATATTTTGTGTTCTTTTTGGCAATAAATTATTTTGAATTTGAATTGTTACCCGTTAAAAAAAAAATCGTTTATTCGAAAATATATAGGAGCATCTCATGTCAGGAGTAGTTGGTCCCATTGTCACCAAGTCATGATCTGATGATGGGATCCCAAGATATATGTTTTTCTTAAATTGTTATCAGTCAGTCATGCGTCAGTTATAAAGCAAGGAGGTTTTTAAATACGACACTAGATAACCCTTTATAAATAACTAAGCTTAAAAACACTAATTATACATGTTCAACTGAATTATTTAACAATAAAATTTAGTAATTTATAAAAAAAAAATGTTAAAACTTTTTACCATACTTAAGGCAGAATGTCCTTTTTTTTATAAAAGGTCGTTCAGTGATTGACTAAGTCTCACCCGGTGGTAATCGACGACACAGCCTAAGATGAAGCTCACTGGAGTCTCTTTCTGTCACACATTGAGATTTGTATGCTACCAATGTGCTCGGTCGTGGTATTATTATTACCATAGCTTGCATAGGTGGTATGGCATTATTTCGTTATGCCGGTAATCCTTAATTGACGGTGTTAACATTTGGAGTAACGGATTAACTTTTAAGTTAACTTTAAAAATGGTTAACGGACTCATTAACTTCCGCTGATTAGCCATGAGTCCGTTTATTGTATTAAAGTGGTTTTTGAGTTAGCACTACTAGTGCTAACTACCGAGGTACTGTCTGGCAGAAGTACATTAAAAATATAATAAAAATAGAATTCAAATGCTAGTTTTTTTCTAGCTTCTTGATTGCATGTGTGGTGCAATGCCGCAAGTGGCGTTGTTTAAAGAATAATTTTGAAATAAAATTAGCGCCGTCTGTGAGACGTATACCTCGGTAATTAAAGGTTAAACTAAAACATATTATTCATTAAAATATTATGCATGGCATGCATGAGTAGTCACAGATTAATCTGCTAAGGATTGTTCAATGAAAACCTTGCATTCCTGCTGTTGCAGCAGCAGGCTAATCCGTTAATCGTTAATCAAGCACTAAGCGGATACCACCGTCCCGCCAAAAACACGTTCTGACAAGTACTTTCGGGTCAGTCGGCAGGCATCAGTCATAACACGTAGGCTAACATTCTGACCGACACCCGCTGCGATTTCGCCCGCGAGTCTATACACAGCCTAAGCGACCAGTAGCGGTCGCTCTAAAACTCCATGTCAAGAGAAAGAGTGAGAACTCTTATTTATAATACGATGGTGGCAAAGAAGCATACGGTGTGCCTGGTAGTAAGCGGACGCGGTACCATATGGAGGCTTGCGTTTTAACCACTTCAATTATATCCGACTCGTGCTTGGGCACTTTGGTATGAGTGTTAATCTAATGTATTGTATGTTTATGGCGGGCAGACGCAAAAAAACAAAGTATATGTCGCGAGTTTAGTTTAGTTTTGAGGGCTTTTATTATTGTGATTTAAATAAGTAGTCCTTTTTATAAGCTTTATAATAACTTGCCGTGTTAGTCGGTGTGGGTCAAATCTTGCAGTAAAATTTTACAAAGTTCCTGAATCCAATTCAATTGAGTTGATTTACATTGGCAATGCAATGCTATTCTAGTTACACTGATTAAAATAACTTTTATCACGAGTTAACGGTTAACGATTAACGTTAACTACTATGAAATCTTCGAAAATGTAACGCTTTAACGATTAACGTAGTTAACGTGTTTATATAACGGAATAGCGGTTAACGAAGTTAACCATTTGATTAACGGTGCCCAGTTCTGATAGCTTGTGCTGGGTATTATAGGTCCATTGTATACATTTTATAAAAGGCAAACTTATCTAAGTACTTAATGCCTTCTCCATCGTTATCATGTCTCCGCCCAAATCGTCAAGTATTTTGAAGAACTCTTTATATTTTTAACGTCGTTCTTAGGAAAAAGGTCAACAAGTCTGAAAAGATACATTATCACCGAATGCTGTAAATCTCATCTTATATACTTGGAATAGAGTCGAAAACCGTGTTCATATTTATGTATCGACTCGAGCTGTTTTTGGAGGATTATTCGCAAGTTTATGTTTAAGTATGAGTTTTGCATGGGTATTCTGAACTTTGGATAACACTTTGGGTTTCTTCAAGATTTGGGTTTCACAAAGTACCTCCTAAGTCTTAAAATATTTTGTAAGAATATCTTTAAAAAAATGTGTTTCGCTATAATACCTACCTATATGTATGTCCCCCAGCACAACGCTTGTTTCGGCATAGCAAAGATGGTACAGTGTGATTACTGTTAGTTAACCCCTGACAGATGGATTGCCTTCATTTAATTTTCAACTTTAATTTCATACATATAAAGCATACTCCAGATCTTTTACCGCGCGCGCTGTTAAGTTGTGGAATTAGTTGCCTTTGTCGCTCAGACAGTCGCGGTCTGTTGCGTCACTTAAGATGAATTTGAAGAAGTTGTGGCTTTCCAATGACTTGTGAATTGGTTGAATATAGTATTTATTTATTTATTGTATATTTGCGATATATATTACTTATGATAGTGTGTATTATATTTTATACTGTATATTTACATATGTATGCATGTTTTTATTTGTCTAGAATTAATACCTAGTAGGTTTTGTTTTCATTTTCTCTGTGTTTTTGTACACGGTATAAGTTTGCCTATATCGTTCTACCTACCTTCCTCTCAATTGCTCAAAGGTTAGCTGGAAGAGATCCCTTATAGGGATAAGTTCGCCTTTGTACTTTGATCTATTGTGTGACATGTATATTCTTTAACCTGTTATTGTGTACAATAAAGTGCTTACATACATACATAAAGCATTTTTCAGAATACACCCACATCTACCGATTTAGTAATAACTATTTTATTTGTATAAGATTAAAGTCGAAAATTAAATGAAGGCAATCCATCTGTCAGAGGTTAACTAACAGTATTCGTACTGTAAGTATATATATAGGAGTCCATGCCCAAGTCCAAATATAAAATTTATTATAAAAAACACGCTACCAATGATGTAAAGCCCGTATCTCACTGGCGCGGCCTGAGGTGGCGGCCATGGACCCATGATACTCAGGACAGGCTATACGTGTTGCCACAACGAGGGACGGAAAAGCTCCTATGCAGCTAAATTAAGAACTGGTCTTAAAATGGCTGATGACTTGCCATAAACAACCTACTCAATTTGGACGGTTAATGGTTTATGTGCCACAACTTCATACTAAATCAGTTGTGGCAAATAAAAAAAAGTGGAACTATGAGAAGGACAACAAATGATATTTCCCTTTCAGTCACACTTATCGAGATTTATATGCTACCAGCTTCCTCGCACGTGGTATTATTATTACCATAGCTTGTCCTGAGTATCATAGGCCCATGTGTGGCGGTCAATAGTAAACTTGACATTAGCTGTCAAATTTACTATCGACCGCCACCGCAGGCCGCGCCAGTCTGTGAGAGGTTTAAGGTTTCGAAGCACCGGTATGGTATTTATTAAGAGGAAACATTCGGGCTAATTTTTCGGAGGAGAGAGACGATACACTGTGTTTACCCTTACAGTGTATAAAACAAAATTCGTCTCTCCTGTGGTCAATAATTAAGAGCTCACGTGCATATAAATAATGTTTTTATCGAATAGTAATATAGAAGAGGAGACGCCGTTAATGCGGATTAAGTCCAAACAAAAATTAGGCTTCGTAGCCCTTAACCTTGATAGTGTCCACAGGAAAGACGCGAATCTAAATCAGTGCATGACCCGGTTAACTTTGTAAATTTTTATTCTCATCTGCGCAGAGTAACACACTTGAATGTTCGATATGCTCGTCTACATCGTTTATGAAAAGGGAAAATAACAAAGGACCAAAATGAGACCCCTGTGGGAGCTCAGAAATTACGGATTTCCATTGTGAGGCGAAACCGGACACAACTACACACTGGCTATGGTTCTCAATATAGGATTTGATCCATCGGAACGCACCCCGAACGAACATTAGACACACCACACACCACCCACGCCACACACCACACACGCCACAGCTTCAAAAGAAGGGTGTTCTGACATATTTTATCGAATGCTTTGGCGACACCAGCATCCATCCCGGTGAAAATATCATTTGTTAATACTAATAATAAGTCAGTGTCTAAGGACAGCCCCTATTAAAACCATGTTGGTTGGGACTTATGCCTTTTCTAACCACCTCCGAAAGCTTTCTCTTCCCCGAATATCATATACTATTAAACGAGCAATATTTGTAAAATGTATATATATATATGACGACCTCTGTAGCCTAGTTGGTAGTGACCCTGCCTACGAAGCAAGAGGTCCCGGGTTCGAATTCCGGTAAGGGCATTTATTTGTGTGATGAACACGTTTATATGTTCCTGAGTCATGGATGTTTTCTATGTATTTAAGTATTTATTTATCTGCATAAGTATGAATATCGTCGTCTTGTACCCATAGTACAAGCTTTGCTTAGTTTGGGGCAAGGTCGATTTGTGTAAGATTGATTGATTATATTATTTGCAATCACGTTCTCAAAAACGGCTCTAACGATTTCAATTAAATTTAAAACTTAGGGGTTGACGGGGGCGAAAAATCGATCAGGGAAAATTTCCCGTATTTTATTTATTTTCAACCAAGCAGAGCTCGGTCGCCCAGGGACTTTTACTAAATTGAAATAACTTGGAGATCGGTACTGCTCAATATCCCGGCTAACTGTGAACCCCTGGGAATAGGAGTGACGAAGGCTTTCTTCCAAATATCTGGGTTTGAGAATAGTGCCTAATTTCTCCGCTATACATATCTAAATAGCTTCACTATATGGGCCTATTTGTCCTAAGGTACCTATACAAATCCGTTAATAATAAACCCGATAATCAAAGCAGCGCGACACTGAATATCTTCTTTATGCAGTTCCCAAAATGTTGTAACGGTATTTTCAGTTATGGAGGAGGAAACAGTCGCGTCTTCTGAAAGTCTTACAAAAAGGCCAGGTCAAAAGTACCCTAAACCGACGAGCATGTATCTATGAGAAATGTTATGAAAGTGAGTGAAGCGAAAGTGGTTTGTCAGGATCGTAGCAAATGGAGATCCGTGATCTCTGCCTACCCCTCTGGGAAAGAGGCGTGAATATATGTATGTATGTATGTAAACAGTCGAGTCCTTAAACTCGATTTTGACATAGGTAACTTGTTCTTATCGCGCTCACGAGCACTCCCACCCAACGCCAGCGAGACAGAAATATGTTCCTATAGATCTAGATTCCGAGACTAAATAAGTTTCTGTCAAAAAATTCATTTTTGGTACAAACGACAACACTGTTTACTGACCATCCTGTATTTATATAGGACCTTATTACAATGCACTTAAGGTGCACCGATAGTCAGTTAGCTGTGTTGTCGATAGTACAAGCTTTTACAGCCGACTGTACTTTTCTGTATACCATCATCAACTACTCATTGAGACGATTCAAACGAGCTCAAATTCAACGTGGATACGTCGGTTAAATATTGAATTCCCATGGCCACCTTCTGTCTATCATCAGATCAGCTCGATGGTACAATAATATTGAATTGTCATCCAAACTACATAAACTACTTAATACCCAAAATTTCAGCTCAATCGGATAACGGCAAGTGACTGAAAAATGGATTGCAAATTTTGACGGACAACTTACATACTTATACCTACAGGTACTTACATACGAACAGGTCAAGTTAATATAAAGCTTATAATAACAAAATATAGTCTTAACTATTATAGTCTTACTCATCATATTATCAAGTGCAATATTAGAAAAGTTGAAAAACCCCCGACATTTTCATTTCAAAGTCCAATATCTCAAAAGCGGCTGAACAGATTTTCATGAACCATGGCTAAGAACACTCGAGATAAAATTATCTATGGCACAAAAAAACCGCATTCAAATCGGTTCAGGCGCTACAATACCACAGATACACAGACACGTTAAACTTATAACACCCCTGTTTTTGCGTCGGGGGTTAAAAAAAGGACTCGGCTAATGCCATCTTAAATTGTAAACAATTAAAAGTGTAATCTACCAGGTACAGTCAAAAGCCATACACCATCATCCTCCTAGCGTTATTCCCGGTTGAGCCCTAAATGAGCCCGGGGTCCGTTTTGACACCTAACCCCAAGATTTGGCATAGGCACTTGTTTTACGAACGCGACTGCCATTTGGAAACCCAGAGGGAAAACTAGACCTTATTTGGAATTAGTCTGGTTTCCTCACAATGTTTTCCTTCACAGAAAAGCTAACGGTAAATATTCCGTACATAAGTTCCGAAAAACTCATTGGTACCAGCCGGGATCCGAACCCGCGACCGCCGCTTGACAGCCGCATGCCTGAACCACTAGGCTACCGTAGCTTTTAGTCAAAAGCCATCCATATAATTTTAATATTAAACGTTCATTTCCTATTAATAAAACCAAACAAAAGCCCTTACACCCATTTTAAGACAATGCCTATTTAAGAATAGGCATAGACAAAGCTGGTCTACGGTTCAACGCCTCTGGAAGAGAGCGCCCCCATGCTGTTAGCCCTTTATTCCGTAGTGGTTATTAAAGAGTTCCTAGGTACAGTCAGCTTCATATAGTTAGTAGCAGCCAAGGTAGCCAAAGGTTTCGGTACACGTCTTTATTGCTGTAAGAATAAGGGTGTGTTGATTTAAACTTTCACGATTCTCATACATTATTACTCTGCTAAACGGGACTTAATCGCGTATAATTAAATTATTTATTTACCTCACTGAGGTCTCCCGACGTTTCGGATGTGTTGCAACATCCATGGTCACGGGACGACTGGCTTGAGCGGGTATCAACATCTTCTTGCTGCGCGGGTTTTCCGAACTACCCGCATTTGGTCTTTATTAACCACTTGTACACTAGGGTTGTCACCCGGCCGACACACAACACTAATAATGGTGATATAACGATGTTTTTTGACTCTGGCATTTACTTATGACAGGATTCCACGAAGATGAAATCTTAAAACCGTTATCCCGGTTGAAATTACGATGTTTTCTGATTTCAACGGCTTCACGTATTTTTCTACTGTAGAAATGACGTAGGCTCACGGCGTGATATTTGAAGAAAACTTTCATAAATCGGCCTTTCCATTTGCGCGAAATTCCCCCTTTCCTAGTATAAACAACTAACGACAACAACGTATTCGACAACTGTAATACAACTTTATCATAACTAAGTTTTCTGGCAATGTTTATTAACGATGCATCTTAATTTAACTCAAAACTTTTAATGTTTTTAATGTTTAGGTTTAAATATTCCGATTAAGGAAACTGTAAGTCCATAATTTACTCCTTTTTACTGTGTCAAATGTACCCATATGAGACTGTTTGTTTCTTAATAAATAAATAAATAAACTTGTATAAACTAGAATAATTTGAGATGAGTTCCACACGTGATACAAGATAGAAGATTCAAGTTTATTCTAGGAATAGGGTGTTTTAAGTAGGACAAGTAGGTACTATTATAGTATATAAAATATTTTTTATGGTAAAAAATGGCTGGCTGTTGAGTTTATTTTGGCGTTAATTCTTGAAAGCGGTCTTAATTTTTGACGCTCGTAGATTTTGACTCGTAAAAGCAGCCTACTTACAGTATAAAGTTAATTTATATAACACTGTGTTTTTACGGAAAATGAATATTATATAATTTATTTATGCCCTACAAATTGCACTTCATGACGGGTTATGAGCTAATACTTTGCAAGATTTAACATTTAACCATGTCATAAATGAAAATGACGTATTTCAGGAGGCATATTGCGACAAGTTAAACATACCGTTAATTTTATGCCTCCGACTGTTTTTTCAAATCCAGTTCTACATGCAAACATATAAACAATATCGCTTTATATTACAAGTAGAGATGTATTTGATTGATTAAATTGATTATTAAAATCTTACATCTTGTTTCTATCTTTTGAGTTATTTTTTGACGCAGTCGGGTTTTTGATTTTTTAAATTAATTAGTTTTTTTATTAAAACTTAATAACCACTTAACCAAATACCCATAATTGCCTAGGCATCAACATGGGGCAGCTGCGTCCAGCTACAATCCCTATTTAAAAAGAACGACGTATGTAATTTTAACGTCATGTTAGTTACGTCGTTTTCGTATACAGGATGGTGAGGGCCCTCGACTCAGTGAATGGGAGCTTTAATAATTGATTTGTTTACCCTTCGTCGTTTGAGGTCCGGCATGGCAAAGATTATTTGAGCTATTTGTAGTTTCTGCCCAGTGTTGACGATTACACTGTATTAGTGATGTGACTCTGGTAAATAATGCTATTTAAGATTAAATTCGGACTTCTTTAGGTACATCTTTTTAACCGAATTCAGAAAGGAGGAGGTTCTCAATGCGTCGGAATCGTTTAATTTTCGCGTTAAAATTTATTTTAGGAACGAATAAAAACATAGTAAATAATAAATTGTAAGAGATAATGATGCACTTAAGTAAGTAGATAAAAATATGTAGTTCTAAAGCGGTCCGACGTTTCTTTGTGCCATAAAGTTAAAAAAAAAAACTAAAAAAAAAAAAAACAAAGAATTATCTTGTATGTTATGTATGTTCCCCGATTCCTCGAAAATGTCTGGAACGATTTGGAAAAATATTTTTTCGTTTGAAAGGGTATCCCACCCAGGTGGTCCCATGGTCCTCAGGTCCAGATCTGATGATGGGATCCTGGAGAAATCGAGGGAACTCTTCAAATCTTATAGGCACACTTGAAGCGATTTGGGTACTGATTTGAAGTCGGTTAAAACTTAGTTTTTGAAGAATCAATTCATTGACATTGACTTAATAAAAATTGTAATACCACTAAGAGAATAATAAGAAAAACTAAAATTAGAAAATAATATAACAGCATAGAAAACCAAGAAAGAAAATGAAGTATACATATATGTTTTATGACCGGCTCCCACCTGGTCCAAAGGTGCCATAAATACCGGCTGCAATGCCCCGCTGAACTGCCACCGATATTTGTTGGAGCAGCACGGCTAGCATGCGACGGCGCGCGAGCTCTCTCGATTTTTCTCGCACTATCCGTCTCTTTCTTATTAGAACACTTAGAACAAGAGATATAGTGCGATAAAAATCGAGAGTATGTCGCGGCCGTCGCATGATAGACGTGCAAGTGAGAGTCAGAACGAGGGTCGCAGCCCTTTGTCTCTTAGACGCCGACCCAGCTCCCAAACAAGCCTCCTACACTCCTTTTTGAAGTAAATTGTATTATTTTTGAAATAAAGTGAATATTAAACCATAACAGCACTTTTACGAATACTTTTCGGTATTTATTCGAAAAATAAGATGCAAAAACGCAAACATATTTTTGACTTTATAAAAGATACTACTTTACATCCATACTTTAATATTATAAATGGGAAAGTGTATGTATGTGTCTGTTTGTCCGTCTTTCACGGCAAAATGCAGGGACGAATTGACGTGATTTTTGAAGTGGAGATAGTTGAAGGGATGGAGAGTGACATAGGCTACTTTTTGTCTCTTTCTAACCCCCCACTTCCCTAAAATGGGGGGTGAAAGTTTGTATGGAGCTACGATATAAACGAGTTCCAGCACGTCTAGCACACGACGGCCGCGATATACTCTCGATTTTTATCGCACTATACCTCTTCTCCTAAGTGTTCTAATAAGAGAGAGGCGGATAGTGCGAGAAAAATCGAGAGAGCTCGCGCGCCGTCGCGTGCTAGCCGTGCAGGCGGACGGAGTCGCGGGCAGAAGCTAGTGATAGAATATTCTTTCGTCTTATTATTTTTCAGAACGGATCAGGGGGCCTAGACAAGGTTACAGTCGACAAGCGCTAACGCCAATAGAAACTAATAAAATGTATGGGAATGACAGATGTTAACGAAAAGTGTTTCGTCGGCATCTGTCATTCCCCTACATTTTATTCGTTTCTATTGGCGTTAGCGCTTGTCGATTGTAACCTTGTCTACGGCCCAGATGTAATTAATAAAGAAACACATATTTAAAAAACATATAACTTACTATTCATTCAAAATCTTCTGTATTTTTTCACTCAGTATATTTATTTAATGGCTTCATGATAGGCTGTACTTTTCCGGAAATGTGTGGCTGGCAACTATGGGCGTCTTCTTCTAGCATGAAAATAAGAGCAAGACTCCCATAGTTGCCGGCCACACATCTCCGGAAAAGTATAGCCCGTCTAAAAGCCCCCTTTAGATTAGCTGGCCGCTTCGCCCGCTGATTGCAAAGAACGCAGGCAAACCCACGGGATAAAAAATAGCCTATAACCACCCAGAAAGTCCATTCTACACGGAGGTGAAAGAATTTTTGAAATCAGATATGCAAGATTATACCCATTACATACAAACTGACATTTTAAGAGTCGAGCAGTAACCTCGATTCTCCATACAAACGTAGTTACGCTCTCATTTGAAAACTACGTGCTGAATTGTAATGAAACAATGACATGCGACATTGCATATGCAATGACATGAGGTATATCTATGTCTGTAATTAGTTTATGTAGCTTCAGATACCATAGTAAAAAAATACAGCGAATTTAAGTTTTTCATACCTAACTTGTTTTTGCTGTATTTCGTTTTTATAAACTGGAACCATATAAACTAATTACAGACATAGATATACCTCATGTCATTGTATATGCAAAGTTTCGTCACAATCCAACACGTAGTTTTAAAATGAGAGCGTAACTACGTTTGTATTGGAAGGTGAAATTCGGCCGAGCTTACTGCGGACTCTTAACAAGCTAAAATCTCACAGACATTTCCTCTTAATAATATTACTAGGTTAGATTAGAAGAATTAAGTAATTTATTTATTTACAAATAATTCAGAACATACTAAAGTAATAATAATAAACTAAATTAAAAAAGTACTAAACTAAATCTAAAAAAGGCCCCTGCGGCATTGTGCCGAAGATGCTGGCAGCATTATCTCGCTGAATAGCTAAGCTAATTCTTTGTGCGAGATAACTGCCAGCCCTTCGGTCACCGGTGGCATCTGTAAGCCTCTTCGATACCTAGAAGTAGGTATACATTTTTTTTTACAGAAAACTGCAATAAACAGCGTATAAAGAATTTTTCCAGATAATATTTCCAAAAAAAACAACCAATATATTACACTTTGCCCTCTCTAGTGACCAGTGCGTGCAGAAAAAAGTAATTGTTCATTGTCTATGCTTTAAGTAGCATGCCGTTTTAAAAAGTAATAGGGCGTATCTTCTCTAAACCGCTATGAAACATATGTCCTTTCTTAATTAACTCACGCAGGGCAAGCATTCGAGACATTTTATTTTTACCAACTTATCTTTACCGTCACGTAATAATTTTACGATCTTATACCTTGATAATAAGGATGAATATAGAAGGATTTCTACTTTTCTGATTGTTAAAGGTTAAAAAAATGCACCATATTCTATTCTAGCTTGACCATTAACTTAAAGAGGGTTTTGTACAAACACTTAAATGGTTTTCAAATGCTTTGGAAATTTGAACTCAAAGGAATTAAGGAAATTGGGTTTGAACTATGTGCATTATTTATTTAAAATTCTTGCAGTCAAGAAATTGAATAAGAATAAAGTCTTCTTTTTAACTGACTTCAAAAAAAAGGTTCTCAATTTTTCTTTTTTTTTCAATGTTTGTTACCTCAGAACTCCGTCATTGATGAGCCGATTGGTAAAAATTTTTTTTTGTTTGTAAGTATATGCTTCCAGGTGGGTCCAATTTTTTTGGAAATTCAATTGGAAGATGGGATCCATGAGGAATTGAGGGAAATCCTCAATTATATTAGGCACGCCTGTAGTGATTTTGGTCTTTTCTATTATAACTCGTGTATTTACATCCGGAAATCATAAATTGGTGGAGTGGAATTGATGATGAAGACCACAGATGATTTATGGAATTCCTCAATTACATAAAATTGTAAGTACATACTTAAAAGTACAAAAGTACCTATATCACAGATTCTGATAAGATTCCGTTGAAATAGCAACTAATGCCAAGGGTGATCCTTGTGGAATCGACGGAAGTCCTCAAATATTATCGGGTCACATACAGCGATTGGGTTTTTTTCTCTAATAATCAATGCATTTGCTCTCGGAAATCAGTTCATGTGGTAAATGGGAAAAGAAATGTGGAAATTTTCTCGTGACTTGGCGGAGTACTAAATTGAAGTCGGTTAAAACTTTGTTTTTAAAGTAAATTATATTATAATTGTGTCCAGAAAGTGGAACAAAAATAAAATTTATTTTATAGTTGGAACGATCGGTTAGCCAGCGGGTAGTGACGCTGCCTACGAAGCTGAAGGTCCTGGGTTCGAATCCCGGTAAGGGCAAGTATTTGTGTGATGACCATGTATATTGTTTTCTGAGTCTTGGATGTTTTCTATGTATATAAGTATTAGCTGATGCCCGCGGCTTCGCCCGCGTGGTTATAGGTAAATGTAACACATTGAATTTTCCCGTGGGAATTAGATGTTTTCCCGCTGGAAAAAGTAGCCTATGTCACTCCCCAGCCTCTAAACTATCTCCGTACAAAAACTAACATTAATACGACGCTCTGTTGCGACGTGAAAGAAGGACAAACAAACACACACACACACTTTCGCATTTATAATATTAGTAAGGATGAAGGTATGTAATTATCTTCACTATGCGTGGACAGTACGTACAAACCATATTTTTTCTACTATTTCACAATGTATCATCATAGATGTTGTTGCGGACTGTAAAAACTTCTTCAGTAGTGTAGTGAGTTAAATGTCGCATAAAAGCTAGTTCGATTGTGGAAATAACCGAGCTTTGAGCTTTTTACCCGATCGTTGCTTCGACGGGTTTAATATATCGCCACTTGATTCGTTTACCGTGGTCCAAATTACAAGATACAGTGATTAGCCGCACTGGACTTTTGCACAACCTTAGACCTTTCAAAAAGGCTCCGCACACATATCTACGTACTAGCTTCTGCCCGCGATTCCGTTCACGTGGAACTCGTTTATATCGTAGCACCATACAAAGTTTCACCCGAATTTCACCCCCTCCGGGAATGGTTTCCGGATAAAAACTATCCTATGTCCTTCCCCGGGATCCAAACTACCTTCATACCAAATTCCATCTCAATCGGTTCAGCGGTTTAAGCGTGAAGAGGTAACAGAAAGACAGACAGACAGACACACTTTCACATTTATAATATTAGTATGGATAGTATGGATTGCAGCCCCGGTGCTCTGTAACTTATTCAAGCTCACATGAACGCTCGCACAAATTTATCTTGACGCCCTGATTCGTATTAACTAGGCGTAGGTAGAGGTCTAGCTTCGTTAGGCGTGACGGGTTCGGTGAGGTGCATGAGCGCGTAAAGAATAACAGCCCTGAAGCATCATCGCCGTACCCACAATGACCCGTCCCGCCATCGCCATCTACTTACTAGTTCATCATCATCATATCAGCCGAAAGGCGTCCACTGCTGGACATAGGCCTCCCTTAAAGAGGGCCACAATGACCCGTCCTGCGCCTCCCGCATCCAGGACTCCCGCGACCTTTACCAGGTCATCAGACCACCTTGTCTACCCACGCGGCCGCTTCCGATACGTGGTCGCCACTCGAGATCCTTTCCGCCCCAACGGCCATTGGTTCTACGTGCAATGTGCCCCGGCCACTGTCGCTTAAGTTATAACTAGTTGTGCCTCAATCAATGAACTAAGATACTCAAGTGTTGCCACGCCAATAGGCCCTCAACTATCCGTGCATTGAAGGAGGATTGCTGCATCAACCAAATTCAGAAACCTGTATGCAAATTGGTCATCTAATATTTCGACACATCTTTTCGTTCAATATTCCGCAGTGTCTCAAGACGAGACTCTTTGACCAGTGTGTGTTGCCAGTGATGACGTATGGCACCGAAACGTGGTCGCTTACTATGGGCCTCATAAGAAGGCTCAGTCACCCAAAGGGCTATGGAGAGGGCTATGTTGGGAGTTTTTCAGCGCGATCACATCAGAAATGAGGCTATCCGCAGCAGAACCAAGGTAACCTATATAGCGCTCCGAATCGCTTAACTTAAGTGGCAGTGGGCGGGGCACATTGCACGTAGAACCGATGGCCGTTGGGGCGGTAAGAGACACAATCTAATATTGTATTGAATTGTATTATAAAATCGTAGATTGAGCCACTATTGGCGAACACCAGTGGCCAGTGGCCGCCACAAGCTGCGGACGATTCTTTCATACATTTAGCACAGTTTAGGCGAAAACTGGGCGTTTAGTGGCCGCGTCCGAGCCCCAAGCTGCGACAGTGGCTCGCGCTCGCTACTACACAGAAAAATATTACTTGAATCGAGAAATAATTAGAAAGACCACATTATCATTATCTTGAACGCAACAGAAGAACTTGAAGAACAAAAGTAAATTCATCTATACATATAAACGTCTATGTCCTGACTGTCTCACTCACTCACTCACTCATCAACGCACAGCCGAAACTACTGCGGCTGGAAACTTGAAATTTACACCAGAACTTTCTTTTATAACGTAGGCAAGGGATACGACGGGATTTTTGGAAATTCCACCCCTAAGGGGGTTAAATAGGGGTGCAATGTTTGTATGGGGAAAACATTTTTTTTTGAACTAGAGACTTGAAACTTTGTAGAAAGATTACTTATTAAGATACAAAAAAAGTACTTTCAGCGTTTTAGAAAATTCCACCCTTAAAGGGGTTAAATAGGGGTGCAATGTTTTTATGGGGGAAACATTATTTTTTGAATTAGAGACTTGAAACTTTGTAGAAAGATTACTTATTAGAATACAAAAAAATACTTTCTGCGTTGCGGAAAATTCCACCCCTGGCAGGGGTTAAATAGGGGTGCAAAGTTTGTATGGTGGGAACTTTTCCTTTTGAGCTAGAAACTTGAAACTTTGTACAAAAAACTTTGTGTAACATGCCGATATATTTTTATATTATTGACAATTTAAGTGTGCAAAACAACCTTTTTATATTTTTTTATAAAAAACTAGAAGTGTATTTTTCTTCCGAAAACGCCATAAGGTATTTGAGCCAACTAAAAAGTGTTTCTGGTGTCTGCTCCTTATTGATCCATTTACACAGCCAATCACTATTACACAAATAAAGTGCCATGTGCTGCTGTGTGTTCTGACGTGGATTACGAAGAAGAAATTGCATTTGTTTCTAATATATACTTTCATACAAACTTGACGTAGTTTTTTTATTAAATATTTATTTTATTTGGGGACGTTTTTTCTTCTACTACACAATTATCGATATCGATGAAATAATGTTTCTAGCACTGGCTAGATTACGATAGTGTTTTGTTTTGCCGTGTATAATCCGGGCTCTGCAGATTACTTACCTATTTGAATACAAAAAGAACTTTAAGCGTTTTGGAAAAATGCACCCCGAAGGGGGTTAAAAAGGGATGAAAAGTTTATATGGAGAACAAGAAAATGTTAAAGTAAGAGATTTGTAACTTAGGTCCCTTTTCTCTCAATAATCTTTGCTTAGGTCTTAGCCTGTATGATATAAAAGACTGCAAAACAAATTTCAGCGTTTATTTATTTATCTCCTAAGAGGGTTGAAAAGTGGGTTCGAAGTTTGTATAGAGAGCAAGACATTTGAAGTAAGAGATTTGTAACTTCGGTTTTAGACTGTTTCGTTGAAGACTAGAAAAAAATATTGGGTGTTAAACGAGGTTCACCCTTAAAGGGGTTAAAAGGAGTTGGAAATTTATACGGGGAACAAGACAATTTTAAAATAAGGGAACTGCAGTGACTTCGGTCAAGGACTAGAAAACTAATTACTGCGTTTTTTATATTCTTCCTCTAAGGTTGAGATTAAAAGGGGTTGAAAGTATGGGGAACATGTACTTTTTGTAGTAAGCGAATTCTTCGGTCAGACATATATACTATTTGGTAATCCATTAATTCAGAATACATAATCCTATTGCTCGCAGAAAAGTAGGTTAGTTTGTTAGAACTGCGACCCTTACAGAACCGAACAGCTAGCTACCAGAAAAGTAGGTTAAGGTTAGAACTGCAACCCTTACAGAACCGAACAGCTAGCTACCAGAAAAGTAGGTTAGTTTGTTAGAACTGCGACCCTTACAGAACCGAACAGCTAGCTACCAGAAAAGTAGGTTAGTTTGTTAGAACTGCGACCCTTACAGAACCGAACAGCTAGCTACCAGAAAAGTAGGTTAAGGTTAGAACTGCAATGCTCACAAACCGAAAAGAAGGTAATGTTAGATTAAAAATGCAGATCATGTTGTTAATTTAAGAAGTTAATCACTATCAATCAATTAATAATAAAAGGCTAATCAAAATAATTTATTCTCTAACTCCATTAAACAGATGGAAAGGTCTTTTGGCATATGATAATTTTACTTTCAAAACTATACCGGGAGCCCGGACTAACGTAATTAAACTACTAAACGGAATTAGGCAAAAAAATCAATAAGTAATGTAGGTTAGTAGATATTAAAAAAACCTTTAATACATTATGAAAAATAAATAATTCAAGTAGTTAGAACCGTGTGATAATACTTAAAATATATATATTTTTAAAACGGACATTTCAATGTAGGTTTAGCAATTTAAACCTTTTACGCCTAAAACCAGAACGGAATTACATGAACATTGGCATGGAGATAATTTGAGACCCTTGGAAGGATTTAGGATAGTTTTTATATCGAAAATCATCCCTTAAGATGGTAGAAGTTTGTTTGGGACAGCGATAATTAAAGCGTAAGCCTAAAATAATTTAATAGCAATATTTTTTCTCAAGTTCTACGCGGACGAAGTCGCGGGCAACAGCTAGTCTCAAGATAATTTCGCTTACCTCGAATCAAGCAGAGGTATGTATTTTTTTCGGTGTAGTTTCGTTTAGTGGCGGCAAGTAGAAATAGAAATAGAAATAGAAAACGTTTATTCGTGACACATACAAAACAATAACAAAAGTGAACATAGAAACAAAAACAACAGGTATGCCACGAAAAGGCCCCGACTCAGCATGGTGCAGGCCTGTTGGCCAGCGCTGGTCTTCCGTCGAAGCCTTTAAGTGAGTGGGTGGGAGGGCAACACAAACAGTATACATCGCAAACATGAAAACGGAAATAAAATATATATATATATATATATAAAAACAAAAAAAATATAAACATAGAATCAAAAAGACGATCGGCTCGAAGTAGTGGCTGTAATAATATAAATATTTTCTTCAATATCCTGTGCCTTGTGCCACAGAACTCTCGTCCCTAATTAATTGCCAGCGCGGCCACTTAGCTCTGACTGCACTAACCAGGATACGCTGAGCCTATATTTATACCGGTTATAAAACCATTCACTAGCGAAATGATTTCAAACTAGCTGTCCAAATCGTTTAGTCCCGTGTAAATTCAACCCCGTTTCAACCCGGTAAGAGATTTCGGGGATATAAAGAATACTATGTCCTTCTCTAGCAACGGAAGGAGGAGTGCATTACAATAGATTAGGTAAAATACAAATACCTACTCTTTTCTCAAATATGCAATGAAATATTGACGTTGTGTTCTTCATAATGGGCTTCGAAGTGTCACGTTTCGGGCGCAGTGAGACGAGAGACCCGTAATGGCATTTCATACAAAATTGGAGACCTAGGCCTGCAAGATGGATATATATTTTAATTTCCATTCCACAATTGTGGCACAGGATCACGGCGTTAAGCCATGAAAATTAAAGTTTAATTTCTTGGAGTTTTTTTAATTTATTTCTTGCATGTTTGAGAAAAGCACTATACATATTATACCTCGGCGTGAAAAGGGGTTGCCGGTCTCTGTAGTAATGTATACTACAATGTGTACCTACACAATTATATGTCCTTCTCTAGTAAGGAAAGGAGAAAATGCAAATACTCTTTTCTCAAACTTGCAATGAAAACTTGACGTTGTTTTCTTCTTAACAGGCTTCGAAGTATCACGTTTCGGGCGCAGCGAGACAAGAGATCAGTAATGGAATTTCATACAAAATTGGAGGCCTGGTCTGCGAAGCGACCTTTTTTTGTTTCATTATCAATTCGTGAGACAACATCACGGCATTTAGTTCGTTCTTTAACATATTCACCGCCTTCGCCGGCGTAGGCGCTTTCCGCTATTTAACGGAAAAATCACGGGATCGGCTACGAGCGCAAAGTATAGCGATTTTCGGCCTTTAATGTGTTAAAAGCTAGAAGTTATTTTTAAATTTTATGGCATGTTTGAGGTATTACTCTCTACGTCACACCTGGCTATAAAGTAGTAATTCTAATACCTCCCGCTAGGCGTGCGAAAAATCGCCCTTCGGCTGAGGCATGAGAACCCGAGATCTGACCCCGTAGCATGGACGGCCTTATCACACGATAAGTGACAAGATAGAGCGTTCGTCACTGGCTGACACCGTTCAATAGAACGAGATGGACGCTCTATCATGTCACTTATCGCGTGATAAGGCCGACCATGATACGGGGTCTGAGCTAGGTATCCTTTGTTTTATCGAAGGTAAGAAAAAAACTGCGTCAATCGTCATGCGATTTCCAGGAAAAATATTTAACAAGTGGCTCTGTGAGCTGTAGAAATCACGAGCCTTTCAAAAACCAAGTAAGTACAAATACGTATAATTATTGAACCGGCTGACAATTTTCCACGAGAATCAGTCCAAAAATTACGACCGCTTTAGCCTAGTTGGTAGTGACCCTGCCTACGAAGCAAGAGGTCCTGGGTTCGAATCCCGGTAAGGGCATTTATTTATGTGATGAGCATTGAATATTTGTTCCCGAGTCATGGATGTTTTCTAAGTATTTAAGTATTTATTTATCTATATAAGTATGTTTATCATCGTCTAATAGTACAAGCTTTGCTTAGTTTGGGACTAGGTCGATTTGTGTGAGTTTGTCCGAAAATATTTATTTATTAACAAGTTTCTGTAAAAAAATTCATTTTTGGTACAAGCTTTTATTGCCGACTGTACTTTTCTGTATTTCTGTATACCATCATCAACTACTCATTGAGACGATGCTAACGAGCCCAAACTCAACGGGGCTACGTCGATTAAGTACTGAATTCCCATGGCCACCTTCTGTCTCCAGCATCAGATCAGCTCGATGGTACCATAATATTGAATTGTCATCCAAACTATAATTATACCCAAAATTTCAGCTCAATCGGTCACCGGGAAGTGGGTCAAATTTAACTTGCAAGATTTGATTACAGACACAGACAGACAGACTTAACTAAAAGAAGACTAAATAAAACTTGTATAAATCCGGCATGTAGAGGAGAAGACCGGGACAGACACCGCGGAGTTTTCGCTTCGTTTGCTTGTTTAATAACGGCACTAGAAATATGGATTTAACCCATATCAAAACCACTAATTAATAACGCCACTTTAACAGCGAAAGAGAGTGCATTTTTTTCAGCGGAAAACTAGCGTTCGCCCTGACAACACAGAATAAAATCTCTTTGGGTATGCATTGCGCAAAGATCTAGATATTCTGGAATAGATACACTCAGAGGATTGTTTAGGGTTCCATCCTGAGGAAATAATGGAAAACCTAATCTATGTATACTTAGTCGTATTGACGTTGTAAAGAATCATGAAATTGGCAAACACACGGATTGAAAGTAAGTTCATCATCATCACATAAGCTGAAAGATGTACACTGGTGGACGTTAGGCGTCCCCCAAAGAGTGCCACAATAACCGGCCCTAAACCACCCGCATTCAGCTGATTCCCGCTACCCTTACTAGGTAATCGTCATCACTCCACGTTTTCGTTCAAAATGGTTTGTTTCTGCTTAGGCAAAAATGCTGTCCGGCTGATCTCCTCTAGAGGTCGCATTTCTCAACAGATTCTTGTGTTTTTTTGGGCAGGTTCGATAATAGTATGTTTTTGTTGATTCAGTTTTTGGAGTTAAAACATGTATATATTTTGATATTACGGAAGAGAGAACCAATTTACGTTCGTTGCGGCTTTTACTTTCAGCCCTCCAAATACTCTTACTAGCTTCCGCCCGCGATTTCGTCTGCGTGGATCCGGGATAAAAACTATCCTATATTTTAATCCAGGCTATAAACTATCTTCGTGCAAATATTCATCAAAATCAGTTGAGCCGTTTAAGCGTGATTGAGTAACAAACATATAAACTTTCGCATTTATAATATTAGTAGGACTAGCTTCTGCCCAGGACTTCGTCTGCGTGGACCCGGGATAAAAACTATCCTATATTATATTTTAATCCAGGCTTTTTATTTTAACTATATTCGTGCAAAATTTCATCCAAATCAGTTAAGCCGTTTAAGCGTGATTGAGTAACAAACATCTAAACATCAAAAACATTAAAACTTTCGCATTTATAATATTAGTAGAATATAGTTACCTAGTAGGATGAGAAAAAGCGTATTCCTGTCTGTGTTATAGATCCATGTAGCAACGGGTTGTTTCTTTAGGCCTGAACGAGTTTAGAGGAAGAGCCCTCACGTATACCATATAATTTTGCATAGTTTATGAGGGCATGAAAGCTTTGCGTTGCCAAGTTTGTATTGTAAGATGTGTTTCTCTATGGTACTTTTGCTTTATGGACGCGAAATGAAAATGAAGGTGGTTGGTTGGATCTTTACAAGCTTTTTATAAACTTGCACTGTTGTCTGTTTGTATGATAGTATGTAGTCTCACCAACGAGTTGTATCACAATAATGAGGCAAATAGTACTACGGACAGAAGGTTATCTGGCATGTACAGTAGGCTTCATAAGTGCATGGACATGCTTGAACCGTATTGCCATAGTAATACGCTTCAAGCAAGCATTTTTAACGCACTGTACCTCTTGTTCTAAGTGTTCTAATAAGAGAGAGACGGATAGTGCGAGAAAAATCGTGAGAGCTCACGCGCCGTCGCGTAATAGCCGTGCAGCACGTCTATCATGAGACGGCCGCGACATACTCTCGATTTTTCTCGCACTGTACCTCTTGTTCTAAGTGTTCTAATAAGAGAGAGACGGATAGTGCGAGAAAAATCGAGAGAGCTCGCGCGCCGTCGCGTAATAGCCGTGCAGCATATCTATCATGAGACGGCCGCGACATACTCTCGATTTTTCTCGCACTATACCTCTTCTTCTAAGTGTTCTAATAAGAGAGAGACGGATAGTGCGAGAAAAATCGAGAGAGCTCGCGCGCCGTCGCGTGATAGCCGTGCGCTAATAGTGTGTAGCTCGCATATTGCTTTAAAAGTGTTGATCGACCAAACAGCCATTTTACACACACATTTAAAATCTCATTGTATCAGATCCAATTACACGCAGAAACTAACCTAAAAAAAATACTTTTTCTAAAATCGAAGCGACGTCATTTATAAACTGCCAGTGCGTAACAAAAGGCAACTAATGCAAGCTACAAATTAAATCAAAACATCAACACTAAAATTTGAGCCCTATTCTCTTTACCGTACAGTGGAAAATCGACCGATGATTTGCCTGCGCCAATTTTCGTCGCTAAAAACAAAAAGCCTGTCAATATACGGATCGCAACGAACCGAAAGGTTGTTTGGATTTTGAAAATACGTTTTTGGTTAATTGTGTTTTAATGAATTTTTAACAGACATTGTCACGCCTCGAAATCACAGGGAGTTTGATGAGAGGTAAGTACGAATGTTTTCGTTTCCCAGAAGTCCCAAGCCAGGACCTTGTAGAGCGGCCGCCATCTTGGAAAATGATGATGAATTTTGACAATCTCTCAACTGAGTTATAATTGGGGTTCTGTGGGGTGTCTCGTTCACCGCTATTCACCATCGTCATATCAGCCGAACCACGTCCACGGCTGGCCATAGGCCTCCCCCAAAGAGTGCCACAATGACTCCTGCGCCAACGGCCATCGGTTCTACGTGCAATGTGTCCCGCCCACTGCCGCTTAAGTTTAGCGATTCGGAGGGCTATATCGGTTACCTTGGTTCTGCTGCGGATAGCCTCATTTCTGATGCGATCGCGCAGAGAAACTTCCAGCGTAGCCCTCTCCATTGCTCTTTGGGTGACTTTGAGCCTTCTTATGAGGCCCCACGGTGCCATACGTCATCACTGGCAACACACACTGGTCAAAGATTCTCGTCTTGAGACACGCTATTACTTACTATAAATCAATTAAGATTGATTAACGGGATGGGAACACCGGGCATATTATATCTTTTGAAAATGACACGATATACATTGTATAAGTTCTCCACATAATTTAATGCAATCGCATATAATAACTCATGCAAATCCAAAACCACAACGGCCTAGCTGAATAAAAATGCCTTCGCAGCACCGCGGGAAGAGTTATAAAGTCGTTTTATTATACTGCACATAACATAACATTCCTTATATACGCTATTCAGCATAGCTATAAGGAGGCGATATTGCTTGGGTTTTGTAGCCCAATTGTGATATAAAAACCGGCCAAGCGCGTGTCGGGCCACGGTTTCGTAGTTGCCTGTCTGTCTTAGTTACATCGACGCACGGTGCGGTTGCGTCGGCTTAATTTGTACGAAAATTGGCCTTTCCAAGTACACATTAAGTTGGTAGACTATTACTCGGTAACTACTTATTCTACTACTTGTTCGTGATAGTTTTCCTTTTAAATTCATTATATGTACTACTACTACGAATTTGTTCACATCCCCAGTAGTAGCCATTTAGCTGGCAGGGGCGACACATGACTCGAACAAAAATTAGGGCTAGCCCAATATCTTGCAGACGAATTACTGATTTGAAAAATGGTTTTAGGAAACCCATAAGATTCTTGAACGAGCTATCCAACGATACCCCACACCATGCGTTTAACGAGAAAAAAAAATATTTCCCCGCTGTAGGGGTAGGGAAGGTACCCTAAAAAATTTTTTTTTTCAATATTTTATTGTAATTTTTTGTCGGCGTCATTGTTTTATATACCCATGCCGAATCACAATTTTCTAGTAGTAATGGTTACTGAGCTAAGCCGAAGACGGGCAGACAGACAGACGGACATGGCGAAACTATAAGGGTTCCTTGATGACTACGGAACCCTAAAAAGTGAATAGGCATACATAAAGAGAAATCGGTAGCGTACAGCGGATTGTCATGCTCATATTTGGAGCAGCCCAGCTGAGGCAGAACGCCGAATTACTAAACTTAGCTGCCAGTGAGCGGGGCACATTGCACGCAGAACCGATGGCCGTTGGGGCGGAAAGCTTCTCGAGTGGCGACCACCTACCGGCAGGCGCAGCGTGGGAAGATCAAGCTGGATTGATAACCTGGGAGAGGTCGCGGGAGTCCGCTGGTTGCGGGCGCAGGACCGGGCGCTTTGGCACTTTTTGGTGGAGGCCTATGTCCAGCAGTAGACGTCTTTAGGCTGATATGATGATGGTGAACTAAGGCAGTATCCATAAAAAAAATCGATTAAAAAAGACTATCACGAATTGATCTAATATACTACTCAAAAGAAAATAGGGGCCACAAGTACGGTGATCGTTACGTGAAAATTAAATATGAAACAATAATAATATAGTTTTTCCAGCTATTAGCCCAGCATGAAAGAGGTTGGATTCTGAAGGATGCGGGACATCATTAATTAGCCACTTATCAATTACTTTATGTCCAATAAGTAACAATAAAATAGAAAAATGTTTGTGGCCCTTATTTTGTTTTGAGCAGTATACATGTAAGGTTCAAACTCTTGCTTAAAGTTCAGTCTATCACCTCCTTAAGTTCCTATAACGTTGTTATCTTATTATCGTTATTCCGAATACCCTGTATACTTATATTACTTATACTAATTAGATGTACAGTCGACTACAAAGATATGTTTTAATTTAAACATAAGCTCTTGACATTTTTGATTGAAAATTGTTTTTATTCTATTTCTGACTTTTTGCTGTATCGATATTGCTATGGGTACTTAAGGCACTGGTCCCACCGCCGGCTAGTAAGCTAGAAAAGTTGGGCGAGTAGCATTACATTGCGGATCTGTAAAGGTCGATTGATCACACTGTGCCTGGTCAGCACGCAATGAACCGTTACTCGCCCAACTTTCCTAGCTTACTAGCCGGCGGTGGGACCAGTGACTTAGTCTAAATAGGCGTTTACTAAATGAGAACTACATTTCAATAATAATTTGATATGAAACATAAACTCTCGATATTTTTATTATATATGCTGTAATAATTCAATATGACATGATTTCTGACATTAACAATAGAGATATTTAAATTTATTTTGCTAATTTAACATGCAAACATGTTAGTATTTAGAAACATTGCTGTAATCAAGAATGTGTACGCCGTCAGGCAGGGTATAGTGCTACATATAATTAATTATTTACCACCACTCACAAATAAAGAAAGATGATGATGAAGATGATGTCCGAGTTGCCAAGGGCGATAAATATGCTATCTAAGGCTTTCTTTATTACCGCCCTAGCTTCAACAGATTTAACAAAAATCTAAATTAGCGTTTTCGAATCTTTACTTTTCTTAGACCCCATCCCAACCCATGAGGGCCATTAGTCTAAATGTTTGTCGTCTTAGTAAAATCTGTGCTTATAATGTTTTTGAATGGTATATATATTATTTTACACAATGGAATGATTAATAACTTATCAAAATGAAAAAACTTTGACGGTCCAGTTTTTAAAATAAATACCGTTAATTAGGTTTTTTTTTGTAAAAAATGTAATTTGTGTTTTAATAATGAATAAACCGCTGTTTCGATTTTCAACTTGTCTATCACAAAAAAACGGTTAAACTATTTATCTGAATGCAGGAAAATATTGCAAGACTACAATATTTGTATGCCGAACGGCAAAACATAGCGATACCCAGAATTAATGTAACACCCTTACAACCTATGTTTACAAATAAACATTTTTGAATTTTTGCATGTATTTTCACCTACCTCGGAAAGCCCTTTTTTATTCTTTAACAACAGATAGCAAAACTGCATGTTATCCACAAGAATGCAAAGAATATTTGAAATCCGAACGTGTTATTAATTCCTTTTTTATACATAATAGCATGTAAAGGCAGACAGGACAATTTTCGCCCATCTGATTAAATTGTATGATCAAATCAGGTGGTGTGGAGTCAAAGATAATTTTATAATATATTTTATTCAATTAAAAACATATATTGAGTTGTTTTTCTTATGTAGTATTTTCCTCGCTTTAGTGAGGTGAAAAGATTTGTGTTACACACGGGTGCAACCATGGCATCCATTCGCTACCTCGTAGTTCAACCCTAGAAATCCATTCGCTAGCTCGTGTTTCAATTCCACACTCGCAGTTAAAATCCAATTTTGCACCCTTGTATAACAAATAACTATTTCCCGAAAGAAGATTTAGCATTTTTTCAGTGGCATATCTTGGGAAGCAAAAACTTTTTTGATAAGTTTCTTTGTGTTGTTTTTTTTTCATACTCTTTACTATGGAGATCCATTCTGGATCGATTTACACAAAAAACATTCTTTCCCAAAAACTATGCATAGAAAGCTTTTGCCCCTTCACTAATATTGAATATACTTACACTTAAATACGCAAAATGTATTTTTCAAGAAAATTCTTCGAGTTTTTTTCCACACTGTCTTTTAAAATATCAAACGTCTTAATCCTTACAAGCCCTATAAGTTGGGCTCCTACATTTTTAGTTCGGCTGCACACGGGTAATGCACATTAATGCGTGCGTGTGTTTAATCTAACAAGAAAAGTGCACCGCCGCGTTGCGATCAAAGGCAGCTGTAGAGTTAGCAAGATGGTTAGAACTGACGACCTTTTTGGAACAATACTTATTTGACGTGTCGATGATGTGTTATAATAATATCAGCGAACGAAAAAAACCAAGGAATTCTAAGTAGCGCCGCAAAATGGCCCCACAGAATAGAATATTGCTATTACATACCAAGCAGCCGTTTAGTTCGAACATGCGCATACCGGATTTTAGGCACGTGTTTTGGTAGAAATTTGTAAGCCCGCATTAGGTACATGGTTTTTGTCGTTCGCGGAATAATATACTTTTCACACCTTTCATTCAGAAAAGTAAGTTTTGCTCCACGACGAGAGGGATCAAAATGCTACTTATCTGTTCAAGCTACTTTTTTAATTTATTCATTGGCATGTAACATTACGCAGTGTGCCAATTGAACACAGCTCTTAATAAAATAATCGATTGTAATTTCATTGTAATCGATTAAAAACGGATATATTTAATATATTTCATATATTTCATTTAACTTTAACAACGTTATATGAAAATGTATAATTTAATTTGATTGACATAGAGACGGCGCGATTGGTTTATTTTAGCCACTTACATAGTTTATACTATGTCATTATTGACATATGGAATTTTACTGTGGGTTTTACTGCTGGCAGCAGATATACATTCAATATTTGTCTTTCAAAAAAGGGCTATTCGTTCAATTTATAAGATGGGGTCTCGAAAGTCACTAAGAGACCTGTTTAAAGAGATAAATAAACTGACAGTAGCATCTCAGTATATTTACGAATGCATTGTTTATGCGCTAAAAAATATAGGTTCTTTAAAAAAAATAACAGTTGCAGATAAACACATAAAATTGCAATTCCTTTTCAAGTGCGTAAAGTATATAAATCATTTATGGTTCCATGCATACTATTATACAATAAATTACCTTTTGAAGCACTTGAGTTGCCACTACCTGCTTTGAAAAAATATCTAAAATCCTCCTTGCTAAAAAAGGGATACTATACTGTCGAGGACTACCTAAATGATATGACTAGTGACATGTTGTAATAATTTAAGTTTTCAGTATATTTTGTATAAGTATATAGTTATAGAACCTGATGTATCTACTGTTCTGTTAGCTGATGACGATGGAAAAGTGGTTTAAAGAATCCTATTTGAATAAATGAGTTCTTTCTTTCTTTCTTTCTTCTTTCTATGAATTTGTGTAATATGTAAAAATTAGTAATAGAAATTAAGAAAATTTGTTAAAACTTGTTAAGTACTTAATTTTAACAGCGCCTTTTTTTAATTTCTTCATAGTCAGTGTGAAAAATAGTATGTGTCACTCGCAAAATTATTATCAAAAAATCTTCTTCGTCTCGGGCGTCAATACTTGTATCCCTCACTACGCTCAGGTATATAATTAATTAGTTGAATCGATTTTTTTTAAGACTGAACGCGCTTTGGGGTTTCAGTTAACAGAGCAGCAGTAGTAATTTAATTGCCAATTGTTTAAAAACCAAAGGAAACCAAACAAACGAAACTCTCGCCTAAAAATTGACTTCCATTCCATTGTACTTACCATTTTGTACTTTCCTACCTAGGGCTCAGGTTTGTAACTCTGCGCAGGCTGACGGCCCGAGTGTGCGGCGATAATAGGTGTTTAGCCGCGGCGCATAATGTCGCTATCTGGGCCTAGAGGCGGCCTAGAAACGCGTGTTTACCACCCACACAGCCGTCGCATTGAACCTAGTACTTTTATACGCGGCAGGCACGTTATGAAGACCAATCGGCATCCTTAAGAGTCCGCAGTAAGCTTGTTCTCCATACAAACGTAGTCATTTTAAAATTACGTGTTGGATTGTAAGGAAACTTTGCATATACAATAACATGAGGTATATCTATGTCTGTTATTAGTTTATGTAGCTTCAGATACCATAGTAAAAAATACAGCGAATTTAAGCTGTATTTCTTTTGTTTTATCAGTAAATCAGTAAATCATTTATTGTGTGAAGAATTCAGGTACAAATAGGTAGTCAAAGGTACAAATGACAATATAGTATCACTAAATCCTGTCTATCCAGGCGTACACATATTTGCTGTGGTTAGTTCATAACAATGAAAGTATATTCAGTTCATAAATTAAATTAAATTATAGCCATGTCTCATGGCTTTCAACAACGAAACTGGAACCATATAAACTAATTACAGACATAGATATACCTCATGTCATTGTATATGCAAAGTTTCGTCTAAATCCAACGCGTAGTTTTAAAATGAGCGTAACTACGTTTGTATGGGAAGGTGAAATTCGGCCGAGCTTACTGCGGATTCTTAAGTTTTCTATTAGGCCCCGACCAGAAGGTCGAGCATGTAACGCATTGTACGTTAGGTAGATGACAGTTAAACTGTCCTAACGCACGTTCGTAACGTTACGTAATTACCCCTCAGGGGGCCGATTTTTTACTTTCAAGCGCTCGCAAAATTAAATACGAGTAAACATGATTGCTGCGGATAGCCTCCGGCTACTTATTGAATGTATTTCTAGATGTTATGCTGATTCACGATTTTCAACGAATACAAAAGTAAAAAAAATGATTTAATCAGCATGACAATCACATGTAACTTTTTATATGGGAAAATGACAGTTGGACTGTCCTAAAGCGCGTTGGAAACGTTACGTGACTACCCCTCTGGGCTACATCATGGGCAAAAACGAAAAAAAACGACTAAGGAAATTTTAAGTTATTCTGGAAAATATTTGCAACGAACTGAAAATACAAATAGACGCATTGCTTCATGAATCTGGAGAACTCTTAGTGTTAGATGTACACATGTATTAGCAGCCGTCAACCCTTTTAAATATCTTAAAAACCTGCTTAGCTATGTGTTAGCCCCTTGCCTAGATTCTAGGCGAGGGAGTCACCCCTATGTAAAAGCTCTTTTGATCTAACTGAATAGAAAATATGCCAAGACGCCATCTTGGCTGTGCGTGAAGGGTTGGAAGGCAGTGGTTGAAACCAAGGTTTTTAATCTTAGACATGACAGATTGTGATGACTAAAAGCGAGTGGTAGAGCAAAGCGGAATTTTATCACACCCATACTTGGAGATGCTCAACTGTTCTGGGGAAGTTCGAAATACCTTCAACGTACAGAACACCGCAGAAATAATAACCAATCACGACTATTTGCTTTGTGATGATGAAGGTAACCAGTTGAGTGTAGCTGTCGACTGAACGAACCCTAAATTTTATTAAATTAAGTTAAGAGTTTAATTAATTTAAGTTAAGAGTCCGCAGTAAGCTCGATTCTCCATACAAACGTAGTTACGCTCTCATTTTAAAACTACCTGTTGGATTGTAACGAAACTGCATATACAATGACATGAGGTATATCTATGTCTGTAATTAGTTTATGTAGCTTCAGATACTATAGTAAAAAATACAGCGAATTTAAGTTTTTCATATAAAACTTGTTTTTGCTTTATTTTGTTTGTTTTATAAACTGGAATCATATAAACTAATTACAGACATAGATATACCTCATGTCATTGTATATGCAAAGTTTCGTCACAATCCAACACGTAGTTTTAAAATGAGAGCGTAACTACGTTTGTATGGGAAGGTGAAATTCGGCCAAGCTTACTGCGGACTCTTAAACGTCCCAGTGCCCGAAACTGGCCTTTATGACACTTTCAATATTATGCCAAAACAATAGAGGTGAACAATAAGTGTCAAATAATAGGCATTAAGGTGTCGAGCATTGGGAAATTTACCATCGGATCGGTAACGTACGCGCTCAGACCAAGAAAAAAAGACAGACGGAGCGTTACGAGCAGTCTAGTGAAGCCAACCGGTTTTCAACCAAGCCCCATAAGTTTAGCACACGCTAAACAAATTAAATCGCACAAAACTCTAAATAAATGACCTTGACCGCATTGCGACACGTGCTGAAGAGTTTTGTGCAATTTTGTTTGTATATGTGTGCGTGAGCGTGTCCTAACTTGATGTAAGCAGGGTTGGGCAAAATACTGGGTTCATTGTATTTGAAATACAAATACAAAATACGTATTTGTATTTCAAATACGTATTTCAAATACATGTTATTGAAATACTGCCCAACCCTGGATGTAAGTAGCTTGGTTTTGTTTGTAAGTATGCGGTTTGGCCTCACTTGACTGTTCGTAACGCTCCGTCTGTCTTTTTTTCTTGGTCTGAGCGTACGCGCTTGTCTCCTCTGGAGATGCAAGCGTTTATATACGATATGAGTGTTCGAATTAAAAATTTCGTGTGACATGTCTAAAATATACTATTAATAAAACCACGGTTAAACTCGCGTATTAAATGTCACGGCAAGCGACATGTTTCGAATTCTTCAAGCGACATTGCCGCGAAAACACTCACCCTGAAGAAGAACTCTCGAAGAGTTCGAAACATGTCGCCTGTTATGCCATATAGTAGTATTTTAGGTATGGGTGTTGTTTACTATCAGGCAGATTGTAGGTATGCTTGTATGTCACCATCATGGTACCTAGCGTAACCAAAAACCTAGTGAAGCATATTCACCTGCTTCAAAAGAATTGTTATGTAACTGTCAAATATCTATCTAAAGCGATCGTTTCTTATTATTATATCAAAGAAAATATGAAATACCACAGCACGTCTATCATGGGATTCATGGGACGGCCGCGACATACTCTCGATTTTTCTCGCACTATACCTCTTGTTCTAAGTGTTCTAAGAGAGTGACGGATAGTGCGAGAAAAATAGAGAGAGCTCGCTCGCCGTCGCGTGATAGCCGTGCTGGTGTTTCAATGAAAAAAAATGCATTCCAATCCATTTCAATCCGTTTGGAAGCCAGGATGTAACAGTTTGTATAACCCGTATATATGTGTTAGTTTACCAATGTCACGCTAGATGGTGCTGACCCCTCTTTTAGATGGCGCTACCGAGATTTTTACTACTATACCCAAGAAAACCTAGTGAATTTATATCTTAAGACCACTCTGGACCGAATAGTGAGTTTCATTAATTCACAGTTGCGGATGAGCTAAATAAAATATTGAAACGATCAATTTGTTCTGTGTAAGATTGTCCATCTTACACAAAGCGATCTAGGCAATGCTTGTGATATGGATATGGGTATGGATATGGATGGTATTAGACGACGATGAACATACATAAATATATACCTGACTAAATACTTACCCAGAAAACATCCATGACACCGAACAATTCGTGCTCATCACACATATAAATGCCATTACCGGATTCGAACCTAGGACCTTTAGCTTTGCAGGCACGCTCACTACTAATACCAACTAGGCTAAACCGGGCGTAAAATGGAACGAGGCTTTGACTTACTGAAGGATAGCTAAATTCAATAACCGCGGCAAAGGTGAGGTTTGCAATAATGGATGCCGGCCGCCATTTTGAAATGATGCACGCTACACAGCTGACTCACACAGAGCTACCTTTTATGGAGGATGTGGTACATTTTTTATAACCGTGTAGTCAGGGTCAGTCACCGTGTAGAGTCAGCCCGGCTCAAGTCAGGACTAGCTGATTTTCTTGCTGGACTATTCTCAGCTAGGCTAAGTTTAGTGAACCAGCGATAAAACTCCCAGTAGCTCGATACCACTCATATCCCAGATTCGGTTGAAACCGTTTAACCAATCTCACTAAAACGCAAACTCGTTGAGTATTCCAGTGTTTAAACCGCCCCCGCGTGGTCGTGCCGGAGGTTCCCCCTGGATTTTCCCCGGGTACCACGTAGAAATGAGGCTATCCGCAGCAGAACTAAGGTAGCTGTTAAAGCGCTCCGAATCGCTAAACTTAAGTAGCGGTGGGCGGGGTACATTGCACGTAGAACCGATGGCCGTTGGGGCGGAGGTTCTCGAGTGGCGACCCGTCCCGGAAAGGTGGACTGATGACCTAGTAAAGGTCCAGGGAGTCCGCTTGATGCGGGTGGCGCAAGACCGGTCATTGTGGCACTCTTTGGGGGAGGCCTATGTCCAACAGTGGATGAGATTGATGAGGCTTTAATTTGAAATTTGGTAATGCTGGTGATGTTGGAAAATTGCTTTCAGTTAAAAGTGCTTACTCCATTTCTTTGCATCTCATACAATGCATAACATATTCTGTCTATGAGTTTTCAAGCTACACAACGATTAAACATTAAACTTGAATACCTACTCAGTGATTTAAGAAGTTTAAGTTAAAGTAGCTTTATCTTCAATTGAAAGCGAATCTCGCATTAAAAAAAATCAGTTTATGCCGCAAATTCGATTAGATAAAATAAAATTTATATTTATAAAACGCAAAAGGTTCGATGTTAATTACTCAATCATGCAAAAACGGCTTGACGGTTTTGGGTCAAATTTGGCAAAGATATTTTACACAATCCAAAATTCTAATGTTTATAGGTATTCTGCTATAATGATTTCCTTAGGTAATATCGACAACACGGCTAACTGCCTGACTGTAATAAGGTTCTATATAAATACAGGATGGTCAGTTAACTGTGTTGGCGTTTATACTTGACCTGCTTCAAGTTTTCTGTCTGTTTTTTTTTGTCACGAAGTATCAGCTGTGTATCATGACAATCAAAGCGCCCTCAAACTCTTATTTTTTCTGTGTCGTCCTTAGCTATCAGGTTAACTATTGAACGCCACCGCAGGCCGCACCAGCACGTCTAGCACACGACGGCCGCGACATACTCTCGATTTTTATCGCACTATACCTCTTCTTCTAAGTGTTCTAATAAGAGAGAGACGGATAGTGCGAGAAAAATCGAGAGAGCTCGCGCGCCGTCGCGTGCTAGCCGTGCTGAGCGATTTAGAACTAAATGTACATACGAAGCACGTAGATGTCAAGTATATATAAGGCTGAAACGCTCCCTCAACATCGTACATATTAGCCTGTCAGCGCCGACGGTCAGCGTGCGGTCAGCGTGACACTAAAACCAGCCTTAGGCATTTTAGGTGATGATGAATACCTAGTCTTGATACTCTGCTTCTCATGTCTCTCCGGTCTTAATAAGTTATTATATTACTTACTTCTGCCCGCGACTCCGTCCGCGTGGAACTCGTTTATATATCGTAGCTCGATACAAACTTTCGAGGGAGTGAATTGGTGGATCATTTCACTCCCTCGAGGGATGATTTCCGGGATAAAAACGAGCCTATGTCCTTCCCCGGGATTTAAACTATCTCCATACCAAATTTCATCTCAATCGGTTCAGCGGTTTGAACGTAAAGAGGTAACAGACAGACACACTTTCGCATTTATAATACTAGCTTCTGCCCGCGACTCCGTCCGCGTGGAACTCGTTTATATCGTAGCACCATACAAACTTTCATCCCAATTTCACCCCCACCGGGGATGGTTTCCGGGATAAAAACTATCCTATGTAATATATGTAGGGGGTATGTAATGTATGTAGGGGAAGGCCCCGGGATCCAAACTATCTTCATACCAAATTTCATCTCAATCGGTTCAGCGGTTTAAGCGTGAAGAAGTAACAGACAGACAGACATGGTACACAGGCATGGATAGTATGGATTAGTATGGATTTTACCTTAGCGCCTAAACGAAATATGAAAGCAATGTTTAACATTGATATTTCGTCATAAATATTAACCAGGAGCTTTGATCATAAAATATAAAATAAAAACACAAAGAGGCTAACATGCAAAAGCGCGTAACTGAAAAACGAATAAAAACGAGGTTATTCAACTTTTTATCCCCTTGAAATAGATCCCTAGAAATGTTGAAGGGTTCTTAAAACTACATAAAAAGCAATTGCAATGTTTTCACATAGTCATGTTTATAAACCTAGAAAATACAAGCAGCGTTGTCTGACCAATCAAATTTGAGCCATAAGTAGACGCTGCAAAGTAGGTTTTCTATTGATTTTTGTTTTGCGCTAAGTACGTTTTTAGTTTAAATGGTCGAGTTCCTTTTGTGGTTCATATTAAAATCCCACACTGATCGTGTTTTTAAAGATAGGTGTGAATGGCAGCCATTTTTGTTTCGATGAAATGTGCTTTTAGGGTTCCTCAGAATAACTTTAGACCCTTTTTACCCGACTGCCGAGGAGAGTAAGTAGTTTTGGGTAACTATGTGTGCCGACGTCAAAATATGGAATGGTTGCACTTTTGAAGCCTATTGCTTTGTAATGGCGAAAAATGTTTACAATATCTTTGACGCTCTAAAACCTAATTGGAGGGTATAAGTATAATGTTATAAAAAACTGTCAGTCTTGACATCCTCAATTCAAGGTGAATATTGTAATTTTTTTGTTTGTCCCGTGTTATAATAGATGATTCTCAGTGAACTATTTTCGCTGTTTTTTAATCGACAGTTTATAAAGAGCTGTTTTTTTAATTTATATTTCGGACCAATTATTTTTCTATTGGAGTGACTATGTGCTATAATAGAATTAATTAATTTTATTCTGCAAGTACACCGCCACTTTTAGCAGTCAAATTCTACCAGTTTTTTTTCTGAAAAAGAAGACCACTTAAAAGAAGAAACGTCGAAACAAACTCAACAGGCAGTAAATAAATCCTTAATATGAATACAAAGAAAAAAATGTAATGCGCTGTTCTACAAAATAACATGTCCAAAACTGTGTTAAAAATACAATGGTTTTGATTTAAAATGTTATATTTTAATTCAAAACCATTTTGCATCTGGAATCTTTATATTTCCAAAAGAAAAAAGTATTTCTCATCTTAATTCCTGATTATATTTAATTCGTAATCAGATCCTAATTGACACGCTTCTTTAACACAAAACCAAAATCAATGCCGAGGTGTTAAAGAGGGTCCCATTGTTCAAACATAAAGCCATTGTGCTTTGACACGTCAAGCCCCAATCATTACGGACCCCTAATTCATCATAAAATCGGCCCTTTCATCGCCAATGTAGTGGGGAATTACAGGAGCACGGTAGCTCAAGGTAGGGTGGATGTAAGTTTATATTCCGCGTTTTGTAGATATGTGAGTTGTGGAGCTTTGACAAGAGGTGAGGCTCTGAGGGGAAGGAATAATTGTTGAGAAATAAATGTGAATGCACTTTAGTTTGTAATGTAGTGATTTTTGCTTCGCTTGAGGTAGGTTGGGCGTTGTGCTATTTTTAACCGAGTTCACAAAAGGAGGTCCTTGGTTCGTCGCAATACCTTCTTTATTTTTTACTAGCTGATGCCGGCGGCTTCGCCCGCGTGGTTATAGGAAAATGTAACGTATTGAATTTTCCCGTGGGAATTAGATGTTTTCCCGCTGGAAAAAGTAGCCTATGTCACTGTCCAGCTTCTAAACTATCTCCGTACAAAAACTCACATCAACACGACGCTCCGATGCGACGTGAAAGAATGACAAACAAACAAACACACACACTTTCGCATTTATAATATTAGTAAGGATGTTCCAGCTTCGTAGCTTTAGAGGCCCCGCAGACTGCAGACTTTTAGTCGTCCGATAGTTTGATGGAGATGTATGGTAGTGCGCACATTACAACG
This sequence comes from Epinotia bilunana, assembly GCA_947049275.1. NCBI lineage: Eukaryota > Metazoa > Arthropoda > Insecta > Lepidoptera > Tortricidae > Epinotia > Epinotia bilunana. The sequence goes on from OX346278.1 coordinate 1,751,300, forward strand.
ATACACATATCATACGTAATCAAACTATCGGCCGACTAAAAGTCTGTAGTCTGGGAGGGGCTCTTAGTGTCCAATTGCGGTATTTGCCACCTGAGAGGTGATCACGCAACTTATCAAAGGCACGTTGCGACAACTCATTTTCCCATTCAAATACTGACATTTAAATGTACGTGACGTATTACGTATACCTAAGGCTGGAACGCTGAAAGAGATCCCTCAGGGATAAGTTCGCCTTTGTACCGATTTAAACTATTTCGTCTGTATGCCGTGTCTTGTGTACAATAAATTATATTTACATACATACATACATACATACATGCAATGCGTTAATTGATCGACCTGCATGGCTATCACAAGACGGCCCGCGAACTGTGTCGCGGTGACATAGACTACCCGTCTCTTTCTTAGCCCTCTAATTAGAAAGAGATGGATAGTCTATCTCGCCGCGACACAGCTCGCGGGCCTTCCTGCGATACCTAGCCGTGCTGCTGGTATAAAAAGAAAGAAAGTGGTCGGCTCCCGATCTCGACGTTTATAGCAAAACTCTTCCAACATTTAGGGCGCCTAACCTGACTAAATTTCCAATTTTGCAATTACGGTTCCGCCGTAATCCAGAGCGCCGCCTTAAGTGGTTAAGAGCATTATTCATTCACAAATTACAGAGTGGCTTTAGACTGTCCAGTTTAACTATGACCTCTCAGGGGCGGCTTTACCTATAGTGCAGGGGGTGCGTTGCACCCGGGCGCACGGTCCTAGGGGGCGCCGAGCGCCACTCACAGGGCGCTAGCGCGCGCTAGGGGGGGGGGGGGGGGAATCCATACTATACATACATAATTCTAAATGTGAACTACCACTATTAACGAACTGTAGAACTCAGCAAGGCATGTCTTCCGTCGAGACAATCTCTAAGGAGTCGGTCTCCCTCGTAATAGCGTCATTCAAATCGCCGCGGGCGAGCATGCCTCAGGCTGAGCCGCTCAAATTCGTACGCAGCTTTAGAACGGCGCATGTTATCGGCTACGAGCGTAGCGCTACGACACGTGTTAGAGCGGTTATACAACTTAAAATACATGGCCACTTTATGCAGCGATACACAGAATAAGTTTCTGTCTAAATTTTCATTTTTGGTACAAGCTTTTATTGCCGACTGTACTTTTCTGTATACCATCATCAACTGCTCATTGAGACGATTCTAACGAGCCCAAACTCGATGGGGTTATGTGGTTTTATTACGGTATGGCCACCTTCTGTCTCCATCATCAGATCAGCTCGATGGTACCATAATATTGAATTGTCATCTAAACTATACTTCTACCCAAAATTTCAGCTCAATCGGTCACCGGGAAGTGGGTCAAATTTAACTTGCAAGATTTGACGGACAACAGATACTTTTATACTTACATACGAACAAGTCAAGGTAATATAAAGCTTGTAAAAAAAACATTTCTTAAATCAATGCAAATATCATTGATCCAAGACAATATTGTCTTCCATATAAGGAACACAATATTGTTTCAAATGTAAAATAATATATTGTTAAGATTGTTGTATTCATCTGAAAGAATATATTGTTAATAAAAGATTCAGAGTATGTTTTTGTTTAAGATGTGTTGTAATACTTGTAATTATAAATGCGATTACCACGCGACACTAGCCATAGGTCACCTGTCAAAATCATCCGTATCGATACTGTATCGGGTTTGTAGCGATGCAAAACGACTGCGTGTGTAACCGCTCTTAAGAATCTAGAGCTCTAATTATACTGGTATTTGGTACATAGATTCTGCGAATCCTGTGAATAGGGGTAAGGGTTTTATGATATAGTTCGGATAGGATATTAAGCTTAACACGTATTTGGTATTTATCAAAATCTTCCTGGCAGTTCGGCCATCGTTTTCTCTTGCATAAATACATTCGCCAGATATTCTCAAGCGCCTTAGCCTAGCCTAGTTGGTAGTGACCCTGCCTACGAAGCAAGAAGTACTGGGTTCGAATCCCGGTAAGGGCATTTGTTTGTGTGATGAGCACGAATATTTGTTCTTGAGTCATGGATGTTTTCTATCTATTTAAGTATTTATTTATCTATATAATTATGTTTATCGTCGTCTAGTACCCAATAGTAACAAGCTTTGCTTAGTTTGGGACGGTCGATTTGTGTAAGATTGTCTCCTAATATTTCTTTTTATTTTTTATTTATATCAGGCGAAGCCGCAGCCTAAAATATAGACTACTAGCTGTTGCCCGCGACTTCGTCCGCGTAGAACTTGTTATCGCCTTAGAAATATCTTAAGGAATTATTTCCCAGATAAAAAACTATCCTATTTTTTTAAAAATATCCTTCCAAGGATCTCAAATTATCTGTACCTATGGAAAATTTCATCTAAATCCGTTCAGGTGTGAAAGGTGCGATGAGATCGTTAGTTTAAATTGCTAAATCTAAATGGAAAACTCCGTTTTTTAAAATATAAATATCTTATAAATCTTATAATCATCAACAGACGTTTCTGCTTAAATTGTATTTTTTTAAAATAATGAATAAGTAGCATCTGCCCGCGACTTCGTTCGCGTTGACTGTTTTTTTTTAATTTTGTTTTTAAGCGTTTGTGTCGATTTCTTTACACGTGATTCGTGATTCGCGCGTCTACGGTGCATAGGCCCTAAGTACTACACAGACTTAAATGACACCTAAGTGGAGCATGAAAAAAAAATACAATTCATATTAATAAATATTAATTACATTAATGTAAACTATTAACACGTTATTTACACCTATGTTATGTACCCAACCCCCGAATTTTTAGTCCGCGTACAGCCCACCTTTCCCAGATGGCGTGATCCGTCTCCTTTTCGGGAATATTGCCTTATCGTGACCGAATAGCGCGAGTGTTATCCCTCTGCGGCTGATCTTCGCCCAGTCGCCGTGCTTCATATCGGCCTTGTATCTCTCGAAGGACACGAAGGTCATCATAATGCCGATAAAGAAATATTACAGTTATTTTGGCATCAATGTACATAGTTAATGTAACTACATTGATATCGATATAATTACAATACTACATTCAATACAACATTTTTAGTTTCCCCAGTGGGCATCAGCACAGACAGTTGTACGCAGCTGGTGACTCGCGAGCACGCGACGTACAGCTGCCCGTGAGAGAAGCAGTCCGTGCGCAGGTCGACGCCGGCTCGGAGTCTGCCCCTGCGACTTGTTTATGGTCATAGCGAAGCACACGCTCACTGGAAACTGCAATCGCTTGAACTGGAACGGGAAGTTGTTCGGTATCAGTGGAATGCGCGGTATAAATACAGCTTCCCCAGCACCGCAGCCCGTAAGGATCTGAGCCTCAATGAGATTCCGCTGCAGTCTCACTACCTTCAGGCGGGTGCCATTACACAGCTTCGGCGGAGATAGGTTCCGAAGCAGCATAATAGGGACTCCGATTTTCAGGGTGCAAGTGTGCGCTGGTAACCCTGATGCGCTCAAAGAGTTTAAAAATTCCACCGGGTATGTCGTGGCAGTTCCCTCATCTAAGACAGTGTTAATCGAGCGTAGACAGCGTTCTCGCCTGCAATTTGCGTAAAAATTCGAGCGTTAACAGCAGCAGCCTGGTCATTTTTGGAGATAAGTATGGTTCTTGACTTGCGACTTCTCTGAGAGGTCACGCGGTCTTCTTGTTGTGTAAACGTTTCAGAAGCCCGAGAATCCGCTGTTAATCTTGTTTCACGTTCCGCAATAGTCTCGGAAGCTCGCGACAACGAATGGCGTTCACGATCGTGGCCGAGACGTGCGTCCCTATCTTCACTGTTTTCAAGGAATCTAGAAGCCCGCGAAGCTTCTTCGGACTCCTGAGATCTTGCCACTCGTTTTCTGGCGGCCTTTCTAGAAATCCGTGTTAGGTTCGATCTCTTTCTTGAAGGCATTTTGAGTAATAACGTTTTTGGGGACTTTTGACACATACTTTTGTGATTTGCCCACAGAAATATATCAAGATAGAAGGAATAAGTGTATGTACTTCGCGTGGCGAAATGATGACACGGTGGCACCATTGCTCGCCGCGAACTTCAGTCTGCTCCCGACCGCGGTCTGCGTGCGACGTCAAATTTTAAAAACAAAATGGTTGTTTGCGCAATAATTCGTTGCTCAAACACTTCCAATAAAGGCGGAGCTGTTAATCGAGGTATTTCCTTTCATTGGTAAGTACAATTTGTCCTTAAATATCTGTTATTAATTAAAAAACCATTTATATCATTATTTTCATCAAATCGATTCGGCGCGATTGTGTGCCAACGGTAGTTTTCCATTACGGCTTTAATTTGACGAGCCAGACTTGGTGTGCGTTCAAAACCAGCGATGTAAAAATAAACTATTCAAACTGTCGTCATGTTCAAGGTAAATTTCTCATTTTTTCTGTCGAAAGTATGAATAGTGCTGTACACTGCGATTTTCTTACTCGATTATTATAATCGTTTTTGAAAACAGAGGAAATGATAATTACGTTCTTATATTATTATGCAGCTATATAATGTACGTAGTGCAAAGCAAATATTATTAACAAACAGGTTATGGCTACTTCTATATTGCAATTTTATTTCAGTTTTCCGAATGAACCTGAAATGAAAAATAAATGGATTGAAGCAATCGTAAAAAATGGTTTCCTACATTTTTGGTTTCCTTCTGGCCATTACCTAGGGTATCTGGTCGCATATTTAAAGAACTTTTGATATAGCTCCGCCAGTGATTGAAGTGTAGCGTCCGTGAGCAGGAACGTCTGCAATCCATTCAGAAATTTGTTCAGGATGCTTAGGGACTGAACATACTAAACGTCTTGACAAGTTCTTCTATAATAAATAAAAATAAATAAAATAAAAATAAAATACATTTATTTCAGACTCATTTTGACCATATTTTGTTAGTAAGTGCCTTCAAATAAAAACTAATACTAAGGTTAACTTAAATAATATTCTTATATGCTAGGCTTAAATGCAGAGAGGACCAATGCCGTGTCAGGCCACTGTCCCATCTGTCGGCCACAGCGCTTGCGCAGTGTCGCGTGGAAACCGTCCACGTGCGCGTCCGCGAACATGCCCGACGCACTGCAGTAGTGAGGCAGCCGCAACAGTACCCTGAACGCATCATTGTACTGCACGCGCATGGCGTTAATAGCCCGCTGCGTGTACCTAGTCCACAAGCTGCAGGTGTACCTACAGCGATGTACAGAACGCACGAAATAATGTTATTTTAACTTGCGCTGTACACCGGCTGAACCTGCGAGCTATCATATTTGCCCTGATGGCTAAGGCCCTCCTCTCCCTCTCAATATCGGCATCATCACGAAAATCGTCGGTTAACAAGTGCCCGAGGTATTTAAATGAGTAAACCCTTTCCAGCAGCTTTCAAATTCAAATGAATGGGTGGGATGTGTGATGGGCAATTGCTTCCCGCTTTGAATACCATGTACTCACTCTTGTTTACATTATATTTAAGGTTGTGCGTCAGGGCATATGACTCACACTTTTCAATAAGCAATCTCAGACCACCAACCGACGGGCTCAGCCGTACCATGTCGTTAGCATACTCGTAGCTTATGTTATTAAAACAGACTTGATCTATGTGACAGCCCACACGCGTACTGCTAAGCTCGCCGATCTGGGCATCGATATACAAATTGAAAAGTTTTGGTGAGGTAAGCCCCCCCTGCCTCACCCCGCACTCCAGGCCGTACTCATCCGACAACACACTACCCCATCGTACACAATTTCGCTGGCCCGCGTACCAACACCTTAATAAGCGCGTCAGCTCCTTAGGAAAGTGCACTTCGTCAAGCTTATTCCAAAGTAGATCGTAGTTGAAAAGACCATTTACAAAAAAATACCTACTTAATTGACTACGGCAGTTTCATGTATGTTTTTTATTTGATTAAAATGATTAATTTCACGTTGTTCCTTTATTTTAAAATACTATGTTACTTAAGCAGAGTTATTATTTTTTAGCTGTTCTTTCGATTGGCATCATAAAAAAAGGGTGATTTTTTTTTCACATTTTAGTCGGTTCGATTCCCAGACGAAGCAAGTAATTTTTAGAAAATCTATGAATGCAGAATTACTAACTTTTAAAAATAACATAGTCTTCTTTGAGCAAAATTCACTATCTACGATATTTAAGGTACTTCCCCTTCATGTCCCATAAGTTTGGGACGCCCTGTATATACAAAAACATACTGAATTTAACCTCATTTTTTAACCCCTTTGCACCCTTATCTTTATATTTTTTATAGCCTATTGCGTGGCCGAAGATCCATTGAACGTTTTAGTGAAAGTTGCATATTAATCCATTCGATAGTTTTCCCATGATACCCGGACACAAACAGACAAATAAAAAACATAACACACCTTTTCGTTGGGCTGTCGTATTAATAAACAGATAGATGGCGCTGTTGCGTAAAGTAAAGACGACTTTATCCAAATATTCTCAAATTTGGCCTGTGGGTCACCGTAACTCCATCAAACTTTTTTTATACGTTTAATATGGTTTCTTGGAGTTCAGACGCCGACAAACATCTGGAGAATGACCTTCTCTTCTAAATGCGTGGAAATTGGTGAAGTTCTGCATCGCGCTATTGAAGTTTTTAATGTATGTTGTATAAATACAATTTTTTTGAATTTTGTCTCGCTGACAACCTCAACGAACTTTCACATTTATTATATGTAGAGATAGAGAAGACATAGAGATAGAGAAGAGAAGAGATACAGATTGTGCTGCTGTGCTGCTCATCCTGAAGTTTATTATTTTATTTATTTATTTATTATTACTAAACAATGGGATACAAAACTTAATCTAATACATTGTCCTGCAAAAATGTTTTAACAGTTTGTCTGCAGGTACGAGTCTATAAAAACTATCTATCACAATATTTAACTTTTACACTATGATTTTAACTATGTGTCTAATATATATAATGCATAATGTACGCACATATAGCGCCGCGCTAAAACATTTGTTACGAGGAATTTACTTGTTAGCATTTATCACTCAAGTGTTTGGAGTAAGTACTTTTACAAAGATTTTTTGAATTTAAGCCTATTTGGCTCGTGTCGAATGTCTTCGGGCAAGGTGTCTAGTAGGTACGGAAGTCGTTTAGCTAACATTCTATCTCCCAAAATAGTTATTTACACGAGGTACTTCATACTTACCCGCAGACACCGATCTAGTGCCATGCTTATGCTCTATAAGTATTGGACTATGCACCTGACTGCCATGGTTGTTTACTGCTAGTAGATATTTATGTTTTAAACTAATTGGAAGGATTTTACAAATTTTAAATAATTTTGAATAATCTCCCTTGCAACTTTTTTTTGTTTTCCTATTCACTAATATTTTTAAAAATCTTGTTTGCAATGCCTCCAGTTTATCAATGTAAGATTTAAATGTAAGTCCATAACAGTCAAGGGCATAGCTCAATACAGAATCTACTATTGCAAAGTAAAGACATTTCAGTATGTTACTAGGAACTTTAAAACTTAGATGGTAAAATTTTCCTAAAATAATTCTTAATTTACTGGAAATATAACTAATATGTTGGAGCCAGGAAAATGAAGCATCAACCTTGACACCAAGATATGTTACACAGTCTACATTTTCAATTGGTTTGCATTGACAATTATTTAGACTATTATGAAAACATTTATAGCTATGGGTATACATTAGTGGCGGAGTTTCTGCTATGGATAAATATGGTGATTGTATGATGAGAAGTTTTGTTTTATCTGTGTTTAATATGATGCCATTATTCCATATAGGTCTATCGTCAAAGAACGCGGGAAAACCCGCAGGATAAAAACTATTAACCTATTTCCATTCAGAAAGTCAATTATATACACAGGTGAAGAAAGATTGCCACTATAGATGTAACGTAGAATTAAGCATTTTTTTCAAACGCAATAAACAGCTTAATTTTTTTTTAACCTTTTAAATATGATAAGTAGTTCCGGAGATAAAAAACATAGAAACTTACAATCTCACAATATTTTCCTCTTTATTACAAGCTTTATATTAACTGGACTTGTTCGTATGTAAGTATGTAAGTAAGTTGTCCGTCAAAATTTGCAATCCATTTTTCAGTCACTTGCCTTTATCCGATTGAATTGAAATTTTGGGTATTAGTATAGTTTGGATGACAATTCAATATTATGGTACCATGGAGCTGTTCTGATGATGGAGACAGAAGGTGGCCATTTGAATTCAGTATTTAACCGAAGTAACCCCGTTGAGTTTGGGCTCGTTTGAATCGTGTCAATGAGTAGTTGATGATGGTATACAGAAAAGTACAGTCGGCAATAAAAGCTTGTACCAAAAATGAATTTTGAAAGAAACTTGCTATAGAAGTAGAAGACCGCCACTGATATAATATTCTTAATAATCACGAAGTTATGTGTCCAAAGTTTTAAGAAGGGGTATGTTCTGTTTCTGTCCCTTTTCCGCAAAACGCAACTTCATATGAAACGATTGCCATTTACTATGACGCTCTCAGTTAGCGACGTTAACTGCGAGCGTTCTATCTCTGTAACAAACAATATTAAAACGGTTGTAGCATCGCAATTCTTGGAGATATCCGAATGGGATTTTCGTCACTATAGGCATTTGTTTTGCCTTCTTTCTTTTGGAGTAATAATAATTGTCGAGTACTCCCGTATTATGTTCAAATCGTGCGCGACCTCCTCCCACCTCCTCGAAGTCACGTCATTGCTATGAAACGCACCTTCAAGAGTGCGTGAAGACAGGGTTCCTCCAAAAGAGAAGCCCCCTAACACCTATGTGGATACTGAGGGTTTCACATTGGTGTCTAGTAAGAGCAAGCCGCGAAAGAGTCAGTGTGGTACAGCAGAGCCGATTGGTTCTGGTCTGCGGGTTGCCATGCCAAAGGTGCTGTACGTGTCGCGCCTGCACTACTCCGCCACGCCTGATGACATGGTGGAGTATAATCACCAGAAGACTGGTTATTCGCTGAGGGTTTTCCAGCTGCATTCGCGCCACTACGTGCACTTCAGCTCGTTTGTGGTGCACGTGCCCCGGCCGCTGCAGGAGACCATCTCGTGTACTGATTTCTGGCCGACGAGTGTCTTTTTTGGCGGTCCCAGGGCAACCTACTGAATTCTACACCGGACTCGACGACGCAACGGATCCACATCACTCTTTCGTCGCCTAAATAAATATTCGTGTTAGTTTTATAATTCGGCCTTAGATGCCTGAAACCTTTATTTGGTTACAGAGTCGTGAAAGCAAACTTTTTATTAATACCTACTCTTTGTCATCAATACTGTCAACTTCACTTTCTAAATTCTGTCAAGTTCTCAAACTGAAAACAAAACAGTGCCGGTGTCACAAAAACCACGCCAGCCACCCAACTAACATGCAGAAATTCCATACAAAATGCTATTAAATACCATCTAACCTAAATTACCGTGCTATGGAATAGTGAGTAAATGTAGTATCTCTATGGATTCGGACCGTATTGAACGAGACTTGTACTTTAAACTGAACTCAAGATATGGATAAGGATGATGGTAAGTCCATTCCATACATACCTACATCTATATGCTTACCAGGTTCTGCAAGATTTCCTCATTTATGGTAAAAAAACAAGGTAAATCATTCCCTATGATGCATACCTTCCTACGTCACACAAATGTTGCCATTGCGCAAAGTTCGCACACACATGTTGGCATTGACTGACGTTTTCCATACACACAAGGAGTTTTGTTAATGCATGTTTACCTAATATGTAAAACAATGTTAGCTGGTTTAACTATTTATTTGGGATTTACCTAATATGTAAAACAATGTTAGCTGGTTTAACGATTTATTTGGGATTTACCTACTATGTAAAACAATGTTAGCTGGTTTAACTATTTATTTGGGATTTACCTAATATGTAAAACAATGTTAGCTGGTTTAACTATTTATTTGGGATTTACCTAATATGTAAAACAATGTTAGCTGGTTTGACTATTTATTTGGGATTTACCTAATATGTAAAACAATGTTAGCTGGTTTAACTATTTATTTGGGATTTACCTACTATGTAAAACAATGTTAGCTGGTTTAACTATTTATTTGGGATTTACCTAATATGTAAAACAATGTAAGCTGGTTTAACTATTTATTTGGGATTTACCTAATATGTAAAACAATGTTAGCTGGTTTAACTATTTATTTGGGATTTACCTAATATGTAAAACAATGTTAGCTGGTTTAACTATTTATTTGGGATTTACCTAATATGTAAAACAATCTTAGCTGGTTTAACTATTTATTTGGGATTTACCTAATATGTAAAACAATGTCAGCTGGTTTAACGATTTATTTGGGATTTACCTAATATGTAAAACAATCTTAGCTGGTTTAACTATTTATTTGGGATTTACCTAATATGTAAAACAATGTTAGCTGGTTTAACTATTTATTTGGGATTTACCTAATATGTAAAACAATGTTAGCTGGTTTAACTATTTATTTGGGATTTACCTAATATGTAAAACAATGTTAGCTGGTTTAACTATTTATTTGGGATTTACCTAATATGTAAAACAATGTTAGCTGGTTTAACTATTTATTTGGGATTTACCTAATATGTAAAACAATGTTAGCTGGTTTAACTATTTATTTGGGATTTACCTAATATGTAAAACAATCTTAGCTGGTTTAACTATTTATTTGGGATTTACCTAATATGTAAAACAATGTTAGCTGGTTTAACGATTTATTTGGGATTTACCTACTATGTAAAACAATGTTAGCTGGTTTAACTATTTATTTGGGATTTACCTAATATGTAAAACAATGTTAGCTGGTTTAACTATTTATTTGGGATTTACCTAATATGTAAAACAATGTTAGCTGGTTTAACTATTTATTTGGGATTTACCTAATATGTAAAACAATGTTAGCTGGTTTAACTATTTATTTGGGATTTACCTAATATGTAAAACAATGTTAGCTGGTTTAACTATTTATTTGGGATTTACCTAATATGTAAAACAATGTTAGCTGGTTTAACTATTTATTTGGGATTTACCTAATATGTAAAACAATGTTAGCTGGTTTAACTATTTATTTGGGATTTACCTAATATGTAAAACAATGTTAGCTGGTTTAACTATTTATTTGGGATTTACCTAATATGTAAAGCAATGTTAGCTGGTTTAACTATTTATTTGGGATTTACCTAATATGTAAAACAATGTTAGCTGGTTTAACTATTTATTTGCGATGAAAGGACAACCGTGTACAATTAGTAGTATAACGTAAATATAGATTGAAAGGACGTTAGTGAAGTAATGCTATTTACTCGGGTAATTTACTTTAAAGAAAGAGAAAGTTAATGTAATGTCTTATCAAGAGCTCAGAACAGTGGTGGAGAGAAGAACAGAATGGCGATTACTCTACCGTCAAGAGCCTGGGTCTTAACTTCATGATGATGAATTTACTTTCACATAATAGCAACACACTGCAGTTCACCATTTTCAAGATGCTGATGACGCGGGCAAGATACGCTGACGTCACGAGCTGTCACGAGAACGACTTACCTTGTTTTATATTTATTCTACCATGTTTAAAAAGCGCAAATTTGCACTCATTTCGCCTTAGGACAGGCCCTACTTCCCACGCTAAACTCTGCTCTCGCACACCTTAGATGACGCGATATTGACACTAATCACCACTTTTTTATTTAAGAAGTAGCTTCCGCCCGCGATTTGGTCTGCGTGATCTCGGGAAAACTATCCATAGCGATATTTTAATCCAGGCCATAAACTATCTTCATGCAAAGTTTCATCCAAATCGGTTGAGCCGTTAAAGCGTGATTTAGTAACAAACACAGAGCATAAGGCACTGGTCCCACCGCCGGCTAGTAAGCTAGAAAAGTTGGGCAAGTAACGGTTCGTGCTGACCAGGCACAGTGTGATCAATCGACCTTTAGAGATCCGCAATGTAATGCTACTCGCCCAACTTTTCTAGCTTACTAGCCGGCGGTGGGACCAGTGCCTAATAGTCGAAACTAAACCCTTGGAACCACCGAAACAACAATAACAAAACAAATGTCAAACAGAAGAGAGACAGCGTGTTTAGGGAGTTAGCATAAAAATATACTGCGTTATCGAAGACGTCTTGACGAGAGTCAAGAGTCTTGTCAAGAGTTCTTATTCCCTTTGAATAAAGACTTTTGACGTTTTCGTTTGCGCAGTTACTTTTGATGCTGACTGTAAATACGTATTTTCTCAGAAGCTATTTTGGCCATTTGCCCGTTTCGACGGAGCGCCGCTGGTCGGTACTCATATTTCTGTGCGATTTGCCCTTGGACATCTGAAGCTACCTAACAAACCTGACTTACCAAGTGTTTCGCAAACACTGCAAGAATCTTATGTGAAAACTAGAATCTGGCGAAATTGCCATTAAAATCTTCCACTTACGTAGGGCGTTTTAAACCCTATGAAGTGACACGCACGGTGGAGCTCCGTCGACTTTTTCATCATCATATTAGCCGAAAGACGTTCACTGCTGGACATAGGCCTGCCCAAAGAATACCATAATATAAACCATAAAGAATGCCATAATGACCGGTCCTGCGCCCGCATCCAGCGGACTCCCGCGACCTTTACCAGGTCATCAGTCCACCTAGTCGGTCTACCAACGCTGCGCCTTGCTGGTCACAAAGACCCGTCCTACGCCCGCATCCAAGGGACTCCCGCGACCTTTACCAGGTCATCAGTCCACCTAGTCGGTCTACCAACGCTGCGCCTTGCTGGCCACAAAGACCGGTCCTATGCCCGCATCCAGGGGACTCCCGCGACCTTTACCAGGTCATAAGTCCACCTTGTTGGTACCCACGCTAGGGCCTTGCTGGCCAGATTTTACCTAATGTTGCAACACTTGTAACCAACATATGAGACCAGATAAGACTGCCGGATAGATCCTACCAGGTCGTCAGTCCACCTCATGGGTGGGTACCCACGAGGTAGACTGATGACCTGGTAGGATCTTTCTTGCTCATCTGTTGGTTACAACATTAGGTAGAATCTGGCCAGTAAGGCCCTAGCGTGGGTACCAACAAGGTGGACTTATGACCTGGTAAAGGTCGCGGGAGTCCCCTGGATGCGGGCGTAGGACCGGTCTTTGTGGCCAGCAAGGCGCAGCGTTGGTAGACGGACTAGGTGGACTGATGACCTGGTAAAGGTCGCGGGAGTCCCTTGGATGCGGGCGTAGGACGGGTCTTTGTGGCCAGCAAGGCGCAGCGTTGGTAGACCGACTAGGTGGACTGATGACCTGGTAAAGGTCGCGGGAGTCCACGCTGGGTCTTGCTGGCCAGATTGTACCTCATGTTGTAACCCTTGTAACCAACAGATGAGACAGATGAGACTGCCGGTAAGACCCGTTTCCCCTGCCTGCCGTCGCTGATCGCTTTGCAGCAGATGAGAAACCGTCTTCACATCGCGCGCAGTGGACGGCGGCTCATGAAGTGGAGCGCCCTTGCTAGTGGGAGGGAGCTGAGGAGGATTTCCAAGGAAATTACTATGTGAGTGTGTAACTAGCCAAAGCCTGCGACTTCGACCGCTTGGAAGTTTTAGCATGAGGTGCCTAAGATTAGCCCGGGCTCCTAAAGGATTAAAATGGGAAATGAGGATGCTGCTAGCAAACAAGGATATTGCTAGACTGATGGTAAGCGGTCACTGCAGCGTATGGACGCTTGAACGTCCAGCGGGGCTTGGCTGCCCAACTGAGACTTCACCACGCCACGCTCTGGAGCTCCTGAATACCCAATTCTTTGTGATCCTGCTATGTGATGTTCCTTCAGACATTTTGTATGTCACATAGTGGAAATCGGAATCAATAGTACACATCATTCTGAGCAGAAAAGAATATAAGTATACTCAAATTCTGAGAAATAAAGTAAGTGGTACAGTCGACTTCAAAGATATGTATATGTCGCAGGGAAATGGCCAAAACAGAGATTTGAACAAAACTAAGGGATATGACCAAATCACGCAGGATGTTAAAATGGCGTATCCATTTTATCATTTGCCTAGAAAAAATCAGTCATTTGATCAAATCTCTGAATCTGTTTAGTGAAATGACGAAATCGGCCAAAAAAGGCAACTCGTTTATTCATTTCACTAGATTTGTTTAGTGATTTGATAAAGCCCCTGAAATGCGTTAGTGAGTTGACGAAACTAACTCGCAGAGTCAACTCGTTTTATCATTTCACTAGACACGTTTAGTGAAAAAATGAAAATCTCAACTCTAGTACAGATTAAGTCGCTCGTGCGGTCGTGTTACCTTCCTCCTGCACCTTACCGCTCCCCGGTTTCGCCCTTGCGTGTTAGGCACCCGCCGGCTTAGACGCAATTTATGAAAGTTTGTATGGTACCCTGAGAATGTCAAAGAACGTTTTGTATGCAAAGCGAACCACCTTAAAATTATTATATTCCGGTTTACAACTACCTATACTTGTACTCGATTAAAAAATCTGATTTAACAAACAATTTTATTACCTACTTTTGACATTTTATTTTACCATTTCACTAAATCATGTCAGAGATTTCAACAAATCTCTAAGAGATATGAACAAATCACGCAGGATGTGAAAATGGGCATTCCATTTTATCATTTGTCTACAAAAAATCAGTTATTAGAGCAAATCCCTAAATCTATTTAGTGAAATGACGAAATCAGCCAAAAAAGGTAACTCGTTTTTCCATTTCACCAGAATTGTTCAATGATTTGATAAAATCCCTGAAACATCATGTGAGAGATTTGATCAAACTTAATTGTAGAGTAACATATTTTTATATTGAATGAGCTAAGGTTACCCCTTTCTAGACTATAGGCACGAGTGTAGGTATCTATATTTGTATTCTTAATTTTTTTTTTATTGTTCGCAGAATCTACGAATCGTTTACAGAGGATGTGCGAAACGCTTTCATTCTCATCGCTAGGTGTCGCTACTTCTATCCTAACATAAACAAGATGGTGGTACAGAATTACCCTCCCAAGGTACTTACCATTTGATTCTATACACCTCCCGTTTAAAGCTGAGTATCCTACTTAAATGACCGGACGCGTCCAGCTGGTTGCATGCGATAGAAAGGGATGCCACGTTTAGGCACGTTTGGCCTACCTAAACAGGGAATCAGTTAATAGAGGACCTTCTGTACGTAGTACTATTATTTATTCTGTGCCACTAGTAACGAGGAAGCCACTCCGGTGGCTTGTGGCTCGGCCGCGGCCATTAAACGCTCGGTGTCTGCCGAACGCCGACGCTATACACAATGTTTGAAATAACTTATGCCCGCATCTTGAACCCCGGTGGTCCAATGCCTGCACATTACGCCACTAGACGTGACTTCTCTGTCGCACATTAAGCTACTATTGGCCTCCACCGAACGCGGCCACTAGTAACAAGCGAGCCACTCCCGTGGCTTGTGGCTCGGCCGCGGCCATTAAGCGCTCGGTGTCTGCCGAACGCCGATGCTATACAAAATGTTTGAAATAACTTATGCCCGCATCTTGAACCCCGGTGGTCCAATGCCTGCACATTACGCCACTAGACGTGACTTCTCTGTCGCACATTAAGCTACTAGTGGCCTCCACCGAACGCGGCCACTAGTAACGAGGAAGCCACTCCCGGCCGTTAAACGCTCAGTGTGCGCCGATGCCATACTAAATGTATGAAAGAACTTGACCGCAGCCTGAAGCCCAGTGTTCCAACGTGCAGCGGCCTAATACGTTTCTCTCGAGTAGGCCACACAACCCGGCCCGTGCCGGGGGCGGCTCACTCAGTGATTTCATCGTGCCGCTGCAAGTATATTCCGGCCTACCGGCTCCAGCCGGTATGTTAGCGCTGAAACGATGAGAGAATGATAGAAAGTGATGGCCGCGTTTGGGCTCCATCGGCATACCCAAACAGGGGATTTGTTAACAGAGAACCTTCTGAACGTAGTGGTATTATTTATTCTATACCTGTGCTAGTTTCACCCAGGAGTGAGCTCCACTATGCTTCTTTATTCATTATTTTTAATCTCTCATTCAATCAATAATATTTGCTTGCAGGCTTGCGTCACTGTTGAGAGAAGTTACAAGAGTATTGCCGGATCCAAGATAACCACGTACGCAATTGAAGACGTACGTTTATTATAATATAGTGTAGTATATTCCTTGCTAGCTTCTGCCCGCGACTCCATCCGCGTGGAGACGGTTTGAATCGTAGCTCCATAAAAACTTTCACCCCCCATTTCACCCCCTTAGGGGATGATTTCCGGGATAAAAGACCATCCTATGTCCTTTCTGGGAGTCAAACTATCTCTTTACCCAATTTCATCTAAATCGGTTCAGTGATTTAAGTGTGAAGAGGTAATAGACAGACAGACACACTTTCGCATTTATAATATTAAGTATTGATAATAATGCTGACGGATTTTGGCGAGTAATGGTTTATTCTCCGCAAGCTCATATCAATTCAGTAGTGCCAAATTAAAACAGACAGACAGACAGACGGACAGACTGACACGAGTCGCACTCTCATTATAATGCTGGCCTGGCCTAACTGCCAGCGCTGGTGAAGACCAGTCCACCAAAGAAGACCAAATGAACTCGGTGGAAGCACCGAGTTCATTTGGAGAAGGAACGACTGGCAACACAACACGCGGCTATCACAAGACGGCGCGCGATCTCTCTCGATTTTTCTCGCACTTTACCTATCTTTCTAAATGCTCTTATAAGAGAGAAACGGATAGTGCGAGAAAAATCGAGAGAGCTCGCGCGCCGTCTTGTGATAGCCGTGCTGGAGATAAACAATCGAGACATAGTGTGAGAGAATGACAACATAAGGGAAACAGCAATGTATCGTACTAATCCTACTAATATTATAAATGCGAAAGTTTAGATGTTTGGATGTTTGGATTTTTGGATGTTTGGATGTTTGTTACTCAATCACGCTTAAACGGCTGAACCGATTTGAATGAAATTTTGCACGAAGATAGTTTATAGCCTGGATTAAAATATAGGATAGCTTTTATCCCGTGTCCACGCGGACGAAGTCGCGGGCGGAAGCTAGTATAGTATATACGAAAGTTTGGATGTTTGTTACTCAATCACGCTTAAACGGCGAAACCGATTTGGATGAAATTTTGCACGAATATAGTTTAGAGGAAAGTTTTTATCCTATAAACTATATTTGTGCAAAATACTGATAGAAATCGCGGGCGGAAGCTAGTAAACGATAAACATTAAAATAGGAATCTGACTATTTAATTCTTGACAATTAAAAAGAGAAATTTATTGTTTCTTTATAACTTAGTGAATTAGTTAAAAAAAACAGTAAATTAGTAGACTTGCCTTTATACAAATTATGAACGCAGCCCAAGTCAATTTGTGATGACTTCCCCCACAGAACTGTCCCGACTCTTACCCCTGTTTGGGCATAGACAAAGGAGGAGAAGTGATACACGAGACGAAGCGGGTGTGGCATGAGTTACTGAGACGACTCATTGAGATCGAGCAGCTCCGGTCTAACTTCATTACAATGGATATATCGCACAAGAATGCTACCAAGTAAGGCACATTCATAATCGATTTAGGCGACTAGTGTCGGTAAGGAAAAATGACGAGGTATAAAAATGTGTAATGGCAATAAATAAAAATAACGACATATAAAAAAGCCGAACAATAAAATGGTCGGTTAGGAAAAATTACGAAACATTATTTAGTCAAAGTATAGAAATATCGAGAAATCATTTTGTTTACTTTTGATGCTGAAATCAACGTGTCCTTTTCTGTTGATCGATTATACGGTTTAGTATGTTCAGAAAATTGCTATAAATTATAATGAATATTCATAGTTAAAGCAATGGCACGTATTTTCAGTGAATGCGAGGCAACCGGATGGCGTCATTTTTATACTTCGTAATATTTATATTAGGTCTTTTTTACATCTCGACATTTTTATACTCCGTCAATTTTCGATTTCGATTTTTTTATTTATTGACAATAAACATCATTTCGTCATTTTTATACCGCGTCATTTTTAATTACCGACACTAGTCGCCTAAATCTCATAATCTACTGATGTGCCTACGGAGTTTCTAAAACTGCCAAACTTTCCCAATGGATCTCAAAATTTGATATGAAGAACTTACTACTTGAATTTTTGTGACAGTTTTCTGATACACCCGAGGGGTTTCACATGTTTTTGGAAACTATCCGTGACTTGCACATTTGTAATCTGTCCGTGATTCATGAAACTTAGCAGACCACCAAAAATATGTGCCTTTATCGCTGATACAAATGTCAATGTGATTGATAGCATCGTCTGTTAGAATTTTAAAGGCATTTTCGCTAAAATTGGTTTGATAAAGGTTTATGAATTAATTTATTGTCATAACAATAAGTGGGATTCTGTGGAACATAAGGCATATGTGCCAATAGTTGTCATTTTTTGATACACTTTGAGTCACCATTGTATATAGTTAGCGGTATTTCACCTAGAATTGGGTGAATTGCAAAAAAATTGTACTTAACACAATGGAATATTCACAAATTTGTTACACAAAAACCAAGAAAGTTACACAAAGGAAATTATAAAGCCGCTTTCATATTAGTAAAAAGTCCTTATTTCTAAAAATAATAAATGAATACCTATCACAATTTTGAAACCATGGGTTCGCGTCGCTTTCATATATACTAGTTTTTTTTTATTAAGTTCAAGAAATTAAATATCCCATATAAAAAAGAGGCAGTGTCGAAACTCTTCCATAGTAAAAAGTTTTTTTTTATACAACGACGGTGGCAAACAAGCGTACGGCCCGCCTGATGGTAAGCGGACACCGCAGCCTATAGATGCATGCAACTCCAAAGGAGTAACATGGGCGTTGCCAACCCTTGATATGTTTGAGGATTCGCCGTGTTGACAGCTGAAGGAACAAATTCCCTCGCTCTCAACACAACGCTCTCGGGAGCTCTGGCGACCTTGCTCACCTCCAGGAACACAACACTACTACAGAGCATTATGGCTGTGGTCTTCTGCAAGGCGGAGGTACTTCCCCAGAGGCTGCTCCACATTCGAGCGGGATGACATTGACATTGAGTTGTGAGATATTTCGTAGTACCAAGTCTCAGGCATTCTTGTTAACCTTTATTTGCTAGCTAAATAAAATTCTGCAACTATTTATGGATTTTTGCATACCTAAAACTAAATGTAGCATTGTGTGATTGCCAAGTCTTAAAATTTTATTTAGCTAGCAAATAAAGACGAATAAGAATGCCTGAGACTTGGCTCTACGAAATATCTCACTACTTTTTACGGTGGAAGAATTTCGAGACTTGGCCTTTTTTTAATGGACTGTTGTTTGATGGGATCTCTTCTTTTTGAAGGTTATTGTGTTATCAATACATATCAATTATGAATGCAGTCCCATTCTTGCTTTTTAATTTTTTTTGGCCCATTCACTACAAATGTAACTTTGTAATCCTATATATTTGTATGAGATTACAAAATTATTTATGTAGTTGGTGTATCTAGAAAAATGGTCCGAAATTGCAAAATATTTTAGTTTTCCCTTGATTCATATGCTAAACACTAATTGTATTCTAAATTTTAAGCTTCTACGTCTGCTAGAAGTGCCTTAGAGTTTTGATGATCGGTTGAATTAAGAAATTTTGACTAGTTATAATTGTTAAACTACTGGTTCAAATTGAATTAAATTTGAAATATACCGTGTTTATACAATGACTGCTTGGTTACTGAAAATTCAGGCTTCTAGGTTTATCGGATAAATAAAAATTATCCACAACGAAGTTATAGGGGGGTCGAAAATGGCCTGAACTGCTTCGAGAAAAGGATTCGACTTGGCCTTATTTTATATTGGGTAACGTAAGGATTCTAACGATACCCCACATACCTAAATCGGTTGAGGCGTTTAGTTGGTCTGGTGGCATAACGAAACTCGCACACATACTAAGAACCCTGAAAACATTGCACTTCTTTTTTGGGGCAGTCGTGCAATAAGCCTTACTTTTGTGTAGGTTTCTTTTGTGTGTCTTAGTGCGTATTTCGCTACCGAAAAACATACAAAAATATTTATAATTTAGTATTATAGATATCTAAACAAAACAATATCCTGAGTTAGACCCTAAAGTTGGGACGATTAGGTTTCTTTTGTGTGTCTTAGTCTGTACTTTATATATAATTATTCTAAATATTATAATAAATTAATACCAAAAAAATATGTTCATTTTAATGTTACGGACACATTATAAAATATTGTACTAATGTACCAATATGAACGAACCCTAATGTTGGTTTTGATGTGTATCGTTACACAATGTTACACAAACGAAGCCAAAATCAATGCCGTACACTGTTTCAACACGTGTAGAAGAAACAATTAAAGGAATTCAAGTACTCCCAAATGCCAAACCGTTTACCCACTATTTTGGTAATTAAACTAAGTAAACATATAAGTAGAAGACGATTCTTTTACCTGTTTTAAGCATAACCCAATATGTCTTGAAATTTGCGAAAAAAACCTCCGAAGCACTGTTTAGTATCACTGCACCGAAACTAATATGCATACCGGCGCGTGCGATGCCTTTGGCAGTTCGCTTTGAGTTGCCAGTCTTAAAACGTTGCGGATGCGTTCATTGCTACGTCAAAATGCGAAATATCGCGTTACACAGCTGACGTCACACAAAAGAATGAAATCTTTCCCCGAACTTTGATATAAGATATTGATATAAACAACTGAAACAACCTGAAAAACAACTCCCTTGATGTTTTGCATGGTATTAAACAGACCACAAGCAAATTTCTTGTCCAGACCTGTGTAAATCAAAGTTATGATTTATTGTTTACTGTGTGTTACACATAAGACAGATAATTTTTGTATGGGAGCAGAAATCTGTGCAAATTCTATTAAACTATGAACAAGACCATGTGAAATCGTATCTGGAATACATGTTACTTGAATACTTATTTTTTATAGAATTTGGAAGTATAGGTAAGAGGACATTTTCCAATTTTGGAATGTACAATTTTTTTGCAATTCACCCAATTGTCTATGACCTTTCTGCGCCTGCGCTCCTTTTAAAACCAGTTCTATGAGACAGAAGCGCGCAAAATTGGAAGAAGATTGTTTTTGAAAGCTCATCATATGTTTTTCCAAATAGGGGTGTAGACACTAAATAAAATAATCCATAATGACGTATTTTATTGAAGAAAAATTAAGTATGTAGTCAAACGAAGAATAAAACAACGCAAGTGGTTAAATAATCACAAAGTTGTGTACAAAGAAATGGGTGCTTTTCCTTTTCCGCTAAACGCACCTTCATATGTAAAGATTGTCATTTACTATGATGCTCACAGATCGTGACGTCACGATATGCGAGCGTTTTCTCTCTCTAAACAAGCAATATTAAAACTGTTGTAGCTCCATACTTCATGGGATTTTCGTCACTAGGCATATTTTTTGCCTTCTTTCTTTTGGAATAATAAATAATAATACATTTTGAGTCTATATACAACCATATTAGTTCATGTATATTATACCTCACTCGGTTTTTATGTCAGTGTCAGCTATTGGTAATATGTTTTACGTGTCCTGTTTATGTAGACATTGTTAGGAAAGTCAAGCGACGTCGTACGGACAACGGTGGAAAATGCAGGTTAGTAGTAGATAGAAGAAATGTGTTTATATATATTATGACAGTGTAAAATCAGTACCAATCAATAAAGCTACTTTAAGATATTCAAATATCTTAACAGGTATTCTGCATGGACTTTCCCGATACGTAAATAGGACTTGGCTTCTCTGGGCATGCGCTCTAGTTAACCTGCGCGAACGCCATGTTGGCGCTGGAATTGATTGGCAATTTTCACTGTCGTAATATTATAGGGAAGTAATTTTCCGAAATAGTTTTTCACTTGATGTGCATTCACTTGACTTGTCAGACTAAACTTTGGCCCTGTTCTGTCCAAATTCGGGCACAATTTTAACGACTACAGCATCGTGTTATTTGTATTACATCACAAATACGACTTGTCTGCACGTCTGTGGGTTTGTTCATATACCTAAGTATATGATCATCATTATGCTTCGTACTGTTTTAAAACAGTACGAAGCATAATTTAGAAAAACAGCAGTACATTTTTTTTCCGATTTCGATTCTGATTTCTGATTCTGAAATTCGTTGTAGTCAAAATACGCCACTAATGTGATGACCCTTTGCCGAAGTTGAAAAGTGATGAAGCTAAACTCTTGTTGATGAGTTTTGTGCACTTTTGACTTCAAATAAACGTCAAACGCGGTCTTTAGGAATTTGGTACTGATTTTTAAAGTGTTACTTAGGAATTTCACATAAGTATAAATATTTTGGAAAGTTACTTCTCTTTACACTCCGGCCAAAGATACTGATACTGGAATCAGTATATGAATTTCGTATGCTGATTTCACTAAGTATAGTCAGGTACTCTCACCGTTTGATGGTACAAAATTGATGTGTTAATCAAGGAAGATTTTCTGCAAAATTAAAAGGCTACATTGATAATCTACGAAAATTTTACCAGTGATTAAAAACCCTCACAATATCCCCTGTCGAGGTTATTCGTCTAACCATGTATTACTACAATATTCTGCCGCCCGAGTGCAGCGCGCACTAGCACAAACCGCACACAGTTTGACAAGTCCTTCAAAGCTATGGATTTTAAAATTACTAAAATATAATAATTTGAGTTTAAAAGATGGAGAGAATATTTTAATACAATAATGCATCAGTGCTATTTGGAGGCAAGATGATTAATTGGTTAGCACTTAGTACTTAAGTCAACTTAAGTAGGAACAAGTCGTCCATATGACCTAACTTGTTTAATTTTTCTTCCTTCTTCTTAAGATTGGTTGCTTCTTTCTAAAGCAAAAGGACAGTCATTGATAGTTATACTATAATTAGCCTTTTCAATACAGTGTCCTTGGCCGGAACATAAGTAGTCTAAAGGCCCCACGTGCCTTAAGGTGGGTTTAGAACAAACGAACGAGTATGCTTTATTCTTTCTGTATCTTGAAATTATCGTCAAAACGGACATCATAGTTGCCAAAAATGTTTTCATAGCTTGAATTATTCTTAGAATTTATAGGTACAGTAGCTAGGTGGAACCG
This sequence comes from Epinotia bilunana, assembly GCA_947049275.1. Classification (NCBI taxonomy): domain Eukaryota; kingdom Metazoa; phylum Arthropoda; class Insecta; order Lepidoptera; family Tortricidae; genus Epinotia; species Epinotia bilunana. The sequence continues at coordinate 1,774,496 of OX346278.1, forward strand.
CCGAGGAAGTACGCGAACAGTATCTCTGAGCATTCTTTCGTGTTCGGACATGCTCGCGAGCGATCTTGTCTGTTATAGCAAACCGTACCAAAATATACAGTTCGGTCTTTAGGCGTTAGTCCGCTCTTTTGATCTAAACCCGCTGACCACAGCCAAGAATTTATTTTCCTTCGTCCTTATTTGTATGCAGTTTTTTGTAAACGAAAATTGTGTTTCGTTAAACGTAACACGAAGGAACGCTCACGCTCTTGCTCTGTTCTGTTGGTTTAAACCCACCCTTTGAGGTGTAAAAGGCCTCTTACCAGGAAAGCTGCCGGTGGATGCCTTCCGTCTACTTAACCATTTAGTGGATAAACTATTATGCCAGTCGTAAATGTCGCTCGATGGGTCGACGTAATTAAAAAGATCGCGGGTCCAGGATTAAGCTAGCACAGGACGATAACTGTCGTTTTTGAAGAGAGGCCTTTGCTCATTGTTTGCTATAAAACTATTTAAAACGTGATTCAAATATCTACCTATTACCTTAACGACTTCTCCAGTTCTGAATATATATTTTTCCTGCTATTCTATTCTGTAATCATTCTTTCTATAAAGAAATGTGCTAGGCACAAATTGTTAACTGGAATGAAAAAAAATGGACTTCTCACGCTGAGACTGTCATAACTGCTGTTTACGTTAGACAAAGAACTATTAAATATAATAATTAAGCATAGTAAAAAAATACGCAGCGCGTATTAAGTACATCTAATCGTTTAGTGGATCTAATATACTTATGTCGCGGTATTTCATAAAAACATAAATACCAGTTTATATTACATTTTATTGCTTTGAGTACTTTTCACATTACCTACATTATTGCCACTGGATTATTATATATTTGTGCGTGTATGTGTTTACCACATTTTATTGCGAAACCTACGTTTTATTCTTACGCAAATTAAAGTGTTTAAGTAACGGAATCGTCCATCGGCAGTTTGATCGCAAAAATAGTAAAATATCAAGTTAAACATTGTCTACAGGAATGGAAGTATTGAAGAATAAGAACAACAAAAAACAAGCTATTATATACTACTTATTCAGAATTTGGATGAATAAAACTGAAGTATTTCATTAAATGATAAAGCTTAACATAAAAAATGCAGACAGTTGAATATGGTTTGAAAAAGACTTAAAAGACCATAAATTTGCAAACTAGAATTAAACATAACTCCCGATAGTAAAGATTTGCAGTGGAGTGTATCAATTGGTACAAGAACTTTGTTGCTAAAATGGATGCCTTAATATCACAAGATTCTGACTCTGTTTTTAAAGATTCATCTTCTTCTCTGTTTATAGACACAATTGATTGTATAGACCATCTTTTATCTGGTCTTATAGCAAGTGATAACTTAATTATTAAGAAAGCACATGATAGAAACGACGTAGGAAACACTAAGAGAGTAATACGGGACATTTATAGCAACGACCTCGGACCGGGAGATGACATTACCGAAATGAAAAAGAATAAGCATAGTGTGACTTCCCTTTCCAATTTTTCAGGCCATTTTGGTATGATTGTTAACAAGCCTGTGACCAAAAATATCATCTTCTATTCAAAACAGCTTATAAACCAAATATCTGATATTAAAAAGTTAGCCGAAGTTATTAAGGACGATGGACCAATAAACCTTACAATTGAAAAGTTCATCAGTGATTGCGAATCTATAGAACAAATACTTATGTATGGTGAACAAGAAGAAAAAAATACTTCAGTTAAAGAATTGGATCATTATGCTTTAGAAAAAATAGGAAGATTTTTGAACTCCTGCAAAAAAATTCAGAATAATTTACGGCAATATAAAGCAGAGATAAATAATAAAGTACAACATTGTACAGAGTCTATGATAAACCTGATCCATCACATTGGTACTGTTATTGATCTAAGTAAGAATGTTAAGGTAAAATCCGATAGAGTAGAACTATTTATCAAAGCTTGTGAAGAAACTATAAAATACTTACAGCATTATGAAAAAGTAGAACGAAAACTACAAAAGGTTGAAGAAGTTAGATATATAATAAAAAGAGTAAATAATAAGCATGAGTCACCGCATCGTTCCAGACAACTGACGAGTAATTGTAGCTATAACAGTAGCGTACGTAGTAAAACTAATTCTGATAACGACTCGAATAAATTGTGCGAAGCTTGTTGTGCTGAACGACCACCAGATTCTGATGAAGAAGAAAAATATAACGTTTTAGCAACTAAAGTTCATAAAATTACTAGGATTACCCGATTTTTGAACTCGGACGGTACAATTCAAGAAAATGAAGAAGTTTCAACTTTTAGAGAAGATCTTTCTGAAATAGAAGATATACGCGGGTTTCAGAATTATAATGACGATGATTATGAAATTATTGCTGAGAGAATTGAAGACATTGACGATCCCTCCACATCACATACTATAAAAACATCACGCCACCATAATCTTAAATTTGGGTATAAAGAGCGCCCAAAACCAGTGTTATATAGACCAAATAAGGATAATCTTCTATTCGAGATTAAAAAAAAGACAAAATCTAATTCTCATCACATTATACAACATTTCACGATGGTCCAACCAATACTGCGTCAGTGCCTCTCAGCAGAATTCCCAAAGTAACTATTCGATAACATATGAACTCTTTTATAAAGAATTGAATATGACGGTTTGATTATAAATAATCCTGAATAAATGTTACTTAATCGTTTAATATTGTTTGTGTTTGTGGACAGTATTTTCAAAGATGTTAATACATCTTTGAAAATGAAATGAAGATAAAGTTCATCGTTCTAGGAAAAAGGGGCCTTTTATGAAAGGAGACAGGAAACATTCAAATCGTAACTACGTAAAGCTGAACTTGTCACTTATTCATGAATTCTAGAGGGTACATAAGATTTTAAATGACAATGAAATGTACCCAAAACATAGGACCAAAAAGCGGCTCAGCAAGTTATAGATACCACTTGAGAGATTGCGCGTCGGTACATATACCAGAGTCAAAGTATTTATTTGCTAATCATAAGCACACAAGGTGTAAATATAACACAAGTAGGATTAAATGAATAATATATTATTACAATTTTCATGCAGCGTGCTTTTTCTAATACATAATAACATAATAAGTGACTTTTAAAATCGGCTTTTATATATTCTTCAATTATATTATGCCTTTCTCGCTAGACGAGCAAACACTCTTTTTGAACAGTATCAGATTTTCAGCATTTAACCCTTTACCAGGCCCCAAAGAACTAGCGTGTCTTCATACGTACTGTATATACTGTTACAACCGTAATGAATGCCTTGTAAAAAATGTATTTACGAAAGTCGGAGATGTTCCTTTAAACCAGAAATAAAAACGTGGGTTACGGTTATCCCATCGCCTGTCTAAGAAATTAACTGTCATGCTCGATTTTGTCTTATTATATTCTTGATCAGGCGAAGGGATATATTCCTCCCACATCTTATATCGGTTATCACAGTCAAGGTTTAACTCCAAACCTACTACAAAACATTATATCAATCACTGAAAACATTATTTTACTATCTTCATTCATGGCACGCTTCAAAATCCAATAATGTATCCAAGACAATTTACCGGGCAATGGGAAGAATAGCTCCCACACAGTTAAACTCTAATAAGGCCATGGGATAATGTCAACCCACATCCTAATTCTGGTCATGTAGTTTGCGATTACATTAGCTTTCAACACTCAATCTACAAAATATCGAAAAATTGTTCGACCTATGTACTTCTGTTTTATAGAAATTAAAGGTAAATGTTCGAATTTCTCCGTAGTTTACTGAAATTAGCGTTCAAGTGACTTTAAACGGCTGCCAAAGATATATTTCGCAATTTAGAAGCGTGTTGTGAATGAAGATCATAAAATAATATTTTCAGGGATTGACAAAATATTTTGTAGGAGGTTTGGAGTTAAAACCTGACTACGGTAACCGATATAAGATGTGGGAGGAATATATCCCTTGGCCTGGTAAACGTTTAAAAAGTTTCTTGGCATGGCAACTTGTAGAAGATTCTTGATGCCATCCCAAAACACTTTTTGAGAGCATGGCTGTTTTATATGAAACCATCAACAACCATCTTCCATACCTAATAATTTTTCGTATTTCTACAAAGTGTATTCCTTAATTTCCAATTTCGAGATGTTGCTTTGTCCATAATCAGGAACGAAATAGTAGATTTACTGTCTTTATTTTTCATACATAGTGAAGAGTTATAACACGAGTCGAATTTAGAGAGTGTACCACAAATGGGATGTGAACCGATCAAGGGCATAACGGTATCGTGGTCTGATAAAAAAACGAAAAGAAATTTTTTTACGCGTTTTTTTTACACTTGGTCGGCCAACCCTCCATACAAATGTAAAAAAAATGCGTATTTATTTTTGGATTTTCGCTAATTTGAATTGGACATGGCGCTTCCAATTCAAATTAGCGTCAACTATGAACCCAAGAAACTTACTCTCATCACATATTGGCATCGGACAACTGGCCATGCACGGCGGAAGCGGAATCTTTTGGCCTGAGAAAAGTATTATTATTATTATGTATGACTAACTATCGACTAACCAGGCTAACTACTGGCCAAGAATTTAGTCCTTACCCAATTACGTCAGATTTATACTGAGTATAAACTCTTTATCCAATTTGCTCGAACGTAAGGTAAAGTATTAAAGAACCCAAGAGTATATCCGATTCAAACTAAAGAGCGTTTCTCAAAAAAAATGCCACTACTTTTTTTCGGAGATTTTCCGCTGTTATGTTTTTTCTATTCAAAATCACGATGTCTTTCCATCCCAATATGAGAAAAAAAGTGTCCCAAAACATTCATACATTTTTGAACTATCCTATTGTGTTACCACCATACAAAGTAGAAGGTAAATGGTAACACAATAGGAAAAATATATTTGGGACAGTTTTTGTGTCCTACGAAGGTCGAAAGGACTCCTGATTCATAGTCATAGTAGTCATAGTCATAGTCATAGTAGTTTATTCATGAACAATATACATTCTGTTTGAACATTCCTTATATAATATAGGTATAATTTTGATAACTTACAAAACTTATTATATTTAAGAGCCATAACCATAACGAATTCCAACGAGTAAAGAAACAATAATAACATGTCAAATCAATCATTATTCATATCGTATGTAATTAAAAAATATATATCAATAAATAAATAAAACATAAACAAATCGTAATTCAAACAAAAATTAATGATTAAAAGTTTTTAAATTTTATAAACTAAATATTAAATTAAATTTTAAATTAAAATTGCATAAGAAGAAAATATACAATATAAATAAATCAATCAAAAATTACTAACGGAACTAAATTTCATACAAATAGAGACTAAGCAGGTACATAAATTTCATTTTGACTAGTTACAATATTCTTCCACAGAATAATAACATTTTTCCAACAAGAAAGCATTTAATTTTTTTTAAAATATAAAACTGTGTTAGTGACTTCATGTCGACAGGCAGTTTATTGAATAGCGTAATCGCTTGGTAATTTGCGGAGTGTTTGACCACTTTGAGTTTGCTAATTACAGGCAAGACGTTTTTCCCTCTGCTCTTGCGTCTCTAGGTCCTTAATATGTTTGACCAAATCTGTAAGAACTACCAATATGTACAGACAAGGAATAGTTAATATTTTGTAATTAATAAAGAAGGGTCTACAAGATGTCTGTTGTGAAACTTTGGCAATAATCCGAATCGCTCTCTTCTGCGCAATGAACGCAGCCTGGATGTTATACTTGTAACTGTTGCCCCAGAATTGAATACTATAACGAAACTTGGATTCCACCAAAGCATAGTAGACCATTCTCAGTTCAGTTAATCGCAATTCATCCCTTAGACTTCGAAGAGCTGAACTAACCGAACTAACCACTGCCGAGACTTCTGTTCTCCAATTCAGCATACAGTCCACGTGGACGCATAAAAACTTTCCTGTGTCGACCTGTTTTACTGTTTCTCCGTCAAGTGTAAGCTGCAGGGAATCACTGTTTCTAGTTGTGGGTTTAAAGAGAAGAACATTCGTTTTACTGCAGTTCAATTTGAGGTTATTTATCTTAAACCAAAGCTGAAAAGTTCAAGAGCGTAATTTACTTTGGCATTTAGCATTGAAATGTTATCGGCCGAAATAACAGCATTTGTGTCATCAGCATAAACTACTAATTTGCTTTCGGGTATCTTATTATGTAAAAATGGAATCATGTCATTGGTAAACATGATGAAGAAAATCGGTCCTAGTATTGATCCCTGTGGGACTCCTTTGTATATACTGGCTACACTCGATTTGTAAGTTTTTTCATGATTATCCCGTGTCCAGCCTATCTCTACAAATTGTTTCCTATTCATTAAGTAAGATCGAAAAAGAGCCAGCGTTTTTCCTCTGACCCCATAATGCTCTAACTTACCTTATAGTGTGGCATGATTCACACTATCAAATGCAGAGCTCAAATCTAGAAGAACCCCCGCCATTTTTTTCTTAATATTCAGTTGATTAACTACGTCTCTGATAAACGTACCACCAGCCTCGCTGGTGCCTTTACTTTTTTGGTATCCATATTGTCTTCCACAGATTATTTTGTTCTGATAAAGATGCTTTGTGAGCCTATATTCTGAGTGGAAATAACATAAAATTCCTAGAAAAATGCACAATTAATAATAGTGGCATTTTTTTTGAGAAATGCTCTAAATAGGGAATATATTCAATTTGGAGAGTAAAAGAACTCCATAGTGGCGTAGAGCAATTAATTTTATTTGAATGTAAATGATAGGCAGGGATTTTATTTGATGCATAGATGATAAAATGTTTTTGTGAGCTAAGATTTTAACATGCGTTTAACAAAAAGAAGTATTTGATTACACGATACAAAAGCAGAAGAAATTATAATTGGTCACCTCTTATTTCCACCAGTGCTTAAGTAAACGGAATTTAGCACCGGCAGCTTATATACGAGGAGATTAATGAAGGAAGAATGCAAGTCAACATTAATTGTAATACTCGTAGTTTTGGGGAAAATATGCATACCACGATCGAACGCTACAATACCTCACGTTTTGACAGATTTAGAAGAGTTGGAGAGAGAAGATTATTGTAGGCGATAGAGAATTCTAGAAGTAAAATAAAGATATAAAAGAAGTGTAAGAAAGTACAAATCTGCTCCTGTTTAACCAATACTAATGAAATATAAGAAAATAAGAGAGAAAAATATCTTCCAGAATAGAAATATAAACGAACGGTAAATAAACTGTGTGACTACGATATAATAATTGAAACAAGACGCAATTAAAATGGATCTTCAACGAAACCCGTCCAATCCTGGCATGGATATTATATCAAATTCAACTGCGTCTATTGATACCCTCGACTACATCGATGATATTTTACGTGATCTTACGTCATACAAAAGAGCGTTTATTAATAGAGGAATAAATATGATAGATTTCATAAAGACAAAGGCCCGAATACATAGTTTTCATTCAAACGAACCTGGCACACTTGACGTTGTTGAACAGTTAGAAGGCCAGCTAAGTAAAATTATCGATGTCAAGCCTGAATTTACAGATCACTGGATGACCAATCCTCACAAGGACAACGGAGTTCATCTTAAGCAGCTGAGGCAATTTTCCGACGTTCAAACAACTAAAGACTTGAGTAATGAAGGTTTGACTAGCGTTGAAAGGTTTATTAGAGAATATGAAACAACGCTTGATGAATACAATAAAACGACTGAAGCTGTCAACAAACCATTTGAAGGCAGGTCAAAAAAGAACAATATTGCATTGAAAGGTGAAATAAACAACGTAGAAGAAGCATCGCACAATTTTAAATATTTTTTGCAAACATGCAAAATTTTCAAAGGTAAATTAGATGAATATAAAAATACAAACATGTCTCCTGCTAGTAATGAATCTCTAGCAACATTGATCAGCCAGATCGATGATGTTATGAACTTAAGCAAAAAAGTTCGGGATATGGGTGCAACGTCAACCAGTATGGAAAAGTTTATAAAAAATTGTGAGGATTTCAAAAAATGCCTTCAACGTCGTCGTGATGAGCAAAATAAAGCCAAGAGTGCTAAAAAAGTAGCTTCAGAGCTGGTGTGCCATTTTTGTACCGATGAAAATGTTGCGGATAACTTATCTGATGCCATGTGTAATCTTTGTTGTAGCCTAAAAGAACCACCAAATCAAAAACTAGAAAACAAACCGAAACATCGTCTGGAAGAGGATTGCGATCGTTGTTTTTCCCAGCATGTATCTGGTGAAAGCAAACATGCTGACGGAGAATTTAACACAATACGTACAATTACTAAAGTCACAAGATATTTGAATACCGACGGTACAATTCAAGAAGAAAGAGAAGTTTTAAAAATCAAACAAGTGAGATCAGATGGCTACGACAATTCTAGACGAAAAAATTGCACTCATAAGAAGTCTAAGAAAGATAGACACAAAGGGTCTAATGATTGTGTTTGTAAAGGCATTATTATAAAAGAAAAACATGATCGGAACGATCAATGTGGCGAAGGTGTTCATAAAAATCCGTATAAATCCATATTGGTATCAACTCCGGAACCAGTAAAGAGCGCTGGTATACAAAACAAACCAGAAACTGGAATATGTGATCATAGCCGACCCATAGACAAGTCTTCGATTCCACCTCTAAAATTAGCTAGTCAAGGAGAACAGCTGTGCAGCAAACATAAGAATGTTATGGCACCTAAAACACTTCGAAAGATATATATGAGCAAATCTAAAGGCAATGTCGTATGTGACTGTGTGAGTCCTAAAGACGAAACGTGTGAGATTTGCGCTGCTGAAAAAATAGGTTTAACATATTTGTCTAATGTAGCAAATATTTGTTCATGTTCTGACATTGCGATTAATCAAAATGACAAAAAGGCATCCGAAGACATACCCGATGTGTTTTCTGCCAAAAGTGTATCAAAGTGCAAGTCTGAATCGTCTCCAGCACTTTCTGTACATACTGAGGAAGATACAGTTTGGCTACGATTATGTGAACAATGCTGCGCCGAAAATCGTCGAGCTAAAAAATCTGGCATAGTAGCTAAAGTAATTTCTTGTAATTTCTCCCAGCCATCAGATTCTTGTAGCACTTTTTGTAGAAGCCTAGCTCCAACTGCATCCTCAATTTCGAGTCAGTTCGTCTCAAAAAGTGATTCTGAGACTTCGTGTGACCTTTGCAGTCAAGGTGATAAGCATTCTCATACCCCAAATTCTGTGAGTCGATCCACCTCGAAAAGTGTTTCAAAAGCTTCGTGTGATCACAGTAAATGTTTGCATTCAAATACAAGCTCTATCAAAAAACCTGATTTAAAACTGAATGAGCTTTGTTCCAAACGAGACAAAGTTAAATTAAAAGCTCCAACTGCATCCTCAATTTCGAGTCAGTTCGTCTCAAAAAGTGATTCTGAGACTTCGTGTGACCTTTGCAGTCAAGGTGATAAGCATTCTCATACCCCAAATTCTGTGAGTCGATCCACCTCGAAAAGTGTTTCAAAAGCTTCGTGTGATCACAGTAAATGTTTGCATTCAAATACAAGCTCTATCAAAAAACCTGATTCAAAACTGAATGAGCTTTGTTCCATACGGGACAAGGTTAAATTGAAAGCCTCAAAAGAAAGCTGTTGCTGTGAACTTTGCAGCGAACCTGCAAAACAAAATCAAAATGATTACGCATGTACAGATAAAAAAGGAGATGGTGTGAATAAAGTTTTATGTGATCAATGCCTTACTAAACTTGTACTGAACAAAATTGAGGAATTACTGAAAACTGGGAAATTACCTAAATGTGCACAGTACTCAGATCCACGCATATGTCAGTGCTGTGTATCTCTCAGTGAAAATAATGATACCGCACCGCAAGACTCGGAAACGTGCGATCTTTGTTTTTCTACACATCCATCAAGCCACAGATCTATACAATTACCTCCTGAAGTTGACAAACCGCACGTTATAAAACCAAAGGAGCAAAAAGATCCTGAAATAATATATTGCCCAAAATCCGCTGTAGCTTTAAATATAGTGTCAGATACAGATGGAGAAACATGTATGTGCGAAGAGAAAGACGAGCAAAATGTCTGTAAGTCCTGTACAACTGAAATCAAGGAAAAACAATGCACATGTCCACTGTCAATGCCAACAGAAGTTCATCCTGACCCCGTGCTTAGAATAGAATCTAAGGTTAAACCCTTGATACAAATAGATGAATGGGAATGCGATGAAAGATGTTCTTGCCCTAGTGAAGCTAGCGAATACGTTGAGCATGAGCAATACAAACGTAGCACCATAATAGAACAAGTCCCAATAGAAATTCCATCAGCTACAGAAACCAGAAGCTACAAAAGCTTAGGAGAAGAAATGCCAGTTGACAAACCGCACGTTATAAAACCAAAGGAGCCAAACGATCCTGAAATAATATATTGCCCAAAATCTGCAGTAGCTTTAAATATAGTGCCAGATACAAATGGAGAAATATGTATGTGCGAAGAGAAAGACGAGCAAAATGTCTGTAAGTCCTGTACAACTGAAATCAAGGAAAAACAATGCACATGTCCACTGTCAATGCCATCAGAAGTTCATCCTGAACCCGTGCTTAGGATAGAATCTAAGGTTAAACGCTTGACACAAATAATTGAATGCGAATGCGTTGAAAGATATGCTTGCCCTAGTGAAGCTAGCGAAAACCTTGAGCCTGAGCGATACAAACGTTTATTAATAGATGAAGTCCCAATAGAAATCCCATCGCCTACAGAAACCAAAAGCTTAGCAGAAGAAATTACAGTTGACAAACCCCACGTTATAAAACCAAAGGGGGCAAAAGATCCTGAAATAATATATTGCCCAAAATCTGCTGTAGCTTTAAATATAGTGTCGGATACAGATGGAGAAATATGTATGTGCAAAGAAAAAGACGAGAAAAACGTCTGTAAGTCCTGTACAACTAAACTCAAGGATAAAATATGCACATGTCCACTGTTACTGCCAACAGAAGTTCAAACTGAGCTCGCGTTTAGAATAGCACCTAAGGTTAAACCAGTGAGACAAATAGATAATAAAGATGAATACGAATGCGATGAAAGATATGCTTGCCCTAGTGAAGCTAGCAAAAACGTTGAGCCTGAGAAATACAAACGTAGCATCATAATAGAACAAGTCCCAATAGAAATCCCATCAGCTACAGAAACCAGAAGCTACAGAAGCACAGCAGAAGAAATGAATGGAAGCAGATCCTGCTCGCAAGCACCATCAATGGAAGGCTGCGGTTTATATGAGACTAAAGTGAGAGTTATAACTAGGGTTTCAAGATACTTAAAGCCCGATGGTACGATTCAGGAAACGAGGGAGGTCATCACTATTAAACACGAAAAACATGATCCGTGCATAAACCAGATAGATTATGTTACTGACAAAGATTACTGGGAAGATAATAGTGCATATGAAATAGTCAATGATACTTTGAGAGATGAAAAAAATTAAAAATAAAAGCGAATATGCTCTTAGCGAAATTCGACATCCAAAGTAAAATGGGAAACATATGACATTGATCTGACATATTATTATTGTATTTTTTATTGAAATCATATATTGTGTAATAATTAATTGGTCAAAAAGTTTTCTTAAAATAAACTTTTGAAAATATGGCGTGCCCTTTTTCAATTATTCACGTAGGAATTTCAGTTTAGTTGCGTTTTATCAAATCGATACATGTACTGAAATTGCAATTTTTTTTTTTGGTTTTTCTTACTAAGAATCGTTGAAACTATCGATCCTTAAACAAAAATGAAGGGTCCTAAATGCTTCATTCCAAATCATCAGATGTACTGGAACAGAACAAAACAAAGTAAAAATCTGGCTCAACTTTTACTTCAAAAATAATCGTTAGAATCAACAATCCTGACGAAGAATCAATAAACCGGAAATCTGTAAATTAAAAGATCAGGTAGCATTTTCGAAAAACGCTCGATTATATGTTTTAATAATAGCTCTTGTCACGGAGGGGATTTCACTAGAACACTGAAATACCAGGATTCACTACAAAAATGTCCTCCGAGCACTTTTATTCTGCGCCATACGCAGACAAGCCTGAGCGCTGGTTCCTGCTGCAGCTGTTACAGTACAAGCCTGAGCGCTGGTTCCTGCTGGAGCTGTTACAGTACAAGCCTGAGCGCTGGTTCCTGCTGGAACTGTTATAGTACAAGCCTGAGCGCTGGTTCCTGCTGCAGCTGTTACAGTACAAGCCTGAGCGCTGGTTCCTGCTGGAACTGTTACAGTACAAGCCTGAGCGCTGGTTCCTGCTGGAACTGTTATAGTACAAGCCTGAGCGCTGGTTCCTGCTGCAGCTGTTACAGTATCTATCCACCGGATAGGCGCTCTTCCTCTACCTCTGTTCCCTTCCACGTGGCCGACCAGCATCAATTGACATTGTATATAATAAGCATACGACCTCCTTCTAAGTTGGAACAGAGTTGCATTTGTTTGGTGTAGCTCGGTTTTCAGATAACTTACTTTAAAAACAAAGTTTCAAACGCCCTCAGTTCAGGACTTCGCCTTATTTAAGAGCCTTATTCCTCAGGGATCCCATCATCAAATCCTGACCTGTTGACCATGGGGCCACCTGCGAGGGACCCATCAAACATTAAGAAAAAACAGAGCATACATCGGTTAACACAACAAACTCTACTGTATTTCGTAAAACAATTGATTGACATTTCATTGCCAGTTCTTCTTATATTGTGGGCGGTAAAAAAGAAGCAGACATTGACGAGGAAGGTGCCAGGACTTGCAATATTGCAAACATACCTGAATATGTGGGGAATAGTTCACCACTAATTCAGGTATGTTACTAATCATGATAGCAGTAGTAGTAGGAGGGAACTGTAAACCACATCACTTTTTCATCTCTCTCTTAAATCCTGTCATTATCCTTGAGAAGCAAAGGATTTAAGGACAATTAACGTGATCAAAAAATAATACTTCTCTATAAGTAAGTAAAATGGTTTTTGTGAATTGTATAACAGAGCGGCGTTAGTAATTAATCTAACCTAAGACCGATCTCTTTTTCGATCACAATAGATCAGCGATGGTCGCAGTGATATAAGGGCTCCCACAGTCCGGAAGCCACTACCAGAACCTAAGACCAAAGATAAATAAAGAGAAAATCATGGGTTAATATTGTATCGCAGTTACGTAGCAGAAATATGAGAAGTAGGAGACAGGAAATATCATAAAGATAGCAGCCAAAGAAGTCAAATATATTGTAATACGTGCTTTTTTCCTACAGTAATAAAGACGTTTTCCGGTATAATTGTGTAAAGTTTGTTTTAGTTTAGATCTCGATAAGTACTCAATACCAACCATTACCGCTATCTATGGTTTCCTTCTTATCTTCAAGTAGGGTTGTAAAACAATTACGCATCAAACAGAACAGTACGGTCGAGGTCACAATAGTACATTACGTACCTAGAACGGTGAATTCGTGAATGGCCCAGATCGCAGGTGGTTGTGGCCCGAACCGAAGGTAAGGGCCATAAATATGCGATCTGGGGCTTTACGAATTACCGCCCGTGGTAAGTACACAATTTTACGTCTTCATCTGGCCACAATGCGAGTTTAAACGTACGCGCAGCGTGCAGTAAAACTCGCATTATGGCCAGGTGTGACGTAAATACGTTTACACTTTTGCACCTTATTACAAGGCAATAAGGTGCAAAAGTGTAAACATATCTTTGACCTCGACTGTACAAATGCCATGCCACATTTCGGTCAGTTTTATACTCGTTGTTGTGTTTACCAACAACAGAAGTGCATTTTCGTAATTATTAACCGACTTCAAAAAAAGGAGGAGGTTCTCAATTCGGTTGTATTTTTTGTTATTATTATTATTTTTATTATTTTCAATGTTTGTTACCTCAGAACTCCGTCATTGATGAGCGGATTCGTACAATTTTTTTTTTGTTTGTAAGTATATGCTTCCAGGTGGGTCCCATTTTTTCACAAATTCAATTGGATGATGGGATCCATGAGGAATTGAGAGAACTCTTCAATTATATTAGGCACACATGTAGTGATTTTGGTATTTTCTATTTTAACTCGTGTATTTACACCCGGTAATCATAAATTTGGTGGAGTGGAATTGATGATGAAGACCACAGATGACTTATGGAATTCCTCAATTATATACTTAAAAGTACAAATGTACGTCACAGATTCTGATAAGATTCCGTTGAAATAGCAACTAATGAAGTGCCAAAGGTGATCCTTGTGGAATCGACGGAAGTCCTCAAATATTATCGGGTCACATACAGCGATTGGGTTTTTTTCTCTAATAATCAACGCATTTGCTCTCGGAAATCAGTTCATGTGGTAAATTGGAAAAGAAATGTGGAAATGTTCTCGTGGCTTAGCGGAGTACTAAATTGAAGTCGGTTAAAACTTTGTTTTTAAAGTAAATTATAACTAAAACAAACTATGCTTTGGCTGCTACTATAGTGCTTATGCTAACTGTACTTACAAACTTTATCAAATACTCGATCAAAGTCCAAATCGCTGTCTTATTGTCAAGGCGTGTTCAGATATTTTTGACTATCTTTATATTTTCCAAAATTTGCTTTTACTATCAAATGTAAGAACAGTGTCAAAGTAGAACCGTTCTTCTTTGCGTTAGGCCTATACACGGTGTTCCCGGGAATTTCCGTTAACTTCGGCATATTGCAGAATACATTCACAGAAACAAATAAGTATAATTATTCTTAAAAAAATTTTTTTTTTTTACCGAATAATTGAATGACACCACAAAAAAACAGTGGTTAAAGCTGCAAATCTGATTAAATTGAAATATTGAATATCTTGACAACAGTCTTAAGGGTTAAGATACTACTGTTTTGGAGAAATTAACTTTATTTGATCTAACCTATGCCCCCTTGCAATTAAAGGAAATTGACAAAACCACGTAGTATTATAATCTACTGACTGCCCTCGCAGCGCCGCTCACGTGTCACAGAGACAGTAGACAGAGCCGCAGTATATTATATAACCTATGTCCGAGCTGAAGGGCTGTTTTACACACCAGTGAAAGAATTTTAAACTCTGATAAGTAGTACCTAATTTTCCAACCGCACGGACTTCATGTTGTAATATTAGCATAGATTGATACCGTTATGCCAATTTAATTGCACTGTACTCGCACCACTACATAAGTAGACGGAAGCCACCATCAGCAGCATTAACCAAAAGAATAAAATGATGTCAAAGCAAATTTAAATTAAATTGTCAACAGGAAACAAAATGTCTTGGAGAAAATTATCATACCAAGAACACAGGTTACAATACGATACATCTTGTCAGAATTGGATGAGATGCATAGAGAAGATTTTTTCAGGCTAAAGAAAATTCTGGAAATAAAATATAGAGATAAAAAGAAGCAGAAATCGTGTGCCGTTTGTGTAGAAGAGGAAGAAATACCGCTTCCACCTCCACCTCGGCCTGTATCCTGTATCCTCTGCAAAGGCCGTATGCGCATCGAAGGACAACATAGAAATCCAGAAACTGCCGTTCTTACGGAACTAAAGAAGTATCTTGGCCAAGTACTTGACGCGACTGTAGAATACGAAAAATCTGCCAAAGAAAAAGCAATCTTTGACGCTATCGTCAAAGCGTTTAACCAAAAGCCTAGCATATCGCCTGTATGTGTACCGGACAATGTAGATGTTGAAAATCTATGCGACTTATGTACGGACATGTATGCTAATACGAACTGTGTAGTTTGTGGTCGTGATGGACCAGTGTCTAGATCACCTAGTAAATCGCAGCCAACGCTAAAACAGAAGGAATCAAAAGTTTCTATAAAAGAACCATGCAAAATGTGCGTAACAGAAGTCGCTTCTGTCGCTTCAAATACTCCAAGCAGCGGACAACGGTCTTTTGAGTTGCCCTTAGGCGTCTTTGAAACTGAGGAAATTACTGAAATAATCCAAGTACGAAATCCTGATGGGACGTACTCAGAGAAACGAAGGATTATTACAATCAGAAGAAAACCAGCCATGGGTCCCAACTTTTCTGCTACTTCCAGTTTTAGAAACAAGAAAAGCGTGGGCCATGTTGTTGTTCATCACAGAGGGGGGCTGATGGAGAAATTTCCGAGAGACGTCCACTCGGAGTACGCTATATCCTCTCTGCCGATGGCAGACCGCATGGTTAAAGAGTGTATGTCATCAAACTTCGCCGATTTTGATGAAATTTTGAAGAGCATCACAGAATTTGCTCCATTAGAAACTACACATAGTCAAACTTGTGCGGGCGGAGTGGAAAAGGGCGGTTTGATTTCTTCTGGCTCTGCACCTTTTAATGATTTAGAATTAGATAATGATGATTCGTTGCATTCTAAAACGTCGAAGGAAAAATTAGCTTCTAATTCCAACTGAGCAAATCTACGAATAACAGATGATCAGTTTTTTTTTTTTACAAAATTTCCGCAGTTACTCAGGCGCGATTAAATAAGGTAAAATTTGGGAATTGACCTTACGAATAGCCGCATCCTGGATCTTTTGTGACGTCGATGTGTGACTGAAATATATAATTTTGTAAGAGTTATTTGTGAAACATAAAATCAAACGGAAAATACAGTTTTAATGCCACACTTATTACTAGAAAATACAAACTTCTACATTGCAAATCATATTAGTGATTTTTCGCTGATAAAGTTATAGTTAGTTAAAATCTGCGGCAGTTAGGAAGGTAATATCATCTATATTTTTACAAATTCAGACTAACTTCAGGTTTTTTTTAAATGAAAGTTTAGGGATTTGTCATAAATGCCCTGACTGTATCAGTGATGCTTCCACTGTGCGGAAAGTGGCATCATCTCATTGAAACCATGTATTTCGATTAAAGAAAGAGTCACTTTCAACATGTTGTGTAAGGAATATTCACTCTTTGAGCAATTTCTTTCGTATTCGACGACGACCAACTGCATTTGAATACCCTGAAATAACAATGACCCCGGAATCACCCAGTGCAATATAAATAACTAAGTACATTTATTTTGTAAAGTATAAACAAGTGGGTGTAATTGTTTCATCGAATGTAGGTATGTTTCGCAGAGTTTTCATTTCAGCGTGTAGAGTATTGCTATCCTTATCTCGTGCGCATACGTCACGATGACCGGAGTGGGGGGGCAGTAGTTGTCCGACCGTTGCCGGGAGTGGTGGTGTGCTGTCAGCCAAGAAACGTGTAGCAACACCGATATACCTATAGAACGTGCCAATTAAGTGAACACTACATATCGAAAACCGTTTTTTTTTCAGAATCAGTAAACTTTTTAGGAATGTTATAAAACAAACCTAACCTAATGGGTTCTACAGAATGACCTTTTAGCTGTAACTAAAAAGCTAACGATTTCTGAGTAACCGAAATTTGATGAAACGAAAATTCGGCAAAACCATGCATTCGGTGAAAGGTTTTTCGGTGAAATAAGGGGAAACCATATACGAGTCGATAATTTACATTCACTAAATTAATATTAAAATAAATTAAATCTAAAAAAGGTTTTCTACGCTTTGTGTTGACGATACTTTTACAGCATTTCAATGCTGTTCTGTTATTCGCTACGCGCTAATGCGGCTCACCCCGCCGGTCACCCGTCACGAAACTAGACCTCTACCTACGCTTAGTTACTACGCATCGCGGTGTCGAGATATATTTGTGGGTGAGCGTTGAGGTGAGCTTAAAACAAGTTACAGAATAGGGGGGCTGATGCGTTGAGCGAGAAAGCCGCCAGCTCTTCGGTCACCAGTTACATCAACCAGCACGGCTACCAGAGGCGAACGAGCTGTGTCGCGGCGAGATAGACTATCCATCTCTCTCTAATTAGAACGCTTATAAAGATAAGGATAGTTAATGTCGCCACAACACAACTTTATCAAAGTGCTGATGTTTCGCGTTACCAAAAGCCGTGCTGTTGTTTCGCTATGTCCGTACGCACTGCGCGCACACGGACCGCGGGTCTTGACGCCAAATTAGAAACATGCTCGATGTAAAGTTTTACTCTTATGAGGGTAATAAAGAAAACAATAACCAGTCGCTCTGTGAGACGTAGAATTCACGAGTACTTATAAAAAAAAAACTATAACTGTATCGAGAAAAAAACCTATATAATAATCTAATCTGCTCACGAAACTACACAAGAATTAGTTGAGCAATGAGACCTGTAGAGGAGAACAACCGGACGGCCGGTCATACGGATATACGAAAGAATTTTTGCTCAAGCTGAAATGGAGAGATTCCTTCGCTTTGCTCGCTCGTTCAATTAGTTAACGGTAGTTCATGCATTTATGGCCGTCGAAAAACTGGCGATCATTGTTAGGTACAAATAAGGTCAGAAAAATTACAGATTTGATTTGATTTAAATATATTTTTAAATAATGAGATTAAAAATTAATCCCGTTATATGAAAAACGCACGGGTGCTCTATAGTTTTAGCCAAAGTCAAAAGTTAAAGACAAAGTTGATCCTTTAATTTAGGCATATCACATGCACCAATGAATGTCGATAAACTGCCGCCTAGCCTAAAGTGTATCAATACCATGTCTCAACTATGTCAAGTGTAAGAGTGAGGGAGAGTATAATCGGGATGCGCAAGAGTGCATAAAGTTCAGCGGAAAGTCTTTGATGAGAATTTATACTGTGGACGCTTCAGGTGCGGGACGTATAAAATATAATATACACTTTCTATCTTATGCTTAGTAAACATTTACTGCAAATAGGAATACTCTATTAGTTGATGAAATTTTCATTGCTAAACTTGAAGAACAAAGTCAAAAGTTAAAGACAAAGTTGTTCCTTTAATGTAGGCATATCACATGGACCAATGAATGTCGATAAACTGCCGCCGGTTCGGAGAGAAAACCTTTGCCTCGGGAAGAACCGGCCAGAAAAACTCTGCGAGGTATAATTTTTTCAAATCAATATTAGTATATTAAATGTCAGTATTACAGCCTCTTTTTAGCTGTGGACGTCTTTCGACTGATATGATGATTATGATGATTACAGTATTTAAAAAAAACCATTGCTACAGTAGAAAGCACGTTTATTTATGTTTGCGATAGGTTACTCGTGCAGGAATTTATCACTGTCAAATACCCCTATTCCAGACCCCGTATCTTGGTCGGCCTTATCACGCGATAAGTGACAAGATAGAGCGACACCGTTGTCACTTATCGCGTCATAAGGCCGACCATGATACGGGGTTTGGACCTATTCAGCGCAAGTGTATCAATACCATGTCTCAACTATGTCAAGTGTAAGAGTGAGGGAGAGTATAATCGGGATGCGCAAGAGTGGATAAAGTTCAGCGCAAAAGTCTACTAAGTACCTCTGACCCCGTAGCATGACTGCCTTATCACGTGATAAGTGACAAGATAGAGCGTCCGTCATTGGTTGACACCGTTCGATGGAACGAAACGGACGCTCTATCTTGTCACTTATCGCGTGATAATGCCGACCATGATACGGGGCCAGCAGACGAAACAACCATAGAATCTCCTTACAATTTCTAACCAAACACGTGCCTAAAAGCCCATGCGCATGTTCGAACTAAACGGCTGCCTGGCATCGTTTTGACACCCCGCCTGACCCCACATAATGGCAATGGCACCCATTCTGTGGGGCCATTTTGCGGCGCTACTTATTAGACATAGCTATGGGTTTTTAGTTCACTGTCCTATTCATGATATAGTTTTTTAGAACGAATTTTTAGCTTTTACCAGTATGTAAAAAGTTGTTTTGTGCTTCCCTGTGCTTCTGGTAACTTTGGGCTTATCAGGTGTTCGTTGGGAAGTTGTATAAAATCAGAGCTGTCAATGTTCAGATCTTTTTGAGATCTTACCTATCTGTACTACGCGACGTCTAGACTGACCCGAAATAAAGACATGCCACTAATAGTTGGCATAGGCACAATAATTAGTGTAGTGTAGTCGTTTTGTCTGTCGCATACTCTAGTGAGTATTAGGAATGCTTGCGTAAATTAGGGATGCCACTTCAGAAATAATACGGTTATAAAAATCATTAATTTATAAAAGCGTTCCGTTTTAGCTTAGGGCATAATTCTTTCGAATTTCCGAATGTCCAGATATCCGGTGGTTCTCCTCTACATATCGCATTTACATATATTTTGTTTGTCAATTCAGTTTTTCGAAATTACAAAAAAAATTAAATGGATCGGTTCGCGAGACTAAAGCTCTTAGATGTAACACCCTTACAACCTATGTTTACAAATAAACATTTTGAATTTGACTTTTGAGCCACTAGTTTTAAATGTACAAAAAGTGTAGTCACCCTTTCTCACGAACAAATGTTAAAGTGAAGGAAACGCAGAAACAGCAGTTTAGCTAAAGGAGGTTTAATAAACGTTCATGAATAGGGCCGTGACATTGTCAGGTATCGTCTTGGATCGTCTCAATCGTTTTTGTCAAGTTCTTAAATTCGTCCCGTTCTGATTTCGTCACCCATCCTTCATTCGTCACCCATCCTTCATTCGTCACTTTCGTGGGTCTTTCGTCTAGATTCCATCTTTGGTAATCTTTGTTGTTTGGTACATTTTGGTATTCATCAACATCTTTTTTGGGCATGTTCGATGTTAGCCTATGTTGAACTTGACAAATGATTGAGACAAGATGATACCCATTGTCAGATGTGTTGTAGGCAGTTTCCAAAACAGTTCTTATAAGTAAGAATCCCTTTTTTTCACTGCACCCAAATTAGCAAGTTTGTTGGCCCCATGGTTGACCGGTAGAGAATGCCTTGTGACATGAAATCCGCCATTTGTACTTGTTTGTTTGTTTAAAATAAATTAATAATTAGACCCAAGGTAAAAAACAATGACAGAAGAGAGAGATGGAAAAGAGTAGGTAGATTTTTGTAAAAGAGCGCCTACCAGCGTTACCTCTTTTTGACATTGTGTCAATGTTATCTCGAGAGATTCAGAGAATCCAGCTATCAAGAGCACATTTCTTGCTAAACTTAGCAAGAAATGCGTTGTCTAGCTCCCTCTCCGTGCTTCGTTCTCCTCACTGCTGAGGGTCATGATTCCCATGGGTCACTTTCTCCTGGATGATCGATTTCTGGGCCTTGCGGTCACTTACGACTTCTAAAGACTCATTGACCTGAATGGATAGCGAATCACTGTCTAGGTCAATAGGTTGGCCAAAATCGACCAAATAACTAGGAATGACTTCGCGATAGATGTCGCTGCGAGTCTCCCCAAGGTGTAATTAGAAGAGTAGAAGATATTGAAAGATTCTTCGTCACTAGCGGAGCTCACGGTAGCTCACTGGATAAGAGCAATGGACGGATTCCAGAGGCCGCCGGTTCAAATCCCAGTCGTAGCGAATAATTTTTAAATTTTCCACTGATAGAGATTTAGAATTTCGATAGCGGACGTTTATGCTTAGTAAACATTTACTGCAAATAGGAATACTGTATTAGTTGATGAAATTTTCATTGCTAAACTTGAAGAACAAAGTTAAGAAAAAAAACAAAGTTGTCCACGTGATTTGTGCGTGGTAGCGGCGCGGTGCGACGAACACCAATAGCTTTTTAGTCCAGTTCGCATCTCTTACTATTGGTGGATTTCTCGCACGCCGCTTGGCCAGCTCAGCTCAGCTAGCACAACTTACCCCGCGCCGCGGTGCGAGTTGAGGAAGATCTACCCTCCTCTTTCTAATTTGCACGGTGCGAGTGCGACAGGAGATGCTCAGACGCGCGCGAAGCGACTGATCACCAAGTTGTGCTATACGTACAGGTAACTGCATCACAAGACGGCGCCCGAGCTGTGTCGCGGCGAGATAGATCCGTCTTTCTAATAAGAATATCCGTCCTTTATTTTATATAGAAATCTTATAATATCATGAACCGGGTCACACACGTCATCAACATCGTCATTACTCAAGAGCCTTGCTCTTGTCAATGGAGTAACCGCCACTTTTCTCTGTCCATTGCCAGCCTCTTGGCTTCCTCATATGACTCGACATAAACAATAGCGACCAGAAGTTTGGTGATCGTTACGTGAACATTATATTAAACAGTATTATATATTTTTTCCCATTCTGAAGGGATCAATTTAGTTGTCCAATAATAACCGATAAAAGAATAAAATAGTTAAGTGGCCCTTATTTTGTACTAGCTTCTGCTCGCGACTCCGTCCGCGTGGAACTCGTTTATATCGTAACTCGATACAAACTTTCATCCCGCATTTCACCCCCTCAGGAGATGATTTCCGGGATTAAAACTATCCTATGTCCTTTCCCGGGATTCAAACTATATCCATACCAAATTTCATCTCAATCTGTTCAGCGATTTAAGCGTGAACAGACAGACAGACAGACAGACAGACACACTTTCGCATTTATAATATTAGTATGGATCAGTATAATTATTACCCTAGGCCTTCTTCTGCATCGTTTGCCTTCAATGTTACCTTCTAGGATGTTTAAGAAGAAGCTGTCGTGCCGTATCACGTGGCCCACTATCTTGCCTCTTCTATTTCTAATACAAGCAAACATCTCACTCGCGTATTTGAGGATATTTCAATATCTTTATCTTCCTTAGTGTTCTGATTAGAAAGAGTCTGACAGTCTATCTCGCCGCGACACAGCTCGTGCGCTCTCTTGTGATAGCCGTGCAGCACGTCTATCATGTCATGAGACGGCCGCGACAATACTCTTGTTCTTCTAAGTGTTCTAATAAAAGAGACGGATAGTGCGAGGAAAAACGCGAGAGCTCGCGGGCTGTCTCATGATAGCCGTGCTGGTTGATATATAATCGTAATCTGATTGTATGGAAAGTTTGTCAAGTTTCCATAGGGTGACAGCTGTGGGTGTCATATTAAACGTCGATCGGTCTGTAATCGTAAGTTGGTGCGACCCGCCCTAAATATGGAAGTGTCGGCGGCAACCCTAGCAGCTGGCAAGCGGCCATTGCGGCGTCGTGACGTCACAGCGGGCATTCCACGCGTCTGGAGGTGGGTTGTAGACTGTTCAAGGTAAGAGGTAAGTAAAAGGTTTGTCAACTCTTTGGTATCGGTGGAGAAATTACAATATAATGCCAGTCTTACGTCACCGTTCACAATAAGCAAATAGGGGTGTAGACTCAAACTATTATTACTCCAAAAGAAATAAGGGAAAAAATATGCCTAGTGACGAAAATCCCATTCAACGATCTCCAAGAATACGCTATTTGACAAAAGTTAAATCAGCTTCTTTTTATGGAACGTCAAAAGCGCTCCGTGAGTATGGAATTTGTAGGGATTACAGGCTTGTGACGTCACAATCAAACAACGTCCCTATTGTTCGTTTTTATGAATTTAAAAATCTCAAAATTGACAACTTAAATGAAAGATTGATAGTTTCCCAGTATTTTCGTCATTTTTATCTGTTGCTAATGAAAAACAAATTATTTTCACTGTTCTCAATTACAATTACCCTATTACGAACCGTTTTAATATTGCTTGTTAGAGAGAGAAAACGCAAACAGTGTGTGACGTCACAATACGCGATGCTGGCCTGAGGGGGCCGCTCCGACGGCGGCACCGAACACGACGGAGCGCGGCACATTGCCGTCTTCTAGTGACGTCACAATCTTCAAGCGTCATCGTTTCATATGAAGTTGCGTTTTGTGAAAAAGGGACAGAACATACCCCTTCTTAAAACTTAAAACACTTATAACTTCGTGATTATTTAACCTTTTGCGTTGATTTTTCCTTTTTCTCCATCTGACTATATTTTTAATCCTTTTTCGAGAAAAAATATGACATTATTGATTATTTTATTTAGTGTCTACACTCCTAAGTATTGTACATGCGCAAAATGAATAAACAACACGCAAAATGTACCTACTATACGCAGAATTCGATACAATTATTATCAAGGGTAAATCACCACTTGACACCCATAATTATTATCAAGGGTAAATCACCACTTAACACCCATAATTATTATCAAGGGTAAATCACCACGACACCCATAATTATTATCAAGGGTAAATCACCACGACACCCATAATTATTATCAAGGGTAAATCACCACTTGACACCCATAATTATTATCAAGGGTAAATCACCACGACACCCATAATTATTATCAAGGGTAAATCACCACTTAACACCCATAATTATTATCAAGGGTAAATCACCACTTGACACCCATAATTATTATCAAGGGTAAATCACCACGACACCCATAATTATTATCAAGGGTAAATCACCACTTAACACCCATAATTATTATCAAGGGTAAATCACCACTTGACACCCATAATTATTATCAAGGGTAAATCACCACGACACCCATAATTATTATCAAGGGTAAATCACCACGACACCCATAATTATTATCAAGGGTAAATCACCACGACACCCATAATTATTATCAAGGGTAAATCACCACGACACCCATAATTATTATCAAGGGTAAATCACCACGACACCCATAATTATTATCAAGGGTAAATCATCACTTGACACCCATAATTATTATCAAGGGTAAATCACCACTTAACACCCATAATTATTATCTAGGGTAAATCACCACTTGACACCCAGAATTATTATCAAGGGTAAATCACCACGACACCCATAATTATTATCAAGGGTAAATCACCACGACACCCATAATTATTATCAAGGGTAAATCACCACGACACCCATAATTATTATCAAGGGTAAATCATCACTTGACACCCATAATTACTATCTAGGGTAAATCACCACTTGACACCCAGAATTATTATCAAGGGTAAATCACCACGACACCCATAATTATTATCAAGGGTAAATCACCACGACACCCATAATTATTATCAAGGGTAAATCACCACGACACCCATAATTATTATCAAGGGTAAATCACCACTTAACACCCATAATTATTATCAAGGGTAAATCACCACTTGACACCCAGAATTATTATCAAGGGTTAATCACGACACCCATAATTATTATCAAGGGTAAATCACCACGACACCCATAATTATTATCAAGTGTAAATCACCACTTAACACCCATAATTATTATCTAGGGTAAATCACCACTTGACACCCAGAATTATTATCAAGGGTAAATCACCACGACACCCATAATTATTATCAAGGGTAAATCACCACGACACCCATAATTATTATCAAGGGTAAATCACCACGACACCCATAATTATTATCAAGGGTAAATCACCACTTAACACCCATAATTATTATCAAGGGTAAATCACCACTTGACACCCAGAATTATTATCAAGGGTTAATCACGACACCCATAATTATTATCAAGGGTAAATCACCACGACACCCATAATTATTATCAAGGGTAAATCACCACTTGACACCCATAATTATTATCAAGGGTAAATCACCACTTGACACCCATGGAAAAACTAGATTCGGAGGCGTGCAAAGTGAACCTAATCGATTAAAGCCCGACCAGGAAAATAAAAAACCTGGTCTGGGAGCGCTAAATTAGCAATAATTATGGCAACACCGATTAATTTCCACTCTGTCATATTGACAACAAGGTCGGTGATGTTATTTAGAGGAATAGTCTAAACCTTCAGACTTTCTCTCCGACAAATACTTCTTCATATTGTAAAATCACTTCTTCAATCACTTAATAGTTTTCGGCATTTTAACGCATTACAACTCGTACCAACGACAACTCACTGACAGCAATTGACAGATGGCATTAATGACGTCTTCAAAGTTACTGTTGCCAGTTGAGGATAGTTCTAATAGTTTTCCGCAATATGGCGAAGTTATTTTATAATATTTCATAACACACCCTTATTCTTACAGCAATAAAGACGTGTACCGAAACATTTGGCTACCTTCGCTGCTACTAACGATACGACGCTGACAGTAATACATATTCGCTTTTTGTAATTTTCATATTGTGAATTGTGCACCAAAGCGATTAAAATCTCATCTCCGGTTGATTATGACAAACCCGACTGTCAAAGTTAGTATGTAGTTCCATGCGGAACTAATGAGATGATTTAATAGGGAAGATGCAGCTTTATAATATTCACCACTAGCTTCTGTCTTCTCCGTCCGCGTGGAAGTCGTTTATATCGTAGCTCCATACAAACTTTCAGCCCCCATTTTAGGGAAATTAAATAAAAATAAATAAAATAAATACCTATTTCGGGACCATTTTACATAAATCAATCTAGTCCCGAACTAAGCAAAGCTTGTACTATGGGTACTAGACGATTTACATACTTATATAGATAAATAAATACTTAAATACATGGAAAACATCCATGACTCAGGATAAATGCCCTTACCGGGATTCGAACCCGGGACCTTCAGCTTCGTAGGCAGGGTCACTACCGACTAGGCTGCAGAGGTCGTCGAGAGGTCGAGTTGGGGGTTAGAGAATGACAAAAAGTTGCCTATGTCACTCCGTCCCTTCAACTATCTCCACTTGAAAAAACACGTAAATTCGTTGCTCCGTTTTGCCGTGAAAGACGGACAAACAAACAAACACACATACACTTTCCCATTTATAATATTAGTATGGATTATTTTGTAACCAAAAGGTTGAAAAAACATGAAATAATAGCTGAAACGTTTTTACTTTAGCTTATACTAATTTCAAACGATAATTACGATTTGAAGTAATGTGAAACGGAACATCCAACAATCAGCGTCTGGTGACGTCACGCCTGTCAAAAGTCAAAACTTAGGCAACTCTATGACATCCACGGACAAACATATACGTCGAGTGACACACATGAGTGACGTCACAGGAACTGTAGATCTGTTTAGGCGCGAAAGTTTAATTTGTCAGTTTGTAACAGGAATTTTTGACTATAAATGATAGTATTTTATTTTTTTACTCTTTCGTTGTCTTATTCTACATGCGATTCTTTCAAATGAAAGCTAAAATGAAAATATTGCATATTGAGACATGTAAATTACAATTAATTTATCTCATTAGTATAATGGGACGCAATATGGGACAAGATAGAGCGTCCGTCTCGTTCTATTGAACGGTGTCAGGCAGTGTCGGACGCTCTATCTTGTCACTTATCGTGTGATAAGGCCGACCATGATGCGGGGTCTGGGATGTACTATTTTCCCTGGCTAGGAAGTAAGATAATTATATAGACTTATTACAGCCAGCGGTGACGTAAGAAATCTTCACACTCGGTTGATCCGGCTCGCATTATCAACTACGCAATAATGCGGTTTCGCTATTGCTTAAGACGTGCCGATTGTAAGTAAACGTACGAAAACAACAGACTTTATTATCATAATTTATTAACGAAAGACTACATATCGACACGGTACTTTTTATAATGGCGTTAAACAGGCGTGCGGCCGTTCACCGTAATCTCCGTATCCGTCGACCCGTTATCGATTTGAGGATTCGTCGTGTTGAAATCAAGATGTAAGGTCGTATGCAGGTCCCTCGCTCTCAATACAGCCTATCCTCAGATCTAGTTCAGGCACTTTTATCAAGGAAATCATTTCCTAATGAAGCGAAAATAATCGAATTTAAGCATTAAAAAAAAGCTGATTATTTCAGTAAAAATTAAATTACAGTAATGACAATTATTACTTAACTATTAATCTTAAATAACAAAAGATTTTTCAAGTTAAGGAATTGCGAGACTAAGCTAGCATTATTCTAATAATACATTGTTGAACTAGTTAGTATATTCTAACTACTTACATATTATAATATTTTAACAAATATAATTTTACTAGCTGATGCCCACGGCTTGGCCCGCGTGGTTATAGGAAAATGTAACATATTGAATTTTCCCGTGGGAATTAGATGTTTTCCCGCTGGAAAAAGTAGCCTATGTCACTCTCCAGCTTCTAAACTATCTCCATACAAAAAACCACATCAATACGACGCTCCGTTGCGACGTGAAAGAAGGACAAACATACACACTTTCGCATTTATAATATTAGTAAGGATGTAGTTTCTGAAACTTTTGGCTTTCATACGTGGCCAGGCTCTCTGTCCGTAGTTATTTCTACTTCTAGGAACTACAAATGATGATAAGTTTTCAAGTGTACGTAAGTTGCTATGTCTCGATACTTGAGACATGATGACTCGTGAGTCATGTTGAAATAATGCTAATAATTACACGGGCGACATGTTTCGAACTCTTCGGGAGTTCTTCAGAAAACACTCATCCTGAAGAAGAAATCCCGAAGAGTTCGAAACGGCAGCGAAAATAGTCTAATAAGAAAATAAAATTTGTTACAAATAGCTTCTGACCCCCACCTTAATCCATCTCACATAAATTATCCTCCCTTGCTTTTTCCCCTTTCGAAGATGCGGGTGGATTTAGGAGATAAATTGTCTCCTTAGCAAAAACGAAACCTCCATAGGTACTAATTTCCTCTGAATTGTTTAAATTCTTACTAATTAATGACTGAGGGTCATATACAGATTTTTGTTCGCTTATTTCATACGACACTTGGCTGCGCCTGCGCCATTCGAGTTAGCGAGAAAAAGGGCGCAAACGCCATGCAATCCGCGGCGCTTACCCGTTCGGCCGACACACAATAAGTTCTCACGCGCTAATTGGCAAGTTTAATAGTTTACTTCTGTCGCTGCGGTATTCGTCGATTCGAAATGTCACAATATTCAAGTTATCACTTCTGCCGGCACTCCCGGAGTGCACAAAACGTATGTTTGTTTGTATGTATTAGGTTGATGGCCCAAATAAACCGAAATCAATAAGTAAAACAATTACAGTAACTATAAATTACTAGAAAATTACTTATTTAAAATTGCTTATTTGACTATCTTTTCATACTATGTATACAGGGTATATGGCCTGGAATAGGAGCAAAACATTAAACGGTAGATTATTGAGCTTGTGAGCAATTATTTCCAGGTTTCTTTCTCAGTTTTTTTTAAATACTTTTTTCTTTAAGTAAGTTTAAGTGTATTAATTTTTTTTCTCTTCTAGGGTGACACAAGTAGGTTTTTTATTTTCGAGATATTCAAAAAATGACAAAAAATTACAAAATTACGAAAATATCTTTTAAAAACAAAGAAGCAAAAACTATTATGACTCATTAGGTACATGATGTTACCTCAGAATCTGCATTGACTGCCGTGCTATGATCTCGTGGTGACAAGATACATTACTTGGAGGTCATAACTTTAGATAAACATTTCTCCGAATCAAAAAATAAAATTAAAAAAATTGACAAGGTGTTACTGTAGTTGCTCTAAGGAAGCGTCCTTTTAAATATTTGCTCCTTTTACAGGCCACATATTTATTTTAAGTTGCATCGCTCATAAATTTCTGTTTTTACAAAAAGGTCGGTTAGCAGAAAATGATTATGGCATTAAGTCCACCTATTGTATGACAAGTTCTTTTACGCTTACTTGCCCCAAGCACATTGTAAATTAGATAGCTGTACTAAGTACTTGGAAATCTCTAGAAGTCCGAAGTTCATAATATTGTAGTGAGGATTGTCGGTATAAAGTATAATGTACTGTAATAACTAATAATACTATAATGTTGCTGATTTGATTATGCCTTTATCGCCAGTCACTAGATAAGGCATAGTCTCTGTGCAAATGAGTCAGACTTTTGTTTTATAACCTAGAAGTTGCAATGGCCACGTCTACTCTCTCCATCGATCAGGGGACCGATTTTTGACTTTCGAGCGCTCGAAAATCAAATAAAAGTAAATACGTTTGTATTGTCAAAATGGCAGGCACTTACTTTCTATTAATATTATTGAATACGAGTGGTCAATACCACTCGTTTGTCAAATTTTCTATTGCTAATTCAAAATAACATTTCATAATTTTTGTCAGTTTTCGAGTGAAAGAGTCGAGCGCTCGGAGGGCGAAGGACTTAATACTTTTCGGCACTTAAAACTAGTTGGCAAATGATCCTTCGGAATTTTAATAAGTGTCTATTCGAAACATAAGCGAAATAAAATTACAACGAACTGAGAATTGGGAAAATAATAATATGGGAAAAGAAATTTCGGGCAAACAAAAATTCAGCCAACTGATAAAAAGGGAAACGTTTTCGGGATTTTAATATTCGGTAATACGATTTTCGAGCTTATGATAGGTAAGGTAACAGCGCCTATTACCGGGGGTATCAAATTCGGCTACCATTACCGCGGCATTTCAAAATACGCATTTTGAAAGCAAACCGTTCGATTTACAATAAAACATATTTTACACAAATGAAGCCTAATTTAGTTGACTAACGGTTCTGTTTACGCAAATGTGTGTGGATGAAATAACAAGCTCGCAATTTGTCAGTTTCTGCGACGGCGGCGTAGGAAGAGGTCGCGTCATACAAACGCGTGGCGGCACTGGTAAGTATACCTGAATCTTATTTATTATTTCACGTAATAGCTATGACAATTGAACTAATGCTATGGATTTTGAATGATTATTTATAGTTTTCTGCGCGACTTGTGCGTACTCTTTATATATTTTTTGGCCTCGAAATGCATTTAAAATAGAATATAAAATACAGCGGTGATAGACGCCATTTTTAGTTGGGGTAACTAATACCGTGGCATCCCACGGTAATAGTTAAGTCGGCGATTTGCTTCTTTATACTTTATCTTTTTAATATGTTATCGATTATATAATCTCTTACAGTTATTCGAATCTTGATCTATTGACGCTATTAAAGAACTATTTCCGTGGTATGGAAAGTATTCAACAAACCCTTAATTTTTAACCAAAACTTTAGTACTGAATCTGCAGTTTCTATGGAAACCCTTATTTTGTCATGTCGTTTAAATATTGTAATAATTAACTATATTTACTCACCAGTTATGTGATTTTGGTTTTATACCAAGCTTGTTATATATATGTTTGATTTGTAATGAAAATTCGGGCAAACAAAAATATAAATATAATATACAATTATATCCTAAAGTTTCTATGGGTCGGAATTAGTTTTTACAAAATTCCAAATTAAGTCTATTACCGATGGTATGATCCCATACCACTCGGTAATAGTAACTAAAGGAATCTTTTACCGACCCATTCAATATTTGTTTGGGTCGGTAATAGGTTAACAATAAGTATCTATTACCGAGTGATATTTTAGTCTTCTATTAAAATAAATCACATCTAGGGTTCCATTCGTACAATTACAATTGAAAATATCTCTAGAACGCATTATTAAGATATATGGTGAACGGAGATAATAACATATCACAGCAAAATTTTAAAATCAAATAAAGACACCATAATATTACACATACAGAATGTTACGAAACTCCCCTTTAACTATTTAATTAGAGTCTGGCCCAGAATACTAAATTGTTCGAAAAGTATTAGACATAGGCTTGGTTAAATTCGATAAAACTTTTAACATTTTTTTTTTCTTTGTATACAAAATACCGAATCCATACTATATGTAATGTAACAGTGATTTAATAAAAGGTAGGCTTTACCTGCTATGTATGTAAGTAGTAGTTATTCTTATAATCAGTTGACATCATTTGTAGATTTATGTTTTTTTTTATATACACATACGCCTACACCCCTGCCAGTTTGGTGTCCCACTGATGGGCAAAGGTCTCTCCTATTTTTATGTTATTACCAAAGTCAGAAATATTATTTTAATCCTCGATATTGGGTACCGAATTGTGTATTAGGTTACTATTACCGATGGTAGAAAATTGCTGCTTTTTGTACCCTCGATAATAAAAGCTAAATTCGCGGTAATAGAATCACATCCTATCCATTACCTCGGTAATAGAAGAATCTCCTTTCCTGGTTTCAATAATTATTTTATCAAATGTAATAAACTAAAATTGGTTCAAAAAGTTACGATTCTGAAAGTTCAATAAACACCCTTAAATAAAAATAAAAAACTAGGATGTTAAGGAGCTTTCATACCCATCATTTTTTATAATGATTTGAAAACTACCTAAATACCACGGTAATAGGCGCCGTTACCTTAACCGTTAAAATCGGTTAAAGATGCGCGGCATGCGGACTGTGTACCGCCGACTACCCTTCAACTTATTATAAGGTCAGTCGGGGCAAGTGCGCTAACGGGGTAAATGCGCCTATCATACAGGACCGGTCATTGAGGCACTCTTTGGGGGAGGCTCATGTCTGGCACTCCAGTGCCAGACATGAGCCTGAATGAACAGCCAGAAGACGTCTACGTCTTCTGGCTGATATGATGATAATGATGATCATCTAAGTTATGTAAGTACTAAACTATCAGTAGATTTCAATATGTTTGATGAAATCGCACATGCCCCGACTGACCTTATATAGCTTATCTTCAAGCTATATTTCTACTGTGGCCAAAATATATGATTAATTGTCGTCACAAAACCGACACCGAGTTATTATTTTTTTGACAACTGACGCTATAATTATTTGAAAATGCCCAATAAGGTCTAGTTTTCCCTCTTTGGAATGTCAGATTGCTTTCGGCAGTTGCTTTCGTAAAACGCAGTAGTGCCTAGGCCAAAACTAGGGATTAGGTGCCAAAGCGGACCCCGGGCTCCTTTAGGGCACAACCGGGAACAACGCTAAGCGCTGGTCAGATGAACAAACGCCAACACAGTTAACTGACCATCCTGTATTTATATAGAACCTTATTACAATGCACATAAAGTGCACGGATGGTCAGTTAGCTGTGTTGTCGATAGTACGTGTTTGTAACTAACATCATAATATAAATATATAAGCGTCGCAGTAATTGTGTTTTTGTCGTTATTAATAAATTTATATTGGTAATCATGTTAGTCTTTAAGGGGATGCCTTGATTCGAGTCGAACACGCCCCCTAGACAAAGACACGCTTATGCCTTCCGCGCACGAGAAAAAGAGATGGAACACTCTTCGAGAAAAGCTTTTTTGGACAAATTTCGATAAATACCTATCTTAGAGAAGTTTTATTAAAATTTCATAAAGTGAGATTTTATATGAGATAAAATACTATAGTATTAACTTGATTGTGTCATAAAATAATGTATCGTTTGGGTAGGCTGAGTAAAAAAAGGAAAATACAGACCCAATTTTGGTTTTTTTTTATCGAGGAAATTTTAAGCAATCATATATCGGTAAAATCAGAAAAACAATCAAGAATCATATATCTGAAAATCAGACCATATTGTTTCTTCATTTAGTCAGAACGGCGTTTCAAAGCACGCGATAATAAGCACGCAATATAATTTCCACGGAATAAAGAATCCATTGGAAGTGGCATTCAACCGATTTTCATAGAGAACCACTATCGCCGCACGCACACAACCACACTTCAATAATACACGAAATACAATACGCTTTCGAATTGTTAAAACGTACTGTGATAATATGTTGTTAACGGTAGCAAATTTTATACGCAAAATGTACTTTAACTAGTAATATTTACGGTCTCATTTAGAGAGTCAAGTAAATATTTCTTACGCCCGTTACCATACTTAACCCCTCCCGTTAACATACGTTGCAAGACTTGCAAGAGGCGTGGTCGTTCGGCTACTCGACGCAAGATGGCGGTGTTTTCAAAGTATGGAGATGCGACCGCTTAAACCAAAAAGTCGCATGTACTGCAAAATATGTATGATGATATGACTATTTGGCTGTAACGGAATAGGGATGAGGGTATGGTATGAGTTTGACTATCGATATTTTTATGATATTCATACGGTAAATATTAAGCTAAGACTTAGTTATATTACAAATTGTTTCTGATAAAATTGAAGTTTTGTTATGAATGTAGTAGCAATTGAACACAGATTTCTAATAAACAAAGAATATAATTTGTTTAATTTAATACAAGCACATCTCAAATACTATATAGATTTATTTATCAGCAATCTACACTGCCGACGTTGTGCGAGTGCGGTCTAGTGAGAATTTACCGTCAAATTTGTTCGTTGTGTGGGATAACAGGAAACTAAATGTCAGTAGTGCGCCGTGCGTATTGCGAATTGAATCAATTGTTCGTACTTACGCTACATACAATACTCTGCGTGGAATTGAATCTTCGTGAATGAAGCGATTTCCTTTTGGCGAAACTCAAATATCAGTTGCATCAAAATGTTTCGAACAAATGGTGTTGAATCGTTGCGGAAACCAATCCTTCCTCCTCGTGGCATCAATACATTTTTCCTTTGTATTTGTGTCTTTAGGAAAACTATAAGATTATAATAGTTACTAGCTTCTGCCCGCGACTCCGTCCGCGTGGAACTCGTTTATATCGTAGCTCGATACAAACTTTCATCCCCCATGGCACCCCCTCGGGGAGATGATTTCCGGGATAAAAACTATCGTATGTCCTTCCCCGGGATTCAAACTATCTCCATACCAAATTTCATCTCAATCGGTTCAGCGGTTGAAGCGTGAAGAGGTAACAGACAGACAGACATACACACTTTCGCATTTATAATATTAGTATGGATTTCATTGTGTATGACATAATAATCAGATACATATTACCAGAGCCCGGAATTCTTTAGAGCTGTCATAGGGACTTCTCGTTTATCGACTTCCGATTATACATATGTATATCAATAAACAAATATACTCAATAAATAAATACAGAATACAAAATACCGCATTGTGGTTTGGCAGAAGAAAATGTTAATAGAATTAAGTTTACTTCGTGAATAAATAAATTATTAATTATTAAAATAAAATATGATTACAAGTAGAAGTAACAACACGAAGTCTTATCACGAATGAGCGATCTCTTCGAGATAACCTTTGAATACCAACTTTTAGGAAATTATAAATATAAATTAAAATAATAATATTTTATTCTTTCTTATAAATAATAAGGATGATCTTAGTCCTGATTAAAAGGCATAGGTAAGCTATCCATAAATTATAAAAAGCAATAAACTATAAAATATTATAATTTTAATTTCTATTTATAATACATATGTATAAACGGAAGTCGATAAACGAGAAATCCCTATGATAGCTCAAAAGTGCTACGAGAATTCCGGGCTCTATATTACTCATAAAAATATAATCTTTTTCATTTTGATTTATCGATACAAGTATCGACCTTAGCCACAGCATTTGAGTAGCGAACCTTCGGGAAATTTGCCGTGCATTCACGTTCTGAGTAGTGAAATAATACACAGGATTATGAACTGTATTGTTAGAGAAATAGAATTGATATTTCCTTGAATACAGGCGCAAATTGTGTCTTAAGAAATTGAAAATGAAATATTTTTTATACGTATTCTAAAATATTACTTAACGATGATAAGAAATATTTCCATGAGACAAGTTTTCTATGTGCTATTATTGGAGCAGCTTTCAATAACGCAATACGGCATTTTCCTAAAATAAACAAATATTCACTCATGTCATAGGCCGCGTGCGGTCGCTAGGTGACTGACAATAATCTGTGCAAGAAGTATGCTTATTATTGCTCATGTTCGGCGACACGGGAACGCCCACTCACCACTTCCAATGGATTCTTTATTCCGTGATAATTTCCAATGCACCGCCTTAAGGTTAAAATTCAAATTAAAGAAAAAATTAAAATGCAATGCTCCCTGCACAGGCATTCATGGCCCGTCGCTACTAACCAACTGAGCTATCGGAACAATCCGTCTCGGCCACTAAATCTTTGAAACTTTTCCTTCTCACAAACACGCCTCCCTAGCGACACCTACCAGAAGACTTAGGCTTCTTTAACGGCACCAACGTCTCAAATTATATTGAGAAATCGTCAGTAACGATGCGCTTTTTCATACTAAATTAATTTTGTATCAGTGGCCGAGACGGATTGTTCCGTTAGCTCAGTTGGTCAATTAATAGCGACGACGGGGCCATGAATGCCTGTGGTCGCCGGTTCGAATCCGGCTCGGAGCATTAAATTTTTCCTTTAATTCAAATTTATAATTTCGTTAGAAGCGTTACTGCTTAACAAAATTAGTCTTTAAATTATGTGTAATATAGACAAATAAATAAATATATACCACATAGGGCAAAACTTGGCTAATCGGTGATATTCAGTAATTCTGTGATAGATTATTTATACCCTTATTGCGAAGTTACTATATAATCTACATTTGTACAATATTTACGATAAGTAGAGCTATTATCAAAGTTAATGATGACCAGTGATCGGAATTAGGTGAGCCAAAATACCTATTCTTTGCAAGAGGACATAATATAAAGTGGTTGCAACAGGGTAGAAAAATATTTTTTTTTCTTGAATACCGGGTATTTGATATTTTTCCGGATACTAGTCGTAATTTTTAATGTTTTACTTACAGAACGTGTTGTTTAATGTTAATCTAAAAGTGATAACTATTCCACAATTTTTCCTTCCTTCCTTATACCTACACCTTAAGTCTAGCCCTTTTTACTAGTAACATAAAACATCCCATACTGTAAGTAAAACATGTATGTTTACTATTACGACCAGTACCCGGATAAATATCGAATACCCGGTATTCAAGAAAAAGTGTATTTTCTACCCGGTTTCAACCACTATATTATGTCCACTTGCGAAGAATAGGTATTTTGGCTCACCTAATTCCGATCACTGATGACATAAAGAGTGTAACTGTAGATTATAGAGTAACTTTGCAATAAAGAGTATAAAAAAACTATCACATATAAGTAGGTATCACCGATTAGCCATGTTTTGCCCTACCGGAAGGCGCGGCGTGGGTAGGCCTACCCACAAGTTGGACTGATGACCTGGTAAAGGTTGCTGGAGTCCGCTGGATGCGGGTGGCGCAGGACCGGTCACTTTGGCACTCTTTGGGGGATGCCTATGTCCAGCAGTGGACGTCTTTCGGCTGATATGATGACGATGATGAAATAAATATCGATTTTCGGACTAGCTGGAGCTTTTGCCTACTTAAGTTTTCGTAATAGCAAGGTCGAATTGCGAAAGCTTTGCCTTAACAAAGCCTTGTCACGAACTTACTGACCGACAGTCCTTTCTATTATTAGATACTTAGCTATTGTCGTGTCATATCTTTAACTATGATCTGTTCTTAATCAAACCAGTTGTATATTTGTAAATACGTGTGGAATAGCTTTAGTTTTGGTTTGGATAGACTTAACTTCCATCCTCTATTTAAAACCCTTAAGGGTTTTTATTATTATTATTTATTTATTATACGGGACACTAACAGAGTACATAACTCATAAAATTACGATAGGTAGGTACATTTTATATTTGGGTACATAAGTGTCCAATTAACACATCATTATTATTGAGCAAGAAGTGGAGTTTGGTACATTTAGCATTAATTATGTTCTGTGCAAATCAACTATTCAATTATACATTATTTAATAAATGATTTTTATAATAAAACAAGTCAGAATACAATAGTGTAAAGAATGATTAAATTGAAATACGTAGAAGCTGTAAACTAACTACCTAATAAAAGAGAAGAAAAAGTAAAACTATACATCCCGCTCTGCATCAAGCCCGAACCAAAGGTCCCCGAAATGCTTGCGGCATTGCCTCGCTGAACAGCAATTGAGACCTCATGGTCGGCCTTATCAAGCGATAAGTGACAAGATAAGAGCGTCGTCTCGTTCTATCGAGCGGTGGCAGCCAGTGACGGACGCTCTATCATTTCACTTATCGTGTGATAAGACCGACCATGATACGGGGTCTGTTGGACGAGCCATGACCCAGAGCGGGGGAACGATTTGACGTCTTTCTTGTTGCGAGACACGCTTGTTACCGTTATTATTTGAATCGATTCAATGATCCGATTCACGTTCACTTTACAAACGATTATCGATAGTTGATGATATCAGTTCATCATCATCAAATATCAAAAATGCACAACGTCAATATTCAAGTTTCCACTGTGCAACCCGGTCTTTTTGTTAACTGAGTTCCGAATGGCCATTCTTTAATGGTTGTTGTTTATAACCGGCGTTGCTGGTCACGTGTCGCCCCTGTTACCCCCGGGGGAGACATCAACTATCTTCTAGCACAGCACGGCTAGCACGCGACGGCGCGCGAGCTCTCTCGATTTTTCTCGCACTGTCCGTCTCTCTCTTATTAGAATACTTAAAAGAAGAGGTATAGTGCGATAAAAATCGAGAGTATGTCGCGGCCGTCGTGTGCTAGACGTGCTGGTGTCTTTCCTTGCCGAGGTTATATTATGCTCAGCTGGTGCCATATTTTGCAAAAAAAATAGATTACAAGTAATTTTGGGCTATAACCAAATTCTGTGATAAATAATAAGTTTCAACAAGAATTAATTTTTGGGGCAAGCTTTTTTCTGCTCTCGCTACTCGTTGTGAGAGTTCCAATTAACCGTAACCGCTTACCCGATTTATATTGATTGAAACCCCTTCGGCCGCGTACGCAATCGCCAGTTCGTAACCAGTTTCAATCGAAGAATTTTTATTCGTGTACGAAACCAGTTGCGTTCGAAGAATTTTTATTCGTGTACAAAACCAGTTGCGTTCGAAGAATTTTAATGTTTTGTACGAAACCATTTGCGACATATATTTTCGTAATTAGATTTCTCCTATTTCTGGGCTGTTTGCCTTTCGGGCATCTGAAGGTACCTAACGAACCTAACCTTCCTAGTGTTTTGCGATCATAGCAGGTTACCAACAAGGAAGAAGATTTCTTCGATCGTATGATCGTAACTGGTTAGGAACTTGCGGTTTTGTACGCTGCCGAAGGGATTGAATTTTTTATTTTTAAAAATTAACTAGCTTCTGCCTCCCCTTACGTACAAACTTTGCACCCCTAGTTACCGGCTTGGGGGTGGGTTTTTCCGAAACCCTAAAATTACTTTTCTTTTATTGTTATAAGGAGTCCATACACAAAGTTGTACTCCATCCCCATACAAACTTTGAATCCCCTTTTAACCGCCTTGAGCGTAGAATTTTGAAAAATCCCTTCCTAGTAGTACTTACAAGTTATATAAACTACCTATTGTGAAAAAAAACAGCTTTCTAGGTTCAATTGTTTGGACTGGGTGTTGATTTAAGTGAGTGAGTGAGTGAGGACTTTTTAAGTTTAATCCTACCAATATTATAAATGCGAAAGTTTAGATGTTTGGATGTTTGGATGTTTGTTACTCAATCACGCTTAAACGGCTAAACCGATTTGAATTAAATTTTGCACGAAGATAGTTTATAGCCTGGATTAAAATATAGGATAGTTTTTATCCCGGGTCCACGCGGACGAAGTCGCGGGCGGAAGCTAGTATTATATAGAAGAAGATAGATACTTTTATGTTTTCCATATGTTCTAACACTTCTAACCCATGGTATCGATAAGGCAACTTCCGGTGCGAATGCTCGAGATTCAGATTACAAGATATGTCAACCCGATATTTAAACTAGTATAATGCTTTATTTAATTATTTTTATTTATTCATTCATTGTTGTCACATATGGCACATTCATATACAAGTGTACATGGAGACAGATGGTAGGTCTTAATCTAAGTCGGTTCCACATGGACACCCTGCAAGGGCACCACAATATACTTAAGTCTAGGTACACAAAGATAAAAATTATTAAATTACATTAATTAATTATTAGATTAGTATGTCATATTTAGTATCGCCTATAAAATACAGTTGGATGGAAGTCAAGTAATAACGAAATAATGGCATTCGGTCAATATTATTATTATTATACATTTATTTAAGGTTATTATCTGTCAAATATTCTTCAATAGTATAATAGGATTTTTGAATTAAGATATCCTTTAGCTTCCTAATAAAAACATCGTCTTTTGGCTCATCGTGTAAATGTGAAGGTATTTTGTTGTAAAATTTAATACACCTGCAATAAGGGCTATTTTTAAATATGGCTAGCTTGGATATTGGTAGAACTAATTTATGCTTTGTTCGCGTATTAAATTTACACACATCTTTCTTGTACGTAAATAAGCCAGCTTTTACCTAATATATTTGAAAGTAGAATATTAAGTTTGCTCAAATGCATCTGTCTTTTTTGCATATATACGAATACTGTTTCTTTACGCATAAGGCACTGGTCCCACCGCCGGCTAGTAATCTATAAAAGTTGGGCGAGTAGCATTACATTGCGGATCTGTAAAGGTCGATTGATCACACTGTGCCTAGTCAGCACGCAATGAACCGTTACTCGCCTAAC
Organism: Epinotia bilunana; assembly: GCA_947049275.1. NCBI lineage: Eukaryota > Metazoa > Arthropoda > Insecta > Lepidoptera > Tortricidae > Epinotia > Epinotia bilunana. The sequence continues at coordinate 1,814,680 of OX346278.1, forward strand.
TTTTCTAGCTTACTAGCCGGCGATGGGACCAGTGCCTAAGCTAACTCAATAGTCATGGTCGAGATTATTGAATGTGGCCGACTTGTTATGGAGCTGTCATTAGAATTAGTATCTTAGGCCGCGGACGGTGGAGTTGCTTTTGAATGGACTGCTTTGATGCGGTTCGGCCAACTCAAATGATCTCAATTACCTACCTACATTGTTGATTTATCTAACTTACCATAAAATAGTCTAAACTTATGATCCACAGCCTAAAATGTAATCTAATGAAATGAAATAAAATAACATCTCATATTATGTAAAAACATTACATAAGTATATCAGTTATACCTATTGATGTTGGCTGACGTATCTTACTTCACCGTGATACAGTTTATATTATAACTAGTACGGAAACTTCTTTCTGTACCAATAATGTAAATGACAACTAGATAACTGTGTGACTAGGTTCAACAACACTGTTGTACAATTAACAACTGTTGTAAAAAAATTGTTTTTTTTTTTTGCCGAATAAAAAAAAAAAAACACCTAAGTATAGAATCGACTTCCTAGATAGACATTGGCTATTTTTACAAGCTTTATATTAACTTGACTTGTTCGTATGTAAGTATAAAAGTATGTAAGTATGTAAGTAAGTTGTCCGTCAAAATTTGCAATCCATTTTTCAGTCGCTTGCCGTTATCCGATTGAGTTGAAATTTTGGTTATTAGTATAGTTTGGATGACAATTCAATATTATGGTACCATCGAGCTGATCTGATGATGGAGACAGAAGGTGGCCATGGGAATTCAGTATTTAACCGACGTAACCCCGTTGAGTTTGGGCTCGTTAGAATCGTCTCCATGAGCAGTTGATGATGGTATACAGAAAAGTACAGTCGGCAATAAAAGCTTGTACCAAAAATGAAATTTTTAACAGAAACTTATATCTCACAGGTTTGCCTGCGTTCTTTGCAAAGCTAGTTTATCATAAATTTGTTGACAGTTTAACGTTATTCATATTTCTGTTCCCGGGATCAGTCCAAGACGCGATGTACTTTCGGGATTCCTGGTTAGAGTCACGTCACATTATCAAGCCGCTACCTCTTGTTTACACTTTTTTTATCTATAGTAGCTGCCCACGCGGCATCGCTTGCTTATTACAAAGAACGCAGGCAAACCCTCTGACAAATATAGCCTATAACCAATGATGAAATATAAAAAAGTTTTTATAACGGTTATTATAATAACCGATTTCAAAAAAAGGAGGAGGTTCATGATGGGATCCATGAGGAATTAAGGGAACTCTTCAATTATATTAGGCACGCGTGTAGTGATTTTGGTATTTTCTATTATAACTCGTGTATTTACACCCGGAAATCATAAATTTGGTGGAGTGGAATTGATGATGAAGACCACAGATGACTTATGGAATTCCTTATAAGTACAAATGTACGTCACAGATTCTGATAAGATTCCGATAAGATTCCATTGAAATAGCAACTAATGAAGTGCCTTAGGTGATCCTTGTGGAATCGACGGAAGTCCTCAAATATTATCGGCCCACATACCAGCAATTGGGCTTTTTTCTCTAATAATCAACGCATTTGCTCTCGGAAATCAGTTCATGTGGTAAATTGGAAAAGAAACGTGGGAATGTTCTCGTGGCTTGGCGGAGTACTATATTGAAGTCGGATAAAACTTTGTTTTTAAAGTAAATTATTATATTTATCATTGCCTATAACCATCAACGCAGATGAAATCATTTTTGAAATCGGTTCACAACCACAACAGTTCCGGAGATTACCCGTTACATACAAACCTTCGAAGCTAGTGTACTACATAGTAAGTGTATGTGTGTATGTGGGTCGGCCCAATGGAAAACGCCCAGTTGGCCGGGCCAGGTACCGCTGGAGTGACGAAGCCCTCAAAGATCTGAGCACTCTGGCCATCAACTGGCGACAGGTGGCGCAGAATAGGGAAGAGAGGCGTTCTCTTGTGTCAGAGGCCAGAATCCTCTTTGGGCCATCGAGCCAGCGTAGTAAGTAAGTAGTAACGCCTTGGCCACGAATTTGGTCTTAAGCGACCTGCGGCAGTGTTTTATCTGTTCATTGCGCGGTCGAGACGCGCAACGCACAGTTGGGATCACGCGCAATGAATTAGAAAAACCGCTGCCGCAGGTCGCTTAAGACCAAAGTCGTGGCCAAGGCGTAAGTGTGACCAGGCCCTGCGCCGGAAAACGTCCAGATCTGAGACCGACAGCAGGAAATGTAATTCGCCCCTGGGAAAAGTTTACCCTTTTTATCCGACTGCGTGGAGGACTATTGTAGTGTGATTTTGTTAACTGTGTGTGTTTAGACGGAGAGCATAGAAACTAAGACCATGAAATGGTCACAGTCACTACAGAGGTCGTCAAATAAATTTTATTTGACGACCTCTGTAGCCTAATTGGTAGTGACCGTGCCTACGAAGCAGGATGACCCGGGTTCGAATCCCGGTACCATTTATTTGTGTGACGAGCACGAATACTTGTTCCTGAGTCATGGATGTTTTATATTGTTATGTGTTGGACCGGGTAGCAAATGAAACTACGTCTATAAAGAACCTAGTTATATAGTATATTTAAAACTAAAACCCTTAACTAAAACCTATATCTAAAAGTGTTGAGCGCCAAGAGGGGTTTGAACACTGTGTTCGGGATCCCTGCTTATCCGATGCGCCGGCTAGCGCGATTATAACAACATTCAGGTTTTTACTAAACCTCGAAGGGCATGTCCAAAGGCTAGAACAAAGGAGTAAGCTTAGACACGGCTGCCGGTATTTGACTACTGCCTGATTACAGTATTGAGGTTTTAAATACTAAAACTTACCCCTTCGCTGGTTATGCCACACATAATTTTAACCAAACAAATGTCCGTGAATGATAATCACAAAATATAATTTCATTTGCCCATCGGCAAGCAAGTGCTGTTGTCACAATTCACAGTATGACGGGTACATTATTATTTTCACACACGTACTGTTTGTCTTAAAGACATGAGCTGGAATGACTCGTCGAACCCATGTCGTTACTTTAAATAAACAAGAATACTTTAAAATTATGGAAAAAGTAAATCCCTGCCGGGATTTGAACCCTCGCTCCCCGGATCGTTAGGCCGACCTCCATACCGCGGAGCCATCAAGACATGAGCAGAGCGCGCGAATTTACCATGTAGGTACTTTGATCCCTGCGAAACCTACGTCAGTTACTAGCGACTCGAGAGTCGAGACACGATAAGGCGGTTAACTAATGCGCTCGATTGTAAACGTTACTACTTAGGACCTACGTATTAAATTGGACTAACAGAAATACTGTCGTAAACACTATGAAGGCATGACCGTAACAATATGTATTTAAGTATCTTTTAATCTATATAAGTATGTATATCGTCTTCTAGTACCCATAGTACAAACGACAACACTGTTAACTGACCATCCTGTGTTTATATAGAACCTTATTACAATGCACTGAAGGTGCAACGATGGTCAGTTCTTAGCTGTGTTGTCGATAGTACAAGCCTTGCTTAGTTTGAGACTAGGTCGATTTGTGTAAAATTGTCCCCAACATATTTATTTATTTATTTATTTAATCGTATGTTGATTCTGTAGAATAGGCGAATATCCATGTGATATTTTTACAAGCTTTATATTAACGACTTGTTCGTATGTAAGTATAAAACTGTGTATGTAAGTATGTTGTCCGTCAAATCTTGCAAGTTAAATTCGACCCACTTCCCGGTGACCGATTGAGCTGAAATTTTGGGTATAAGTATAGTTTGGATGGCAATTCAATATTATGGTACCATCGAGGTGATCTGATGATGGAGACAGAAGGTGGCCATAGGAACTCCGTAATAAAACCACATAACCCCATCGAGTTTGGGCTCGTTAGAAGCGTCTCAATGAGAAGTTGATGATGGTATACAGAAAAGTACAGTCGGCAATAAAAGCAGGTACCAAAAATGAAATTTTTGACAGAAACTTATTATAGGAGGATATTTCGCCGAAAGTGTTGTCGTTCATTGAGCACCACCCAGGGGACACGTGCGGGGTTGTGGTAGGTAAATCCTGCGGACGCGAGCGATTGTCCCCCAAAAACCATTGTTGTGTATTGTATTGTAATAGTAATGAAACGATGGGACCCTGGTCAGCCGACATGAAGGCCTCCATGAGGACCCTGTCGCCGCGGCTGGTCCACGCCTCAGGGGACCCCAGAGCTGGCGCGTACCTTTCACAAAGGATCGCCCTTGCGGTCCAAAGGGGAAATGCCGCAAGCGTCACGGGGTCCATGCCGCAGACAGAACTTTTGGACGGACAATTTTTTTTGTAATTAGTTTTCAATTTTTTCGTTTTATTATTTTTTATTTAGTATCGTAGTAGTGAAAGAAATGTATTATCACTTAATTAAATCCAATAGTAATCACATTTTAAAATAACAGCAATTGTTATAGGTATCCAATAAAGATAAAAGATAAAATCATTTATTTGTCCAACATCGGTTACAGGATGTTGCAGAATTATGGTTAGTTTCACTATGTGGCGCCTTACGGCTTACAAATTGTTGAGCATCCATGTCAAAGTCACTATCATTTATATATATTGAATTGCTCAAAGGTTAGCTGGAAGAGATCCCTTATAGATAAGTTCGCCTTTGTACTTTGATCTATTGTGTGACATGTATATTCTTTAACCTGTTATTGTGTACAATAAAGTGCTTACATACATACATACAATCATATATTCATTTATGGTATAATAACTTCTATGAGCTAGAACATTTTTTAAGGCTTTTTTTAAATATATGTAGTTGATCTATTGACATTAAACACTTTGGTAGTTTATTAAATATCTTCGGCGCCACTCCAACTATATTTTTTTGGAATGACTTTGTTTTGGGTATCATTGGGTATTTTATTTTATGTTGTAAACGAGTGCTCTTAAAGTTTAGATACAAATGGGAGTTACATTTCACGAAAACACACATTTCATAGATATACAAACTAGGAAGAGTTAGGATCTTATGTCTTTGAAAATGGGGCTTACAAGATTCCAAAGAACTGATACCACATAAAGATCTTAGACACTTTTTCTGCGCTCGAAACGCAATTTCTCGATCTGTCGAGTTCCCCCAGAATATTATACCGTATCTCAAAGTTGAAGTCACAAATGCATGGTATGCGGTAAGCACTGCAGCCAGATTAACTTTTTTTCTTAGATTATATAATGCATAGGAGAATTGATTTAATTTCTTACATATAGAGTCAATTTGATATTATAGATAAAGCAAAGAATTAGAGTTTAATACTTGTTCATAATGTTATTTTGTTCCTGTAAATACATTTTTGGATTATGCATAGAACTAGGCACTCATTTAGATCTCCATTCTTTTTGCGGCGAAGCCCACAGCCAAGCAAAATTTTTGTATTGAACTTGGCTCTCCTGTTTTACATTTATGTTTTTGGTGGGATAGTAATCCTACTAATATTATAAATGCGAAAGTTTAGATGTTTGGATGTTTGGATGTTTGGATGTTTGTTACTCAATCACGCTTAAACTGCTGAACCGATTTGAATGAAATTTTGCACGAAGATAGTTTATAGCCTGGATTAAAATATAGGATAGTTTTTATCCCGAGTCCACGCAGACGAAGTCGCGGGCGGAAGCTAGTATTAAATAATGTAGAGTAAATACATGGTAGATATTTCAGACACTACTTTATTATGTTAAAGAGAAATGAGACTGTAATTTTGACTCCACAGTCAAACTATCGATGTAGTATTGGAGCAAAGTATCTTACTATTCATGATTAATTTTAGTTTTTACCTAGCTTCCGCCCGCGACTTCGTCTGCGTGGACCCAAGATAAAAATGATCCTATATTTAAATTCAGGCTATAAACTATCTACGTACAAAAATTCATCCAAATCGGTTGAGCCGTTTTAGCGTGATTGAGTAACAAACATCCAAACATCTAAACATTCACATTTATAATATTACTAGCTTCCGCCCGCGACTTCGTCTGCGTGGACCCGGGATCAAAACTATCCTATATTTTAATCCAGGCTATAAACTATCTTCGTGCAAAATTTAATTCAAATCGGTTTAGCCGTTTAAGCGTGATTGAGTAACAAACATCCAAACATCCAAACTTTCGCATTTATAATATTAATAGGATAGTAGGATAAATAAATAATTTTAAAAAACTTGTTAATAATTAACTTTAAAACAAAGTTTAAGCCGACTTCAATTCAATATTTCGCCAAGCCATGAACATTTTCACATTTCCTTTCCACTTTATCATATGAACTGCTATCCGTAAGCAAATGCACGAGACACAATCCTACTATAATATTATAAATGCGAAAGTTTGGATGTTTGGATGTTTGGATGTTTAGATGTTTGGATGTTTGGATGTTTGTTACTCAATCACGTTTAGGCGTGAAAGCTTGTAAAAATCGGCCAAGTGTAGGGTTCCGTAGTTGCCTGTTTTTCTTTATTTAACTTGTATTGTTCGTATGTACTTAAATATATATTCGTACCTACTACCTAAGTTGTGAAAAAATTTGCAAAACATATTTCAAACAATAAAAATATAATCAGTTACCATTAAAGCGAGTCCTCATGCGAAAGCGGTTTTCGTTCGATTTTGATAAAGATAATACATACAAACGTTTAAATATTGCACGGCTATGGATAAAACTTTTCGTAAGGGTCCGATTTGCCCTTGATCGAAATTTTACGTAAATATTAGAACTTACCTAAATTGTTTTCATATTTTGTCAATCGTTTTACTGTCACTTGCCGGTATCTGATTGAGTTGAAATTCGACATGTATACCTGCTTATGTTTTGGTAACAATATAATTGGGAAATCGTAAGGCTAGCACAGAAAAAATATTTTTCATAAAATATTAAATTATTTAATCGCATGGCGTTTCATGTAGTAGGAATATACATTATGTATTAAAATAGTAGCTTATATATCCAAATCCAGATTGCACAGCCAATCCACACCTTCTGGTGTTATGTTATAGAGGTTCTCCGCGTCGCCCTGATAACGCCTTTTATCAGATCCTTGGTAGACTCGACTGACATGAAATGCTCGTATTGCATGAAATAGTTTTATATTATTTACTTTAAAAACAAAGCTTTAACCGGCCTGAATTCAGTACTCCGCCAAGACATGAACTTATCCACATTTCCTTTCCACTTGACCACGTGAACTGCCTTCCGAGGGTAATATTAAGTACGTTGATTATTACAGAAAAAAACCATAACGCTGTATGTGGGCCGATAATATTTGAGGAGTTCCTTCGATTCCTCAGGGATCATGGGACCCTTTACAGCCCAATATCTCGCAAACGAATCACTAATTTGAAAAATGGTTTCAATAAACCCATAACATTTTTGAACAAGCTATCCAACGATAGAGATAAGAGGATAAGGACTGTCTAGATCATTTTGAGCGTGTTATTTTGTGTAGCTACTTCTGATGCTGACTTGACATGAAATACCGGCCAAGTGCGAGTCGGACTCGCGTTGCAAGGGTTCCGTACATCACAAGATTTTAAACATTTTTTTTACTAACGAAGCGTTTTTGACGTTTCATAAAAATAAAGCTGATTGGATTTTTGTCAAATACCGTATTAAGTCCGACTTACGCTTGATTGCACATTTCTAATAGGTTTTCCTGTCATCTGTAGGTAAAGAACTATTTTGTGTATTTTTTTCAAGATTTTAGACTCAGTAGTTTTGGAGATGAGGGGGGGGGGGGGGGGGGGGTAATTTTTTGGCTATTTTCTTAAGTAATTTCTAAACTAATTATTTTAAAATTACATAAAGAAATATTTTAGATGCACACAATGAGCTCTTTCACTTGATATGTAACACGATAGTATATGCAAAACTTTATTTTTTAATTTACTCATTTCCCCCCCAAAAGTGGCCCCCATGTTTAAAATTCATTTGTTTGCGTTATATGTTCCTCTTTGGGTCACAAACTTATATATGTGTACTAAATTTCAAAGTAATTGGTTCAGTAGTTTCGGAGAAAATAGGCTGTGAAGGACGGACAGACAGACGCACGAGTGATCCTATAAGGGTTCCGTTTTTTCCGTTTGAGGTACGGAACCCTAAAAAATAAAGATTCCAATGAATTGAGAACAAATTCCACCTTTTTGAAATCGGTAAAATCAAGTCGCTGAATTTCTTTTATCGTCGACGACCATGCGACCCCTGGAGTTACAGGCATCCATAGGCTACCGTGGCCGTTTACCATAAAGCGAACCGTAGATCGCTTATTTACGACGGACTTGATATTGATTTCTGCATTTTTTTTTGTAAGCCTATGTCCCACTACTGGGCAAAGGCTCCTAGACTTCCAACTATCCCGACTCATTTTTGTTTAATACAACGAAGGTGGCAAGCAAGCGTACGGTCCGCCTGATGGATTTGCATTGCCAATTCTGGCCAGTCACTTTGAAAGACGTCCAGGGGACCGATTTTGGACTTTCGAGCGCTCGTCTCTTTCACACGAAAACTGTAAAAAATTATGAAATGCTATTTTGAAATCACGATAGAAAATTTAAAAACGTGCGGGACCACTCCTATTCAATTCTATCGGTAGAAAGTAAGTGCCTGTGATTATGACACTACAATAGCATTTACTTTAAATTCTCGAGCGCTCGAAAGTCGAAAATCGGCCCCCTGTTCGCCCCGCCATCTCCTCTTCGGCCGACCACGGCGCCGTTGTCCATCGTGTACGCACCCCCTCTGTAGCTACATTAAATAAATAAATAAAATTAAATATTAACAAAAAACCTGCGCTACTTGCGTTCCCAGTGTTCCATTCTGTTTTTTAAAGGTAGTCCAGCATCCAAGTAATGTTTGGGAGCTGTCAGCCCGTCTGTCCGTTCGTGCGAGAGTAAAACGCGTCAACACGCGATAGTGGATGAATAAAAAGTCAGTGGAGCGAGTTGAGGTTGAAGTGAAGGGTTCCGTAGAGAGCTCTTTTGAGGGTCGTCTCTCGACTCTCCATACAAACGTAGTTTGGTTCTCATATTAAAACGACATGCTAGAATAATATGAAACTTTGTTTATACGTAGTCGAGATTGTTTAAGGTGGTTCGACGACCATACAAAACGTCTTTTGACATTCGCAGGCTCATGGCGTGATATTTTAAAAGTACCCAGTAAGCTCGGCCGAATTTCACCTTCCCATACAAACGTAGTTACGCTCTCATTTTAAAACTACGTGTTGGATTGCGTCGAAACTTTGCATATATGACATGAGGTATATATATGTCTGTAATTAGTTTATATGGTTCCAGTTTATAAAACAAACGAAATACAGCAAAAATAAGTTTTGTATGAAAAACTTAAATTCGCTGTATTTTTTTTACTATGGTATCTGAAGCCACAAACTAATTATAGACCTGGATATACCTCATGTCATTGTATATGCAAAGTTTCGTTACAATACAACACGTAATTTTAAAATGAGAGCGTAACTACGTTTCTATGGAGAATCGAGCTTACCTACTGCGGACTCTTATGAAATTGATGTATCAATCATTTATAAATTGGCTTTCCATTTGCGGGAAGTTCCCTATTTCCTAGAATAAACTTGTATAAACTAGAATCATTTGAGGATAATCGTTTTCCCAAAGTATCACGTGACAAACGAATTTATCCAATAAACTGTTATCGCAGTTTGGCGAGTAACATAACATTGTTAATTGTTTTGTACTTTTGATAAAATATATATATATATATTCTAGTTTATACAAGTTTGTTCTAGGACAGGGGGAATTTCGCGCAGATGAAAAGCTAATTTACAAAAGTGCGTTACATAAGTTTTTAAAATATCACGCCGTTAGCCTGTGAATGTCAAAAAACGTTTTGTATGGTCGTCGAACCACCTTATGGAAATTGAATCTGTTATTTTTACTCTATTCTTGTTCTTAATCCGCCGACATAAGAGCGATGGGACATATTTATAATTTACTAGCTTCTGCCCACGACTCCGTCCGCGTGGAACTCGTTTATATCGTAGCTCAATACAAACTTTCACCGCAATTTCACCCCCTTAGGGGATGATTTCCGGGATAAAAACTATTCTATGTCCTTCCGCGGGATTCAAGCTATCTCCATAGCAAATTTCATCTCAATCGGTTCAGCGGTTTAAGCTTGAAGAGGTAACAGACAGACAGACAGACAGACAGACAGACACACTTTCGCATTTAAGTATAATATTAGTACGGATATGGATGTAGTAAGTTGCATGCACCCATATTTCTCCTGACCTGATGTAAGAACTATGTGAAGTCGCATTTGCCAGTTTTTTTTGTATTAGAAGCAGCTAGGACTGAATTTCGCACCAATGAGTCCATACTTCAGGAACTGGGCATCAAGCACCTTCTAACCATCATCCATTATGCAGTCTCGCATCCTTAAATTTTTCAGGCACGTATGTCGTCGAGGAGACGTAGCTATCGAGCGACTTGTGGTCCAGGGAAAGGTCGAGGGCAGACCGCGGGCAGGTCACCAATGAGATTAGACAGACCAGATTTAAGCTGCAGCAGATGCATCAATCACTAACACGCAAAGCATACGGAAGGCGACTGCCAGAGAGAAATGGTGGCGTGTTGTGAAGCTTGCTATTACCAACATCTGACGACCACGACACAGTATAGAAGAATACAGTAGGTAATCTGAGGCCGTTTAGGAGCGTTCGTTACCTACTTTCGCTCGATGCGCAGGGCTGTGTTAAGTTTGTGGCTTGGCATACCTATAATACTAATTTTGCTTTTAAGTATGCAAAGTGTTTCTGTTACAGTTTAATAGACAATATTGTATACACAAAGTAATAATATTATAGATAGTTGGGTATGTGTTTTTAGTTTCCCACTTCATGGAATATTTTAATACCACTATACTATGCCTAAAATATTTCCTAGTAAGTATAATAGTTGCTAAACTGCACTAGGTTGGTAGGTGCTTAGTTACAAGCCTATTCGGTTCCTTTTGATATCGTGGCATATATACCTACGAGGCGGCTTCCTTTGACGTAGCGAGTGAGAACGAGCGATTCGCTCGGAGCGAACACCGCAACGGCGCGGCCCCGATTGAAGCATTCTCCACCATTCCCGAAGGCTATGTATGTGTGCGTACCGAACACGCGCGCATGTGTGCCGTGCGATGTACCTTTGTTCGAAGTTTATCTACTGTTCCTATACTGTAACCACGACCAGTCTGTCAAGTGTAAAAGCGCAAGCGAACGCAGCAAAAACAAGAGGCGGCTAGAGGAAAAAAAACTATAATATTAAAGCAAGGAACGCTAAAAAACAACACCATTGGCGTGTCACGGACTCGCTCATCTGTGAGTAACACTCCATGGGTAGCACTAGTATGGCAGCCTCGAAAGAGTCTCTTTTTTGGACCATGTCGCTTTAATATCGGCTCGTGGAGAATTTATTAAGTTTTAATGTTGCTAGACCATATTTTGAGCCGGGGGAAAACTTGTAGCAAATTTAAACAGCTTTCATTTTGTCTATAATGATTATGCCGCTAGGACGCATAGTTTCCGAGATATAAGCGAAAAACCGGAAAATGGGACCTTCAAACACCCCCCTGCCCCTCGGCTACGGGCGGGGACAGTTGATATGTTCACCACGTAACTAGTCCAAACAAAGTTACGAAGTCAAATATTGTGTTCCACTTTTCCCTCTATACCTTATCATTGCCTGATCTATTCAATTTTTGTATATTCATCTGAATGGTGTAATTTAGGTTTTAAAGTGCCCTATATTTCGATGCTTACTTTATTATTATTATAGTGAAGTAGGTCGGATTCGGAGTCTGAGTGGGCGGGGGCGGGACTTCCCGGACGTAAACATTGAGATTATACTGACGAAGTTGTACAAATAAAAGAAAAAGTAATCATTTTTGAACTTTGCATAATTATCTACTAATATTATAAATTAGCAAACTTTGTGTGTTGAACGTTTGATGCTGAAAAACGCAAAAACATTCATAATTCATGACAGTGTAGAATTAATCAAACGATCAAATTACGTGAAAATCCTACTAAGTAACATGGTAGCGGGAGTGTGCTGGATGCGGGTGGCTCAGAACCGTGTCACTTTGGCACTCTTTGGGGGAGGCATATCTCCAGCAGTGGACGTCTTTCGGCTGATATGGTGATGATGACTATGAACATGGGTATGGCAAGTTTCAGGCAAATGCAGGTATGCTGGTAACTTTATTGCGTGGGTTCTAAATGTAGAAAAATGTCTAAAATGTGTTCTAATTTACGGCTTATGAAACAAATTGGCGCGAGTTTATTACAAGTTTACATCATCATTTTTCGTCCTCCCGAGAGTCCCGTTAAGGATTCAAATAATTTATTTTAGCTACGGAGGTGCCAACCTTGGAAGATGAAAACCGGTCTAATCCCAAGAAGGTCTAGTTTTCCCTCTGGGTTGAAAGGTCTTTCAATCATTTTCGTGAAACTAGCGTCTACGCCGAATCTTGGGATTAGGTGCCGAAAGCATCCGCTCCGCCCGGGCTCCTTTAAGGTGTAATTCCGGGTCAGTCGCACGCGATATCGGCCGCGATGCACGGAATCACACCTTTAGCAACAGTAAAAACGCTAGGAGGATGAGGCAGACTTCGTCAAGTTTACTATTGGACGCCACCGCAGGCCGCGCCAGTGTGATCCTGGCTTTATATAGACTTCGTCATGTCCATGCCAACCTTTCCGCCTGATATTCGTCGTTTGCCTTTAATCATGTTTTCCGCGTTTCTGGCGGCTATCTTGTTTTTTTTTTAGGTTAATAGCCGCTTACTGTGACAATTACGACGTTTAAGAAATATTAGTGACCCGCCCCGCGCCCTGATATTAATAATAATCTAAAATAAAGTTGAAAAAACGTTTGGCTGTCAGGGAGTGATCGCTCAAAGATCGGTATAATTTATAAAATCATCAAAAATCATCGAATGCTTTTTGATAGAAAAGCTGTTTTTGAAGCATTATAATTAATTTTCTCCTGATGCCGCAAGCTCTTAAATATAGTATATTGGTCTATGTTATATTTGACATGATATTTCGTACACATGCAGGCAAGGTAGAGTCAATATTTTAAGTTGTATGAAGTGGGGTTTGCATGAATCGATCGGTTTAATACCGCAGCATAAAGATCTTAAACATTTCTTTTGACTCTTGAACACCAGTTCACGATCTGAAGCATTACCCCAAAAGATTACACCGTATCTTAAAGTAGCCGTTACATGTGCGTGGTATATAGTCAACAAGGTAATATACCATAAAATAATAATAATCTTACACAGTCATCGTTTATAAATTGTAGATTAACAGCCGAAGTCACCCAAAGGGCAATGGAGAGGGCTATGCATGGAATTTATTTGCGTGATCGCTTCAGAAATGAGGCTATCCACAGCAGGACTAATGTAACCGATATAGCCCTCCGAATCATTGCATGTAGAACCGATTACGCTACAACGGCCATCGGGCCGTTGGTTCGGAAAGGTTCTCGAGTGGCGCCCACATACCGGAACTCGCAGGCAGACCCCACAAGGTGGACTGATGACCTGGTAAAGGTCGCGGGAGTCCGCTGGATGCAGGTGGGGCAGGACCGGTCATGTGGCACTCTTTGGGGGAGGCTTATGTGCAGCAGTGGACGTCTTACGGCTGAAATGCTGATGATGATGAACGACCGATAAATGATTAACAAACTAAATGTTACTAAATTAAAACAAAACAAAATATTGTCCATTATATTCGATATACGTAAGGTCTGTATCAGAAATCAAGAAGTTTATGATATTAAATTAAGATCCTAGGCCTTTGAGCGTCCAAATACAATTAATAATTATTCTATTGTTCTTAGAGATCGATACGGTCTCTAAGTCATCCCAGGAGGGGGTGAAATAGAGGTAGCAGTTTTGTGTAGGACTGCAATTAAAGATCCCGTGGGTTGAAGTGTATTGTGAGCGATGGGCTAGCAACCTACCAAAGAAATATCACATCTTTCCATCTTTAAATCTACAATTGATATCGCCTCAACTGGCATGTGTCCACGCGGTGGACTGAAATAAAATTGCGGAAACTGGCAGCGCCATTTTATATGCCCTGTATTTGATTCATGTATTGAAGTCTGTAATAAAGATAATTTGTACTGTATTGCTAGAAGTTTAAAATTCCAATTTCATTGCTCCGCTTATCCTTTCTGGGAATACGGGCATCAGTTTAAATCATATGTATATGGAAAAAAAAACTGTCACTATACTTAGTTTCCATGGTTACGTCTTTTGGGTCACATTTATAAACTGTGACGTGTGGCTTCGAATCGTCCAAATAAGATTTTATATGGGCCAGTGTCTTATAAAAATACGGTTTTGAAAATCATTAATTTATAATAGCGTTTTTTTTGTTGCTTTCATTTTATTTTGATGCTTTATTCAAGATCCGACAAACTTTCCACCCGAAAGTAATTATTTAGATTTGAATGAAGCATGCATTGTGTATTTTTCTCTTGAATATTATAGAGAATATTTTTAAATATTTTTACAGACCTTTTCAGGAGCTAGTTTATTTATATTTTTTTGATGACTGAAATTTTGTCTGATTCTGTCGCTGTGTACCTTAATTGATAATATATCCGTTACACATCAGAAATAAGCTATTATAAATTATTTCCAAAATTGTCATTTTTTCCATACAAGTTGTCAGTTTGTTGACTGGACTATTAAGCATTAAGCAGTATCACAGATTAAGTAAAAGGACTTACCCATTTTTGTAAGAAACTATCAATTTTTCTCCTGGCTGGGACAGCTAGAAGTTAATAATTATGACATTTTGTCTTACGCTATTAATAATGATAATTTAATGAGTAACATAATAACACTCGCGTGACAGCTACGCGATTTTTTTAAAGACAGCATTGGGTTACCTCGGTAACTCGATCGCCTCTCGCCCGAGCGATTAACTCGTCAACAAGTCGATCGTGAAATATGAAGTGACTGGAGGCTTATGAAAGTGACGTGTAATGTTTGCAGTGGTTACCAACCTGTGGTCCACGAGCCACTGTGTATAGGTGGAACTGCATGTGCAATGTGCTTAACTACTTAGTCTAATTTGACAACCAGTTGGTCGAGTGACACTGCCTGCGAAGCTAGAGGTCCTGGGTTCGAATCCCAATTAAAAAAAAAAAAATTAACGATAAGCAAATATTGTTACAGTACGATTACTGTTAGTTAAGACCTGACAGATGGATTGCCTTCATTTAATTTTCAACTTTAATTTCATATAGGTAAAGCATTTTTCAGAATAGCCACATCTACCGATTTAGTAATAACTATTTTATTTGTATAAGATTAAAGTTGAAAATTAAATGAAGGCAATCCATCTGTCAGGTCTTAACTAACAGTAATCGTACTGTAACTACTTAGTCTAATTTGACAACCACTTGGTCCAGTGACACTGCCTGCGAAGCTAGAGGTCCTGGGTTCGAATCCCAATAAAAAAAATAAAAATAACGATAAGCAAATATTGTTAATACAGTGTCTTAAACTAGTTTTTTTTTAATGCCCACTTATCTCTAGTATGCATTACATATAAGGGCATTGTTTCTGTGATACGTTTAAATTTGTTCCTGGCTCATTATAGGTAGTGGTCAAATGCGTACCTAAACGTAATAAAAAATATAATGTTTAATGGGTTTATTAAGCATTTCCGCGAATCAACATTTTTCTGTCAATTTTAGCCATAGTTACGACTAATGGGTCAGTTTTTAAAACAGCTACTATTATGGAATCAAATCCATCAAATTTACCCCACATTCGTCATCATTTTTAACCGGTTTTTTGGCCATAGGCCGTCTTCTAAGCAGTCCATCTTGTAACTTTTTTTCTAAGGAACTGTCACATTGCTGTCCTAGTGATCAAGACAGCACGACTATCACAAGACGGCGCGCGAGTTCTCTCGATTTTTCTCGCACTATCCGTCTCTCTCTTATTACCACACCTTGAACAAGAAGTATAGTGCGAGAAAAATCGAGAGTATGTCGCGGCCGTGTCATGACAGAATAATGATAGAACCATAAGACCGAACAAGACTCCATTTTGGTAATTACTCATTTCTCATATCAAGTTAGTAGATACAACATAATTTACAGATTTTCGATGTTTTTGATCCCTGCTAACAATCGATCAATAAAATCGGAAATTAATAGAAAAAAGGTTGAGAATCATTTCGACAGTGATACAATGTTGCTCTAATGTCTTACGGACGAGCGTCGCGAGAAGCGAGCTGTCAGGCGAGTATGAAAACGTCTACTGTACATAAGCACTCCTATGCAACGCCATGAGCTTGTAGACGCGTGTTCCGCTGCACCCATCGCGCCGCCTAACGCCCCGCTGGTTTATAAACGTGGCCTTAGCCTTAACAATTCAATGACAGGTCTTATGACAGTGTTATAACAGATTTTGTAGTAAGGCTGGTTGAAAATAATGTGGAATCGAACGGGGTTTTGATAGCTCAGTTGGTAAGACTGAAACGAGTAAGAGGCCACTCAGGTGGTTTATATTTTTTATTAAGAGGTAAGTATACCCATAACACAAGCCTTACTGAGCTTACTATGGGACTAGGTCGATTATTATTATTATTTATACCTTTGGAATACTACGTACTCGTCAATACAAAAAGAGAAAACTTTTTCTTCTAAATATTTTCCAATCTCAATGTCTTTTAGTAGTTCACGAATGTTAGACCAAACAACTTTTGGCCAAATGTTTCATTTGACAAAAGTTTCATTTGACCTAATGCATTTTTTTCTTCAATAGAAAGCTTTATAGGATTATTATAAAACAAGCCTAACCTAACCTAATGACTTCTATTTGATGATATTCAAAGAATACCCGAAATTACCACTGTTTTGACGAAAAATGCATTAGGTCAAATGAAACATTTGTCAAATGATACATTTGGCTAAAAGTTGTTTGGTTAAGAGACAGGACTCCCCATTTTAGTACGTTATTGACACAATGAAAGACTAGATTTATAAGTTATCCTTTATTGAAAATTTGCAATAAACTAAAATCTATAGGCATCTAAATATTTCATTTTTATTTAAAAAAAGCGAAACCTATTAGCCTAGATATTATTATGCTGAAGCGATCGACATCAAAATTAAGGCGATTTGTTAATATTTAGTTAGTGGAAAACGTTTTCTCCCGAAATGGAAATTTCATATAAAAAGTACCTATTGTCAGTCGTGACCTGCTAGAGCTACGCGTCCTTCTTAATTTAAGTGTACACATAGATTTCATCCTTTCAGCTCTTCATCATAGAATCTATACTCAAGATCAAAGGAACAGGTATTGATTAACCTTTAAAATACTATGACGGTAGCAAGCAAGCACACGACTTGCCTGATGGTAAGCGAAACCGTAGCTTTGGACGCTTGTGACTCCAGAAGAGGTACAAGTACCTATACTGCGTGGAACGGAACGATGGACTTTCCCGCAAGAGGGGGATTATTGAGCGCTAGTACGTCACATTTTCCAGATAAACTATTTTTTTTGACGCGTTTTTTTTTACATTTCTTTGGAGCTCGTCGCTCCAGTCGGCCAACGCTCCATACAAAGGTAAAAAAAAACGCGTCAAAAAAAATAGTTTATCTGGAAAATGTGACGTACTAGCGCTCAATAATCCCCCTCTTGCAGGAAAGTCCATCGTTCCGTTCCACGCAGTCTACATTTATTTATTTATTTAATCGTATGGCGATAGTCTACAACAGGGGAAATATAAAACATTATCATTATAATATTTATAAGGCAACATCCAGGTTTTGCATCCATTGCACAGCGTCGGGTGTCAGGTCTATAAGGTCGTCTGGGCTTCCTGGGTAGGCGCGGAGTGGACACTTTTGTATAATATGTTCCATGGTTTGGTCTTGGGCGCCACAGTCGCAGAGCTCAGAATCACTCCATCCCCACTCATGTCATGCCCGGTTTTTAGGTGATTTAACCGGCACGATTGTTTCCTGGGGAGGTCGGTCCCTTTATATTTAACCGTTGGGTCGAGATTTGCGGCTGAGGTTCCGTGAGCTTGCTTCATCCAATCTTGTTTCCAGAGCCGCTGCATGTCATATACATCTTACTTAAATGTACCTCATCTAGTTGCAGGCAAAATAGTTTCCTGAGTCGCGCTAGTCGCACTTTGAATATAGTTTCGTTGATCGGGTCGCCACCTTCCCTAAAATATGGTTGAGGGAGGCGATGGCTGAGACATGCGTCATACTCGTGATCGGGTGCTGTTTGTGGAGTCCGGACTGTTCATGCTTGCAAGGGCATAGTACATAGATAACTAATTACATACTAGTGTTATTGATATTATTATCGTATTGACGAGAGACATCATTCTGATCTTGACACGTTTTATTGTTATTGACCATGTACATCGCTGACAATATTACATCATTGTTCCTTTTTTGTTTTGACGCTTAGAGACCGTATACATCTCTTAGAATATTAGAATAATTATTAATTGTATTTGGAAGCTCAGAGACCTTATACATCTCTGGAATACTGAATTAATATGATTAACTTCTTGTTAATGCTGATACAGATCTTATATCGAACGCAATGGTCATATTTTGCAATTTTGTTTTGTTTACATTAACTTAGTGACATTTAGTTTGTTAACCTTTTATATATAATTTTAAATTATTATTGTGTAAGATTATTATTATAATTTTATTGTAAATTACGGTTTGACATGTAAAAGTGCCCTTGTGGCCTATTTGCAGAATAAATAATTGATTTGATTTGATTTGATTTGTTTGTCAAGAGAGATGGATATTGATGTATTCAACTGCTCAATTCCTTCAGTGAGGCGAAAACTAGCGTGTTTTTTTCATGATAACTATTCTCCAAATTTAAGATTAATAAATTGCAGGCAGTGATTTGTTGGGGTGTGTGTGACTTTGCTTTTAGGCTTATTAGTTGCAACGTTTTTTTTTTCTGGTGCGCTATTCTGTATGTACTGATAATTTGTGTGATAAACATTTTTGTGTCAAACATTTTTCTTTATTCTATGTAATTTATATCTATGAGCTCCTTTAATTGGCTTCGTATTACATACTATGTAAGACTTATTGTTTTTGCAGTTGTTGGTACTCCTTAAATATGTATATATAAATGAACATATTATTATATTTATATTCTTATTAATCAAGTTTGGCATTTATATAGTTTATGAATATTTTTATTTTTATTTTGTTAGTACATAATTTCTCTTGCACCCACCTTTTGAAAGTCTCTGTTTGATCCTATGCTTGACTGGAAGAGAATGCGTTGAGGCATTAAGTCCGCCTTTCGTACTTTTTTGTTTATTGCAATAAAGTTTAAATAATAATTCCAGAAGTAATGTAGAAGTACATTATTTCGCCTCAAAGTAACTATGACCGTTTTCTTAACTCGTTTTTAAGTGTATTTGCAACAACACTGGTTGTAGGGCAAAGGGGCACCTTGGCATGTTTTTAAGTTTCGAAAGCAGACGACAGACTAGACCTAATATTTGTCGACCGTCTGGCCCTTAGTGGTCTAAATAAATACAATTAAATCGGGGCATTTCACTATGAAAGGTTTCCACTGGATCAATAAAGTTTTTTTATCTAGCAATTGCTTGTGGCAACCATAGTCGCCAATTTCGCCCTAAGCTGACAGTGGCAAATGTGGTAGCCAAGCGAAATATGGGCTGCACTATGTACAGTAGGGCAGCAATATGTAACAAAAATGTGGTATGAACCGATCAAGGGCTTAACAGGTATCGTGTTCTGATAGGAAAAACAAAAAAAAAAATTTGACGCGATTTTTTTTTACCTTAGTATGGAGCGTTGGCCGACTGGGGCGACAAGCTCCATAGAAATGTAAAAAAAAAATAGCGGCAAAAATTTTTTTTTGTTTTTTCTTATCAGAACACGATACCTGTTAAGCCCTTGATCGGTTCATACCCCATTTTTGTTACACCTTGTATAGTTGAAATTTTCTAAACTAAGCTCATCCACTTACCTGCATTCACAATGGCATTGTGTCTAATACAATCCTATTATCTGCTTTTGTTCTCGTAACCGCCAACCAGTTACTTACAAGAAAAGGTTAGAACTACATTGCGTGGATATTGAATTTTCAACCTTATTCCTTGTTGAATAGGTTTAAAATGGTTTAAGAGGACAATAGCATTTTAAACACTTGTGTATAGTTGAGATTTTCTGAACTGGACTGATCCTTATCTTCAGAACAATAGCATTCAAGTCTAACAATACGACTGCGTGGTCGGGACGCGTGCCATTTTTTGTAAGAAAAAGGTTAGCGCCACATAAACAAAGGCTATTCATGAGCTCAGTACAATGGCCATTCATGAGCTCAGTTCAAATAATTTAAACTATATACACCACAGTCTCAAAAATATGTAGGCAGACCTTATTTCAGCAACAATAAGGTTGCAGTATAAATATTTATGAAACTTTGACTGAATACAAATATTGGTGCCCTTGACTGTACTTGTTTTCGTACAATCAAGTGTAAAAGTGTAAAGTGTAAATGTAAATAAATAAATAAAAATATGAGTGCATACAACTCATAAACTTGTCCCATCACAATTGTGTCAGCGGATTACGATTTCGGTACATATTTTTGAGAGGATTAAATCGATATAATATATTTTTGCACTTGACTGTAGATATGTAGTGCCTGCACGTCTATCATGCGACGGCCGCGGCATACTATCGATGATTTGAGATTTTTCTCGCACTAATAAGAAAGAGACGGATAGCGCGAGAAAAATCGAGAGCTCGCGCGCCGTCGCATGATAGCCATGCTGGAGGTGATGAAGTACAGTCGGAAATAAAAGCTTGTTACGAACACATAATCTTGAAACTTAAAGTAGATACATTGGAACACGAGGAAGAGTTTGGCGGGGTCTAGTATTTCGCACCTCATGCGCCTATATCCTGCGATGGTAACTTACCTAACTGAGACACTGTAGCCGAGCGGATAGCACGTGACAATCTAGAGGTTAAAAAAACACTGAGGTACGAAATATCAAATAGCTTTCCGTTGAAGGAAAGCATCGTAAGGAAACCGGTCTAATCCCAATAAGGTCTAGTATTCCCTCTGGGTTGGAAGGTCATATATGGCAGTCGCTTTAGTAGAACTAGTGCCTTCTCCAAATCTTGAGATTAGAACGGAACACGGTCACTTTATAGTAGGGATTTACTGAACTGGACTGATCTTCTTATCTTCGGAGCAATAGCATTCAAGTTTAACAATACGACTGTGTGGTCAGGCGCGTGACATTTTTTGCAATAAAAAGGTTAGCGCCACATAAAATGTTCATTGTATAATGAACTCTATCGTCTTATTCAATAGATTCAAAATGGACAAAGATAAAACCCGCTCCCAGCGAGCCAGGTATAGTCGAGGAATGAATAGGTTGACCACTTTTCGGCCTTATTTCAAAGCTATTATGGTCCAAAAGTGGTCAACCTTTTCATTCCGCGACTGTACAAGGCGCTGTGTGTGGTATTTTATCTCGAAGCTAATTTGGAATCTATTCTATGGCACAGGCCTCCTCTCATGGATGAGAGGGAACGGGCAGTAGTCCCCACCCACACAGGTAGTGCGGATTGGGGTCTTCAAACACACCTCTGAATTTCTTCTCAGATGAATGCAGGTTTCCCCACGATGTTCTTAAGGCTATGATGATAACTTGATAAGTATGTTACCTAACTGATCATTAAGATGTGTGATCGCTGGATCGCATAGGCGTCGCTAATGAGCCTAATTAGATCTAATCCCTGGAAGTACCGTGCCAACTCGGGAGGATATCTCGGCTGCAGTGCGAGTCATAAGCGGTGGGTGCCGAAATATTGCTAGTTATGTATATTACTTAGAAAATAGAAGAGGGAAGATGATATGGCACCTCATACGACATGACTATAGTACATACTATTGTACTATAGTTCATACTCAATATAATTGAAGGAAAGAGAGAGGGGGAGAAAGGAAGAGGAAGACCTAGAATAAACTACATAGAGTAGCTCTAAAAAAGAGTTGACGTTAGGTCGTATGGAGATGTCAAAGAGGTTGCCTGGGAGCGGAGTAGATGGAGGGCCTACTTTGAGCTACACCGACAAGAGCTTAGCTCTTAAATAAGCAGAAGAAGATGTAGGTATATTACTGGCTACCGCTCTGCTGCCTGTTCCTCTTTGGACATACATACATAGACGCCTGCGTTTACAAAATAGGTAGGCAGAACATGCGTCTAGAGAGCCCCGAGAGGATGCCCTGTCTTGAGAGTGAGGGACACGCATTTAGAAAGAAAGAAAGAAAGAAAACAATGTATTATTTGTCTCCAGCTATCAACACAATGAATCGTCAAATCAATAAAGGGGTTGCATCGCTGTCTTGTAATTCTTCTATAATCGCGAGCATCCATAAGCAACGATGTCGGCTTACCATCAGACAGACCGTATGCTTATTTGCCACCCGTTTAGTAGTAGTCGTTTAGTATTGTTTGCCACCCGTTTAGTAGTAGGTACATAGTAGTTTAGTAGTGGTAGTTATAAAAAAAAACAATCGATACCGCGTTTAGCAGTTGTGGGTTTAAAGACGATGTAAAAGTGATAGGTAGCCGAACGTCCACAACACACCTCAACCCGATCCCGAAGTCAACTTTCAGGATACCCACGGAAAGAAACGGGGTGGTGCTATTGTTGGGCGCAGGGCCCGTACTTTTCGTGCCGATGTCGAATTACGTATATCTAGGATGTTTTCAAAATAGTCTTTTCGTAAACAGTTACGACTTATCAACCTCCTTAATTAAAAGATAATGGCACGTAAAATCAGCGTTTAAAATGGTCTTTGATTGATATGGTCATTAAGATGAACATATTTAAGTTGGCGTTGCAATTGTTTAGTTATTGTATTTTCACAATTATTAAGTTCATCATCATCATCATATCAGCCGAAAGACGTCCACTGCTGGACATAGGCCTCCCCCAAAGAGTGCCAAAGTGACCGGTCCTGCGCCACCCGCATCCAGTGGACTCCAGCAACCTTTCATCAGTCCACCTTGTGGGGGGCCTACCCACGCCGCACCTTCCGGTACGTGGTCGCCACTCGAGAACATTTCTGCCCCAACGGCCATCGGTTCTACGTGCTATGTGCCCCGCCCACTGCCACTTAAGTTTAGCGATTCGGAAGGCTATATCGGCTACCTTGGTTCTGCTGAGGATAACCTCATTTCTGATGCGATCGCGCAGAGAAACTCCCAACATAGCCCTCTCCATAGCCCTTTGGGTGACTTTGAGCCTTCTTATGAGGCTCATAGTAAGCGACCACGTTTCAGTGCCATGTACTACCAACTCTTACAATCGGACACTTTACGCTCGAAGTTGTAGACGATTATGTATACCTAGGACAGACTATCCAGTCGAGAAAGAGGTCAATCATCGAATCCGACTCGGCTGGGCAGCGTTCGGGAAGCTACGGCACATCTTTTCGTCCAATATTCCGCAGTGTCTCAAGACGAGAGTCTTTAAGCAGTGTGTGTTGCCAGTGATGACATTATTAAGTTAGTAGTAACTATTTATTTTTACAACTGTATAAAAAGTTGCTATGCAATGTCACCTTTACAAGAATAATGTTACGATTTTCTGTGTTTTGGAGAATCAGTAACAAGCTTTTTATTTTATTTATCACAACAACCTGTGTGCAAAATTACCTCATTTTTGCGTCATCGGCACGAAAAGTAAGGGCCCTGCTGGTTACCTGACACCACACGGGTAATGTTTGTAAGTATGTTTATTTATTGACCAATATCCGCTAGTTCCTGACGTTTGCGCCACATCGCAAAGCCGTCAGGTGCTCATCAACTCCTCTGTCAGTAACCCGATATCTCGGGAACCGGCCGCAGCCACCGAATTTACATTTAGACATAGCTACTGCAGATGACGGGTTTTGATAAAATTACCATGGATTACGTCAATACTAATTACCGGGATAAAATCTATTCCATATTGTAATCCAGGCTATAGAATATCTTCGTGCAAAATTACATCCATATCGGTTGAGCCGTGTAACCGTCATTGAGTAACAATCATCCAAACATATAAATATCCAAACATCCAAACTTATAATATAATATATTATAGAATATTGGTTGGTAACAAAGAGATCTGCAGTGAGATTGTAAGTTTGTATGTAATGTGAAGGAAGTAAAGTGGGGTCCCGTCCATGGGCCCCACAAATGATTACGATACATGGGATCCCTTCGTGGGACCACCAAAATGATGAGAATATAGAGTCCCGTCGTGGGCTACCTAAAAGTGTTGAATATATGATACTTAGGTCCGTAGGCTCCGTCCTGGATAACCTAGAACGATGACGGCAGCCACCCGCAGCCTCCCTGGATGGTTGAAGACTGCCTGTTGTCAGGAATGTTGTATGGGCCACCACCTGAGACCGCCGCCTCCAGCGCACGCGCCACAGGAATTGAATTTTGAGTTTGTTTGAGATTAAACTATCACACACACGCGTTAACTACATGATACTGAACTGAAACCTTAGGTGCTAATTTAACCTAAAAACACACGCGGCTTACATCCCTCTCGCCGGACAGGTAATGTAATAATGACCGGAGCCATTTTGAAATTCTGAGGTACCACCCAATTTCACCTGGTGGTGCGGCGATCGCGCCATTCGTGAATGACTGATTGAATGACAGCGCGGTAAATTTGATTTATGATTATTTGATATTGAATACTACTTGACTTTAATAAAACATGTTCGTTTTGCGTGAACATAATATAATGGGTATCTCTGGAACCAGTGGGCCGATTTCAAAAATGTTTCTCTCTGTAATCTGTGTATAGAGTGGAATTTTCGGATTGTCAAATTTCATCCCGCGGGTGTGCCTGCGTTCATTGGTATACGCGGGCGAACCCGCGCGGGCAGTTAGTGTAAAATAAAGCGGATAAGTCTGTTAGATTATAGCATTGAAAGTTAGTATGTAGGGTATAATCTCCGTAACCACTTATGCGATTCTAAAAATTTTTTAACTTGTGTATAAAATAGTGCTTGGCTATATGTTATTCCACGGCTTTAATTCCGTTTTTTGTAATTCACAGGCAGAGCCGCGCGGGCACCTTGTACATAAATTTTGAGACAAGCTTTTGCCCGTGGAAGTCGTTTATATCGTATGCCCATACAAACATCTGCCCCTCATCTTAGGAGGATAATTCCCGGGATGATAAGTATGTATGGCCTTCGCTGTTTGGGCTTCGCTATTAAGAAATAAAGAAAGAAAGAAATATATTTATTTGGTAATATCATGTTACATGTGTGTAATTGGAATTCACCAAAATGGATGCCACTCAGCATAGGCCACCAGCAATACATGCTAAAGGCGCTGGTTTTCAGGGCATCCAGAGAGAGATATAAAGGTATATATATAACTTATAATTATAACTTAAACGTAACAGAACTTAATAAATGAGTAGGAGAGGTCAATGGTCAATGAAGTGTTTACAAATCAGTCCCCCATTTCACCAACTTGACAATTGTCACCCGACAATTCGCCATGCATTGCTTGTTCTTGAAGTCAATGTGGTTTCTAGGTTACTTGTGGATCCAGCAATGTACAGAGAATTGTCGTTGTCAGGTTACAATTGTCGAGTTGGTGAAATAGGGGCCTGGTCTAAGGTAAGTAATAATAATATTTGGATTGATTCGGAGTCGTCGTTACGATTGGACGTGTTTACAATTATTGTAATAAATAAAATCGTGCACAAAAATATTGACCTCAATCATATTATAAACTGTGTCGCGCGTGATTCTGCTGAGTAGTGACTATGACTTTTTGTTCTCTGTGAGTTACTGTAAAAATGAGTGATAGCAGCCCCTTTAGTCGGAGTGCCAAAATACAGCGCAGCCCCCCTTCGACACCCCACCCACCAAGCGATGAAACTGCTGATCAGCCAACAGCTAAGCAACAGGACTATCATCAGGACTCAATTTCTACATCTGACATACACAATTGGATGACATCGATTGAAAAATATCTCAATGAGATATGTACTATTTCATCTGAAGGTAAATTGAATTCGGATCAGAAGCTGCGTATTCATAACCTTTGCCGTAAGGTAGCAAATGGTACTTCGCACATGGCAGTTCACTACCAAGGACTACGTAAAAATTCTACCATCGCCCATGAACAAAACCACTTCCTCAGAGAAAGCCAAGACCTTACAGATCGCCTCAGAGACCTAGAGTATACCGTCAAGTCCTCAGATAGGCCCGTTTCAAATGCCCTCTCTTTCGCCGACATGGTCAAAAATAGTTCGAACAGTTTGATTCAACCAAAAAATCTGAGCTCTGTAGCAATTTATCCTAATGATAAACTGAAGACGAGCGAGGACACGAAAAAATTGGTCCAAAAAATAATTAAACCGGAAGAGATGAAGCTTCATGTTAGAGCTCTACGCAAAGTCAAGAACGGTGGCGTTATAATCAGCACAGACTCTAAAGATGACATTGAAAAAGTCAAGCAAACTTTTCAAAATACTACCTCGGAGCTCACCATTGACGAGCCCCATAAACGCAAGCCCAAAATTGTTATTGTTGGCGTACCTTCAACCATGCCTGAACAAGATGTTTACAAATGTATTTATGAGCAAAATCTAACCAACAAACTTCAGGACCTAACAAGGGATAAGTTCTTGTCCTCTATTAAACTCAGCCATAAATCAGGCAGAAAAGAAGCCGAGACCTGTAATTTCATCCTAGAAGTGCCTGCTGTTATACGAAAAGCTTTAATATGCCAAAATCGCGTATACGTAAATTGGTCCTCATGCCCAGTGAGAGATTTCACGATCGTTACCAGGTGCTACAAATGCCAACAATATGGTCACGCCGCTAAATCATGCAAGCAGGCAGACTACACGTGCGGTTATTGCGGTGATGTAGGTCACTCGATCAAAGAGTGCGGAAAGAAGACGGAGTCTCCGAAATGTGCGACATGCAGGCTTTTCAAAAAGCCAAATAATCACCAAACAGGTGACGCTGAATGCCCTGCTAAGAAAATCGCCGAGCAAAGATATATAAATTCGATTGACTATGAAAGCGTCTAAGGACGCCATTAATTGGCGGGTGTTTTAATCTATTTGGAAGTTATATTAAGTTTTTTAGAAGAACCTAACCTACCGGATTTAACCTACTTATTCAAATTATAACCATACTAGTACTTAGATCGCCTAGCCTTACGAAATTAGTTAGTTTTATCGACCTATTTTTTTTTTTTTTTTCATAACCTCGTAGCTTACAAAACATTGTTCTGATTGTTGATATAAATATATTAAACTAAGTGATGATTTATGCAATATTGACTATGACCGAATTTCCAATTGTGCTGATGCTCACAATGCAATATCGTGCATAGTTGGACATATCAAATACTTATGCGTTGTAATATCAAGGAAAACATTGTTTTATAGTAATAGTATTATTTTATTATTGTAATGGTAATTCGTAGTAGTGTATTAGTTGTAAACATTTACTTTGTAACTTAGAATATAATTTGTGCACGTTTTTATCTATTCCTCTGATTGTATGATTTGTTAACTAAGTATTTAGGCAATTACATGAACTCCTTCAAAGCCTGAGATACAGGAATTTCCTAGTTCAGGCTCAAGTATTATGTATGCAACATGTGGATGTAAGACTTTTAATGCAAATTGTTATTATTATGTTTTATTAATAAAGATTATTATTATTTTATTTATTTATTTATTTAATATTTAATAATTTAATAATTTATTTATTCACGAAGTAAACTTATTTATATTTTAAGTAATGTATGTATGATGAAATGCAGGTGTAGGTATGATATCATTTACAAATATTGAAATGAAGAGTTGTGTGGATTGTCCGCTTATGCATTAGATATTAGTAGGTTGATAAGATACATTTTAATATGGTTTTTAAATGATTCAATGGATGTTGTTGACTATTAAAATACAAAATGGCGACTAACGACCTAGCACGGCAAATAATTAAAAACAACGCAGACGTTTTCCGCGTCACCGGAAATTGAGTTGGTAAAACTTGGAAATTGTCTCCACTGCACAGTTACAGCGAGTGGAAGATATCGCTAACTGTACGCTAAAGTTGCGCCATACATCCGCTGGGGATGCATTCAGCTGGGCATTCACCGTGGCGCCGTACCGCGCCGCACCGCATGTCTCGGCGCCATATGGATGGACGTAATATTTTGATTATACGAGGTCAAAAAAAAATGTTTCTCAAAGAAATATTGGCATTATGAGTCTTAATACTTATTAATAGGCTGCGAAGTAGGTATTACGTATCACGTTTTTCATACAACATTCATACAGAGTGACCTTCTTTTGTTTTTAGTATTCGTGACCCAAACCCACGTTCAACTTGAAGTTTTTTAGGGTTCCGTACCTCAAAGGGAAAAAAACGGAACCCTTACATTATAGGATCACTTTGTTGTCTGTCTGTCAAGACCATCTCGGGAACGCGTGGAGGTATCGAGTTAAAATCAAAACCATATACTTAAGTCGCTTGAAGTTGTGAAAAATCTAATTCCTAAGACATTTAAGATTTGGTTCAATGAATAAGCGGTTAGGCCCTGGGTTTTCTGACCACCCGTCGCCGGCGACGCGTGTCCGCCGCCGACGACGTTCGGATGTTTTGTTCGGGAATGTTTGAGGGTGGTTTCTCTGAAACGCCGTCGGCGGCGGGTAGGTCGACGGGCGAAGGTCACACGCTGCACGCGTCGGTCGCTATCACTTTTGTAGAATAGCGACGGACGGCGGGTGGCGTCTTGATATTGAAAATGTTTCATTTCAATAAAGACAACGATGAATTATTAATAAATCTAATACGTTGTAATCCTATATTGTTCGACGCGTCTGACAAAGATTATAAAAATAACAATTTAAAGCACAGAACATGGGAAAATATTCTGTTCTCGAGTTAGTCGAAAATAAGATGTAAATTTTTCTTCATTGCACATGAAGTGTTTGAGAATCAGGTAAAAAAATGCACCTTCATTTTCCCGATTTTTAAATATATCGGTTGGCTCTCTTTTATTTTTTGATAATATTAATATTTCATCGTCTTCTTCTTCTAACAATAAAAATGTTAGTATTTTTCTATTCATTTCATTTAAAGCACAGCACACCAATTCTCAAAGCGGGCACAATGCGACTGAGCTCCTTCTCCGACGACGGGTGGCCGGGGCCAGAAAACCCACGCACCCGCGACCGACGGCGTGTGGCACAGCGTGCGACGCACGTCCAGACGCCGCCGGTCGCGTGTGAAGGGCCAGAAAAACCACGGCCTTACAATTAAAAATAAATGACTATCGCTTTGTTTACTAGGCGCAAAGAGAATTGAATTCGGTATAGAAAAAGAATCCGTATTACACTATACATTAAATACCTTTTCATCACACTTGCTCGAAAAGGGCTTCATAATGCGCAGACATACAGAGCTACAATAGCCTATGTTGCGCCCACGGGCGTAATGGTTTTTTTCTTAAATTGTATCTGTCACTCATGCGGCAGTTACAAAACAAAGAGGTCTGAAAACGTATTTATAAATAAATTTAAACTTAAAAACGCTACTAAAACATGTTTAACTGAATTATTTACAGATTTAATATGTAGTTATTTAGTGTCTATGTAAAATGTTATTAGGTGTTTTTCAAATCGTGGCTGTATACCGAAGGGTCTTTGCCACACGCGCCTCACATCAAATTCAACAAAATGGACAACTGACATGTCGCAGTTTTTATTACGATTTGTATAAATTTCATCTAAACATTATTTGTTCCCTCGCAAATGTGATGAAAAACATTGTGTATAACACGGGCGTAAGAATATTGCAGACTCTTGTTCGCAATATTCCACTTACGCCCCTCGTTAAACAATGTACTATTACGTCGCAGTGGGCTATAAAATAGCAATTACTGCCCGCTACGCCTGCGGGAAATTCCACTTTCTGGCCAGGGCAAGACGTAACATTTTGTACTCATCACGGCCGGTAGTAAATAATGTTTCATATCGTATAGTTACTCGGAGAGGTAGGCAGAGATCACGAATTTCCACTTGCTGGATCGACTATTATCTTCAAAAGTTCAAATATCTGCGTATTAACACATTTTTTTATTTTACAAGCTTTTATTTAACTTGCCCTGTTAGTATGCATGTTAGCATGGGACAAATCTTGCGAGATTTATTTAACGCAGTTAAATTTGACCCACTTCCTGGTGATCAATTGAGCTCAAATTTTGGGTTAAGTATAGTTTGGATGACAATTTAATATTATTGTACCATCGAGCTGATCTGATGATGGAGACAGAAGGTGGCTATGGGAATTCAGTACTTAACCGACGTAACCCCGTTGAGTTTAGGCTCGTTAGAATCGTCTCAATGAGTAGTTGATGATGGTATACAGAAAAGTACAGTAGGCAATAAAAGCTTGTACATACTAAAAATGAAATTTTTACAGATATTTATTTTTAACGTTTTAGATACCTAATTAATGTTACCTATGAGTGGGTCTGTGAGCTGTACAAATCGCGAGCCTGGCTTTTAAAAATAAACATATTTTTTGGAATTCCAAATAACTGAAACGACAAAAAAATCTATATAATGATTGTACCTGCTGACAACACGAGAATCGGCTGGAAAACGCGATATGTAGAAGAGAACAGCCAGACAGCCGGACAACCGAACATACGAAAGAAACGGAGAACTTCGTCCGCTTCGCTCGCTTGTTCAATTATTATAAACCTTGCAGCTTTATCAAATTTCCTATCGCTAAACCTGAAACTTATTTTAGTCCTCATAATTAACGGGCCAATTATGGCATATAGAAGTTATTACCGGTCAGCGTCCTGCATAATGTATGCGACTGATCGCCGCCCGCCCAGCCGGGGTTCCCATGACCAAGACGTTTACAGTGTACGATCCAGGGATGTTGCAGACATTCGCATCCGCATCCGCATCCGCATCCGTCAAAATCGATGCGGAGTTTCTGCGGATGCGGTTGTAGTGTTGTGTGATGCGGATTCACGACACTTACTGCGAGAGTTTTCGATATTTTCGCCATTAGTAAAAAAACTTATCGTTTCTGTGACCAAGAGTAGGCACGTTTTTGATTTGTTCGCAATGATTGTAATTTGGTATCAACGTGTTTGATGATTGCGTGATATCATAAAATGGACGTTGTTTTTTTACGTTTTTGAGTGTTTGACCACAATATCTGCGGATGTCAAAAAAAACACATCCGCGGCATCCCTGGTACGATCCAGCGGTGAGAACGAGATCTCGAAGTAACGAGAACTCGAGCGAATTTTCGAGATTAAAATCTCGGCCGCAGGAAATATCTCGGTTGAAATCTCGACTGCAATAAGCGGCAATGTCACCCATTCTGTGGGATCAATTTCTCGTTTTCCGTTTTTAAAATCTCCGATAATTATGACGGATTTTAACCCATTCAGGGCCCATGACGACACATATGCGTCAGACCGCCTACATACGAGGAACACCACGGGATCGGATACGAGCGTAGCGCGTAGCGATTCTGGGCAATGAATGTGTTAATGGCCGCTCCATACAATGGGCCATCCTGACCCATCAAATACAGAACGCAACTATGCGTTAAAGGGAGTAAGACATATTTATGTCTCGTTCTACCGCATAGCCGCGTCTTGGATAATGGGTCGGGATGGCCCATTGTGTGGAGCGGCCATAAGCTTGTGCCTTTGTAACTAGGCTCGAGTAGGTAAAAAAAAATTGTCCCTTACTGGGTTTTCATATTATTCTTATTATTCTTTATTTCAGGCATTGCCTATATCACAATACAAAAAACATATAACATAATACAATATACTTAATTAATAATAAATAAAACAATAAAATTTAATTATTAATTAAAAAACATTTTGTCTAGACTCCATGTGGATGGAGTTCCAGTGCCTCCATAGTGGGCTATTCACATTTTCAGCGATGGCTCTAAGGAGGCTGTTGGGACTGTCACAAAGGCGGCGCATCCGGGAGGCCACGCGCTTGCGTATTATAGCACAGAAGGCCGTGCGCTCCTCACAGAACATACCGGACGCGCTGCAATATCGTGGGAGTCCAGTCCAGTCTGTGAGAGCCTCGCTGAGTACGCCCCTGGTACTTAAATTTCGCCACACGTTTCAGTTCTGACTGGCAGAGCGTAATCGGATCGGAGGGACTATTTTCATATGCGACAGCCGAACTTGCCGCCACCGCAGGCCGCGCCAGACAGTGAGTGGCTTAATTCGCCACAGCTAATTATAACTGCGTTCCTTCTAGCGCTAATGTATGTCGTGTCGGAATCGTGTCGTAAGCCATACATTTTATCGGCAATCAGTCGATTCTCTTTGACTCGACAATCTGGGCGACGCTGTCATTAATATTATATCGACGGGTCGATATAAGTACCGCACCGAATCAAATTATAGCGTAAGTTTTCATGTCTTTAGAACATTTTTTGCTTCGGAATAACTATAAGGGTTATTTATTGTATTGGACTTACATATGAAATTAATAAATGTTATGATAGATAAAACATATAAATAAATACGTATCTTAATTTCTGTAAAAGAAAGGACAGTACGTCTAGCACAACTTGCTGCTTAGTCGCCTCACGCACGACTAACTCATGATTGACTCGATTGGTTCGATTGACTCATGAATGGTTCACTGCCAACAACCTTGTTCTTAATGCAAAAAAGACAAAATGTATTCATTTTAAGCTACCCAAAGTTAAACATCGTATACAGGGAGTAAACATCAACGATGAAACTTTAAATATTGTCGAAAGTACAGCTTTCTTAGGGATAACAGTAGACTCGAAACTGCAATGGGGTTTTCATATAACTGCTCTTTCGAAAAAATTAAGTTCGGCTGTGTACGCCGTGAAAAAGATAAGACTACTCACTGACATAGCTGCTGCGAGGTTGGTTTACTTTAGTTATTTTCATAGCGTCATGTGCTACGGTATTTTGTTATGGGGTAGAGCTGCCGATGTTGACACTATTTTTGTTTTACAAAAACGTGCAATCCGAGCGATATATGGGTTGAAAAGCCGTGACTCCTTAAGGGAATTATTTAAAACTATTGGGATTAGGACTGTGCCAAGTCAGTATATTTATTAAAATATTATGTATGTTAGGAAAAATCAAGAATTATTTCGTAAAGGATGTGACATTCATAAGTTGAATACTAGGAATAAATTTAAATTGATAGGTTAAGTAGAGTTCAAAAGTCATTTGTGGGGCTCTGTACACGCTACCACAACAAGTTACCAGATCATGTTTTAGACATGTCCGATAATAAATTTAAGTGAACTATGATGAGATTGAGGAGGTTCGGCTTGGGCAGCACTTCTGGGATATGAATATAATACGCCTAGACTCTGTAGTATAATGCACCTTTATTTAAGGAAACACCCTATTTTATACATGTTGGATTATCGCTGATACAAGCAATATGCGTTTATGTAGCAGTAAACTATTGTGTTACTGCTAAACACTAAATGTGGCCAATTGCCATACTACACTTAGTAAGGCAATCTCTGCAAAATAGGGTTTATTATAGATTGGACGAATATTTAGCAGATAAGGATATATGGACAAATGTTAATGCCATTACTTAAGTTACCGCTTGTATTAAAGTATATTATCTTATGTTTATGTTTATGTTTATATATGTAAAAATGTGACATTCAAAAAGTGTTCGCCATGAATTTATTTTGTATAAAAAATTACTTACTACTTACTTACTAAGCATTTCGTGTCTCACTCGTACCGTACAAATGAGAAAGGGGAGGGTACTTAGATCTTTCTCGACTCGAGTCGCGGCGCGGCGTCAGTTGTGCTAGCCCCGCTGGACAGGTGATTAGTGCGAGTGCAGGTGTGTAGTGCGAGTTGTGTCCAATTCACTGCGAGTGCAGGTGATTAGTGCGAGTGCAGGTGTGTAGTGCGAGTAGTGACCAATTCACTGCGAGTGCAGGTGATTAGTGCGAGTGCAGGTGTGTAGTGCGAGTAGTGTCCAATTCACTGCGAGTGTTTAGTGGCAGGCACGCTGCGAGTGAGGGGGAAGGGAGGGCGCGCGGGACGTGGCTACTCGCAGTCCATTGGACACTACTCGCACTACACACCTGCACTCGCACTAATCACCTGCACTCGCACTAATCAAAGTGGAAACCAGGCTTAACTCGTTCAACGAATTCCTTGATGACAAAAATGAATTAATACATACCTACATTTTGGACCTTGTAAATGCTACGGTAGCCTAGTGGTAATAGGCATGCGGCTGTCAAGCGGCGGTCGTGGGTTCGAATCCTGGCTCGCACCAATGAGTTTTTCGGAACTTACGTACGGAATATTTACCGTTAGCTTTCGGTGAAGGAAAACATCGTGAGGAAACCGGTCTGATCCCAATGAGGTCTAGTTTTCCCTCCGGGTTGGGAGGTCAGATGGCACTCGCTTTCATGAAACTAGTGCCTATGCCAAATCTTGGGATTGGGTGTCAAAGCGGACCCTGGGCGCCTTTAGGGCACACCGGGAATAACGCTAGGAGGGTTGAGGGATGATTATATAAATTATGATGATAATAAATTTTGTACCTACCCGCATTGTATAACTTGAATTAATAGTACATTACTTACCAAGGGCTGTAAAAGAAAGAAAGGCCGGATTCGCAGGTATTTGTGACCCGAGCCGCAGGCGAGGGTTGTAAATATGCGATAGAGTAACTTATAACTATGCTTAGTCTATTTTTATGCCCTTTTTTAGTTTCTAGAAGAATTGAATGTGTTAAGGTGTGCCGCTAGATGTCGCTGTAACGGCCGCAAACTAGCTAATGGCATGTTCGTGTATAAATATAATTATAATAATATGTAATGATTGAGAATGTTAGTTCTAGGATTTGCCGCTAGAGGTCGCTGTAAAGTCGACAAACTAGCTAACGACATTTTTATTTCTTGTTCAATCTAATATAGTAGAATTGGGTATTTGTATGTGTGTGATCTTTTTGAAGACATGGGCGAAAGAAAACTCTCTTTTATATAATTATATCTGTATACAGGGTGGCTCATTCAGAGCGGTCAATATGGGAAAGTCTGAGACTATAAGATATACGAAGATCTGTTCTTAGGAACTATGTCATCGATTTTAATAACCACTCACTTGCTTTCGGATTTAAAAAAAGGTAGCCTAAATTGCTTTCAATTTTTCTTTACCAAAGAAGTCCATACTTCACTTGGCAACCACAGTTGCCACCATCAGTTTAGGGGTGTGCGAAATTGGCAACTGTGGTTGGCACAAGCAAGTGAGTGGATAACAAGAAAAACTGCATTCATACATTTAAATAAAACTTGTACTCAGCTCGGGAATCGAACCCGGTCGTTTTGAAAAAAAAAAACTAACACTATTTCTATTTAGATATCGATTGTGTAGGTCTTAAGCAGTAAATGTTTCTATGGAACATGGTCTAAAATGAATAAAAGGCATTGTTTTCACATACTTTAATTTATTTTAGTAGGTGTTCGAAGTGACCACCATTACAATATTCAACAAGTTCAGGCATGTAAACTTGTCTCTATGGTTGTTTGTACCTCTTTGCTGGTGTCGCAACTTGTTACATACACCGCTTTACATATCATATGGCATTGGCATTGCATTAAACCATTCCGGAAGTTTTGTTATCTGCATTAATATTATCTATTCATGACTGCAATTGCTTACTTCTATTAATCAAACACTAATAATAAATTGAAAAGCCCTCTACATACTTATTTTAAGTATGCAGATACAGAGACGTGATAAACCTCATTTGAAAATGGAACGTCTTCGTGTGACTGGCCGAATAGCAATGAAAAAAAGAAAAAACATTGGATTGTCATTGTTTTGGCGGGAACTTAAAATTTTGCTTAGGTATTTTATTAAACAATGCCTTTTATTCATTTCAGACATCATGTTCCATAGAAACATTTACTGCTTAAGACCTACACAATCGAGATCTAAATAGAAATAGTGTTAGTTTTTTTTTGTAAACGACCGGGTTCGATTCCCGAGCTGAGTACAAGTTTTTTTTTAATGTATGAATTTAGTTTTTCTTGTTATTAAAATCGATAACATGGTTCCTAAGAACAGATCTTCGTATATCTTTTAGTTTCAGCCTTTCCCATACTGACCGCTCTGAATGAGCCACCCTGTATATCCGTCGCTCCGATTAGTATCAGCTCTCGTCTCTCATGCGATGCAATGCGTTCGCGGACTTATTTATGAATTGGATTCATTTCGATTGATATAATGAATCAAAGTACACAGGATTACATTCGGGTCACAGCCTTGAAGTCCGCCACAGAGCCGTAGAGCGAGACGGTGAGTTGCATTTGGCGTAAGCGCGACCGCGAATGCGATGCTAGGAGTGAACGAAGTGAGCTGTGCGGATATACAGATATACTCAGATATACAGATATATAGAAAGAAAGAAAGAAAGAAAGAAAACATTTATTCGTGGACAAACAATGGGTATACAAAACAAAACACAGTAAAGTAAAAGTAGCAGGGTCCACGAAAAGGTCCCGACTCAGCATGGTGCTAACCTAGGAGGCCAGCGCTGGTCTTCCGTCGGAACCTTTACATGAGTTACCTCCTGGAAGGCAACACAAAACAAATTCCTACCTACGCTAAACATATTTTAAAGAATACATAGGTATCTTAAGTAAAAATAAGCAGCATGTAAGTGCGATAGAGATAGAGATATCCGATCTTCGACATTCGAAGTTCGTGGTTATAGCTCAGAGTGGCACGGCAGATTGCAGCGTGTGAACGCGTCGCCAAACTGTGTGTCAGTGTCACTGTCACTGTCAACTTGACAGACCGAAACGCAACTTTTATTTCGGATAGTGAATATACGTAAATACGAATATACGTAATATAGATATAAAGATATACATTGAACGTAGAACCGATGGCCGTTGGGGCGGAAAGGTTCTCGAGTGGCGACCACGTACCGGAAGGCGCAGCGTGGGTGGACTGATGACCTGGTAAAGGTCGCGGGAGTCCGCTGGATGCGGGTGGCGCAGGACCGGTCATTGTGGCACTCTTTGGGGGAGGCCTATGTCCAGTGGACGTCTTTCGGCTGATATGACGATGATGACAGATATACTCGGATTCAGTCGATAAGGAGTGATTCGTTCGTCACGGATATATATCTTTTTACAAGCTTTTATTTACTTTCACCTGTCCCGTTGTCTGTCTGTCTGTCTGTCTGTCTGTAATCAAATCTTGCAAGTTAAATTTGACCCGGTGACCGATTGAGCTGAAATTTTGGGTATAAGTATAGTTTGGATGACAATTCAATATTATGGTACCATCGAGCTGATCTGATGATGGAGACGGAAGGTGGCCATGGGAATTCAGTACTTAACCGACGTAACCCCGTTGAGTTTGGGCTCGTTTGAATCGTGTCAATGAGTAGTTGATGATGGTATACAGAAAAGTACAGTCGGCAATAAA
This sequence comes from Epinotia bilunana, assembly GCA_947049275.1. NCBI lineage: Eukaryota > Metazoa > Arthropoda > Insecta > Lepidoptera > Tortricidae > Epinotia > Epinotia bilunana. The sequence goes on from OX346278.1 coordinate 1,852,370, forward strand.
AGCTTGTACCAAAAATGAAATTTTTGACAGAAACTTGTTTATCAATCACTCCGGACTCCGGAGTTACCCATGTCCATTTTTGAATATACCGAAGGTTTACCTGCAATTGCCATTGAAGTTTTATTGTGGTAAACGCGGAATCTTAATAATGGTATATTAGGCTGGAAACAGTGCTCGACCGACGGTACGTCCTGACCGTACGTCCTGAACGTCAGCGCTGAGCGTCGCGTTGCGAAAATGCATTCAGTGCAACGCTGACGGCGAACTGCGACGCGTGTGTGCAGTATGTACGGTCAGTCGCTCCGTCAGCGAAGCACTGAACGCATCCATACAATCTCATAGCTCGTCGGTCGACCGACGAGCTCGACCGACGGTCGCGGTACGCGCGACGTAGCTGTACGCGTGTAGCAGTTTATCAGCGCTGCACTGTATTTCGTCATACATTTCCATTGATATAGCTACGTCCAACCGATGTCAGCGCTCACCGTCGGTCGAGCACTGTTTCCAGCCTTAGAGTTTTCAGGAATCGCACGATAAAAAATCTTCGAGCGCGCTTGGCCTTACTGTCCGTCTGTACAAACTCGTATTTCTATTTTCACTACTTCCGGCAAAATAATTAAGCATTCTCTCATCATTACCTTTATTAGGGCGGGCGGCCCGCCCGACCCGTGTTCCGCCCACTCTTATTTATGTCTCGGTTTGTTTATGTCCACCATTTTGTTTTTATAATTTTCGGATTTGGTTTGTCTTCAGATGGGTAAATGTCATGCCTTGTCAATACAAAATTAATTTACATTGTAAACTAAGTTTGAACCGACCTCGATTCAGTACTCCGTCCAAGCCACGTGAACATTTCGACATTCCCCTTCCACTTTACCACATGAGCTGTTTTCAGAGAGCAAAGTATGCGTTGATTATTTAAAAAAAGCAAACCGCCGAGTAAAGAACCTGCTATTTTTTTTAAGTCGGTTCAAAAGCAAATATCGACTATTTTCTTCTCTTATAAGGTCACCCCACCTGACTAAAGTGGCCGTCAATAGAATTTGCTAACTATGTAAACAAACCGCCATATTGAAATTGTCTTTCAATATGGCGGTTTGTTTACATGGCAAATTCCATTGACGGCGACTTTATATAACAATTTTTCATACACTACGTGTTTTTGTCAATTTCCGTTAATTGCAAGGGGGCATAGGTTGGATCAAATAAAGTTAATTTCTCCAAGACAGTAAGTATCTTAACTCTTATTGTTATCAATATTTTAATTTGATCAGATTTGCAGCTTTAACCACTGTTAATGCTACATTCAATTATTTGGTAAAAAAATAAAAAATAAAATTCTAGTAATAATTATGCTTAAGTATTGTTTCTGTGAATGTACTCTGCAATATGCCGAAGTTAACGGAAATTCCCGGGAACACCGTGTAGATACCCATTCTGGGTTCGAATACCAGTGAGGGCAAATAGTCGTATGATGAGCACGAATATTTTAGAGAGCTAGATTCAACAGGAATGAGGAAGGGGAAGACCTAGAATTAACTGCATAGAGCAGCTGTAAAAAAGAGTTGATGTTAGGTCGTATCGTCGTCAAAGAGGTTGCCTAGGATCGGAGTAGATGGAGGGCCTACTGTGAACTACACCGACAAGAGCTTAGCTCTTAAATAAGCAGAAGAAGAGAAGGTTCATGAAGAAATGATGTAACTAAAGTAACTAGCTAATAGCTAAGCCTACCCATCTATTTTTTATAAGGGAGTCCCTCTGCCAACAAACTGTCCTGCAGTTTGGCAGAAGAAAATGTAGCGCACTCAATAAACACACCTGTAATAACACTTTGTAAATGCAACGTCCTATAAACCTAATGAGTGTCACTTAGGGGTCACAAAACCGGTTTCACCGAAACCGAAAAAACCGGAAAAACCGGGTTTTTCGTCGATTGAGAAAACCGGCTTTCAAATTTGAAAAAACCGGTTTTTCGAGTTTTTCGGTTTTACACTTAAATACTTGATAGTTGTAAGTATTAATTTGATTATCAGTTTATTACTACTTATAACTTCTTCTCCTATTTGTAATTTCTACTTTTTAGTTTATCAGTAAATATAGAATAGAACATATAATTGAATTAATAAAAATTAGCTAATTGCCCTACCCTAATCTATACTAGGGTAGGGCAATTAGCTAATTTTTATTAATTCAATTATATGTTCTATCGACAACCCTATGGTTATTATAATGATTTATTCTTAATTGCCTGCTGAAAGAAGGCGAGAAGAGGGATTATAATTACATTATTTTTTTTACTGATCTCCAATTTAGTAACTTAACCTATGAAAGAAATTAATATTGATCTCAAATGTTAAGTGTATTTAATAAGTGTTTACTTTCGTAAAAGGAATATACGATGTTTTGTGTTTTGTGTTATAATGATAACTATTTGTAGTTAATTTTGCGTTCCAGAAGTGCATGGAGGTTATTAGTTTAGTTATTTTGTTTTTAATTTTTGTTCCTAATAATTATAAGATATAAAAAAGGTTTATATCCATTGTTAAATGACTGAATATTAGTTTAAATTCATAAAATGCAGTTTTTTTCACTTTTTATATGTAAAACCGAAAAATCACCGAAAAACCGGAAAACCCGGTTTTGTAATGTACAAAAACCGAAAAACCGGTTTCCAAAAATACTAGCGGTTTTGTGACCCCTAGTGTCACTGTCAAAGCCTCTCTTACGTTACCCTTGCAATGGTACACAGCTCGCTCTAATAATAGATTAACTATACGGTGCAAGGTATTATAAATAAAGCAAGGGTTGTTGAAGTGAATATTTTTTTCTTATTCTTATTCTTATGTATCTAAAAGCTTTGTATCAGGCAGGTTGCTACAGTAAATGTCTCTTTTTTGATGTGAAAGTATTTTATATCCCCGGTGACGTGTGGCGTGAACTCGGCTGCGTTGTTATCGTATTTACATTCGTGGCTGCGCAGCGGCAAAAATGGCAATAACTTCTCTTTCCAATACAAACTTTATGAGAACAGAGGAATGTGATACCTACGTGAAAGTTTTTTGCTTGATCTACGCAATCAATATATTCACAACTTAGAAAAGTTGAAAAACCCCCGTCATTTTCATTTCAAAGTCCAATATCTCAAAAACGGCTGAACAGATTTTTATGAAACATAGCTAAGAACGCTCGGGAACACATCAGCTTTGCAATAAAAAAAACCGCATTCAAATCGGTCCATCCGTATGGGAGCTACGATATGTATATATACTAAGATACACAGACACGTCAAACTTATAACACCCCTCTCTTTGCGTCGGGGGTTAATTTTTCTTCCATATTTTAAAATAAATCAAAAATGTCTGTATTTTACTTTATCACGCTCAAACCAGCGATCCAACTTTTCCCCTGCCTGACCCTTTATTGATTTAAGGATTTTATTTATTTATTTATTTATTTAAACTTTATTGCACAATACAAGATATAGTACAAATGGCGGACTTAATGCCATAAGGCATTCTCTACCAGTCAACCATTGGGCAAAACAGAAACATTTGGTGCAGGCATTTAAATTTAAATGAAAACTTAATCCAAGATAAACTTCTATCAAATACATACGAAAAAAAACATACACATATACAAAATAATATACACTAATATATATACATATTACTTACTTACTACCTTTTGTACCTAGTGAAAAATACTATGTTGACAACTATCCTACGCGCTTATCAGAAAGATACTTGCGTAACTTGCGCTTGAAAGTCAATTTGCTTTGTGCTTGACGAATAGTTAGCGGAAGAGCATTCCAGAGTCGAATTGCCTGAACGGTAAAAGAACCAGACATAAAACCGGACCGGTGAGGGAGAACCGACAGCTTAAGGCTACGGGAACTGCGGAGTACGCCTCCGGGTCGAGCAGGAACAAAAATAAATTTGGACCTGAGATATTCTGGCGCGGCAGGGTCGAATAGAAGGGAATAAAGTGTGCAAAGGACTCGTAATGACCTGCGTTCACGAATGGGGAGCCAGTTTAGTCGACGGCGAAAAGCGGATATATGGTCATACTTGCGAAGTCCAAAAATAAATCGGATGCAGTTATTCAAAAGACGATCCAGCTTACTTAGCAGAGCCTGTGTTATATTGGAGTAACACACGTCAGCATAATCGATGGTTGGTAAGACTAGAGCTTGAACAAGGAGGGTCTTGGTGCTAACTGGGAGGAAATTCTTATATCGGTAAAGGGCTCTTAATGTGTTGGTCACTTTGCGACAAACATCAGACACCTGCGGTTCCCACGTCAGACCACAGTCAAAAATCAGCCCCAGGTTTCTCACTTGTGATGAAAGCGGGATTGGGACGTCTTCAAAGAAAATTGGAGTTGCCTGTTTCAGGTCAACTGAGGAAAGTAAACGGGCGCTCCCGAGCACAATAGCCTGGCATTTGGTCGGGTTCACAGCCACACCGAAACTGCGCGACCAAGCGGAAATGCGGCACAGGTCATCATTAATACTGTCAATAGCACTATTTAGTCCGCTGGTAGTTGCCCTGGTGTATAGTTGTAGATCGTCCGCGTACAGATGGTGAGAGCATACAATGTGGGACGTGATTGAGTTAATAAAAACGGAAAAAAGCAGTGGAGAAAGAATACCGCCCTGTGGAACACCAGAAGTAAGATCAGACCAATCAGATTTGCTGTGTTGACATCTATACAAAGAAGACAAACGTAAATTGACTAAGCTCAATACCTGAATAATTGTGTATTTATGTGTATTACTTTTTAATTTTTAAACTGGTAAAGGTTGCTGGAGTCCGCTGGATGCGGGTGGCGCAGAACCGGTCACTTTGGCACTCTTTGGGGGAGGCCTATGTCCAGCAGTGGACGTCTTTCGGCTGATACGATGATGAATTTTAAATTTTAAATAAGAAATAACACTAGAATATAAGTCTGTGACTAACACCTTATGGAATCCGTCCGAAATATAGATTTATTATTAAATGCTTATGGCTGCGGCGGTCTTCTATAAGGTACCTATTTCTAGTACTTCCCTAAGGTTACTCCAAATATGACCCCGTATCATGGTCGGCCTTATCACGCGATAAGTGACAAGATAGAGCGTCCGTCTCGTTCTATTGAACGGTGTCAGCCAGTGACGGACGCTCTATCTTGTCACTTATCGTGTGATAAGGCCGTCCATGCTACGGGGTTAGAGGTACTTAGTAGAATTTCCGCTGAACTTTATCCACTCTTGCGCATCCCGATTATACTCTATACACTTGACATAGTTTTGACATGGTATTGATACTTTTCACCTCTTTTACAAGAACAATGAAAGTGACCTGAGGTGTAATTATTTATTTATTAATTCATTGAACTCATACCTTACAGACTAACATACATATCAATATACACATACATACATACATTCACGCCTTTATTCCTTAAAAGGGTAGGCAGAGCACATGAAACGTATATTCCAGTGCCACTTTTAGCATAAATGTGGGTATAAAAGATCGACAAAATGTGATATTGCAGTGATACGTTGCTAGCCCATCGCCCACAACACACTTCAACCCTGGTCCCTTAGTCGACTTTTACGACACCCACCATATATCAATATAAACTTATTTTAAAACATAACAAAAACTGCAATCTGTTACGCAACTTCGTGGTGTCAGGTAACTAACCGCGGAAACGCATACTTTACCTACCCTACCTACCCTACCCTACCTTGCATACAGAGATGGGCATTAATCGATTAATTTTTGAATCAACTAATTAATCGATTAAACAATCAATCGTCTCAATCAACATTAAATTAATCATCGTAGAGTTCGATTGACGATTGATCAATCGTCATTTTAATCGACTAAATTTCACGATTAAATCTCGATAAAAAATTGGAACACAGCACGTTACTAAAATTTCATATATTGTCATGTATCTGTACGATACTTGGAAATCATTCTAGTAAGTATGCTCTGTTGATATAAAGTTGTTCCAGTAAAACAATATGGTTTTTACAGTGCAGTACTCTAAGGGTCTCCTATATAAGGGTTTAAGGCTTAGATGAAGCCCAGGTTGAAAATTAGAAAGAGAAAGATGCATGTAAGAGCGAGAGCGCTTATTCATTCCTGATATTAATCGAGAGAAAATTAATCTAATTAATCAATCGATTTAAAATTTAGTCGCTCGTATTGAATCGACGATTAATTTAATCGTGACTAAATTTGTCGAAAATCTTACGACTAATATTGATCAATCGTAATTTTTAATCGTTAGTCGCGATTAAGTAGGTTAATCTTAATCGTTAGTCGTTAGTCGATTACATTTTGCCCATCACTGCTTGCACACCTTTTCAAACTAGCGAAGGACAACCTTAACTGCCTTCTTTCCATACATACAATTACATTTTAGACCTTTACGTTTATACGAAACCGTAGATACCCACAAACCAGCTGATTTCAATTTTAATTTATAGTTACTGTACAGTAGGTTTGTATGGCTAAGCCATCGGAGTAAGTACTTTGCTTTCTATTGGTGTTCAGTTCTAAAATCATCCCGCGGTGTGAGAGTTCTATGCCGGATGTCCGGTTCTGCCAAACCTCAGTGCGTAGAGCTCTTCTTTCCCTCGACATTCATAAGTCGAGTGGGCCTGATGGAATCCCCGCGATTGTGCTAAAGATGTGTGCTCCTGAATTAACACCGGTCCTAACGCAACTTTTTCGGCTCTCATATTCTTCTGGCGTATTCCCGACTTCATGGAAGTCAGCTTTGGTGCACCCGATCCCTAAAAAAGGCGACCGCTCAAATCCGTCCAACTACAGGCCAATAGCTATAACCTCCCTCTTCTCCAAGATAATGGAGGCCATTATCAATCGCCAGCTGCTTCGGTACCTAGAGGACCACCAGCTGCTCTGTGACCGACAGTACGGTTTCCGTGGGGGTCGCTCGGCTGGTGATCTTCTAGTTTACCTGACACATCGGTGGGCGCAGGCAATCGAGACAAAGGGTGAGGCATTGGCAGTTAGTTTGGACATAGCGAAGGCCTTTGATCGAGTTTGGCACAAAGCACTTCTAGCAAAACTTTCATCCTATGGGCTCCCAGAGAAATTATGCGAGTGGGTCAGCAGCTTTTTAGCAGACAGAAGCATAAAACTCGTAGTCGACGGTGAATGCTCTGACTCCATGTCTGTAAATGCTGGTGTCCCCCAAGGCTGTGTGCTATCACCCACGCTGTTCCTCCTGCATATTAATGACATGTTGCAAATCAGCGGCATTCATTGTTATGCGGATGATAGTACGGGTGATGCCTTTTACACCGGCCGTGCCAATATTTCTCGGGAAAACGTCATTGAGAGTCGAAACAAACTTGTGTCTGAAATTGAGTCTTCCCTAAAAGAAGTTTCAGAATGGGGCCGACTTAATCTAGTCCGTTTTAACCCCACGAAGACACAAGTTTGTGCATTCACCGCAAAAAAGTTAGCGTTTCCGGCATCTCCACGATTTGAGAGCACGCCCCTAGCAGCCACAGCCAGCATCGGAATCCTTGGCGTCGACATTTCGAAAGAAGTCCAGTTCCGCGGCCACTTGGAGGGTAAGGCCAAATTACCCTCGATGAAGCTCGGTGTGCTCAACAGATCGAGACAGTATTTCACGCCGGCTCACCGCCTAAAGCTCTATAAGGCGCAGGTCCGTCCACATATGGAATACTGTTGTCATCTGTGGGCAGGGGCTCCTCAGTACCAACTCCTCCCTCTAGACCGCATTCAACGGAGAGCGATTCGAATTGTCGGCTGCCAGCGTGTTTCCGATCGGCTTGATCCCTTAGCACTGCGTAGAGATGTAGCCTCGCTTTGCATTTTCTACCGCATGTACAATGGGGAGTGTTCCGATGAATTGTTCGGATTAATCCCCGCCGCTTCCTTCCGCCATCGCCCTACGCGACAGCTTTTCCATTCTCACCACGTAGATGGTTGGCAGTCCTCAACTGTGCGTTTCTCCCGAAACTTTCTGCCTCGCACAGCCAAACTCTGGAATGAACTGTCGCCTGCGGTATTTCCGGACCGTTATAACCTTCAAGCTTTCAAGAAAAGAGCGTACTCCCATCTTAAAGGCCGGCAACGCACCTACAACTCTTCTGGTGTTGTAAGTGTCCATGGGCGTCGATTATCGCTTACCATCAGGTGATTCGACTGCTCGTTTGCCTCCTATATCATAAAAAAAAAAAAAAAACAGCATTGAATTTAAGTAAGAGAGCACCACGCCGGGCAATCCTCTAGGGCCTACACCGACACGAGAGCGCTTTTAGCATTCACTCACCTGCACACACATGTGCAGACAGCCTATCTATACTTTACACTGTTATATGACTGTTTAATCCACTTTTATTTAGTCACTAGCTGATGCCCGCGGCTTCGCCCGCGTGGTTATAGGAAAATGTAACATATTGAATTTCCCCGTGAGAATTAGATGTTTTCCCGCTGGAAAAAGTAGCCTATGTCACTCTCCAGCTTCTAAACTATCTCCATCCAAAAAAATCACATCAATACGACGCTCCGTTGCGACGTGAAAGAAGGACAAACATACACACTTTCGCATCTATAATATTAAGTTCCTTTATGTATTAAGTAAGGATAATGAATATGCATTTATTGCGTCGAATATTACACACGTTAGTTATTTGAACTTGGTAAATTTCATTTTAATTTCTATACTTGTTTAACGGGTTAACTACATAATTCCGAAGGGTAATTTGTCCGAAAGCATATTGTTTCCGAATTTCATAATTCCGAAAACCGTGTTCCGCTGATATTTGTTTTGATCTTTCAGGATATAATACTAACCTAACCGAACCTAATTTATGTATTTCATTAAATAATCTGCGTCCGAATTTTCGTTAAGGTGAAGGAGTGGGCAAACCAGTAAATTCGAGGTGTTTTTGTGCAAGTTGTTTGATGAAAATAAGGCTCGTAATGTTCTGGAAATTAAATATCCAGGTCACATATACCCTTGAGTATTAGATATTATGATTACTATGTTCACGTACGTTATAATTACGACTACAAACGACATAACAGGAAGAGTAAAATCGAAACGTATACCAGTTTTCTTCCGCCTGGGCAGAATTCTAAGTTTCCAAAATAAGCACACCCATTTTTAACGATTTATTATATTATGTGGTATGACTAATACTTATCTGCATAGTATAATACGGATTTCAAACATGAAACATTTGCTTGTTATGAGACCGTAGGCGTCTTTATAGCGTGAATGGTAAATAATCTCAAACTTGATCGAAAAAGCGAATACTTTTATTAAAATCAGCAAATACAATGTCTAAAAGTCGTGTACAATTAAAAAAGAAGAAAAAAGTTATTTTCATTAAGTTGAGTATTACGTGAGATTTGAATTCGTATACGCAATGTTTTGGACTAAAAAACAATCATTTAGCATAGGTATACATATCTAGGCTATCTAGCAGCGAAAGCGACGTTGCGAGTTCGCTCGCGGCACGGCAGCCGACCCAAAAAAGCGATGTTGTCAGGTGTTCGCCGTTGGTCGTGGTGTTTGTTTTGCTTGCAATTTGTTCATGCATTGCGTTCTATGATTCCGTACCGTACGAAAGCAGTTTTTGTAGCGTTCTTCGTTTGGAGTTTGTCTTGTTATTGTTATTTCTGTTATATATTGTTCTGTTACAGTGTTATCGTTGTTGAAATTGTTTTTGTGCGGTGTGAGTGATACTGGACAATCCACAAATATGGGCAACAAGCAGGGCCGAAAACCACGGCTTTCGGTCAGATTGAAGTGAAAACAACTCGGCCGTCAGGCTCATAGTAAAAGATCCGATGCACAGTAAGTACAATAACTATTGTAGTGGTACGTAATTACTAATGTAGCAGGAAGTCCTTTATTTATGTATTTTACACAAAACAGTATTATTGGTCAAACTGGACTAGTAAATTATGAGCTAGCTGTCTTGCCTTCTCTGAGTACGTCAATAACTTGTACCAATACTAGGTACCTACCATATTTTATATTATGACGAAACAACTACTTCTGCTGATTTCAAAACTTGATAGTCATTGTTTCTTTCAGGCCTCCGGTAGCCCTTTCAGATATGACAACAGATGTTACAGACGACAGTGTGCGCCGCGCCGGCGCGCCGCCGCCGCCGGCCATTTTTGCAACGCCGCCGACGCCGACAAATAATCGGCGTGAAATCGGCGTAGCCTTGACTGAATGCCAAAGATTCTTTTTATCAGATAGAAGAGAATAATGAACATTTTTGTTTATGCTCATACACAAAACTTTGTTATTGCTTTATGTAGTATCTATCGAAAATTATTTTGAAAGAAATCGATTAGGCTGTTTTTGATTTTTCCTTCATACAACTTCCTTTCTCACGACTAATACACGTACGCACGGGGTTGGTTTTTACATGCTTATTAGTCTAATCTAATCATTTAGTCTAATCGTTCATTTGATTGTTGATTCGTTTTAGATTGAAATATATAGTTTTTTTTGGATAAGTACATAGGTACTGATAGTCTAATTATTTAGTACAATCGTTCATTTGATTGTTGATTCATTTTAGATTGAAATATATAGTTTTTTTGGATAAGTACATAGGTACTGATAGTCTAATTATTTAGTACAATCGTTCATTTGATTGTTGATTCCTCTTAAAATTAAATATATAATTTGATGTTTAAAACAATGTTATTAAAGAAAACATTGTAATTAAAATGTTACAAAAGGTTTGTAATTTAATTATACACTGCTTGAGCTTTATTAATATAAAGCTTGAACTTGAACTTCTAATTTATATTGATCTCGATATAAACAAATAATACGAATTCGTTTTCATTTTTGTTTACGAAACATTCACGCCGATTTTACGCCGAAAACACGCCGCCGCCGCCGCCGATTTTTTGGCAAACGCCGCCGCCGATATTTTTTTAATCGGCGTACACGTCTATTCAAGATAAATGATACAAAAAAAGTCAATGCACAGATCATTTAAATCTACATAATTACTTCTGGGTGGAAAGTTTGTCGGATTCTTGAATAAAGAAAGCATCTTAGAATAACATTTTAAAATGAAATCGATAAGAAAAAACGCTATTATAAATAAATGTTTTTCAAAACGGTGGTATGGTTCAGTCCCTCCCTACCCCCAGGGGTATGGTGAAATTAAAGAATAATAAAGACGCATGAAGATGTGTGGAACTAACTATATTCGTTCACGCCACTTAGTCTTGTAATTCTACATATACAAACTACGTAAGTCAAAAAAATTGCTACGTAGAACGTGAACAAACTGAGCGCCACCTGCCAGCACAAGCGCGCGAAATTGTAAGCAAGCGATAACGCGCTGGTGGTCATAATTCATGAGATAACAAACAGATGGCGCGCACATCAATTCTATCAACTCCAGAGCCTCAAGGTCACTTGCCCACTCCAGGGCCTTAAGCGGTAGGTTAGGCTAGGGCAAAACTTGGCTAATCGGTGATATGCAGTAATTCTGTGATAGAGTATTTATACTCTTTATTGCGAAGTTAACTCTATTATCTACAGTTACACCCTTTATGTCATTATTAACTTTGATAGTAGCGCTATTTACCGTAAATACTGTACAAATATTCATTATATAGTAACTTCGCAATAAAGGGTATCCTACTAATATTATAAATGCGAAAGTTTAGATGTTTGGATGTTTGGATGTTTGTTACTCAATCACGCTTAAACGGCTGAACCGATTTGAGTGAAATTTTGCACGAAAATAGTTTATAGCCTGGATTAAAATATAGGATAGTTTTTATCCCGGGTCCACGCGGACAAAGTCGCGGGCGGAAGCTAGTACTTAAATAATCTATCACAGAATTACGCATATCACCGATTAGCCAAGTTTTGCCCTAAATACCGTTCGGAGTTTTGAAATTTCGGAATAATGATGCTTTTGGAGAAATGGCTCTTTGGAATTTTTAAGTGTTCCCCTGTTTAACGGTAGGGCCTTAAAAATAATCGAAATAATCCTACTTAATATTTTAAATGCTAAAAGTTTGGATGTTTCGATGAAAGAAAGAAAGAAAACATTTATTTGTGACAAACAAACTCGTAGACACATACGCACATACACAGTTGCTACGAAATGGTCACAACTCAGCGTAATGCTGGCAGGGCCTGCGCTGGTCTTCAGTTGTGGCCATTTGGTGCGGCACGGGCCAATGGCGTAACCATTGGCGTATTTATGTAATTTGTCCTTGTGTGTGTGTGTACACACACAATAACAAATTACAAAATACAAAAAAAATAGGGTATAACACAACCTAATGAAAAGCTAAAAAATTAAAACACTAAAAACATAAAAAAGACACCTAATAGCTTACAATGACATAGCCACTTAATATTAACTCAAACTATTCCTTACTCATACACATTTATTCTTATCTTTTTTTTTTCTATTGTACAAGTATATGGTAAATTTGACATATAAATAACTTAAGTAACGCGTGCTGTGCTGCTACTAAACAAGGTAGTCAAGGGCCATTAAAACTAAGACTAGGTATTCTATGGGACACTGCTAAACCAAATATGTGCTAATAACATGGAGGAAAAAATTTTTTTTTTCTTTTTCTATTTATTATTTAGGGACAAATCAGTTTCATGATTATGCCAGCCCCATTGTGCCTTATACTAGTATTCTTACATGTCTACTTATGGGATATTCATGTACCGTTTGAAAAATCTGTAACATAAAAAAATCTCTTTAGCTTCTTCTGAGGTCGGTACAGATAAGATGCTCTGAAAAGCACCTATATCTAATCTATTTACCTTCCACCAATTTACCAAGTGCCGAAAATAGGAAATTCGCAACGAGTGGTGATAAATTAAAACACGACCGAAGGGAGTGTTTTAAATCGACACGAGTTGCGAATTACCTATTCGCTCGTGGATCGTACAACGTTTTACTGTACATATGGCTCTTTAAAGTTTCAAAATATGCACGGAAAGAGCTATTTCCGCACTAGTGTGGGAAAGTAGCACCATATGTACTGTAAACGATATTTATAATCTGAGACTGGATCCTGCTAGTCCAACAAAAGGAAGTCCACGTTAATCTTTCTAGGTCCCTTTGTGTCATTGGAAATGGAAAATACTCCAGCGACAACAAGACACCTCTTCAATTTATGATGATGATTGATGATCCTTCAAATATTTGTTCTAACCGGGATTCGAACCCAGCACCGTCAACTTAATAGCCAGGAGTGAAATTCTCTAAAACAATTCTGTATTTTATGACGGCGTCGCAGGCCTTCAAATCTCGAGGCCAGGGTCTATCTATACCCACTAGGTTAACTCTAAACTGTATTGGCTGTTTAAACTTGTGTTGTGAATTGTAACTTCGTGAATTGGGCCACTCGTCCTGGCAACCTTGCTTTGTCGCCAAATTTTATCACAGTTTCTTAGAAAGTGTAAGTGACTCAAATGTTTACGTTATTAAGAAACAATCCTACATTCTTCCCAAAGCAGGTAATATACGGAGGTTTAAGTAGACAATGATGCATGCAAATACGACTAAATACCGTTACGGATACACTAACAAAAATATACTTTAACTTTTATTAAATAAGGTTTAAAATCGAATGATTAGAGCTAAGTCTATTGCGGTAGGTACCAAGAAATACTCGGTATGCATTCGCATTACGTGAAATAACAAAAGAAAGTGAAGTTATTTTGTCCCTTATTCTGAAATTCGGAAGGATCTTTTTTGTTACAATTTTATACCTTATGTTGGAGTCGTAAGGTTAAAATTGATTTGTCAAATGGAATGGATTTGAATACTTTTAGTAAGAGATTATTGGGCTTCTTTGTATAGAAGTGTTAAATAGATTTTTAATCTGTTGTTGAATTTTGCGTTTGAAACTAGCTTCCGCGTTATTGTGATTAGTCTTAGGATAAAGGTATTGGAAAACAACAGTGGAATTCCGAAATGGCGTAGGAGAGTAATATAATGTATTCATAGGTTCTTTTTGGTTTATGGAGGATATTAACTGGTTTCTGGAAGATTCTACGCAATGAGACAGGTAGTCTCCTCAGGTATTTGAAGTTTTTATAGTGTACTAGCTGATGCCCGCGACTTCGCCCGCGTGGTTATAGGAAAATGTAACATATTGGATTTTCCCGTGGGAATTCGATGTTTTCCCGCTGGAAAAAGTAGCCTATGTCACTTTCCAGCTTCTAAACTATCTCCATACAAAAAATCACATCAATACGACGCTTCGTTGCGACGTGAAAGAAGGACAAACAAACACACACACTTTTGCATTTGTAATATTAGTAAGGATTTTGCAGTGTAATTGTTGACTAACTTTGAGAAGTCTAGCTTTTTCCGAGACCGTCCGCGTACTCGTTTAGGTATCCATACAAACTTCCACCCTTCATTTGGCCCACCTTAGGACATATTGCCAGGCAGCGTGACGGTAGGCGGACGGATTAAATATCCGGAATAAGACATTTCTGTAAAAAAATATTTCCGAAACTAGACCCATCCTAAAGGCTTCGAGTTCTAAAATTTACCAACCAAATAAGTTTCTTTAAAACATTCAAATTTTGTTACACTTTTCTCTATACCATTATCAACTACTGAGACGATTCTAACGAGCCCAAACTCAACGGGGTTACGTCGGTTAAGTACTGAATTACCATCGACACCTTATTTTTCCATCATTAGATCAGCTCGATAGTACCATAATATTAAATTGTTATCCAAACTTTGTTTGCACTTAAAATTTCAGCTCAATCGCTTGAATATTGAGTATCTGCTTCAAAATTGAGTTGCAAGTTTCCACCCGAACAGACATAGTTACATACATAGCTTGTGATATGGTAAAAGTTATCTTTTTAAAAGGTTTTCAGTTATGTATAAATAACAGCGACCCAAAGCGAACCTTGACACGAGTTGTCGCCATTTATCCCGATCTTGTACTATTTCTCGCCAGTTCATCGCTTGAAGATCACGCAGGTGTGATTCGACGACGTCCTTCCAACGATAGGTACCTACCTGGGACAAAAGTAAGTAGTTGTCGCCATTTATCCCGATCTTTTGCTATTTATCGCCAGTTCATCGCTTGAAGATCACGCAGGTGTGATTCGACGACGTTGTTCCAACGATAGGTACCTACCTGGGACAAAAGTAAGTAGTTGTCGCCATTTATCCCGATCTTTTGCTATTTCTCGCCAGTTAATCGCTTGAAGATCACGCAGGTGTGATTCGACGACGTCCTTCCAACGATAGGTACCTACCTGGGACAAAAGTAAGTAGTTGTCGCCATTTATCCCGATCTTTTGCTATTTCTCGCCAGTTCATCGCTTGAAGATCACGTAGGTGTGATTCGACGACGTCCTTCCAACGATAGGTACCTACCTGGGACAAAAGTAAGTAGTTGTCGCCATTTATCCCGATCTTTTGCTATTTCTCGCCAGTTCATCGCTTGAAGATCACGCAGGTGTGATTCGACGACATCCTTCCAACGATAGGTATCTACCTGGGACAAAAGTAAGTAGTTGTCGCCATTTATCCCGATCTTTTGCTATTTCTCGCCAGTTCATCGCTTGAAGATCACGCAGGTCTGATTCGATGACGTTCCAACGATAGGTGTACCTGGGATAAAAGTAAATAGTTGTAATATATGTAATCGTGAAATTATTTTATACTAGGTACTGAAAACAAAATAGGAGCCACAAAATATGGTGATCGTTAACTGAGTTATATTAAACAGGAATATATATTTTTTCCAGCTATTAGACTTAAACACCAGCATGAAAAAGGTTGGTTTCTGAAGGATGCGGGACATCATTAATTAGTCATTATCAATTAATTTATGTCCAATATTAAAAATAAGATAGAAAAATGCAACTGGCCCTTATTTTGTTTTGAGCAGTAGGTAGTTATAATTTACCTATGACAAAAAAAACCTCGTGTTGACTGTTTTACATTAATAAAAAAACTTATTTCACTAAAGCTAACACGATAAATCCAACCGTGGATTACTGTATGTCCCAAAAGTACTGTTTTTTTTTCAATCAAATACTTCTTTTATCAACAATCTGTTACATGATATTCTTGTGTACATATTGACATAAAGTTTACGAGCTACCACGGATTTACAAGACGGCTTAACAAAGACTACGGTATTTGTGTTATCAGGGCTAGTGATAAGGGGTACTGGATTGCTCCCCTTATAAGGTTTTTGATTTTTAGTGGTTTTTTTGCCGTATTTAATCTCGTAATTATACTATGCGTTCACAGAAAAACTTGAATAAGGAATAAATGCGAAAGATCGCATATATCTTGACGACCGCTTTAGCCTAGTTGGTAGTGACCCTGCCTACGAAGCAAGAGGTCCTGGGTTCGAATCCCGGTAAGTGCATTTATTTTTGTGTGATGAGCATGAATATTTGTTCCTGAGTCTTGGATGTTTTCTATGTATTTAAGTATTTATTTATCTATATAAGTATGTTTATCGTCGTCTAGTACCCATAGTACAAGCTTTGCTTAGTTTGGGACTAGGTCGATTTGTGTAAGATTGTCCCCTAATATTTAATTTTTATTTTTTATTTATCTTCAATAAAACTCTTGATTTATAAGATGTCTCTTGAACCAAGAAAAAACATCTTGATTCAAGATAATGTCGTTCCTTGCAATGTTACATCTTCGTTAGGTATTAATTTCTTAGGACAAGAATATTTCCTCGTACCAAGTATTTTAGTAGGTATATCATCGTCATCATCATCATACCAGCCGAAAGACGTCCACTGCTGGACATAGGCCTCCCCCAAGGAGTGCCAAAGTGATCGGTCTTGCGTCACCCGCAACGAGCGGACTTCCGCGACCTTTACCAGGTCATCAGTCCACGTCGACCTTTGGTTTACCCACATCTTTCCGTCCAATATTCCGCAGTGTCTCAAGATGAGAGTCTTTGGCCAGTGTGTGTTACCTGTGATGACATATGGCACTGAAACGTGGTCGCTTTTTTTTAAATTTATTTAATCCAAATTCTTTAAAATAAATGTGTTGCACATAAAGCCACTATTTCAAACCTGGAAGGTTTAGGCAATAGTTGGCGAGATCGCGCGGTTCATCCCGCGTTCCTTAAGTTAACTAATTATAATATAATACTTGTAACAAGGTGCTATTGTTGACTACAATTTTATTCCTTACCTACACTTATTCATCTAAACTTAGGTAGTAACTTTTTAGTAGCTTCTTACATTGGCTTACTATGGGCTTTATAATAAGGCTCAAAGTCACACAAAGAGCAACGGAGAGGGCTATGCTGGGAGTATCTCTGCGTGGTCGCATCAGAAATGAGGCTATCGGCAGCAGAACCAAGGTAATCGATATAGCCCTCCGAAACGCTAAAATTTTAGTATATGTTGGTAAATCACTATTTCATTCAGATTCAGATTCAAATTCAGATGTTTATTTGCTTAACGTACAAGTACATGCAAATTCAGGAATATAAGAACAAAGAGCTCAGTTACAAGTTTCAGTAGTAAAAATAATACTTAATAAAAAAAAAATACTAATTTCAATATTAATTGAGTAAAATAAGTACACTATAAATGAAACATTAAAATAAAGTAAAATGTTAATTAACCAGATCGTTCATAAATGTCAATTAGTTAAGAAGTAAATAGTCATCACAATAAAATCAGTCAAGTGCATTTGCAAAAAATTCATTGATTGTATAATAGTCATCAATATAACTATTAAAACTTGCAATAATATGCAGGGCAACATTTTATTTTAAGTACTTACATGAGTGCTTATTGTATCAGAGAGCTACCGTAGCCTAGTGGTTCAGGCATGCGGCTGTCAATTGGCGGCCGTGGGTTCGAATCCCGGCTCGTACCAATGAGTTTTTAGGAACTTATCTGCGGAATATTTACCGTTAGCTTTTCGGTGAAGGAAAACATCGCGAGGAAACTGGTCTAATCCCAATAAGGTCTAGTTTTCCCTCTGGGTTGGAAGGTCAGGTGGCAGTAGCTTTCGTAAAACTAGTGCCTATGTGAAAGCGGACCCTGGGCTCCTTTAGGGGCACAACCGGGAATAACGCTAGGAGCACGATGACATGAGTGCTTATGCCAAGCCTTTTTGATGGCCATAATTATCAAAGAATATCGACAGGCTAAAGACTTGTCCCATACAAAACCATTCCACGAAGCCTTATAAATACACCCTCAAAAATTAATAACCCCTTAACTGTCATTAAAGCACAATGGTTAACCCTTCACCATAAAAAGACGGTTAAAATAATAATCCATACAAAAGAAGAAAGTTGTCGAATTGACAATGGCGTATGAAATATTGAAGTCATTGTGCAGTTAAGGAGATTGGGCAATTTCTTTTGTTGACGTAAAAGAGAGACTAGTGATGTGCTAGTGTCGATGGAATTGTCGATGAAATAAACCTTCTCCATAGGTAGGTACCTATGGAGAGAACCTAAGTAACGGTTAAGTTGAGGTTATTATGGTCCAACAGAGGCCTTACGCCTACAGAAGCTGAAGCGGAAGCGTATTTTGCAAAATGATTTCTTATTCATTCAAGATTACGACGTAACTATTAGTATTTATTCAAAAACTGATAACGTACTTAAATAATCGTTTCTTAACCTCTTAATCATTTCTTAAATAAAAATTTCGCCGCGCGGCTTCGATACAGCGAGATTTATACGTCTTTAAAAAATATATTATAAATTTACGGCAACGTTGGTCCTATAGTTGATGATTTTTTTTTTATGGGTTAACATAAAGTTATAAGTTGCTATGATATTATTTTTAGGGCAAAATATAAGTACAATTTGCGGTAAAAAAATATTATGTAAACTAGTTTTCACCAAAAAAATTAAGAAAACTCGGAAGGTATTTTGAATCTTTGATTTTCAATAATGTCATCCCCTCGTAAAAGATTTGCTGATGTGAATTGTAATCATTCATGTACCAAATGATTCTTGTTTACTGCAAAATTTGAAAAGGACTCCCAAGAAACTCATTTACTTATTTTAGGTTTAGAAAAAGAAAATGAAAAATTAAACTATAATCGGCTCCGCTGGCGTCTTAAAAAGAACGCAGACTAAACCACGACAGGTAATGAGAAAATCTATTCTCAACAAAAGTCAAAGGATTTTTGTAGTCGATAAGTGGTTTCGGAGACCCCTTCCTTACAAAATTACAACATTAGCACTTTTTTCTTTGAAATATTAGTATATGA
Source organism: Epinotia bilunana (assembly GCA_947049275.1). Lineage (NCBI taxonomy): Eukaryota > Metazoa > Arthropoda > Insecta > Lepidoptera > Tortricidae > Epinotia > Epinotia bilunana. The sequence continues at coordinate 1,871,649 of OX346278.1, forward strand.
TAGGCTTGTCCTAAAAATTTTTTTACGATGCCATTCGACATAGTTTTGGGAGAGGAACAAATGTTTATATGGGAGCAACTACAATTAAATAATATAAATACCCAAAGATACAAGGACGGATCTAGCTGGCAGCAGCCCAAACGCTTCATACTAATTGACATGCATATTTTTTCTAATCTTTCAGTCCATATCTTTTTAATTTATACTTTATTACGTTATCAATTTTAACAGGATTCAACTACCCTATTAGAGGAAAAAAGAGTGGCGTTAAATCAACATTAAATTAAATTGGAACATGTTGCTTAATATTTTTAAAATTTCTATGTATTTATTATTCAAACTCAAACATTTATTCGTGACAAACAATTACATACAGAAAATGCTGGAAATAAAATAAAACAAAACACGGTTTTGTCACGAAATGGACCCAGCTCAGCATGTAGCTTTACATGTGGACTATTGTCTGCAATAAACAGATTTTATTTTTATTTATTTTATTTATTTATTTTTATTTTTAGCCAGCACTGATCTTCCGCAGGGTACATTCGGTGAAGGCACGGCAGGTAGCATCAACGCCAGTAATCAGTTTAGCAGTAGCCTCAATGTGTCAAGCCTCAAGTGAATACCCTCCATTCACTGAACTGAAGCTGTGCGAGATTGTGAGGCGTTGAGCGACGAAAAATCCACCAATAGTGTGGCTGACCACGCTCACGCATCGCTCGAATTGGTCCATTGTTTCCTCGGTCATCGCCTCGTAACCCGGACACTCACCTTTATCGATATATTTTCTCGACTATTTCCCACCCTTACAGCCAGGCCATTAGCTCCGCTGTATCGCCGCCGAGTGACATCAATCATAATAAGCGGCAATCGGAAAATAGCAACCACTCGGCCCTATACTACCTGTCCCTTGACAAAGGACATAAACGCCTTTAAGGGGATGCCTTGATTCGAGTCGAACACACCCCTAGACAAAGACACGCGTACCTTTTTCAGATTTTCGTACATATCTCGAATATCTGTACGAATAGCGTTATAATAACTTCAAACAAATGATTCTACATACAATTTCCTACAAAATCGGTCATAATTATTTTTACTCTACGATCAATACTTTGGTAGCTACAGGTTGTTAAAGTTAACAAAGAGATAAAAAATATTCGATTTAAGAAAACGTTTTTTCGTAGTTGTTCATCATAACTACTATAATTACTTCGGATAAAAGTTTCTCCATAAAATTTGCTACAAAATTGGTCATATTTATTTTTACTCTACGATCGATACTGTAGGAGCTACCCTACCTACACCCTCAGCACAGCCCCCACCCTCGAGGACTTTTAGTATGTTTATCTGGACACCACAAGGTATAATTGTACCAATTTACAAAACTACACGAATTATTTCCCCTGATTGCCCATATTCGGCTTAATTTTCTTAGACTAACAAGCTTTTACCTGTTCCGTCCGCGTGAAACTATTATATCGTAGCTCCATACAAACTTTCAACTGCCATTTCATTCCCTCTTAAGTCCTTATTCCTACAGAGTGCGTATTTTGCAAAATGCTTCCTTTTTCATTGAAGATTACGAGGAAACTATTGGTATTTATTCAAAAACTGATAACGTACTAAAATAATCATTTTTTAAATTCTAATCATTTCTTAAATACATATTTCGGCGGAGACTAAGCGCGAGGCGTTGATTTATACGTCTTTAAAAAAATATAAATTTACGGCAACGTAGGTCCTGTAGGTATGATTATTTTTTTATGCGTTCATATAAACTGTTTTCACCAAAAAAAGAAAAGTCAATAGGTATTTTATATATTTTTTAAAATGAATCTTTGATTTTTAATCACGTCAGCCCCTCGTACAAGATATGGTGAATTGAATTGTAATCATTCATGTACCAAATGATTCTTGTTTACTGCAATATTGAGAACCGAAACGACACTTCACACTGCAAAATTTAAAAAAGACTCCCAAGAAAATAATTTATTTTAGGTTTAGAAACAGAAAATTTGGACTTTGTTAGCCCCTAGTTTAAGAAATGATTATTTGAGTACGTTATCCGTTTTTGAATAAATACTAATAGTTACATCGTAATCTTGAATGAAAAAGGAAGCATTTTGCTTAATACGCTCGTCCGTAGGCGTTAGGACTCTTAAATGTCGTACGTCGCTTAAAACCTTTGGGGGTTGGGTTAAGAAATGTACAGTGGGAGGGTTGTCTTCAATAATAATGGTAGCAAAATGGGTATTTCTTTTATTTACCTTTGGTTATGATTTGAACGAATTTTGTAATCTGGCCGTTGGAAGATTTTTTAGTGTACATGTAACATACTTACAAACTAAAGTTTATGGAGAATTTATTTGCAAAACTATCCCGTTCTCTTTATTTCCAAGTGTACATAAAGCTGCCTAAGCCCACGTCGGAACAGCAGAGCCGACGGGTTATTGTGGGTTTCTGTTTTCAATTATTGCCATACCCATTTTATCAATAAGTTGTTTCGAATGCTCCCTGATCATATTACGTGGTACAAACACTATTGTTCTTTGTTCTACATTTTAAATATAAATCGCGTTTTAAATTCTATAACACAACCGATAAAATACAATAACTGTGTCACATATAATGTCTGTATAAACTGGTGATACAAGCGATTATGGACCTTATGTGTTTGGGACAAGGTTGGGATTGTGAAGAGTGGTACTGTCAATACAAGGAGCTAATAAAGTCTAGACTTGGCGCTGTGCGTTTTAATACCAAAGGCATCTTCGTGTACAGTCGGGTTGGGGTGAATTGGGTCGTGTTTTATTTTTTACCAAAATTTGCCCGCGATGACGTCCGCTGGAAGTCCCGTATCGATGGCTGTGCCAGGACAGGCTAAGTGATTCTGCCCCCACAGAGTTTTGGCTTGTAATGTTTATGTAAAGCACAAAATCTGACTGTACTTTTTAGTTTTTTTTTAATTACTTTCCACGTTACAGACCTCTAGATTTTTCACCAGTGATACACCTACGAGCTATAATATTATTATGTATATAGATAAATAGATTAGATTTAGATTTATTTATTTCACAATATTCAATTACAATATAAATTAAAGCTAGCTTAATCTATATGAATTTATATTATGATCGTCAAAGAGAATAAGAATTGTAATAACATGTCAAGTTACATTTGGTTCCAATTATAGTCACAATATATACATATCACATAAAGATCGTCAGATAACAAACTATGTACCTTAATAAACGAAACATTTAAAAAATACAAACAACGATATAATTAACAATGTCAAAAACAGTGATATTATTTTCCTTTACTGAATATAATGCGTTTTCAATAAAAAGTTTCTCAGTTGGCGTTCGAATGTTTCGTCAGATCACTGTTCGCAATTCGGTGGGTAGTCGTTCGTAATAGGTTGGGCCTATCACTCGAATAATTATTTTAATCCAGCTTATAAACTATCTTTGTGTCAATTGTAATTTAATCTAAATCCATTCCGCTGCTTTTGACTAAGTATTGGATGACCGCTTTGAGTGTAGATTAACTACCATCATCATCAACATCATATCAGCCGAAAGACGTTCACTGCTGGACATTGGCTAGTCTATAATTAAATACTTACATAGCGCTCTAACGTGACGGCTCCTGTAGTGTCAAGCGCCAGAAACCATGATGTCAGATAAATATGAAATAAATCCGGCTTAAGAGTCCGCAGTAAGCTCGGCCGAATTTCACCTTCCCATACAAACGGAGTTTCGTTCTCATTTTAAAACTACGTGTTGGAAACACGTAGTTTTAAAATGAGAGCGTAACTACGTTTGTATGGAGAATCGAGCTTACTGCGGACTCTTAAGTCGAAAGACGTCCATTGCTGGACATTGGCTAGTCTAAAATTAAATACCTACTGTTTCTTTTATTTATTAGTAGCGCTCTAACGTGACGGCTCTAGTAGTGTCAAGCGCCAGAAACCATGACGTCAGATAAGTATGAAATAAATCCGGCTTAAGTAAGCAAAGTACCAGCGATCCAGAATACAATAAGCTTCCATCTGACTTGGTACTGCTGCCTTTGCCATGTTTTAAAAAGGATTTGCTGACATGTTATTATTCTATTTCTGATTATCTAAATGACAAATTTGAGTAATACTTAACCTAAATGAATGCTCTAGATGTGACTTTATTAATTATTATACATTATATGCTTGCACAATTTCAATCTCGATTTTATTTATATTTCACATTTAATTAGAGTAATCATTTTTTTGACATGTAATTACCATCAATTGTATTTGGAGTCTCGTTTGAGCCGCCGTGCCGAACGGACGCACGGATCCTTACCGTCCTCTGTCATTGTTTCTCCAAATTGCATAAAGAGCACCGCGAAACAAAAGGCGCCTATCGCCAGATGTTCTAGTAAACCCTCGCCGCGGTCCCCGTCGTAGCCTAACCACGCTATCCTCTCCGATATGCGTATATACATCTCGCGATATATACCGGTCTAAACAAATGTGCAGTGCGTCTATATACTATATAACAGTGAGTGCGACTGATGTGAGGGTGGTGCAAGTCTTCGCCAGTTCAACAGATAAATCCGGTGAGATCAGACCATCTTTCACTTACTGTAGGTATTAATGCAAAAAATCACAAGAATGTGGAGTTACGAGCCCGCTAGAGGGAATATATAAAATACGGGACGTAAAAACACAGAACTCCTAGTATGTACATATTTATAACGACTGGTTAATGTGTCGACGCACTGCACACGCTTCCGCGCAGTGCGCACGCACGGCGTACAGGTACCGCGTATGTTACGCGGCTATTACGAGTTCAATCTAGGTAGTAGGTGCGTAAAAACAGTGCGTGCTAGTGCTCTAAAGGGTTGCGATTACGCGCACCAACGCAACGGCAGAACCAACAATTAGCCGCAATCACAGGCCCGGGGTTAGAGCACTCCATATTACTTTTAGGTATCATAACCTATTTAATGAAGCAGGCCGGGTTACATTCTCGCAATTAGAGTTCAAATTACAGGCCAGGTTAGACGCCCGAATGAACCTACTGGTCCATAACATAGGTAAACGAAAGGGATTATACGTACTAGATATATCATTTTGGTATTGTACTTATTCGGCGTTGCCTCCAGTGCCTTTGTAACTTAGTAATATTTTACGTTAGATTACGGTATATCAATTACCAAACACTCAATTTATCTTATACACTTTAATGAACCCCGTAATAAGCCCGTGTCTAAGCATAAGGACGCTTCAGCAGTGTCATACGTCTATGTAGTATATCATAATATATGTATGTAAGTAGTATTTGGTACTTATAAGTAATAGTATTAAAATCGTGAGGCCTACGGAATAGATTCATTGATGAATGAAATCTAGATCAGTTACACAAGTAATACGCTTGGCGCCCCTCCTAACGCAAAGAGTAGTGGATAGGGGTTACACGAGACTTAAACAGGGTTCAAGCGTGTTAGCGCTCACTCTCCGTGAACCTAAATATATTAAAACTAAGGAAACTTAGCCCATGATGTAATAATCAACACGTCCGATTTCTAAAAGAAACAACGCCGGGGACGAGCAATGAATAGCGATACATCTGCCTAACCCTAAACAAAGGAACGCAAAAAAGATCCGCTTCTACCTACTACGCGTGAATGCACTTTCTTGAAATGTCCAGATTTTAGGACCTTATGCACCCACGCCACGCCAGATGGGCTTGAATAGGCGAGCGATATTAAAAACATAGAGGATAATAATGCCAGGTTCATAAACTTGTAATAAATAAAACACCAGAACGAAAAGGAAACCAAACTCCAATTAAACTGGATGCAAAAATACATAGAGCATACGCGAGGAGAAAAAAGCGTTGAATTGTTATGCAAGCCTCAGAAGACTGTAGAACCTTACGAAAAAATGACGAAGACTTCTCCCTAGGAAAGTCGCCTAACCAGGAAAACAGGCAAATTAAATACTGGCTGCCGGTCAACTCTCCCAGTGACAGTGTTTGTTACACTCTGTTTTGTTGTGCAGTGAGCAATGTTAATATCTTGGTTAAGTTTATGTAAATAATTAATGTTGTGTCTGTGTCTACAGTTAAAAAACGGTGGTATCAGTGAAGACAATGGTTAGTGTGTAGTGACACAATTTAAAGTAATAGTGTCTATATCGCGTATACTCTTGTCAAGCTGCAAGTCCGCACATGGATAGGTACTGGAAAATACAAGGTGTCGTTGTTGCGAGTCATATTATAACCTCATGACAACATGACAATACAACCACAGAAGCAAACAACCAAAGATACTTTTAACAACACTGCACGAGAAATCGACGTAATGGAAGAAACTGACTGCGAATAAGAGGAACAGGTAGAATGATCGCCTGAATGTAGAACCGATCGCCGAGAACACCTTCAACACAAGAAGACTTTATATAAAGCGACGTGCATCATTTTCACCAACGCTCATCCCCCTACGAAGTAGCCTTCCCCTCCTCTTTTCCAATATTGGCTTAAGGCTGCATAGCCGGTTGATTGTGGCCGACTGGTTGCGGCTGGTCGGTCTTCCCTTCCCATCCCAGAGCGTGTCCCTCCGCCCCAAACTTGCGCCCCCTGGTATATCCGGCTAGTCCGGGTCAGGCTTGCTTCCTGGCTGGGTGTGGTGCCTATGTTCATGTTCATGTTCATGTTCATGTAATTACCATCAATTGTATTTTATCTTCAATTCCACGTGACTGTAGATTTGTATCTTTACCTACCTAATGTTTGTACGCCCATTGGCAAGACATAGGAGATCACATAATGTACTAACAACTCTGTAATTTACAGCCTACCTATGTTCTACAATAAACATTATTTCTGATTCTGATTCTGATTCTGATCCAAAATCTTAAAAGGAAGCGGAGGTGCCAGATCAACACACCCCGACTAGAGCACCTTACAAGTTGCTTAAGGAATACATTTCTCGTCTCATAAACTCTTTGAAGCGAGCTCAAAGCACATTGTTGACAGTATTAAACGAAAGTAATATGATACCTATAATAATACATTGTTAGGCCGGGAAGTGGTATATTGACGGGCGGTTTATACCTAATCCATGCCCGTAAGTTGAAAGATTAGGCCTTTATTCATAAACTAGTGTTCAGTATTTCAACGTTCCTTGCACAAAACACAACGTCTTATTCATTAATTTTCGAAATCTATAGATATTAGATCATATAGCTAGTTTGACGGAGACGCAACCAAACGCTTTTCTGAAAGCTAGCAACGCTGACCGTGATATGGCGATCTCCGCTTTACCGCGCATCGTTACAGCTCGCAATGAGATTGCTGGAGCTTAAAACGCTATAAAACTTCCAAAACCGAAACGCGACACGCGATTATTATTCAAACTAGACTCTAGCGGCCTGTGAGGAAATACAGCACCAGGGGGCCCCCAGAACATCAAGCCGAGCGACGGATGAGTTCGAGGTGAGTCTCCCGAACACTAGCTACCTATTTTATCGAAGGAACTACTTAAAACACGCTACAACTAGGTCATACCTAAAGCGTCATGATAAGGGTTGTATGACGTAAGTTCATTTTCATGGCATCCAAAGGGTTTAATTCAGAAGGATAAGACAAGTTTCTGTCAAAAATTACATTTTTGGTACAAGCTTTTTTTTAAAGTTCCAAATAATTTGATTTTATCGCAGAGTCATGTTTTATGTGCTAAAGCCATCAATGGCTTATTTAAAGCTAGAGTTCGGACTAACTATTTGCTATGTAAGTACTTACATTACCTTCACACTATTCCTTTACTATTCTATACCATCATCAACTAACGAGCCCAAACTCAACGGGGTGGGGTTACATTGGTTAAGTACTGAATTCCCATGGGCACCTTCTGTCCCCATGATGAGATCAGCTCGATGCGACCATAATATAGATTTATCATCCAAACTACACCCAAAATTTCAGCTCAATGTCACCGGGAGGTGGGTCAAATTTAACTTGCAAGATTTGGTGACAAACAGGTGAAACTAAATAATAGCTTGTAAATATAGGATGAAATGTTTGACTGTACGTATGTGGTGTTGTGTTCCTGAGTGTGTCACCAGAGCTGCCGAGGATGTGCTGTGTTCAGAGTGAGAAACCCTCGTTCGTCTCTAGCTGTCAACACAACGAATCTTCAAATCAATAAAGAGTCAGCAACGGTCGTAATCGTATGCGTCCATAGACTACGGTGTCTGCTTACCATCAGGCAGGCCGTATGCTTGTTTGCCGCCGTCGTAGTGCTTTAAAAAACATTTCGTTCGTAGTGAAAATGAATAAGTACGGTACGTTCGTTTAAAACTTAGCAAGAAAAAAATATGTTTTCTCGTCGGAGGTTTGACTTTCACCGTATATAATTACTAGCTTCTGCCCGCAACTCCTCGTTTATGGCTCCTCTTCATGATGGCCCATCCTAATGGCCCACTAGGATGGGCCAGCGTGTGGAGAGGGTAGTGGTGTCAGGTGGCTTATGGCGCGGCGATGTCTTTCTCCGTCTAACGCATAGTTGCGTCCTGTACGATGGGTCGTGATGGCCCACTGTATAGAGCAGGCTTTATATCGTAGCTCCATACAAACTTTCACCCCCATTTTAGGAAAGTGGGGGGTTAGAAAGAGACAAAAAGTAGCCTATGTCACTCTCCATCCCTTCAACTATCTCCACTTAAAAAAAACACGTCAATTTGTCGCTCACACAAACAAAACGCACACATACACTTTCCCATTTATAATATTAGTATGGATTCGTAGAAAAGGTTTTCCTCAAAATTCGGGTAGGTGTACTTGATACTACTTGAGTTGGCCGAATCGCATCAAAGTTATGTATTCAAAAAGCAACTCTACGGTCCCAGGTGGAAGATTCCAACGCGAACGACAGTTTTATAAAAAGTCGGCCACGTTAAATAATCTCAACAGTAGCATTAAAAAAAACGTCTTGTTTCTTAAATAAATGTTATTCTGACCCAATTAAGGTTGTTAACGGGCCTTCATTAGTTATAATGATGTAATTAAGTTGATAATTAGATGTTTCAATGAAAAGTTACATTAGAATAGGTAAATGGGTTTTCTAAGGATTCGATGTTTTCGTAAATCAGAGGTTGATGACAAGACACGTGTATCTTTACAAGCTTTTTACGAGATTGTATTTAACTTGTACTGTATGTATACAGGGTGTCCCGGAACTCAACGATAACCTGGTACCGGGTGAGAGGCCTAGGTATACCAGTTATGAAAAAATTAAGAAAACAAAATCCGTCTATTTTTTTTTATTACTGGTAAATCTGGTACCGGGTGAGAGCTGGTATACCAGTTATGAAAAAAAAAAATGACGCTTTTTTTTCTTAATTTTTTCATAACCAGTATACCTTGGCCTCTCACCCGGTACCAGGTTATCGTTGAGTTCCGGGACACCCTGTATAAGTAGATCGTGGGCCCACTCCCAATACACCTACGTCAGATGACAACATGATAAAATGCATGACAAGCAGGCCGAAAAAGTTGTGCTGAGCAAGAAAAAAAAAAGAAAATTGGAAGATGACTGCCTGTTTAAATCGTATGTCCGGATGTGCAGATGACTGCCTGTTTAAATCGTATTTCCGGATGTACAGATGACTGCCTGTTTAAATCGTATGTCCGGATGTGCAGATGACTGCCTGTTTAAATCGTATGTCCGGATGTGCAGATGACTGCCTGTTTCAATCGTATGTCCGGATGTGCAGATGACTGCCTGTTTAATCATATGTCCGGATGTGCAGATGACTGCCTGTTTAAATCGTATGTCCGGATGTGCAGATGACTGCCTGTTTAAATCGTATGTCCGGATGTGCAGATGACTGCCTGTTTAAATCGTATGTCCGGATGTGCAGATGACTGCCTGTTTAATCATATGTCCGGATGTGCAGATGACTGCCTGTTTAAATCGTATGTCCGGATGTGCAGATGACTGCCTGTTTAAATCGTATGTCCGGATGTGCAGATGACTGCCTGTTTAAATCGTATGTCCGGATGTGCAGATGACTGCCTGTTTAATCATATGTCCGTATGTGCAGATGACTGCCTGTTTAAATCGTATGTCCGGATGTGCAGATGACTGCCTGTTTAATCATATGTCCGTATGTGAAGATGACTGCCTGTTTAAATCGTATGTCCGGATGTGCAGATGACTGCCTGTTTAAATCGTATGTCCGGATGTGCAGGTGACTGCCTGTTTAATCATATGTCCGGATGTGCAGATGACTGCCTGTTTAAATCGTATGTCCGGATGTGCAGATGATTGCCTGTTTTCCTCTTCAGGTCGCATTTCTCAACCGATTCTGGTGAAATTTTGTGAGCATGTTCCTTAATTTTAAAGAATAGTTTGTACGATTTAATTTTTCGTTTTTTTAAACGTTCGCGTGTTCTGCCCCTCACAGAGTCTAGTTTAATTATTCTATAATCTATGTAAGCATCCCACTTTTTTTTTAACAAACATTAACCCCTCAAAATAGATTGATTACTTCAACAAGGAAGTGGTGTTATCAATTAGTTTACACAGTACGGTAGCTTATCGGATGTTCAAACATGTTATACATGTGTACACTATGTTATGAGCTCCCTATACTTATCCGAGTAGCAATGTATTTGTGTTATTGGGAAGCTATTCTCATGCTTATAATAATAATAAAAATAAATAGTCTTTATTGCACGACGACAAGAGAGAAACATCTTACAAATAATTTGCTTAATGTAACAACAGGCGGTCTTATTGCTTATCTTGTTTATTTAAAGATCACGGCGATCAATAATTTTGGTGTTCCTACTTATATTATAAATGTGAACGAGGCCATGTTTGATCAATGATCATCAATTATGTACTTACGCAAAAACTGTTAAAATTTGGGAAAAAAATAGTCTGCTGGTCGATCACGTAACGCATTGTAAGCGCGTCAGTTAGATCTATAGGTCACTTTTTATACGGGACAATGACAGTTGGGCTGTCTTGACGCGCGTTGGTTATGTTATACGTGCAGATTATGATTACCCCTCTGGATTACATTTTTATGATACTTTTTATCACATACAACACTTTTCAGTACAGCGATTGAAGACTTAAATCACGAAAAAATTATATTTATAGGTATACTTACCGACTCTCAAAGTTCATTCGCGCCACTACGCGCACTTCAGCTCGTTTGTGGTGCGCGTGCCGAGGCCGCTGCAGGAGATCATCGCGTGTGCTGACTTCTGGCCGAAGGGTGTCGTGTTTCGGCGGTTCCGGGGCAACCTACCGAATTCTACACCGGACTTGACGACACAACGGAGCCACGCTGTTTCGTCGCCTAAATAATTAGTTTTTATATGTATTGTATGTATGTTAGGCTTTAAGAGTCCGCCAGTAAGCTCGGCCGAATTTCACCTTCCCATACAAAAGTAGTTACGCTCTCATTTTAAAAATATGGGTTGGATTGTGACGAAACTTTGCATATACAATGACATGAGGTATATCTACGTCTGTAATTAGTTTATATGGTTCAAGTGTATAAAACAAACGAAATACAGCAAAAACTAGTTTTGTATGGAAAACTTATGTTCGCTGTATTTTTTTACTATGCTATCTGAAGCTACATAAACTAACTACAGACTTAGATATACCTCATGTCATTGTATATGCAAAGTTTCGTTACAATCCAACACGTAGTTTTAAAATGAGAGCGTAACTACGTTTGTATGGAGAATCGAGCTTACTGCGGACTCGTAATATATATTTATTTACGTATATAATATCTGCGTCGCACCCTCTACAGAGTATACAATAGGTGATTTTTTTCCTCAATTGCCGAAGAAACAATTAAAGGTACCATTGTTTTCGACAATTGAGAAAAAACAACATTTCTTTGGAACCGTTAGGTCAACCCAACCGTTTCCAAAACCATAAACGCTTCCAACACTCGTCATAAACAATCTCAGTTATTTCCCCTTTTCCGAATATACCGCTAATAGACAAACCAAACCTAATATGACACAAAATACAAGGAGATTTTAAACGACTTGAGACCTTTAGTTACACATTCGTTTTACCATCCTAACCCATTGACGGTGAGAAATTTTGATAAGGATTTTTGTTGCACTTCTGTGTTGCAGTTGGGTAAAAGGGACTCGGGCATAGAATTGGTTTTACGTCATCCAGGTAAAGTAAAGTTTAGCGTCCGCTATGACAGCACAAATTGCTATTTATATGGCCTGGGAGATATACACTTATATGTAACTTTATAGAGAAAAAACAAATAATACTGGCGAGGTCCTACGGGTCAGTCAATGACCGGTTAGCCTGTGGGTAGTGAAGCTGAAGGCCCCGGGTTCGAATCCTGGAAACGCCAATATTTGTGTGACGAGCATGATTTGTTTCCGACTCTTGGATGTTCTTTATGTAATAATTACATCTATTAAATACACATATATCGTCGTCTAGCACATGGGTGCATAAATAAGGCTTGTGTTATTGAACACAAGCCTTATTTATTTATTTATTTACTTATTAGGCTCACACAACAAATTACAGTCATTCATTCAGTAAAATTAAAAGTTAGTGTCTAGATCGGGACTACAATTCTAAACAGTGTGTGTACAGAAAGATTCGTAACTTAGACAAACTATTCACTAGATGGAATTACATATAAGTATTGCCCAACTTACAGGGATAGGCAATGTGCATAACATTTTATTTTACATTCAATAATACATGACATTTATCTGAATATTGCGTTAAATATCTGTCTAATAATATTCGTCTAACATATCAGCCGAAAGACGTCCACCGCTGGACATAGGCCTCCCCCAAAGAGTGCCAAAGTGACCAGGCCTGCGCCACCCGCCTCCAGCGGACTCCCGCGACCCTTACGAGGGAACAATCCACCTTGTAGGGCCTACCCATCACGCTGCGCCTTCCGGTACGTGGTCGCCACTCGAGAACCTTCCGCCCCAACGGCCAACAACACACACAACACGTTTTAACACAAGGTCCGTGTTATGTCGGGCCCCGTGTGGTGTGGGGTTAGAATTTCACCACCCCCTTCCTTCCTGTGGCTGTCGTAAAAGTCGACAAAGAGAGCAGGGTTCAAGTTTGCTGTGGGCGAGGGCCTACCAACCTATCACTACGATATCACATTTTGTTGATCTCTTATACCCACATTTAGGCTAAAAGTTGCACTGGAACATAAGTTTCATGTGCTCTGCCTCCCCCTTTGGGAATAAAGGCGTGAATTTATGTATCTATATTATGTATAGTACTTAGTATGTATGTCCTCCGAAGGCCCACCATACAACACAAAATGGCATTGGAATTGGAATCGTATTGTGTCGGAGATAGAGTCGATTTTCGGTTGCTTTAAAAAGTGTCCGAAACAAAACAAATGCAACTATTCCAGTTGAATATAATTTAAATTCCTTCGACAGAATAAGTCCTATGAGTAGGCCCATGGGCCTTAGGAGGGTAACATAAGGAATCATCGATGTGCTCTGCTCTTACCTCCTTTTCTGGACTACATGTCAGAGGCGTCTCTATAGGCTGTAGGGCCCGCGTGCAATCATTACCCTAGCGCTCTCTAGCAACCCCCCTAGCGCGCGCTAGCGCAGTGTTAGCGCGCTGCGCGCCCCCTAGGACCACTGCGCCCGTGAGCAACGCACACCCTGCACCATAGGTAAAGCCGCTGCTATACATGTGAACTCTATGTGTGAACTATTCTGAAGGTATTAAAAAGAAACCTGCAGGCCAATGACGTAACAACATAGTTGTAATACAGCGGATATATCGGGCGTGAACGCTGTACGGTCGTTTTGGCAGCGGGGTGGCACCCTGGAGTAGCGGTGTTAGGTATCTGGGGATACGTCTGGAGATATATATTTTTTTAAAACATCTCATCGGTAAATATACATTTCCTGATCGCTAAATTGAGGGCAGTTTGTTTTCTTAACTTTAAACATGGTTGTATTATACCTACCTATTTACTAAGTGATCTACTTTAACAACTTTAATGACATTTAACTTAGTGTACCATCGACAACACACTCAACCGTTCATTTGTGGACCCTGTTACAACGGCTTAAAATCCAGCAATTAGTAAGCTAAGTGTGTTGCCGCTAATACGTGACGTAAGTTCGTGCAAGGACAATTTTTTTTTATATGTCTACGTCTTAATTGATTTTGTCTAAAAGTATTGTTTAAATTACTTTATTACTTTTTAATTTTTAAGTAACAGATAACACTAGCATATAAAGTCTGTAACTAACACCTATGGATTCCGTCCGAAATAAAAAGATTTATTTATTTATTTAAATACTGTCTTGTTTGTTTTGGATGTTTTATTTTATTAATGTCATCATGATCATCATCATATCAGCCGAAAGACGTCCACTGCTGGGCATAGGCCTCCCCCAAAGAGTGCCAAAGTGACCGGTTCTGCGCCACCCGCAGCGTACTCCGGCGATCTATAATTATTTATTTCTATAATATGATTGCAATGCACAAGCATGCAGCTTGGCCAAACTGCAAAGCAGTTAGTAGACGAATTCTACACTCTTTGATAAATTATAATTGTATGTCTTAGTAACATTCATTACCTAATCATTGTACATACTGGCATGAACAAGAGAAGACGAAAACTTTTTCCACTAGCCAGTTGAAATGTACTCTTATTTCAGTGACGTAAAGACTCACTGTTATGGTATCTAAGATTCTAATAAAACTAGGTAACTGCGGAAAGACAGCCTTGTTTACAAAAATATGAAAGTTTGGAGTGCCTAGAGATTCAATTGGATTTGAAATGGTTTTACATAGGATTTTTCAAAATAAATGCACATCACACCAATACATTGCTGAAAATCTGGCAGCGTTTTTCCAGGTTCCATTACAAGGAAGACTGCCTTCAGTCAAAGAAAGCTAAGGCCCGAAGAAATTCCTGCCTCCTCATCCAGGAGGCAAAGAGTGGCTTTCTCGTCTTTCTACTCTACTTATGCTCCCATTCTGCCAATAATTAGTCGGTAGATACCAATCAGTAATATTCGTTCGCATTAATATTATACGGCGGAAAAGCAATGCGTTGATTACGTGAAGAAAATAAGAGAGTGCGGTCCTGGATGATGAAATAAAACGTTCCAAATTTATACGTCCTTATTCTTATAATTCCAATTTGCAAGTTATGTAGTAGTTAGGTACATCGAGGGTAGGGGTACTTGTAGACGGAACATTATATCGTGACGCCTGGGGGGCCAGTACGCTAAGTTTTATGTCGGAGATAAAGCTTTACGTCGGACATAAAACCTAGCGTGCCCCGTAGCACGCTGGTGACATTACCGTCTATCCGGCATTGCTAATGGCCGCGATATATACGTTTCCAATGATCATCCATAGATGTCGCTATGGGTATCGTCTGGAACAGCAAGTTTGTATCATCATCTGCCGAAAGACGTCCGCTGCTGGACATAGGCCTCCCCCAAAGAGTGCCACAAGTTTGTAAGTAAAGGGGTAGTCCCCGGAACTTATCCGATCTCAAAGTTCTTTCCCCTGTTTTTAGACCAGACTTTCTGGTCGGAATCCTACTAATATTATAAATGCGAAAGTTTAGATGTTTGGATGTTTGTTACTCAATCACGCTTAAACGGCTGAACCGATTTGAATGAAATTTTGCACAAAGATAGTTTATAGCCTGGATTAAAATATAGGATAGTTTTTATCTCGGGTCCACGCGGACGAAGTCGCGGGCGGAAGCTAGTAAGGTTATATTTTATACCACGGATCTGCCTGTGCTTTTTTGTGTAGGTACGCGTACGCGGACGGGACGTGCAGCTGGTATATTTACAATAAAACCTTCTCTTAATTTCACACCTCGAAACATGGATTAAATAGACATAAAACTTAAAAATTTGGGTTTAACAACAGGCGCTCTTATCGCTAAAGAGCTAACTCTTCCAGACAACCTTTGGGTAGCGCAGAAATTGCAACACAAAATTACAAGTAGGTAGACGGTAGTTAAATAAAATAACAACATACACAGTTACATCAATAATAAACATACAAATAAACATACATAAATCTACATCCAGTCCACAAAAAAAAAAAAAAAAAATTCGGCGCCATAATATTGCCTCCGATTTCGTATATGACTCATTAAATTAAACGTTTTTGGTGTTAAATTTGGTTTGGCCCTTGTCTTTACTGTACACTTCAAAAAAATCCATTTCTGATCGAATCAATTATATATTGATTTAAACTTTCACGATTTTCACACATTATTTGTACTAAACGGGACTTAAGCGCGTATAATTAAATTATTTATACACCTCACTGAGGTCTCCCGACATTTCGGATATGTTGCAACATCCATGGTCACGGGACAACAGTCAGTTCAGTCGGGTCAGTTGTTAAGTCCCGTTTAGTATAAATAATGAATCAATTATATCTCCAGATAGATCCTAAGATATGCCACCCCCCGTGCTCAGTGCCGGTCTGGCGTAAGTGTTACTACGAGCGTATGTCTGCCCGCTCCACAATTAGACTGCAACAATTCTCTGACTAGACAATCAGGAGCAAATAAACGCGCTGTGAAAGGGTTAACAGTGTTGAGATGTTGTTGCGGTTACGGCCTTTTGGGACTATAGTTTTGAAGGGCGTCAAGGCCCTAACTAACTATGGAACAAAAGCATCCATACTAATCATATACTATTAAACGAGCAATATTTACATACATACATATATTCACGCCTCTTTCCCAGAGGGGTAGGCAGAGATCACGGATCTCCATTTGCTACCATCCTGACAAACCACTTTCGCTTCACTCACTTTCATAACATTTCTCATACATGCTCGTCGGATTAGGGTACTCTTGACCTGGCCTTTTAGTAAGATTTCTCCAATTTGATCGGAGAAAGTTCGCCTAGGTCTTCCCCTTCAAACTTGCCCTTCCACTCTTTTTATATACACTCTCTTCGTTAATCTTCTTTCTTCCATCCTCTCTACATGCCCAAACCACCTTAACATACCCTTCTCAATCTCCATCAATTCCACACTACTCTACTCGTATCTCTTATGACACTGTTTCTGACTCTATCACTCAATTTCACACACTTCTCAACGAGCAATATTTGTATGTATATATATTTGCTATCACGTTCTCGGAAACGGCTCTAACGATTTCGATGACATTTGGAATATAGGGGTTTACGGGAGCGAGAAATCGATCTAGTGAAAATTCGTTTTCTCCGAATTTTCACCCGAGCCGAGCTCGGAAGCCCAGGGACTAGGTATTATAAATGCGAAAGCGTGTCTGTCTCTCTGTCTATGCCTGTCGGACTGTCTGTAAGCTCTTCACGCTTAAACCGCTAAACCGATTAAGATGAAATTTGGTATAAAGATAGTTTGAGTCCCGCGAAACGAGAAGAGAAAGGATAGTTTTTATCCCGAAAATCCTCCCCGAATGGGGGGTGAAAGTCCGTATGGAGACGTGGACGGAGTCGCGGGCAGAACCTAGTAGTAAATAGTAATATAATAAGGAGAAAACGTTTGTGACATTTTAATAACTGCAGGTTTATACACATAGGATAGTCTCCAAAACAACTCAGACTCCAAATATTTTTTCGCTTGTGTATAAAATGGACTTTCGGGATGAACATAAGCTATAGTTTATCGTGCAGGCCCCGCGTATCATGGTCGGCCTTATCACGCGATAAGTGACAAGATAGAGCGTCAGTCTCGTTCTATCGAACGGTGTCAGCCAGCGACGGACTCTATCTTATAAAATAAACAAAGTCTTTATTTTATGCCTCTAAAAATTATTACCTACACTATAACTAACTCATAATTTAAGTATTGAACATTTGTTTAAATCTAAAAATTCCCAGGCTAAAGAAAAAGCAGTTATTTTATATTTAAGCCGTTATTTTATTTGACATCATAAAACAATTGCAACTCGTAACCCATTACCGAATATTTAAAAGGAAAAAAACTAAAACTTACCCTTTGGGTGGTTGTTTATTATATTATCTTCGTTCATTCCCCAAATTAAAAAAATACTTCGTTAGCTATTGATGAAAAACCTACTATATTGGAACACAGTAACGTTTAAAATGGAATGGACGAGAGCGGTATTAGCAACTATCATTGTCAGTTCCAAATTTGAACTCAGTTCATCGACGCATTTAAATCAAGTCTTTTAGGTTTGAGTTAAGGTCTAAATTACAATAGCAAATCCTTCTGCAGAAAATTACGATAACTTTCTTTTCTCATGCCGAAAGGGTGCAATAAATGTTTTTTTGTCTGTTTGTCTATTGTCCAGATACAGTTACGTAAAAAGGGTGATAAGGCGTTCGTAAAACACGTGCACTTTCTCGCTGAAAAATGTGTCATACCGTTAAGCTATTTTGTTTGTCGGTTCCCTTTGAGGAAGTGTATCCAGTTTAGGGGTACTGTTACCTGAAATAATATATGATTCGACAGAGCGTGTTTGAGGTCCTTACAGTTCTAAAAATACAGTTATTTAAACTAAATTACTAATATAATAAGTAAGATTAAGAGGAAATGTTGAGACAGTAGCTATGTAAGTTTGTGTATAGGGGAGAAGTTACTTAATCTTTAATTAATTAAGAGAGTGATCTCACTGCAACATGCGTAGCCAATGTTATGTACTTCCGTAATTGTTGTATATATCAGAAATAAATACCTCCTCATATACTAGCTTTAAGTGAAATGTAATATATATGATGTGGTTGTACTTAATAAATAAATAAATAAAAGAGTCCGCAGTAAGCTCGGCCGAATTTCATACAAATGTAGTTACGCTCTCATTTTAAAACTACGTGTTGGATTGTGGCGAAACTTTGCATATACATTGAGATGAGTATATCTATGTCAGTAATTCGTTTATATGGTTCCAGTGTATAAAACAAACGAAATACAGCAAAAACAAGTTTTGAATGAAAAACTTAAATTCGCTGTATTTTTTTACTATGGTATCTGAAGCTACATAAACTAATTACAGACATAGATATACCTCATGTCATTGTACATGCAAAGTTTCGTTACAATCCAACACGTAATTTTAAAATGAGAGCGTAACTACGTTTGTATGCAGAATCGAGCTTACTGCGGACTCTTAAGTTAATCTCCAAAACCACCAGATTGCAATAATTCTGCAATGTTTCTAGATGGATACCAGCGAGCGTCGCAGCGTAGAGCACCATTTTATTACTAATTATTATTATTACTAAAAATGTGCGAAAGTAAGTATTGTATGAATCACTCTGATTTATAAACATGGCGTTCAGAGAACAGCGCATGCGCAATTTTCCCACAGTTCTGTAAACAACGTTGACGCAAATGTGTTCTGAAAGTGCTGTTGTTATACGTACTGGCGTTGTACGAGAAATTATTCTCGATGAGACTACGTAGGTATGTTTTGTTTTGTAAACAACACATATTGTACGGCTATCATGTGACGGCGCGCGAGCTCTCTTTCTTATTAGAACACAGAACAAGCGATATAATGCGAGAAAAATCGAGAGTATGTCGCGGCCGTCGCACGATAGACGTGCAGAAAAGGGGGCTAGCACAACTGACGCCGCGCCGCGATGCGAGTAGAGAAAGATCTACCCTCCTCTTTCTAATTTGCACGGTGCGAGTGAGACAGGACACGCTCAGTCGCGCGCGAAGCGACTGAGCAGCAAGTTGTGCTAGACGTACAGAGGGGTAATCGGAATCATGTAACGTCTCCAACGCGCGTTAGGACAGTGCAACGGTCAGTTTTCCACATAAACATTGTCATTTATATACCTTACGTAATAGATACATCCATACAAAACTCGCGTCAGTATTCCCAAAAAGCGGTAGGCAGAGCCCATGAAACACCCGATAACTTGTCTCAAAAATGAATGTGTCGCTACATAGAAGTCACACGCCCGTTGCCAATCCTTTATTGATTTGAGGATATTAAGTAATCTAATCTAATCTAATCTATAGTATTGATACGGTGCAGGTACGGTGCGGTACGTAGGTACGCTAAACCTAGCAAATACGGAATTAGAAAGTAGATTAAAAAAGGAATTGTTAGAAAAGTTACCGCAATCTTGGTTCTTTAAAATTTAAAAGTTGTATTAATATATATTTGTAATTCTCGCATTTGCATACTCCTCACAGCCTGCATTAAATGTAGTTTAGATACCATATCAGTAGTAGTTATCTTTTAGCAATTAGTGTAACACTTGTTTGCATGTGGCTAGAATAGTCAATAATATACATAGATAAACATTCATCATCATCATCATCATCATATCAGGTCCTGCGCCACCCGCATCCAGCGGACTCCCGCGACCTTTACCAGGTCATCAGTCCACCTTGTGGGGGGCCTACCCACGCTGCGCCTTCCGGTACGTGGTCGCCACTCGAGAACCTTTCCGCCCCAACGGCCATCGGTTCTACGTGCAATGTGCCCCGCCCACTGCCACTTAAGTTTAGCGATTCGGAGGGCTATATCGGTTACCTTGGTTCTGCTGCGGATAGCCTCATTTCTGATGCGATCGCGCAGAGAAACTCCCAACATAGCCCTCTCCATTGCCCTTTGGGTGACTTTAAGCCTTATTATGAGGCCCATAGTAAGCGACCACGTTTCCGTGCCATATGTCATCACTGGCAACACACACTGGTCAAAGACTCTCGTCTTGAGACACTGCGGAATATTGGACGAAAAGATGTGCCGTAGCCTCCCGAATGCTGATAATAATAGATAAACATTAGTATCCTACTAATATTATAAATGCGAAAGTTTGGATGTTTGGATGTTTGGATGTTTGTTACTCAATCACGCTTAAACTGCTGAACCGATTTGAATGAAATTTTGCACGAAGATAGTTTATAGCCTGGATTAAAATATAGGATAGTTTTTATCCCGAGTGCACGCAGACGAAATCGCGGGCGGAAGCTAGTTTAAACATAAATTGAGCGCAGTCTCGCCAACAAACTGTTCTGACTGTTTGATATACACTCGCGGGCAAAGATTAAATAACTGCAATAGGTTTTTTAAAATATTTAATACTTGTTTTATTTACATAATATGCTATTATAGACGACCGCTTTAGCCTAGTTGGTAGTGACCCTGCCTACGAAGCAAGAGGTCCTGGGTTCGAATCTCGGTAAGGGCATTTATTTGTGTGATGAGCACGAATATTTGTTCCTGAGTCATGGATGTTTTCTATGTATTTAAGTATTTATTTATCTATGTAAGTATGTTTATCGTCGTCTAGTACCCATAGTACAAGCTTTGCTTAGTTTGGGACTAGGTCGATTTGTGTAAGATTGTCCCCTAATATTTATTTATTTATTTATTTATTCTTTACAATACCCAACTGTATTAACAATTTCCTGGATCCTATCATAAAAATATCGATATCCAAAAATCACGATTTTTGCGATATCTCGCTCCGTTAACGTTGTTTCTTCCATGGGTTTTTACGAGTCCGATTTAAACCTGGTAACGTTATATTTTTTACTGTTATTAGCAGTTTATATGTAAAATTAAATCAAGATCATGACAGGATTAACTGTGCAACCTCTTACGCATTATTTTAGGAAATATGACGATATTTTACCGACCCGTATTCTTTGCCCGCGAGTGTATGTATATTAGCATGGACTTATTTTGGAAAAAATGTAATGTGTAATGCTGAGCTGGGTCCATTTCGTGGCAAAGAAAAATGTGCTTCTCATTTTATTTCTTTTATTATCTGTGTTGTGTCGTCATGAATAAATGTTTTGATTTGATTTCATTAATATTTTAAATTTCCCCATTGATTGGAGTACATACTTTAAAGCTATATTCGAATACATTATGTGCAGTTCTGAACCCAAAACGGAACGGTTAAAGCACAGACAAAACTAACTGAAATCCAGGCTGTATTTATTTTTAGACTGGCAGACTAAAAGTTTTGTCTGTCTAGATCTTGCTGTAAGGCAAAATGTGGTAAAGGACATTTTAATCGTTTACTTTAGTCTTTTAATAATATATAAATCATAAATCAATCATTTATTCGTGACAGCAACACACTAATACATATAGAAAAGAAAAAAAGAAATATTATACAGGGTGTACCAAAAATGGGGTGTGAACCGATCAAGGGCTCAACAGGTATCGTGTTCTGATAAAAAAAAAACAGAAATAAATTTTTTTTGACGCGATTTTTTTTTTACTTTAGTATGGAGCTTTGGCCGACTAGGGCGACAAGCTCCATGGAAATCTAAAACATTTTTTTTTTCGGTTTTTTCTTATCAGAACACGATACCTGTTAAGCCCTTGATCGGTTCATACCCCATTTTTGTTACACCTTGAATACGTCACGATATACTGTTCGGCTTATGTTTTTTATACTACGACGGTTGCAAACAATTAAGCACACACTAGTATAAAGTTAAGCACGTCTCTATACTCCTAGTGTGTCTTTGGTTCCTTATCTTTGGTTCCTTATCTCGTCTCAATAGTGGAAATCCAGTGGGAGACCTTTGCCCAGCATTGGGACA
Source organism: Epinotia bilunana (assembly GCA_947049275.1). NCBI lineage: Eukaryota > Metazoa > Arthropoda > Insecta > Lepidoptera > Tortricidae > Epinotia > Epinotia bilunana. Next base: position 1,894,227 of record OX346278.1, read on the forward strand.
CTCCAAAAGGCCAACAAAAAACAAACATAGGTATTAAGTTCTATAGTTCACAAGCATACGGTCTGTCAGATGGAAAGAAAACACTGTATAGCCTACTATGAACGCTTGCGCCATCAGACTAACCAAAGACGCGTTGTCGACCATTTATTTATATGAGGATTCGTTGTGCTGATAGCTAGAAATGAATGGTGCCATACTTTCAACATATTGTCCCAAGGGATCCTCGCCATCCTAAATTTAAAACCTATACATTTGTATGTTGTGTTTTTTCTAAATGTAAATAATTAAAATGTTTTGTGTTTTGTGTGTGTTTAAAGCAAATAATTACCTAGGTAATTTATTATGATTTATGTTTTGGTTTTTGTGTTACTAAGTTGACTCTTCAAACAAACGTATTTTGGTTCTCATTTTAACGGACTTCGGAGTGATGAATGCAAGAATGAAATCAAAAAGTATCTGAAATGTATGTTGTTAGCTTTTAAATTTTGTTCTTATTTAAAGAGATCTGGAAAGTTCATCCGAGTTACTCCGTTACCCCATTACTGACACAGTACCTAACTAGTCACAGATACAAAAGGCGACATAAATGACACAAGGAATTCTTTAAGCCAAACAGAAAATAATCGTGTCATTTGCGGAATATGAGAACAACACAGAAATAACGAAATCAGACCAATTGGTGTGTTATATAAATATATTTGTTACCTATTTTTATTTTATGTTTTTTTAATATTAAATTAACTCTTTAATTGTATTCATTCTGTAATAAAGCTTTTAATATACAAATATTTATGACATTAAAGATTTTTATGAGTTATAATGATGACTGTGCATATGTACATGTGTATAACTAGAATAAATTAAAATTAAATTAAATAGTAGGGGACAATCTTACACAAATCGACCTAGTCCCAAACTAAGCAAAGCTTGTACTATGGGTACTAGACGACGATAAACATACTTATATAGATAAATAAATACTTAGATACATAGAAAACATCCATGACTCAGGAACAATTCGTGCTCATCACACCGTCAAATAATCTTAATATTTAGAATTATATTATTAAATGACATATAGTACATATAATACCTGTTACTAAGAACTATGAAACTCTTAGTGCCGAGAGATTTCACCAAGATTTTACTCTGACAAGTTTAGTAGCTAAATAAAACTTCTTTACGTGTTTTGTGTTTTTAGTTTACCCCGTTTTGACGTCAGGCTGTAGTTTCAAGCTTCGCTCAGCTGGACGCTGGCCCGGTTTATTTTTACCCGACTTCCAAATAGGGCTATTCTGTGTTCAGACAACTTCGTAGTTTACAATTATTAAACATGTAATCCCATAATAAAATTCATGAAAATCATTATTACCTTGCCAGAGTTTAGTAACTTTTTACTTATAGTTAACTAAATAACTTGCCTATACATACAAAACCTACTATCTTTATACTATCATTGATAACACTATATCGCTAAGCTATCCATAAAAATAATATAAAAAGGTAAACTTTGTGAGTTTGTATCTTTGTATGCGAAGGGTAAACTCCGAATTCTGTAATCACTTATTAAAAAAATATTTCACTAGTATTTTTAGAATGCAAATAAGCCACATTAGTTAAGTATCACCTTGGACTGAAATTTCTGTGCAACCTTTTTGCTAAGATGTTCGACTTACAATATTGACACATACGTCACCGATTTCAGAGATACAAGACTTAGAAGCAGCACATACTATATTTTACTTATACGTTTTTGGTAGCATCAAGCACCTTGTTTCTCTTACTGTCCTCATTTCGCTTCAACAAAGCATTTGTTCGAGTCGAGTTGGCAATAGGTACGTTTATGAAATTATCGGCCAATAAAAGTGATTCTCGTTCGGCAAACAGCATGGCCGCCGCTAAAAAGTGCTAAAAGCTCTGTAAGGCTGGGTGCACACTAGACTTGTATGCTGCACCAATATGTGGAGCTCTTAATTGAAGCAATTATGGTAGAAGCTATGAAAAAAAAATAAGTTTTTAAAATTGCTACTCTCGCTTTATTTGGGCCAGCTAGTATCCTTCCAGGCGCGACAGGAGAAGGAAGTCGAAAGACGGACTGAAAACGCTCGGAGGAGCTATTGGTCCATGAAACATCTCATGAAGGGTGATCTCCCTATTTCACTTAAGCGGAGACTAATGGGCATGTGATTCTCACCCACGGTGCACAGACTTGGTCCTTGACGTTATCTCAGAAGTCCAAACTCGGGGTTTGCCAGCGGGCCATGGAGCGCAGCATATTAGTTGTAAAATTAATGGACCGGATCCGAAACACCACGCTCGCTAAGACGCAAATAATGTACGTAGCTCGGAAAGCGGCTAAGTTGACGTGGGAAGGCTGGTCGTGTCTGCCGCATGCCGAGTGAGCTGTGTGCACTGAATGGCAGCCCGACAACTCGGAACGGAGACGCGGCAGACCTCGCCGGCGATGGCGGGACGAGATAGACCCCAAGGATTGGCCAGAGGCTGCTTGGGATCGGGATGCCTGGAAACGGAGGGGGGAGGCCCCACAGGCTCCTAATAATAATAATTATACTCCCGCCAGTGTCCATGAGTATTTAATTTTTTGTAATAGTCCAGTCTATCACCTTAAGGATCGCCCTTGCGGTCCAAAGGGGAATTGCCGCAAGCGTCATGGAGTCCATGCCGCAGACAGAACTTTTGAACGGACTATTTTTTGGGTAACTAGTTTTAATTTTTTCGTTTTATTATTTTTTATTTAGTATTAAATTGTACTTATATTTTACCCTTTTACATTATGTTTTTCTAATTAAAACGGGTACCTAAGTACTTACCTTGTACCTTAAGTATCTACATCGTTATCACGAACACCCTGTATACTGGAACCTCTTGTAATTTACCATGGTGCAATAAATGATAATCGAATGAATCATAATCATGATTAATCGAATAGATTTTATTAGAATTGATTTTAAGTTTCTCAAACGATAATATCTTATCAATTATAATAGTTATTATTGGTTTGAATATCTTTATCTCAAATTCAAATTAAAAGCAACTTTATTGCTCCGAGGTTCGAATAATGCCTGCAATGGAGCAATTTTTTTTTCAATTCGCACCTTTAATTTGAAATTTATGATTTTCGTTAGCAGACATTACTACTTTTTATACAAATTAAGTTAGTCTTTATGACATGAATAATATAATGTCACCAACAGGGTTTTTTAACAAGAAATATCAACTGTCATATTCCCCGCCAATTATTGACATATAATATGTCGTGAAACTCGTGACGCGCGTTCAAAAAGCTACGCAACCGGCTTCCTTTCTTCATTCATTGAATTTCTCAATTATCTGTAGGTATATACATCTCTTAGTGTGTAACCGCCCTAACAGCACGTAGGCTATCAATAAAGCAAACAAACAAACACGGTTCTCATGTTACTAATGCATCGGGAAATTTTGAACAACCCTTGCGGATGCCATTTTAAAAATATGGTGCCTATACTTTGGTACCTACAGTTGACATCGAATGCACATACATCTTTGAATTTCGTCTTGGATGAATGCACCGAAAAGCTAACGGTAAATATCAAATTACATTCCTTGCATAAGTTTCGAAAAACTCATTGGTACGAGCCGAAATTCGAACAGGGATGTTGCCGACATTCGCATCCGCATCCACATCGATGCGGAGTTTTTGCAGATGCGGGTGTAGTGCATTTAACGACAAGAAAGAAGCCCACGCGGTGCTTACCGCGCGCGTTTTAGATATTTTCGCCATCAGTCAAAACAACTTCTGTTCGTTTCTATGACCGAGCACACGCCTTTTTGATTTGTTCGCTATGATTGTAATTTCGTCTCAACGTGTATGATGATCGCGTAATATCATAAAATGAACGTTGTTTATTTACGTTTTTTATTGTTTGACCCAAAAATCCGCATCCGCATCCGCGGATGTCAAGAAATTCGCATCCGCGGGATCCCTGATTCGAACCCACCCAGCTTGCGATTTCAATAGGAAGCGATAAATATCTATATAAATATATTTTATTATTTAACTATACTACCTATGTTAATACATCATCATTTCATCATCCTTTATTTCTGGTTGCGGTTATTCTAAAAGATCCCAGGGTTCGCTTCACCACCTAATGCCAAGATTTGGGGTAGGCAATAGTTTTACGAAACTAACTCATGTCTAACTTTCCAACCCAGAAGGAAAAGATTCTGTTGGAATTAGATCACTTACGATGTTTTCCATGACCGAGAAGCCATTGTTAAATATCAAATGATATTTCGTACAGTATAAGTTTTATTCAACTGATATTTCGTATCTACGTGACGGTACGGACCCACGGCCTTAAGTTTAAAAGTCGCGCGCGTTACCGCTCAGCTACAGTAGCTCCCACCTAATACCTACCTAATACATCTCATATAACTAATAATCCTACTAATATTATAAATGCGAAAGTTTAGATGTTTTGATGTTTGTTACTCAATCACGCTTAAACGGCTGAACCGATTTGAATGAAATTTTGCAAGAAGATAGTTTATAGCCTGGATTAAAATATAGGATAGTTTTTATCCCGAGTCCACGCAGACGAAGTCGCGGGCGGAAGCTAGTATCCTAACAAAAATGAAAATTGAAACCGAGACCCTCGGTCCATGGGGGTCCCAGTGCGCAAAAGTTATTTGCAGAAATCGCGGAACGTCTGGTTGACGCAACTGGTGACCGAAGAGCTGGCGGCTTTCTCGCGCAACGCATCAGCATTGTAATTCAGCGGGGAAATGCCGCCAGCATCCTCGGTACAATGCCTCGAGGACCTTTTTAGATTTAATTTGGTTTTAATTTAATTTAGTTAATATTAGTTATCATATTGTAAGTATATACTCGTAGGTTGTGTACTTTAGAAAATAAAAATATGTCTACTCATATCCTAATGATATGTAGTTAATATCATTTCACCTTCGCAACTGTATATCTCATTAATATACCCGTCCCGCTTCCACTGATTAGTCGTAATTAGATTAAAATAATACTAATTATAGTGTTCGGCCAGGCGAATCAGACCGGAATAACGCAATTGATGAATTCATAAGGCTTTGCTAATTGCGTGACTGGATAGTAAATAATGTCATTAATGTCACCCTTGACGCGTAATACTAAACTACGTTTTTCATGAATGCGCATTTCAAAAAAACAACCTAGTTAAATAATAGTAGTAGTTAGGTAGTAATTAAGTAGTATATACGACATGGTGGCATGGTACCATAAAAGTCCGCCGGCGACGGACGGGAGGCAGAGCCAGGCGCTACGCGCAGTTACTGCCTCCTCCACCGTAGTGGGACGGTGCGGGGTTCGGGGGATACCCTGCCAAAATTGGTCCCACTGGACTCAATGCGCTTTAATTTGGCGCTTAATGTCTGCGGCCCGCTACCCTGTAGGCCGCCCGTCGGGGCGCACGCGGTAGAATGCGTAAAGCGATCCCGCGGCACTCCTACCTTAAGACAGAGCTGGCACTCGTTGGGTTTTTAGACGGTAGTCCAAGGCTTCTGCCGCGGTTAGTCCGTCATACCCGCCCTGCCCATGGCGGGCGGGATGCGTAAAGGCGTAAAAAAAAAAGGTACCATAAAAGTGCTGTGTTATCGCTTGTGGTTTCACAAGTACCACGCAGAGACTAAGCCCAGTTAGTGTCAAAACGTGTGTGCCGAAGTAAATCGATATCGAAACATGGCGCAATTGCAAGCCCTAGTCCAGAATAATTAATCGTACCTCAAGGTCAAGGTACAGAAGGCCCACTGCCTAAGTGATGACGTTAGCTGTAATTTTTTGGCAATAGAAAATCATAGTGTGGGATAGGGTTGTCGACGTACCACGTAACTGAACATCCTAAGTTAAGTAGTTACTCATTTGCTCTTCATTTTATATGAACTTCATTTATTTTTGATAATTCATCATCATACTCTTAAGAGCCGGGTTCTTCTCGGTGGAGTAATCGCGCCACTATGTTCTTCTCTCCGCCACTGTTTTTAGCTCTTGATACACATCACTAACTTTCTCTTTAGCTTGGTCCATAAACGCACGTCCGTCTTGGTCTTCCCCTGCCTCCTTCCTTCTATCTTTCCTTCAATTATAGTTTTTCTGTAATTGTCATGTCGTATCAGGTGTCCCAACATATTCCCCCTTGTTTATAATAGTTTTTGGTAGATATCTTCTGTCTCCTATCAAATTTAGAACCTTCGTTTGTTCTTCTTTCTGTCCAACTAATAACTTCCATCCTTCGCCATGCCCACATTTCAAATGCGTTCATAGTCTCTCTCTATCACGCTGGGTTAGAGTCCACAGTTTTGATAAATAACATTCTCGAATTTAAACTTTCGTGAAACTAGTTTAAAATAATAATTACTCTGTACCTAATCATTACAAATACGTAAGTTAAACCGTGTTATAATTAGAATTAATATTCTGTTACAAGGATTTCTCAAACATTGTATTTAGAAATTAATTTTTATTACAATATAAAATTAAGTAAAGTATACCTTAATTGAGGTCCCTACATGTAAAAACTTTTAAAAGTGTTCGTATTAGTTTCTTTAACATAATAAAAAACCGGCCAAGTGCGAGTCGGACTCGCGCACGAAGGATTCCTTACCATTATGTATAAAAACGGCAAAAAAAACACGTTTGTTGTACGGGAGCCCCCTTCATTATTTATTTTATTCTGTTTTTTAGTATTGGTTTTATAGCCGCAACAGAAATACAACATCTGTGAAACTTTCAACTAACTATCACGGTTCATAAGATACAGCCTGGTGACAGACGGGCGGAATAGGTTCCCGTTTTACCCTTTGGGTACGGAAACATAGTTAAAATATGTTAAAGCTGTTGGTTTTCTAATAAAATAATTTCTTCATGACGCGGGATTTTTTACTCTCATTACTTTTTTGACATGTAAAACTGATGTGATTAATTTTCTTTTGAATGATGTATGATTTAGAATAAGTAAATGTCAATTTTGAGTAGTTAAAGTGCCCTTGTGACTATATTTTATTGTTTTTAGTTGATCCAATCCACAATTTTTTTTTTATGTACATAACATAACAAAATGCTGGTGGCGCACGATCGGTCATTGAAACACTCTTTGGGGGAGGCCTATGTCCAGCAGTCGGCGTCTCTTGGCTGATATGAAGATGATAACAAATTGTGCTGTTAGATTACGAAAAAGCCCTACCGACCTAGAGTGATTCGCCTGGTTGTTGGTAGTCAAGCAGAGGGTTAACTTTGTACTTAATCGAGTTGCGCGGGACGCTGGTGTTGATTTGTAGGTATTCGTCGCAATTAGCCCGCTTTCAACCTGTCGACGTGATACGGTCGCGCTACCGGGGGTTGTCTCTCAGACGTTCCATAATCGATTTATTCTTAAGGTAAGACGGATCACACCAACTTTACGAATACAGTCGGTTTGGTGCAACAGACAATTACAGATGGATCAACGTCAAGGTGCACTAACCCAGTACTTTTGATATGCTAATGCAACCTTCTATATAATTTCTTGTAATTTATATGTGGATGATCAGCTAATACCATAGTAAAAATAGTGGAAAGTAGGTTATCTTCATACAAACGTACGGCGCGCGGCTTGTATGTGTGCGCCATAGTATCTAGATGCGTCGCCGCACGCACACTCAAACAAAATCTCAACTGGCGCACTGAGAAACGAGTCGAGATTTTGTTTGAGTGTGCGTGCGGCGACGCATAGATACTATGGCGCACTTATACAAGCCGCGCGCGGTGCGTATGTAAAAGATAACGTACTTTGCACTCTTTCTACTATGCTAATACTGAATGAACTAAAATCATAAGTACCTGTGTTCACGCAAAACGAACATGTTTTATAAACTCAAGTAGTATTTCAGTATCAAATAATCGTCATTCAAATTTGACGCGCTGTCAAGTCATTCAATCATTCACGAACAGCGCGATGGCCGCGCCCCCTAGCGAAAGGTTTGTACCTTGAGTTTTCAAGATCGCTTTCAATTACTCGGGCACTACTTGCCGGGATCGAAATGTGACGGGGTGTTTTTTAGGTTAAATTAGCACCTAAGGGTTTAGTACTTCAATATCATGTAATTCTAGTGTTTGGTGATCAATACAAACAAGTCAATATTCATCATAGTTTAATTTCGATCAACTCAAAGTCAATTCCTGTGGCGCGTGCGCCGGACGCGGCGGTCACAGATGGTGGCCCAAATCTACGTTCCTGACGACGGGCGGTCTTCAAGCATCCAGGGGAGGCTGCGGTGAGGACTGTCGTCTGCTCCTAGGTGATTCAGGACGAAGCCTAGGAGCCCTAAGTATCATTTCAGCAACATTTTTACTGGACCCATGAGGGCAGTACCACTTCCTCATCATATTTGAGGATCCGAGGAGCGGACCCCCCTAAATCGTATTCATTTTTTGGTGTCCCACGAGAGGATACCAGATTTCGTAATCAACCTGTACACTGCAGTTATCCTAAGTACTTACATACGAACTGACAAAGCAGGAGATCATCGCGTGCTGACTTCTGGCCGAAGAGTGTCGTGTTTCGGCGGTTCCGGGGCAACCTACCGAATTCTACACCGGACTTGTCGACGCAACGGAGACACGTTGTTTCGTCACCTAAATAATAAATAGTGTTTCAGTTTTGTAATTGTATTGTACGTATGGTAGTCTTTAAGGTATTTGTATTTGCCTGAAATAAATTATAATTTTTAAGTATCTCTTTATTCATATTTCTTCTTAAGTTAGGTTTGTACAATGATTATATAAAAGTAAAATATAAAACTATACATACAAAACATAAAATCATTATAAAAACCTAACCTAGGGTGCAGCCGGCAGCGAGGCGGGGCCTAAGCTACCGACGGTCAGGGCGACAGAGACAGGAACCTCCTGACTATCCGTGCAGTATCCAGGAGTACCGCCTTCTGTATCTGACCCTTGATCCAGCTATCTAGCGAGAGTCTCTTTAGGTGATGGGAGACTCTTCGCTATTAAACCGTTCGCCAAAACGACTATCGGGACGATGATCGTCGAATCAACATCCCACATGGCGGTTACCTCGTGAGCCAGGTCTAGGTACTTTCTTCTCGGCCTTCAAGAGGTTCTCGTCATGGGGGATGGTGATGTCGACGAGCACTGCCTGGCGTTTCGATCGATCTGTCAGCACGATATCAGGCCTATTGGCAAGAATAGTCCTGTCCGTGATGACAGATCGATCCCAATAGAGCGTGGCACGACCATTTTCGAGAACTGGCGCAGGTGTGTACTTATAGTAAGGCACTTCGGAGGCCACAAGACCGTATAGCAGAGCAAGTTGCTGGTGAATAATCCTGGCTACAAGGTTATGTCTGTGCAAGTACTCGCCGTTAGCAAGGTGACCACAACCGGAGATAATATGCCTTAAAGCTTAGGTGCCAAGGCGGACCCTGGGGTCCGTTAGGAGACATCGAGAAAAAAGGCTAGGAGGATATTTTTATAGAGACTCGTACGCGAAGACAAACAGTGAAACAGTTTTGCAGGGGAATGTAATAGATTAAGTTTTGTATCCCGTTGTTTAGTAAATAATAATAAATAAAAAAATAAAAAACTTATAAAGCCACAGTGCAATCTCGCAGACTTTCTGTTTATAAAATTAGTACTTAGGAAGATAAGAGACATGCCATGTCGGAATCTTTCTCTTCCTTCTTTCTTTCTTAGTTTCTACGTTATTGTGGAGAAAATACTTCGTAACACACTAATAAGTGCATTGCAGTAGTCTTTAATGTTGACTACGGCGAAATAGTATTCTTTCTTTCGCGGCATTTGTATAATTCGCTCTTTGGTACAACTGGGGTGTAGATAACTCCTGTTAAATAATAGAATATGTATACCCATCTAGCATTGCCCTACGTAGCTACAGAATGTCTACGCCATAGACAGAAACTAGAAGGGCGCAATATGAACTACATACATGTAGATATATCTATCCAAATATCCCCACACCTCCACGTTACCGCTGCGTTCAGCGCCCCAAAATCCATACCATCCGGTCTCGCATAATGCCGACGCTTTCAAAAGCTCTACGCTGAACGCGACCGACGGGGACGCGGCTGCGCGGGGCGAGGGAGGGGCGGCCGCATGCGTACCGACTGCATTCCATCCAGTACTCCGGCCGCTGCTGAACGAAGCGTATGCGTCTGTGCTGCGCCGCGTCCCACCCCCCAATACAAAGAACACCTCAGTATTGTAAAAAAATCTGTGATGTATTGATTAATTCCAACGTTTTCGCTACGCGCAAGGATTAATACGTTATTAGTGAAGTGTTTAAAGTGCTGCCTCGGGGTGTACGAACGCGTTTTCGATCATTTCGAAGCGGCCACGTACCATGGAATTCCTTTTTATCGATGAATAGGATCTCACAGCGGACAAGAAATATGGTGGACTCGCGGCTTTGAAAACGGATTTGGTTGTGTTTTATGTGTAAAGTGTTGTGTTTTTAACATGGTGAGAGCGAGGTAATGTGTTTGTGCACTAATTATGGATTGGTACGGTAGCGTCGCATCGGAGGATAGCTAAATAGTTTGTCGATCGAATAATGCTTTGGTGAGCGTTCAAGCCAGCAGAATGGTGTCTCTCGGTTCCCTCCGCTTGCGCCAAACGCCGTGGACCGTCATTGTACTAATATTCTTCGTAGAAAGCGCGATGGGAAACCTCGCAAAATCTTTCTTCATACATTGGAACACTACTAACAGCATATTTAGAATAGACAACACAGATCATGTTTTCGACCTGAATAATGGCAATCCGCAGTTTGAATACGACCAAGTGAACATAATATGTCCCGTTTACACGCCAGGGACCTACGAAGAAGACACAGAGAAGTATATAATATATAATGTGAGTAAAGAGGAGTATGATACGTGTAGAATAACGAATCCAAATCCACGTATAATAGCTATATGCGATAAGCCGCACAAATTGATGTTTTTCACCATAACGTTCCGGCCGTTCACACCTCAGCCTGGAGGTCTAGAGTTCTTGCCTGGAAAGGACTACTACTTTATATCCACGTCTAGCAAGGACGATCTGCACAGACGGATCGGCGGGCGGTGCCTCAGCCACAACATGAAGCTAGTCTTCCGGGTATGCTGCAAGCCCGAGGAGCAGTCCCCAGCGCCGCCGCCGCAGCCGACGCCGCCGCCGCCCCCGCCGCCGCCGACCACGACCACAACCACGACCACGACCACTATGATCACGACAGTGAAGCCGAAGAAGACGCACAAGTACGACAAGGCCCCGAACGAGGTGGTGAAGAGCGAGGAGCTGAGTTACTCCCGCGGGGCGGCGCTGGCGTCCTCGCTGGCCCTCGCCCTGGCCGCGAGCGCGGTGCTGGCGCCGCTGGCTCGGTGAATGTGCGCCCGGACGCGAGCTCCGCGCCCTGACCTCATCGGCAAGCCCTGCCCCCACACCACACAACTGCACACGCTGCATCTCCGCCCCGACTCGTTAGTCTACTCATGAAGTGAAGTGTAGTGGACAAAGTAAGTGAAGTGATAGTGTAAGGACAGCCTAATTCTTATTATAAGTGTATCGGGCCTATTATTAATAATCGAAGTAACTTATATGTACGATACAGTGAAGTTCGGTTTCTAGGGAGCATAGTTATGGACTCAGTTAAATATATATATAATGTTAACATGTATAATGGTAAAATAGGTTTCTTAAACCATTAGGTATAAAGCATTTTTTTATATTTTCATGAATGCAATGAAGGATATTTGATTACGACTTAGAATCTGAAGGAATCGCATATTAGGGGGGAAATCTTAATAGGACGAATTAGCTAGTTTGTATTTAGTTCGAAAGACAATTTTTATCCTGAAAAAGTATCTGTTAGAAATTATTTATACGAAAAATAATGGGGCAAGTTATGAAATTGTCCAGAAATACTGTGATTTTGGTTTTATTTAGGATGTAATTAACTCTTTATGCTTTTATTATGTGATATAAGTCTACATATATTAAAAGAATGCTTAGTTTCGCCTCTGATAATACTTTTTTTATAACGACTGATTTCGCATTTCAGCTTTTTCTAGATAATTTTAAAGCGAGCCAACTAGACATTACTGCCTTTGCTCGATGTAAAAATACTAATTTTAACAACATGGAAGTCTTGTATTTACATCTCAACTAAATAATCAAGACTAGATAGATCTAATGGTTTGATGCTTGACATTCTAAATCTTAGAAATCGCTTGTTCGAACTGAGTCTGCAATTCTCCCAGATAGGTAACAAATAATTTACCTCGCGCCTAGAACCGTGCTGAATATTAAGAAAAATAGAACTCTTTTATGTAACAGTAGCAATTTGCAGAAGTCTGCATCGTTGATAAAAATCTCAAAATAAATGCTGAATTAAGGCTCAGTTGAAACACGAATTTCACATATTAGGAATTGTGTTCAAATATGCCATCTAGAAATCAAATATCAATGAAACCATGGATATAAAAGACCACAGCATTTAGCACACCGTGCCATGAGTGTGTCCGACAGACAAAAATACACTTGGATAGTCAAATAGTTGAATAGTTCAAATAGTCCGGGTTCAGTTAGCCATACGCATTTAGACAGATAATTTAGGTAGACATTAAGAACGGAACTGTTGAATTTTAAACTAAACTGAAAACAATAAACTAAAAATCTACACTGATGATCTTTATTGAGAATTCTGTTATGACGATTATCTTAAACTAGGCCTAAAACACCAGAAATAGATGAAAATTGACAAAGAAATACAAGAATACTGAAAACGATTACTGTAAAAATCCCTGCATCGCGCACCAATGCCGTAAAAATGATGTTTTATGTCACTTTTAAGAGCTCTATGGTCTCTACCATAGAGCTCTTATAGTCCTTAAACATACGATACCAGTGATCTAACTGGTATCGTATGTTTAGGGACTCTATGAGTATCTATCTGGATTCCAAAATAAACTTAAATAAGCAATACTAAACAGTTGTTTTCGACACTCATGAAAAAACTCGCCATTATAGCTCGCATTTTAGACTTACAAGGGCCGAAATCAATCTTCTGACAAACAGTAAATTCCTGTTAAAATACAATGAAACGGTTCACGTCTTTGATGTGAAACATCGCGCAACATGTTTCGAACCAATACGTGCCATACGTTGTCCTTATTCGTGAGCACTCTATATATCTTAGACTCACGGGGGTTTCTATGGTAAGCTTCCGCCTGCGACTCCGTTCGCGTGGAACTTGTTTATATCTTAGCTCCATAGAAACTTTCACTACCTGAGGGGGTGATTTCCGTGATAAAAAGTATCCTATGTCCTTCCCCGGGGCTCAAACTATCTTTATACCAAATTTCAAATCGGTTCAGCGGATTAAGCGTGAAGAGGTAACAAACAGACAGGAAGACAGAGTCAGAAAGGCAAACAGATACACTTTTTGCATTTATAATATTAGTATGGATTCCTATTTGCCATGGCTGTCTCAATATATTTAAACCTATTTATACCGGGACTCGAATCCACGACCTATGGCTTTAGAAGACTGGGACCGGCCAAACCCGTTACAAACTTGATTACAGTTATTTGCATTTCCGACGCCATATTGCGTTTAGGGTGCCATACAGACTGTGCTCGATACAAAGTCTCGAGGTTTTGATTAAAATGAAGAGGTCTTTCTGGATTCTTATCCCGATAAAAATAAAAAGGTGGGTATCGATTAATTGATTCTATTAATTCCAAAATGGCGACACATTTTTTAGAATTTGACGTCCTGTCTAATGAAATAAAAGTTCTTCGCTTTAAAATATCATTTTGTCGATATAATGCTATAGATTGTCGACAAAAACTTTAAACTTTATATATTCAGCCTTTCTTTAACATATGACTCTAGTTTAATAAACTGTTTTACCGTCTCACGTTTCTCAGTTAATATAATTTATTGGACGCCACATAATCAATTTAAACTACTATGAGACAGCAAAACTGGCAGACAAAGATAAATGGTCCTTCGATCCCTTTCAATTTTTTCTAAGTCCCCATTGACAAAAGATAGGATATTGAGAGGTTGAAATTATGCGTTCAGGTAGAAGAATCCGAGAAATAGTCGCAGCAACACAATTTCTGGCTTTATTACTCTAATTTGAAAGTAAAAGTCAAATTGGTGGAACGTCAAGTAAATGAAATGAAAGGATCCAATTCGGGCGCGCCATGTTTATTTTAAATTGACGTCATGATACTCTTTATACCTGAGCTGAGTTGAACAAATCTAAGGCCTAATTGATAGGGGATATAAAAAGTAAGTAAAGAAGTTTAATATTGGCTAACAGAGCTGTAAAATTTACCAAACAGTTTACTCCTTAAATCACGGTGTGAGTCAAAAAGTGCTTGTCAATTTAGGCGTGCACGTCCCAAAAATGTTGTGTCATTATGATGACACATTGGTTTAGAAACGTTTTATAAAATTGTATATGATTAACTTGGTTAGATGCTTTGTTACGTTGATTGTGGAATTCAACATTATAATAAATACGCAATGTATTGACAGAAACTCATTTAGTAAAGAAAAATGTCCTCATATTTTATGAAATTAGAAGCTTATCATTTTCGTCGCAGACGATAAAGTACTACCTAATTCAAAGTTCAGTTCAAGTCTATTTCCAAAACATGACAGTGGTTAAGAACATGAATGGAACGCATTATAATAAAAATATGTTTTATTCAACATCTCAAAATACATACGTAAACATTGTTGAATCACGAATACTATGTATAACAATAGAATTTTTCTTAAAGAATTGACCTTTTACTTCGGTTGTTAGATAGGCTTTGATTCTTACAATATGTTGCTTTACTTTTTATAAGTCAGTGACTTTTTATTCCATCAAAGCATATTCTACCTAGTTTAATGTTCCAAATCGACGTAACAGCCATATTTAAGATCGTAAAAGCCAACCAAATCAGCGTCAAATTTGTTAAAACAACCTGAACGCTGACATTGTCTTAATGCATTGTGTTCTAAACACAGAATTAATGTTCTTTTATGGCCTGGGGCTATTAACTTGCTTACCTTCTGAGTGGATCTATTTTTATTTGGAACTAAACAAACCAAAATGCTGTTGTATGCGAAAGGACGTAAGTACGAACGCCTGATATGTCCTATACGCCTTTAAAATCATTGTTCTCTTTTGAAATGTTAAAAGGGTATGAGATGCCAAAATATATTATTTTACTCAGCGAAGTTCTGGAATAGTGAAAGATCTTTCGATACTGGACAATAGAAATACATGTATGCATCAAATTATAAATTAATACTTAGGCAAAGTTGACGTCAGTCAGGGGACTTCTTTTGGCTGATATGATGATGATGATGGGCAAAGTTCCGCACAATTAGCAAGATTTAATTATGTCTTAAAAGGCATTACCTTTTTTAAGTTACAAAAATCCATGAATTTCCGATAAAACTTCAACAAAATCACAAATTGCAAGTCGATACAAATCCTCTGTGGTTTCAACAAGCAAAGTTGAAAACTTTCCAACAAATATAATACGTTTTCATATTACTTTTTCACTTTGAAAAGAAAGTTTGTACAAAGTAAATTCATTGCTAGTCCAGATGTCTCAAGCGGGCATTTGTTTAGAGTTTAGGCTATTTCTGTTCCCCAAAGGATTGAGAAGGGATAATTACTGACCTGACGGTTATAATTTTAACCGTTTAAACCTTAGATTATTTCGGTGATTAATAATGTAAAAGTGCAATTTACGTGTATGATGTATGGTGATCCTTTTTAAGTTAACTAAGCGCCTAAATCGCCTTTAAATGCGTATAAGAGAAGTTTATTCACGTATTTTTGACCGAATTTAGCTTGAAATGTCAAGACGATTTATTTCAGTAAGCATATATATTTTGGGAAACGAATGTTGACTTTTCAACCATATGAATCTTACGCTAGATATTTATTATTGGCGACACAAAAATTACCGAGATCAAGTTATACCACATTCTGAGGGCACGGAGAATCCAGACCAGCCCAAGAAATACTGAAACTTAGACTTAACAGGACTACTTAAAGTAAGAATCAAAATGTAAGTGGTGATAAACAAGACAAATTTAAAGATTTTCATAACATCCGAATGCTTTTTTAACCCCCGACGCAGAGGTGGTGTTATAATAAGTTTAACGTGTCTGTGTATCTGTGTCATATTTGTCTGTGGTATCGTAGCTTCCAAACGGATCGATCGATTTGAATGCGGTTTTTTTTATTTGAAAGCTGATGTGATTCCAAGTGTTCTTAGCCATGTTTCATGAAAATCTGTTAAGCCGTTTTTGAGATATTGCACTTTGAAATGAAAATGTTGGGGGTTTTTCAACTTTTCTAAGTTGTAGTTGTTAAATATTGTAGCCAACCTCACTCCCACGAGTATGAGGAAACCAACGACACCTCAAATGTCAAAATCCATCAAGTGGTTTGGACTGTAGCTCGTGAAATATAATTTTCTTATCCACATACATTTATACATACATAAGCTCGAAAAACATAACCCTTCTTCTGAGGCAGTCAGGTTAAAAACATGACTCATAAAATGTATTGTCATATTAAAAAGAAGTCCAACAACTATATTACACCTTTGATCGCAACATCCATATTACATCTTCATACAACTCACAAATAACCCTAGAAAATAGATTATCCCATTCTTCATGTTAAATTAAATATGTCAGTTTGCGTTTATAAAACCTCCAGTGACATACGTTATTTATCAAGACTCATTTTCTTAAGAAACAGCCGTCTGAGTTAAATGTGACATCAAAGAATTTAAACCATGATAAATGTATGACAGCAATATTTTCGCTGGATGTGGAGCGCGGACATTAAAATAGATTTTGGGATAGATGTTCTTTAAACACAAATTTTACGTGTACCTATAACACCTCATGTTTTGGCACTTACAATTGTTTATCGCGAAATTATCGTGCCGTATTACATGCCAGCTTTGTGACTGAGTCATATTTTTATACGACTTATAAACTGAAGAAAATATAAAAAGTTATTGTTAATGGTGCATCGAAACATTACGTTTAAGACTTGCCGAAACAAGTTTTTAAGATGACTAATAAGTGTCTTTGGCTATAGAAAAAACTCTAGGTACATTTTTTTCTATGAGAGTACGCCTAAATAAGCCTGTAATATACTGAGAGTATGTTCCTTAATCCTAAACTGTTAAACGATCATTTGTATGTTTATTTGTTTATAAATGGGTTCTCAAAAATGGCTTAAAAGATTTCAACGGCATTATTAAAACCGGCCAAGTTCGAGTCGGACTCGCGCACAAAGGGTTCCGTACCATTATCCGTTGAATGAAAGGTAAATTGCGGTTCAAGATTTATGAGGGGACATATTTTACCACTTTGGAAGTGTCTCTCGCGCAAACTATTCAGTTTAGAAAAAAATGATATTAGAAACCTCAATATCATTTTTGAAGACCTATCCATAGATACCCCACACGTATGGGTTTGATGAAAAAAAAAATGGTTTCAGTTCTAAATATAGGGGTATATATAGGTATATAAGGGAACCCCCAAAGTTTATTGTTTTTTTTTCTATCTATGTGAAAATCTTAATGCGGTTCACAGAGTACATCTACTTAGCAAGTTTCAACAGTATAGTTCTTATAGTTTCGGAAAAACGTGTCTGTGCTGTGACATACGGACGGACAGACAGACAGATGGCGAATCCATAAGGGTTCCGTTTTTTTCCAATTCGCTACGGAACCCTAATATACGGGTTTATAGAGAAAAAAAATATATACTTAGGTCTCAGTTATTTCACTAATGTTGAGCATAGGGTCCAGATATTTTTTTTATTAGAGAAGGAATCCTTTTTATTATTTGCAAAAATATCAAAATTACCTACTGCTTAGTATAAAATAGGGAAGAACAGAATAATCGTATGTGGTTTACCGCACAGGTTTATTGCAAATTGAAATAGTTATGTTATAAAAAACTCAACGGGTATAACAACTACTTACTTACACTATTATAGTAATTAATTCGTATTTAAGTGAGATCAGTTTAATAGCTTTTATGCTTGATGCTATGCCAAATTGTTTGAAATCTTGTTAAATCTGGTTAAAACTTTTAGGCCTATAACAATTTACAAGTACCTCAGGATGTGGACAGTTCACACATCCGTATGGTTAAGAAATAAATTATATGGCCTACATTCGTTATATGGTAGTCAGAGAATAGGTACTTGAGAATAAAACATCTGCGTAGTGTCCATTTGATCACCAAGCATCAAGTTTATCCCATGATTATCTCAGATTAAATTCGGTCAAACTGGATTTAACTAAACTAAAATAAGGACTAAATCGGAGATTAAATAAAAATGTATGGACTAATCTAAGATCAAACCTATTCTCAGTTTGTCATATCACATATGACAATTTGACTAAATAGGAATAAGGGATAGTCTGAGCTTAAACGTCAACATTTTATGCACTTATTTTGGTATTAGCACCATTCTTCTTTGTTCTAAGTAATACTAAGTTGATTACGCGTATTACGGTCGATTTAGAAAAAAAACCGCTCGGAGAAGTGATCAAAAATATGTGAAAATTGTTCGACATAAAGGTTGTTCAGATATTATGGCACCTTTAGGAACGTGCGTTTATGAACTCGACTGTACAATTCAACGAATTTAATAACAGTATAGTTTAAAATTCAACAGTATGCATTTTTATAGTAATCTCTCTCATCTTAGTTTTTGATTAGTTGTGCTGTGTACTTAGATTAAATAATTGCCTAATTAAAAAGACCTCATTTTGAATCTCTAATGAAAATCAGTCCGCTAGAATTAATTATTGAAAGGCATAATAATAAAATAATGTGTGGGTTGTTTCCAAACAGAATGCCACTTTCATATTGTTCTTTGTAAAGGACATAATGGGATATACAGAACTTGTTTCGTGCGACCGGTTTACATTTCGTAAATGCAAAGATAATAAGATCAGTTGTGGCTTGGAGGGAAAGGTATTATGATTATCTCTTGAAATTAAGTAGCCAAAATCCTATACAGTTCTGATACAATCAACCACAAGAATATGTATCAATCTTTCACTGTAATTAGGCAAAAGATTGGTACATCTCTTTGTTATTGATTGTGCAAACATGGTGACATATTTTTGATATAGATTTACTTACTCATTTGGTGTAAGATCAAAAGGCGGAAAGAATCGCCTTTATTCTTTCCGTCTGCTTACTCCAAAGTAAATGCTATAAAAATTAGACAAACATTTCTTGTTCTAAAGTCACCATTTCAATAGAAATTACCTTGTTACACAATCATTAATCATTTGGACGATTTAATATGAATCAAGCTTCATTTAATTTGTTATTTTGCTGAAGCTTATTCATTAACCTTTTGACCATTATGATGGCACAATGTCATTGTCATTGTAAATATATGAATTTGACACATATTCCAATGTCCATCGGTTGCATTTCGTTTGTACTACACGTAGGCATGCTGGTAACAACAAAAATAATCTCAAAACGGATTCTGGACTTATCGAGCCAGACAATTAAAAACAAATGAATCAACTTCTGACTGGAAACGACCTACAGATAACCTAAAATAGTTTGTCATTTAATTTGACATGAATATTTATATGAATTGATAAAACCGTTTTAGTAATGTAAGATAGCAGAGTTACTCCTATAAACGTGCCTAATTTTATTGGTAATATTTTGGAGCTTTACTTTTTTCAGTATGTATTTTATAAAGGACAAAATCTCTAGCGACATAATCAAATCATGCATTGTAATTGTCTATAAATTCACAAAAAATATTTCTCTCAATGAAACACACAACAGTATATCAAATGAATTTGTAACTTAATTAGGAATGCAAATAAAAGCTTGTGAACGACGTAACATACACTCTAAACGGGAAACTCGTAAATCATACAATAAAACAGCATAAGTGACGTTTGATTATTTATAGCTTTCAACATTTATAATTTGTGGCCAGCCGCAGTGCGTCTTCAGATGACATTAAATATTTTGATTGAATTCTAACACCACATGTTGATGCACGTTTCATTTCATGTCTTTTATTTAATCAGAGCGCAACTTTTTGTTGTTCAGAGTTCACATGTGTAAAAAAACTCCATTATTGTAATTCAACACAATGAAAATACATCAACTCTTCTATATCTAGAGCTTGAGCTTTTTAAATCTATTGTTTATTAATTCTTCGATATTCATGATTACTTGTCTGCTGGTATAGTACACAGATTTTATTGATTGCTTAAAAAAAATTACGAATTGTAAATTTTAGACTTTGTATATATTGTATTTAATGATGTGTATGAAGATAATAACAATGTAATGATGAAGCACTGTTTGACTGCTTTTTAAGTCTTACAGATTTAGGGTTCGTAGTAATTATCTTTTATATTTACGATACTTATTCAATTTATAATATCAATGAAGTTTAAACGGAATTGAATTGCGTATAATATGTAAAATATATTTACATGCAATCAAGTCCCAGTTTATTAATGAGGTATAAAATGTGACGTCAATGAGGTTAAACCAACACATATTATTTATTTTGTACTTTATAAAGAACAATAGCAAGTCTAGCTCCATTAAACAAACCAATGAAACGGTTAATTTGCTCAGTGGCGGTTGTAATTAATATGTATATTGACCCATTCCATTTTTATAATTACCTTTCTGCTGAGTGAATTTTTTACTAAAAAATCCATCCAGTTTTATATTATTGATTTTCAGTTCTGAATCATAAACGGAAACATAAAATATTTCAAGAAGCAAAACTAATTTATTTAATACTTTGTAAACTCATTCAGTTTGTATTCAATATTTTTACCTCGATTCATATTTTGCACTTTACACTTTAATATCTTATATGCGAATTGAATGTATGAAGAGTAACATTAATTTTATCGTCTGATATTTTATGACAAGACGCAATTTTAATATATAGACTCAAAATATCATACGTTGCTCAAATATAGCTTAATCACCTCCAGTTACAAATTATTTAAATATACATATAACTAGTAAACTTATTTCTAATATTGTTTGGTGTTAAGATAGTTCCTAGAAGACTAAAATTAAATTACTAATAATAAATATTAGACAATTTGCTTCTAGTGATTCAGAACTGAGTATCATTTTGTATATAATTCAAGTATTTAATATTTATTTAACTTTAGTTTCAACTCGTTAATTTCCTATTTAAACCATTTTATATATTCGCATTGGTGCTAATAGCAGTGGCTAAAATAGTACAATTATTTCATTTTAAGTACTTACTTTATTTTATTGTTTCAAGTCATATACATTGAATACATCAATTCTTAACACTTTATTGGCTTAAAGGATATTTTAATGTGTCCCATAAGTCGATATAATTTAAAAATATACGTCATATCATCGTCAATATATTCGTCAGAACTTGAACTGATCGGTTAATACTTTCGTTGCGCATACAAAAATATGTGTGTACAAACCACTTGGAAATGGAAAGTAATCTAATATCGATATTAAAAGTTAATTATGAGGTCGATGACATTACGTTATTTGTAAATAAAATAATCAATGTATATGATTTTTTATCCTACTTAATTCTGCTTTAATATTACGTACTTAATTTGTGAGTTAGTGCAAAAATTAGAGATTAACTAGCATGAGCTACCTCTTTCAAATGTTCTAAAGGTATTTTTATATAAAATAACTAATGTTAATATTAAGCTCGGCACTATCTTATATTACTAGAAACGGTTGAAACTATCCTAAAATAAAAAAGATTTTTCACATTTTCCTAATAAAAATGTTGGATATTTAAAAATTGAATTAAAGTTGTGGATGCCGATGTTATAAAACTTTATTGAACTATATGATTTTAATTGTATAATCATTAAGTAACTTGTGCAAAATTGTATATAGTTCACAATATTGTAACGCAATCATGCCCCACACGGTTATGTTAATTGCAAAAAATACAATATTTTTTTGTAAAATATGCGCTTGTCCTTTCTACAGGACGTATTCTTTAAAGGTGTAAAGTGTTTAAATTATGTAAGAAATTATCCATATATGACGGAGTATTTAATATCAATTAGAATCCAAGTTGCCTAATGAAAGCACTGTTAGAATACTTAGAAATTCGGAAACTGACTTATATTATACTAATTGCATATTATGAAACTGTCAACTTTGCCTGATCGTTGCAGTGCCTAACTTAACTACATCCTAAAAAGATAAGAATAACTTTTCATTTCTGCAAAGTTGTATTTACTTTTTTGAGGAATCAGCGTAAGGGCAAAGTTGCAGCTTTCTAAAAAGATATAAAAAGGACAATTTCTGACAACGGCGTCCCAACTTTAACATACTTAGGTAGGCAGCAGTATAGTGTTAAATATATTTTTTGCAACAGTATGATGTATTTGCTATAACTAAAATGCGGCCATAAACAAATATTATTTTACAATTCTAAAGACAGAGGCATTATATATTTTTTATTAATATACTTAAGACATGGTGTGTATTAAATTATAACCTATCTTTGTATATTGAAATGAGTAAACCATAAGGACCTGAAATGTAAGAATTTTGCAGGCACTCACTATATAAAAAATGTGATAATCTGGATTGATGCTTAATACCACTGCTGGAACTGTTAGCGAAGAACTCATTTGAAATATGTATACATAAACAATGTAATAACTGCGTTTATTAAACTGCAAAAACTAAAATTTATCTTATTTAGGAGTATAAATAGTATCTGTTTAATTAAGATGAAAACGACATTGTATAATTACCAAATTGTATTTAAATCGACTGAACGCATTGACAGCACAAGGTAAATTGCTGCAATTTTGCCTTCACCATCAACTTTGCCCAAACTAAAATTCAATAAAATGTTGACTGTTGTACCCGTCGAAATATGGGCAAAGTTGAGACCAGAAAGGCATTTATCGGCCAACAGAAATAATACCATTATTCGTAAAACGTAAAAAAACCTCTGTTAAAGGTTAAAGTCACGTTTATGAATAGAAGACAATTATTTGCACTTACATTGTGCTAGAGTTTTTTCTAAAAGAGATAACCGAATAAACGGAAAACCAATAAAATTGCAGTAGTCTATCGCTGATAAAGCGAACGGGTGCTTTCAGTGCCATTCTGTGAGTGTAATGTTCAGTTGCAACACTATCTAGCACTGAATCCAGACTTCCAAAGCAATTTAGGTAACCTAACTCTATCTAAGACTAAGGGCGGGTTGCACCAAACCGTCTGTTGTAAGATTGTAAGCGGTGTTCGTTAAACGTTAAAATCTGTGTGGAAAATTTGACAAGTTTGTATGGGATGACAGCGGCCGGCGCCATATTTAACGTTAATCGGCCTGTAATCGTTAGTTAGTGCAACTGGCTTTTATAAAAAAAGTGGAGTTTTTATATGGCTGTTACTCAGGTATCTAATCTAGGTAAACTTGCCCATGAGGTTATATAAGGTCTTTTACATCGAACCAACTGAATCATGACCCACCATAGAACCTTGTTACAATCAACGATTATACGTACGATCATATGACGTTAATATGTCAGTTAATTGTAACAAGGTTCCATGGTGGGTCAGGATTCAATTTTGTCAATAGTACATACATTGATTCACGCTTTTATTCCCAAAAGGGGCAGGCAGAGCACTTGTAGCATTCCAGTGCAACTTTTAGCATAAATGTGGATATAAAAGATCGAAAAACTGTGATGTCGCAGTGATAGGTTGCTAGCCCATCGCCGACAACTCACGTCAACCCTTTTCTTTTATATAATGCCCGCACCTACAGTAGAGTTCTCCAATATCTACATCTACACAGACAACCTTTCAAAAATATCTATACAGAGACTTTATTGTTACTGACATAAGACACATATGTAGATATTTTTGAAAGGTCTGTATAGATATTGGAGAACTCGACTGTACTATCGACAACACAGCTAACTGACCATCGGTGCACTTTAAGTGCATTGTAATAAGGTTCTATATAAACACAGGATGGTCAGTTAACAGTGTTGTCGTTTGTACAATGCAGACTGCCTGGTGGTGGTTTTTTTGTTTTATACCTTTGAAAAATAGTAAACGACCTAATAAATTTCGTTTACGTTTAACAATTTGCAATGCCTCTGTCTTAGTATAAATTTACTCATTTGGTTAAGATTATGAATTTGTAAAATAGGGGGGGAGGTAACCTTACTGTACCTACTAAGTATACTAAGTGGTGTAAATATGTTGTTTATCTAAGGTAGACCCTGTAGTATTTATTTGTACGATTTGGGCCTCTGTTGAAATCCAAAGTTTTTTATTTATTTTTCGACCAATAAATGTTGGAGAGAACTAATTTGTGATTTTATTTTCCTAATTTTTTCATCAATCTTTGTGTCAATAATAACAAAGTACCTGTAGATTATTTATTGTGACCGACTTTTTTATAAAACTGTCCTTGGAATTTGAAACTTTTATCTTGGATTGTAGAGATTTTTGAATACTACCTTAGACTGATATATTTATATAAAAGAAAACATCAAAGACTCCGAAACAAACATTATTGCTTATCACACAAATATTTGCCGCTAGCGGGACTGGAACCCTGGACCGTCAGCTTCGCAGCCAGACTCACTACTCACTACATTTACATAGCTAAGGAAGCTTCAAATATGCCACAAAGATGGCATCACGTGTAATAGGGTCGTCACTCTCGCACTCATACTTGTGAGATGCATCGATTTGGTGTTTGATTTTTGTAACAGATTGTGTTGACTATCGGCCGTATTCATAAACGTTCTACAAGCCTGTTTTAACTAAAATGCCGTTAAAATTCGTTTGTCCTTATCTGTCAGGTTGACATTTGTGTTCGTAAGAAAGGGACAAAGCATATTTTATTTAGCAGAGGCATTTTAAGTTTTATGAATAAGGGGCTATATTATTAGACTAGCCATCTAGCCCTCTAGCAGTCTAGCCCTTGTGACGAATATTCGACTTCGGTGGGCTAGTGTAAATCAGCTTTACCGTCATTTCACCTGAACAAAGACGGTCACGTTAGCGATGTCGACGGAGCCCCGCGGAGCGGGGCTCCTATTTCTGGTCTGTTTGCCCTTCGGGCATCTGAAGAAACCTAACGAACCTAACCTACCTATGAGTGGTCATTTTGCGTTTTAGGCACAATGCTCGGTGGTCAAACTGCAATGTGGGCAAAACAACACACTAAACATTTCGCGTTCTAGGTAATGCGAGATCATCCCAAAAAAAAGTTAGCTTTTCATTTTATTTATACACTGCGAGTAGTACAGGGTCGATCGTTTATTTCAGATTTAGATTTTTTTGACTTATTGTTTACCAAAAGACAGCAGAAGATGCTGCCTCGAGACGCGTTGGGCTAGGGATGAACTTGGACAAGACTAAGGTCATGTTCAACGAGCACATCGTCCCTGTGCCCGTTTCCGTCGAAGGTGTAGCCATTGAAGTTGTCCAGGAGTACGTCTACCTAGGACAAAAGTTTCAGCTGGGTAGAGACAACTTTGAGAGTGAAATCACCAGAAGAGTGCAGCTTGGCTGGGCAGCATTTGGAAAGTTGCGTCACATCTTCGAGTCACCCTTGCCACAATGCCTGAAGACCAAGGTATTCAATCAGTGCGTCCTGCCGGTCATGACATACGGAGCCGAGACGTGGAACCTGACAGTGAAACCAGCCCACCGACTACACGTCACACAGCGAGCTATGGAAAGGGGTATGCTCGGAATCTCGTTAAAGGACAAAGTCCGAAACGAGATTATCCGACAAAAAACCAAAGTCACTAACGTAGTTCAGAAGTGTAGCAAACTGAAGTGGCAGTGGGCTGGCCACATATGTCGCAGAACCGATGATCGGTGGAGTAGACGGGTTCTCGAGTGGAGACCACGACTCGGCAAGCGTAGTGTAGGACGCCCTCCGGCCAGATGGACCGACGACCTGAAAAAAGTGGCTGGTGGTGACTGGATGGCGAAAACGGGAGATCGGGCCATGTGGCGAACCCTGGGGGAGGCTTACGTCCAGCAGTGGACTGCAATAGGCTGAAATGATGATGATGATGATGAAAAGACATGAAAACAAGCATATTTTAAAGTAACATTTTACAGTAGGTAATATTCTGAAAACTAGGATTGTGCTCCCTGAATAGGTAAAACCTGTACTTCAGGATAAGCAGCGCTCGTCTCCTCACAATGTTAGATGCAAAAGGAACAGTGTTCAATACATTAACATTAACTTAAAGTAATTCCTAACTATTTTTGAAGTGTGTGTGTGTGTGTGTGTGTGTGTGTGTGTGTGTGTGCGGTGTGTGTGTGTGTGTGTGTGTGTGTGTGTGTGTGTGTGTGTGTGTGTGTGTGTGTGTGTGTGTGTGTGTGTGTGTGTGTGTGTGTGTGCTCGTGTATTGATTACGTTGTGTAGGGTTGGTTCCGGTCACATCTTCTCTCCTTAACCACCCGCTATCAGGATGTTCTGATAATATTGATGACCGTCACGCCCTATAAAAAAGTAAGTATACAGGACATATTATATTTCTTTTTTTTTATACTTCGATGGTGGCTGTAGGATTTGTTAAGAGTCCGCAGTAAGCTCGGCCGAATTTCACTTTCCCATACAAACGTAGTTACGCTCTCATTTTAAAACTACGTGTGGGATTGTGACGAAACTTTGCATATGCAATGACATGAAGTATATCTATGTCTAATTAGTTTATGTGGTTCCAGTTTATAAAAAAAACGAAATACAGCAAAAATAAGTTTTGTATGAAAAACTTAAATTCGCTGTGTTTTTTTTACTATGGTATCTGAAGCTACATAAACTAATTACAGACATAGATATACCTCATGTCATTGTATACGCAAAGTTTCGTTACAATACAACACGTAGTTTTAAAATGAGAGCGTAACTACGTTTGTATGGAGAATCGAGCTTACTGCGGACTCTTAAATCCTTCCCCTCAGCTATCCATCACCATCACCAAACACTGGCTCGGCCATGCGCACGTATCGGCAATAACTTCACTTCCCAATTGTTGCACTCTCGCCTCGGCTCCCGTGACGGCAGTGACAGTTGTCTTTACCAAAACAGGGGCACACGAGACAGCCGAGCGTACGTACCGTACGTATGCTGTTTGAGCTACTCGCATACACTAAAGTTAGCATGGCGGGGATGCCTTGATTCGAGTCGACCACGCCCCCTTGACGGAGACACGCTCATGCCTTCCGCGCACGAGAAAAAGAGATGCAACACTATTCGGGAATGGCTTTTTTGGTCAAATTTCGATAAATACCTAACTCGCTGAAGTTTTAATTATATTTAATTGAGTGACACTACCTATAGATGAGATAAAATACTCTATTATGAACTTGATTATGTCGTAAAATAATGTATTGTTTGAGTAGGCTGAGTAAAAAAAGGAAAATAAAGACCCAATTTTGGTTTTTTTTTTCTATCGAGGAAACTTTAGGCAATCATGTATCGATTAAATCAGAAACAATCATATAGTCAAGAATCATGTATCTTTAAATCAGACCTTATTGTTTTTTAATCTAGTCAGAACGGCGTTTCTAAGCACGCGATATTTCCAATGCACCTCCTTAAGCGGATATCGTAGCGTATGGACTCCAAGAGAATTACCAGTGCGATCTTTTGTTTATCTGAGGGTTTGTTGTGTTGAGAGCTTAGAAACAGGTCTCTCACTCTAAGCTCATCGAATCCTCGGGAGCTCCAGGCTTAGGTGCTGTTTTTGCCAGCACCATAGCCAACATAAGCAAGCGAAACACATTTCGACAGTTACAGTCAACTTAAACAAGTGATAGTCGGATGATCTCGGATTACCTAGAAGGCGAAATGACTAGTGTGTTGTTTTGCCTACATAAAAAAATGAAAACGATGAAAATGATGTAGGCATTTTGCGTTTTAGGCATAATGCTCGGTGGTCAAAGTTTGACCACCGAGCGTTGTGCCTAAAACGCAAAATGACCACTCATTAGGTAGGTTAGGTTCGTTAGGTTTCTTCAGATGCCCGAAGGGCAAACAGACCAGAAATAGGAGCCCCGCTCCGCGGGGCTCCGTCGACATCGCTAACGTGAGGATAAAACGACGAAAATGATGTAGGCATTTTGCGTTTTAGGCATAATGCTCGGTGGTCAAACTGCAATATGGGCAAAACAACACACTAGTCGTTTTGCGTTCTAGGCAATCCGCGTATAACCTGTGATAGTTTATGTCCTAACACGCGTTCATAAAGTTACACAATCACCCTGCTAGTAGCCGTGTCGTGGCCATTAGGACCAATCGAATTTCGATCTTTGTCAGACTATCAGGGCATGACCATGTCTGGCGAACACTCTCTAAACGCCAAACATAATATTACGTCAATAGGAACATCGTTGCTGTCTCTATAGGTACACAATCATATTTAAAAACGTGTATACACTTTAGGACTTATGTATGAGACATAGCATTCAAAATTGCGTGTATGTTTTTGGACAGACTGAGGTAGAAAGTGCAGTGATTAGGTTAACAAGGTCTAATTTTGTGTTCAGGGCAACTGATGGTTGCGCAAATTTCGATATGCCTTTAGTCTCATTATACCTAATTGAAAATCGATTATATAAATCGACATATTCGTAGGAACTATTTTTGTTTGCTTTACCTACTCCAAGAGTCGTTGTTTCTAGAACATTAATCCGCAAAAAAATAATGAATTTAGCGGAATAGTTTTATTTTTTCTGCAATTTTGTATTGTATTCCGAAAGTGACGTCTGATTCCATCAATTAACACGTTCACTGCCAGGAACCTAGCCACGTAACTCTCGGGCCGCGCGGCGGTCTGAGCGCGCGCGGGCAGTGCTTCAAGCGACATTGCCGCGAATGCCCTCACCACCCTCACCTGAAGAACAACTCCCGAAGAGTTCGAAACATGCCGCCTGTCGTGACATTTAATACGTGAGTGAAGCCGTGGTTTTAATAGTAGTATTTTAGACATGCCTCACGAAATTTTAAATGGGATAAGTATACTTAGTTTCGAAAATTAAGTACCTCTATCTATGATAAGAAAAGCTATTAACAAAACTATCGAATGAAATGACTAAACATTGTGACATGCAATGCATATTGCACAATATTGTATACATTTTCGGGCCGCCATCGACAGTCTATTGTCCGTAATGAGAGTTGCGCAAGAGTCGAATGGGTCTCTAAGACAATATCAATTTGAAATGGCCTTATTCTTTGACATAGGTAATCATTGTTATTATAGAGTTGAAAGGTTACAGTTATGGAAATCGAAATATGGAGCAATACTTTGAGGAATCAATTAAAATAACTCAAGAACATACTATTAGGAAAACTTCATCCATTTATTATTCATTCATGCCCCAATGTTTGTCATCAAATCTTGCAAGTTAAATTTGACCCACTTCCCGGTGACAGATTGAGCTCAAATTTTGGGTATAAGTATAGTTTGAATGGCAATTTAATATTATGGTACCATTGAGCTGATCTGATGATGGAGACAATAGGAGGCCATGGGAATTCATTACTTCATCGACGTAGGTACTTAACCACGTTGAGTTTGGTCTCATTAGAATCGTCTCAATGATTACTTGATGGTGGTATATTTACAGAAAAGTACAGTCGGCAATAAAAGCTTGTACCTACCAAAAATGAATTTTTTGTCAGAAACTTGTTTTTTATTATACTTACATACAATATATTGATTGAAACTTTGACGATTCTCACACATTATTTATACTAAACGGGACTTAATCGCATATAATTAAATTATTTATTTACCTCACTAAGGTCTCCCGACGTTTCGGATGTGTTGCAACATCCATGGTCACGGGACGACTGGCTTGAGCGGTTATCAACATCTTGCTGCGCGGGCTTTCCGAACTACCCGCATTTGGTCTTTATTAACCACTTGTACACTAGGGTTGCCCAGATGTTGATACCCGCTCAAGCCAGTTGTCCCTGACCGTGGATGTTGCAACACATCCGAAACGTCGGGAGACCTCAGTGAGGTAAATAAATAATGTAATTATACGCAATTAAGTCCCGTTTAGTATAAATAATGTACTTACATACAGATTACAAAATGGAATGGATGCTGTTAGAACATCGAAAACCGTAGGTTACTAACGCGTTCCTACCTTTCCGCGTCCCGCCTTTTGGTTGAAAATTTGATGTTTACTTCGTTTATTTTACACTACCGATTAGTAGTTATAGTTACACATACGCAATAAAAGACAATCGCTTTGTTTATTAGACACACAGAGAAGAAAAATTGGTCTATAAAAATAATCTGTACCGTCCCTTCGTTTTATAGCCATGACACGAACTACTATTAAAACAAGTCGAATCGGACCTAAGTATATTCTGTTTCATATTTCCTCTCCTGTTGATGAAAATTCATGGAAACATCTAAGAGAAGCCTTGGGAATGTAAATTTCATTCGTACACTTATTCATTTTGTGAGACCCCATCTGGTGCCTTTTTAGGGTTCAACGGTAAAATATGTTAAAAACTAGCACAATTAGTTTATAGGGGGCATAGCGGATCGTAAGAGCAGCCCAACTGGGGAAGTACCTCCACCTTATAGAAGACCGCAGCCATAATATCAACATTACTTGGTCTGTAGCCGCTCACTTTGATTTCTGATTTTAAAAAAGGTAGCCTAAGCTGCTTCTAATTTTTCATTATCAAAGCAGCCCATACTTCGATTGGCAACCACAGTTGCCACCATCAGTTTAGGAGCGAAACTGGCCAACTGTTGTTGCCACAAGCAAGTGAGTGGGTAGGTAGGTATGTGGTGGAGTTCCTGGTGGTGAGTAAGGTCGCCAGAGCTCCCGAGGATGTGCTGTGATGAAAGACAGGGACCAGCTAAAAGCATATTTTTTTTCAATTAAAATCTAAAATAAAACTAAATAGGGGTGTAGACACTAAATAAAATAATCAATAATGTCATATTTTCTCGAAAAAGGATTAAAAATGTAGTCAAATGGAGAAAAAATCAATGCAAGATCAAAAGGTTAAATAATCACGAAGTGATAAGTGTCCAAAGTTGTAAGAAGTAGTATGTTCTGTCCCTCTTTCGCAAAACACAACTTCATATGAAACGATGACGCTGGAAAATTGTGTTGTCACACTACTAGACGGCGACGTGCCGCGCCGCATCGTGTTCGACGCGGCCCCCCGCAGAATCCTGTAATGTGACGTCACACACTGTTTGCGTTTTCTCTCTCTAACAAGCAATATTAAAACGGTTGTAGCTTCGTTATTCTTTGAGGTAGGTATTAGTGAGCAAACCGCGTGGACTCAAGACTACACAAGGTTGTACGTATAATAAACATCCTTATACAGATCTCCTTCTAAAACATCGTGAGGAAACCGGTCTAATCCCAATAAGGTCTAGTTTTCCCTCTGGGTTGGAAGGTCAGATGGCAGTCGCTTTCGTAAAACTAGTGCCTATGCCAAATCTTGGGATTAGGTGTCAAAGCGGACCCCGGGCTACTTTAGGGGCACAACCGGGAACAACGCTAGGAGGATGATGATACAGATCTCCTTCCAAACAAAGACTGGCATGACAGTTAATAGGTTTGAATGTAGAATAGTAACGGTCTCTGTTTCATGGAGAAATTGCTGATGGCTTCCGATATCGTCTGGCCGTGCAACAAGCAAAAAGTTGTGTGTAAAAAATCGTATAATCATTAAAGAAGACGAAGTATACAAGCATTTCTACCGGCCATTGCTGTTTGACTTCAGGGCTGTTATTCGCTACGCGCTAATGCGGCTCACCCCGCCGGTCACCCGTCACGAAACTAGACCTCTACCTATGCTTAGTTACTACTCATCGCGGCGTCAAGATATATTTGTGGGTGAGCGTTGAGGTGAAACTTTTGTGAGGCATGGACCACTTTCAGAATTTCTAAAATACCGTGGACCCCTGTTGAAGAAAATGTTGAAAAAAAATCTCATGTTTCATGTGTCTATACCTACGTACCTGCCTACGTTAAGAGTAAACGAACTGGCCGTGGACCCCTAGCAATCATGTCACGGACCCCTAAGGGGTCCATGGACCACACTTTAAGAAACCCTGGCTTCAAACAAGTTACAGAATAGGGGGGCTGACCGTACTACTAGTAACCGTTTTGATCAGAAATAGCTGATGGCCTATGTATAAATATAAATTCGTATGATTTTTCAGCGTGGGTAAGGCCCCCCACAAGGTGGACCTCATAAAGGTCGCGGGAGTCCGCTGGATGCGGGTGGCAGCGTAGGACCGGTCATTGTAGCACTCTTTGGGGGAGGCCTATGTCCAGGAGTGGACGTAGGACGTGGACGATGATAAATCTATTATTGATAATTTACTTTAAAAACAAAGTTTTGACCGCCTTCAATTTTACTCCGCCAAGCCACGAGAACATTTCCACGTTTCTTTTCCAATTTACCACATGAACTGATTTCCGAGAGCAAATGCGTTGATTATTAGGGAAAAAAACCCAATCGCTGTATGTGACCCGATAATATTTGAGGACTTCCGTCGATTCCACAAGGATCACCTTTGGCATTTCATTAGTTGCTATTTCAACGGAATCTTATCATTCCATAAGTCATCTGTGGTCTTCATCATCAATGCTACTCCACAAATTTATGATTTCCGGGTGTAAATAGGTGTCCTACACGAGTCAAAATAGAAAATACCAAAATCACTACACGCGTGCCTAATCAATTCCTCATGGATCCCATCATCAAACTGAATTTTTGAAAAAAATAGGACCCACCTGGGAGCATATACTTACAAACAAAAAAAAATTACGAATCGGCTCATCAATGACGGAGTTCTGAGGTAACAAACATTGAAAAAAAGTACAATCGAATTGAGAACCTCCTCCTTTTTTTGAAGTCGGTTAAAAACGAAGTAAATCAAGCATGTTCTGCCATACTTAAAAAGCTCTACTGAACCCTTTTAACATCGCAATCTCACGCTTGTCCGTCTGTAAATTGCTTTACAAGAGGAACATTCGGCGTTACATCTCATTATAGGAACTCTAGACTAGACCTTCCAGAACCGCCCCCGAAGGGCGATATTTGAAAATCGAATGGCAATCTGTAGATTGATTGGATCTATGGAGAAATTACTGAAGGTATTTTGAAAGTGACAGTATTCACTGGTTTTAATAACAGCTATGACGACATGATTATATAATTATACTAGCTTCTGCCCGCGACTCCGTCCGCGTGGAACTCGTTTATATCGTAGCTCCATACAAACTTTCACCCCCCCACTTCATCCCCTTGGGGGATTATTTCCGGGATAAAAACTATCCTATGTCCTTCCCCAGGACTCAAACTATCTCTATGCCTAATTTCATCCAAATCGGTTCAGCGGTGTAAGCGTGAAGAGGTAACAGACAGACAGACAGAAAGACAGACACACTTTCGCATTTATAATAGGGTTAGAATTTCACCACCCCCTTTCTTCCCGTGGCTGTCGTAAAAGTCGACTAAGGGAGCAGGGTTGACGTGTGTTGTGGGCGATGGGCAAGCAACCTATCACTGCAATATCACATTATGTACACCTTTTATACCCACATTTATGCTAAAAGTGGCGCTGGAACATAAGTTTCATGTGCTCTGCCTACCCTTTTTGGGAATAAAGGCGTGAATGTATGTATGCATGCATGTTACCTTTATATAAACTAATTTTCTGATATAAGAAGGAGGCGTGAGGAGAGAGAGAAGGACGACAGCTCAAAACGGAGACGCGGCAGGCCTCGCCAGCGATGGCGAGACGCTAGACTCCTTTTTAACCGACTTCAAAAAAAGGAAGAGGTTCTCAATTCGGTTGTATTTTTTTTCCAATGTTTGTTACCTCAGCGGGCGTAGCACGGTTGCCATTTTATCACTTATCGTTGTGGATAAGGCATTCGTCACTCTCGCACTCGCATACTTGTCAGAGCGTGATGGGCGTCTTTACCACAACGATAAGTGATAAAAAGCAACCATGCTACGCCCACTGAACTCCGTCATTGATGAGCCGATTCGTATTTTTTTTTTGTTTGTACGTATATGCTTCCAGGTGGGTCCCATTTTTTTCAAAAATCCAATTGGATGATGGGATCCATGAGGAATTGAGGGAACTCCTCAATTATATTAGGCACGCGTGTAGTGATTTTGGTATTTTCTATTATAACTCGTGTATCTACACCCGGAAATCATAAATTTGGTGGAGTGGAATTGATGATGAAGACCACAGATGACTTATGGAATTCCTCAATTATGTACTTAAAAGTACAAAAGTATATCACAGATTCTGATAAGATTCCGTTGAAATAGCAGCTAATGAAGTGCCAAAGGTAATCCTTGTAGAATCGACGGAAGTCCTCAAATATTATCACATACAGCGATTGGGTTTTTTTCTCTAATAGTCAACGCATTTGCTCTCGGAAATCAGTTCATGTGGTAAATTGGAAACGAAATGTGCAAATGTTCTCGTGGCTTGGCGGAGTACTAAATCGAAGTCGGTGAAAACTTTGTTTTAAAGTAAATTATTATTAAAGGATTGGCCAGAGGCTGCTCGGGATCGGAATGATTGGAAACAGAGGGGGACACCACATGCTCCCAATAATAATAAGTCAGTCAGAGCGCTGCAGTGCAGTAGTCTTAGCACCTGGCGGGGACCATCACCGGCTGCATCATGTTGTGCGCTCGGAGATGGTATCCGCCATGTGTGTGTGCTTTAGATCTGGATTTAGGCAAGTCGAGCCAAACAGCGGCACGGCCGTACCATCCTTTTCTCGAAGCAGTTCAGTCCATTTTCGACCCCCCTATAACTTGGATATACCAACTGCATAAATAAATCACAATATTACATAGAGTTAGGTATGCACAAATCCATAAATTCAGGAAAGTTGTGTGATTGCAAAGTTACAAAATTTTATTTAGCAAGCAATTGCTTGCTAAATAAATACAGATTAACAAGAATGCCTGAGACTTGGCTCTACGAAATATCTCACAACTTTTTACGGTGGAAGAGTTTCTAGACCTGGCCTCTTTTTTACATGGAATGTTTTATATTTGATTATTGTTGTCTTAAAGGGCCTCTGCGCGGTTGGCTTCGGCCCCACGCATGCCTTCCTAAGGTCCGAGAACCCATGGTCCCGAGATATGGTGAAGGCATACATATTATTTTAGTCATTTTTCAGTTAATAAAGAGGAATAGCTAGTATACTTACATATATTATAAGAAAGTGTGAAATTGTAGCTTTCTAATTTTATTCGTAGGCGTTTATCTCCAGAATTACTTATCCGATTTCAACAATTCTTTCACCCGCTTTGTTATACTTGCGTGGCTTTCTTATACCTACTACGACGGTAGCAAACAAGCACACGTCCTGTGTCTGCTTACCATCAGCTGCTTGCAACTCCTGATGAAGCGCGTTGCCGACACCTACTTGAGGATTCCTGTGTTGACAGCTTAAGACAAATGCAGTTCTTACACTCAACAAACCGGCGTTCTTATTATCTTTTCCAGCCAACCTTTGGGTAGAAGGAAACATTTAAAACGAACTAGAATTTGAAACAGGTTGTGCAGGAATTCGTCAACAAGAACATAGTATATATTATAATTATGTATATTATAACACATCAAGCTTTTAAAAATTACTAAACAGGACACTTTAAAATACATACCTTAATAAATGATTAAACATGCAGACATACATCCAACCATACATACATACATATAATATACATACATACGATGCATAAAATGCAACTTAAGGGAGAGACAGGTAATATTGTTTCAACAGATTTTTGAAAATAGGATTTAATAATTAGAACGAAGGAGAGCAAACTTAAGTTATGGCCAATTGACCACAGCCAAGAGAGCTAAACATGAAAATCCAAATTGAAAGTTTGGGAATCCCCGTCTCTTTCGCACTTAACTCGTACGACAGAGATGGGAACACCAATTTCGATATTCGATTTTGTTGACCGCTTTGAGACTTTCGAAATCGGAAATCGTTTAGTCGAAACAAAAACCAGAGCAATTAAAAGTAAAACAATGGAACAACATATGATACGATTCTAAAATGTGATAACAACAGGTATACAGTACAGTCAAATATCGCCCAAAATCACTTGAGGAGAAGGTTCAAATTGAAATGACAGTTTATGCAGGTTTTTGGTCGTTGCAAGTAATACACAAACAAAATGTATTTGCACGAAACCAGGGCTGTTATTATAATTTGAACTTCCTATTCTGGGCAGTAGAGTCGTGAATTGAGTATAGGTTATTTTGTTACAATCCGGCAAACTCAATGTCAATCGACAAGTAATACGATAACATAGTTGAAATTTTTATGTCTGACAATTTACAGGAACTGTTATATCAACTTGAAGCTTCTAGCTTTATGAATAAAGTCTTAAATTTAACGGATTAGTTGGCAACGATTCGGCCTAATGAAATAATGTCAAGCTCACTTAGGACCATTTTGAATTGAACTGTAATTGTTGCGAAAGTACTGAACCGGACAGTAACTCGTTACTATTACACAGTATTTTGTGGTGTCATTTGGCTAAATTGCTTTAGAAACAGCATTGAAAACTACAGCATTCAAATTGTCTTACCCAGTCATACAACTTAACAAACCTCTTTAACTAAAATATGTCTGTCTCTTTCATCATCATCATGTCAGCCGAAAGACGTCCACTGCTGGACATATTCCTCCCCTAAAGAGTGCCAAATTGACCGGTCCTGCGCCACCCGCATCCAGCGCACTCCCGCGACCTTTACCAGCACGTCTAGCACAACTTGCTGACAAGTCGCTTCGCGCGCGACTGGGCGTCTCTTGTCTCACTCACACCGTGCAAATTAGAAAGAGGCGGGTAGATCTCTCTCGACTCGCGTCGCGGCGCGGCATCGGTTGTGCTAGCCCCCCTGGTCATCAGTCCACCTTGTCTTTCGCACCAATATAAATGTCAAAGTGACAGATAAAGACAAACGAATTTAAGTGGTATTTTAACTATAATAGGTTTGATAATTAATGTTTTTGAATAAGGTCTTTAAAATTGCAACTGCATTGGTGTCACATGCGCGCTGTCTTTTAAAAGGTCTGCTCGTTGACAATAGATGGAACAGCGTGTCTTTCAAAGCACGGAAGCGCCCAGTTAAACTATTTAAGAGTCCGCAGTAAGCTCGGCCGAATTTCACCTTCCCATACAAACGGAGTTTCGTTCTCATTTTAAAACTACGCGTTGGATTGTGATTGAACTTATCTAAAAAGATTTTACAATTAACAGCAGATTATCTACCATAAAAAAGCAGCGAAAAATATCAAACTCTTACTAACGTTCCCAGAAATAGAGTCGTTTTATGAGCGCTTTGTTAATGTTAACGCGAGTGACTTATTAAGTACGTAGGTACTTTTTTTTTAATGGGAGGAAAATCCTTTATAATAATAATATTATAATAATAAACCATTTATTTCAGGCATCTAAGGCCCATAGCAACAAATACCTTAAAGCCTAACATACATACAATACATATAAAAACTAATTATTTAGGTGACGAAACAGCGTGGCTCCGTTGCGTCATCAAGTCCGGTGTAGAATTCGGTAGGTTGCCCCGGAACCACCGAAACACGACACCCTTCGGCCAGAAGTCAGCACGCGATGGTTTCCTGCAGCGGCCGCGGCACGCGCACCACAAACGAGCTGAAGTGCACGTAGTGGCGCGAACGCAGCTGGAAAACCCTGGAAAGCCAGTCTTCTGGTGAATATACACCGCCACGTCATCGGCCGTGGCGGAGTAATGCAGGCGCGACACGTACAGCGCCTTACTAGGTGTGGCAACCCACAGACCAGAACCAACCGGCTCTGCTGTACCACACAGTCTTTATGGATACCTCCGTGCCACGGGGATATTGCAGAGGTTATGTCGGACTCGCACCGACTAAAACCCCCGATGGTCCTCGACGCATTCCGGACGGCCCTGGGATCTCCTACGGAACGCACCAGTGCCGCCCCAGCGTCTTGCCTCTTTGGGTCCTACGCTTTTTTTTCTTTTTTTTACATTTGAACCCCCAAACTGTACCGTGTACCGCCCAGAGGACCCCTTTTAGTCGCCTTGCACGACAGGCAGGGGATACTCTAGCCGTATTCTAATTCCCGGGCTATTAAGTAGGTACCTACTCCAATTTAAGTCACATTTTTCATTTTCCTCGTTTTGTTATTTTCTCGTTTATTTAAAATGGTTCATTGTAACACAATGTTTTGGGTTTCTTTCGAATTAATTAAGTAATAAGTAAGTGCAGGGTGTCTGGTGAAAGAAGGGTGAAAGATTTAAGTTTTTAAACAGAAATATCTATTATTTGGCAATTGCGAGAGACAGGGAAATGGGCGTTTCGGTATTTTGGCCATTTCGGTGTTTTTCCCGCTTTGGCCATTTCTTGCACTCATGTAAGTTAAGTACCTATACAGTTCTATGGAACGTGAGTTAGGAGAATAATGCTTAACGCTGTTAATGATTTGAAAATTTGTAAATGGAATCTTCTCAATGAAACAATTCAGCCCTTTTTTGTTTCTACGGTTTTTCAAATAAACAAGTCGTTACTGAGATCTTGAAAATTCGAGAATTATCCATGAGGTAACTTTTGGGGTGCAATTTTTTTTATATTTCTTTCTTCAAGTGCAGCAGGCTCTCATCAATTATGAAAGAATTTGCTTAATGAGCGAACCACTTTATTACGAGCTTATATTTAACTTGCTTTGTTCGTATGTTAAGTGTCCGTCAAAATCTGCAATCCATTTTTAAGTCACTTTCCGTTATCCGATTGAGCTAAAATTTGGGATAAAGGTATAGTTTGGCTGACAGTTCAATATTATGGTACCATGGAGCTGATCTGCTGATGGAGACAGAAGGTGGCCATGGGAATTCAGTACCGACGTAAACCCGTTGAGTTTGGGCTCGTTAGAACCGTCTCAATGAATAGTTGATGACGGTATACCTACAGAACGTGACGGCTTGTACCAAAAACTTTATTTTTGACAGAGTTATTTAGACTACCTACATGTTGAAGTTGAGTCGTTTCGATAAGATGACGCCACTTGGAACACAGTGGAGCCATCATTGTTATACGAAAAATCCCAAACTCCCGTCTCGTCCCCTGGTTATTAACAAATGTCATAATCTCAGTGCATAATTATGGCGTTTTTTTTTGTGCTTTCAAATTTTTTAATGTGAATACTGTAAAGTTAAAGGAAGATATCCGATTTCAATTGAACGTGATTTTCAATTCGGTGCTTTAGAAAACCTTAAGTGAGGTTTACACGTACCCATGCAAATGTGTTCATTATTTAGACTTATTGATTATTATAAAACTAAATTCGCATTTATCTTTAATTACACAGTTGTAATAAATAACTTTGTACTATACCTCTTTTTTTTTTTAGATTAATTATCAAAATATTAAATCGTCTGCCACCCTGTATCACCTAATTTCAAAACCGTTATAAAGATCTCATCATCCAGAAATAACCTGAAAGTTCTGCCAAATTATTAAAAGAAAATTTGGTAAATTGGAGGATAATTCCAAGTATATTTTTTACGTAGATACTGAATTGGAACAGACTTTCTTGAAATGCCTATTTTAGTCCGTGCAAAAATGTATTACTTATAATTAAATTAAATATTTTCAACTCCTACGCATCAAGGATTAAAATAAACATAAAAAATAAACAACATGCCTGCCGATGGCCCCCGCTGCTTCGAGCATTAATTGTTTATAGGCACGGTTCTTAACGGACTTTTAATACGAGTGTTCTTACCTTGCTTTGCTTGCTTTATGTTTTTCCGTCACTTTTTGTGTTAGTCACATTTCAATCTTCGTACTTTCGTGAGACAAAGGGGTTGTCGCGTACCGTTTCTTACACGCTTTAGGACAGTTTGACCGTCATTTTTCCGTATAGAATTTGACATTTAGATCGACCTAACTTGCGTACTATTTTTATATGGGATGGACTGTGCTAACGTTGCGTGATTACCCTGGTCTAAAATACTACTAATATTAGTAGTAGGTAAATCTCAATCTATTTGGCGAGCTTTTTTAATACCAACACGGATGAAACTAGGCATTATGCCTGGATGATAGTAAGCTGACACTGTAGCCTGCGGACGCTTGCGTTTCCAGCCCCGCTAATCTGTTACTTGTTTTAACCTCAACTAACCGTTCACCTTTATAAAATACAGGATAAATACGGTTTTGAAAAACATTAATTTATAATGTATTTTTTGTTGATTTCATTATAAAATGTTATTCTAAGGGACTTTATTCAACAAACTTTCCACCCGGAGTAATTACTTAGGTTTAACCTGGCACCGATGCCGTAGTACGAGACTGTTTTTGATGTAAGACGTACGGGGCTTGGGGGCGGAGGCGGGGGAGGGGTTTTTTTTTCCAAAATTTAAATTATTCAAGTTTTCACATCTGCTGGCACTCCCGGTCTTTTTTTTCATCATAATCATCAGAAGACGTAGAGGTCGCGGGAGTCCGCTGGATGCGGGTGTCGCAGGACCGGCCATTGTGGCACTCTTTGGGGGAGGCCTATGTCCAGCAGTGGACGTCTTTCGGCTGATATGATGATGATGGTGGCAAGAAACTTGACTGGGAAACTCCGTGGAAACACCTAAAGCACACCAGTTTAAACTGTAAAGTTTGACCATGTTAAATACTCGAAACTCCACAAGCAACGCTTTTTGCACTGTCTGTATCAATATTTGATATTTATTTCCGAAGGGCGGCGCTTTTGTATGTAGCGTTTGGAACAAATATTTGAACAATGATATTTGTCAGGATACATCGGCGCATGAGTTTAGAGGCACGCGCGTGCGCAGCTTAGTTAAGGACTTAGAATTAGGTGCTCTTAGTAATCTACATATTATGGTAAAAATCTTTTTTGTAGAACGAATTCACTTCTCTTTGTGACAAGCTTCTATTTAACTTGACCTGTTGGTTTGTCAGTTTGTTAGTTAGAGGCAAATCTCGGAACTGAATTTTGAATCAATTAACCGATTGAGCTGAAATTTTGGGTAAGTCTGGTTTGACAATTCAGTATTATGGTACCAACCAGCTGATCTAATGAAGTAGATACAAGATGACAATGACAATTCAGTACTTCCCCAACGTAACCCCGTTTTGCCTTGTTAGAATCGTCTCAATGAGTAAGTAGTTGATGACGGTGTACAGAAAAGTACAGTTGGCAATAAAAACTTGTACCAAAAATGAAATTTTTGACAGAAACTTACACCTCGTAGGCACAAAGAGAAAACAAAGCGATTGTCTTTCATGGTTAGGTACCGTGTAATCGCCAATTGTTTAGGTTGCACTAAGCATGCTTCTACTACTAATAAAAACAATTAATTATTACCTTTCGTTTTAATTTAAACCATGCTACTTCTTGAATATTATTTCATTTTTATTTCTTATTATTGACGATCGTGATAAGGATTCTACTAATTATGACATTGTATGCGAATCTATATTGTAATTTTTATAACTTCGTGATTATTTAATTGCGTTGATTTTTTCTCCATTTGACTACATTTTGACTTCATTGAGTATTTTATTTATTGTCTACACCCCTATTATGGCAGTCACAATCAAAACAGATCTAGGGATGCAGGCGATTCCAACACACAGATTGGTGTTTGTATTGCTGCAGCGACGTCAATAATGGCATAAGTGCCTGCCAACAATCAACTTGTGTACTGTTTACAGAGTTATTAAATACTAATATAATCCGCTATGTCTTGCCATAAAAACATGAATACAATGTCTGGTTACATGAACAATACACAAAAAAATATATGATAAATTAGACGGAAACATTTTATTAAATAAAGCACTTACCTATGTAGAAAAAAGACAGGAAATAGAATGACATGTTAAAAAAACCAGTTACAGTTAAAATAAATAACGAAGCTCGAAGGTCTAACACGAAATCCATAACGAGAACACTCCCATACTTAGTATGACACACCCTAACAACGAGCCCGTTTCTCAGAACCGACCATTGATTACTAATACGATATGAGGGTAATGCAAAAA
The DNA here is from genome assembly GCA_947049275.1 of Epinotia bilunana. Lineage (NCBI taxonomy): Eukaryota > Metazoa > Arthropoda > Insecta > Lepidoptera > Tortricidae > Epinotia > Epinotia bilunana. The sequence continues at coordinate 1,936,487 of OX346278.1, forward strand.
CAATTAAGAGTCCGCAGTAAGCTCGGCCGAATTTCACCTTCCCATACAAACGTAGTTACGCTCTCATTTTAAAACTACGTGTGGGATTGTGACGAAACTTTGCATATACATTGACATGAGGTATATCTGTCTGTAATTAGTTTATAAAACAAACGAAATACAGCGAAAACAATTTTTGTATGAAAAACTTAAATTCGCTGTATTTTTTTTACTAAGGTATCTGAAGCTACATAAACTAATTACAGACATAGATATACCTCATGTCATTGTACATGCAAAGTTTAGTTACAATCCAACACGTAGTTTTAAAATGAGAGCGTAACTACGTTTGTATGGAGAATCGAGCGTACTGCGGACTCTTAACTAAAATGTGTTTTGTCTTTCTCAAAAATACAAATCAGGGTGAGGCGTGGCAGATAGAGAGAAACGATATAAAACGGTATTTTAGCTAAGATCGATCGCTTTATCGCCGTTGCCTTCGGCTCGGGCCACATACCTATCAAACATTATTTGAACCGCTTGAAACAAACATAAAGGCATACAAACAGTCAAGTCATTGTTAAAACGAAATACCTCAATATTATTCATCCAAGCTTACTCACCGCATACAAAGATATCGGCATATTTGCATATGACTGTTTTTTATACCTATGACATGTTATGAGTCCGCAGTAAGCTCGGCCGAAATGCACCTTCCCATACAAACGTAGTTACGCTCTCATTTTAAAACTACGTGTTGGATTGTGACGAAACTTTGCATATACAATGACATGAGGTATATCTATGTCTATAATTAGTTTATATGGTTCCAGTTTATAAAACAAACGAAATACAGCAAAAACAAGTTTTGTATTAAAAACTTAAATTCGCTGTATTTTTTTTAGTATGGTATCTGAAGCTACATAAACTAATTACAGACATAGATATACCTCATGTCATTGTATATGCAAAGTTTCGGTACAATCCAACACGTAGTTTTAAAATGAGAGCGTAACTACGTTTGTATGGAGAATCGAGCTTACTCCTATGTTCTTAGAAAAATTATTTATCCATTTCTAGGACTTGAATGAGAACTTACTTAAGGTACAAAATAGCACTGTAGGTACATCATAATAACGCTACTAGATACTTCTATGGGTAAGTATTTATGTATGTAAGCACTTGTACACAATAACAGGTTAAAGAATATACATCTCACACAAAAGATCAAAGTACAAAGGCGAACTTATCCCTATAAGGGATCTCTTCCAGCTAACCTTTGAGCAATTGAGAGGAAGGTATGTAGATCGGCATAGGCAAACTTATACTGTGTACAAAAAACAGAGAAAATAAAAACAAAACCTAATAGGTAGGTTCTAGAAAAATTAAAACATGCCAATCCATACTAAAATTATAAATGCGAGTGTGTCTGTCTCTGTCTGTCTGTCTGTCTGTTACCTCTTCACGCTTAAACCGCTGAACCGATTGAGATGAAATTTGGTACGGAGATAGTTTGAATCCCGGGGAAGGACATAGGATAGTTTTTATCCCGGAAATCAAATCAAATCCCCTGAGGGTGTGAAATGGGGGATGAAAGTTTGTACCGAGCTACGATATAAACGAGTTCCACGCGGACGGAGTTGCGGGCAGAAGCTAGTTAATCAAAATCATAGAAGTGACGCAACAGCCCGCGACTGTCTCAGCGACAAAGGCAAATCATTCCACGACTTATCAGTGTGAGGTGTTGCGTTCCTCCTAGCGTAGCAACGTTGCCATTTTAGCTTGTCGCTGTGGATATTAAAAAAAACAGCGGGCCTATCTACCAAAGATCACATAGTGGCATCTAAGTAAATGTTTTTACTCTACAGGGTGTATCAAAAATGGGTTGTGAAGCGAGCACGGCATGTAAAACGTATGCTCCAGCGCCACTTTTCGCATAAATGTGGGTATAAAAAAGATCGACAAAGTGTGATATTGCAGTGATAGGTTGCTAGCCCATCGCCCACAACACACTTCAACCCTGCTCCCTTAGTCGCCTTTTACGACACCCGCGGGAAGAAAAGGGGGTAGTGATATTCCAACCCGACATCACACTGGCCAAAATATGCATTTGTTTACGTTTTTTATTTTTTGATTATTTTTGTTTACATTTACTTTTTATATATATATATTCAGTCACATAATAAACTTACAGTGCGGTCACCAAGACTTTTATATGCTGTAAAACAAAAGCAATTGAGGCTTGATTTACGAACAAGATTAATTTACGACATTTTTGGTTGTGTTTACATTACAGTCTTGGTTTTTGTTGACATTTTTGGAATCGCAATACGCTACCGGACATGCCTTTGATCGGTTCACACCCCATTTCTAACACACCTTTTATAATGACTGTCTTATATACTTAAATCCATCGCAGCGGTGCATTGGAAATTATCACGTTGAAACGCCGTTCTGACTAGATTAAGAAACAATAAGGTCTGTATTCCAGATATATGATTCTTGACTATATGATTGTTTTTCTGATTTCACCGATACGTGATTGCTTAAAATTACCTCGATAGAAAAAAAAACCAAAGTTGGGTCTGTATTTTCCTTTTTTTACTCAGCCTACTCAAATGATACATTATTTTACGACACAATCAAGTTAATACTATAGTATTGTATCTCATCTAAAATCTCACTTTATGAAATTTAAATAAAACTTCCCTAAGTTAGGTATTTATCGAAACATGTCCAAAAAAGCCATTACCGAAGAGTGTCTCTCTTATTCTCGTGCGCGGAAGGGATAAGCGTATCTTTGTCTAGGGGGTGTGTTCGACTCGAATCAAGGCATCCCGGGGTCCGCTTTGATACCTAATCCCAATACTTGGCATAGACACCGGTCTAGGGCCGCTAGTCCTACTATTTAGGTAATAGGGCAGTATTAAGTGATTACGTGGACACGCTGGACAAAAGCTCCAGATTTCCTTCAGGTGCTTTACTTGCAGTCTCTTTCTCCGATACCCAAAGGTTGTCTGGAAGAGATCGCTCTCCAGCGATAAGACCGCCTGTTGTCTACCTCAACCTGCATGTTATTGTATTGTTTCTCTTTTTAACTGATTTGTTTGTGTGAGGTGTGCAATAATAGTACATTACGTACCAAGGGCGGTGAATTCGTGAAAGGCCCAGATCGCAGGTGTTTGTGGCCCGAAGCGAAGGTGAGGGCCATAAATAGGCGATCTGGGGCTCTAAGAATTACCGCGCGTGGTAAGTACACAATTTTACGTCTTCATCTGGCCACAATGCGAGTTTTACCGTACGCGCAGCGTGCAGTAAAACTCGCATTATGGCCAGGTGTGACGTAAAAAATATTTCATTAGGGTTAATTAACATCAACTGATATAAATCATTGTAATAAATTACGCATTTTGACTCCCCCATGCTGCAGACAAAAGCACCAATTTTTTTTCAGCTACTTTACTTACAGTATTTACCTACTTAAATAAAAATAAAAAATATTTCATTAGGGTTAATTAACATCAACTGATATCCATACTAATATTATTAATGGGAAAGTGTGTTTGTGTGTTTGTTTGTCTTTCACGGCAAAACGGAGCGACGAATTGACGTGATTTTTTAATTGGAGATAGTTGAAGGGATGGAGAGTGACATAGCGCTACTTTTTATCTCTTTCTAACTCCCCACTTCCCTAAAATGGAGGGCGGCACGGGAATATAAGTTTCATGTGCTCTGTCTACCCCTTTTGGGAATGAAGGCGTGAATCTATGTATTTATTTGCTTACTCATAGTACATTTTTAGGATTTTTTATAGCGATCGCCGGGTTTAAAAGGTACAAATTGGTACCTACCTACATATAGATAAGAGACAAATTATGGTATTCAGTAGTAAAGTAACTTATTAACCGTGAAAATACATATACCGTATATTTTACAGCTGTGGGCTTTTATAGACCTTGAGGCGAATCGCTAAGCTTATTTTAAAAATAGAAATACCGGCATTCATTTTTTCCCCATAAAGCAGCTAAACGCTAATTACCAGAGTTTGAAAGGAATTCCGTTAAAAAACCCATTCAGCTTCAAATTTAAAAAGTTTGAACCGCGTTCCAAATTTGAAAATAAAAGGCGAACGTGACAGTGACCTCCTTAGTTGACCTCTAACGTTTAACTGGATAGCTGATTTACGTCGTAAGTGATGTGAGGAAGGTATGTCATATAGTTAGAAACCAATGACTATTAATAATTCTTGCATTTCAGGAAGGCGAGTGGATTTCACGAAATAAACCTAAAATCATAGTGACGAATGCGCCAACTCGCCATTGTGAAATGCAACCACTGTATTAACAAATTAGTGAGGTAGTGCACAGCGAAAAGTTGTGTTGAGCTCTGGAACAGCCCAACCGAAGAAGTACCTTATGTTTATTTATATATTTAATAGCTTCCGCCCGCGACTTCGTCTGCGTGGACTCGGGATAGAAACTATATTTTAATCCAGGCTATAAACTATCTTCGTGCAAAATTTCATTCAAATCGGTTCAGCTGTTTAAGCGTGAGAACATCCAAATCAAACATCCAAACATCTAAACTTTCGCAGTTATAATATTAGTAGGATTTATATTGATAGGTACGGTAGTTATAATACCACCACCACTTTTCAAATATGTGTTGTGTTCCTGGGTGTTGAGTAACGCGCTGTGTTGAGTGACGGTTGTGCAATTCAATTGTCTCTAGCTAAAAATCTTCAAATCAATATAGAGTTGGTTGGTCAATTCTGGAGTCGCAAGCGTCCATAAGCTACTGTGTCTGCTTATCACTGGGCAGACCGTATGCTTATTTGTCCCCGCCGAGTTAAAAACAATGCCAGTCGTAGGTAGGCAGAATCGCTCACCATCTAAGCTAGCGATCCAAACAAACCTATAGTCGACCAACTGACCCGTGTGAATCTTTGACATCGTGACGTTCTATCGAAATTCAAAATTCGAACGTCATGGCCGTTCGGTCACGAACGGTTAGAAAAAATATTGATTACTTTCACAATGTCTTTTTGTTCTTCAATTGTTTTGATAATTGAGATGTTGTTCGGTGCGTTCTAACAAAAATGTCGAGAATGCGTTCTGCCATAACAAGCTACAAATTGTATATAAAATTTATATAATGACAATTCAGTTTGAGCTCAAGGTAGCGTTTTTGTAACAAGATCCAGCACTTGATAATACTTTATAATATAAATCATAAGTATGTAGGGTCATTACGCTGGTTACGCGACCACCTTCGGTTAGCGACCACCTAAAGGAGAAGGTTTTTTCTATTGAAGATAACATCAATTCTACAGACCCTATTGAGACAATTAGTTGTACATGCATTTTTTTGTTATTTTAGAATAGAAATCTACTAAAAAACCAAGAAAATATCCTTTCAGTTCACCAACTCAGCTAGGTGAAAGGCACGGGGACGTTTAACGTAAGTATAGATGTACAAATTTAGTTCTTAGTAATAGCATAGTTAGTTTAAAAAAATATAAAAAGAGTGCTGTCTTCGCCAACAAACTGCTTTGCAGTTTGGCGAAATTAATTCATGTATTTGTAACAATGGATCTTGTGAAATAAATTAAAAAAAAAAAGTGGTCGCCAACCGGCACATAAAATTAGGTGGTCGCTAACCGGCGCATTGACCCTATATATGTATACTTACGTACAAAAAAGTTGTAAATACCGTACTACAAACTAGTTGCCCTGTGAACTGTAGAGCTCATGTCTTGTTTTCAATAAAACAAAAAGTATATTTTTTAATTTTTTTTTTTTAATTCAGACAAGGTTTCAAACACATCTCCACACGCGCCTTATCTCAGTAACTAACAAAAAAGACTGTATTAGGTACCTACATAGCTATTTTGAAAGATTGTCTGTATATAGAAATTGTAGAACGTGACGTTCAACACAATACAATATTTAAAATTATTTATTTTTCACTAGCTGATATGCCCGCGGCTTCACCCGTGTGGTTATAGGAAAATGTAACATATTGACATTTTCCCGTGGGAATTAGATGTTTTCCCGTTGGAAAAAGTAGCCTATGTCACTCTCCAGCTTCTAAACTATCTCCATACAAAAAATCACATTAATACGACGCTCCGTTGCGACGTGAAAGAAGGACAAACAAACACACACACACACTTTCGCATTTATAATATTAATAAGGATTCCTGTCATAAATACTGATCAATACAGAAGGATATACAAAGATACAGAAAGACAGAAGTTAAACAACACGCGGTCTTATCGTTAAAGGGCGATCTCATCCAGACAACTTTTGGGTAAATTATGTCACTTGATTCTTGCAAAGTATCCCGGTTTGAACACCCATTTATAGCAAAATCTATATTCATAATGTCATAATTCAAAACGCTACTAATCCGAATACAAAAAGTTTTCATCTATTCGTACCCCTTTTAGTGGCATCTCCATTTCATCCCCTGGGCTTTTGATCACCCCTCTAAGGATTAAGTCAGACTTACCATGCGTATGTTTAATATGATATTAGATTTAATCATGATGTTTTGATCATCAATGAGGATCATTAGGGCTACCAAGATAGGGGTGAAAATTTTTGGTGGCAAAACTGAATCATGAGGTGATATTTTCAAAATTGGTTGCAAATCACGGTAATTTTTAACTGACTACAAAAAAAAGGAGGTGTTTTTTTTTGTAGTATATGCTACCAGGTACCACCTAGGCCCCATTCTTTTCAAAAATCCACGAGGAATTGAGGGAACTCCTCAAATAGATTAGTAATGTGTTTGTAATAAAATCATTTAAAAAGACTTTAGTTAAGACTGTACTTTAACCCTAATTATTATTGAAGTGAAAACTTCTTTAGCGGCGCTGCGCACTTATGTGATGGGGAAAAATTGTTAAACTCGCCACAGGTCACGTGACCGTGAGATTAGAGAGATTGAAAATTCGTAAGACGGACACGTGACCTGATCGAAAAACTGTTACAATGTCATAGAGTTTATTTCAAATAAACACTTCAATTTTTGAAGTGAAACTACTTTAGCGGTGCCGTGAACTTTTTGGGATGGGGAAAAATTGTTAAACTCGCCACAGATGTCACGTGACCGTAAATGGTGAGAGATTCGGGACGAGGCTTTGGGGGGGGGGGCGACCGATGCCGTAGTACAAGACTGGCTGCGCCATTCGAGTTAGCGAGAAGAAGGGCGCATACGCCGTGCAATCCGCGGCGCTTACCCGTTCGGCCGACACACAATAAGTTCTCACGGGCTAATTTGCAAGTAGTTTACTTCTGTCGCTGCGGTATTCGTCGATTCGAAATGTCATAATATTCAAGTTTTCACTTCTGCCGGCACTCCCGGGGTGCGACCCGGTCTTTTTTTTAATACACCGTCATCATCGTAAGAGCCCCCATATAATATATTTTTCCCCTCACTGCCTCGGAAAGCCGTCTTCTATCCTTTAAAACCAGTGAGCAAAAACGCATTTTCTCCACTAGTGGGGAAAGTAATTTGACCTTGGAGCATTCAAGTAGCTTTTGACAGATAACAAAACGTAAAACGCTCATTATACAAAAAACACAGATGAGGTATTTCTGTTGCCGCTATAACAATAAAAACCAATAATTACTAAAACACAGAATAAAATAAATATTTAATAACTTAAAAAGAATTGCTTGTTGCCTTCGTCAGGCGCTGGGTCTCAAAATGTATGGGAAAACTAAAATCCGACTCGCACTTGACCAAAACTCTACTTGACATTACTTAACGTTATTATTATTTTTTTAATAAAAAAATATCATTATTTAAATTAAATAAAGTTTTTTTGCATGTTGCACTTTCCTCGCCACAGTGAGGTGAAACGTTTTGTGTTACACACGGGTGCAAATGTATTTTACTTGTCGTGTGTTGAAACACTCGCTACGCTCATTATTCTATTCCATCCAACCAAGCATCCTTTCGCTTGCTTGTGTTTCAATTCCCCACTCGCGGGTAAAATACAACTTTGCACCCTTGTATAACAAATAAGTATTATACTCTGAATTTATTTGCAGTTTACGGTAAATATTATTTAGTTATTCAATCTTTATTGCACAAAAGAATAACTTATAGTACAAGGGTCATTGTCAGTCAGTAAGGCCCATATTAGACTATCATACATTTATCATAGAAGTATGATCTCATATCTGTAAAAATCTTGGATCATATTTTATTTATTCTATTCTATAATTTTACATATTACACCTAATATCATATAAACGTCATAGGTAATCAAGATGGATACCGATTTAGCCGCGTTTTCCGTTGCAATGATACTGGGATCTGAGACTGTTTATTTTTTCTCTCACGTCTGCAACGAGGCATACTCTTCCCGTCGAATTACTTATTAAATTAGCAATGTTTGTCATTACTGTCAATCGTTTGTCGCGATTTTTGTAATCTGGATTGAGATTGTTATATAAGCACTCATATTCCTCGTACAGGTTTATTAATGATTTTGTAGTTTCCATATTCCACTCGAAATTCTTGGTTTTTGACGATGCCATCTTTGAGGTTAGACCACATAATATGATCATAATTGTACGCTTGCTGTCAAATAGGATCAAACTTCTATGATCATAGACTATATAAATCATAGGTTGTTATTACACTGTCATAGGTTTATCAAATTAATATGAGTCATATGTCTATGATCATATTTCTATGATAATGTAATATGGGCCTAAAACAAAAATCGTCTTTTCAGTGGGCAATAGTTAAGGGCTTATGTTTATATATAATATGTTTTAATCGCATAAAATTATAGAAGAGGCGACGCCGTTGTTGCGGATTCAGGGTTCAACCAAAAATTAGGCTTCAAAGCCCTTAACTTTGGCAATGTCCACCAAAAAGACGCGAACCTAAATCTGACAATGACCCACAAAAGGCGGACTTGTGGCACTTATCCCACCGCCGGCGACTCCGGGGAGTAGCGAGTAGTCGCACAGTAATTCTTGCTCGCTTTTACTCACTTGAGCGAGTAGCACGTAGTAACACTCGCTTACTCGCCGGCGGTGGGACAAGTGCCTAAAGCCGTAAGCATTCTCTACCAGAGACAAATTATATATTATTAAATGATATTCCGTAGGTGCCTATAAGGTACAAAAACCTCATTGGCACGAGCCGGGATTCGACCGCCGTTTGACCGCCGCACGCCTGAACCACTAGCCGACCTTAGCTGCTGCTTGTCAGTAAGTCAGTAAGGTTTCAAACGTGAGATCTTCACCTGAACCCCTTCTAGGGTTTAATCCGTACATATGCACGTGTTTACGCGTTATCAGATTAGGACGCAATGTGTTCGGGATCTCTTTATGCGAGGGGACGCTAGGGTTGGCACTGATTTTAATTGATTATACAATTCATTATATTATCTCATAAAATATCGTTGATTCCTCTATAAGGCATGGGAAACGTAAAATTTTATTATGGTAATGTCTATAAATAAATTAAAAAGACATCACTCTTTAGCGATAAAACCTTAAGAAGATGGTGTTTTACCTGTACTGTCTCCATGTATCTATAAAAAAAAATTGCGTAAAGATTTCGGTACATAAAAGCAAAAATAACTACAAACAATTTAACCACAATAAAATATATCTCTTTGGTTTCGTTTGTAACGCTTTATCGGTGTGAGGAGTGCAATAAGAATAGGTATTTGTATTGTAAACCCACGCGAAAAAAAATGAAAACTTAAAAAAAAAAGTTTCTTCTTAATTCTAAATACGTCGCAATGCCGAACTAAATATTTTTTCTGTGAAATAGGTAGGTATTTTGTTTAATATGTAAGTCGTCATTTATATAAGGAAAAAGATTAAAACATAAATATTAAAAACCCTCACCCGTATTGAAACTCGGCATTCCTTTACTTATATCTATTAAAGGTTCACGCTTTTCATAAATATTTTTCTCGAATTGTCGCAAAAAGCGTCTAGCAAAAATAATAGGCACTGTTTTCATTGCCTCTGCAAAACCGTCAATGGCTTTCGGTTATTCATCGCTATGACGCTCCCTCTTGCATCTTGTACAGTATTTTTATCGTCTAAAAGCGAGGATTTCCTAACGGGAAAGATTAAGAAAATAAAGGTAATAATGTATTTTTTACGTCACGTCGACATTTTTTGTTTTAATAATAACAAAGTAGGTATACTCTATTCCATATGCGATTAGAAAACCGTGCGGCAATCGTCATGCGATTTCAAGGAAAACCATTTTAAAACGCAAAAAGTTAAGTCTTGTTATGTTTAAAAAAGCACTTAATGATCGAAATAAATAAAACTAGTACATTTTTTCCCTTTGATATCCTAGATAAACTAAATTGTCCATTAAAATTCTAATGTAGGAACTAGCTTCTTGCCCGCGAACCCGTGGAACTCGTTTATACCGTAGCTCCATAGAAACTTTCACCTCCCATTACACCACCTTAGGGGATGATTTCCGGGATAGACTATCTTTTGTCCCTGGGAAGAACACTCAAACTCAAACTCAAAATCTCTATACCAAACTTCATCTAAATCGGTTCAGAGGTTTAAGTGTGAAGAGGTAAAAGACAGACACTATCACATTTATAATATTAGTATGGATTACGTGTAGTGCAGCATATCACTTTAAGACATATGACGATTATGATAAACATCAAAATTTTCGTGAAATTTTAATACTTTTTAAATTAATAAGTGACAACCCTACCCCGTTTATAATCGAATGACCGATTCGAGCAAATCCGCTCAAATGCGATTCGATTAACCGAATTTTACGGTTCGTGGGTGTTTCAGCCCCTAGTGTTTTAATACTGTACCTGGGTCTCAATTGTTCAATTTTTTAGTTTTATATTTTTCATCGAGCTAATCTCTTGTATTGACAGAGTAGTGTTGGTCGTTATGTTGGTGAATTTGAGTACTTATAGATCTCTAACGGCTCACTTACTGTAGCCGAAACTGCTTCAAATTTTTCATTATCAAAGCAGCTCATACTTCGATTGGCCACAAGCAAGTGAGTGGTTAAAGAAGCTATACGCGTTGCCACAATAGGGGCGGGCGGAAACAATAATGGCCTCTGCCGAACTAAACGGGTCTTTCGGTATCAAAGACTATAAACTTAAAACTACGGAAATAACGATTAAAAAGGTGCAAAAGTCCCGGAATTCGCCGGCTTCGACGCCAGGATCCAGTGGTTGACAGTGAAGTACCAGTCAAACCAAACGCACGGATTCCCGAATCGGCATCGCCAAATCTCGACGAACAAACAAAGAACGTGCGCTTCGCTCACTCGTGCAATGATCTATTGCAAGGCTCCTGTTTTGCTACAACGAACAAACTTAAACATACTCGACAAACTATATAATTAACGAACCGGCACGGCTATCATGCGACGGCGCGCGAGCTCTGACTATTTTTCTCGCACTATCCGTCTCTTTCTTATTAGAACACTTAGAACAAGACATATAGTTCGAGAAAAATCGAGAGTATGTCGCGGCTGTCGCATGATAGACGTGCTGTTCACAAAATTTCACGAGAATCGGTCGAGAAATGCGACCTGTGGAGGATAACAGCGGGACGGACACCAGTCGGCGGCAAGCTGAAGGATATAACTTTGCTCGCTTCCTCGCTCGTTCAATGATTGCCTATTGTAAGGTGGATGTCACACTGCGCCGCATTTCCGGACGGAGGTGCGGAGCTGCATACAAAATTTCGCCGGACGGAGGTGCGGTGCAGTGTGTCTTACCACACGGAATTTATATACATACTGGGGTACTTGCATACAACGAGCTCCGCATCTCCGTCCGGGGATGCAGCGCAGTGTGACATCCACCTTTAAAAAAAAGTTACTCGTCCAAAAAAACTATATATTTAACGAACCTGCTCACAAAATTTCACGAAAATAGGTCGAAAAATGCGACCTGTAGAGGATAACAGCGGGACGGACACCGGACACCGGCTCAAGCTGCAGGATATAACTTCGCTCGCTTCCTCTTTTCTTATCTTATCTTATCTTATCTAGATGAGGGCCCTCTCGGATGCACTTCGACCCAGCGGGATCTTTTGTGCATTTGCCCTCTCCTTTATGCCTACTCCCAAGCTCGCTTCCTCGCTCGTTCAATGATTGCCTATTGTAAGGTAGATCTCACACTGCGCCGCATCTCCGGACGGAGGTGCGGAGCTGCATACAAAATTTCGCCGGACGGAGGTGCGCCAGTGTGTCGTACCACACGGAATTTATATACAAACTGAGGTACTTGCATACAACGAGCTCCGCATCTCCGTCCGGAGATGCGGCGCAGTGTGACATCCACCTAAAGCTCCTGCACAGTTAGCACAGAACGGCGCGCTAGCTCTCTCGTCTCTCGCACTATCCGTCTCTCTCTAAGTGTTCTAATAAGAGAGATGGATAGTGCGAGAGAGCTCGCGCCGCGCGCCGTCTTGCGACCGTTCTGTGTTGTAACAACGAACAAACGTAAAACTACATTTAATAAAACCTCCACAGCCGTAGATAATGACATAGTCGAGCTATCAAGTACCCACAGCCAGTGTTTACCGTTCTTTGGAACTGGACTATTTGGACCGATAATGGTGGGTTTGGTGCGGATTTGGGTAGAGTTGAGAAGGCGTAGAGCTTGGCAGAAAGAGTGGGACATCATATTTGATATAATTTTGATTTCTCTTCATTAATTTCGCTTGCAAATATGCATGTAGTATATACTTATGTATATATTTATTTGTGTATGTAAGTATTTATTTTCTTTATTTATATGTATTTGTGTAAATAATGTTGTATATAGGACTACCATAATGTTATTATTCTTTTTAGTTGTTATTTGCACTGCCCACTTAAGGTTTGACTGGTAGAGAATGCCATTTGGCATTAAGTCCGCCTTTTGTACGCTATTTTTTCTTTTGTGCAATAAAGTTTAAATAAATAAATTATGCTATCATTTATTTAAATTAAAAGTTATAGGTTAAGGCACATGTCCGCTTTCAGAAAACATTTCTTTTTCATTTCATCGTACATTAACTTTTCGCCAAATAATAGTCTTTGATTATGACTCGTGGGAGTGACCAGGACAGGGATACCAGCGTGAAAAAAAAACATGGAAACTATTTATTGCACAGCAGTGAGAGTATATATTAATATTTTATTTAAATATAGACTGTTTTGTCTGAAACATTAATTTGAAAATTTACTTTGTAAATAAGTAAGACACAGAAATATGTTGTCAATCACAAATATCCACTCCTTACACTAAGACTATTATTTAGATTTTTTTCGATTAATTTCATTATCTTGTCTACAATGAATTAACATATCACTAAAAAAACCTTTGAAGCTGGCGATTTAGTGGTAAAATCACATGTTGTCTAACTCTACCTACTGTTTTAGTTTTATTTCTCTTTGTAACAGCTTCGTTAAGAGTCGGCAGTAAGCTCGGCCGAATTTCACCTTTCCATACAAACGTAGTTACGCTCTCATTTTAAAACTACGTGTTGGATTGTGACGAAACTTTGCATATACAATGACATGAGGTATATCTATGTCTGTAATTAGTTTATATGGTTCCAGTTTATAAAACAAACGAAATACAGCAAAAACAAGTTTTGTATGAAAAACTTAAATTCTCTGTATTTTTTACTATGGTATCTAAAGCTACATAATCTAATTACAGACATAGATATACGTCATGTCATTGTACATGCAAAGTTTCGTTACAATCCAACACGTACTTTTAAAATGAGAGCGTAACGACGTTTGTATGGAGAATCGAGCTTACTGAGGACTCTAAAGCGTGATTTGTACAATAAAAAGTATTTGAGCCAATCAACATTTTTTTGTTGTTTGTTGCCATGGTTTCGTCTCCTGGGTCACTCCTTAAAACTATGATCAAGTCGGCTCCCGACTGCGATGTATTTGCCAGTAGTTGGAGGCTAATTTGTGAGAAATGCAAAAACCTTTGTGAGGCAATGGATGACCGTCCGTCCTCAGTTAGTTATTAAGATTGTTTTTATGTGTACTTTCTGATTTATTTTGAACCAATAAATAAATAAATGATTTTATGGGGTTTAAATACACTAAACACGTGTTTTTGTTATACTATTAAACACATTGCATGGTGGGGAATCTCTTTAGCATGACAGGAGTTACATTTATAAGTATTAGTATTTTTTCTAAGAAAATCTGTCACTGTAATGTTGTCTCCTGGCTGACCGGGACAGCGTAACAGGAAGAGAAACTTAATGGACCCATTTGTATTGTATTGTATAGGTATTATTGGTTTGGTATATCCACAGCTTCATAACTCTATCCATCAAAACCAGTGCCCGAGGTTAAGTTACGTATGGATAAGAACTAAATTATTAATAGTTACCAATCATATATAGCTATTGTCTATTATACACGTATTGGCCACTTATGTATGACTCACAGTATTGAGCCTGTTACAAACTGGCGCGGCCTGCGGTGGCGGCCTGCGGTGGCGGCCGCAGTGGCGGCCTGCGGTGGCGGCCGCAGTGGCGGCCTGCGGTGGCGGCCGCGGTGGCGGCCTGCGGTGGCGGCCGCGGTGGCGGCCAGATGTATACTATGATAATCGAGACCGCGTGCGTCTGAATCATTGAAAGGATTGGATACCCATCTGTACTTGCACAGCCCACAATTTATCTGCTCTGCCCAAAGGTTTACTGGTAGAGAATGCTTGATGCATTAAGTCCACCTTTTGTACGATATGTTGATCTTTTGTACATTAAAGATTAAATAAAAAGGATTAGGTATACAACTGACCGCCACCGCATGCCGCGCTAGTTAGTGACAGGCTTTGTAAGGCCGCGATGAGTGTGGCAACTGTCAGTTCATATAAACTTTGACGCAATTAAGGCCTGCAATACACTCGCGCGGCCTGCGGTGGCGGTCAATGGTAAATTTGACAGTTAATGACAAGTATACTGTGAGGGGCCTTATATGGCAAATCTGTCACCGTCAATCGTATAATATAACGTTGCGTGCAGGACCTACTGGGATATATAACCCGACTAAATAATGTGTCCGTCACGGTCATATATTTCGCCCATCAATTATGGACATTAGGGGTGGTATATACTAAATAAAACTTGGTATAAACTTAACGAAACCAATTATTTATTAAGAGTCCGCATTAAGCACGGCCGAATTTCACCTTCCCATACAAACGTAGTTACGCTCTCATTTTAAAACTACGTGTTGGATTGTGACGAAACTGCATATACAATGACATGAGGTATATCTATGTCTGTAATTAGTTTATATGGATCCAGTTTATAAAAACGAACTACAGCAAAAACCAGTTAGGTATGAAAAACTTAAATTCGCTGTATTTTTTTTAGTATTGTATCTGAAGCTACATTAAACGAATTACAGACATAGATATACCTCATGTCATTATATATGCAAAGTTTCGTCACAATCCAACACGTAGTTTTAAAATGAGAGCGTAACTACGTTTGTATGGAGAATAGAGCTTACTGCGGACTCTTAAATATTTTGTTTCGTGTTAAACCTAGCTGATATGATGTGGTTCGATTAGAATAGAGCGAGCGCATAGCTCGCCCATTAGAGTGGTCCTAAAGACTGTCAGTCTTTCAAGAGTATTCAGAGAGGTCGCTAATCGTAGCAGGAATATGTTTGAAAGATACGCAAGTTACTGTCCTCGTAGCTTAGGGGTTAAAGCACTCTACCGGCAATAGAGGGATCGCAGGATCGAGTCCTATGGGGGCTACAGACGAATATGGTTTATTTTTCCATTAATATTATATTCTTTAAATCAAATGATACAGAGAGAAAGAATATAATGGAAAAATAAACCATATTCGTCTGTAGCCCCCGACAGGACTCGAACCTGCGATCCCTCTATTGCCGGTTGAGTGCTTTATTTATTTATTTATTTATTTATTAATACATGGAAAACCAACAGCGCAACATATTTATAGACAAAATAATAAATCCATATAGCCAATTACAGGTTCTCACTTATAGAAATAAACTAACAAAGAAATCTATAGCCAAACTTAAACTTAGCGTACATTACGACGCACAATAACCATTGCGCACCAATAGCAAGCATGGATATGCAAGTAGTTAATAAATTAGGATATATAAACTCTAATAACCCGAGCCTACTGAAGTATCACACATGAAGAATCTTATCAATTTGGATTTTATTGCTTGTATGCTATCACAAAATATGTCTATATCTAATTTAACTACAACTTTGTTTAAACTCCTGCCTGCTCTGCACAAAAAACTATTCTTTCTATATTTAGTGGAAACATGGAACCACTAAGCTACGAGGAGAGTGATTAAACATCGCTTACCTATTATATTCTTTCTCTCTGTATCATATCATTTAATCAATAACGTCGTATTTTCTCGAAAAAGGATTAAAACTGCAGTCAAATGGAGAAAAAAGCAACGCAGGAGGTTAAACAATCACAAAGTTATAAGTGTCCAAAGTTAAGGAGGAGTATGTTCTGTCCCTTTTCCGCAAATCGCAACTTCATATAAAACGATTGTCTAGTGACGTTGTATTGTGACGTCACTGACTGCGAGCGTTTTCTCTCTCTAACAAGCAATATTAAAACGGTTGTAGCTTCGTAATTCTTTGAGATATCTGTAAGTCTGGACACGGCAGCCTATAGACGCATGCAACTCCAAAGGAGTAACATGGGCGTTGCCGGCCCTTGATATGTTTGAGGATTCGCCTTGTTGACAGCTGAAGGAAGCAGCGTCGTGTTGAGAGCTAGGGAATTTGTTCGCTCGCTCTCAACACAACGCATCCTCGGGAGCTCTGGCGACCTTGCTCACCACCAGGAACACAACACTACTACAGAGCAAGTAGTAGTGTTATTATGGCTGTGGTCTTCTGCGAGGAGGAGGTACTTCCCCAGTTGGGCAGGTCCACATTCGAGCGGGATGACATTTCGCTGTGCCCTACCTCACCAACAGAGATGGAGGAATTTCCTCTGTTAGGCGACTCCCATATACAGCGAGGTGACATTTTTTGGCTGCCTCCCCGCCCTATAAATATATGTCAATGCATTAAGTATAATAATGCCATTGTTATCCACTAACAAAAGCATTTACATGTATATCCATACTAATATTATAAATGCGAAAGTGTGTCTGTCTGTCTGTCTGTTACCTCTTCACGCCTAAACCGCTGAACCGATTGAGATGAAATTTGGTATGGAGATAGTTTGAATCTCGGGGAAGGACATAGGATAGTTATTATCCCGGAAATCATCCCCTGAGGGGGTGGAATGGGGATGAAAGTTTGTATCGATCTACGATATAAACGAGTTCCACGCGGACGGAGTCGCGGGCAGAAGCTAGTAATATTATAAATGCGAAAGTGTGTATGTCTGTCTGTCTGTTACCTCTTCACGCTTAAACCGCTGAACCGATTGAGATGAAATTTGGTATAGAGATAATGAGTCCTGGGGAAGGACATAGGATTGTTTTTATCCCGGAAATCATCCCCTGAGGGGGTGGAATGGGTGATGAAAGTTTGTATGGCGCTACTATATAAACTAGTTCAACGCGGACGGAGTCGCGGGCAGAAGCTAGTAATTCATATGTAGTTAAGGCGATTCAGTATTGTAGTCTATAGTATGCGCAAGCGCCGATGCAGTGACGCGGAACTGCGTGGATCACGGAGTTAAGGGGAAGCTTATGCCTATATGGTGGCAAATAAGCGCACGGTCCGTCTGCCAATTCAACGTCAGTAACTGGTACGGTCAACCGGGGGTATTAGGGATGCCGAGGGGAATAGGGACGAAAACCGGGAATGACATTATTTAAAATAATAGTAGAATAGTTGTATTCAGTAAGGGCAACACTGGAAGGGCATGAAGTTGGTGCTAGATTGTCAAACGAACCGTTTGAAGTTGGGTCTCGGTGACGGCAGTTTTTTTGCTCTGCAAAACTTTCTTAATAACTAATGGTTTTACTGAAAGTAGGTACTTTCAATGGTGCAAAAGGTGTTCAGAATTTATTGCAGAACCTGTTTTAGACACGGTAAGTCTTTTTTTTGTAAGTAAAAATGCAAAAATAGTTATGCATGGTTTTTTTTTTAAATCCGAGTTTTATCGGGATGCAACGAGGGTTATTAGGGACGAGCGTGGGGTAAAAAGGCACGCCGTTGGAAGTTAATAGGGACGTAATAAGTTGAAATCGGGAGGCTAAGGGGTGTACAGGGACGGGGCTGCCAAAACCTAGTCTCGTTTTGGTACAATTAGGTACATTCAGAGCTAGTAAGTACCTACATAAGCACCACTACCTGCTTATTTGTCAGATTATTATATTTGTGACAGCGCTAGCCATGTTTCCCTATTGGTACCCTTATTCGCCTCTATTGACCCCATATCCAGTATAGAGACGGCCTGTTTTTAAAAAAAAAGGATATAAAATTATTTTTTATGAAAAATATTATCATGAGTGGGTTCTGAAACACAAGATAAAAGTTTTAAAACCTTAACTTTGTAAGCGCTCATAGAAATATTCCGCAATAATCACGTTCAAAGTTCAAAATTGTACCTAATCACCCCGGTTGACGGTACTTAGCGATGATGGCGGTAAGAATAGGTCATTTTGACGTGACCTATTCTTTCATCCGGTCGAAATATTGTAGCGACTGACCTGTAGGAATAGGTAAAGGACTCGTCTGAAAATCAGCGCCGGGTATTAATTATACCTACATATCCAGCAAATCGCTGAGACGGGTCCCCTTTGCCCTTTTGTTTTTTTTTTGTATTCCTTATGTTTTTTTATTAAGTTATGTTTAAGTCTTCCATTATTATTATTAGTTTTTATTTAAAACTCAAATGTGGCAGTGAACTTTTTTTTTCATATTTGCAAGCTTTAGTGACCACTGTTTTTTGTTGCAGAATCATTAACTACTCTGAGGCGGTTCCAGTGAGACCAAACACGACGGGTGTATCTTGTCGGAGCGAGCGAAGCGAACGAAGTTCTATAATGCTTATCTTATATATTACTAGCTTCTGCCCGCGACTCCGTCCGCGTGGAACTCGTTTATATCGTAGCTCGATACAAAATTTCATCCCCCACTTCACCCCCTCAGGGGATGATTTCCGGGATAAAAACTATCCTATGTCCTTACCCGGGATTCAAACTATCTCCATACCAAATTTCATCTCAATCGGTTCAGCGGTTTAAGCGTGAAGAGGTAACAGGCAGACAGACACACTTTCGCATTTATAATATTTGTATGGATGGTGACGATGGTTTGTCTGTCCGGTGTCTGTCCTGCTGTTCCTCTCTACAGGTGAAATTTTGTGAACAGGTTCGTTAATAGGGGTGTAGACACTAAATCAAATAATCAATAATGTCATATTTACTCGAAAAAGGATTATAAATGTAGTCAAATGGAGAAAAAATCAACGCAAAAGGTTAAATAATAACGAAGTTATAAGTGTCCAAAGTTTTAAGAAAGGGAAATGTTCCGTCCCTTTTTCGCAAAACGCAACTTCAGATGAAACGATGACGCTTGAAGATTGTGACGTCACTAGAACACGGCAACGTGCCGCGCCCCATCGAGTTCAGCACTGCCGTCGATGGGGCCCCCCGGCAGCCTCGCGTATCGTGACGTCACACACTGTTTGCGTTTTCTCTCTCTAACAAGCAATATTAAAACGGTTACATGTAGCTTCGTAATTCTTTGAGATATCTGAATGGGATTTTCGTCACTAGGCATATTTTTTGCCTTGTTTATTTTGGAGTAATAATAATTTTCGAGTCTACACCCCCTTATTACGTTTTTGTCGGGTAGTGAATTTTAAGCAACTCTTACACTGCAATCAGCGGTCGTTCACGTAACACACTGTACGCGCGTCAGTTAGATCTAAATGTCACTTTTTACAAGCTTTATATTAACTTGACTTGTTCGTATGTAAGTATAAAAGTATGTATGTATTTAAGTAAGTTGTCCGTCAAATCTTGCAAGTTAAATTTGACCCACTTCCCGGTGACCGATTGAGCTGAAATTTTGGGTATAACTATTGTTTGGATGACAATTCAATATTATGGTACCATCGAGCTGATCTGATGAAAGCACAGAAGGTGGCCATAGGAACTACGTGATAAAACCACATAACCCCATCGAGTTTGGGCTCGTTAGAATCGTCTCAATGAGTAACTGATGACGCTGTACAGAAAAGTACAGTCGGCAATAAAAGCTTGTACCAAAAATGAAATTTTTGACAGAAACTTATTATACGGAAAAATGACACTTGTCCCAACAGGCGTTCGGAAATTACATAATTGCCCTTCAGATTAACACATACAAATATAGATAAGTACAGGCTATGCCTTAGTAGAAATGTACTGGGTATCAAGATTTCTACAATTTTGATCACCCAAATTGCCTTTACCGAGATTCGAACCCACGAAGAGCTTCCCTTTAACATTTTGTTATTTTGTCACCGCTGCCTACCCCCACCGTCACGGTATTTAGGCGCCCACTCGACCCATCCGTTTAGAATACAAGACATCTCTGTCGGTATGTCGGCCCTGTAATAAATAAACTTGACAGGGGTCCCCTGGTTGACATGCACGTGAGAATAGTTTTTCGTACCATAATATATACAGTTTTCTGTGCTGGTATATTAAATTTATAGTTGATTCCCATGAAGTAAATTGGGCAGTTTTAGAAAAGTTTCTACCTATTTAATACGTCGAACTTATGTTAAAAGTTTTTCTTACAATATTTTTATGTTATTTTTAATATTGTGCAAATCTTTGAGATTCTGTAGAATAAAGAATGTACAGTCGAGTTCCACCAGGAGGAGCAGGACGACCACGAAAGTGATGGAGCGACGACATAGTAGCCACCGCCGGTCAAGGATGGCTAATAAGGCAAAAGACAGAGACGAATGGAACAAATTGGAGGAGGGCTTTACCCAATAAATGTGGGGTTTCTATCAACTTTTAATTTTAAATACATGAACAATTCAAAAAAGTAATAAAAAAAAAAAACGAAACATGTATTGTATAGGTACCTATTAGTTAAGATAATTTAACAACAATGTTAGTTAAGTAATTGTAGGTATAGGAAAGATAAGTATGTAAGTAGTTGATAAGGAAATGAAAAGGCTTTTTATTATTTTATTACAGTTGAGTTCTCCAATATCTACACAGACAAACTTTCAAAGATACACAGCACACAAAATATACAGAGACTTTATTGTTACTGACATAAGACACATGTGTGGATATTTTTGAAATATTGTCTGTATAGATATTGGAGAACTCGACTGTACCTATAAATATAACAGAACCTTTGATTAATATTTAAAAAAATAACAATGTAATAATAATACAAGTCCCTCGGCGAGCGTGCTCAGTTAGGGTAAAAATTAGGAGCAACCAATTTTTCCAAGATAATATAAGACAGCTAGATTGATTTTTCGCCCCCTATAATGCACATTCAAATACACAATCATTGAAATAAGTAATATTTCTACGCTGAAACCGTTGAATTTAATCTAAGCCCGTTCGGTCATTTTTACGTAAACTGAATTGACCTCATCAACATCTAAACATATAAACTTTTCTATTTATACTGTTAGTAAAATTAATTGAATCAATCAGCAATTAACCCAGTTTACTTCCCATGCTTACTACCCCTATGCTGTAATAAGATTATTGTTTATCCAAATTGGATTAATATTATCTATTCATTATATTACTATTGACTACTATTGGATTTACATTACGGTAAATATGCATAGGGGCATTCAGTGCGGGTAATAATATATTCATATTTACTGATAAATGATAGTAAGTTCAAGAGGTCATGAGATCGGGTGTTACCAATAAAGTTAGTACAGAGGGGTAAACACGTAACTTTTCGAACTCCACTGTCATTTACTCATACAAAAAGTTTTGTATGTCCGTCCGTCCGTCCCACTGTTCTCCTCTACAGGTTGCATCTCTCAACCGATTCTCGTGAAGTTGTGTAAGGACTTTAAATAATTATAAAGTTCTTTTTCCGATTCAGCTTTTCGAAATTCAATAAACTATATTTAAAAATCTGACCAGAGCGTGTCGGGCCACGCTCAGTGTAGGGTTCCGTAGCCCGTTCCGTGAACCGAATGTACTCGTATGAGCAAGAGAGTTCAAATTCCCAAATCAAATCGACCATGTATTATAGACAGACACAATACAAGCAATACTTAGCGAACAATTTTATTACTAGACAACGAACGACCAAAGACAACTAACCACTCACTTGCTTTCGGATTTTAAAAATGGTAGCCTAAATTGCTTTCAATTTTTCTTTATCAAAGAAGTCCATAGTTCACTTGGCAACCACAGTTGCCATCATCAGTTTAGGGGTGCGCGAAATTGGCAACTCTGGTTGCCACAAGCAAGTGAGTGGAGACAATTCGAGCACGACAAATTTTCGACCTAATGTATGGGCGCACCTGCTCCGACCCCATTAAATCAGAAATAATCTCACCAGCGCCATGTACAATGTGAGCGTTCCGCGTACAGCGACATCTATCGGCAAATTAAGTAAACTATTGCGCGCGAAAAGTCTGGAAGATGATTTTTATGGGATAATTCTTTATTGCGAGTATTCAACCTATCAAGTTCAAAATAATTTTCCTAGAAAGTTTTTATAAAGTTCTACTTTTGAGATTTTTTTCATATTTTTAAAACTTATGGTTCAAAAGTTAGAGCGGTAGGAGCGATTATCTCCGAAATTATTAACATTATCAAAAAATGATTTTTGCTATTCATTTTTAAATACCTATCCAACAATATATCACACGTTAGGGTTGAAATGAAAAAAAAAACACTCCCCACGTTACGTACAGGGGAGGTACCCTAATAAAATAAAATAAATCACTTTTTATTTTACCACTTTGTCGGCGTGATTGATATACATACGTATATTAGTACCCAATTTCAGCTTTCTAGTGCTAACGGTTACTGAGATTATCCGCGGGCGGACGAACAGACAACGCGAAACTATAAGGGTTCCTAGTCGACTACGGAACCCTAAAAAAGACCGTCCGTAGAGGTCTAGGTTCGTGAGCTGTTAGGGTGAGGTGCGACAACTGAGCGTGTCCAGAATAACAAACCCTGCATTTGTCTTTATCTGTCGACGCAACGACCTAATTCTCTATTCTAATCAGTAATGGGTTGGCGACTTTGTTACTCATTTAGAGTCTAGCGTCGATAGGCTGATAGACTCACTTGACTCCAACTCTCGTTCCTACATGGCGATCCTGCCAGGATTTTCGTTTGTTCCGCTCGCTCGCTCTGCAAATAGTAACAATCCTCCAAATACGATCGAGATAACATTCTGTTGTGTCCTACGTCTTAAAAATATCATAAGTGTAAAAACTGGCCAAGTAACGGGCCAAGCAGTGTAGGGTTCCGTAGTTGCCCGTCTGTCTTAGTTACATCGAAGTGCGGTGCGGTTGCGTCGATCGAATTTGTACGAAAATTGGCCATTCCAAGTACCTACACATTAAGTTGGTCGACTATTACTCGCTTACTACTTATACCTACTTGTCCGTGATAGTTTTCCTTTTAAATTCATTATATGTACTGCCACAATATTTTTCACATCGCCAGTTGAAAAATGGTTTTAATAACCCATAATATTTTTAACAAGCTATCCAACGATACACCACATGGGTTTAACGAGAAAAAAAATTACATCCCCATTTTATATGTATGGGAGGTAGGTACCTTAAAAAAAGCGGGCCCGCGGCGCTAGGTTACAACTCGGGCAGCGCGGCCGCGGGTCGGGCGCGGCGCGGGTCGGGCGCGGCGCGGGTGGGAAGTTCCATGAGTAAAATTAATGGTCCTTCGATAACTCCCAAGAGCGCCATTTTTCTGTTCACACTACTACTTACTAGTAGTAAAAAAGCCAGTGAATTTTGACGTTGATTTAGGTATTAGGCTAACAAATTAGTTAACAAGTACCTATGTGTCTCATGTTACTGGAAGAGCGGTGTCTCCCAACACAGGCAATAATGCTTACTGGGCGGCCCCATCCCTTGCTAAAAATATTTACTTTAAACAAATAAAGAATTTTTAATTTGAATTTAAAGAATTTTGAATTTGAATTTGAATTTAAAGAATTTTGAATTTGAATTTGAATTTGTATTACACAGCGTTTTCTCAGCGACCCTTGTAAATCCAAGGAAAGATTATACAAGTGATATTTTTCTTCAATAGAGTATCGCATTTAACTACTATAATCTCCCCTTTAGTTTGCTAAAACTTTCATCAAGTGATAACGTCCGTTATAATCTAAAACAAATAAAAAAGATATACCTATTTCCTCTAAAAGATTAAATTTAGTTTTGGTAGGCGGCGGGTGGGTGTCCATTTACGCTGGGTATATATTCAAACAGTATTTGTATTCTCTTTGCCGTTCCTTTGGGACCTACGCGTGTCCAACGCGGTAGTAACGCGGGCCCGCCTGCGTTGTGAGTGTACCGCTTCAAACGCGCCAAACCCGCGCCGAGCCCGCGCGCCGCGCACGACCCGCGTTCGATGTGTGGAGGCCTTAGGTTCCTTGTTGACTACGGAACCCTAAAAGCCGACTGACTGACTCACACCAGATTCGCAATTAAACTTTGAAGCGCGTGCCTTAAATCGCAAATCAAAAGTAAAAGTGGTAAAGAAAGTCTATCATCATTTGTTACACTTAAAAAATCATTCGGCCATCTTCGAAAAAACGTATCCGTTATCAACAAACCGTCTACTAATTCTACCATATCGACGTCACAACGTCCATTGATAGTTTAGTATGAAAGGATTCTTCAAAACTGGTTACCAAACCGTCAATGGATATCAAATTAAGAGATACGGTTTTCGTGGTGCCGTATTATTCAAATTTGGAACATCCAATCGTGTGTCAGATTCGTGACTATACGGAAAGCATATGATCCGGTTACTTACCGAAGCTCATATATCTTTTACCCGTCACTTAGAGTTTGAATTCTAGTGCAAAGTGATAAAGTTGATTTTACAAATACAGAAATAAGGTTTAGTGAGGATTTCACTGGGAGATATGGATGACGGTAAATCGATATTTAAAAATTCGAACATAACATGACTAGTCTTCGTGAGAAATATTTACAGTACTACACAGTGTGCTAAATGCATATGTTCAGAGTTCTGCTCTCATAGGGTGCTGTCTGTCTGTCTGACATAGGACTGCATCTCGTGAACCGTATAATTGAAGAGGGTTTCCCTCCATACAAAAAACATGCTACGGCGTGAGTCTGACTTGCATTTGCCCATTTCACTGAAGTGTGAGACAATACAATAAAACACTAATAGGGTAATTGCGCCGGTTATGGGACCACCTCCAGTTAATGACCACCTGAAAGAGACCTAATGAAATTGTGAGCCGTGTTTACATTTTGTTGTATTATCTTTGTAAATCTGTTAAATTAAATCTAATCGGCAAACTTACCTTGGCCAGCGGCAGTGGGAGCGGCAGCAGCAGAGCGGTGCGTCAGAAGAGAGAACGAGAGATCCGACTGCAGCCTCTCGCTCCCACGCACCGCTGCCGCTTGAAGTCCGAGCCCTAAGGAGTCGCTAACCGGCACAATTACCCCATTTCTGCTACACACAAGTCACAACACAGTCTTTGAAGTACTTAAATAATTTTTAAAAATCTAGGAGAATTCTGAAAAACAGTTTCGATCAAAGATAACAAATCTTTACCAGACCTTTGCCTTTGAAATCTAATAAAATACAACCAATCTTCTATGTCTACTAAAGTTATAGAGGAAAAATCTGTGAGGTTGTCAGTTTGTTTGTTTGTATGTAGGGCGTAATCTCGATTTAGATTTAGATTTTAAATACTCCTTCACCAGTTTAAAGAAGACCTTCAGACTAACTCGTGAGCATGGTCGCCAACGCCAAAGCTCTTGGACTGTTATTCGGAACGCGCCTCACCTCACCCGTCACGCCTAACGAATCTAGACCTCTACCTACGCTTCTACGAATCGCGGCGTCAAGATAATATTTTCTCAAACGTGCAATGAAATATTGACGTTGTGTTCTTCACAATGGGCTTCGAAGTGTCACGTTTCGGGCGCAGCGAGACGAGAGACCCGTAATGGGATTTCAGGCTTAAAGGCCATCAGTTATCACTTATCACCAGACGGCCCGCGAGCAGTGTCGCGGCGAGATAGACTATCCGTCTCTTTCTAATTTACAAAGTGACGGATATTCTATCTCGTCGCGACAGCTGGCGCGCGGTCTTCTGATACAGTGCTGAGGACGCGCCGTGTTGAGAGCATTCGGATGCGATTTTTCTGACATACGCGGATGCGGATATTTGGGGGCACACATCCGCGGATGCGGATGTTAATGCGGATTTTGGGGTCAAACGCTAAAAAACGTAAGTAAAACTAGGTACGTCCATTATAAGATTTTTTGAGGACCAATCTTTTGCTAACATAACTAACATGATATAATAATACTGAATTATATAATGAATTTATTAATAATTAATTGACATCAAGTAACTATGTTGATACGTATAAACAACCTTTTAAATTGCTCTTGTTTTTAAATTTAGTTAAACCTAGTGCAGCATGATAATTATTGTAGGTACTTAATTGTAATTTTTTATTTAGTTATTAAGTAGTATAATTTTCTATATTGTATGCCCTAGCAGGGATCATGTACCTACTAAGACTAAAATGTAAGACATTTATGTGCTGATGAACACGATAACAATGGATTAAATGAATATGTATAATATAAAGAATATGATTTAAAAGATTTGCAATAAATCAAGCTTCACCTTTTTTAAAGCGAAACCTAGTATGAAGCGATCGACATCGAAGTCAAAGTGATTTGTTAAGGTTTAGTTAGTGGAAACCGTTTTCTCCCGACATGGAAATTTCATCAAAAAGTACCTATTGTCAGTCGCGAGCTGCTTGCAAAGGTATTCTTCTCTCTTGACATGAGGCTTTATTTGCCACCGTCGTATAGACAAAGGGTAGATTTTACACCGCGGCTTTGCCAGGGTTTTCTCTAATACGCGAGCAAAGCCGCGCGGCCAGCTTGTGCTAAACAAATATCAAATGCTTTGAAAGCGAATTTGTATACATTAAAGCTTACCAGTGATCAATGCTGATAGTATTACGTTCAGTACATTTAACACGAAAAGGAGTATTGTAAGGGTGAATTCGGAATCTGATAAGATATTTAGACGGGTTTCGAATTTAGTTTAATAATGGCTTTGAAATTATAGCTTAATGTGTATACATGGTGATTCTACAGATGACATTTATTATTGTAATTAGATTTGTATTGTAATTATGACATATGTAATATAATTGTTATTATGAAATTTTAGTAATGTACCTAATTGAAATTGTGTCACTTTTATGTTCATTTTGCATGCCAGTTTCTGGTGGAATGTGTGTGACCATGATATTATTTTATACCAGCTTTTGTGCCACATTTTTATGTAAAATAAAGATTTGATTTGATTTGATTTGATTTGATGTAATAATTAATCTCTATTTCTGACGCATAATTCATGGCCATTTCAATAAATGAAAAAAATATGCAAGTAGGCCACAATAGCACTTTTACAAGTCAAAATTCTTCCAGCTTTTCTGAAAAAGAAGACCACTGTTAAGAAGAATCGCCGTAATAAACTCAACAGTCAGTATTTTTTTTGGCAAAAAAATACTGACTGTTGATTTTATTACAATGATAGTGTACTTAACCTACTTAAATTAAGTTATCCTGAATATGAATACAAAGAAAATAATAAAAAAATCTACAAGAAAACATAACCGAAACTTTGTTACAGAATACAAGGCAAGGAGATTTAAAAAAGTCGAAAAGAATGTAAATATTATTTTAATTTTTAAACTATTATTTATTACAAATTATTTTACAAATTATTTTACAAATTATTTTTACAAATTATTTTTACCAAATTATTTTTACAAATTATTTTTACGAATTATTTTAATATTTTAGAAAGTGATTGTTATTTTATTATATTTACTTTAACTTTTTTACTAGTCAAATAAATATTAACTTATTTTATATTTTAAATATTTGTTAATTAACTGTAACGTTTGCTATGCCCTAACGGGGTCCTATGCATTGGTTTAAGTTGCGTTATGCTAGCTTTAAGTTGCATGTGTCATTTGTACAAGGTTGCAAATAAATAAATTGAATTGAATTGAAATGCGACTATTAACTAAATCGTTGGGTATGCTTTCTTGTAGGAACTGCGTGTCTTCTACACCCTAGGCGTGATACAATGACAATTAAATTATGAATTATTTATTTTGGGCTCTGGTTTGGGCCATGCATTTCTGTCAGTTAGATAATCCTCAACTCTGCCTAAAGCCTTTGACATCAATGTTTTTTCCAAGTAATTTCTAATCGCTGGAAAGGGATGCAACAGTATTTAATTATATGTTTATTGCTTTTTAATATTGCAAAAATAACGAAAAACTAAAGTCATGGTCACTCTACCACCTTTGACTCGTGCTGTATGAAAAATTACGAAATGCCGAGCGCTGTAGGGCGACCAACTGACCAACTTGTGTGAAATAATGTTTTTTTATGTCCTGTTAAAAAAATGGAATCTAGTAACTTTAGTATTTAAAATCAAATAAAATCAAAATACTTATTCGGCAAATAGGCGATAAGGTTGCTTTTACAAGTCAAAATATATATCTATATAGACGATGAAGTTGTATATATATTAAGCGTATTAAGGGGCTCCCATACGCCAATGACCTTCGATCTGAATCTCTTAGTTTTCTAATGTTTTTTGTAGCTTATTATATTAACTAAGGTAACGGCGCCTATTACCGGGGGTATCAAATTCGTCTACCATTACCGCGGTATTTCAAAATACGCATTTTAAAAGCAAACCGTTCGATTTACAATAAAACATATTTTACACAAATGAAGCCTAATTTAGTTGACTAACGGTTCTGTTTACGCAAATGTGTGTGGCTCAAGCTCGCAATTCGCATTTAGATATATATACCTCATGTTATTGTATATGCAAACTTTCGTAACAATCCAACACGTAGTTTTAAAATGAGACCGTAACTACGTTTGTATGGAGAAGGGGGCCTACCTACGTTGATGCGCCTGCGCCTTCCGTTACGTGGTCGCGACTCAAGAACCGGAGGACTGGAGAGGTAGACTGATTACCTGGTAAAGGTTGCGGGAGTCCGCTGGATGAGGGTGCCGCAGGACCAGTCATAGTGACACTCTTTGGGGGAGGCCTATGTCCAGCGGTGGACGTCTTTCGGCTGATATGATGACGATGAAGCACATCTTGCAATCCACATCTGGTCGTTCATAAACACGTCTCCTGAATCACCCTGTATATATATATATATATATATATATAGATGAAAGATTCTTGCCAAGTTCAACTTGGATATACAGTAATCTCATTTATTTAAATTTAATTATATTGCGTGTTAATTAATGAGGTTTGTATTGCTCGTTTTTAGGCCAAAGTGGTCTTCATAAAAGTATATTTAATTTTAACAAAGGCATTTGTTAATATTAAACTCAATCTGCTGCAGGCAAAATACAATTAAATATTTGATTAAAGCCACTACTTTTGCATCACTTATTTATGTCTTTCAACTCTAATATTATACCATAATTTCTTATTCAAATTTTAAGAACCTTAATAAAAGATTCAGACCAAATGGCTCAACTGAATTAATTAAAAAAACAATAAGAAATCAAACAGTAGTCAATAACACAAAGATTCCACATAAACTTCTCAAAATGATACGCTCAATAAAATAATCGAGTCGAATTTGCATAAATAGATAATCGAATCGATCAAAATCGCTTACGGCCCGCTCATTACGTTAAACGGAACGTTTTCTGCGAATTTTTTGAATTCGGAATAGCAGTTTAACGGTTCGGAAAAAACGTACGGCCAAGTTTGAGATAAACAGCCATTTCGATTCGAAAAGAAATGAGTGCGTGGCAAGTGGCTTTAAATAGTTTGATATTTGACAATGTATGTTGCTAATTATTGTTAACAGCACGTAGAAACAAGTGTTTCAGTAATCTTTTTAGGGAATGGTATTAATATTTCTCCATATATTGGACCCGATTCTACACTGGCCTCTAAACTTCATAATTTTATTTAGGTGTCGCTATAACACTGCTATTCTATGAGCAGCTGTCATAATCAAATGACAGCGCTAATTTGAATCTGACGTTTCTTATTTTAGGCGGTCTATACAACTTACTTAGCTGCCTAAATGCTATTCTAATTGTGTCGTTTTTAATCTGCCGCCTAAATTATGTCTGAAAATTAGACGATTTAGTTTTAGGCTAGTTAAGCCATGTGTACGTAGAATCGGGTCCATTACGTCATTTTAAAAATTTGGGGGCAGGGGGGGGGGGGGGGGGTCTGACCATTGGCTGACGGTCGTCGTTTTATTGGACGAAGGAATCAACACTCTAAAACAAGGGGTCAACACTCGAACTGACACTTGCTCAATTAATCTGTCTTTCGTGAAGTAGACCATTTTTTATACATTTAAGGAATGCTTGACGCCTCCCAATTCAAGGTGTTATTTTTTACATTAATTAACAAGTTAAACATTGGGACATTTAAGTTTCTCAGAACTTTTTTTTTCTAGATGAGGTAGGTATACATAGACGGATATTAAAAAAGACGTGGTACGAAGGCACTCGGTAACTTAAATGAGCTTTGAGAAGATGTAGGTACAGTCTCCTGCAACAACAACTGAAGTTATAACGCACTTTTCAATATAATACCCATTATTTATATATACATTATTAGGTTATACAATACAATACAACAATATAAATACTCTTTATTGCACACCTCACACAAACAAAGCAGTTAGTTAGAGGTAGACAACAGGCGGTCTTATCGCTGAAGAGAGATTTCTTCCAGACAACCTTTGGGTATCGGGGAAAGAGATAACTAGATTTTGCAGACAATATAATTAACCAAAAAACAAATTAATTATATAAATACACGTACATAAATAGCTCTATACATAATACAAATATCACAAATACAAATATATATACTACATAAACAGCCAGCCAAAAAAAGCTGGAGGGGGTTTTCGTTTTTTTTTGAAAAATTAATATTATTCAAGTTTTCACTTCTGCCGGCACTCCCGGAGTCCCGTTGTCTGTCTGTCTGTAATCAAATCTTGCAAGTTAAATTTGACCCACTTCCCGGTGACCGATTGAGCTGAAATTTTGGGTATAAGTATAGTTTTGATGACAATTCAATATTATGGTACCATCGAGCTGATCTGATGATGGAGACAGAAGGTGGCCGTGGGAATTCAGTACTTAACCGACGTAGCCCCGTTGAGTTTGGGCTCGTTAGAATCGCCTCAATGAGTAGTTGATGATGGTATACAGAAAAGTACAGTTGGCTTGTACCAAAAATATTTTTTTTGTCAGAATCTTTTTAGTATGGGACCCACTTTGTAGTATGAAAAAAAACACTCGCTCATACATTTTTGTCAGTCTAAAATGAGCAAAGTGTATGAAATTGTTGTCTTTTTTTTGCATAACACAAAGTTGGTCTCATAGTAAAAGTTTCTCAGTATCATGGATAGATTCGCATTTAGCCACTTCGATTCACGACATATTTTCCAGCCTGTATGCGTACATTCCTGAAAATCGCACGCAAACTTGGCACATTTTCCCCACATCCCTATTCCGAGCTCACGATCCTATACCAACACTATCATTTGACGTTTGCGTTCCGTTCCACGTTGTCTTTCATTTTTATTTTTTTGGCGTCCCATCACCGTCCATTACTAGTCATTATGTTACGGCGTCCCTCTGTGCTGGCGTCCTGCTGGTTTGGCGTGTTCTTTTTTAGTAAGGCTGTGGTCCGGAGATTGAAAAAAACTTAAAATAGTACATTACTACAGACACCGGGAAGTAAGGGGTTGCCGGCCGAGTACATATAGCCGAGCGTAGCGAGGTCGGATAGTTATGAGGCCAGCCTCAAGTGAAAAGGATTTGCCAGCAGCTATGGCTGGAACAAGATCGGTTTTTTAAAAATATGTTTTTTTTTTCATATTTTTAAAATACACGATTCAAAAATTAGAGGGGGGGGCACAATTTTAGTGACTTTCGGGGCGATTATCTCCGACTCTATTCACTTAATCAAAAAAATGCTGGGAAACCTTATATTTATTTTGAAAGGCCTATCGATTGAAGTGCCACTCGTGCGCTTGCAATGAAAAAAAGTTGACTTTCAGTTTTATTATGGAGTGCACCCCTAAAAAATTTTTTTTAGTAATTTAATTACAAAACTATGTAGCGGCTAACAAAATACACCTATTCTCAAAATTTTATTCAAATACACCTTATAGTTTTCGAGTAAAATGCCTGTGACATACGGACGGACAGACAGACAGACAGACAGACAGACATGACGAATCCATAAGGGTTCCGTTTTTTGCCATTTGGCTACGGAACCCTAAAAAACATAACGCATTATGTATGTCCGAAACCGTGTTCCCTAGTAATACTACAAGGCAGGTAGATAAAAAATAAAAACGGCAAATAATCACGTTTGTTGTATGGGAGCCCCCTTAAATATTGATTTTATTTTATTTTTTAGTATTTCTTGTTAAATAGCGGCAACAGAAATACATCATCCGTGAAAATTTCAACTGTCTAACTATCACGGTTCATGAGATACAGCCTGATGACAGACGGACAGACAGAGAAGGACGGACAGCGGAGTCTTAGTAATGGGGTCCTGTTTTTACCCTTTGGGGAAGGAACCATAAAAGACGAATTGGGACTAGTAACTAAATCGTTGGGTTAGGTTATTGGGTATGCTTTCTTGCCTCACTTTCACTGTCATCTAGTTCCCTGGGCGTTTCATCCTAAAGCTTCCCGCTACCCGCTGCCCTGTTGACCACAACCCAGCAAATTCAGACTACATGGCTATAATCCGACAAAATAAAGTACAAGCAACACTACATATCTCGTATTCATAATACTTAGCCCACCTCGGCCACCCGGCTTAAACTGACCTCTGCTTGCATACAGTTACTATGAAGCTGAGGACCAAGTAATATTGGGGACTAGTGAGTGAAGTCTACATTGTACAGAGCCACTATCTTAAACTGACCTCTGTTTCCATACATTTTCTATGAAGCTCCAGACCAAGTTATATTGGAGATAGTGACTTGAAAGAAGTCTAAATTGAACAGCGTCTCTCAATTATGCCCTTGCCATGTAACACGATCAATTACCATAAACGCTCACTTTCAAAAAGTCTTATCTCACTATGGCAGCCGTATAAAGATGCGCCATTGTGTAATTGAAAGTTTTAAATGTATGATAATCCTTTCCGGAGCTATAGGACCTTAATATATGTGTAATAAAGGTGATTTCGGCGTGGTTTGCGTAATTGCAGTTGCTAAATTATAAGAAGCTGTACACGAATTTGACTTTTATTATTGACTAGAAATCCTTGAGGATGGATTATTATGGACTGCCTGTATTAACACATTCACTGCCAACGGTTTCGTAGCGCTACCCTCGTGGAGGATAACATAAATATATAACAACCCATCTTGGGTTCCTGGCACTAAGTGTTGATAATGAAGTGTTTTTCATGTCGCTGGCAAACATAGTTAAAATAGTGTAAAAAGTTAAATATTGTGATAGATAGTTATAGAGACTCGTACTTGCAGACAAACTGAAAACAGTTTTGCAGGAATTGTTTGTTAGTAATAATAAAAAAGGGAGGTACGATATAAAAAAAACCGGCCAAGTGCGAGTCGGACTCGGGCACGGTTCCGTCCCATTATCTATAAAAACGGCAAAAAAATCACGTTTGTTGTATGGGAGGCCCCCTTAAATATTTATTTTATTTTGTTTTTAGTATTTTGTTATAGCGGCAACAGAAATACATCATCTGTGAAAATTTCAACTGTCTAGCTATCGCGGTTCTTGAGACACACAGATGGACAGACAGCGAAGTCTTAGTAATAGGGTCCCGTTGTTACCCTTTGGGTACGGAACCCTAAAAACGAGTTCCACGCGGACGAATTCGCAGACAAGAGCTAGTCTATACTATTATAGACTGTACACGATAAAATCCGGCCATGTATGTTATGGTAAATCTTTTGAATCTTGTAAATCTTTGGAGCAGCTCTTCATTAAAATAGTTTTGTGGTTATCAAACTACATAATAAACATCCAAACATTATATAAAGTTAGGTCATCTATGACTTAGAGAATTTTATATTCCACGGTACCTATATTTTCTTGCACACGGTATTCTGACAAGCTTTACCAATTTTCCTGGTATTTATTTTCTCGTGCATTGAATTTTATAAGCTTAAATATACCTCATTACATTTTATTTTTACAATAGTTAACATTTTTACAATTACATTTAGATCAAGATAGATCTGAGGTGTTTTAACTTTGGTCAATTTGGCTTTTTGACAAATTATTGCCTCCCTTACAAAAACAACTTTCAGTGCTTGGACTAGAAAGCCTCTCCGACTACCTAAGATGGAAAATAGTTTCAAAACGTACTTTTTTGGTAAGATAACATTCTAATGAGCATATTATTGATTATGAAAATATAATGACCTTTGTGGCTGTAGTAGGAAGTGAGTATAGATTATCAAAAAACGATGCTCAAACATTTAAAGGTATAGTGGAGTATTTTCGACGAAAACTCACAGAAGCTAATACATTGTAATTTGAATTTATTTGAATTATATTTGCCAGTAGTTACAGATTATTAAAATAAAATAAGTGCTTGAATATGTGCATTCGGTGAAAATGTATACCATATCATGCATGGCCGGATTTTATCGTGTACAGTCTTTATTATATTTAAAGATGAAGTGACTGTTAAGATTGTAGCCTTATAAGTGTGTAAGAAGGGTATAATCTCAGGTAGGTCAAGGATTTTTTCAACGGCATGATAATATTTTTATAATATTGTTATAGGCACAAAGCAGCGTTCATTATTTAAGTTTTATATGTATTAAATAGATTTCCAATTGCTTTCACCAAAAAAGAGATGATCATTTAAAAAAAAATGGGAATCTAGCCACTGTGTACTACTATAGGTGTACAGTGAACCGTACCCCCTAGTACACAGCTGCTCTAACAGTACACAGTGGCTCGAGCCACTGTGTATACACAACCGCACGGCGCGGCGCCGGAGCGGCTCGCGGACTAGTTCATACACGATCGCGTGTCGAACGCTTCTCATTGAAGTAGAGCCCAGATATAAAGCTCTTTACATTTCCAGACCCCGTATCACGGTCGGCCTTATCACGCGATAAGTGACAAGATAGAGCGTCCGTCTCGTTATATTGAACGGCGTCAGCCAGTGACGGACGCTCTATCTTGTCACTTATCGTGTGATAAGGCCATCCATGCTACGGGGTCAGCACAGTGCATTCGAGCGACTGTTCCCTCCGAACAACTGTACCCTCCCTGACCTACCAATTATTCGATTTTTGAAAAATTATTTCATCTGCGTGTAGAATGGACTTGCCGAATGGTTATTTGCTATATTTTATCCCGCGGGTTTGCCTGCGTTCCTTGCAATAAGCGGGCGAAGCAATTATAATATCAGATAGAGATAGAAGTAAGTATCTATATTTACCTCAGGCACGGAACCCCTAAAAATCATGTCCATCATTTTGCACCCACCATTGTTATTAGAATATATTCGCGCATGCGCACAATAGCCGCTGCCGGCGCCGCGATAATATTGTTCTTAACATGACTTTACCAAATGTCGTAACTCACATTGATTAACCATCGAGATACGTCTTAATGAAAAATCACGATAATATTGTTCAAGTTCTTTTACTAAAAAGCGTAAGCCGCTTGTATTTGGCAAGGAGATACGACCTTTTGTAAAAGCAATAGTATTACTCGAGTTAATTTACTAAAAGGCGTAAGCCACTCGTATTTGCGAAGGAGATAGGAGTTTTTGGAAGAAGCGTGTGTGTTTATCACTTTGGAGTCACGTTTTCGAAGACATTGTGCCGTTCGCAGCATCTTATACTGAAGACCGTGGCCATATATAATAATAGCAGTACTTTAGGGTCGGCAACGCACTTGTAACACCTTGGAGTTGCAAGCATCCTTAGGCTACAGTGACCGCTTATCAGGCGAGCCGTGGCACAACGTGATTTTCAGCCCTTAATCGCTCATACAATAATAATAATCATCATCATCATCATCATATCAGCCGAAAGACGTCCACTGCTGGACATAGGCCTCTCCCAAAGAGTGCCAAAGTGACTGGTCCTGCGCCACCCGCATCCAGCGGACTCCAGCAACCTTTACCAGGTCATCAGTCCACCTTGTCTACCCACGCCGCGCCTTCCAGGACGTGGTCGCCACTCGAGAACCTTTCCGCCCCAACGGCCATCGGTTCTACGTGCCATATGCCCCGCTCACTGCCACTTAAGTTTAGCGATTCGGAAGGCTATATCGGTTACCTTGGTTCTGCTCCATACAATAATAGGTACCTTAAATATTTTTTTTTATTGACAAATCACGTAAAAACAACATTAAAACTAGGATTAAAATATAAAAACGAAAATTTACTTTCAAATATTACAAAAATTACCTCGGGTCTAACGCGATATGAACTGATGAGTTGGTAAAGGGAGGGAGGTCCTCTGGATGCGGGTGGCGCAGGGCCGGTCATTGTGGCACTCTTTGAGGGATGTCTATGTTCACCAGTGGACATTTCGCGTCTTGTAATTATTTACTAAAGGGAAATGACATTTTGACACAGGCTACACCGGCCGTGGTCTCAGGACCACCCGTCAATGGCGGCCTTTACGGTGCCTTTCCACCAGAGATGGGCTATGCCATGCTATGCCATGGTTTCATACATTTGAAACGTAGCGTTTCAAATTTACGAAAACATAGCCTGGCGCCCTTCTAACCCTCGTTCCGAAGCGTACCATCGCCAAGACAGTTAACTGACCATCCGTGCACTTTATGTGCATTGTTCAATATAAATACAGGATGGTCAGTTAACTGTGTTGGCGTTTGTACTTGTAAATACAGCGCGGCGGTTGACAGTTCAACGCTGTTTTACTCAAAATACTTGAAAATAACATTAATGTCAAAGGCTTATTATTATTACAGTGTTGAGGACTATCTAACTGACAGAAATGCATGGCCCAAACCAGAGCCCAAACTAGCTTAATCCTACTAATATTAAAAAAGCGAAAGTTTAGATGTTTGGATGTTTGTTACTCAATCACGATTAAACGGTCGAACCAATTTGGATAAAACTTTGCATGAAGATTGTTTATAGCCTGGATTAAAATATAGGATAGTTTTTATCCCGGGTCCACGAGTCGCGGGCGGAAGCTAGTCATTAATATAGCTTATTCGGACATGTTTTCTTGTAGAACAACGCATATGACTTCGGACGGACCGACGGTACTATCCTCGGTTCGGAACTCAGTCACCCGCAGTCCAAACATTATGTTTAAAAGCCGCTAATATCTGGGGGCAAGACAGTGCCCCCGCCAAGTCGAGCAAGACAAAGAGGCGCGGCCGTACCATCCTGTTCTCGAAGTCATTAAGGCCATTTTCGTCATCCTGTATTTTTGTGCTGGCTTAAGTTAGAACCCTGAATCTTCTGTAACATATAGGTCATAATATGGCTTAGATATATACCCAAGAACATTCAATTTGAACTTGCAGTTTTAGAAGTATTGCCCGTCAAAGTGCCTTAGTTTTGTCACTGAGACACTCACTGACACCTTCTGATGGATCAACATAATTCTAAGGTATTTCTAGCAGACCCACAAGCTGAAAATTTTAAATATAGTAATTTTTAAGCCATAAAAAACCTAGAAATATTGCAATTTCAGTCACGTTTCAGAGATATACAATCTGCATAAGTAAGTAAGTAGATGTGATTATAAAGTTTTTAGCAAGCAAATAAAGATTAATGAGAATGCCTGACTGGGCTCTATAAAATATCTCACAACTTTTTCGGTGAAAGTTTCGAGACTAGGCCTATTTTTACATGGATCTAATTTTTTCATCTTTAGACCCGCGTTGTTTCATCATGTTTTTCATTGAGCAATGCGTTAGATCTTTTAAAGACGTGTACAAAGCGCGGGAGGTTTAAGAGTCCGCAGTAATCTCGGCCGAATTTCACCTTCCCATACAAACGTAGTTACGCTCTCATTTTAAACCTACGTGTCGGATTGTTACGAAACTTTGCTTACACAATGACATGAGGTATATCTATGTCTGTAATTAGTTTATATGGTTCCAGTTTATAAAACAAACGAAATACAGCAAAAACAAGTTTTGTATGAAAAACTTATCACTGTATTCTTTTTACTGTGGTATCTGAAGCTACGTAAACTAATTACAGACATAGATATACCTCATGTCATTGTACATGCAAAGTTTCCTTACAACCTAAGACGCAGTTTTAAAATGAGAGCGTAACTACGTTTGTATGGAGAATCGAGCTTACTGCGGACTCTTAGTGTTCTTAAAACAACCTACCATCTTACTAGGCTTCAAATCTTCATGTTCATATTATTGTGAACGTCTCTGATGGGCCGTCGAAAGCGGCAGTATGATTGTGTTTATGTTGCTGCAATGTTTTTCTCAATAGCACTTTATCACGATGCCAGCATAGATTTGCTGGATGTGTACGAAATGGGCTTGATGGCCGCTCCACACAATGGGCCATACCGACCCATCATCCAGGACGCGGCTATGCGGTAGAACGAGACATAAATATGTCTTACTCCCTTTAACGCATAGTTGCGTCCCGTATGATGGGTCAGGATGGCCCATTGTGTGGAGCGGCCATGACACGTCTGTATTTTGTACAAGCCTTTTTCAGAAATACTCATCTAGTAAGATAAGATAAGATATAAAAAATATATAAGATCAATAAGATTTATGGATAAGATTTATAAAGCAAGTCGAGTGACCGCGCACATAATCTCGCATTGAGATTTGCAAAACATGTTATAATTGAATAAGTAATTTATCTGAAATAGATAGATTTTTTTTGTTTTTTGTTTGTAAAATAATGTAGACCATACAAACGGAGTTTCGTTCTCATATTAAAACTACCTGTTGGATTGTGACGAAACTTTGCATATACAATGACATGAGGTATATCTATGTCTGTAATTAGTTTGTATGGTTGCAGTTTATAAAACAAACGAAGTAGAGCAAAATAAAGTTTAGTATGAAAATCTTAAATTCGCTGTATTTTTTTACTATGGTATCTGCAGCTACATAAACTAATTACAGACATGGATGTACCTCATGTACATGCAAAGTTTCGTTACAATCTAACACGTAGTTTTAAAATGAGAGCGTAACTACGTTTACGTCACACCTTCACAGTTTTACTGCACGCTGTGCGTACGGAAAAACTCGCATTGTGGCCAGATGAAGACGTAAAATTGTTTACTTACCACGGGTGGTAATTCGTAAAGCCCCAGATCGCATATTTATGGCCCTCACCTTCGGTTCGGGCCATAAACACCTGCGATCTGGGCCATTCACGAATTCACCGCCCTAGGTACGTAGTGTACTATTGTATGGTGAATCAAGCTTACTGCGGACTCTTATACGCTATGGTGCAATACACATATTTATATACACATATGTACGTATATACATACGAATTACATAAAGACTGCCAAAATCATACCCTGTCCTTTCGGCTCTGCCGTAGTCGGCTAAAAAGATTGATTTATTAGAAGCGGTCTCTTCTAGTATTCCTAACCCCTTGTCCAACAATAAGTTCGAATATGCAGACAATGGCCGCTTACGTTTACTGCTCATTGTCCGCTTATTACGCTTACGTACGCTTACTTACGCTCACTTACGCTTATCGCTTTTGAAGTAACGGCCCGCTGTCAATATTATCGAGGGATATGACTAACAGTGAATGTAGTCATGAGTGGCTAGTGACTTCGTTTGTAGTGTGACAAATGCTTCGTACGCAGGGTCACTACCAACGTGAGATCCGAGACAAAGCATACACATTTGGGTTAAACCCAGAACCGTCATCTTCGTATAGTTATTACACACCTTTTCACGAAATAAAACAACAAATACCGAAACACTGTTTATGAATTGATTCCCAAAATAAAACGTTGCCCAAAACTTAATACACATTGCTTACTTTTTCGGTGGCGCGCAGACTGGCAGCGGTTTTGTCGGCGGAGGAATCTGGGGCAAATCCTTCTCGCACGGCACCCGCTCTCTCATATTCCAATCAGTTCCAAAATAGAAGTTATACATCGGAACGAACGCCTTGCCAAGCATGTACATTAACGTCCTGGCAGTCTCATCAGTGGTCTGCGGATAGCAGATGGTCCCAGTTACGAACAAACCCAGTCCAGTGTAGAACAGCTTTCGAGGAATCGTAGTGCCCATGCGCAGACCAGCTATTGCCCCAGCTGTCACCAGTAGCATACGAGCGTTGCTGTTATCTGGAGACCTCATCTTGTTTAGCAGCATTGTTCTGGCTTTGAAGAAATCTCCACTGACTTCGTCAACTGTG
Source organism: Epinotia bilunana (assembly GCA_947049275.1). Classification (NCBI taxonomy): domain Eukaryota; kingdom Metazoa; phylum Arthropoda; class Insecta; order Lepidoptera; family Tortricidae; genus Epinotia; species Epinotia bilunana. Next base: position 1,977,142 of record OX346278.1, read on the forward strand.
TCCACCATACCTGTTCTCAGATCGTTGATACTGCCAGCGATCTGCTTGCGATAGTCGGTTACGATTGGCTGAAAAAATTCGTGGATCGTTTTTTTGTTTAGATCTGCACAGCCTAGTTTGTCGTTCTCGAATTCTTTGTAGCGGAAGTGAGGGCAATCGTAGATGGGTAGGTCTTTATATTTCATCGGAGGTGGTCGTTTTGGCGTGTCATCTTTAGCAGCAGCGGAGATTGTTGGTATGAAGCAATTTTGAGCGCTGGCCAGCACAGTTTTTAAAGCAACAACGCTTAGCTTTCCGACGATGCACAAGTTTCTTTCATGGTCTATCCTGTTTTCAGTGGGAGCGGTGTTATTTTCTATTATTTTTTTCATTTTCGAGATGTTACTATAAATTTTAAGAATGACTGTCAAATGACAGACGTCTACGGTACACTCGACAAAACAATGACTTTTTTATGACCTTGTCAGAAGGAAATAGTTCTAATGTCACATCAAAATCCATTCAGTCACATGGCGGCTTTTTGCCAGTCATAAAGTAATATCCTTTCAATACCGCTTGTCCTGTATGAAATGAGACATTCCTTATTGCCGCATCAGTTTCTCTTGGAAAACAAAGCAAGCCTGCCGCAGTGAGTCCACAAGTCGACGAAAACAATCTCGTGGGTAAACCACCAGACTTTAAGAAACCTAGAAGTCCTGCAGTGTAAACAAAGCGGTACCTAGTATCCAGTTTCTCTTCATCCCTAAAATACCTCTTAATTCTAGCTTGAGCTTTAAAAAAATCATTCGTTACTTCATCCATTGTATCGCTTATCTCATTTATAGCACCCCTTAATAAGTCTTGGCAGGTCTGTCTCACGACTGTCACGTGAGGTAGCAAAACGTCAAAAACTACGCTCACATCACATTTTTCTTCTTCCAACATTGGTGGACAGTTGTACATAGAGAGTTCAGAGAGTCTCAATTTATCTGTGCGTTTTTCCAATGGGCAGGGCGGTTTTTTTGGTGCACATGCAGCTATAGGCCACAACGTGGAACCTACCAAGAAAGACCTGAGCGTGACGATCCACAGTTTACCCAGGACTCCCAGATTCCCATGGCATATCTTGCACATGTATTTGCTCATGTCTTCTTGGGTTTCTGATGTCTTCTGACATGGCAGTGTTTTGTCGACGGACATGGTTGTTAGCCTGTTCGCACCGTCCGTAAGCGCGAACAGGCTTATTTTTACGAGAATTTAGGATTTGGCCGAAACGGTGTTGTTTACGCGATATCGCTTGGCAGTAATGACAGTTGACAGGTTAGTTTTTTTTAAGGGGTTTTTGGGGGAGGATGTGTTTGTGTCGCTGGAGGGTTTAGTCAAATAATATACTTACAAATATTATAAAGAAGTAAGCTTGTATTATGTTCGGGATTATGTAATAATGGCTATTTTCGAGTACTTGTAATAAAATTAGCAAGTTTGGTCTTAAGAAAATCATCAAAAGCAAACCTAGGTACGAGTGCTATCGACAACACAGCTAACTGACCATCCGTGCACTTTATGTGCATTGTAATAAGGTTCTATATAAATACAGGATTCAGTTAACTGTGTTGGCGTTTGTACAATGAGAACAATATGCAGGTAAAGTCGACTACAAAAAGATCGACACGGTCAGTTACAAAAATATGTTTACACGACCTTACTGTTTAGGCAATAAAGTCGTGTATACATATTTATGTAACTGGCCCTATCGATCTCTTTGTAGTCGACTATACTAATGTAATACTATATGGCATTTCGTGACATGACAGCATCAGTAGTAATGAACAACAGACTCAAGTGTAAGGATTCTCACAGACTGGATGACGTTGTCTGCGGTGGCAGCCATTAGCAAATTTTAAAATCAAATTTCCTATTTCCCGCCACCGCAGGCCGCACGAGTGTGATTCAGACCTGAGGGGTAATCAGGTAGATGCAACTGTCATCATTCCATACATAAAGTGACGTTTAGATCTATATACCTGACGCGCTGTATGCGTTACGTGATCAACCTGCTGATTCAGGCTTAAGGCGACGCCTTGATTTGAGTCGAACACGCCCCCTAGACAGAGACACGCTGATGCCTTCCGCGCACGAGGAAAAGAGATGTAACACTCTTCGGGTATGGCTTTTTTGGACAAATTTCGATAAATACCTAACTTAGAGACGTTTTATTTAAATTTCATAAAGTGAGATTTTAGATGAGATAAAATACTATAGTATTAACTTGATTGTGTCGTAAAATAATGTATGGTTTGAGTAGGCTGAGTAAAAAAAGGAAAATACAGACCCAAATTTGGGATTTTTTTCTATCGAGGAAATTTTAAGCAATCATGTATCGATAAAATCAGATAAACAATCATATAGTCAAGAATCATATATCTGAAAATCAGACCTTATTGTTTCTTAATCTAGTCAGACCGGCCGGCCAAGCACGCGATAATTTCCAATGCACAGCCTTAAGGGTGAATCTCCATCAGAGATGTGCATGTGTGTGTTTTCATATGTTTGATACCTCGCACGCCTGACAGCAGGCCTTTATCGTCGTACCCCTGTACTCGCGCGCCGCGCATGCGACGATAGAGTTAAGCGGTCGGTCTATAGCAGGGGACTTCAAACTTTTTGACTCGTGCGGGCCAAGACTTTGGTTTCATGACATGGCTGGTCATGCCAAACCCCATCGCTATCGCGGGCCGGACCCTCCGCTTTCTTTCCACGGGTGGGCACGTCTATGATGAGCCTGCATTACACCGCCACGGCTGATGATGTGGTGGAGTAACGTTCGTCAGAAGACCGGCTTCTCGCTGAGGGTGTTCCAGCTGCGTTCGCGCCACTATGTGCACTTCAGCTCGTTTGTGGTGCGCGTGCCGCGACCGCTGCAGGAGACCATGGCATGTGCTGACTTCTGGCCCAAGGGTGTCGTGTTGCGACGGTTCCGGGGCAATCTGCCGAATCCCACACCGGAGATGACGATGCAACGGGGTCACGCCGTTTCGTCGCCTAAATAGTATTATTTGTTGTTTTTAGTTTCGTGACGCATTGGTTTTTACTGTACCTAATGTCACGTAAATGTATTTGTCAATAAATAAAATAGATAAATAAATGAGACGGCCGCGACATACTATCGATTTTTCTCGCACTATACCTCTTGTTCCAAGTGTTCTAATAAGAGATAGACGGATAAGTAGTGCGAGAAAAATCGAGAGAGCTCGCGTTCTGTCTCATAGAAAGAAAAGAAAGAAAGAAAATAATTTATTAGTGCAAAAACTATACATAAATAAAAGTGTAACAAAACTTATGTTAATACACATTATTTTAAGTAATTTGCACTAAAGGGCTTGCACTCAGCTTAATGCCACGGAGTTAACCAGAAGACACATTCCGTGACGCTGAGGATCATGATAGCCGTGCTGGTCATAGCATTCTATCGATACATGTTCTGTATGAGCGTTTCTCAAAAAAAATGCCACTATTATTAATTGTACTTCTAGGAATTTTATGTTAACTATTTCCAGTCAGAATCAGGAGCTCTTTCGACCCTGGTAGGACAAAAAACTGTCCCAAAGATATTTTTCCTATTGTGTTACCATTTACCATACACTTTGTATGGTGGTAACACAATAGGAAAGTTCAAAAATGTATGAACATTTTGGGACACTTTTTTTCTCCTAGTGGGATGGAAGGACATCGTGATTTTGAGTAGAAATAACATAAGTTGTAGAAAATCTCCGAAAAAATGTAGTGGCATTTTTTTTGAGAAACGCTCGTATAACAGCTATCAATGTATGTTTTGTACGTATGTAAAACAGCCCTTCACACCAAAGAATCACACAACCAATACGAGTAATACGCCATCGGCAGAAATAAAAGCAGGCCGATGGGTAATGAAAACCTATCTGCACTTTACACAGACCAGATGCTAACAGTAAATCAGCATACATAGTCTATCTTATAAATAACATATCTACTCAACTGTGTTACCTATAGGTTTTATTTTTAACTAGCCGATATGCCCGCGGCTTCGTCAGCGTGGTTATAGGAAAATTTAACATATTTAATTTTCCCGTGGGAATTAGATGTTTTCCCGCTGGAAAGGAGCCTATGTCACTCTCCAGCTTCTAAACTATCTCCATACAAAAAATCACATCAATACGACGCTCCGTTGCGACGTGAAGGAAGGACAAACAAACAAACACACACACACACTTTTGCATTTATAATATTAGTAAGGATTGGAATTTGTTCATGATATGTTACGTTTTTATATTTTATTTTTAATTTGTATATTGTTACATAATATGTTACCGTGTAAGCGTTTTGGTCAAATACTGTGAGCTTATATAACACATGTGTGTTATATAAGCTCACAGTATTTATTTATTATAGACATACATATGTATGTATGTCTATAATAAATAAATAAATATATATATATATAAATCACCATCCTCCCAGCCTTATTCCCGGTTGTGCCCTAAAGGAGCCCGAGGTCCGCTTTGACATCTAATCCCAAGATTTGGCATAGGCACTAGTTTTACGAAAGCGACTGCCGTCTGACCTTCCAACCCAGAGGGAAAACTAGACCTAAGTAAAACTCAGTGAGATTGAAGCTTGTATTAGGCTAATCTCTGGAACTATGTGGGAACTACCCTCATCCGATTTCAAAAAATATTTCAGTTGTGTATGTACCGGACTTTCTGGATTGGCATAGGCTTTATCTTATCCCGCGGGTTTTTGCCTGCGTTACTCCTAATACGCGGACAAACCCGAGTTTATTATATTATTTATTTATTTACTATACTTTTGTATCGGTAGTACAGATCTGTTCACTCACAAAGTCGCGCCCCTCCACAGCACTTTGCACACTGCACATTGGTAATAGCTGCGCAGGCGCGACTTCGTGAGTGTACAGGGGGGCTAGCACAACTGACACCGCGCCGTGACGCGAGTCGAGAAAGATCTACTCTCCTCTTTCTAATTTGCACGGTGCAAGTGAGACAAGAGACGTTCAGTCGCGCGCGAAGCGACTTGTCAGCAAGTTGTGCTAGACGTACAGATCTGTGTGTTGTGTTGCGTTCCGTGGGTCACGTACGGTGCTGTCTGAAAATCAGGGCTATATGTCTGTCTGACACCTCGGCAGAATGCTGAGACAGCGACCGATTCACTGCCACTGTATCAATTGTATTGTATGTGTACTCCCTTTATCTCTCTGTCTTTTGTGTAGTGAATGTCTTCTTTCTTTCTTTCTTTCTTTCTTTAGTAAAGACGGGCCTCCATCTATCAAAATTGACGTATGACAGCTAAGAGTCTAGGACACTTGAATCATGGCTTCTCCCTCGACCGCATAGCACGTTGTCTGTCATCCAGGCACTCCCGCTGCGGGCCTAGTGGTAGTGATCGCTGTGGATAACCCTTCAACTATTTGACAACTCTATCAATAAATTCAAATTTGAACCGTTAATCTATCAGAATACAATCGTTTTTAGGGTTCCGTACCCAAAGGGTAAAAACGGGACCATATTACTAAGGCTCCACGGTCTGTCTGTTTCATAAACCGTGATACCTAGTTAGACAGTTGGAATTTTCACAGATGTATTTCTGTTGCTGCTATAACAACAAATACTAAAAAACCGGCCAAGTGCGGGTCGCAGTGGGGCTTCCATACAACATAAATGATTTTTTTGCCGTTTTTATAGATAATAGTACGGAACCCTTCGTGCGCGGGTCCGACTCGCACTTGACCGGTTTTTTTTCTATGACGGCTTATATGTTTCTGTTTGTTTGTCACCGTTGTGATATTTCAATAAAAACCTCGTTACTGCTTTCAGCTATTCTGTATCCACCGAATCGTTCCAAGTACAATTCAATTAACGACCGATGCGCTTAATCTGAGGCTGTCGAAAAAAACACGTGCGACAACCCTACCCTACCAGGTTCGCTTCACGGCTTGCCAACAGTAGTATAAACCTAAAGTCGATGGGGGAAGCTTCAGATTTGAATGTGGGTCAGTGTTTTGATCGGTGTTCATTTCTTTGTCGGGAGTTTAGGGTTGTCAATTTTGGTGTTAAATAGAGTGTCACAGGTTCTGTTTTAAATATTGTATTTAACTCGTTTAAGAGATAGATATTATTCAACTTAGTCTATTAAATTAATATTTTAAGTCCGCAGTAAGCTCGGCCGAATTTCACCTTCCCATATAAACTTAGTTACTCTCTCATGTTAAAACTACCTGTTGGATTGTGACAAAACTTTGCATATACAATGACATGAGGTATATCTATGTCTGTAATTAGTTTATATGGTTCCAGTTTATAAAACAAACAAAATTCAGTAAAAACAAGTTTTGTATGAAAAACTTAAATTCGCTGTATTTTTTTTACTATGGTATCTGAAGCTACATAAACTAATTACAGACATAGATGTACCTCATGACATTGTATATGCAAAGTTGCGTTACAATCCAACACGTAGTTTTAAAATGAGAGCGTAACTACGTTTGTATGGAGAATCGAGCGGACTCTTAAGTAAGCATTTACAATTGGGCGCCGTAAGTCCATATGCATAATATCAGATTGATTATCTAATATAAGTGAAATTGTTTGCTCAATTTTGAATGCTGCTGCACGCCTGTGATTGCGCTACAGTCAAGGACTTTGGTTCTTTTATTTCTGTCTTTTTAAATGTATCTATTTATGTGATCATACAAAATGTATACAGTTTGACAGTAAGAAACTAAAGCACTGTACAATTTATAATTCTTAACATGTAAAAACCGAAAAAAAAAAAAACATAATATTTAAACATTCATCGTCTCCATCCATCTTTTCGTCCAATCCTTAACGACCGGTTAGCTTGATGGGTATAGTGACTGACTACGAAGCTGAAGGTACTGGGTTCGAATCCCGGCGAGGAAAAATATTTGTGTGTGCATGAATCATTATTTCTTAGTCCGGATATTTTCTATGTATTTAAAACGTCGTCTAGTACCTATAACATAAGCCTTATTGAGCTTACTATGGGGCTAGTTCGATTTGAGTAGGATTGTCCCTAAAAATACCGGCCAAATGCGAGTCGGACTCGTGCACCGAGGGTTCCGTACAAACCTGTAGGTATATAAGTAATAACTTTAAAATTATAAAAAATATTTTTATTATATGATGTAACTAAAAATGTACGGTTTTCGCAATTTTTCCTTTATCTGTGCTATAAGACGTTGCTGCGTACCAAATTTCAAGATTCTGAGTTCACGGGAAGTACCCTGTAGGTTTTGATTCCCTTGCGAGTTTCGAAAGTTTGCGGAAATTCGAAGCATAAACGGCTGTATCTTTAGATTGCGTTAACTTAGAAGTTTGTTTTTTCACAGCTCCAAGGGACAGTAGACCTGAGTATTTTGTATAAATTTTAGGTTGATACCTCCACGCGTTCCTGAGAAAAAGGGTCTTGACAGACGGACGGACGGTCAACAAAGTGATCCTATAAGGGTTCCGTTTTTTCCTTTTGAGGTACGGAACCCTAAAAAGAAAAACTTCCGCAATGCCTCAAGGCGTCTTGACCAGCGGGTGTTGCCAGGGAAATACTTCTCTCTCTCTGGTCGGTCCTTCGTGTCTGAAGACAATAATAGTCATGGTGGGATGCAAGCCTGTAACGGATGAACTGTATCCATCGGCTCCTGTCAGGTGCAATGTTAGACAGTGAACAAGTTTCTGTCAAAAATTACATTTTTGGTACAAGCTTTTATTGCCGACTGTATTTTTCTGTAAACCATCATCAACTACTCATTGAGACAATTCTAACGAGCCAAAACTCGATGGGGTTATGTGGTTTTATTACGGAGTTCCTATGACCACCTTCCAGCTCCATCATCAGATCAGCTCCACGTCATTATAATATTGCATTGTCACGCGATTCGCATATTCGTGCAAAATTTCAATTCAATCGAAAACCGGGAAGTGGTCAAATTTCACTTGCAAGATTTGATTACAGACAGACAGACAACGGGATAGGTGAAACTAAATAAAAGCTTGTAAAAATATCGGTGTGTCCATCGATCGAAAAAAACATAGAAATCTAAGTAGCGCCGCGAAATGGCCCTACAGAATGGGTGCCATTGCCATTATGCGGCGATGTGGGCGCGGTGTCAAAACGATGCCAGGCAGCCGTTTAGTTAGCAGGAACATAAGTTCATGTACTCTACCTCTTTTGGGATTTATTTAATCGTGTGGCATACATTATTTCGCTTTTAAAATTTCTCACTCTTTAGCACCCAGCGGACACGTGCAGGGTGGTGGTAGGTATAGTTGACATTTTCTAAACTAAGCTCATGAATGGCTATTGTCCTGAGCTCATGAATGCCTTTGGCTTGTGGTCCGAACAAAGGCTATTCAAGACGCGCGCGTATCAAATTTGCAAAAAAATTAGCGCCACATAAAATGTTCTTTGAAAAATGAACTCTATCTTCTTTTATAATAGACGCGCGCGTAATGAATAGCTTTTGTTCGGACCGCAAACAAGGCATTCATGAGCTCAGTACAATGGCCATTCTTGAGCTTAGTTTAGAAAATTTCAACTATAGCTCCTGCGGACGCGAGTAACAGTTGTCCCCCGAGACATGAATCTATGTGTCTGGTTAAAAAGACACAAATTGATACATAGGAGACATGTCCGCTTGTATCGGTGTTAAGAAATCATTAAATCCTGTGACGTCATCAGACAGCTCCAATAACAATTCATTCGGTTATCAGAGGACGTGGGTTCATTAGGAATTCAATATGGCGTCCGGAGCATGAGCGGTGGCGGTTTAAAATGTAAACTTTCTTATAACATGCACAGTTTACGTCCTCTCACTTGAACTTCGAACCTTTGCCCTAATATATGTATGTATGTAAGCACTTTATTGTTCACAATTCAATTCAAAGCAAATTCAATTCAAATGGTTCTTTTTAATAGTAATAGCCTCGCGCTCGAACGCAACTCCTTCGCCAGCACAGCTAGCGCGCGACGGTGCGCGAGCTCTCTCGATCTATTCTCGCACTATCCGTCTCTTTCTTATTAGAACACTTAGAACAAGAGATATAGTGCGATAAAAATCGAGAGTATGTCGCGGCCGTCGCATGCTAGACGTGCTGGCCCCCTTTACGCGCGCAATTCGGATCGAGGTAAATGTGTTTTTTGTCCTTTGCACGAATTCACAAAGGCCACGTTATATGTATTGTGTTACTGTAATTTGTAATGTACTTAGGTCTATGTATTTATTTTCTGTTTTGTGCCTAATTCCATACTGTCGAATTAGGATAGCCTGTAAGGATGGTTGTGTGTATGTTAATGAATAAATAAATAAATCATTATCATCATATCAGCCAGGAAACGACCAGTGCCAGACATAGGCCTCCCCCTAAGAGTGCCACAATTACCGGTCCTGTGTGATAGGCGCATTTACCCCGTTGGCGCACTTGCCCCGACTGACTTTGATATATATTTTTTTGTATTAATATTAATTTTCATCATCCAGCCGAGTGAACGCAGTGACCGCTAGCCGCCATCTTTTGTAGATAGGTACAAACTCTAACCGGGTGAATGAACTTCGCACCGCGCGCCATACAGGATTTTTCAAACTAAAGTACCTTTTATTTACTAAAAACTTAACTAAATACATTTTTTTTCACGAATTTATTACGTTTTGGACACTTTAAGTGGGCTTCGGCTGTAAGACGGTTAAAAAAACACGTTGTATTACATCATTGGTTCCGTATATCAAAACTTCTGTGCCTTGTGCTTGATTTACTTATGCCACCTACGATGTGGGACAATAGTTCCGCGCGGTACATAGTAAACAGTACATATTGGATCGCTGGGCGTCCCTGGGACATAACCAACATATATACACGTGACAACTATTGAAAACCTGATAACTATATTGATTTTTAATATTGAAAATAATATCTGATACGTATTGCTTCTTTAGACGACCAGCTAGCCTAGGAGGTAGTCAAGCTGCCTACGAAGCTGAAGGTCCTAGGTTCGAATCCCGGTAAGGGCAAATATTTGTGTGATGAGCATAAATTGAATTGTATCCGAGTCTTGGATATTTCCTTATGTATTGATGATGATTGAAATAAGTAAAACACAATCTAAACATAATCAAGTTTTATCTCTTTCTCCAATACCCAAAGGTTGTCTGGAAGAGATCGCTCTTCAGCGATAAGACCGCCTGTTGTCTACCTCTACCTACATGTTATTGTATTGTTTTTCTTTTTAACTGCTTTGTTTGTGTGAGGTGTGCAATAAAGAGTATTTGTATTGTATTGTATTATAAAACAATTTCAATATTTATTTATCTTTGATGAAAGTAGATATTTTGACTAATATGCCTGTTAAAAATCTTAAGTAGTATGGAATGAGGTTATAGTGTGATCACATTTTAAACATCAAATATCTGATATAATATTTAAAGCATTCGTCCCTCTCGTACGTTCTTATTTTCTTGTTTACCTACCTACGCAAAATGTTGTAGGTACCTAACTGATCTATATCTTTTATCAGCTTACAAAGAACCATTTTCCCGCCAAAAATAGCCTGAATTTCCGTTTTCTCCTTTAAAGGCGAACTGACATGAACCCATTACTAGAACTCAAAACATTGTCCATTTCTTTGTACCAACATAGCACCTACAAAATTATTAATACCGTCAACTATTCCAGTCCGTCGCACTAAAGTCAAAATAATGTATGAAGCACGGATTTGACCAACCGCAATCCTAACTTTGCCGTGTCTCAATAAAAAACTTATCGTTAGATTGAGACGTATGATATAGCAATGTGACGTCACTAAAATCACTTAACGTTGATACACGGCAATTTCAACCTTAACTCAAAGCGATAAGGAACAAATAGAACGCATACAGATTGCGCTCTATTTTTTTAATGCACTGTTTTATGAGCGGCCAGTTTTATATTGTTGTCTTTCGAGTTCTTATTCAAACTGTACTAGTTTACTAGTGCAGTTCGAAAACCGTTTGCCATTTAAAATTAGACTTTATTACTTAGTTTTAAGAACGAGCGTCGTAGGATTAGGCTGTATTTGTTATAATGGTTTTCACACTTGATTTTTTAAATTTTATTGCTGTGTAGTGTACACGGCTCCTTGTCGCATAATGACATTCTTGGTTTTTTTATTTTACTTAATGTCAAAGACCGTGGGTATGTGGTCAGAGTGGAAAAGATTTCAGCTCGACATAAACTTTATAAGTATGTGAATATTGATGTAATACCTACCATAAAAGCTATAGAATTTCACATATCCATCATAGCGATTTATATGAAATAGTATAGATATACTTTGAGTCCCCGGGAAGTACATATGATAGTTTTATTCCGGAAATCATCCCCTAAGGAAGTGAAATAGGTGAATATTTGTATGGAGCTACGATATAAACGAATTCTACGCGGACGGAGTCGCGGGCAGAAGCTAGTGCTATATAATTGCACACATTAACATAATAGGGTAAATATTGTGTTTTTAAGGAGTTTCACGCGCTTTTTGACAAGTTTTGAGTTGACATTCCTCCGTCAAAACTATTGATATATTTATGCCACAAACGCTTATCGGTTCTGCAATCCTTTAGCTACATTTGCACGAAGAGATTTTTAGGGTTCCGTACCCAAAGGGTAAAAACAGGACCTATTATTATTACTAATCTATTATAATTTAAACTATTACTAAGGCTCCGCTGTCCGTCCGTCCGTCCGTCCGTCCGTCTGTCACCCGACCCCGTATCATGGTTGCCCTTATCACGCGATAAGTGACAAGATAGAGTGTCCGTCTCGTTCTATTGAACGGAGCCAGCCAGTGACGGACGCTCTATCTTGTCACTTATCGTGTGATAAGGCCATCCATGCTACGGGGTCAGGCTGTATCTCATGAACCGTGCTACTACAAAAACAGGATAAAATAAATATTTAAGGGGGCTCTCATACAACAAACGTAATTTCTTTGCCGTTTTTATAGATAATGGTACGGAACCCTTCGTGTGCGAGTCCGACTCGCACTTGGCCGGTTTTTTTAATGTTTCATTCTAACATGGCCCAAAAAGGCTCTGTTATCGATATTAGTATGTTCATTATGCACTATTATAATATGAAATCAACAATATAACTGTTCCTTATTGGCGTTTCTAGCAACGCACGGGAGATTTTTATTCTTAACAAATTTCACAATAGTTACGTCTAAAATACTGACATATAGGTATCTCAACTCAAAAACTGTGAGTTATGAACTTTTGAAGTAAATTTGGGATACTATTTCGGTAAACCTCATTGTTGTTAATAGCCACAAACAACACGGAAAAACGAAGTTACAGAAAGGTTTGCCAACTGCACTATATTATATAGTATTGTACTATATTTTGACTCTTTGTACTATATGTATGTAATTTAAGAATAGTTTAAGAGTAGATTAAGAGTAGTATGCACGTGCATTGATTGTTTTTGCATACTATTGCATGTTGTGACTAAAATAAAATAAAAATAAAAATATTAAAAAAAATAATAATTATAAAATAGAAATATTGTCAGTAATCGGCAAGTGTAGCCGCGTCGTCGGCGACCTGGGGCATGTACCTGGGCCACAACGGAAGAACAGCGCTGGCCTTGCCAGCTTCATGCTGAGTTGTGGCCCTTTTGTGACAAACAGTGTTCGGCCTACTTGTGTAATTTTTGTTACCAACGTGTTTGTCACAAATAAATGCTTTTCTTTCTTTCTTTCTTTTTTATACTTTTGAAGAAATACATATACTGCTCAAAACAAAATAAGGGCCACTTACATTTCTCTATTTTATTGATAATTATTGGACATAAACTTATTGATGTGACTAATTAATGATGTCCCGCATCATTTAGAATACAACCTCTTTCATACTGGTGTTTAAGTGTAATAGCTGGAAAAAATATATATTAATGTTTAATACAATTTCACGTAACGATCACCATACTTGTGGCCCCTATTTTCTTTTGAGTACTATAGTACGCGATAATACTATATTTTGAGGGACCTTACGAAGTGCTTCAAATTGTCGAGATTTTTTACTAAATATCAACAATGTACCAAGTACTATATTTTTTAAAGTGTACTATATTTTTGTCCTTTTTTATGAAAAATACTATATCCCCCCCAAAAATAGTTGGCAACCCTAGTTGCAGATCAAAGATCATTGGCCGCTAGGAGCTAAAATCAAATTGGATTACAAAATGCACGTCTTTAATTGAACCCTTGAATCACTAAAGCTATATATATATATAAGTACCATATTGATCGAGTAAACTTCATAGTTACTAAGGTGTACTATGCTATGGCGGATGTGAATTTTATGGTGTCTATGAAATAGCGATGTATTTATCACCTGGGTAGGCAGAAACAATTACAAAGAGCGTTTTATGCCAGTATTAGTACCGCTATAAACTTGGAATGTTAACTTGTGCGAGTAACTGGCATGATTACTTCTATGCTATATTCACATATAATGTAAAAAACCGGCCAAGTGCGAGTCGGACTCGCGCACGAAGGGTTCCGTACCATTATCTATAAAAACGGCAATAAAATCACGTTTGTTGTGTGAGCCCCCTTAAATATTTATTTTATTACGTTTTTGTTGTTATGCCGGCAACAGAAATAAATTATCTGTGAAAATTTCAACTGTCTAACTATCACGGTTCATGAGATACAGCCTGGTAACAGACGGACGGACAGCGGAGCGTTAGTAATAGGGTCCCGTTTTTACCTGGTACGGAACCCTAAAAAGCAACTTTGTTCCAGAGGGGTTATCGCATAATTTTTCCATCAAGCATTAGTACAACTCGTACTAAATTTCCCATACAAAAGTTTGCATTTAAATAATAAATAATAATAATATGATTGAATCACTTATTATTAAAAACATATTTATTTAGATGTACTTACCTCGTCAAAACTTAGCATGCCTAGCGCAGTGGTGGAGGCATACGCATTGCACTGGTATTCCAGAGACACCAGGTTCGATTCCCGGTCTGCCCCGCCATTCTGTAACTTATTTTGACATCACCTCACCCACAAATATATTTTGACGCCGCAATAGACACATAAAATAATCAAAAATGTTGTTTTCTCGAAAAAAATGTAATTAAGAGTCCGCAGTAAGCTCGGCCGAATTTCACCTTCCCATACAAACGTGATTACGCTCTCATTTTAAAACTACGTATTGGATTGTGACGAAACTTTGCATATACAATGACATGAGGTATATCTATGTCTGTAATTAGTTTATATGGTTCCAGTTTTTAAAACAAACTAAATACAGCAAAAACAAGTTTTGTATGAAAAACTTAAAATCGCTGTATTTTTTTATTTTTTGTAGGTATCTGAAGCTACACAAACTAATTACAGACATAGATATACCTCATGTCATTGTATATGCAATTTTTCGTTACAATTCAACTCGTAGTTTTAAAATGAGAGCGTAATTCTGTTTGTATGGAGACTCGAGCTTACTGCGGACTCTTGTTCTGAGAAAAAAGCAACGCACGAGGTTAAATAATCACAAAGATATGTGTCCAAAGTTTTAAGAGGCGTATGTTCTTTCCCTTTTCCGCAAAAGGCGCCTTCATATGAAACGATTGTCATTTACTAGGAACGTCGTGACGTCACGATTCCCTATCCCTAGCGTTTTCTCTCTCCAATAAGCAACATTAAAACGGTTGTAGCTTCGTATTTTTTTGAGACATTTCAATGTGATTTTCTTCATTAGGCATATTTTTTTGCCTTCTTTCTTTTGAAGTAATAATATATTTGTGTCTACATCCCTAATTCGGAACTTATGTAAGGAATATCATTTGATGTTTACCATTAGCTATTTGTGTAGGAAAACATCCTGAGGAAACCTGCATACTACGTAATCAATGGTTTACGTGAAGTCCCCAACCCGCACTGAGCCAGCGTGGGGACTACTGCCCGTTCCATCTCATCCCTGAAGGCCGGTTCACACGTATTAAATTGTAAAGTAGTTAACTAAATTTTAACTTAATTAAGTTACAAGTTAAAAATTTGCTTGCAAGTACTTAAACAAGTAAGTAGATTAAAAATTTGTCTATTTTTCGGTTAAGTGGGTGAGCGTGAATTATAATATAACTTGAGACTTTTGGGCAGGCACAATTTAGTTAAATATTACATAAGTGTATAAGTTTGACGGAGCAGTCGCATTCGAAGTTCGTATTTCGTAAGTTTGAAGAACTTTTTTGAAATATAAATGTCTAAGTGGTGTAAAACTTCGCTTAGTACGAATTTAAATACTGAATTCTCGGCCTAACTAAAGAGCTTAACTAATGCAAACGTGTAACGCTTGCTTAAAATTAAGTCTCTTAGAATTGAGTTAAAATTGAGTTAACTACTTGACAACTTAATACGTGTGAACCGGTCTTGAGAGAAGCCATGTACCTAACAGTGGGAGTTATATATAGGTAGGCTATATAGTAATAAGCAATTGACATGTACAATTTTATATCTTATTAATAAACTATTGAATTGAATTGAATAGAAATGATGACTAAGATTTCTTTATGACGTCATTCGAACCATTTTTTGGAGAGGAACAAATGTTTGTATGGGAGCACACCTACAATTAACGAACATACATACCCAAAAAATTGAGACAAAGATTGACCTCGCTGGCGGCAGCGCAAAACGCTTCATACTGATAGACATACAGGAATGACGTCACAACTGACATTTGTACTAATCGTTGTATGGAAAATCAGGTACATTGTTGTTTCGGTCGCGAAATACTGCGTTTAAGTACATAGTTGTCATACAATTTTGTTTCTATAAAAGCGTAAGGATTCTATTGGTAGATTTAAATTTACTCTTGGTAAATGATAAAAATGCATATTATTTCTAAACTTTTATGGTTCATTTCTTTTTTATAATTTATTCTTTATTACGATAATTTGATGGTTTACTATCCAATTATCATCACTACGTTATCAAATTGAACATGAAGCATCATGCCTATTGATAACAGCCTACCCGTATTTACGAAAAATCTTATTAAGCAAAACCAATTTTCTCATCACAACCGAACTTTTTGCAACAAAACTTGCCTCTTTGACCGTACCCATTCAGTCCTCAAAAAACCTCGAAAAAAGAACTTTTGCGCGGAAAAAACTTATAATAATTAATCAAAGGCATTTTTTTAAAGTTTTACATCGATGCATTGACGCTATTCAGAGTGTCGGGAGACATCTTGATTTATGAATCCTTTTGTGGTGGGCTGGTATTCACGAAGATTGATAATCGCCTCACCGAGACCAGTGTAATACTGGTGCGTAACGCATTGTGTGCACGTCAGCACGGTTATGTATGTATGTATGTAAATACTTTATTGAACACAAGACATTGATTAAAATACAGACAAAATAGGTGAAGTAGCCACAAAGGCGAACATATTCCTGTAAGACTACAAGACGGCACGCGAGCTCTCTCGCGGCGAGATAGACTATCCTTCACTTTCTAAATGTTTTAATTAGAAAGAGACTGAAGCTGATTTTCCACCGGAGGGGCGAGACGAGACGAGGAGAGGCGAGAATTAATTTTATTACTATTATTTATTATTACTAAATAATACATTCCTTGCAAAACTGTTTTAACAGTTTGTCTTTAGGTGCGAGTCTCTATAAAAACTATCCATCACAATAAAAATGAAAATAGTTTGTGTGGCACTTACTAAGGAGAAAATTTAAATGTTCCATACGAATTTCAATTCTCGCCTCGTCTCGTCTCGCCCCTCCGGTGGAAAATCAGCTTGACAGCCTATCCCGCCGGCCGTCTTGTGATAACCGTGCAGGGCGATCAAAATGACACTTTTTGTATGGGTAAACGACAGTAAGTTGTCTGTTCTCTGTCCCGGTTTGTTATTACTTTTGAGTAACAATGTTTTTAAATAGTGCAATGGCTTTAAAAAAAAAACAGCTGTTGAAAAGTAAAGTGACCCTTTCTGTTATAAATTTGTAGTAACACAAATGACACTAATGTCTTCATTCAACAATGATAGGGGCAATTATTAAAAAAGAAACACACCTTGTATGTCCTTGTGTCTGTATACCCCAAGGGCTCAAGATATACAGGGTGTATTCACGCGATTCAAAACACGTCGTGAACTTTCGGTTGGCGCGAAACGCCATTTATCGCTAATGACAGCAATGACGTTTAGATCCAAGATGGCCGCGTGTAAATCTTATTTGCGTCCGTTCAACTGGTTCGGTAATTAGTTATTAAGTTTAGTTTAGCGCTACATGTGAAAAGAGGCTCTCAATTAGAGTCTGGCCATCGAAACGTGATACTGAGATTTATATGGCAACTTTTTATATGGCAACAGTAATGAGATTGTCAAATGTGTCAAACGCTTTAAATTAGTGTGATGTCCTAATCTTGATACTTGATATGGTAACTAAGAAAGTAACTGTTCCATAATAAATTGGTCTGTTTTTGGTTTCTAAGAGAATTAAAGGGTGGCTTACTGCTAATATTATTCACATTGAAGAATATCATAAAAAGTTCAATTATCATGTCTCGCCAAAATTTAAATTTTGGAGTGGTTTTGAATAATCTTCTTAAATATAAAGTAGAATGAATTTAAAGAGTACTATTTCATATAACTTTAAGTACTTCCTTCTGTTTGGTCAGTTGCATTTTGAGAAATGAAGAAAATTAATAATTGTGCAAGTATCACTTTTATTTCATCGCGTTATACACAGTGTTGCAACACGCTGTTTTTTTAAATTTGCCGCGGTTTTCTAGGATCATCTTTCCCTGGCCAGACTCTACCTATAGTGAGATTTGCTGTGTATGTATGTCAAGCTTTTTTTAAAGACACCGGTGGGGAGCATGATGATACGCTCGCACTGTAGCTTCTTTTTTTTATACAACGGCGGTGGCAAACAAGCTTACGGCCCGCCTGATTGTAAGTGGACCCGCAGCCTATAGACGCATGCAACTCCAAAGGAGTAACATGGGCGTTGCCGACCCTTGATATGTTTGACGATTCGCCGTGTTGACAGCTGAAGGAATCAATTTCCTCGCTCTTAACACAACGCATCCTCGGCAGCTCTGGCGACCTTGCTCACCTCCAGAAACACAACACTACTACAGAGCAAGTAGCAGTGTTATTATGGCTGTGGTCTTCTGCAAGGCGGAGGTACTTCCCCAGTTGGGCTGCCCCACATTCGAGCGGGATGACATTTCGCTGTGCCCTCTGCTGTGCTTTTTGACACTTTGCACCTATATGTATACATATTTGTTATATACAAAGTCGGTGGTCGAGGTGTAAGGAAAGGGAAATTTTTGGAATGTTGGGCGTAACATAATTTTTTGAAGATTATATTTAAAAATATATGGGTCTGGCGTTTAGCCGGCCGCTGCCGTGGCACGCTCGCTTCGCTCGCTCGGCTCGCGTGCTGTAGGGTCGCGGTTCAACCTAACACTCCTCGCTTCGCTCGTCGTCTTACGTACACCGACCTGCCTTAGTTTAGAGTTCTCTACCAGTCAACCTTTGAGCAAATATTAGAATGCAACATCTCGGTATTACAAAACTTTACAAAAAAAGTTTTTCGAATAAAACACGTTTATTTTAGCATAATCTGTAGGGTCAAAGCATCCTACTAATATTATAAATGCGAAAGTTTGGATATTTAGATGTTTGTTACTCAATCACGCGTAAACGGCTCAACCGATTTGGATGAAATTTTGCACGAAAATATTTTATAGCCTGGATTAAAATATAGAATAGTTATATCCCTGATCCACGCACACGAAGTCGCGGGCGGAAGCTAGTAAAAAATATATGTCATAGTGACATCCCACAATAGATTTTTTTAAAGTCCTGATTACCCTTTGGTATACCAACCGTGTAGTCACATACCTACGCTTAGGATCACTATAAATCTTTTCAATTTTTTTTTAAAGAAACCACTATTGTAGCTTACGAAAGCGCGACTTGACGCCTACGCATGTCAGTTGACTCGCGTAGGTACAAACTTCAAAACGAATTTCATTCCATATCCCGTTACAGCTCGTGACGTCAGCGTAACCTTTTGGGAAATATTAAGCACATCCCTACTTGTTACATGGCACGTCACTAAAGTGTAGACAATATGTTATCTGTGTTCCTTCCTTGCCCTCCGACCTCCGTAAGTGGAGTTCATAGTTGACTGCTATAAAGATGTAAAAGTTAGTGCTTTCTCTAAATAAACGGTATTCAATCAACAAATTCAGTGTTCCTACTCTACCTACCCAAAGTCAACATAACCTGCCTACGTCATCAGCTTCTTAAAAATGGCGGTCTGCCTTTCGCTCCAAATAAATAGATAAGTTAAAAAAAATGTTTTAATAACATAATGCACACCGTATATAGGTACACGTCAGCAGACGCGGACGCCGTGCGTTTTTATTTATTTTGTATTTCTAATTGAATTGTTTGTATTTTAATTAATTTAATATAATTTATTTTTAATTTCAACTCAATTTATTAAAATTAATGGAACTAATTAAAATGTAATATAATGTAAATGTAATTTAATGTACAATACCTTATTCAATTCCTGTTACTAACAAAATACCTATGGACCACAGAAGTCTGAAATAAATGTTTTTTTTTATACTACTCATGCATTAACAAAACTCCTTGTTGATAAGGACGATGTCAGTAAATGGTAACATTTGTGTGCCAACTTTGCCCATTGTCCAGCATTTGTGTAACTTCGGCAGGATACCTACATCGTCGGGAATGACATGCATAGTGTTTTCCTGCCATGCTGTATTCCAGACTTCTCCATATAACCCGTTACGATGCATCAGATAACTGCAATTACCTACCTTCGATGTTACGATGCACATCCTATAACATATAATTTCTATGTTAGACAGTATTAATTCATAAAGCTATTGTTGTTTCGATTCTCGCACTTGTTCGCTAGAATTTGGACACAGAAGAAATAATAAACAGAAGGTAGACTATATAGTAAGCCCACTCCCAACACACACACGTCTCATGACAACACGATAAAATGCATGGCAGTAGGTCGAAAAGTTGTGCTGAGCAAGAATCAAAAAGATTGTCGCACCTAAGATTGGCTGAAAGTTCGAAAAAAGTTTCGTTTCGAACGCACGTTAGGAAAACTCAACTGTCATCTTCTCATGGAAAAGTGACAGATCTACCTGACGCGCGTTCAATGTGTTACATAGTTGACCTGCAGGTAATAATTCAGAGAAAAATCATTGTCCGAAAAACAGGTAAGTGGAATTTTATTTTTCTAGATAATAATTTAACTTTATGTAGCCTTTTTGGGCCAGGGTTGTCCAAAATCCCTAACAAGGACATAACATAAAAAACTTTTTTGGCTTTTAAAACAATGACAGCTTTATCGAAATCTCAAAAGGCTTTTAGGTTCCGTAAAGGAAATATGTCTCATAATGCAAGCAGTAAGTCATTTATGCATTGATATGTTGGCGGGATTCATTTTGTTATCAAAAATAATACGTTACTGTCATATCAGGGCCGATTTGTCCTTTTTGTACAAAATTATTAAGGCGTTGTCACATTGGAAATATTTTTTTAAATGTATTATTTAAAAAAAAGGCTGTAGGTATTCAACGATAAACTCGCAACTGTTCATGCACCAATGTTTAAAAAAAAATACCCCCGACATGAACAAGGCTAAGAACAATCTCGACAGTGACTTTTGATTAATAAAATCGCACTCAAATCGGTTTATCCTTTTGGGAGACGATGCCACACACAGATACACATGTTAAACTTATAATACCCCTCGTTTGCGTTATTGTTGGTTCGCACAAAACAACAATATCGGTCTATTCGTTTCGGAG
This sequence comes from Epinotia bilunana, assembly GCA_947049275.1. NCBI lineage: Eukaryota > Metazoa > Arthropoda > Insecta > Lepidoptera > Tortricidae > Epinotia > Epinotia bilunana. Next base: position 1,998,064 of record OX346278.1, read on the forward strand.
CTACGATGACACAGACAGACACAGATACACAGACACGTCACACTGATAACTCGCCTCGTTCGAGTCGTTTCAAAACCTAGTTCCTCCATTGGGTATTTAAAATCATCACAGTTTCATTTATCTACCTGTGCCCGAACGAGGCGGGTTCGGATGGCAGTGGTAATTGGAATCGCCCAGAGCTGGTTCTATGCTTCTATGGGCGCGATCTAACTATTAATCAGGGTTGTCACCACTTCTAGCCACGTGCCGATGTTATAGATATATTTTTAGTTTAATTTCACCAATTTTTTTCTTTAATCTCGGTAAATTTTGGCAAGAAACATTTTTTTGTAATTATCTTTTAGTTTAGAGACTGAGCTTACTACTTAGTAGCTTTAGCTACTATACTTTATTAAGATAATTCTAAGGAAGGTGTATAATGTGTATGTAATAGATATATGGGGCCGCCGCGTCATGCCTCTCTCACTACCAACACATTTAATATGTATCTCACTGTCTCTATCACACTTAGCAGCGCGGCAGCAGCGCGGGCCCGCGCGGGCCCGCGCGTCATACCTCTCACTGCCAGCACATTTAATATGTATCTCACTATCTCTATCACACTCAGCGACGCGTTAGCAACGCGTGTGTAGCGCCGGCCCGCACGACACGCGGCCGCGCTGCCGAATTGTAACTTTAGCGCCGCGGGCCCGCGTTCTGACCGCGTTCGATGTGTGTTTGAAGTGTAGTTTCAATGCTTTACAACTTGCGCGGGCCCGCGCAGTACACGCGCCGCGCACGACACGCGTTCGGTGGGTGGAGGCCTTAAGGACTTCGAGGTCCGCTTTGACACCTAATCTCAAGATTTGGCATAGGCACTAGTTTTTACGAAAGCGACTGCTATCAGACTTCCAACCCACAGGGAAAACTAGACTTTATTGTGATTAGACCGGTTTTCTCACGATGTATTCCCTCACCGAAAAGCTAACGATAAATATTCCGTAGATAATTTCCGAGAAAAGCATTGGTATGAGCCGGGATTCGAACCCACGACCGCCGCATGCCTGAACCACTAGGCTACCGTAGTGACAATGTTCCTAGAAACATTACTGATGTTAGTATTCCTGGGAACGGGAATATTGGGAACAGCACATCAGTATAGTTTTAACCATTTCAGTTCTTCAAAGCTTTCATAGGAAGCTTGTAATCAAATTTATTTGGTTGCAGGAAATGGATTGAATAGTTAAATCTGCACTGCATCTGGTGGTCATTTTGTTTTTGACAAACTGGCAAGCGTGTAAAGCGTTGCAGATATTCGTAATAAATAATCAAGAACGCTTGCTCATAAATATTTGATTTTATATATACGCTTATACACTTGCGCCCGTGCGACTAGTATACGTGATGGTTATTTTAGTTATTTATAAGATAAATAACCTAGGATAAGTATGCATTAACACCACCGTAGACTCCAGTCGTCCTGTTTTTTTTTTTTGTTTTTTTTTTTTATTTCTTTAGTAGGTACCCTTCCCCAATATCAAAGTAAAGATAAGTGTTGTTAGTTTCAGATCAATCTTATTGTTTATTCGACTGATAATCAAGTTCATTACCAGAAGTAGCCAAGGAAAATAACACGCTCAAAATGACCTTCACAGATCCTTATTCCCTTGACGTTAGAGTTCATGTGTAGATCATTTTGAGCACTAGGACCGCTTAGCAACTTCTGATGCTGACTGTAGGTACTTACATAACCTCAGATAAAGTCCTCCTTCCTGATTGACTAGAACAATAGTTTGCTGTTTCGCTAAAGAAAGTGCAGGACAAATTGCTAACAGGCCTGCACGTCCGTCAGCGGAATAGCAAAATATTAATTGTTATAAACACTTTAACGGTGGAATTTCGCACATTAGCACCGGATTTAGCCAAGTTACTAAGTACCTACCTTAGTCGTGGTATAGATAAGTTTAGTTTTTTTTTAGTAAGAGGCAAATATCATGCACCTATAATTTAAAAAAAAATACAATTCGATTTGAGCTCTCAACTTCGACTGCCTCCGACCACTACGTATAAATATTTTGTCAATGACTTCGCAAACAAACTGCAAAAGAAACATAATCGTAAAACACAATGAACATCGCGAAATCACACATCCACAAGGAAGATAAATCACTATTTACAATACAACAGCTTCTTAGAACGCTTCAAACAAAAGGTTATAAAAGATAAAAAAGGTAGTAAAAACTCGCTCCTGCCAACCCTGCGTCGATTTTAACGGTCAGTGGAATAAAAATTTGAAAATCGAACGCCGATTCAGTTTGGAATACATCGGCAGTTCGTTGTGTATTTTTGAATAGGGGACAGCTTTTAGGCCCGCAATCGATGGTGAGCGTTTGAAATGTTTGAATTTTAATTTCGCGATTTCGGGTCCTGCGGTGAAATGGAAACTGATAAGTTTTTCTGGTTTGCTTAAATTGTTCACACGACAGGTTTATTCGAGTCCAACGTGCTCCGCGCGTGTTTAATTTTAATAAAACTATCAAAGTAAAAAAATGTTTATGCGCTTTTTTCGCGCTTTTCAAAACTTTTTCAAATTGCAAAAACTTTGATAAGAAAAGCAGAGTAATAAATCCTCGATTTAAGCGTCAGTAAGCTCAATATATAGGGGTGTTTTTACAATCATGACATGAAAAAAACACAATTGATAACCCAACACAGGTTCGAAGCGAGCAGAATACGGAAGAATGTCTTGTGTCAGAGGTCAATATCTTCTCGCGGTAGTTCGAACTAGCATAGCAAGAATGAGTAAGTTTCTCGAATTTAAACTCTCCTGAGACATGTCTCAAATACTACCTACCTACTAATAAATCCATGGTTAAACTCACGTATTAAATGTCACGAGAGGTGACATGTTTGGAACTCTTCGGGAGTTCTTCTTGAGGATGTGTTTTCGCGGCAATGTTGATTATTAGAAGTAAGTTTCTGTCAAAAGAATATTGAAATATTAGAATATTGAAATACAAAAGAAATATTATGAAAGGAAGTAGGATTATTTTTATCCCGGAAATCATCCCGTAAGAGGGTAAAATGGAGGCTAAAATTCGTATGAATACCGCGGGCAAAAGGTCTTGCATATTCACATTAGTTACACAGTGCAATTTAATAGAAAGCTTGTGAAAACGGAACCCTAGTTACACAGTGCAATTTAATAGAAAGCTTGTGAAAACGGAACCCTGCTTCATATAACCCGGTTCGTTCTTCGCCGACCCGCCCCGTTCCGTTCTAAGGGCGTGGCGCGTTTTTGCAACCTTCACAAATTGAGAATATGCCTGACCGTGAAAAGGAACGTATTTTATTTGATACGACGGTAAAATGGAATGTTTTTGCGAGTTAAAATGTTTGTTGTAGTTTTTTTCTATTAACTTCTATGGGTTTTTTGTTGTTAAATGGCAGCCTTAAATTTTCCTGTCAAATATTTTAATAACTTAAGGGTTGATGTATACTTACCTTAAAATGTAATTTCTACATATAAACAACGTTATGTAACTAATCATTATTATATTATGAGCGCAGTCTATATTTCTTTATATAGATAAAGAAGAAATTTATATAGAATTGAATTCTGTTTGCAGGGGAACAGGGTTCATTTTTAGTAAGTAAGTAAGTAAAATCTTTATTTGCACTATTTTAGGTAAAGACAGATCACAAATAGGTACAATAGAGGTATCTCTAAAATCTACTTTAAAGGCATGCAAATTATAAAATCATCTTAAATCTAGCTACCTACTTATATTCTAGGAACTCTTGAATACTGTACAAACATTTTTCTATCAACCATTTTTTTAAAGCCTTCTTAAATTGTATAAAAGGCAGGTCTTAGTATGAGGGGGCCAGTTATTGAACCATGAACCATATTATATAGTAGGTATAGACCTGTTCCCCTGCAAACAGAATTCAATTTAGTATAACGTGGCCAGTTATTGAAGGGTGGCCAGTATATTTACCACCTTATACCGCTAACCTGATATCAAAAAAACAACTTGGAAAAGTTGAAAAACCCCCGACATTTTAATTTCAAAGTCCAATATCTCAAAACCGGCTAAACAGATTGTCATGAAACATAGCTAAGAACACTCAAGATCACATCAGCTTTCGAATAAAAAAAACCGCATCCAAATCGGTCCATTCGTTTGGGAGCTAAGCTACGATACCACAGACACGTTAAACTTATAACACCCCTCTTTGCGTCGGGGGTTAAAATATCACTTGCGTGTAGAATAAACTTTCTGGATGGTCATAGGCTCTATTTTATCCCGCGGGCTTGCCTGCGTTCTTTGCAATACGAGGCGAAGCCGCGCTGGCAGCTAGTAATATTATAAAGAGGCAATGTTAGTTGTAAGTTTGTATGAAGGGGGTAATCTCCGAAGCCTCTCATCTTTCAAATTTTTTTTCACCAGTTTATAGAATAGATCTCTAGTGTACATAGGCTTTAGATAGCTATAGCTACGCAAGCCAACAAGGGCAAGCTACGGTTGCCTAGTGGTTCAGGCATGCGGCTGTCATGCGGCGGTCGTGGGTTCGAACCCGGCTCGTACCAATGAGTTTTTCGGAACTTGTGTACGGAATATTTACCGTTAGCTTTTCGGTGAAGGAAAACATCGTGAGGAATCCGGTCTGATCCCAGTAAGGTCTAGTTCTCCCTCTGGGTTGGAAGGTCAGATGGCAGGCGCTTTCGTGAAACTAGTGCCTATGCCGAATCTTGGGATTGGGTGTCAAAGCGGACCCCGGCCTCCTTAAGGGCACAACCAGGAATGACTCTAGGATGATGATGATATTCCCCCTGGGTTCATTGTCACACGCGAGCGGAGCCGCCGAGGCAGCTAGTTTTAAATAAGTTCCATTCATCCATCTATCCATCCATCGTCCGTCATAGAACTTCCATCAGGTTAGACAAAGGTCGATCTTTAATTAAAAAAAGTTTACTAAGTCGTATGAATAACCAATTGGATTTGCCTGATCGTGACTGAAGGAAGTATAAAAACTATTTTAATTAAAAAAAAACTGGCCAAGTGCGAGTCGGACTCGCGCACCGAGGGTTCCGTACAAATCTGTAGGTATATAATAACTGTAAAATTATTGAAAATATTTTTATTATGTGATGTAAATAAAATTTTACGGTTTTCGCATGTTTTCCTTTATCTGTGCTATAAGACGTTGCTTCGTACCAAATTTCAAGATTCTGAGTTCACGGGAAGTACCCTGTAAGTTTTGATTCGCTTGCGAGTTTCAAAAATTTGCGGCATAAACGGCTGTATCTTTTGATTGCGATTGCTTAGAAGTTTGTTTTTTCCACAGCTCCAAGGGACAGTAGACCTGAGTATTTGGTATAAATTTTAGCTTGATACCTCCACGCGTTCCTGAGAAAAATGGTCTTGACAGACGGACGGACAACAAAGTGATCCTATAAGGGTTCCGTTAGGTCTTGAAACTTCAACTTCAAAATAATATAAAGAAAATTAATTATACCGTATCAGTATCACCCCACATCTAAACCGCATAACCAAATTACATATTTTCGATATGTCAGTATTTCAACGGGACCTGAACCCGCGACCCCACAGCTAAATGCATTACAGGAACAATAAGCAACGATTTGTAGCGATTAAAAAGTTGAAAGCTGAATAGTTGTAATTTGGTCGTAATTTAAAATAACTCGTTAAAGAACAGTGTCATCAATCAATACTGGTGACGGGTGTTAAGGAGGGCGCACACTGCCAGTATTATTGATAGTCTTGAATCTTTACGACGACCTCGGTAGCCTAGTTGGTAGTGACCCTGCCTCCGAAGCCGGGTTCGAATCCCGGTAAGGGCATTTATTTGTGTGATGAGCACGAATATTTGTTCCAGAGTCATGGATGTTTTCTATGTATTTAATTATTTATTTATCTATATAGTAAGTATGTATATCGTCGTCTAGTACCCATAGTACAAGCTTTGCTTAGTTTGGGACTAGGTTGATTTGTGTAAGATTGTCCCCAAATATTTATTTATTTATTTATAGACAACCTAAAGGAAGTGACGAACTAATATACCTGAATGCGTGGTTTTTAAGTCCCCGGCACAGTCGACTCTCCATACAAACGTAGTTGGGTTCTCATTTTAAAACGAAATGTTAGAATAACATGAAACTGTATACGCAATGGGATCCAACATATCTAGGTCGGAAACTGGTGTCTGTTGCTTGAAATTTAAATAGAAAAAAAAAATTAGAGCGAGTAGAACGTCTTTCATACAAACTCTCTAATCGCCTCATTTTTAGGGTTCCGTACCCAAAGGGTAAAAACGGGATCCTATTAGTAGGGCGCCGCTGTCTGTCTGTCTGTCTGTCCGTCTGTCATCAGGCTGTATCTCATTAACCGTGATAGTTAGACAGTTGAAATTTTCACAGATGATGTATTTCTGTTGTCGCCATAACAAAAAATACTAAAAAACCGGCCAAGTACGAGTCGGAGTGGGGCGCTTATACAACAGACATGTTTTTTTGCCAACAACCAAAATACGTTTGTATGGAGAGTCGAGCGTCCTGGCGATCCTTAAGTAGAGCAAGTTAAGATTTAACCTAGGCCGTATTTCATCCCGCAACGGAGACGAATAAATCACTTTGACGTTGACTTTGACGTTTTTCTTAAAAGGCAAGTGCAAGCGCAGATCGCCGAACAAAAACTTAAACAAAAGAAATTCTAACTTGTGTGTATGATTTTATCGGATTTATACCCAATTCCACCAAAGGAATATGAAGTTACTAGCTTCCGCCCGCGACTTCGTCCGCGTGGACCCGGGATAAAAACTATCCTATATTTTAATCCAGGCTATAAACTATCTTCGTGCAAAATTTAATTCAAATCAGTTTAGCCGTTTAAGCGTGATTGAGCAACAAACATCCAAACATCTAAACTTTCGCATTTAAAATATTAGTAGGATTTCTAATTGACGCTTAAGCTGTGTCCATACACAAGTACCAGGTACCCATGAATGACAGTGTACCCCTGACTTAAACAACAGAATCGTTATACGTTTTAATTATTGGTAAGTCAGTTATAACGGGCGCTTAACTCGACAGGGATCGCCAACCTAAGGGGCTCCTTTTTAAGTTAATAGGAATAAGTTTTCGCATTAAAGTAATGTATAATTTAGTAGTTGTATGTGTGTGTATAATTTAGTAGTTTAGTATTGTATTTTTAGAAGTAGTATTAGTAATTTATTAACATGTAATGTTATTAACAAAATGTAAATTCCCCAGCAATTTACATTTTGTTGTTGAACGATAAGAGGATAGTGCGGCAAAAATACATTATTTATATGGAATGTGTGTAATTATTTTTTACCTAAAACAACCTTTGTTTAAATACCAATGGAAGGCAACACTGGCAGCTTTGGTTAAAAACTTACCGTCGCGTCGTGACATATTTAAATACTAGCTTCCGCCCGCGACTTTGTCTGCGTGGACTTGGGATAAAAACTATCCTATATTTTAATCCAGGCTATAAACTATCTTCGTGCAAAATTTCATTCAAATCGATTTAGCCGTTTAAGCGTGATTGAGTAACAAACATCCAAACATCCAAACATCTAAACTTTCGCATTTATGATATTAGTAGGATAATATTAAAACAAAGTTTTAATTGACTTCATGTTAGTTAAGAAATCGCTTCAAGTGTGCCTATACAATTTGAAGAGTCCGCTCGGTTTGTCCAGGGTCCAATTATCAGATCCTGACCTAATAACCATGCGACCATGTGGCAAGGATCCCTATCAAAAAAAAAATTTTTTTCCAAATCAGTTCGGTTTTCGAGTAATCAGGGAACATACATCCATACTAGTATTATAAATGCGAAAGTGTGTCTGTCTGTCTGCTACCTCTTCTCGCTTAAACCGCTAAACTGATTTAGATGAAATTTGGTATAGAGATAGTTTGAGTCTCGGGGAAGGACATATGATAGTTTTTATCCCGGAAATCATATTCCAACGGGGTGTAATGGGGGGTGAAAGTTTGTATGGAGCTACGATATAAACGAGTTTCACGTGAACGGAGTAGCGGACAGAGGCGAGTAAAAAAGAAAAGATTGCGACGGATTGAAAAAATAAAAATAAAAATAAAATAGAGCGAACGCAATAGATATCAAACCGATTCCAAGTCAGTACCTAAAGTCAAATGTCTCAAACTGTAGCAGTTTTTCTTTAAGTACTTCTAAAGGCTCCTAAGATACGACACCCCAGGGAAAGCCACGTCTTAAATGTATATTACTTTTTACAATAATTTACGGACCCTTTTTTTTTTATCTCATTTTAAGGAGCTTAGTCGTTTAACGATTATGTCGCTCCATACGTACTCTGAAGCGTACGTTTTACATTTATGTACCTAAACACATTTTGTAACTTATAAAGCAATTTTGCTTGCTCTGACTCAGGGTCAGCAAGCACAACATTACATAATCCGGTGTTAAAAGCTGTACGGACATCTTTATACCAGTATTTAGAAAAAAGGGTATAAAACTTAGTATGCTTCATTTGTATAAAACTTAGTGGGTCATACACAGATTTAGGTTCGCGTCTTTCCTGTGGACATTAATTACCAAAGTTAATGGCTACTAAAGCGTAATTTAAGTTTTATGCTCATCACTTAGCAACTAAAACCTATGATTACCTAAAATAAAACTCTGTAAACTGACATTGCGGAATGCAATAAATGAGTATTGAGTATTTAGTTTTTGTTTCGACTCTTAATCCGCATAAACGGTCTCCTCTTCTATATTACTATTCGATAAAAAGCATTATTTATATGCACGTGACCTCTTAATTATTGACCATAGGAGAAACGAATGTGTGTGTTTAGCCATACACATTGTATAAAACAAAATTCGTCTCTCCTAGCCCTTAACTTTGATAATGTCCACAGGAAAGACGCGAACCTAAATCGGTGTAGGACCCTAGTATACGGTTATGGCTAGAATAAAAATGTCAAAGGAGACAGATTAAAGAACATCTCGAGGGCGAATCTCTTAAAATAACATTTTCAATCAGTTTTATGCATTCTCCTCGTAAAATGTTTTTTTTAGAGAAACTTATTGCATAAACTTTGTAAAACTAAGTTACCATAAATGTGTATTTATGAAGTGCAAGAATAAGTACCTACTTTAAAGTACTTTGCTCCAAAGTTAAGCTATACAATTTTTTTGAAAAATGAGATCGTTACATTGTACGCGTATATTTGAATAAGCCGGTGACCTTGGGGTTAATGTAGCTGAGCGATTATATTACTTACTAGCTTCCGCCCGCGACTTCATCTGCGTGGACTCGGGATAAAAACTATCCTATATGTTAATCCAGGCTATAAACTATCTTCGTGCAGAATTTTTTTTTTTTTTTTTTTATGATATAGGAGGCAAACGAGCAGTCGAATCACCTGATGGTAAGCGATAATCGACGCCCATGGACACTTACAACACCAGAAGAGTTGTAGGTGCGTTGCCGGCCTTTAAGATGGGAGTACGCTCTTTTCTTGAAGGCTTGAAGGTTATAACGGTCCGGAAATACCGCAGGCGACAGTTCATTCCAGAGTTTGGCTGTGCGAGGCAGAAAGTTTCGGGAGAAACGCACAGTTGAGGACTGCCAACCATCTACGTGGTGAGAATGGAAAAGCTGTCGCGTAGGGCGATGGCGGAAGGAAGCGGCGGGGATTAATCCGAACAATTCATCGGAACACTCCCCATTGTACATGCGGTAGAAAATGCAAAGCGAGGCTACATCTCTACGCAGTGCTAAGGGATCAAGCCGATCGGAAACACGCTGGCAGCCGACAATTCGAATCGCTCTCCGTTGAATGCGGTCTAGAGGGAGGAGCTGGTACTGAGGAGCCCCTGCCCACAGATGACAACAGTATTCCATATGTGGACGGACCCGCGCCTTATAGAGCTGTAGGCGGTGAGCCGGCGTGAAATACTGTCTCGATCTGTTGAGCACACCGAGCTTCATCGAGGCTAATTTGGCCTTACCCTCCAAGTGGCCGCGGAACTGGACTTCTTTCGAAATGTCGACGCCAAGGATTCCGATGCTGGCTGTGGCTGCTAGGGGAGTGCTCTCAAATCGTGGAGATGCCGGAAACGCTAACTTTTTTGCGGTGAATGCACAAACTTGTGTCTTCGAGGGGTTAAAACGGACTAGATTAAGTCGGCCCCATTCTGAGACTTCTTTTAGGGAAGACTCAATTTCAGACACAAGTTTGTTTCGACTCTCAATGACGTTTTCCCGAGAAATATTGGCACGGCCGGTGTAAAAGGCATCACCCGTACTATCATCCGCATAACAATGAATGCCGCTGATTTGCAACATGTCATTAATATGCAGGAGGAACAGCGTGGGTGATAGCACACAGCCTTGGGGGACACCAGCATTTACAGACATGGAGTCAGAGCATTCACCGTCGACTACGACTTTTATGCTTCTGTCTGCTAAAAAGCTGCTGACCCACTCGCATAATTTCTCTGGGAGCCCATAGGATGAAAGTTTTGCTAGAAGTGCTTTGTGCCAAACTCGATCAAAGGCCTTCGCTATGTCCAAACTAACTGCCAATGCCTCACCCTTTGTCTCGATTGCCTGCGCCCACCGATGTGTCAGGTAAACTAGAAGATCACCAGCCGAGCGACCCCCACGGAAACCGTACTGTCGGTCACAGAGCAGCTGGTGGTCCTCTAGGTACCGAAGCAGCTGGCGATTGATAATGGCCTCCATTATCTTGGAGAAAAGGGAGGAATTTCATTCAAATCGGTTCAGCCGTTTAAGCGTGATTGAGTAACAAACATCCAAACATCCAAACATCGAAACTTTCGCATTTATAATATTAAGTAGGATATATATGTAATAAATCCTTTTGTTTTTAGGGGAAAAAATATTACGAGATGAAATAAAGATGAATCAAGATAAATAGAAATACCTCAAATTCGAGCAAACATAATTTAACAAAAAATAAAACATTATTTAGGAAATTTATATAAAATCTATACAAATGAGAGTACCTACTAAAGGAAGAGTAAACTTTCATTTTAAATTATTATACTTGATAAAACCTAAAAATGTGGTTGATCCCTGCCACTAAATTATGACTTTTGTTTAGAAATTTAATTTTGGACAACGCGCAGCTACTGCTTACTGGAGGAGATGGCTCCTAGGGATAAGGCCACCTTTGTCTATTAAGAAATATGGCTTTCTTAATTACACTATTAACTAAGGAATTGCTGCTGCTTACGATATTATGCTTGAGATTATCTAATGTGGCCGACTTTTTATAAAACTGCCATTGTTATTGGAATCTTCTACCTAACACGATATAGAAATGCTTTTTACCCGACTGCCGAAGGAGAGGAGGGTTATTGAATGGACTATTTTGATGCATTTCGGCCAACTCATATAATCTCAATTATAGACTGGCAACTTTTTTTGAATACTATGGCGGTGGCAAACAGCCATACGGCATCTGCGGGCGTAGCACGGTTGCCATTTTATCACTTATCGTTGTGGATAAGGCATCCGTCACTCTCGCACTCGCATACTTGTCAGAGCGTGATGGGCGTCTTTACCACAACGATAAGTGATAAAATGGCAACCATGCTACGCCCACTGGTAAGCTGGCACTGTGGCCCATGGACACTTTCGATTCCAGAGGAGTTATAAGCGCGTTGCGGACTCTCGGTTGATTTGAGGATTCCTGTTGGATCCAATGATGAGATTACACCCTACATACAAACTTACAAGCTAACAGATTTTCAGAGTAGATATAGTATGGATTAATACTAGTATATTATAGTATGGTATAAGCTACGGAAGCAAGCAAGGATGACTAGGTTATGTAAAGTAAATTACAGTAAAATTTTATTACCAGAAAGATTTAGTACAAACAATGCAAAGTCGACGACACCATACTAGGCTGTCTGTATCGTGGAAGACAAACGTAAACCAAACACAGGATTGACCGAAAAAAGCGGTCCGCAAATCTGCCGTCCTAAGCAAAAAGGACGCATCTGACTATGAGACTCGTAGTCAGATGCGTCCTTTTTGCTTAGGACGGCAGAAATCAAAGTTAAAACAAACGTACAGGTTCGCATTGCGAACTGCCCCTCCCTAAGTTATTTGACAGCACCTGTAGTAGGTATGTGGTATTTCTATCCACTAAAAACTCCACGGTGCCCTGCATCTGCGCTCTCATGCAGGGGACTCCAGGATCTCATGCTGAACGCATGGAGCCCCCCTCGCGCCTCGCCACATTTGGCTCGTCCTGGGGCAAAGAGATGTTGTCGCCTTCCCTGGGGTTCTTAAGCGTGTGCCCCGGCGCCCCCCGCCAGAACACTGCGACCCCGATGACCCCCTTTAGTCGCCTCAGGCATGCGGCTGTCACGTGGCGGTCGTCGGTTCGAATCCCGGCTCATACCGATGAGTTTTTCGGAACTTATGAACGGAATATTTACCGTTAGCTTTTCGGTGAAGGAAAACATCGTGAGGAAACCGGTCTAATCCCAATTAGGTCTAGTTTCCCCTCTTAGTTAGTAGGTCAGATGGCAGTCGCTTTGGTAAAACTAGTGCCTATGGCAAATCTTGGGATTAGGTGTCAAAGCGGACCCCAGGCGCGTTTAGGGCACAACCAGGAATAACGCTAGGAGGATGAATGTGGACTAGTATAGAAAACACAGCCCTAAAGGTGAACATCCACTAAAGATGTGCGTGCGAGTAAGTCAATAATTCATGCTTATTTTGTATCGGAAACCTATGAATACATGAAATAGCTTATACCTACCTGTGTCTAGATTCGGCAATATAAGGTAGGTTTATCACCATCCGACATCGTTACGACGCTATTCCCGTTTATTAAGGCGCGCTATTCACGCTCAGACTTTGAAGATATGTATTTTACAGAAAGTAGGCGTCTCTTAACGAAACAAATTATTTTGTTAGATATTTTCGTTTCGTATCAATTAATCTTGGAAGTTACCACGGTCAAATTTTAAAGATAGGATACATAGAAAATATATTTGTTCTATGGATGGAAACATAAACCATATTGGTCCGAAGCCCAGGACAAGACCTGAACTTGTGCCCTCTGTATTGCCAGTTCATCCAAACTAACGTTATAATAATGAAAGAGAGAGATAACATTTATCCGGGAAAAAACAAACAAACTGTAGACACATACGCACATACGCATTTGCCACGAAATGGTCACAACTCAGCGTAATGCTGGCGACGCCTGCGCTGGTCTCCCGTTGTGGCCATTTGGTGAGGTGAGGACGGAACAATGACGCCACGATCACACGCAAGGACAAATTAGAAAAACATAAATAATAAGTAAGAACGCAAACACATTAAAAGCAAAAAAAAAAAAGATCTAATAACTTACAATGTTCGCGTGTAAATAAATGTGTATCTCTGTACGTATGTTTACATAAATTATATTAATTAAATTGATTTCATATCTAAGGTAGGTAGGTGTATGAGTTTTTTGACGTATATCGTATTTGGGCAAGATAAATAAATGAGTATTAGTAATTATCTCTATTATATTTTCATGACTGAACTATATTGTAATACGTAATTGCATAGTTTTGGTATAGACATAAATTTTGGAGAAGTATATATAGCGGGGCGTAGGGGGACAGCGGGGGGGAGGAAGGAAAATTTACACAGTTCGAATCCCACGCGACAAAGCCACGAGATCAGCTATACATTTTTTTTATTTTATAAAAAAAAAAATTAGAAAAAAGCTGTTTATCGCGATAAAAATACTTAACACTACACTACATACAGCTACAATGTTTTTCATTTAAGATTTTAAATCTATTGTTTGTATTGTTTGATTGTTAACCTATTGTTAGTGCGGATCGATCCGTGTGATCTTGCCAGCTATTATATAAACCTACCAAGTTTTCCGATAGTGGCTAAGGCAAGAAAATCTTGTAAATTTAAACATACTGATTTAATGAATAAAATAATAATCATAATAATAACTGCCGGCTGCACCATAGGTTAGGTTTTAATAATGATTTTATGTTTTGTATGTAAAGTTTTATATTTTACATACATACATACATACATTCAGGTAGGCAGAGCACATGGAACGTATGTTTCCAGCGCCACTTTTAGCATAAATTATATATGTATACTTATATTTTACTTTTTATATAATTATTGTACAAACCTAACTTAAGAAGAAATATGAATAAAGAGATAATAATAATAGTATATGTAGCTCGCTCATATTTTTCTTGCATTGTACTTTACAGTAAAAAAAAAACTGAGTAGGTACATATACTTACTTACTCCGTTGGCTCAGCGACTCAAAATGAATCTTGGCCTCCGACACAAGAGTGCGCCATTTTTCTCGGTTCTGCTCTAACTCTTGCCAATTGCAGATTTGGAGCTCGCGCGGTTCCGCCTGGAGCATGTCACTCCAGCGGTACCTTGGACGTCCGACGGGACGTCGACCTTCCGGACCGCCTCGGTATGCTCTCTTGACTTTGCGATCTTCCTCCATTCTCTCCAGGGGGCATAGACAAGGTTGCAATCGACAAGCGCTAACGCCAATAGAAAACGAATAAAATGTATGGGAATTATAGATGTTAACGAAAAGTGTTTCGTCGCTGTCATTCCCCTACATTTTATTATTTTCTAATTCATAATTCATAATCATTTATTTGCCTAAAAAAGGGTTCATTACAAAAGTTATTCCATTTTAATAAATATCACAGGTCCCATCTTTTTTAGCTGTTCATGCACAGCATGTAAATTACAATCTAGTCAGCTACCTAACGTACTAAGTATTACAATATCAATATAATGTCTAACACGAATTAGTGCCTAAGAATTCATTTACAGAATAAAATGTAACTGACAACAACCATCGAAATAACGCTGTTTTAAATTTACTACTTGACAAGTCTTATGTGCTTTGGTAGCTTATTGTAGATAGTGGCACACATTGAATAACAGTTTTTCTTAAAAGTAGCAGTCCCCATCTGTTTATCTACAACAAGCTTGTTAGCATTTCTAGTATTTCTGGGAAATACTTCATGTGCTGTTTTAAATAAATTTATATTACACTTCACAAACTTAGAGACTTCGAATATGCAGAGGCGATTGGCGTTAGCGCTTGTCGATTGTAACCTTGTCTACGGCCGCAGGTGATCGACCAGCACGTCTATCATGCGACGGCCGCGACATACTGTCGATTTTTATCGCACTGTATCTCTTGTTCTAAGTGTTCTAATAAGAAAGAGACGGATAGTGCGAGAAAAATCGAGAGAGCTCGCGCGCCATCGCGTGCTAGCCGTGCAGCACGTCTATCATGCGACGGCCGCGACATACTGTCGATTTTTCTAGCACTGTATCTCTTGTTCTAAGTGTTCTAATAAGAGAGAGACGGATAGTGCGAGAAAAATCGAGAGAGCTCGCGCGCCATCGCGTGCTAGCCGTGCAGCACGTCTATCATGCGACGGCCGCGACATACTGTCGATTTTTCTAGCACTGTATCTCTTGTTCTAAGTGTTCTAATAAGAGAGAGACGGATAGTGCGAGAAAAATCGAGAGAGCTCGCGCGCCATCGCGTGCTAGCCGTGCAGCACGTCTATCATGCGACGGCCGCGACATACTGTCGATTTTTCTAGCACTGTATCTCTTGTTCTAAGTGTTCTAATAAGAGAGAGACGGATAGTGCGAGAAAAATCGAGAGAGCTCGCGCGCCATCGCGTGCTAGCCGTGCAGCACGTCTATCATGCGACGGCCGCGACATACTGTCGATTTTTCTAGCACTGTATCTCTTGTTCTAAGTGTTCTAATAAGAGAGAGACGGATAGTGCGAGAAAAATCGAGAGAGCTCGCGCGCCATTGCGTGCTAGCCGTGCAGCACGTCTATCATGCGACGGCCGCGACATACTGTCGATTTTTCTAGCACTGTATCTCTTGTTCTAAGTGTTCTAATAAGAGAGAGACGGATAGTGCGAGAAAAATCGAGAGAGCTCGCGCGCCATCGCGTGCTAGCCGTGCAGCACGTCTATCATGCGACGGCCGCGACATACTCTCGATTTTTATCGCACTGTATCTCTTGTTCTAAGTGTTCTAATAAGAGAGAGACGGATAGTGCGAGAAAAATCGAGAGAGCTCGCGCGCCATTGCGTGCTAGCCGTGCAGCACGTCTATCATGCGACGGCCGCGACATACTGTCGATTTTTCTAGCACTGTATCTCTTGTTCTAAGTGTTCTAATAAGAGAGAGACGGATAGTGCGAGAAAAATCGAGAGAGCTCGCGCGCCATCGCGTGCTAGCCGTGCAGCACGTCTATCATGCGACGGCCGCGACATACTCTCGATTTTTATCGCACTGTATCTCTTGTTCTAAGTGTTCTAATAAGAGAGAGACGGATAGTGCGAGAAAAATCGAGAGAGCTCGCGCGCCATTGCGTGCTAGCCGTGCAGCACGTCTATCATGCGACGGCCGCGACATACTGTCGATTTTTCTAGCACTGTATCTCTTGTTCTAAGTGTTCTAATAAGAGAGAGACGGATAGTGCGAGAAAAATCGAGAGAGCTCGCGCGCCATCGCGTGCTAGCCGTGCAGCACGTCTATCATGCGACGGCCGCGACATACTCTCGATTTTTATCGCACTGTATCTCTTGTTCTAAGTGTTCTAATAAGAAAGAGACGGATAGTGCGAGAAAAATCGAGAGAGCTCGCGCGCCATCGCGTGCTAGCCGTGCAGCACGTCTATCATGCGACGGCCGCGACATACTGTCGATTTTTCTAGCACTGTATCTCTTGTTCTAAGTGTTCTAATAAGAGAGAGACGGATAGTGCGAGAAAAATCGAGAGAGCTCGCGCGCCATCGCGTGCTAGCCGTGCAGCACGTCTATCATGCGACGGCCGCGACATACTGTCGATTTTTCTCGCACTGTATCTCTTGTTCTAAGTGTTCTAATAAGAAAGAGTGCGAGAAAAATCGAGAGAGCTCGCGCGCCGTCGCATGATAGCCGTGCTGGATAGATATACTTAGTACGTTCTAAATGAAAAAGTAACGATTAAAATTTGCACGAAACTTTGCCCTTGAACAGCCTCCCTTACCTACCCATCCTGTCATCGCCGCTGAATAAAGCATGCCCCGTGAAAGCGTTTATCCTCAGCCATGTTTGCGCGCTCCCTTCCCATTCACGGTACGACTTAAACACCGCACACTCCCATACACATACGACCTTATTAATAAACATGCGATTATCTTAAAAGGTCGTAAGTTTAGGGCTATTTAAGTACAGATACGATGTTTTGTGAAGTAAGTAGAGGTTGAGATAGCGTCGTAACTAGATAGCTTAAGAAAGTCTTCAGATAAAGAAAATTTCTTTAGGACCTTGGGCGTGTAAACAACCGTTTATGGCGTAAAGATTGGCGTGTATTGGAATGGATGGCTCCAATATTATTAAAAAAAAAATTGAGAACAATCTTACTCAAATCGACTAAGTACAGTCGAGTTCTCCAATATCTATACAGACAACCTTTCAAAAATATCTACACATGTGTCTTATGTCAGTAACAATAGAGTCTATGTATAGATATTTTTGAAAGGTTGTCTGTGTAGATATTGGAGAACTCGACTGTACCTATTCTACTAAATAAAGTAAACAAATGGGTAGACGACAAAGAATCTAAATACAAACATATATAACATCCAAAAGTCATTGATTAATATAGGTATCTACGACTATCACACACATAGTTCGCAATTGGGACCGCTATCGAGATTCAACATTCAACTTTGTCATGACATTGATGACAAATGAACTGATTAATTAACTTGGTTCGTGGTTCCTTTTGTCTGAAGTGCCTAAAGTGATATTGCTTTAAAACACAGAGACTTTATTAATAATAATAAATAAATATTTGGGGACAATCTTACAAAAATCGACCCAGTCCCAAACTAAGCAAAGCTTGTACTATAGGCACTAGACGACGATAAACATACTCATATAGATAAATAAATACTTAAATACATAGAACACATCCATGACCCAGGAAAAAATATTCGTGCTCATCGCACAAATAAATGCCCTTACCGGGATTCGAACCCGGGGCCTACGGCTTCGTAGGCAGGGTCACTACCAACTAGGCTAAACCGGTCGTCACTACGTTAAAGTGAGGGTATTCCAGGACCGACATATTTGGTCATTTAGAATTTTGACCAGACGATATGAATAGATTACACAACAAATACCTAACTATAACAAAGACATTGCGATGTCTTAAACCTATAGCCCGTTATAAATTGAAAAAGGTATTAAGTTAAAAAGAATAACTTAAAAGTTGAACGCCCATATTACTCCTTTAGAGTTGCACGCGTCTATAGGCTGCGGTTTCCGCTTACCATCAGGCGGGCCGTAAGCTTGTTTGCCACCGTCGTTGTATAAAAAAAAAGTTAATCATAATCATGTATGTATGTATGTAAGCACTTTATTGTACACAATAACAGGTTAAAGAATATACATGTCACACAATAGATCAGAGTACAAAGGCGAACTTATCCCTATAAGGGATCTCTTCCAGCTAACCTTTGAGCAATTGAGAGGAAGGTAGGTAGACCGAGATAGGCAGACTTATACCGTGTACAAAAACACAGAGAAAAAGAAAACAAAACCTAATAGGTATTAATTCTAGACAAATAAAAACATGCCAATACATATATAAATATACCGTATAAAATATAATACACACTGTATATATCGCAAATATACAATAAATAAATAAATACTATATTCAACCAATTCACAAGTCATTGTAAAAGCCACAACTTCTTCAAATTCATCTTAAGTGACGCAACAGACCGCGACTGTCTCAGCGACAAAGCATCATCAACATCACATCAAATCATCATCACATCAGCCGAAAGACGTCCACTGCTGGACATAGGCCTCCCCCGGTGCTGGACAAGAGTCCGGTCCTGCGCCACCGGCATCCAGCGGACTCCCGCGAGCTTTGCCAGGTCGTCAGTCCACCTTGTGGGGGTCTACCGACGCCGCGCCTTCCGTTCGCCACTTGACAACCTTCCCGCCGCAACGGCCATTAAAGGTTAATTAACTTCTCTTAGTAAACACTGAATCAGCAGCGGTCCTTATTCGAACAGTGAAACTTTGTAACACCCTGTATAATAAAACCATTACACTTGGCTGCTGTATAAAAGTCACCACACTTATAAATAATACTTAAACTTTAATTAATATTAAAGCAACACTGAGGATTCGTTTAACATCTAATTCCCGGCCCGTCCATAAACAGTTAATAGAAAACAATAAATTAGAAAATGGCGCCGCCAATTTTCAAAATGGCCGCCTCTACGTTAAACAAGCCTTATAACTTGGCTAGGTTACTATAGTCCCTCTTGGTTTGGATCGCTACCTGCCCAGCTAGCATGATAGGTTTATGGATTTAACTCTTGTTTTACCGACAAACGTTATCATCGTATGTATGTTTCGTCGAATTTTCATTTAATCGAAAACATATTTTTTCAGGAACAGTAAACTGTTCAGTATTGTTATTAAACTAACCTATAACCTAACCTAATGGCTTCTACACAATTAAACCTTTAAGCTAAACAAAAAAATCGATGAAAACAAAATTCGCCGAATCAATGCATTCGGTGATGTTTTGGGGGGAAATAAGGGACTTCTGTTTCATGGTTAAGTTTTACTGCCTAAAACATCACGTAAATGACAATAAAACCTATCATGCTAGCCGTCTTGCAGTGGGCAAGTGATGGTAGCGAGCTTTACTCCCGACGCAAATGTGGGTGTATATGTGTGTCTGTCTATGGCATCGTATCTTCTACACAAGCGAAGATTAGTTTCAAACAATTCTAGTCTCTCTGTGTGCTGGTTTTTCGGAAAAGCTACTGCTTATGCCTTCTTGGGACTACATAGGAAGCAAGTAAATCCCTTCATGATGCAACCAGATGGGTAATTGCGTAGGTATTTCAAAAGAGCGATAGGGCAACTGTCATTTTCCCATACAAAAATGTAATTTAGATCTATGCTCTCTTGGGATTAGGTAGCGAGTGGGCCCTGTCAAGATGCAACGCTCATGCGCCGCTGTGAGTAGGGCGTGCAGCTTGCATATAAAACAAAAGCCCTTCACGCCGTTTGCGTTCAAACCTCAAGCGATGCACCTCAAGTAACCCGCCAACTTTGAACAGATGCCGGTTAAAAAAAAGAAAATTATTACTTCATAACAGCGAAACGGTGTCTTTACGGTGCTACAGTTGTTAATTTTTATCTTTTTAAATTACGAATGGCGGGAAATATCGGACGGAGCGTTCTGGCGGTTTATGAAGTTTTTTTAATTGGGTTTGGCGAAATGAAAAAATGCGGCTGTGATGAGAGTGCCTTGATGTTATGACCGCGGCTTTTCATATTTCCTTTAACTTTTTTGACATTGGAGACTTTGTACATATATATAATTTCCTCAGTTTATACGTCACGAGTTTGGAACACTTTAGGAGACGCTACACGGGCCGAATCACGCATCGGCCGATATCGGGCCGTGTAGTGTATCCTTTTGGGAGATATAACCTGTAATAGCCCGATAAAATCAACCCTAAAATCAGTGAATTAGCAGTGTCATTGGTGAATAAAGTCGTCATGAGTTTATTCGTCATTAAAGTCGCCGTTAACATCGTAATGTGCTCGGGGTTCGAACCTGCTAATTCGGACACCTTGACTTTACGATGATGAGTTAAGATGATACAGACATGAATAATTTATAGGAATTCAATTACTTTGCTTCACGAGAGGCTCAATTGATGCATAGGCACATTATTGTGGAAATGTAATTGATGTACGGGCACAGGTGTAAGGTCTTTTTAAATTAAAAAAAAAGTAATGTCATAATAACTAACACACGTTTGGTATTAATGAGCTTCTGCACTAAAAATATAACAATTCAATAAGTAATCTAGGTTACGCATGTCATCATATTCGACTGTAAAGGCAATAGTATATTAAATGCGATACGATGTAGGTACGATAGCTAGCTGGTACAACGTATAATACGGTATTTGACAGAAGTCAAATCAGCTTCTTTTTATGAAACGTCAAAGGGCGCGGTTTTGCCTCCCGGACGTCGCCCGCCGCGCTCCGTTATCAGAATCAGAATGCCATGTAGGTATTGTGCATTACAGGCAGTTCAATACAGATCTTACAAATAGGTCAGTTCTCTGTGTCATGGCTTACGACGTACAATTTATTATTAATAATAATTAACGATTTCAAGCAAAAATTAAAAATAACAATAATAATCTATTACTATTAGTTAATTGTATATAAACTTTTTTACATTATTATTACTATTGTAATGGGTTTATTGCCTGAAATAAAGAAGTCATTCATTCATTCATTACTTATGTCAAACAATCACATATATTAATATCAAATTGTACTTAAAACTACAGTAGAAATGTCAGTCTCATAAATAAAAAATTAAAATTAAAATTGTCAAACAGTAAATAATAAAATTATCTTATCACATTATACTCGTACCGAGCTATATTGTAAAATTGACAAATAAAAAATAATTTAAATTATAATGACATTTCTCTTTTGATAGATTATACAATATTATCTTAAATGTTGAAGGTTTTTCATCATTGATAGACTCTGGTAATTTATTTTACGTCACTGGGCGGTAAGTGGGATTTACCACCCACGGGCGCAGCAGCAAATCTCACTTCACACCCAGGAGAAGACGACCTCACCTTCGGTTCGGGCCACAAACACCTGCGATTTGGGGCATTCACGAATTCACCGCCCTAGGTAGGTACGTAATGTACTAATACAATTTTGGAGCCATCGTGTAAATCGCATCGTCATACCCCTGCACCCTTAATATGGAATTGGTAGGGATTACATGCGCGTGACGTCGCAATTTAACAACGTCCTTATTGTTCGTTTTTATGAATTAAAAATCTTAAACTAGCAAAAAAACTGAACCCTTATAGGATCACTTTGTTGTCCGTCGGTCTGTCTCTCTGTCAAGACCCTTTATCTCGGTAACGCGTGGAAGTATCGCGTTGAAATTAAAACCATATCTACTCAGAGAGGTAATCTCTCGTAACGTTTTGAACGCGCGTCGTTAGATCCAACTGTCATTCTTCCATATAAAAATTGACATTCAGATCTACCTAACGTACGTACAATGCGTTACGTGAACCTGCAGGTCAACTACAGTCTCCTGCAGCTAAAAAAAAACAAACTTTATACCACCAAAAACGTATATTTCGACACTCTCAAGGGAATCAACTGGGTACTTTCCGTTATAACTATGATATTTGGCAAGCAATATCGTCTTAATCTACTTACAGGGAAAAATCACAAAACTATACAGTGGGCGAGTCCAACTCGCACTCGTCCGGTTATTTATATTGCAACGTCATGTCTGTTGGTTCGTCTGTCTGTGTGTCCGTACGTTCGGCGAGCAACGTTCTCGTCCGTAAATATTTACGCATGAGTCAGAGCCAGCTAAAATGGCGCTTTGTCACGATTTTAACAGAAAAGTTCATTAGCCCTTTAAATATCAAAGACATAATGCACAGTAACCTTTTTTATGCCACTACTGGTGCAAACAAGCTAACGATACCGTAACCTATGGAAGGTTACAGCTCTAGAAGAGCCAGAGGCGCGAAAAACCTTTATTTATTAAAAATAAGTGTCCCTAAAAATGGCTTTTTAGGCAACATTACTTTTTGCACAGTCGGCCATTCGTCAACTACTTATTGAGAGAATTCTAATGAGTTACATTATTGTTTGTAATACCGGTTTTCTTTATAATTCAACGCTCTGGTTGTGGCATACCTCCGAGCCGAGGGTTTCCAGAGGGACAACAGTATGGGATTTTTCAAGAAAGGATTGCATACATTCTTCAACGTGCACCCCTGGATTTGCAAGCGTCCATAGGCTGCAGTGACTGCTTTTTATCAGGCGGCCCGTATGCTTTTTGCCACCGAGGTGGTGTAATATTCTAGGTCACTGGGCGGTAAGTGACATTTACCGCCCACGGGCGCAGCGGCAAATCTCATTTCACACCCAGGAGAAGTCGTTAAATTGTGTACGCAATCCGGGCGGTAATTCGACAAGCCCCAGATCGCCCCAGACCTGGGCCTTTCACGAATTCACCGCCCTCAGGTACCTAAGTAAGTAATGTAGGTACTTACTATTAAATCTTGCCTGAGTTTTGCGACATTTGGTTCTATAGGCACACCGTGTTTTTAAACCAATCGAGCTTTTATCGAATCACGTGCAAATCAATACCAACGCGCGTCGATGGCGCATTTTAAAAAACGCGATGAGTTAATATTAATTTTATGCAAGGCGTCATTTTAACGCCACCTCCCGATCGTTTGATCAGCGTTTGTTGCCCCGGATGCTTATGAAACTTATTGTTACTGATACAAGCAAATCCGCGAAATTGGGATGTTATCCTGCACAACACGTTATCCTGCACAAAATTAGTAACTGGGGGAGCATCTTGTGTTTTTTGACAGCCTATGCGGATATAGGAACTATACTTATCATCATATCACCCGGAAAACGTCCACTCCTGGACATAGGCCTCCCCCGAAGTGCCAAAGTGATCGATCCTACGCCAACTGTATCCAGCGGACTCCCGCGACCAGGTCATCAGTCCACCTTGTGAAAAACAAAACTATACGTAACTAAAAAAAAACAAAACAATCTAGTCTGGTTCCAGGTTTTGAACCTGTGGTCTTCAATTTGTAGTCGTATTGTAAACACATACCACAAATCGTCTTAGGCATATCTCATCATAAGACTTAATTCTAGTTTGGCCTAATTCAGCTCTTTGTTTCAATTAACCAAAAATAGACTTTATTACTTCATCTCTAAACACTGCAATTAAACAACAACATTTTATGCATCAAAATGTTGACGTTCAATCTCACACTAAATAATTTTTCCAATAATAAAGCGACGGACTTTAGTATGGGGTTCTTCAAGAAAGGAGTCTATACATTCTAAAAGGGTCGTCAACGCGCATGGGGCACGCGTCCATAGACTACGGGGACCGCTTAACATCAGGCGGTAAGCTTGTTTGCCACCAACGTAGTAAAAAAAATAAGGTTTTGTTTTTTCTTTTCCTACCTATCTTCCTAAGTTGGGCCCCGAAGGGGCCCTTAACTAATCACCTATAGCAATAATACCTTAAAATCTAACACATAACAAAACATAACAAACTAACACCAAAGGATATGAACAAACAAGTAACGTTTTGACCTAAGTATTTACCGTATATATACTTTAACCGGCCACATAAAGTTAATAAAAAACACATTACACACCTATTTATAAAACAACTCTATAAATATAGAAAATAAATTGCCACAAACATAATACACTCCTTAGCGTGTATTTTACCAACAAATTAAAAAAAATACAACACAAAATGGCGTCCCCATTTTTATACTCTCTAGGCATGTAATGTCGTTGTTGTAGAAATATTTGACAGCTCACTCGTAAATATGGATTAAAGAACAGATTAGAATAATATACGGGTTTTTATTGTGATACTGGTATTTGATTTTTCGGTTGAGCTTTAAAATGTTCGAGTTAGGTCGATATTTACCGAACTATTGGAAACTATGCCCGCGCGGGCAATAACGCAGGCAAACCCGCGGGATAATATAGCCTATGACCATCCAGAAAGTCAATTCTAAACTCAGGTGAAATATTTTTTGAAATCGGTTACGGAGATTACCCATTAAGATTCCGCAGTAAGCTCGATTCTCCATACAAACGTAGTTACGCTCTCATTTTAAAACTACGTGTTGGATTGTAACGAAACTTTGCATATACAATGACATGAGGTATATCTATGTCTATAATTAGTTTATGTAGCTATGTAGCTATAGTTTATGTAGTTCAGATACCATAGTAAAAAATATAATAATTTTTCATACAAAACTTGTTTTTGCTGTATTTCATTTGTTTTATAAACTGGAACCATATAAACTAATTACAGACATAGATATACCTCATGTCATTGTCTATGCAAAGTTTCGTCACAATCCAACAAGTAGTTTTGAAACGAGAGCGTAACTACGTTTGTATGGGAAGGTGAAATTCGGCCGAGCTTACTGCGGACTCTTAAGTGCCTACATACAAACTTACAAAGCAACAATCTCACAGACTTTTCCTCTTTAAAATATCAGTATAGAATAAATATGATATAGTCTTTCTACTTCTTTTAAGTCCGCAAATTGGTTAAATGCATCTCTCGATGATATCTCCGAAACTGAACATTTTAGAACTATTATAATCGTCTAAATTTAAAGTTTGTTAACCATAGGTAAAAGCTTAAAAGCTGTTCGCGTATTAAGGCCTCCACCCACCGAACGCGTGTCGTGCGCGGCGCGTGTCGGGCGCGGTTGAAGCGGTATATTCACACCGCAAGCGGGCGGCGTGTAGCAACGCGTGTGCAGCGCGTGTGCAGCGCGGGCCCGCGCGGGTCCGCCGCGTCATGTCTCTCTCACTACCAACACATTTATTATGTATCTCACAATCTCTTCTGACGACCGGTTAGCCCAGTGGGTAGTGACGCTGCCTACGAAGCTGAAGGTCCTGGGTTCGAATCCCGGTAAGGGCAAATATTTGTGTGATGAGCATGAATATTTGTTTCTGAGTCATGGAAGTGTTCTATGTATTTAAGTATTTATAACTATTATATATATCATCGTCTAGTACCGATAACACAAGCCTTACTGAGCTTACTATGGGACTGGGTCGATTTGTATAAGATTGTCCACTAATATTTATGAGCGTTTCTCAAAAAAATGCCACTATTATTAATTGTACTTCTAGGAATTTTATTTTAACTATTTCCACTCAGAATCAGGAGCTCTTTCGACCCTGGTAGGACAAAAACTGTCCCAAAGATATCTTTTCTATTGTGTTACCATTTACCATACACTTTGTATGGTGGTAACACAATAGGAAAGTTCAAAAATGTATGAACATTTTGGGACACTTTTTTTCTCCTATTGGGATGGAAAGACATCGTGATTTTGAGTAGAAATAACATAAAAGTTGCAGAAGATCTCCGAAAAAATGTAGTGGCATTTTTTTTGAGAAACGCTCTTATTACTTATTTATCTCTATCACACTCAGCAGCGCAGCAGCTGCGCGGGACGCGCGGGCCCGCCGCGTCAGTGACGCGTTAGCAACGCGTGTGCAGCGCGGCATATCTTTCTCACTACCAACACATCTAATATATATCTCACTATCTCTATCACACTCAGCAGCGCGGCACCTGCGCGGGCCCGCGCTTGACACGCGACGCGCACGACACGCGGCCGCGCTGCCGAGTTGTAACTTTAGCGCCGCGGGCCCGCGCGGGCCTGCGTTCGGACCGCGTTCGATGTGTGTTTAAAGTGTAGTTTCAATGCTTTATAACTTGCGCGGGCCCGCGCAGCACACGCGCCGTGCACGACACGCGTTCGGTGGGTGGAGGCCTTTGACTTGACTTTTGCTTTTAAATAAATGAAATAAATGAATTTTATAGTAGGCCGTAATGACATTTTTAAAAGTCAAAATTCTACCAGCGTTTCTGTAAAAGAAGACCACTGTTAAGAAGAAACGCCGAAACAAACTCAACAGTCAGTAATTTTTTGCCAAAACAAGCTTATTACAATGATAGTTCTTAAGCTACTTAAAATAAGCTACTTAATTTTGTTTCTTGTATATTGTTCCTATTTGTGCAATGGCTTTTTGTTACATCGAAGACCGGGTTTAACCTAGTGGACATTGACTCTGCCTGCAAAGCTGACTGTCCTGTGTTCAAATCTGATATGGGCAATTTTTCTGAGTTTTGGGTGTTTTCTATGTATTTAGTCGTCGTCGAAGATTCGTAACACAAGCCTTATTGAGCTTACTGTTTGACTAGTTCGATTTTAATGTGATTGTCCCCTAAAATTTGTCTATTTATTTGATTAGGGGGTACTACAAAATATTTATAACTGGAATGACAATTTATTTATTCACATAGACCACTAATTATAATAATGATATTAATGATCCTAATGATAATGATGTACCTACTCTTAACTAGTATCCTAGTGATATTGAAATGTTAATAAATAGTAGTAGGGGACAATCTTACACAAATCGACCTAGTCCCAAACTAAGCAAAGCTTGTACTATGACTCAGAAACAAATATTCGTGCTCAACACACAAATAAATGCCCTTACCGGGATTCGAACCCGGGACCTCCAGCTTCGTAGGCAGGGTCACTACCATCTAGGCTAAAGCGGTCGTCAAGATTAATTAATGAAGTGTTACCTATCCATCTTTGTTACTCGATCACGCAATTTTAATGCCCGAACTGATTTTGA
This sequence comes from Epinotia bilunana, assembly GCA_947049275.1. Taxonomy (NCBI): domain Eukaryota; kingdom Metazoa; phylum Arthropoda; class Insecta; order Lepidoptera; family Tortricidae; genus Epinotia; species Epinotia bilunana. Next base: position 2,025,513 of record OX346278.1, read on the forward strand.
TGAAACTAACACGTGTCAAGATAAAAATAGATGTATGGTTTAAAATACAGAATTCGATTAAGGGCCCCTTTTTCGAGTTTTGTTTCTAAATCGAGTTGTTTTCAGTGAAATCATCATATTATATTTCGTAATAGTAGATTGTATGACAAGGGGCCATATTACCACGAGATGGTTATTTTCCCGAGCGAAGTGAGGGAAAATTGTTCGAGTGGTAATATGGCTTCTAGACCAGAGTTATACACTCTACTTTTCACTTAGACTGCGAGAAAATAGTGAAAACAAACATAATCCATCTACAATCAATAATAAATTCCACAGCGAAAAGATTGTTCAATTTAGCGGCATGATTTTTTTAATAAACTGTTTGACACAGACACAAAATTTTGACACCACGAATAAACGCTACTTACCGTATATAGCCGGGTCCAAACGGCCGAGCGCGGCGGACAGCATACGCTGCATAAGATAAAGCGAGATAGACAGCAGTCTATCCCGCTCATGTCATGTTTGCAGGCCACCCCGCTTGAACGTTTTTGGACGAGGCTATAGACGGCCAAAGGTGTTTATTTTTTTAAATGTTTGTGAAATCGGGAATAAAAAACGCCTTAGATTTGAAATAAAATCTGTTTTCAGATTGGTTGATTTTAATATATAGCTGTATTCTGATTAGTTGATAGCAAATAAAAATGGTTTTTTAAACAGTTGTGATTGGTGGATTTAATACGTTGAAGTGCTTTGATTGGTCAAATTAAAATGTTTTAAAATCATAAATATGCTTACATATTTTCCCTAGGGGCTAAATGTTCTACTTTAGCCCGGCTATCTAGGCCTAATATGACACACTTTGCGAGCATGAGAAGTGAAAAAAAAAAAAATAGTCGTATTAGGTACAGAGACACGTTTGATTTAGTGACTTTTTTGAATAAAACCACAATATTTAACATTTTCTACTGAGTTGAAATGATATTCGGAAGTTTGTACGGATACGAATTATTCCTTTCCTTATCTATTCCGCCTCACCGTACTGGTTTTATGTCCAATTCCTTCTCCGTCCAAGTAGCTCGCCTATGGAACCATCTCCCTGTCAAAATTCGGCAATCTCCAAACAGGCTTGTCTTCAAAAAGTCCTTACAAAATTTCTTTACTGGCAGAACTAAAAAATAATCTATCAGTTTTGTAAGTTTCATCTATATTCATATGTATTAATCGGTATATATTGTTATATCATATTATATTGTATTGTATCGTATTCTACTATATTATTATTCATCGCATCTTTAGACATGTTATAGAGTTTTTGTTTTAAATTAAGTTGCACTGCCCACATTTTATCTGCTTTGCCTTAAGGTTGACTGGTAGAGAATGCTTTATAGCATTAAGTCCGCCTTTTGTACTATAAGATATTCTTTTGTGCATTAAAGATTAAATAAATAAATAAATTATGTCCTGCGAAGCCGCGGACAAAACTGGCTAGTAATAATTTAAATAACTCATCAATAACTTAATAATTAGATGTTTATCTTAGTATTGTCAGCTGTCATTATTAATAGAGGAAATAATTTATAGTTATGGCGGTAGTTTATGCTAATTTATGTGCTTTCGATTATAATAATCGATGTTTATTTTATACATTGGTATGTTTGCAAAAAAGTAAGGGTGCGGCCACGACCTTGAGTGGTGGCGGCCGCCGCAGCGGTGCACGTGATTTAGATTATTTAATCATCATTGTCATGTCTGGTGGCAGTTTAGCACAAGTAATGAAGTGGAGTCGCCATTGTATATTTTTTATTTGAATAAATGAATAACTAAACGATTAAACGATATTACAGTACCGGCCAATAATACAAAGTGTAACAAAAATGGGGTACGAACCGATCAAGGGCTTTAACAGGTATCGTGTTCTGATAAGAAAATACAGAAAAAAAAATTTGGACGCGATTTTTTTTTTACATTTCTATGGAGCTTGTCGCCCCAGTCGGCCAACGCTCCATACTAAGGTAAAAAAAAATCGCGTCAATTTTTTTTCTGTTTTCTCTTATCAGAACACGATACCTGTTGAGCCCTTGATCGGTTCACATCCCATTTTTGGTACACCCTGTGTATCACCTTTGCGTTTTATTGGACGTGTATAGAGTAAACAATTTAGGTTTGTTATACACCGCATATTTTTCTAGTTACATATTTTACTGCAATGCAATACTGTAAATTACAATGATGATTTTATAATGTAACATTTAAATAAATTTTACTTGTTTGCTAAAATGTTTATGTATTCAAGAGCTTGAACAACTTGCAACTGGAATTAAAGTTTCAAAATCTTACATATTATCTTCTTCTAATGGAACGGTTGTCAACATTATGAAAAGCATTACTATGGCAATTTGTTCCATATTAGCTGGCGTTATACGGTTTCTCAACTTGTGAAAAATCCATACTTGTATGAAACCAATAAATTTAATTATACAATTATTGGTTTATCAATCATTAATTCATTCATTCATTCAATCAAAAAATATATAACAACGACTCCATTGATCTTTGTTCACCCCAATGCCACCAAACATCCCAACTCTAACCATCATCATCATATCAGCATCATCAACGCCTACGTGCAACGTGTACGTGATTATTTAATGTCGACTATTTATAAAACTATTATTGGAATTGGACTCCTCTCTCTTGGACACTACAGTTGCTTTTTGAACGGAATCACCATCATATCAGCCGATAGACGTCCACTGCTGGACATAGGCCTCCCCCAAAGAGTGCCACAATGTCCGGTGCTGCCGCATCCAGCGGACTCCCGTGGCCTTTACCAGGTCGTCAGTCCACCTTGTAGGAGGCTCAGTCCACCTTGTACTCGTAGGAGGCTACCCACGCCGCGCCTTCCGGTACGTGGTCGCCACCCGAGAACCTTTCCGCCCCAACGGCCATCGGTTCTACGTGCAATGTGCCCCGCACACTGCCACTTAAGTTTAGCGATTCGCAGGGCTATATCGGTTACCTTGGTTCTGCTGCGGATAGCCTCATTTCTGATGCGATCGCGCAGATCCCGTGACCACGCAGATCACGGGCTTAAATAGTCACAAGTTATTTTATATGTGGGAGCGAGAGGCAGCGCTCTGATCTCTCACTCACATGTATCGCGCACCGCTACCGCTTCAAATCCTGGCTAATCCGTTAGGCTTAGGCATTAAGGCGTTCTAGTGTTTGATACTAGCGGAACATGTACATACATTACATATATTCACGCCTTTATCCCTAAAATTGGTAGGCAGAGCACATGAAACTTGTGTTCCAGTGCCACTTTCAGCATAAATGTGGGTGTAAAAGATCGACAAAATATGATATCGCAGTTATAGGTTGCTAGCCCATCGCCCACAACACACCTCATCCCTGTTCACTTAGTCGACTCTTTACGACACCCACAGGGAGAAACGGGGTGGTGCTATTCTAACCCGACACCACATGGGCAAAAATCTGATGTGTCGCCTCAATTAAAAAAAAAAGAGCTCGTGATTTCTACTATTTCTACAAATAACACCTCCAGGACCACAAGGTTGAATTCCTAAAATGTTGGATTTGCATAAAGTTGAATTTGCAGCATGTTGAATGTTAAAATGTTGAATTTGCATAATGTTGAGTTCTTTTTATGTCCAATTCGCATAATGTTGAAATATTCAAAAGTTGAATTCCCACAACGTTGACTTAAAACGATAAATAATTCGAACAGTTTTGACGGAGCCCCGCAGAGCGGGGCTCCTATTTCTGGTCTGTTTGCCCTTCGGGCATCTGAAGATACCTAACGAACCTAACCTACCTACCAGTAGTACCCACCAGGTAGTTCAACTGGTAGGTAGGTTAGGTTCGTTAGGTATCTTCAGATGCCCGAAGGGCCAACAGACCAGAAATAGGAGCCCCGCTCCGCGGGGCTCCGTCAAAACTGTTCGTATTATTTATCGTTTTAAGTCAACGTTGTGGGAATTCAACTTTTTAATATTTCAACATTATAAGAATTCAACATTTTGCGAAACTAAATATATTCAACTTTCTGGGAAAGTCAACATTTCGGGATTTCAACATTTTAGGAATTCAACCTTGTGGTCCTGGAGGAAATAACAGAGTACTACGCAGTATATTTTTACCAAGGTATGTATAAAAAAATATTTATCACATCAAATTAGAAATAAAAAACGATATTCTTAATTAAAATGGGTCAGTGTCCACAATTTTCTGTTGCCTACAAACAAGTAGCAAAATTTTGTAAGAAAATTATAATATTCGTATATTTTAATTAACCGACTTCAAAAAAAGGAGGAGATTCTCAATGCGGTTGTATTTTTTTTTTCCATGTTTGTTACCTCAGAACTCCGTCATTGATGAGCCGATTCGTAAAATTTTATTTTCGTTTGTACGTATATGCTTCCAGGTGGGTCCCATTTTTTTCAAAAATTCAAATGGATGATGGGATCCATGAGGGATTGAGGGAACTCCTCAAATATATTAGGCACGCGTGTAGTGATTCTGGTATTTTCTATTATAACTTGTGTATTTACACCTGGAAATCATAAATTTGGTGGAGTGGAATTGATGATGAAGACCACAGATGACTTATGGAATTCCTCAATTATGTACTTAAAAGTACAAAAGTATATAACAGATTCTGATAAGATCCCGTTGAAATAGCAACTAATGAAGTGCCAAAGGTGATCCTTGTGGAATCGACGGAAGTTCTCAAATATTATCGGGTCACATACAGCGATTAGGTTTTTTTCTCTAATAATCAACGCATTTGCTCTCGGAAATCAGTTCATGTGGTAAATTGGAAAAGAAATATGGAAATGTTCTCGTGGCTTGGCGGAGTACTAAATTGAAGTCGGTTAAAACTTTGTTTTTAAAGTAAATTATACAGTAATAATATCCTAGATCTCAAGTTACATCGGATTATTATGATATTAAAAACCGATTGTAATATCTAATTTGCTACAATTCATTTTGCGTGCTCATAAAATCACCATCGTTTAACTACTCCTATAAGTCATATGTTTAATGATCGAATTATAATTAGATCATAAAGTATACAGCTATAAAAGTAAGTTAGGCATAAATTAATTTAGAAGATTGGCCCGGTGGATACGTGCAACGTTTGAAGACCGTTTTAACCACCATTAAGGTGCGACCACACCGCAAAACGCAGCAAAATGTATGAAGAATACGTGACGCATACGACACGTCAACGCGTATACGCAGCGTTAAGCACCGGTGTGGTCGCTCCCTTAGTCCGTGAGTCCGCTCCCAAAATGATAGTCTTATGACATCACGATAAAATGAATGGCACACGGTCGAGTTGGGCTCAGCGAGGATCAGAAGATTATCGCGCCTAAAATTGGCCGGAAGTTCCTTCCGTTCTAAATTTTTAGGGTATATTTACGTCATGTGACGCAGGAGGCCCGTGCGCCGTGTCGCGGCGACATAGACTATCCGTCTCTTTCTAAGCGTTCGAATTAGAAAGAGACATATAGGTCGTATGCCGTCCTGTGCCATGCAGTACGACATACGTGGCATCATTTAGCCCTTTAATCGTAGGGAGAGTGAACATAATCAATCTGAATTGACAGAAGAATACATATTAGGATATTATATTGCACAGTCCCGAACTCTTCCAACCTACTCACTCACATTAATCCAATTGTGTCAAAAATTAAAAACTGATCAGAATGTAATAATCGGCACATTAGTAAAAATTTAACCACAGTTTAGTACAACCAGCCTGGGCCCGCGCTGACGTCGTTATCAAAGGTAAAGATTAATTTCCTTGTAACAATATTTACTTTTATTTTATTGTTAGCGAACCCTTTCTAGGTACAGTCCACTTCGAAATTTATTGGCGAATTTGTAATATAATATTTTTCGTGAGTCTATTCCACTACCGTATTGAATCGTGCCTTCACCGAATGGACCGCGCATAAGACCAGCGTTGGATATAAAGCCAGTGTCATGCCACTGTCATGCTGTGGGCGTAGCATGGTTGCCATTTTATCACTTATCGTTGTGGTAAAGACGCCCATCACGCTCTGACAAGTATGCGAGTGCGAGAGTGACGGATGCCTTATCCACAATGATAAGTGATAAAATGGCAACCGTGCTACGCCCGCTGGACTGGGTCCATTACGTGACAGCCTAATACTATATTTGTACACGCTTTTATTTAGTTTTACCTGTCCCAATGTCTGTAATGAAATCTTGCAAGTTAAATTTGACCAACTTCCCGGTGACCGATCGAGCTCAAATTTTGGGTATCAGCTTGGATGACAATTCAATTCAATATTATGGTACCATCGAGCTAATCTGATGATGGGGACAGAAGTTGGCCATGGGAATTCAGTACTTAACCGACGTAACCCCGTTGAGTTTGGGCTCCTTAGAATCGTCTCAATGTGTAGTTGATGACGGTAAACAGAAAATGGATATATGTTGCTGCTGATCATGCTATGCACATGCCGTGGATGTCATGCTATATAAGCTATTCATAAAGTGTACCTAAGAAAGCCATCAAGCATCTAAAGCTGGTACCAAAAATATTTTTTGGCACAATTTTTTTTTTATCACGTGTGTTATTGTTGAAGAAAAAAATGATTGAGTTTGAGCTAGAGTTTGTTTATTTTGTGACTATATTCAATTAACTGCCCTTTAACCACCCTCAGTTACCTTATAAATTCATATTATAAATCTTATATTCACTGTTAATTAGTAATCACCCATAACTCGTCCGTAAATGGCTCCCTGTCCGGACTTGAACGTACGACCTGCGATTATCTTTGTTGCGTTTTAGATAGACTGCTACTTTGTTTAATATGATATACTTACTATTATATTTAAATTACTACACTTAATATATGTACTTATTTCAATCATACTGTTTAGCGTTAAAAACTTTAAATTCGCTCTGCTTCCAAATACAATACAGAATACAGAATTTGTTGGAAAAATAACCATGTTATAAGTCACAAGTTCGCGGGAGTCCGCTGGATGCGGGTGGCGCAGGACCGGTCACTGTGGCACTCTTTGGGGGAGGCCTATGTCCAGCAGTGGACGCCTTTCGGCTGATATGATGAAGTCACAAGTTAAAATATACACCCAATATTTTAAGGTTTTAAACATGCAACATAAAATTATTAGAGTCATTTCTTAAGAGTCTGCAGTAAGCGCGTATCTATATTGACAATTTAATAAATGAATATGAATAAACTCGGCCGAATTTCACCTTCCCATACAAACATAGTTACGCTCTCATTTTAAAAGTATGGGATGGATTGTGACGAAACTTTGCATATACATTGACATGTGGTATATCTATGTCTGTAATTAGTTTATAAGATTCCAGTTTCTAAAACGAACGAAATACATCAAAAACAAGTTTAGTATGATAAACCAAAATTCGCTTTTTTTAATATGGTATCTGAAGCTACATAAATTAATTACAGACATAGATATACCTCATGTCATTGTATATGCAAAGTTTCGTTACAATCCAACACGTAGTTTTAAAATGAGAGCGTAACTACGTTTGTACGGAGAGTCGAGCTTACTGCGGACTCATTAAGGCGGATTAATGATCCATCCTTTTATTTAATAAAAAAAATATTTTAACATTGAAGTAACGATCCATTTTGTGAACGGATATAATTATGTAATATAATTTTCGCAAGTTTCCGTGTGCGAGCGCAGTTGCACGGTATATACTACGTGTTTTTGAAAATATCCGTTAATTGCAAGGGGGCATAATTTAGATCAAATAAAGTTAATTTCTCCTAGACAGTAGTATCTTAACTCTTTCTGTTATCAAGATATTCAATATTTTAATTTAATCAGTTTTGCAGATTTAACCAGTGTAAATGGCTCTTAACTGTGACGTCATAACAGCTTTTTAAACTTTGTAAGGTTCCTATACACTACAAGGAGGTTTACAAAGTGAGTTCGTTCGATTATTAGGCACGAACTGACTCGGTGGTACATATTTTTTATTTCATTTGTTTCAAGACCCTTGTACAATAAGACAATAACCGTTAATCCTGCATAAAATTATTTTGTATAAAAAAAGGTTTTTTTTTTTTCAAGAAATAATTATGCTAATTTGTTTCTGTGAATGTACTCTGCAATATGCCGAAGTTAATGGAAATTCCCGGGAACACCGTGTATATACCTATTTGTTAATACATACACATACATGTACACACACATGTACATACATGTACATATTTACATAGATTAACGCCTAAAAGGTCGAGCACATGAAACTTATTTTCTAGTGTCACTGTAGCATAAATGTGTATGGAAAAGATCGTCAAAATGTGATTGATTTATTTATTTATTTATTTAATATGTTACATGACATTACAGGCATCCAATGCGTCACACAACTAAGATTAAACATGTTAACAATAGCACATTATAAAAAGAACAGTATACACAAAAGAGAATATTACATTACACTCGAGGGCCTGGCATCCATCACCTCACAGAACTTCAAACAAAGATCCTCACACTTGCCCATCCCCATGCAGACAGATCGCACTCCGGTGCTGACCCCAAGAGCGCATTTAGTAGTGAAAGAGCGCGGGGCAGTGGGGAGTTCCTACGCGACACAGTCCGAGCTGGCGGGACAGCAAGAAGAACGCGTCGCCGAGGCCTAAGAGCTATTTTGGGGACGTCTGGCACAAACAGTCGCACTAAGCGGCATACTAGCTCAGGACAATCCGACTCGCGTGATATCGCAGTGATAGCTTGCTAGCCCACAATACACCTCAACCCTGTTCCCTACTCCTACGACACGGGAAGAAAGGTGGCGCTATTCTAACCCTGTCGGGTAAATTCGCCTACAACACTAGTATAGTAGGAAACCTACTAAAACACCTAATAATACCTGTAATTCAACTTACTTTCCGGCCAACTGTATCAATGATTGATTGTGACAAACGCGTAAACTTGGGCCGAGTGTACCTACCCACCCAACACCTTGTTTGTAGGCCAGATGGCGCTTAACTTCGGTATATTTGGTTTATTATAAGACTAGCAGTGCCCGCGCTACCGCCTACGCAAAAATCGAATGGTTTTCCGATACAAGCCTACCCCTATTTTCTCTTAGAATCCGGTGAATAATACGTCTTTTTTTTATACAACGACGGTGGCAGACAAGCGAACGGCCCGCCTGATGTTAAGCGGAGACCGCAGCCTATAGACGCATGCAACTCCAAAGGAGTAACATGCGCGTTGCCGACCCTCGATATGTTTGTGGATTGGCCGTGTTGACAGCTGAAGGAACAAATACCCTCGCCCTCAACACAACGCATCCTCGGGAGCTCTGGCGACCTTGCTCACCTCCAGGAACACAACACTACTACCAGGGCAAGTAGTAAATTGCTAAATTGATTTGTTTAATAGTTAATTATAAATACTTCATCATCATCAATCATCGTTATCATCATCGTCATATCCACTGCCGGACAAAGCCAAAAGCAGCAGGAGTCCGTTGTATGCTGGTGGCGCAGCACCGTTCATTATTAGTACATTACTATAGAGGCCGGGAAACGAAGGGTTGCAGGCCAAGTAGATATAGACGTCCGAGCGTAGCGAGGCCGGATAGGGATACGCGGCCGGCAACCCCGTTTCTCGCCGAGATTTGTATAGTGCTTTTCTCAAACTTGCAATGAAATAAAAATAAAAAGTAGCTAGTCAATTTGTTTTATTCATAGCTTAACACAACTAAATAATTAATACGTTTCTGAACAGGGGGCCTAGACAAGGTTACAATCGACAAGCGCTAACGCCATTAGAAAACGAATAAAATGTATGGGAATGACAGATGTTAACGAAAAGTGTTTCGTTGGCATCTGTCATTCTCCTACATTTTATTATTTTCTATTGGCGTTAGCGCTTGTCGATTGTAACCTTGTCTAGGCCCCAGCGCCGCCAGCTGTCGTCCCCCCCCCCCCCCCCCCCCCCGCCCCGTTTAAAAACAAAAGAAGGTTGCTTTACAGGCCTAGGTGTGTAAGGCTGAAATTCCTTTACATATCATCTTCACTCATCGCACCGGATACGCAGTGTTTCCGAACCTAATTTGAAGTAAGTCACGTCAACATTTCATTGCAAGTTTGAGAAATAGTACATTACTGCAGGCGGCAGAGGCCGGGAAACTAAGGATTGGGACTAAACTTTTCTTAATGGCTGAAAGCCGTGGCGTCGTCTCACGAATTGTCATTGAAACAAAAGAAGGTCTAATTTTTTTCTATCTCGAGATATTATTAGGCCTATTATGCTTCGAAGGCGTCGACATTTAATAGCATGCTTGAGAAAAAACATAACCCTTTTTCTTTAACAGTCGGAAAGTCTTATTCTCAGTGCACAGCCTGCATTCTGCAAGTCCCCGTAATCCTTTAAAATCCTTATTAGTGCAAAAAACCGTTTAAGTAGCCGATCGACTTAGCGGCCATTTTGAAAATGTGTCCGATAATGACAGTGATACTAATTTGCGATTGACCCTTTATTACTTTAGAATACTAATGTCTTAAATGCACTATCTGTTTTGAAGGAATATGCACCATAAGTATACCATAAGTACATATTGGATTAAGGAATAACAGTGAGATGGAACCCGGTTGTGTAAATTTATGATTTTACAGTGGTTTAATTTTAAAGCCTTTACACCCGACGAGTACGACACGATTCCATTTAATTCGATTTGATGGTTCGTTTCTCTGGATTTAACAAAATAAAAAGTAAATTAACAAGTCTGATGTCGTGGTATGGAAAGCAAAGTATTAAAATTAAAATACCATAAACACTTTTTATATGGGTCGGTGAAAACCTAAAATAAAACATTTCATTCCCGCATTCATTCACTCAAAGCGCAGCAGTTTAAGTTTCCACCTGGACTTGAAATTATTCGAGTTGGCCGAATAGCATCGAACTTGTCCATTCAAAAAGCAACTGTACCGACGAAGGAAGAAGACTCCTAATCCAATTACAGTTTTATAAACATTCGGCCAAATTAACAAACTCAGCCTTAGTTTTTTCTAATGTATACATTAACTGGGCTTCGGCTAAGACGGTTAAAAAAACACCCTGTACTTATAAGATAAATTGCAATTAAAGCTAGTGTGTCTTTATCTATCACTTTAAAGTTGACCTTTGCGAGAAAGGGACCAAACCCATTTCAGTTAACAGAGGTCTGCTAAGTTTTATGAATAAACTAGCTCTTGCCCGTGACATCATCCGCGTGGAACTCGTTTATATCGGTGTTCTATACAAACTTTCACCCCTATTTTACCCGCTTAGGATGATTTCCGGGATGAAAACTATTCTATGTCCTTCTTCGGAACTCAAACTATGTACCAAATTTCATCTAAATCGGTTCAGCGGTTTAAACGTGAAGAGGTAACTGACAGACACATTCGCATTGGGGACAATTATACACAAATCCACCTAAGCAAAGCTTGTACTGTGGAGTAGACGACGATAAACATACTCACATAGATAAATAAATACTTAAATTTAAATACATAGAAAACTCAATCCATGACTCAGTAGCAAATATTCGTGCTCAACACACAAATAAATGCCTTTACCGGGATTCGAAGCCACGACCTCTAGCTTCGTAGGTAAGGTCACTACCAAATAGCCTAAATTGGTCGTCTAAATAAGGTACTAAGGGGTAAAATACTCTGTTATAATCCTACTAATATACTAGATGTTTGGATGTTTGATACTAAATCAGGCAAAAACGGCTGAACGGATTAGGATGTTTTTTTAGTATACACAGAATATGTAGACCCCGTGCGGTGTCGGGTTATACAGGTTGTCCCGGAACTCAACGATAACCTGATACCGGGTGAGAGGCCAAGGTATACCAGTTATGAAAAAATTATGAAAAAAAATCCATGACAATTTTTTTTTCATAACTATATATAGATTGGCCTCTCACCCGGTACCAGGTTATCAATGAGTTCCGGGACATCCTGTATAAGCACCAACCCTTCTTCATGCGGAGTGTTGTAAGAGTCGTATTAAGGGAACGGGTTGAAGTGTGTTGCGGGCGACGGGCTAGCAAATTATCACTGCTATTTTACATTTTGTCGATCTTTTCTAAACACATTAATGCTTGGGACATGAGTATGTGCTCTGCCTACCCCTTTTGGGAATTAAGGCGTGAATGTATGTATGTATTGTATGTCAATAGAATACAGCATGGATAAAATACATTTTATCCCAGGAAAAGGCCAACAAAAGGAACTCAACACGAACGAAGTCGCGGGCGAAAGCTAGTGAGTACTTTATCATGCGGCTTCACTTGTTTTTGACCCCTGAAAGGTCTTTTGAAAGGTCAGCGAGTTAATCTACCGACAGAAATTGTTTACGACGAACTTTTATTAGTTCAATTAGGAAGCTTGCCAAAAGCTATTGGTAAAGCTCGACCCGTGACCAGAGGAAGTTATGGTCCTTATTCTTTCGTTTATATTCGTGGTTATGGAAATATATTGAATTGGCGTAGGAGTTCCGCGCTCTCATCCTTAACTTACTTTGACGGTCCCAATTTTATTAAGAGTGATCAGGGGGCCTAGACAAGGTTACAATCGACAAGCGCTAACGCCGATAGAAAACTAATAAAATGTATGGGAATGACAGATGTTAACGAAAAGTGTTTCGTCGGCATCTGTCATTCCCCTACATTTTATTATTTTCTATTGGCATTAGCGCTTGTCGATTCTAATCTAACCTTGTCTACGGCCCCTGGTGTAGGTATAGGTTTAAAAAAATCCTTTGTTTCGAAAGCATATTCACAGATTTCTGCTGTGCACTTTTTGGGAAAGGGAAATTTTTTTAAATTCGCCACCGGTCACATCACATGACCGTCAGATTCGACACAGGTCACATGACCGTAAGTTTGTTGAAAATTCGTAAGACGGACACGTGACCTGATCGAAAAACTGTTACAATGTCATTGAGTTTTCACTTCTGCCGGCACTCCCGGAGTGCAACCCGGTCTTTCTTTAAATATTTTCCGTGAAAACTAAGATGAAAATGATGGATCAACTCAAAATCAAAATAATCTTGATTCAAGTAGGCCTATAAACAAGCACTTTTAAATCGTCAGTTAGAAACATAATCTTAAACAATTTTCTTAGCCATTTTATAAATAAAATAAAAAAAAGTGTTTTATAAAAATACTATAAAATATACTAGTCTAGGCACAATGTTTCTAGAAACAAACTCTAATGTCAAACGTCAAAAAAAAAAAACAAACAATTAATTCCACGGAGTTTTATCATTCATGTAGTCTTCTAGTATAGATCTGAGAACAAATGACGTTTATAAACGTCGGGTGTTACAATATATGTTATAACGTTACAGTACCACTGAGTGAAATGTGTAAGATATGCCACATTCCCAAATTAGAAGAAAAACTTGTCAAATTAAATTGTGAAATAGAAGTTTCTGTGCAAATTATAATAAAAAAATTTGAAGGTTTTTTCTTAAAGCTATCATGATTGGATGCATAGCTATTTTATTGTAACAGCCACGCTATGGCAAAGCGTATGGCAAGTATTAAAAAAAACCGGCCAACTGTTTGAATTATATTTCACTTAATGAAAAACATTGCTGAGTGACCTTTTTTTTTAAGACCTATAGATTGTTCTGCCACATTTCGACCTATACTTTTTTTTTATCTCGAATGTGACGTGTTGTATAAAAAGTTCTTATGACACATTTTCAACTCCAAATTATTTTATTTTGCAATTGCTATAATTAGATTACCTGGAGCGTCGTTAACGCCGATACCGAGTTCGATCCAGAGTGCCATAATATACTAATTTATATGCCACATTAAAATATTATTTCTGTGCTAAGTATTATACGAATTCTTATTCAACGCGCCTCAAAGGCGACTTTGAATTTGACATTAAATATGTCAAATTCATTTTTTTCGTATTCAACTGGTGCTTACTAATCTTACTATATATAAATATAAATATATATATATATATATATATATTACGGAATAATCTTCCACAAATCGAACTATGCCTAGAATAGTACCCAATCTCAAAAGGGCTTATCTTTTGGATACAAGACAATTAACGAACGAATATTATCGTTATCTAATACCCAATAGTACATTACTGCAGAGGCCGTGAAGTAAGGGTGCGGGTCCATATTGGGTTCGCTAAAGTTTTGCGTCCGAAAATGATGTTCCTAAGTAATTGTACTACTAATGATCACTGTTCCTAAAAAATGGTTTTACTATTTATTTTACTATTAACGTTATCTGTAATACTCAGTTTTCCAAAAATAAATGTTCCTAATGAACTGTACTCCTAATGATCACTGTTCCTAAAATTTTGTTTACTAAAGTTTTAGTTCCTACAATTTATTTTACTATTAACGAAATCCATAACACTATGTTACTTCAAAATGAGCTTTTACTTGAAACACTTTTCCCTAAAGAAGTTTTTCCCGCTCTTTTAAAAAAAAACCACGAAGGCGGCAGCGAGAGCAGAGCTCCCGCAGCCGTCTTCTAACCTATCCGCCATCCGAATCGGTTTTGCCACGATAAGTACGCGCTAACGAAGTCTCTGGGTACATAAACAAATATTATTATGATACATGTTTATTGAAACGGACATTATGAAGTTGAATTATTAGGAATTCAGAACGTTAGGAACAGAGTAGTTAGTAGTGATTATTAGGATGTAAATTTTTATGAACATTTTCGGACTTCCGATAATCGACATTAAAAAAATAGTTCAACTTTGGCGCACCCCTCTGGGTCTGGGTTTTAACCTAATCAATTTTATGAATAAAAACAAATCTACATTAAAAAATATGATGATGAATAATAGTGTAAAAATGGTTATGTTGCAAAAATATAGGAAAACAAATATTATTATGAGAGATGTTTATTGAAACGGACATTATGAAGTTGAATTATTAGGAATTCAGAACGTTAGGATGTAAATTTTTAGGAATTTCATTTTCGGACTTCCGATAATCGACATTGAAAAATTAGTTCAACTTTGGCGCACCCAAGGGTGCCCCCTGTGTCCAATTTTTTTTTATTTTTTTTTAAATTCGGAGTAATGTTGATCTAAAGTTATGACCTTCAAGTAATGCATCTTGGCACCACGAAATCATAGCACAGCAGTCAATATATCATCGTCTAGCGCAAGCCTTATTGAGCTTACTATGGGAATAGGTCGATTTGGGTGAGATCGAAAAAAAATTGCCAAACAAGCCGAATCGCACCTGAGGTGAAAACAACCCACAAGACATTAACCTCAAAAGGGTCATGACTCTTAAATAAGTAGCTAACCCGCACAAAATGCGTGGCTGTGCGATATTAACAAACTGACCCGGTTATACTACTTATTATGGAAGGCGTGTATTACTATGGAAAGTGAAGGCGGTTAGGGCTTTTTGAATGAAGGGTTGCAAGTTACAGGGCTGGTTAAAAAGGTGGTAAGTTAGGTGAATGAGTTCTGGTCAACTAGGAGTGGGGCTGGTAACGATGGTTCCGTAGGTGCCGGTTAATGTACGGTCCGATAATCCGGGTCCATCGATCTTTCTCTCTCTCTCTTTTTGCATGAGTTAAAAAGAGACAGATATTTAGTGGAGACAGATATTGTTGGGCCGTACATTAATCGGCACCGTTTGGTAGTAACCCTTTCTGCAAAACCAGCTCGAATCCCGGGAAGTTAAATACCTTAAAATAAATATTTATGAAAGTAGAAAACCCCAGATTTGAGTACCAAACCCTTACTCAGTAAATAATGTAAGTATAAACTATTTGATTGATTTTTAAGCCTTAAAGAGCTTTTAAACGAACAGGTGAAAATATCAAAAAAAAACTTCAATATTACACTATTAAGTCAAACGTTTGAAGTTCTAGAAGGGCACTGAATACTGTGTCAAAATAATTCCTGATCTTTTCAGGAATTATTTTGACACAGTATTCAGTGCCCTTCCTCCCTCTTTTCAACTTAAAACTTGATTTTGCTTCATCCTTACTAATATTATAAATGCGAAAGTGTGTGTGTTTGTCCTTCTTTCACGTCGCAACAGAGCGTCGTATTAATGTGATTATTTGTACGGGGATAGTTTAGAGGCTGGAGAGTGACATAGGCTACTTTTTCCAGCAGGAAAACATCTGATTTCCACGGGAAAATTCAATAATGTTACATTTTCCTATAACCACGCGGGCGAAGCCGCGGGCATCAGCTAGTAAATCATAACTACAAGAGAAATTTCTCGCGGTTCTTCCGAAAGAAGATTATGAATTTGCGTAAATAATTTGCTGAAATTTGAAATAATCATTAGTTTTCAGTGTTTTGACAGTACATTTTTTTATGGGAAATTATAAAACGATCGAATAAAAAAAAACTTAGTGACTGATGATGGACATACTGTTTTTTTTTTTTTCAATCGTTTAGTATATTTATTTAAAAGTATACACAAGATGATAACGGACATTAAGTAACCAAATTAAATGAAAACTAAGTTAAATCTAAAAAAAGGCCCTCGAGGCATTGGAACGAGGATCTGGCGGCATTTCCTCGCTGAATTGAGAAAGCCGCCAGATCTTCGGTCACTAGTTACGTCAACCAGACGTTTCGAGATTTCCGCAATTTTTTTTAACCGTTTTAATAACTTGAGCGGTATGAATTTGAGTAAGCGAAAAATTAACTAAACTAACGACGAATATTGATTAATAATAAAATCCAGAACGAGCTTACAAAAAGTGGGTTGGGATAAATCCATTTCAGATATTAAAATTCTATCCGTGAGACTACAAAACTAAGTGAGCGACTAGAAATAGCTCGCGGATAGGTTAGAAGACGAAAGCGGAAGCGATGCTCCCGCTTTCGTATTCGAGGTTATTTTTTTTATATAAGAGTGGAAAAACCTCTACTCATTAATCTCATTATAGTATTTTTCAAAGTAGTTTTTGTATTCGAAACATTTCATTTAAGATAAAATGCCGGTATAAAAAAAACATTTGCCAAATATTGAAAAAAATGCAGGACGTAACGTTGACACTCAAACAAATATTAGGTCGCTCAAATATTATGAAGCTTCTCATTTTGTATTTTAAGTAACTCAGATTAATGTTCGTAAGTTGCTGTTCTGTTGATTTCTCGTCACTCGCAGTCAGTCGCTCACTTAGTAATACTATATGACGTAAATTAATTATTTAGGTTTGAAGTGTCAAATTTAAAACTGAGCGTTAATGTCTTTCCCCAATGGTTCTGCGGGAGGGTTAGATGGTTTGTCCCCGCAACACCTGAAGGATTTGACCACCTCACCTTCTGGGGATACAGGTTCGGCGTTACTTCAAGAGTTAACATCCTTGATCAACCTAATGCTAACTGGTCGTGTAAACGCTGAAATCATCCCGATCCTCTACGGTGCCAATCTAGTAGCCTTAGCTAAAAAGGATGGTGGCATTCGGCCGATCGCCGTCGGTTGCACTTTTCGACGTCTGTCTTCAAAACTCTGCTGTAGGAAATTCAATCAGAGTCTCACCAAAATTTTCAAGCCTCGACAGCTGGGTTTTGGCGTCAAGGGCGGCTGTGAGGCTGCAGTACACGCTGCGCGCACGTTTCTGAGCCGCACGGACTATGAAGTTTTTGTCAAAGTTGATGTGAGAAACGCTTTCAATTCGGTTGATCGTGGTGCCCTCTTAGCAGAGGTCAAAAAACATCTCCCCGATGCCTATGGTTATCTATGGCAATGTTATGGGGCACCATCAAAATTACTTTTTGGTGACAAAATTATCGATTCAAACACTGGTTGTCAGCAGGGAGACCCGCTTGGTCCTGCTATATTCAGTTTAGCTATCCATCCAATCATAAACATTCTAAATTCAAAATTTAATCTTTGGTATCTGGACGACGCACAGTGGGACAAAACGTTCTTAACCATCTCAAAAATGGTTTTAGCGAAAGTCGTAGGTCTGATATAATTTTGATAGTTCTACGTTCTATGACAAAAGACCTAACTGATATTAGCGTGTAAAATAATAATTGTTAAGTTTTACCTACCTAAAATTGCACTGAAACATTGAACTTCGATAATTTCGTATTTAACAGACTAGACCTTCGTGAAGTTTGACTTTAGATATTTTTTAAGTTTCTCAAAGAAATATATAAGTATTACACATATTTAGATTTACTAGGATCTCTAGTTTTTAAATGCGGTACTATTTTACAGAAAAATAAAATATGTATTTTTTAAATAAATTTTGAAATGCCCCATGAAAATTTCCGAATGTTTCAATTTCAATTGGAGGTTTCCTTGTTATCGAAAGCTGCCGATGTCGAGTTATTATCATTTATAGAATCCTTAATTAGTAAATAATCCAAGGAAACAAAAAAAACCTGCGTCATTATAGCGCCTTTTTGAGCTAGAACCTAAAATGTCAGCAGAGGACCAAAATCATTATTTTTACCTATTTATACGTTATTGTAGTTATATTAGTGAGATTTACCGTTGTTTTTATCCATATTTGATAAAATAGGTTTGTTTGGCTATCTTTTAGAGTATCTGATTTTACCACAATTTTGATAACAATACCTATCATCACACTTTTATCTATTGTGGTAATTATAAACAGTATTGGTTAAATATCTCTGTGAGAACTTTCTTTATCAGTTGACACGTTTTGCACAAGTTACTATAAAGTGCTATAAATACTCGAGGTTTCCAACATTTGTATCAAACTGTCGGAATACCTACGCAAAGTAACTATTTATTTGTCAAAAAATGAGTGAATTCGTTTGTGTTCGACATGATATATGTGCTCAAATAATAGCCGGTAAAAGTACCTCAGATATGGAAAGATATTTTGCCCATAGGGCAATTATCTGAAGATGCTCAGGAAGCTCGTAACAAAGACTATAAGAAATATAGATTAAATCACGCCCGGAAGTGTTCGCGGTCAGCTACAATGGAAAACGTTTTTCACACCTTGCTGTATACATCGGATCCCTACATATCCAGTATAAATAGTGCAAATGTCCTATTAACAAAAGAATTGTTGAATGAAGCGAAAGAACTTCTGGTGACAAGTGATACTGCTTGATTTTTTTTGTTACTAGGTGGTTGTAAGTTGCAATATCAATTAAGACACTTAATGTCTGCCTTTTTAACCTAATTACTACACATTTTTTTATTTATTATATTTTTTTAATATATTTAAGTTATTATAAATAACATTTGAAAAAAAAAGAAAATTAAAAATATACCTATATCTACCTACTTACATCAAGTTTATTATAATTATTAGTTAATACTTATCTTTTAATACTTAGTTATATGACCAAAAAAAATTAATAAAAATATTATTTTAAATTTTTGTATGAAAAATTGTGAAATTTTATTTTCAACTATATTACTCAATAAATATAAGTTTTATAATAAAGGCGTTTTGATTATATAAATGCATAACTATTCAAGATTACCTAAGCCAAATTTCAGCAATAAATCTCAATAAACAAAAAAGTTACAGATTTTTGAGATGGAATCGACCGTTTTGTCCCACTGTGCGACGGTTCCCTTGGTGGGGACGCTGAAACAGTCTTGCAGGACTTGCAATTAATAATGGACAAATTTGCAGAAATAGGGCTTTCCCTTAATTTCACGAAATGTGAAATTTTTCTGCCTGACCGCCTTCCCCCGGATAGAAAGATTGATATACTGACTAACTTTAACGCGATATTACCCAACATCTCCGTCCATTCCACTTCATCACTGACACTTTTAGGATCTCCAATTTTTGATGAAGCGATCAGTCCAGTTATTAATTGCAAGTTAAATTTGTTTAACTGTACATCTGACTTACTTTTTGATATAAACCCCCATATGGCACTTTTTATTATCCGTTTTTGTCTCTTTACACCTAAATTCATGCACTTACTCCGATGCTGTCCGATCTGGAAATACCCCTCTATACTTCTGTCAATTGATAATACTCTACAAACTACTTTATCCAAAATTCTAAACGTTACTTTCGATTCCATTTCATGGTCCCAAGCAGTTCTACCTGTAAGATTCGGTGGTCTGGGTGTTCGCGCAACTTCCGGTGTGGCACTACCAGCTTTCCTGTCTTCTGCGTACAGTTCGTTGTCCCTCGTCGGTATTATTTTAAACATTCAACAGATACCGGTCGCAGAGATCGCGAACTTGGCGGAGGCCGAGAGAGCCTGGTGCGACTTGTGCCCGGAAGCGGACGTCCCTGACATGAAACACATCCAGAAAGTATGGGACACTCCTCTGCTCAAATCCATTCACGTTTCTTTAGTCGAAAATAGTCTAAACGACTCAGAACGCGCCCGGCTTTTGGCTGTCTCCTCACATGAGTCAGGCCACTGGCTTAACGCTCTTCCCTCACGCAACATAGGCACAGTTCTCGACCCAGGTACGCTAAGAATAGCTATCTGTTTAAGGCTGGGATCCCAAATATGTGTTCCCCATACTTGTGTCTGCGGCAAAGGTGTGGACCAGCTAGGTAGACATGGCCTATCATGTAACAGAAGCGCCGGCCGCATGTACCGCCATTGTACCATAAACGACCTGCTGCGTCGGGCGCTCGCCACTGCCTCCATACCTTCGTCACTAGAACCTCCTGGTATGACGAGAGACGATGGCAAGCGCCCGGACGGAGTAACTTTGGTACCGTGGAAACTCGGTAGGGCCCTGGTGTGGGACGCAACATGCGTCGATACGTTCGCACTGTCCCACATACAGGCAACACGGTCTCAGGCCGGCGCTGCGGCTGATCAGGCCCAATTACTTAAGCGCCGCAAATACTCTTCTCTAGTTCAGAACTACGAGTTTGCGGCGCTTGCAGTTGAAACGATGGGACCCTGGTCAGCCGACATGAAGGCCTTCATGAGGACCCTGTCGTCGCGGCTGGTCCACGCCTCAGGGGACCCCAGAGCTGGCGCGTACCTTTCACAAAGGATCGCCCTTGCGGTCCAAAGGGGAAATGCCGCAAGCGTCATGGGGTCCATGCCGCAGACAGAACTTTTGGACGGACTATTTTTTTTGTAATTAGTTTTAATTTTTTCGTTTTATTATTTTTTATTTAGTATCTAAAAGTAATGTACTTATAGAATAGTTTAAAAAACCTTATTATATATATATTTACAGCCACTCGTTTAAATACTACCCTTTTTTATTCAAATCTCGCAGGTTGTTCGATTCGTGCACAGTTTATACTAAAATTAGCAAGCGAAACGTCACAGTGGCCTAGAAGGCTTTTTTATAGGCGTGACCAGAGGTGTAAGGTCGGCGGATGGCATGAGCGGTACGGAATTATAAGGAAGAGCAAGATAGGGATAAAGATTTGCCGGACGCCGAGCATCCCGCTAACTATACATACGAGCGAGCATCAATAGTATTAGAATTTGTAGTATTTAGTTATATAATTTTATTCTGCCTCTTTGACGATTATTATGATTATGCCTATTATGTAAATAATGTATATTAATTCAATTTGACATTGTATAGTTATTCTAATTTATGTTTTCTCTTTGTCAATTTAATTCATACATACATATTTGCACGCTTGCATGCAAGCTAGATACACATGATCGTAATATATTTAAACATCCCTGTACTGTATCTATGCAAATAAATAATTTCATTTCATTTCATTTCACGAGGCGGACTGAATACCGTCCGAGCGTCCGCCGCGCTCGATAGGGATTCTGTAACTTGTTTTAAGCTGACTTCAACGCTCGCCCACAATGCGTTATCTAGGGCTGGGGCCGTAGACAAGGTTACAATCGACAAGCGCTAACGCCAATAGAATCGAATAAAATGTAGGGGAATGACAGATGCCGACGAAACACTTTTCGTTAACATCTGTCATTCCCATACATTTTATTAGTTTCTATTGGCGTTAGCGCTTGTCGACTGTAACCTTGTCTAGGCCTCCTGTTATTCGCTACGCTTCTAAAGCGGCTCACCCCGCCGTTCACCCGCCACGAAACAAGACCTCTACGTCCTACGCTTAGTTAGTACGTATTGCGGTGAAGATACATTTGTGGGTGAGCGTTGAGGTGAGCTTAAAACAAGTTACAGAATAGGGGGGCTGGACTGGGCGCACCTATTAGTACAGTCTTATAGATTTTGACCCGTGAATAATTAGTTCTTGGATTATTTTTTCGTAGGTCCCTCGGGGGGGTCATTGGGAGTGTAAATTAAAAAAGTAGACTGAACCAGGCTCCTGCGTATATTAGAAAAACGGTTTTTCTTGAATAACTCGGCCATTTTTGATTTAAGAGTAAAACCGTGAGAACAAAAATGTAGGAATTTTGATTCTCTACAAGTTCCTCACAATTTTTCTTCTAGGATGGATATTTTGGAAATTGGGCTATATGTGGTTTGTGTACGGAACCCTAAAGACACTTACGCCATTTAGCATGAACTGGGTTGTAGTGTAAGCATGGCGGCTTGACACGCGACACGCGGTTATTTCTTCAGTCAGTATTAAATTATAAAATGGTGTTTATGGCGAAATTGGCATACAGCAACGGGTTTGTATTAAAAATAGCCTTCCGCGCGTTGAAAAGAACTCAGGAAAACCCGCGGGATTAAATATAGCTTATAGGCACTGGTCCTACCGCCGGCTAGTAAGCTAGAAAAGTTGGGCGAGTAGCATTACATCGCGGATCTGTAAAGGTCGATTGATCACACTGTGTCTGGTCAGCACGCAATGAACCGTTACTCGCCCAACTTTTCTAGCTTACTAGCCGGCCGTGGGGAGGGGACCAGTGCCTAACCATCCAGAAATACTATTCTAAACGCAGGTGAAAAAGTTTTTGAAATCGGATTAGAGGTTCCGGAGATACCTAAAACATACGTACGAATAAGCTTACAAAGACTTTTCCTCTTTACAATATTAGTACAATAAAAAAGATTAATATATATAATTGCTGTTAAATTTGACGACTAACCATCTAGCTGCCCAACTGAATACAATGGTTGTATTCAGTTGGGCAGCTAGATGGTTAGTCGCCACCGTAGTCTTGCGACTTCAGAGGTGTCACAAGCGCGACGCCTACCCTTTAGTACGTGGATTCCTTGTCTTTCATCATCATCATCATATCAGCCGAAAGATGTCCACTGCTGGACATAGGCCTCCCCCAAAGAGTGCCAAAGTGACCGCGTCCTGCGCCCACCCGCATCCAGCGGACTCCAGCAACCTTTACCAGGTCATCAGTCCACCTTTTGTGGGGGACGATATAGCCTTCCGAATCGCTAAACTTAAGTGGCAGAGGGCGGGGCACATAGCACGTAGAACCGATGGCCGTCGGGGCGGAAAGGTTCTCGAGTGGCGACCACGTACCGGAAGGCGCGGCGTGGGTAGGTTTAGCTGGAAACAAATACGCCTGATGCTCAAAGGAGTGCTATCTCGGGAGCCCTCTCGTGCTCACTAACAGGAAAACAACACCACAAACAACATCAGAGCAAGTAGTTTTGACCAAACAAACATAAGGTTTCCGACAAAAAAAACATTTTCGGTACAAGCTTTTATTACCGACTGTACTTTATACCGTCATCAACTAGGTACTCATTGACACTCGGAGTTACGTCGGTTAAGTAGTGAATTCTCATGACTACCTTCTGTCTCCATCATCAGATCAGCTCGATGGTACCATAATATTGAATTGTCATCCAGACTATACTGATACCCAAAATTTCAGCTCAACCGGATAACGGCAAGTGACTGAAAAAAAGATTGCAAAATTTGACGGACAACTTACATACTTAGGCACTGGTCCCACCGCCGGCTAGTAAGCTAGAAAAGTTGGGCGAGTAGCATTACATTGCGGACCTGTAAAGGTCTATTGATCACACTGTGCCTGGTCAGCACGCAATGAACCGTTACTCGCCCAACTTTTCTAGCTTACTAGCCGGCGGTGGGACCAGTGCCTTACTCGCCCAACTTTTCTAGCTTACTAGCCGGGGGTGGGACCAGTGCCTTACACATTCGTATTTTTATTCGACCTTTACAGATCCGCAATGAACCGTTACTCGCCCAACTTTTCTAGCTTACTAGCCGGCGGTGGGACCAGTGCCTTAAGCTTGTAAAAAGTTACCCCTTAACCAACCCCTCTATTTGAACCACTTTAGTATTAATCTTATTCAAACTCATTTACGTCACTCTGGGCGGTAAGTGAGATTTACCGCCCACGGGCGCAGCGGCAAATATCACTTGACACAAGACGTAAAATTGTGTACGCACCTCGGTCAGTAATTCTTAAAGCCCAAGATCGTATATTTATGGCCCTCGCCTTCGGTTGGGGCCACAAGCACCTGCAACCATGGACATTCACGAATTCACCGCCCTAGGTATACGTAATGTACTATTATTCTGTTTTTTAGTATTCGTTGTTCTATAACAATCCGTACCCAAAGGGTAGTAATAGGGTCCCGACCCTATTACTAAGACTCCGCTGTCCGTCCGTCCGTCTTTCAGTCTGTCTGTCTGTCTGTCACCAGGTTGTATCTCATGAACCGTGATAGTTAGATTGTTGACATTTTCACAGATGAGGTATTTCTGTTGCCGCTATAACGACAAATCTAAATAACAGAAGAAAATAAATATTTAAGGGGGAAAAATTTATTAACAATATACAAACTAAACTACTTATGAAAACACATTTTTTGAACATAAAACTAAAGCTAACTACAATTAAAATAAAGAGGCCCCCATCATACAGCAAATGTGATTTTTTTGCCGTTTTTATAGATAAAGGTATGGAACCCTTCGTGCGCGAATCCGACTCGCACTTGGCCGGTTTTTTCTGTTTAAATTTATTTGAAACAGAAATTAGTTACCGACCCAGATAAAGCGGGTCCCATTGTGTATACAAAGTTTCACGTTATTCCAGCATGCCGTTTTAAAATGATATTCAAACTACGATTGTATGGAGAGTCAAGCATCATGCCTACGCCAAATCTTGGGATCAGACCCCGTATCATGGTGCCCTATCACGCGATAAGTGACAAGATGGAGCGTCCGTCTATTGAACGGTGTCAGCCAGTGACGGACGCTCTATCTTGTCACTTATCGCGTGATAAGGCCGTCCATACTACGGGGCCAGGTGGCAGCAGGCCCCAGACTCCTTTAGGATACGAAAAAAACGACAGTAGGAAAAATTAATTAATTAAAGGATGACATTCATATTAGCATGTCCTTGTGACCAAACATGCAGCTCTGTATTTAGTATTGAACCACCTATTTGTACCATGTTTAAGCGAATAAATGACTGATTACTGATTACTGATATGTATATTTTACCATTAAAGTACTAATGTCACTTCTTCAAAAGGGTTACGAATCTACCTACCCCTTTGACAGTCCCTTGACAAATTAATCTGAAGCTAACTCATTAATCCTACCCAGCAGATGTCCAGTCGGGGAGATTGTGCTTTATACAGTACAGTTCTAGGCTGTGGCTGCGGTGGCAGCGGGGATGGGCGTTTTTGTAAAAAGAGTCTTGTTTTAAGAGTCCGCAGTAAGCTCGATTCTCCATACAAACGTAGTTACGCTCTCATTTTAAAACTACGTGTTGGATTGTTATGAAACTTTGCACATACAATGACATGAGGTATATCTATGTCTGTAAGTAGTTTATGTAGCTTCAGATACCATAGCAAATAAAAATACAGCGAATTTAAGTTTTTCATACAAAACTTGTTTTTGCTGTATTTCGTTTGTTTTATAAACTGGAACCATATAAACTAATTACAGACATAGATATTCCTCACGTCAATGTATATGCAAGTTTCGTCATAATCCAACACGTAGTTTTAAAATGAGAGCGTAACTACGTTTGTATGGGAAGGTGAAATTCGGCCGAGCTTACTGCGGACTCTTAAAAGGTTGTCGTAGTTGGCCCATATGTTGATTGGAAATAATGAAGTTAACTAAAATAGTTTGCCTCGCATTTAAGTACTACAGTCGAGTTCTCTAATATCTATACAGACAACCTTTCCAAAATATTTACACATGTGTCTTATGTCAGTAAGAGTAGTCTCTGTATAGATACACTAATTATATTCTGTATAACTATTCACACAGAACCAAAATAGCTTGTAAATTGTAAAGAATTCAAAAACAATTTGACCAATAGTATTCGAAACATTATTCCAAAAGTAGTCTCTAATTATTTTTTTCTTCCATTCTGGTCAACCCCAGCCTTAAAGGAATAAATTAAATGGAATAGTTTTCACTGAAATGCAAGACCACAGCCTTACCTTGATGGATAGCGTAATAAAATTTCAATTTAAATATTATTTTTGTGTGCCTGTTTACCAACCCTACGGTCGGTGCTTATATTAATAATATTAATTATTTTACCACAGCGGTATTGGTTTCGGCTATTTGATATTTTCCCGTAAGCTTAAACGAAAAACCGCATAAGTGAAAACGAGTTCAAAGGTGTGACATCCTTTTTGAAATATTTGTATTTAATGTGTGTGAATTCAGTTCACTAATCAAAACGAAATTCGTTGCAAATATAAACAGTATTGGTCAACCTATAATGTCATAGTGACATTAAAGGTCGTACGCCATCCTTTTCATTTGCTGATATGACACCACATCAGCTTTTTCCTGTATTTGGTCCATATAACTGCGCCGCGGTCTTCCCCTGCCTCTTTTTCCTCCTATCCTCACCACTTAGATGGTTGGCACTTAGCAGTCCTCAACTGGAGAACTCCAGAAACTTCCTGCCTCGCACAGCTAAACTGTGGAATGGATTGTCGCCTGCGGTATTTCCGGACCGGCACGACCTTCAAACCTTCAAGAAAAGAGCGTACTCCCATCTTAAAGGCCGGCAACGCACTCACAACACCTCTGGTGTTGCAGGTGTCTATGGGCGGCGGTAATCGTTTACCATCAGGTGATCCGTCTGCTCGTTTGCCTCCTATAACCAAAAACAAATCTCCTTCCATGATGGTTTTAAAGAAGTTGTGCCGTACCAAATGACCAATCATTTTCCCCCTTCTATGGTGTCCAAGATCGTAAGTAACACATTATTATTCCAAAATCCTTTGTCGGTTTAATTTAATAAGAGCTTAGCTTTTGCCCGTGTTTTTGCGTAAAATTTGTTAGTATCGTACTCCCATACAAATTTCAACCCCCATTTAGCTGGCAGCACCAACTCACGATTACAGACCGATCAACCGTAAATATGACGCCGACAGCTGCCATTCCATAGAAACTCCATAAAAATATCAAGCAACAGATTATGACGAACACCGCTTACGATTGCAGACGGTTTGATGCATCCCAGCTCTAGGCGATGACTGTGACGACATTAGGCGGATGTCACATTGCTCCGCATCTCCGGACGGAGGTGCGGAGCGGCAGACAAATTACGCCGGACGGAGGTGCGGTGCAGTGTGTCGTACCACACGGAATGTATATACAAACTGAGGTACTTACCTAGACAGACCTAGGTATAGACGCGGCGGCAGTGTGACAACCACCTAAAAAGTAACCTATATTCTATTCCATAACGCAAAAAAACTTTTGTCATCGGCATCTTTCCAGACTGACTTTTATGATATTACTACCTTCCGCCCGCGACTTCGTCTGCGTGGACTCGGGATAAAAACTATCCTATATTTTAATCCAGGCTATAAACTATCTTCGTGCAAAATTTATTCAAATCGGTTCAGCCGTTTAAGCGTGATTGATTAACAAACATCCAAACATCCAAACTTTCGCATTTATAATATCAGTAGGTTAAAGTTTCGTTCCGTCAGGGCTATTTCAGGGATAGTTTTTTTCTTACTACAATGTTCAACATATTGTGTGTGCGGTCAGGGATTAAAATAGCACTCCAAACTTTTTTTTTTTTAATTTATTAAATCAATATGTTTAATTTTACAAAATCTTCTTTCCTTAGCCAATATTGGAAACCTTGGTAGGTTTATATAATAGCTGGCGAGATCGCACGGATCGATCCGCACTAATAATATATTAACATTACACTAGTATTAATTAGTGTTATGTACTTATACCTATTATCTATGTTGTAAACAGTGATAATGTCACAAACAACAACGTAGTTTACATTGTAAATCGGGTTTCACATTCTAGGTAGTACTTTTTTAGTAACGATTGAAATTTCCCCGGGTTATCAACCTCTTCCCTTGTGTGTCGTAAGAATCGGCTAACACTATATAGGGGTGAAGTGAGATGTGGGTAATGCTAGGCCCCAACCAACATCCAATGATACCTACATATTGCAGTAATACCATCCTCACCTATGACTTGATACAACTTTTTACTGCAATGACAAATTTTTCCTATAATGAGAGCTACTTTTGCTAGTATAGGGCACTGAAAATAAAATTTAATATACTCTGCCAACTCCTTGAGTTTCGTTATCATTTTAAAACTACGTGTTGGATTGTGACGGAACTTTGCATATACAATGACATGAGGTATATCTATGTCTGTAATTAGTTTATATGGTTCCAGTTTATAAAACAAACGAAATACAGCAAAAACAAGTTTTGTATAAAAAACTTAAATACGCTGTATTTTTTTTACTATGGTAACTGAAGCTACATAAACTAATTACAGACATAGATATATCTTATGTCATTGTACATGCAAAGTATCGTTACAATCCAACACGTAGTTTTAAAATGAGAGCGTAACTACGTTTGTATGGAGAATCGAGCTTACTGCGGACTCTTAACTTATTCAAAACAAGGATATAGGAGTCACTGCGAGAATTGACCGGAGATCGTAGTGACCCCCAGACTCTCACTGTCTCCGGAGGGTTCTTGAATTCTTCGGACACATTGCCAAAAGAACTGGTGACAATGCAGAAAAAAGAATGTTCACTGGGTCGTTGGAAGGTAAGAGAGGAAGGATCCAACGCGGTGGTCCGACCAGATCAGCAAATCGCTATCCATCCAGGTCCGTGACGCTCTAGAAGTCGCAAGAGACCGAAAGGCCTGGAATCGGTCATCGAGGACAAAGTGATTCATGGGTGAGATCACAATCCTCAGCTTTGAGGAGAACGAAGCACGGAGCTGAGGCGAGAATAGACAAGACGGCGTTTCATTGCCTGAATGGGGACATTTCACTTTAAGCGAATCCCTTTTGGACTAAGCAACGCCCCTAAAAAAGGGTCCCGTCACTTGACCTACTAACTTTTGCCCTAATGTTTCATTAGACATAATGTATTTTTCTTCGAAACGGTGTACTTTTCGGGTTTTCTTTGAATATCATCAAATAGAAGTCATTAGGTTAGGTAGGTAAGCAAAGTAATACCTATGACATTAAATTTAATTACTTAAACAATTATAATAATATTGTATACATTACTTTTAGTAATTAGTAATGTACCTAAACTATTGTTCTCATGGAAGTTATGTAATGTCTTATATGATAATAAATGTCTTTAATCCTTACTTGACGATCATGGTATTCGTTTAAAGTAGCACAAGTCAATTTCTATAATGTAAATTTATGTAATTAAATAAAGAAATCTAAATCTAAATCGAAATCTACGGTTTGTTTTGCAATAATCCTACGAAGACGAAGAGGTTGAAGTGTGTCGTGGGCGGTGGGCTAGCAACCTGTCACTGCGAAATCACATTTTGTCGATCTTTTATACCCACATATATGCTAAAAGTGGTACTGGAACACAAGTGTCATGTGCTCTGCCTACCCCTTTTAGGGATAAAGGCGTGAATGTATGTATTCTATGTATGTAATCCTATTAAATTTACTTTTTACGCATGCATTAGATCTAATGAAACACCATGTCAAATGAAGCATTTAGGGCTAAAGTAAAGGTCTGACAAGGGAGAACCCTTAAAAAAAACATCTTTTGTGACCCTTACGCGCTACAATGATAAACAATTTAACACGACAATATACTTGTACAAAGTATTATGTGAACTCGTTAAGCCCCGTTTTTGTCTAAAGCTGGCAACAAATTCGCCGTGACTGGCCGAATGTGGAATTAATTAAATACTTTCATAACACGGCAACACTGGGCGCACCTCCCATAAATCACGGGAAAGACCCGGTTTCCATTGCTGTTGTAGATGCGGTACGATATTTTAAAGCAAGTAACATGTGACGTACTTGGGTCATTGTCAGCCATTAATAAATAAATAAATAATAAATAAATATTAGGGAACAATCTTGGTCATGTCTTTGGTCATGGATGTTTTCTATGTATTAAAGTATTTATTTATCTATATAAGTATGTTTATCGTCGTCTAGTACCCATAGTACAAGCTTTGCTTAGTTTTGGACTAGGTCGATTTGTGTAAGATTGTCCCCTAATATTTATTTATTTATTTATCTTACACAAATCGATCTACTTAGTCCCAAACTAAGCAAAGCTTGTACTATGGGTACTAGACGACGATAAACATACTTATATAGCTAAATAAATACTTAAATACATAGAGAACATCCATGACTCAGGAACAAATATTCGTGCTCATCACACAAATATATGCCCTTACTGGGATTCGAACCCAGGACCTCTTGCTTCGTAGGCAGAGTCACTACCAACTAAGCTAAAGCGGTCGTCAAAACCCAAGCCATTAATACAAAAATCGTCTTTCCAGTGGTCAATAGTTAAGGGCTTATCTTTATATATAATATGTTTTCGTTGCATAGTATTATAGAAGAGGCGACGCCAGTTATGCCGATTCAGAGTTCAATCAAAAATTACGCTTTATAGCCCTTAACTTTGACAATTTCCACCGAAGAGACTCGAACCTAAATCTGACAATGACCCACTTGCGTGTCGGCACGGGTTGCACCGATCATGGTCGTAGATGACAGTCGTGCCAGCAAGTTGTCAACGGTGATATGGATGCACAATTTTTCACTACCCTACAAAAGTCGATAAAAATGTAGACGCGCAAAAAGTCTACTACCCGCCTTTATTTTACTTATTGTCTAGGGCACAAAACACAGTATGCGTGCGGATCCGAAGATATCTCCCGAGATTTCAGTTTCCGAATCACTGGTCCCCAAGTTGCCGATAAATTGCAACCATCTTCCCTAGTGAAATTCTTCGGGTGTTTCTTGATTTCAATTGCTTCTCGTATATCCGCGTGGCGTCAGAAATAAAGGTAAACAAATATCGCGTTAGACCCGTGTAAAATTATTAATATAAGTACTTGAAATTGCATAGATATTTATAACTCTGTCGTTGTAAAATGTAATCTGTGTTAACAAAGTTGAAACATCAATATTATTTTTCATTTTCATCTTTATGACCTTTTTGTAGCGTTAAGAGTGTAGTCTATACCATATTTTTTGCTTTGTAGCGAAAACTGTCGCGGAATAGAAAACCTAGTGCGTCGTTTACCTAGTGCGTTTTGGGCATCAGAAGTGTTGAATCCGAAGCAAGTTGACAACAATGACTGTTTTATCAAACTCAAAATAATATTTATTCAAGTAGGCCTAGTAACAAGCACTTTCGAACCATCAATTCATATTTAGTCAATAAAACTATAAATTACAATTAGGTAACGGACGGTCTTATGGCTACAAAGCGATCCCTGAAAAACAATCTCTGGGCAGAAGGAAATTAAAACTATTTATAAGTGAGTCTGTTGGTTTCTGTCGTTTTGATGGAGTATGCGAATATGGTTGCACTTTTCACTGCAATACAATATTTAGCGATTTCAAAGTTCCTCATAGCAGCAGCAGAAGGTTTGAAAATTGATAATAATGCCTTTTCGTCCAAATATGTTTCGCCAAATTTCACTTCACAACCTACTTTTCGCAGAAGTTTCGTTTACCAAACCAATCGTTGGTATGACTTTTATTAAAAAAAAAACCTCTTGGGCGTAAACACTTGAATCCCTCGTCACGCTCAAGATTCTACTTTAGAATCCCTCGCTACGCTCAGGTTCTATTGTAGAATCTTTCGCTTCACTCCGGAATCAATATACCGCCCGTAAATATGTTATTTTTCTCCCCTATGACACAATAAACCTAGACGTCTGAACTTTAAAATGAGTAGTGCAATGGAAACAGACGTTCATAAGGGGTAAATTCATAACCACCGACAACTTGCCTTAAGGGTGCTTTTGCACTTTACTAAAAATAGCATAATATATCTTAAGTTTGACCTTAGCTCTTATTAACATAGACATAGGGTTCATAATTGAATGGTTTGGAAGGCATTATTGTCAATTTGACAGTGTCAAAAGTTTCGGATGAGTTAGGTTTTAATGATCGAGGGGCGAGTCATCTGGGTAAAGTACCTAGTATGTAATAAGTAATTAGGTTAATTTTTTATTCTTTTAAGATGAATAAAGAGCAAGTTAAATTTAATCTCCTTGAAGGTGGCAGCCCTAGGTATCTGCGGTACCAGTTTAGGGCCTAGTCACAAAATTTCACGAGAATCGGTTGAGAAATGATTACCCAATTAAATTTTCCAGCTCTTAAAAATTACTTAAAAAAACATTGATGTCAATCAATCAATCAATCAATCATTTACTTTACATAAAAACATGGTGTACAATAAGGTATTACAATGAAAACAAGACTATCACATGTTCTCCTGCTAGTGCATTACGTAAAATGTAAGCTAATTAATTAATAATAGATACAATTCTATATTAAATATTATCCTGGAATGTGAGTATGATTAGTTAAAGTAAATTTAGGTAGGTATGTCAAATGAATTGTTAAATAATAGTAGGTAGGTAAAATAA
This sequence comes from Epinotia bilunana, assembly GCA_947049275.1. Lineage (NCBI taxonomy): Eukaryota > Metazoa > Arthropoda > Insecta > Lepidoptera > Tortricidae > Epinotia > Epinotia bilunana. The sequence continues at coordinate 2,058,303 of OX346278.1, forward strand.
AATAATTTTAGAATACAATTGTTATCACATTGACCGAGTAGAAGCATTTTTGCACTAGCCATCTTTTGAGTTGCCTTCTAAACATATTCAGGGGATTTTTTTTATTCTTATAATTTATTTTAGATGGTAATGGCCATACAGAATGCACTTCTGCTATAAGGTTCTTCTGCTGTCGAAGGCTTATTACAGGGTTGAGGTCTATCTCGCTGACAAAAATGCATGGCCCACACCAGAGCCCAAAATAGCTTAATTATTCAGATAGCTTATTCGGACATGTATTCTTGTAGAACAACGCATTATGATGATTTTTTTTCTTTGTATTCATATTCAGTTTGACCTATTTTAAGTAGGTCAAGAACTATCATTGTAGTAAGCTTTTTTTTGGCAAAAAATGACTGACTGTTGAGTTTGTTTCGGCGTTTCTTCTTAACAGTGGTCTTCTTTTCCAGAAACGCTGGTAGAATTTAGACTTGTAAAAGTGCCATTACGGCCTACTTGCAGAATAAAATTCATTTATTTCATTTATTTAATGCGACCTATAGAGGAGAACTGCCGGTCAGCCGGACATCCGGACGTTTGTAAGAATGTTGGCCCTAACTGAAACGGAGAACTTCGTTCGCTTGGCTCGCTCATCCAATTAAAGCACGTTTGAATCATTCTCATTTTTTTATATCCCCAATCCTACGAGGTAATTTTTTTCTTCCGATCTCTTTGTTTTGTAGTCAAAGAGTGCCGTGTCCGTGTTACTAGAGTTTGTCTGTCTGTCTATCTCTCACAGGGCTATCTTGTAAACGGTAGTGTAGTCATTGGCGGTAATATCACGTCCAGATCACAAGAATTTGAAATCAAAAACAACACCGAATTATGATAAAAAAATCACTCATCCTATTAAACTTTATCATCACCGAATAGAACAAATTATAATCAGATAAGAAAAAAGCTAATCCTAATTTATTACTACTTATCCATGTCTAGACAAAACATTACAAAGCCAATTTATTTATTCGCCTTCATTCCGCCTTATTACAAAGCGTTAAGGTCCAAAACTGTCTGAGCACATTTTTATAATCATTTGCATATTAAACGGCAAAACCAAATTGTTTATGCACTCACATTATGCCTTATGTGAAAGCAGTAAAGTTCAAATTCGAAAAAATCACAGCATTACTATCAGTATTAAATTGGCGAGTAAAAACTACATACAGTTCTGAAGAATTCAAATTTGGAATGTCAATAAAAACACAATTACAACCACATAAAGTTCACGACTGGCTGTTAATAAAAAACAAAGTTAATTTTACGTTCCCATTGAACCTTATGTAGACGTATTAGAGTTCTAAATGGATTGTTCGATTAACATTTTAACTTGGTATCTATTTTGATTGCTTGGATAAAAGAGCGTATATTTATGGAATTATTCAGTCGCTTACGCCCCTTTTGGTAAAAACGTAATTATCAGACTGACTAATTTAACTTTATAGCCGTGTGACGTCTTATCTCAAGACGTTAGAATTGAAATTTGTTTATTTCATTCTCGTTTTTATTTAGGTTTCAACGGCGTTGAAAGACTGATGATTATATTAATTACACTTTTTTGGCACTTTTTTTATTTAATGGTTTTTGACAATAATGACATTCAACTAGGTATAATATTATAAATGACGCAATGAAAAAATACTGTCTTTATTAAGCAGAGTGATTAGACGAGCATATTTTTGTAATCTAATATTGGTATAAAATAAATGCCTCGCGAGGCGCAGCGCTTCGCTGCAGTCCGTAGCAGCTTAAATCCAATGTAGCGAAAAGCACCCGTAGCACTCTGACGCATGTGTCGTGTACTTGGCGGTTAATGGGTTAAGCGTTCTGAGACATCTATATTTATCTATTCTATTCTATTCTAAATGTCCCTGTGCTCAACACTAACCCAATACGTGACACATTCAAACTTCGATAAAAAATATTGGAATAAATGTATTTATTATTACTATTAGGACGCTTACCTTTTACCTTACTTTAATTCTTAAAATATGTACTCCACCGTCTTATTAACAAAATAAAGAAAAATACCTCAAAAGATAAGACGCATGTTAAAAAAAATAATATTCATGCAAAATAAGAACAAGAGTCGAACAAGCCCTACACCGGTACCGCAGACACCCAGGGCTGCCACCTTCAAGGAAATTAAATGTAGGTACTTGTATATTTTTTGTAATTTTATCTATATGCGATTTTTTGTAGCAATTTATTGAACGAGCCAGGGAAGCGAACCGCTTGGGCAAAAATTCTTTTGTATGTGTCCGGCCATTTTCCCCTACAGGTCGCATTTGAGAAATGTGAAGGTCACGGTTGAGAACCGATTCTCGTGTTGTGAGCAGGTTCGATAATTATGTTTTTTTTTCGTCGATACAGTACAAACTTAAAAAATAATATTTTTTTAAGACAATCACGATGCCTATAGCTCACATAGTCACTAGTCAGTTTAAGAGACCGCAGTGAGCTCGATTCTCCATACAAACGTAACGTAACGTAAACGTAACTAAATACATTTTGAAACTACATGTTGGATTGTAACGAAACTTTGCATGAACTCGTACAATGACATGAGGTATCTAGATCTGTAATTAGTTTATGTAGCTTCAGATACCATAGTAAAAAAATACAGCGAATTTAAGTTTTTCATACAAAACTTGTTTTTGCTCTATTTCATTTGTTTTATAAACTGAAACCATATAAAATAGTTAGAGACATAGATATACCGCATGTCATTGTATATACAAAGTTTCGTCACAATCCAACGCGTAATTTTAAAATGAAAACAAAACTCCGTTTGTATGGGAAGGTGAAATTCGGCCGAGCTTACTGCGGACTCTTAAGTGCACAACCGCTGCACCCACTTCACGACAAGTTCCCCAAATCCCCAGGTATCTACGATTAGCATAAGATCATTGGCCAAGATGGGGTTATCGGATAGTTTAGACTGTAGAATGTGTGGCGAAGAGGATGAGACCATGGAACACTTATTGTGTGAATGCCAGACAAAGAATGAATTACTATGGTAACAGCTATCCGCAACCAAAGGAATTCAAGGTGCTTCCTCTGAACTACATCATCAGATTTGTGGAAATGACGGAGCGAGCTTGGGAGTAGACATAAAGGAGAGGGCAAATGCACAAAAGATGCCACTGGGTCGAAGTGTATCCGAAAAGGCCCTCATCTAGATAAGATAAGATAAGATACCCGTCTTTCCATACACTCTTTCGTGACTTCTGTTTTTTGTGATGTGGCAATCACACAATACAACATAGTATTAGCGTTGTCGACCGATCAACATGTTTATATATTTACCTTTTTTAGGTTTAACTTTTTTAAATTTTAAAATATGTAGTCAGAATGACTTAGTTAAAGACATTAAGATGTGGAATTAAATGGTACCTAAACCTCAAAAACGTATTATAAAAGCGTTTTTATACGTTTCAATTAAGTATGCAAGAATTAATAAATCCAGTTGAAAAGTTAAAAAGTTGCAGAATTTTATTTAGAAAGCAAATAAAGATTTATTAGAAAGCCTGATTACGTAGAGTTAGTAATATCTGACAACTTTTTACGGTGGAAGAGTTTCGAGACTTGGCCTATTTTTTACATATAATATTTTCCCAAACACCCTTTGGGTAGAGGAAAAAATTGCATAAAATAATTCTATGTAGGTAGATGACAAATAGTTTATTCGTTAAAAAAAATGTTGTTGCAGTGGCAACCCTGGCGGGCGAGCGGTTCCCATACCGCGCGATATGTGGACACGCGGTTAAAGTCGTGTTAGGTATTATTTAATACCTTAAACAGGTCGACGACCGGCCATCTTGCGCTTGCGCAGGTCTCATTCAAGTTGATCTAAGGTATATATTAGGCCCACAAGGCCCAAAGAAGGCAAAAAAATATGCCTAGTGACGTAAAATCCCTTTGTTTAAACAAATAAACAGAAACCTTAGTGGTGTGTGTGGACCTATTAGCTCTCGGTACCCATTACCTTCCACCCTGTATATTTAAATACTATATCGTAAACGTCAAATAAGGGCCATTTCCGTAACGCACGCATTTAATGTAACATTTGCGTGTCCATTAATGATTCACAACCATGATCATATTAAACGCTACTAACGATTAGTATTAAATTACACATTATTGCTCTATATTACATGGTGGCGCTGAACCGGTCACATTGGCACTCTTTGGGGGAGGCCTATGTCCAGCATTGGACGTCTTTCGGGTGATATTATACTTACATGGTGTAAGCCGTAAATGACGTATACTTAGATTTAAAAAAAGTTTTTTTTAATTTGAACAGTTTTTTTGTGGTTTAATTACAATCAAAACTGTTGAGCCTACCTTATAACTAGTTGTAAAAATTCAACTTACTCAATGAATAAGCTTAATTTGACCTACAGTTATGCTTGCCTAACTTTAAGTTAGCTAGCAGCTCGCGACTGACAATACGTAGGTACTTTTTATAAATTGAAATTGTGACATGGCTAAGCATTTCGGGAGAAAACGTTTTCCACTAACTAAATTTAACAAATCACTTTGTTTTTGATGTCGATCGCTCCAGCATAATAATATCTAGGTTTATAGGTTTCGCTATATAGATACAAAAAATATTTTTAGGTGCCTATAAATTTTAATTTATTACAAATTTTAAAAGGGGAAAACCTATAAAACTAGTCTCAGTGTGAAAATTATTGTGATTGTACAATATTTAGAAGTGGAAAAAAAGGCATATACTTCCCTCTTAACTAGGTATATTTTTAATTTGGGCTGCAGTTTGACACTATTGAGCATGATAAATCATCAGGAAATCGATTTAAAGTTTACTCATACTCATACTCACACTAATAATATTTATTACATATTTATAACATTGTATCTTAACCTATACTTAGCATAGAATTGTGTACAACATGACACCCGTCGACGGGCACAGCAAACAGTTTATTCAAGAGGAGATCGAGTTTTTTGTACAAGATGATATAACTATTTTTTATTGTCTAATAGGTACTTTAGGTATTCATTGCAATTATTGGTCGTGAAAAAAATCGTTTAATGTTTAATGCTTTTTTAATGAGGTGATCTTTTAGTTTTTTAAAGAATTCATTGTCGGACTTGGTGTTTTTTACTTCGTTTTCGTTTACATTCTAGATCCTAGTATCCACCTCCTAACCGGACTCTGACGTGCCTACGTCGCATAGCCAGTGTTTTTCTCCAGGCCCCGTATCATGGTCGGCCTTATCAAGCGATAAGTGACAAGATAGGAGCGTCGTCTCGGTCTATCAAACGGTGTCAGCCAGTGACGGACGCTCTATCCTGTCACTTATCGTGCGATAAGGCCGACCGTACGGGGTCTGGACTTTCGGTCTGCCTGTTGGATGGAGCTGCGTTAATCGGCATTTCTAGATGCCCCGACACCAGCCCCCCTTCTCTGTAACTTGTTTTAAGCTCACCTCAACGCTGCCACAAATATATCTTGACACCGCGATGCGTAGTTACTAAGCGTAGGTGGAGCTAAGCGGGTGACCGGCGGGGTGAGCCGCATCAGCGCACCGTAGCGAATAACAGCGCTGGTGGAGCCAGCGTTTGGGGCTTCGTAACTGGTCTTCTGTCTTCTACTGTACCGGTTACAACCACCATCATCATATCAGCCGAAAGACGTCCACTGCTGGACATTAGGTCTCCCCAAAGAGTGCCACAATGACCGGTCCTCCAGTGGACTCCCGCGACCTTTACCAGGTCATCAGTCCACCTTGTGGGGTCGACCAACGCTGCGCCTGCCAGTACGTGGTCACCACTCGAGAACCAACGGCCATCGGTGCTACGTGCAATGTTCCCCGCATTGTCACTTAAGTTTCAATAAATTCAGCATCATTAATAGTCAATATAAATGTGCGAAAATCGTGAAAGTTTAAATCTATATAAAATGGATTATCACTTACCAAATTGAATTAGTAACTTGAAACCATGCGGCTTCTTAATAGGATAAACGAATTTTGACTTAATTACTCTGCAGGCATAACGGGAAAGGTCTGAGCATATTATTGAATCGCTTTCTGCTTTCTCTGTCTCTCTCTCTATCTCTGTCACGTACATCCTCGGGCATGAATGAAGACACTAAACGTCTCAAAAACTAGTGTCCCTGTGAGCTGTTTAACTCGCGAGCCAGTTTAAAAAGAAACAAAATATTCAATCGACAAAAACTATATGATTATCGAACCTGCTCGATCCTGATTGAAAATGCGATGTGTAGAGGACAGCCGAACAGCCGGATAGCGGTGACAGCCGCTGGTCTGTAAAGTTTGCATAGAGCAAGTGAGATAAAAGATGCTGAGTCGCGCGCAATGACACTAGACATCTAGTTGTGACCCAACTGCGCTGTTACAAATATGAGCCAGCAGATCATATGAAAGTCATACACAGAAGACAATCAACGCCCCACGTGAGCAGTATACATTTAGGATGCTGATGGGACTACAGCTGTGATGCTGCACGTCGGATGTGTTCGGGAGCTCGGACAGATGGCTTTACGCTATTACCTATGAGAAAGAAAGCGGCTCCGATGTTGCATTCGTAGCAATGTTGTTTTTTCTTTTGTATGCTGATTTATGTGCATGTATGTGTTGTCATGAGTAAATGTTATTCTATTCTATATCAGCCAAAAGACGTCCACTGCTGCACATAGACCTCCAAGTTTAGGATAAGTCTTTTAAATTCATAAGCGGTGGCGGATGAGTAATTATAACAGCACCCTAACGCCCTTATCTTAAAGTGACCTATGTAAATGAGGCGTAAATCCTCCGAATCTGACACCCCTTATGGTCGCATAATTAATGCGGGCAAATACGTTAGCGGACTGTACTACGGACCCGTATGTAAGCGGGAGAGGTTGGGTAGCTATCAAATATATCTGTACGCTTCAGTGCACAAAAATAACTGAACATGCACTTCACGTCTTGACAATTGAATTCAATCCAATTTATTAATTTCTAGTTAAATATACCTATTATAAATTAAGCTACTGGGCTCAGAAATCGCAAAATTAAGGCTTTTTTTGAAAGCATGGGGACCATGCCGCAGGCGGACCTTTTGGATGGTGTATTCTTTTTATAGTTGGGTTTTAGTATGTATGTCTGTTTGTATCTTTGTTAGTTTATTTTAAAATTGTGTTTTTTTTATATAAAGTTTGCATTTAATAAAATTGATGCTACAAAAAAAAGATAGATAGCGAACCTGCTCACCAAATTGAACAAGAAGCATTTGAAAAATGCGACCAGTAGAAGAGCTAGACAGCCGGAGGGCTGGACATACGGCCATAAAAAATAATGTTTGTCCAAGATGAAACAAAGAACTTCGTTAGCTTCGTTCGCTTGTTCAATTAAGTGTTATTGACAAAATGATTAACCAAATACTACTAACTACAATGATAATAGAGTGACAAATCTGGTATGTATTCAAAGGGTCTCTTTAACCTCTCATAGGTACCTACTGTCAATATTGAGTGTTCGGCCATGATTACAATAGCCAGTCAGACTAGTTAACTAAAACAGTTTGAATAGGCCCCCTCAGGAATACTGACTAGAACACTAACTCCGGGAGGATATTGTGTTATGTGGCTTTGTTTAGGGTGGTCTGTTTAAGGGTGGAAATTCACCAGAGCTGGGCAAGCCAGCAGCAAAGCTGTGAAAAGGTGTGACCGCGTCCACCAAAGATAAACGAGGAAAATGAGCGGAGCGAGAATGGAGCCAAGCTGCAAAATGTGTGTTTGTAAAAAACATCGCTCCAATGAGCCCATATCCTGGCCACCAGCGCTCTGCTAAGCGAGGACAGGAAAATGAAGCATTCAGCAGCTTAGGAACCTCGGTAAGTACTGGTGGATCCTCACACCTTATGAGTTGTTCTATAGGAATTGGGGAATTAGTTCATATTTATTAATTTTCCTCTGAAGGTACTGAAAATAACCCAATCTGTCTGCTGTGAGGTTAAAATCTTAATAAGTTTCTGTCTAATTTATTTTTTGGTACAAGGTTTTATAGCCAACTGTACTTTTCTGTGTACCGTCATCAAGTACTTTTTGAGACGATTCTAACGAGCCCAAACTCAATGGGTTTACGTCTGTTAAGTCCTGAATTCCCATGGCCGCCTTCTGTCTCCATCATCACATCAGCTCGATGGTACCATAATATTGAATTCTCATTCAAACTTAAACCCGAAATGTCAGCACAATCAGTTGAAGATATCTGCTTCAAATTTGACTTGCATGATTCCACCCGAACAAACATAGTTACAACATTGCAAGGTAAATAATGCATCACTTTTTCAACAATTTCTTTATAATTTGACGACTAGCTGCCTGCGCGGAGTCGTCCGCCTAGTGCAATGAACGCAGGCAAACCCGCGGAAAAATATAGCAAAGGAGCATCCAGAAAGTGCATTCTACACGCAGGTGAAAGTATTTCTGTTTTATGACATGCCTTTGTTATCTTTTCCTTTGTGTTAAGTGGCCGGGATTCGCTTTGACACCTAATACCCAATATTTGGTATAGGCACAGTATAGAAGAATAATACAGTAGGTAATCTGAGGCCGTTTAGGAGCGTTCGTTACCTACTTTCGCTCGATGCGCAGGGCTGTGTCAAGTTTGTGGCTTGGCATACCTATAATACTAATTTTGCTTTTAAGTATGCAAAGTATTTCTGTTATAGTTTAATATACACAAATTAATAATATTATAGATAGTTGGGTATGTGTTTTTAGTTTCCCACTTCATGGAATATTTTAATACCACTATACTATGCCTAAAATATTTCCTAGTAAGTATAATAGTTGCTAAACTGCACTAGGTTGGTAGGTGCTTAGTTACAAGCCTATTCGGCTCCTTTTGATATCGTGGCACTGGCGGCTCGCTGTCTTCATACCTACGAGGCGGCTTCCTTTGACGTAGCGAGTGAAGCATTCTCCATCATTCCCGAAGGCTATGTGTGTGTGCGTACCGAACACGCGCGCATGTGTGCAGCCGTGCGATGTGCCTTTGTTCGAAGTTTATGTACTGTTCCTATACTGTGGTATAGGTACTAATTTTACGAAAGCGACTGCCATCTGACCTTCCAACCTAGAGGGACAACTAGACCTTATTGGGATTAGACCGGTTTCCTTACGATGTTTTTTTTTCACCGAAAAGCCAACGGTAAATATTCCTCACATAAATTCCGAAAAACTTATTGTTACGAGCCGGGATTCGAACAGGCGACCGCCGCTGGGCAGCCTCATGCCTGAACGACGAAGTATTATTACTAATCATATAAAGCAAACTACATTTATTATATTCACTTTGTCTGTTTCACCCTAGCCAGAATAATCCTGGTTTGGGTTGTATAGAGATTGTTTGGGATGGCCGAATAGTATCAAAGTAGTCCATTCAAGAAGCAACCCTGCTATCCAAGTTGTAAGATTCAAATTACAATGACAGCTTGATTAATAGTCGGCCACATTAAATATTTCCAACCGTGCATTGTCACACTTCGTCGACCGTCTTAAACTCATTCTAAACGTTATGACGGACCGGGGGTATGTTTATGTTTGTCGCATCCAATGCCAGTCGCGTTTCAATTGTTTAGCACTCGCAAATACACTGAGCTTACTTGTTAAAAGGAGCACAAAGGATTTTGTTAAAAGGAGAAAAATTGTAAAGTATAAATCTATAGGTATATCATAAGTCATAAGTCATTTATTAATAATATTCAAAATATTGCAACAACTGTACTTAAACAAGAAATTTTACAAAATTCACAATGAAGGAAATTCCTTCACAAAAGATCCTACTTTCATAGGATTCATTCTCCTAGCGTTGTTCCCGGTTGTGCCCCTAAAGGAGCTCAGGATCCGCTTTGACACCTAATCCCAAGATTTGGCATAGGCATTAGTTTTACGAAAGCGACTGCCATCTGACCTTCCAACCCAGAGGGAAAAGTAGACCTTATTGGGATTAGACCGGTTTCCTCACGATTTTTTCCAACCTTACTTTCATAGAATTGTTGTACGAAAATTACATAATATATGTCTGTATTTTTTTGATACCATGGTTTAAGGGCAGTATCAACAAAGAATTACATTTTCGTGAGTATTTCAGCGATTATTTGCTATTGATTTAATCGAAAAAGATCGGAAAAATCTCCTTTGCTTTTAAAGTTCTATCGATTGACATGCCAAATGTTACCGACATACGGACAGGACAAACAGACGGATATGACGAAACTTTGGTAACGTTTTTGATATTCTGGTTATAGTTCGTTTTACTTACAATTACGAAACGTACTTAAAATCGACCATTACTGACATCTTTTGTTTAATTGTTATCTTCAAGTAGGGTTGTAAACCAATAGAACAAGCAGTAGCTACAGTCCACGTGCCACATTTCGGTCAGTTTTATGACATGTCTTTGTTATCTTTTCCATTCATATTTAGTAATAATACATGTAGTCTTACGTTAAGTGCATTTTGCAATTTTGAGTAAAACAAACTATACGTAACCCTAAAAATGTAACACTATTGAAATGTGATTTGGATGCGAAAGATATGAACAGATGTAATACCTAGATATAGACAAAATGACTATCCGAGGACCCCACAATCTTGAAACAACACACGATATTAAGTTAAATGTATCTTGGAACAAACAATAATACTTAGTTTAGATCTAGGGAACTGTTTGGCTGAACGTATGGAGTCGAAATCGGATTGATATTTGACTTAGACTTGGACATTGCAAGCGAGTGCGTGCATTTTTTGCGGTTCCAATGATTACCGATTATAAATACAAACTTACAATCTCATAGAAACTTCCTCTTTATGATATATATAGTAACTACTTATAGATTCATCATCCTCCTAGCGTTATTCCCGGTTGTGCCCTAAAGGAGCCCGGGGTCAGTTGGCAGAGGCACTAGTTTATGAAAGTGACTACCATCTGGCCTTCCATCCCGGAGGGAAAACTAGACCTTATTGGGGTTAGGCAGGTTGCCTAACGATGTTTTCCTTCGTCAAAAAGCTAACGGTAAATATTCCAAAAAACTCATTGGTACGAGCCGGGATTCGAACCCACAACCGCCGCTTGACAGCCGCATACCTGAACCACTGGGCTACCGTAGCTTTTTACTACTTAACTACTTCTAGGTTATCATACATACATACATTCACGCCTATATTCCCAAAAGGGGTAGGCAGAGCACATGAAACATTGAACATTATCCTACTAATATTATAAATGGGAAAGTTTAGATGTTTGGATGTTTGTTACTCAATCACGCTTAAACGGCTGAACCGATTTGAATGAAATTTTGCACGAAGATAGTTTATAGCCTGGATTAACATATAGGATAGTTTTTATCCCGGGTCCACGCGGACGAAGTCGCGGGCGGAAGCTAGTAGGTTATAAATGTGAAATATTGTAGGTACTAGTTTTACGAACTTCGATCATTCAGTACTTTTGAAACATAATAATAATATGTACTAAATTGATCTTAAAATCTTGAATAGGGTATATGTAGATATACTACCAATGTCATATGGTAAGTATGTATTCAATGGAACACCGCTACTAGGGTTGCCACCCGTACTTTAATATAAAGTATTGTACTCTATTTTAGCTGTGTGTACTTTATGTTTTACGAAACACATAAAGTACGTCAAAATACTTTATTTACGACCTTTATTAATGATGATATTTTTTTAAACGAAACATTGCAATTTTGGCATGTCTATATTGAACAGTAAAATACATTTGAGAACTATGTTTCCCAATATATTTAAAGTGGTGTCACGTTTACTGTCAGTTCCCGCACTTTACAGAAAGGGTGTTTTGTTGAAATAGCGGGATGATAGAAACAAAGCTTCCATTAAGCTTATCAGAAATGAACTACTAGTTTATTTAAATTTGTGCATACCATGCTTAGAAGCCATAAATATATTTCAACCCGATAAGAAATTGTTAGCCAGTGCAAAATTAAACAAAAAATATGTATTTAATTTATGTTTTTATTTTTATGCTGTGTACTTTTTATTTTTGTACCGTCAGACGTGAAATACTTTACTTGGGGCGCAAAAAGGTGGCAACCCTAACCGCTACTGAAATATTTACTAAAGATACATTAATAATAACGAACCTGTCTAGCCTAATAATTAACACAATCTTCCATACGTTCCAAACAAACAATTCAAAACAAACAACGAATCAAAAAAATATAAAATAGACAAACACAAATTCCAAAGCATGATTCAAAACTATTCTGAACGCATCCATTCTTATTTCAAAAATTCCTTCCATTCAGCGAACTTTTTAAGGCAAAGGCGAGTGAGTTTGATTTCCTTTATGCCAGACACTTTTTCTCGAGGATATTATTTAGCGGCGAAACCCGTTCTGTTGGGCCGTGACCTTTAGGGATGTGGATGTCGATATCGATTTTAGGTAAACTTTTAGATTATATTACCCTTGGGATATTTCATGTGTTTGATGATCAGAATGGGGTAAATATGTCACTGAAATAGGGTTGGTTATGCTACCATGCAAAGAATATTTGCATTTTTTTTATAGATACCTATATCATGTAACGACGAAACACTGTAACACGATATTTAGAGAGTTTTGTCGGGGTCTAAATTACTGTGATGTTTTCAATGTTATTGATACAAAATGACTCAAGTGTCCGAAAGACTAATTTATCGATATTACCGTAAAACACTGTACTTAACTTAAGTTTTCGTAACGTTACTAAAGATTTTTTTTTTTGCAATATTGTTAACTACCCTATTGTCATCATAATATTAAATAGGTTTAATATATGATGGAATTTGAAACACCGGCGAAACATAGCGTCGTTAAGTATAGTTTTTACCACCACTATTACGGTGGTAACACGTGTATATAAATACATATCATACATATATATATGTAAGCGTTCTTCAATAGTTTTTTTTACCACCCCTATCCTTGCTTAATATTATAAAAAAAGAAAGAACGAAAGAAAGAAAACATTTATTCGTGGCAAAAAGACAAACTGTGGACACGTACGCACATACACATTTGCCACGAAATGGTCACAACTCAGCGTAATGCTGGCAATCCTGGCAAAAAGGACAGTTTTTGTCCCGGAAATCAACCTCTATAGCGGTGAACGTTTGTATAGAACTGCTTTACAAATTCAAAGTCAAACGCGCCTCATCACAAATTATGCCAGTTATAATTTGCAATTCGTTATACCGTACCGATTTTCCCATCACTAATACGCGCGTCACTTTCGTGTTCATCTTTACACCTTCCATACGCTCTCTCGCTCGCGCGGACCTTGCGTTCGCCCCCGGCCTTTCAACAAGTTAACTCCATGTTTCATAAAACGTTTTGATATAATTAGGTAGAATAAAATCCATAAGTACTAATACTAATAGTGGAAAGCTTGTCTGTTATGGATGACGTTGAAAGAGGATTCCATACATATTATAATCCTAGCGAATGCCCAAAAGGGATGGAGCTAAATTAACCTGACTAAATTGACAAGGATTAGAAGACCAATATTACATCCTTAACCCCCAAAATCAATACCACTTGGTAGGGTGCCCTTGATAAGGCTGGTTGAGCGAGGAACGAGCCAGTCCTATGGTCACCAGTGGAGCGGATGAGCATTTTCGAGATTTGGTCAAATAATTTTAAAGCCTCCGGTCTCCATGCAAGGTCTCCACGGCAAACGGCGCAAATACATAACTGTCACCTAAAGCTGCGTATTTGCGGCGCTTTGCGGCTTCAGTAGCAGCGGCCGCACTGCTCGCCTTCAACGATCCGGGATTGATTCTCGTGGGCGCCCTTGGTTTGCCTGCAAAAGTAACGCCATATTCAATCAAATATTACTTACAGTAGGTATAGTATACAAACATCATCATCACATCAGCCAGAAGACGTCCACTGCTAGACATAGGCCTCCCCCAAAAAGTGCCACAATGGCCGGTCCTGCGCCAACCGCATCCAGCGAATCCACCGGCGCGACCATTACCAGGTCATCAGTCCATCGCACTTACGTCTACCGACGCTGATGCGTCATCCGGTGCGTGGTCGCCACTAGAGAACCTTTCCTCTCCCATGGCCATCGGTTCTGTGTGCAATGTGGCGCCCAATGCCACTTAAGTTTAGTTTGAAAATGAACAGTGCAATTTACATAAAAGCTTGTAAAATGACAGGCAGCATAAGATCCGTTACAGTGCTCCATACTAAATGCCACGTCAGATTTATCGTAAATTTGTCCGCTTGTATGTCTGTGCGTCGTATTATTTACGGTGCAAGACGAAAGGTTCAACTCGTTAATAAGTTGGTACATGAATATATCGCGAGCCATTGGGTAGTTAGTGCAAGCGACGAGCGAATGAAGGTAAGAAAACAAAATGAGCGGCGACCACGTACCCGTAGGCGCAGCGTGAGTAGACCTGTTAAAGTTTACCTTGTGGGGGGCGTTGTATGCGGGTGGCACTGGACCGACCATTGTGGCACTCTTTGGGGGAGGCCTATGTCCAGCAGTGGACGTCTTTCGGCTGATATGATGATTATGATGATGGCTCTATAATGCTTGGGGATGAGATACAGACTACAAACGGGGTTGGTAGTACAGACATTTGCTATGACTATATCGCATAAACAGTCCCCAATTGAGAAGCGGGGGACATCAGGGCATATAGGTACCAACATCAGCCTGATGACGACTTCGTGAGATGGCGAGTAAATGCCGCCATCAAATAGATATTCCCTCACACAAAGTAGTAATAGTAACTGTCAGTAGGTATTAGCAGTCGGTCGAGGAAGCGGGTTCCAGTAATTCTTCCAAAGATTACACAAATAATTAGTGGCCAGATAAAACTGCGATGCGGTGGCACAGAGCGGGACGGCATGATTCGAGTGTTCTAGTAGTTCTACCAAAGAATACATTGACCAAATAATTAGAGGCCAGATAAAACTGCGATGCAAAACGTTGGCACGCGTATTGCTCCTCTGTAAAAATCTATACTCTAAGGTTGGACAGGTCCCAGGTATGCACCACGTCCTGACGTGGGCAGGTTCTTCTGTAGCGAAGCGCTTGTTTGTGGATAAACAATGCATTTGTCCTTCTGAAAAACATCAACTGCTTATCACTTACACCACACAAAAAGATCATTTAGCGATAAAGAATGCCAACATGATTTTTTCACCACACACTGCGAACCATCACTCCATACTAAAACGTCATAACCACCTAACATTTACAACTAACTTACTACTTTTACGTTCAAGGAACACATCACTACACTCCATAAAAAAAGAACGTAAGTTCCAAGGATTACTAATACTTTGCTACCTTTATTTTCAATGCAGTATGAGTTACGTCCGACCTTGGTAATATTAAAAGATTTTAATTTAGATAGCACACGTGATGATCGAAGATGGTTTTTGATGGTTTTTAAATAATAAGCGGGTTCTAGTATACTAGTATTAATTAACCTAGAATATGTTTTATTCGCATCGTTGGATAACTTAATCAATTGCAGCAGAATATTTTCAAACTTTTTATTGCCAAGTAAGTTGTCTAAGCCTGATTGTAAGGTCATCGTAGCCTTTGGACGCCTGCAACTCTAGAAGAGTCACAAGCTCGTTTGTCGACCCTTTATGATTGTGTAGAAAGCAGGAAATTACGGACCCCGTTGCGTGGACGACCTTTTCACACGATATGTGACAAGGTAGAGCGTCCGTCACTGGCTGACACCGTTCAATAGAACGAGACGGACGCTCTACCTGGTCACTTATCGCATGACAAGGCCGACCATGATAAGGGGCCAGGACTGGCTTTGTCTGCTGTTCTTTTACAGGCCGCAGACTGAGTGCTAAGTAACAGCTCGTCAACTTCTCCGTGAAGGCTTCTAGGATGGGCATGGCGAACAATAAATCAATCGACTTTTCATGATTGTGTGGGTGTGTGTGTATGTATGCATATATATATATAATTTCTTTGGTATGGGGCCCACGAAATTGTTACCTTTTTATTTTTTTTTTGACGCTGGGGAAATGTGTTGCACATACCTCCCGGCCCGGGGAAGGCCATAGTGGGGGGTTATGTGGGGATCTCTCCTCCCTTGACCCCTTCCGCATGAAGCGGAGGGAGGGGAGGAGCCTACCCACTAAAACCCCAGCGGCGTCACCCTCTCCTGCCGTTAAGGGGGCGTCGTGGGATGCAGCAACGAAATTGTTACCTAATTTATCTTATAAGATGAGTTTAATGGGTTAAGTTAAGTTGTATTAAAATGTAGCGCGTCTCGCCATCAAACGTAACAGTTTGGCGAGAATATAATTGTATAGTATGTAAGTTTTCATTTAAAAAAAAAAATATATATATATATATATATATATATATATATATATATATATATAGCTAGAGGAATGTGTTTGAGAGGTCTCTCGCTGCCAACCATGAACCTATAATACTCAGGAAAGCACGTCTATCATGCGACGGCCGCGACATACTCTCGAGTTTTCTCGCACTATATCTCTAGTTCTAAGTGTTCTAATAAGAAAGAGACGGATAGTGCGATAAAAATCGAGAGCTCGCGCGCCGTCGCATGATAGCCGTGCAGACTATACGTACTTAAAACGAGGGACGGAAAGGCTCCTATGCAGCTAAATTAAGAACCGAGGTGTAACCACGTAAAAATTGCAACGCGCGTTAGGACAGTCCAACTTAAATTTTCCCATATAAAAAACAAAATTTAGGTATGTATGTATGTAAGCACTTTATTGTACACAATAACAGGTAAAAGAATATACTTGTCACACAATAGATCAAAGTACAAAGGCGAACTTATCCCTATAAGGGATCTCTTCCAGTTAACCTTTGAGCAATTGATTGAAAGCAAACATCATCATCATCCTCCTAGCGTTGTTCCCGGTTGTGCCCCTAAAGGAGCCGGGGGTCCGCTTTGACACCTAATCCCAAGATTTGGCATAGGCACTAGTTTTACGAAAGCGACTGCCATCTGACCTTCCAACCCAGAGGGAAAACTAAACCTTATTAGGATTAGACCGGTTTCCTCACGATGTTTTCCTTCACCGAAAAGCTAACGGTAAATATTCCGTACATAAGTTCCGAAAAACTCATTGGTACGAGCCGGGATTCGAACCCACGACCGCCGCTTGACAGCCGCATGCCTGAACCACTAAGCTACCGTAGCTTATTCGATTGAAAGCAAACATACCGTGTACAAAAACACATAGAAAATGAAAACAAAACCTAATAGGTATTAATTATAGACAAATAAAAACATGCCAATACAAAATTTAGGTCTTACTGACGCGCGTACAATGCGTTACGTGATGGACCTGCTGATCTTAAAATGGCTGATGGCTTCCCATACCTGCTTAATTCGGACGGGTAATGGTACTGAATCAGTTGTGGCAAATTAAAAAAAAATGGAACTATGACAAGGAGAATGAATTATATTTCCCTTTCTGACACACTTATCGAGATTTGTATGTTACCGTCTCGCTCGCACGTGGTATTATTATTACCATTGCCGGTCCTGAGTAATAAAGGTCCTTGCTGCCAACACTGCACATCCTCGGGAGGCCTGCCGACCTGACTCACCACCAGGAACACAACACCACATATCTACAGAACAAGAAGTGGCGTTATAATAATAATAATAAACCATTTATTTCCGCCATCTAAAACCCATAGCAACATATACCTTAAAGCCTAACATACATACATTCAATAACTACATTTAATAAAAAAAAAAAAAAAAATGGCTGTGGTCTTCTGTGAGCTACTTCCCCAGCTCAGCAGCATAATTATAGATATGACTGTGACATTGCGCTAGATGCCATGCCTCTCTGAAAAGTAAGTATCTCGTTTACTAGTATACAGGGTGTACCAAAAATGGGGTGTGAACCGATCAAGGGCTCAGCAGGTATCGTGTTCTGATAAAAAAAAAAATTTTTTTTGACGCGATTTTTTTTTACCTTAGTATGGAGCGTTGGCCGACTGGGGCGACAAGCTCCATAGAAATGTAAAAAAAACGCGTGAAATTTTTTTTTTTCTGTTTTTTTCTTATCAGACCACGATACCTGTTAAGCCCTTGATCGCTTTATACCCCATTTTTGTTAAATTTTGCATACAGGATAAATAAATAAGTAAAATAAATAAATAATAGGGGACAATCTTACACAAATCGACCTAGTCCCAAACTAAGCAAAGCTTGTACTATGGGTACTAGACGACGATAAACATATTTATATAGATAAATAAATACTTTTAAACTCATAGAAAACATCCTTGACTCAGGAACAGAATATATGTGCTCACACAAATAAAGGCCCTTACTGGGATTCGAACCCATGACCTCTTGCTTCGTAGGCAGGGTCACTGCCAACTTGGCTAAAGCGATCGTCAAAAGATAATTAACATTAAATAAATTAAATGAAAACGAATTTAAATCTAAAATAACCACGAGGCATTGTACCGAGGATGCTGGCGGCATTTCCTCGCTGAATTGCAATGCTGATGCGTTGCGCGAGAAAGCCGCCATCTCTTCGGTCATCAACGTCTATCATGGGACGGCCGCGACATACTCTCGATTTTTCTCGCACTATAGGTCTCTTTCTTAGTAAAACACTTAGAACAAGAGGTATAGAGCGAGAAAATGGTATAGCGCTGATTTGATTCGTGAAATAAAGTCAAAGGCGGCACTTCATAAAAAATATAAGGCCGAAAAATGCTATGAGAATTATAACGCTTTTGAAAAGTGTAGGGCACGGGTAAAATATTTGATTGAAAGTGCTTACGTGCAATATCAGGAGCGTGTTCAAGCGCATCTGAAAGAGGAACCAAGGGCTTTTTGGAACTATGTAAAGTCTAAGACTACGCATGGAAGCACTCGAAAGATTTTTAAGGACGGGATGGCTCTCCACGAGAACAAGTGTGCTGAAGAATTTGCAGAGTTCTTTCAATCTGTGTATAGCACCGTTCCAGCTGAACTAGACGTGAACGCAGCCGTCGCGGAGGCAGAATTCGCGTTGAGCTCGGCGCGAATACACTTTGAAAAGCTGCATCTGGCCGATGTAATGCGAGCTCTGACGAACCTTAAACCAAAGCGCTCGGCCGGACCTGATGGCCTCCCGGCTTTTTTATTTAGAGACTGCCGGTTTGTGTTAGGTCAGCCGCTTCTACATATTTATAACACGTGTTTGCGTGATGAAGTGTTCCCGGAGTTATGGAAAACAACTCGTGTAGTCCCGGTTCCGAAAGGGGGAGGAAGCCAGGGGGTTGATGGATATAGGCCGGTGGCAGTGTTGTCAACGCCCGCTAAAGCTTTCGAGTCAGCGCTACAGAATATTATATATAAGCAGTTACAGAGCCAGCTTTCGAACGCGCAACACGGGTTTCGGCCGGGTTGTAGTACAACTACAAATTTGCTCAGCTACGTGTCCCAGGTAATGCCAGTGGTGGGCAGTGGGGGGCAGGTTGACGCCGCCTATTTTGATTTAAAAAAAGCGTTCGACGTCGTCGATAACGACATCCTGCTACGGAAGTTGGCTGGCGTCGGTTTTACTCCTCACTTATTAAAATTCTTTGTGAGTTACATGACTGACAGGCGTCAGTATGTAGAGTACGCGGGGTACAGGTCGGGTCCTTATTTTGTGAGGTCTGGAGTAAGTCAAGGAAGTAATCTTGGCCCTTTAGAATTTATTATTATGGTAAATGACTTGCCCCAGATTATCAGACATGTAGGATGCTTACTGTTTGCGGATGATTTAAAATTATTTTTACCCATAAACAGCACTGCAGATTGCGCCAGATTCCAGAGCGATATAGACAGGGTAGTTTTATGGAGTGAAAGTAACAAGTTATATTTTAACTCATCCAAGTGCGTGACTATTACTTTTTCTCGGGCGCACACCCCTATATATCACGACTACTATATCCACGACGAAAAGTTAAAAAGAGTGACAGAAGTAAAAGATTTAGGTTTAAATTTTACATCTGATTTGAGATTTCGTAATCATATTAAAAATATTTGTAAAAAAGCTTACAGGATGCTTGGTTTTGTACTGCGTAGATCTTATAGCTTTACGAATGTTGGAGCTGTTGCGGCCTTATATAATGCTCTCGTCCGCAGCAGCCTCGAATGTAACGCGGTCATCTGGGCTCCTCATGAGGCGAAGTACCAGTTAATGGTCGAACGCATACAAAATAAATTTACTCGTTTTTTGTATTTACGGCAATATGGAGTATATCCTTTTTACCCTCTTATGTATCCTACGCTGTTCGTCCTGGGCATGGTGGGGTACAACGAATTGCAGGTGCGCAGAGAGCTGTGTCTGGCGACATACTTGTTCCGGTTGCTAAGGGGGAAAGCCTACAACAGTCAAGTGTTGGACGTACGGACCCTTAACATAGTAGCCGAGAACATTGTTTTGTTTTGGTGTTCTCTGACTGAATTCAAAAAGTCCACTTTGTTCACATTATGTTATAGGCGCCGTAACTTAGAATAAGTTGGTAAGATAAAAATGTTAATAGTTACACTATTGTCTTAGGTTTAGTACCTGTAAAGATAGTTGTAAGTGGGGAAAAAAAAAAAAAAAATAATAAAAAAAAAAAACGAGAGTGTCGCGGCCGTCTCATGATAGACGTGCAGGTCTGTTAGGCCGTTTTGCGGCGCTAACCTACTTAGACTTCTATGGCTGTTTCGTTCGCTGTACGAAGCTTGTCAGAGCAAGTGTTCAATTACGCCATCATGGGAACATCGCAATCATTATAATTATGAGCGATTACGGAACTAATTTCACACGTTCATTTTACAAGCAAAATACTTAGGAGTCACGGGTGGTCCTTCGCCGCATTCGGTATTTATAAACATGTTATGACAAGTGTTTAATTTTGCATTGAAAGGATTTCGACGGTGCTTGAGGATTATTTTGATTAGGGTTCCGTTTTCTGATGATTTAGGGCGGGTTGCACAGCAACTTACAATTACCGACCGATCAATGTTAAATAGCGCCGGTAGCTGTCATTCCACATAAACTTGTCAAACGAAGAGGATTGTGAAGTTGCGATACGCGGCGCGAGTAGGTATTAAAAAAAATGCTATCTGTTTCACACCGCTCTGCCCCCAACCCGTATCGTGCGATAGAGAGAGTTGCAAGTCCTGGGGGCAATTGTCTACATTTCCTTGTTGAAACATTGTTTTGGGTCATAACGTTTTTACACTGCTAAACCTTTATGAAATGAAACAATTTTGGTATTATTGGATTTAGTGCACTTTAATCTATGTTTGTACGTTTTCCTTTTTTAGTAAATCAGTTTAGATTAATTTTATAAAAATAAAACGATAGACTTTTTAAGTCAAAAATATACATTTTTAGATGCTAATAACTTTTAACGTAAGCAATATTTCATAATAATCAAACCGCACAGATCTAGTTTTTAATTATATCTACAACATATCCAAAAATTATAAAAATCGAACTATGTTTACGGGGTAAAAACACGTTATCGCTATTTGTATGAAAATTTAAAGGTTCAAAGAGGATTCTTAACGAACACGGCTTATGATTACAGACGGTCTGGTGCAACTCGCCCTTAGGGTGGGTTGTACCAAAGCGTCTGTATAGTGTCAGGGAGGCGGGAGGCTACAGTGGCTCGGAGGGAACAGTGGCTCGAATGGGCTGTGCTAGAATCTGTACTGACTAGACTGACAGTTGAATGTCTGTTAGGGGCCATTTACACGGTGCAACAACTAGCATCAACTAGCATTGATCCTTTTCTTCCCGTGTAATTAGTTGGGTAGCGGTCGGAAACTAGCAACATGACGGTATGTTTGAAAAGTTTGGTTAATCGTTTAGTTGATTCGTCATCCGTCTAGTTTTAGACTTAATTATAGTATAGTAGTTTTTTAGCTAGGGCCCTACTGAAAATCAGCGCCACGGCTTGTCGTGGCAATATGCTGAGTGGGGCTCCTTTTAGCGTCGCTTGTTGTTGCATTGATATGTTTTGTGTAATCGTTTATTGTGGCGTTAATAAAGAATTACCTTATCTTATCTTATCTTATCATTCGATTTTTATAACATTGCAGGGTTTGATTGATTTCGTCGTATTTCGGTAGCCCGCAGCCCCGCGATGTAGTGAAATTAGCATAAGTGTCGTTGCATTAAATGCCCCCTAAGAATATACGAGTATTGTAGAGTAAACTCCGAAACCAGAGGGTTATAGAAGTCGAACGAGAATTTCGGAAAAGAACGAAAGAACGAAAAAGTGCCGTTTAGATCGGATGTACAGTCAGCGTCATATAGTTAGTAGCAGCCAAGGTAGCCAAATATTTCGGTACACGTCTTTATTACTGTAAGAATAAGGGTGTGTTACGAAATATTTGGCTACTCTGGCTGCTACTAACTATATGATGCTGACTGTACCATGCGTTACGTAATCGACCAGAGGGGTAATCACTTAATTTTTCGAATGCACGTTACGAAACTCAAATGATATTTTCTCATAAAAAGTGACATTTAAATATTATAAATATTATAAATCTACCTGACACGCGCAATGCGTTACGTAATCGACCAGCAGTTATCCGATATCACACATTCTTTCAACTGTTTATAGAATGGATTTTCAGTACCGGTATAAACTATACATATTTTATTCTGCAGCTTCGCCTGGGTTTCCTGTAATACGCAGACGGGACCCCACGGCAAGTGCATAATAATAACCAATTTAATTTTTATTCTATTTTTATTTTATAACAAAAATAAGCCAGGACTAAAATTTACCTTGCGTTCCGTAAATTTAATTCCAACACCCGATGGCACACAGCAATATTACTCGCAGTAAACGCTTAATCCGCCTGTAAAAACCGCATCAAAACGAACACAGCCGCAGCATATTTAATCGGGAATTATTTTGATAGCATTCTTCCTTAAGTTGCGTACGATTTGCATTTTTAGATGCGGTTGCATTTTGCTTCTTACCTTTCTTATTTTGTAATGAAAAATTAAATTGAAAGATTTTAAATGACGACCTGCATGCGCACTATATACAACTTAGATATCGGATTTGCTCAGATAAGTTTCTTTATAACTAAGCAAAAAATATAATTTTAACATATAGGTACAAGTTTGAAACACAGCGATTTACCAGTGCTATAACAATGTCATATATAATCAATCAATGTCACTGCCACATCGACTAGATAATTTACTAGGACATTCTTAGGGAATGCAATGCTTGGCCAAGATGGGACTGTCGGATAGTTTAGACTGTAGAATGTGTGGCGAGGAGGATGAGACCATGGAACACTTACTCTGTGAATGTCATGCCCGTGCCAGACAAAGAATGAATTACTTTGGTAACGACTATCCGCAACCAAAGGAATTCAAGGTGGCCCGCTGAGCTGCATCATCCGCTTTGTGGAAATGATGGAGCGAGCTTGGGAGTAGGCATAAAAGAGAGGGCAAATGGACAAAAGATCGCGCTGGGTCGAAGTACATCCGAAAGGGCCCTCATCTAGATAAGATACGATAAGATAAGGGAACGCAATCTCTAACCGTCGAATCCGACTCGGCTGGGCAGCATTCGGAAGGCTACGGCACATCTTTTCGTCCAATATTCCGCAGTGTCTCAAGACGAGAGTCTTTGACCAGTGTGTGTTGCCAGTGATGACGTATGGCACGGAAACGTGGTCGCTCACTATGGGCCTCATAAGAAGGCTCAAAGTCACCCAAAGGGCAATGGAGAAGGCTATGATGGGAGTTTCTCTGCGCGATCGCATCAGAAATGAGGCTATCCGCAGCATAACCAAGGTAACCGATATAGCCCTCCGAATCGCTAAACTTAAGTGGCAGTGGGCGGGGCACATTGCACGTAGGGCCGATGGCCGTTGGGGCGGAAAGGTTCTCGAGTGGCGACCACGTACCGGAAGGCGCAGCGTAGGTAGGCCCCCCACAAGGTGGACTGATGACCTGGTAAAGGTCGCGGGAGTCCGCTGGATGCAGGTGGCGCAGGACCGGTCATTGTGACACTCTCTGGGGGAGGCCAGCAGTGGACGTCTTTCGGCTGATATGATGATGATGATGAATCTCTAACCAATTAGTAAATTCGCTATCTCGCGTTAAAATACTTAGGTCGAGATTTGCGATTCGAGATTCGTCAGCCAAATCGATAAGATCTCGATTAATCTCAACATCATTAAGATTTCATTTTTTTTTACATATTGTGTTATTTCGGTAAAAATTGCCAGATTTCGATTATTACTCCCCATTCGGTTAAAATATAATTACATGACTGGACATCATAATATATTTAAGAGCTAAGCTCTTGTCGGTGGAGCAATTTCCACACCTGATTTATGCTTCTAGGGAGTTCCCTACCGTATGATGTTTTCTATGTATTTAAGTATTTATTTATCTATATAAGTATGTTTATCGTCGTCTAGTACCCATAGTACAAGCTTTGCCTAGTTTGGGACTAGGTCGATTTGTGTAAGATTGTCCCCTAATACTTTTTTTTTTAACCTGCACAATTTTTTGGCCGTTGGTCTAGGATACTTTGCGTTTAACACTGGTTTAAGTAGTTACTAGACCAACGGCCAAAAAATTGTGCAGGTTAAAAAAAAAAGTATTAGGGGACAATCTTACACAAATCGACCTAGTCCCAAACTAGGCAAAGCTTGTACTATGGGTACTAGACGACGATAAACATACTTATATAGATAAATAAATACTTAAGGATACTTTGCGTTTACCACTGGTTTAAGTAACTACTTAAACCAGTGTTAAACGCAAAGTATCCTAGACCAACGGCCAAAAACTACTTAAACCAGTGTTAAACGCAAAGTATCCTAGACCAACGGCCAAAAAATTGTGCAGGTTAAAAAAAAGTATTAGGGGACAATCTTACACAAATCGACCTAGTTCCAAACTAAGCAAAGCTTGTACTATGGGTACTAGACAACGATAAACATACTTATATAGATAAATAAATACTTAAATACATAGAAAACATCCATGACTCAGGAACAGAATATTCGTACTTATCACACAAATAAATGCCCTTACCGGGATTCGCACCCGGGACCTCTTGCTTCGTAGGCAGGGTCACTACCAACTAGGCTAAAGCGGTCGTCGAACAGAATTGGTTATAACAGAATAATAAAAAACTAAACACCCCCTGAGTGCTACCAAACAGCGCCACTTGGAACACATCATACATCAAAAAGCAACTTTTTGTCAATCTCCAAATATCAAATTTACGACATCCCCATGCAAATGCTGTTTTTATAAGTTTTTGTTAATGTAAATGTTGGTTTAGTGCCGAAGAGGCGCCACGCATCCGACTTGACAAAAAATTAGAAATAATAAACTTGACAATTTCTGTAAGTGTGAAGATTTTGAATTTTTGAAGACGGATGCTATACGGGGCCGTTAGTATTCATCATCATATCAGACGAAAGACGTCCACTGCTAGACATAGGCCCCAAAGAGTGCCTCAATGGCCGGTCCTGCACCCGCATGCAGCGGACTCCCGCGACCTTTACCAGGTCATCAGTCCATCTTGGGGGGGGAGTCTACCTACGCTGCGCCTACGGGTACCGGACCCAGGTATATATTTTTTTATCGGTACGTTAAGTCAGTGTTTGTGTCTCT
The DNA here is from genome assembly GCA_947049275.1 of Epinotia bilunana. Classification (NCBI taxonomy): domain Eukaryota; kingdom Metazoa; phylum Arthropoda; class Insecta; order Lepidoptera; family Tortricidae; genus Epinotia; species Epinotia bilunana. The sequence goes on from OX346278.1 coordinate 2,084,042, forward strand.
CTCTGTTGTGTCTCTTTAGACAGTCAACTGTCTAAAGAGCTACTGCAACTCAGAAGGCACAAAACCTGCGCAGTAACGAGAATTCTGACAGGACATTGCAAATTAAACAAGCACCTGTTTCAAATGGGTATGAAACAGGACGCAACTTGCAGGTTCTGCCAGGAGACGGAGGAAACAGCAATGCATATTCTCTGCTCCTGCGGACCACTCATGCACAAAAGAAGTATCTACCTAGGGCGGCACGTAGTGCACCCAGAAGAGGTACAACATATCACCGCCCAAAAAATCTGGAACTTCTTAGAGGCAACGGGACTAAACGGTGAAATATAAACAAAGGGCTGCCACAATAGATCACCTGCTGGTCGAAGCGGCATATAAAGGCCCACTATAACACAATAAGTCAGTGTTTTTGAATCTGTGGGTCACGACCCCACTGTGCACTGGGCAGGCCGCAAATTGGGTCGCGGCGCGGCTAGGCATATTTTTAAAGTTAAAGTGCTAAGTATAATTATTTTGAACAGCGTACTTAGGGTGGGGGGTAGCGAAATATTTTATCTGTAATAAGGGGGTCGAGGCATGATAATGATTGAAAAACACTGCGTTAAGTAATTTAAATTACTTTGGTCATTAATTTTTAATACGTGTAGGATAAATACTTATTGAATCTATGTCAAAAAATCTCGCATTATTTGTTATCTTCACCTTATTTTATAAGTAGCCATATCATCACTAGAAACATGACTCATCCACTTTCCCAACGCCATATGTTATCGCTATATCTCCCAACATGCATATCTTAGCCTAAACCGTATAATTTATATGCTCCAAACATTCTATAGTCAATAATGATAAGCAAATTATTCGCGTAACACATCAGCTGACCCCACGCATAGATTCGTCATGAACCGGTCAAGAGTGAGTCGGATTTAAGATAAGAGTGTTCCGTTTATAGCTGCTCACTCGATTTCGAATTATAATAATTTACTTTAAAAACAAAGTTTTAACCGACTTCAATTTAGTACTCCGCCAAGCCACGAGAACATTTCTTTTCCAATTTACCTCATGAACTGATTTCCGAGAGCAAATGCGTTGAGTATTATAGAAAAAAACCCAATCGCTGTATGTGACCCGATAATATTTGAGGACTTCCGTCAATTCCACAAGGATCACCCTTGGCACTTCATTAGTTGCTATTTCAACGGAATCTTATCAGAATCTGTGATATACTTTTGTACTTTTAAGTACATAATTGAGGAATTCCATAAGTCATCTGTGGTCTTCATCATCAATTCCACTCCACCAATTTATGATTTCCGAATGTAAATACACGAGTTATAATAGAAAATACCAAAATCACTACACGCGTGCCTAATATAATTGAGGAGTTCCCTCAATTCCTCATGGATCCCATCATCCAATTGAATTTTCAAAAAAATCGGACCCACCTGGAAGCATATACTTACAAACAAAAAAAAAATTATGAATCGGCTCATCAATGACGGAGTTCTGAGGTAACAAACACTGAAAAAAAAATTTAAAAAAAATACAACCGAATTGAGAACCTCCTTCTGTTTTTTGAAGTCGGTTAAAAAAAAAGAGGATTCTGCATAAACTATCATGCTCCATAACCGTCTCACCGTGTCCATTAAGGGAATGCCTTGATTCGAGTCGAACACGCCCCCTATACAAAGACACGCTTATGCCTTCCACGCACGAGAAAAAGAGATGGAACACTTCGGGAATGGCTTTTTTGGACTAATTTCGATAAATAGCTAACTTGGAGAAGTTTTATTTAAATTTCATAAAGTGAGATTTTAGATGAGATAAAACACTATAGTATTAACTTGATTGTGTCGTAAAATAATGTATCGTTTGAGTAGCCTGAGTAAAAAAAGAAAAATACAGACCCAACTTTGGATTTTTTTTCTATCGAGGAAATTTTAAGCTATCATGTATCGGTAAAATCAGAAAAACAACCATATAGTCAAGAATCATACATCTGAAAATCAGACCTTATTGTTTCTTAATCTAGTCAGAACGGCGTTTCAAAGCACGCGATAATTTCCAATGCACCGCCCTAAGGCGATGCCTTTCATTTGAGTCGATTCGCAAAAACGCCCCTTGACCGATACATGCATAGGCCTTCCGTGCACGGGAAAAAGAAATGCAACCCTCTTGGGGAACGACTTCTTTGGACACATTTGATAAATACTTAGTGAACTTTTATACATATTTCTTTAAGTGAGATTTTAGATGAGAAAATTCATAACAATCCATAGAAGTTAATGTCATGGTCATCTACAGCGCATAGATGTCGGTGCATTTTGTATTAACTTGCACGACCCAGGAACTTTTGGGTTTTCAGCGATAATTACTTACCACGTGAATTGATTCCAACCTTTCTTTGTTTTATTTGAAAGAAGGCATTTCCAGAATAATCTATACTTATCTAGTATCAGCCTTTTTCGACATTAATTAGGGGGGTGTTTTATAAATCGGTAACTCTGGTTACCAGAAGAAGGTTAGTCGAAGGAGTCCATGTTTTTAGAGACGTGCACAGCGAAATGCCATCCCGTTTCATTCCTTAGCAGTTCGCGGTAAGACGAGGCAAATCGCTTCGTGCGAATATATATGGTACTTACGTTTATTCTGCAACTAGGCCGCTCGCGCTCTTCTATAAGTTCAAATCGGCAAACGCCAAAAAACTATAAACATTACAAAAAAAATCGGTTACTTCCCCGTTTTTGAAGTCCGTCATACACCCGTCATAAAATATTTATACAGACCCCGTATCATGGCCGGCCTTACCACGCGATAAGTGACAAGATAGAGCGTCCGTCTCGTTCTTTTGAGCGGTGTCAGCCAGTGACGGACGCTCTATCTTGTCACTTATCGTGTGATAAGGCCGTCCATGCTACGGGGCCTGAACCTATCTAAGATTTGAGTCATTCTAATTCCTGGTATGCAATTAAATCTACTTTACGACATCCGAAGTCAAAAATGTTTAACTTCACAAAACCGCTAAAACGATTATCGTCTTGTTTACGAGATACCGACGGACTGACAGACCGCGTAGTTGACTCACTGAGATTATGGATACAAAGATAAATACGAATAGTATACAGTCATATGCTTACATAATATGTTTAAATGGAGAGGCAGAGAAACATTATTTTAGGTTCGAATATTCTAGTATATAATAAAATATTACCATAAAAACTATTATCATCATTTTAGTAAGCAAGGCTCAAATAATATAAACCTAACCATAACCTATACCATAAAAACGTTTGCTATAACGTTACGTACGAAATTATGGCACTTGTTTTTTTATGCATTTAAGTATTATTGATAACCGCTTTAGCCTAGTTGGTAGTGACCCTGCCTACGAAGCAAGAGGTCCTGGGTTCGAATCCCGGTACGGGCATTTATTTGTGTGATGAGCACGAATATTTGTTCCTGAGTCATGGATGTTTTCTATGTATTTAAGTATTTATTTATCTATATAAGTATGTTTATCGTCGTCTAGTACCCATAGTACAAGCTTTGCTTAGTTTGGGACTAGGTCGATTTGTGAAAGATTGTCCCCTAATATTTACTTATTTTCTTTATTTATTTATTACAGGATGGACTATTTAAAACTTTTCATTATATTTTACGAAATTATGTTAATTGGTATTATACATTTTGTTTTTATGCTACTCTTGTACAAGTTGAAATTATGATATTTGTTGTTATAGAAAATTAAATTATGCAAATGGTTTTTATACAAATCATTACACAACCAGATGATTAGTTTCTAAAGTTAATACACTAGAGAGATATGGAGACCTGAATATTATTTCAAGGATGTGATGATGATGTTAGTTTGTCTGTAAGCGGTAATCTCCGGAACTAATCATCCAATTAAAAATATTCTTTCACCAGTATAAACTATAAAAATATTCTTTCACCAGTACCTATATATTATAAAAATATTCTTTCACCAGTATATATTACTAGCAGATGCCCGCGGATTCGCCCGCGTGGTTATAGGAAAATGTAACATATTGAATTTTCCCGTGGGAATTAGATGTTTTCCCGCTGGAAAAAGTAGCCTATGTCACTCTCTAGCCTCTTAACTATCTCCATACAAAAAATCTCATTAATACGATGCTCCGTTGCGACGTGAAAGAAGGACAAACAAACATACACACACACACTTTCGCATTTATAATATTTGTAAGGCTGCTGCCTTTCCGCGCCGCTTGGCTCCTGAGGTATAATTATGTAAACGGAGCCGCGCTAGGAGCTAGCTATTATAAATGCTTTAGAGTTCAAAGGCAAGCAATGATAATCAATTATGAATACTTATTACATCAGGCATAAAATGTTCAAAAAACTAATAGTCGAGTTACGGAAAGCTAATTAAAGAAAGCGGCCAAGTGCGTGTCGGACCACGCACAACGAAGGGTTCCGTGCCTATTAAAAAGGTCGTATCGTTACTGAAATATTATGACACTTGAGTCCTTTTCTTTAAGGAAGGCAGTTTTTTAGAAATATCTCGAAAACCTTTAAACCGATTTTCGCTGAAAGAATTTAATAAGCCCTATGTTCAATATTTTTTCATATTTTTTAAATACACGGTTCAAAAATTAGAGGGGGGACATAATTTTAGTGACTTTCGGGGCGTTTATCTCCGACTCTGTTCACTTAATAAAAAAAATGCTGAAAACCTTATATTTATTTTGAAAAGCCTATCGATTGATGTGCCACACGTGGGCTTGAAATGAAAAAATAATTAACTTTCAGTTTTATGTATGGAGCGCACCCCTAAAAAAATTTTTTTTTAGAAATTTAATTACAAAACTTTGTAGCGGCTACCAAAATCCGCAAAATTTTATTCAAATACACCTTATAGTTTTCGAGTAAAATGCCTGTGACATACGGACGGACAGACAGACAGACATGACGAATCCATAAGGGTTCCGTTTTTTGCCATTTGGCAACGGAACCCTAAAAAATACTATTTTTTCATACACAAAGTAGTCTACGTCAACCGGAGCATAATTTTGAATCGATTGACAAAATCACCACAATCATCAAAATCGGTTCAGTGTCTTAAACGCTACGATGGAACACACGCAAATACAATCATAGACAGTTGTTTCCGCTGTGCCATAGGCGGGTGAAACTATAAACATACCAGCTTCCGCCCGTGACTTCCACTGCATGGAACCGGGATAAAAACTATCTTATATTTTAATCACAGCTGTAAACTATCTTAGTGCAAATTTTCATCCAGATCGGTTGATCCGTTTAAACGTGATTGAGTAACAAACATCCAAACGTCTAAATATCCAAACATCTAAACATCCAAAGTTTCGCATTTATAACATGAGTAGGATAAAAGGATTTGATTCGTATGGGTTAGATAACGGTAAGATTGAGTCACCTGAATTCCTAATCAAAGTTCCCAATCATTTCACCTACTTTACGACTTCCAAAGTGAAAAGGTTTAACCGAACCGATTTTGCGAAAAGAACAATTATCGTCTAGTTTACGAGATACCGGCAGAATGACAGACCACATTGTTGACTCACTGTGGTTATACGTAAAGTTTAAGTTATACTTTCAGTATACGGACTTGTAATTGAGCAAATATTTAATCTAAGTATTGCTGTTTGTGTAAAAATTACATGGGTATACGAAATTATATCAATTGATATTATATTGAATAAAATTATATCATTCATTTTTATACCCATCACACACCCATTTTCCTCAGTAATGATACACCCGATATGGGTGGCGCAGAACCGGTCACTTTGGCACTCTTTGGGGGAGGCCTATGTCCAGCAGTGGACGTCTTTCGGCTGATATGATGATGGTGGTGATGAGATATTCCTCCTACCCTGCACGTCTATCATGAGACGGCCGCGACATACTCTCGATTTTTCTCGCACTATCCCTCGTGTTCTAAGTGTTCTAATAAGAAAGAGACGGATAGTGCGAGAAAAATCGAGAGAGCTCGCGCGCCGTCGCGTGCTAGCCGTGCAGATGGAGCAAGAATTTTCGCTAGCGACAAGTTAAAACGCTGGTAATAAAATGACTGTGGTTTTGCTGTACTAAGATAAATTATACTGTTCAGTGCATTGAGGTTAGCAGTGACATTTACTTAACCACGTGGTTACTTTATAACCAGCGATAAAATGTATAGTGGTTTAAAATCAACCACTTCACCGCGAATTTAACAAAGAGGTTTATTTAAAAACACCACGTGGTGTAGATATTTAGGTTTAAAGAACTTTATTTTCTCTAAGAAATTATTTATATTTATGAGAAATTAAATTACTTATGAGAATTTAATATAAGATAACAAAAAGTTTATTTCTGTAGGCACTGCGAGGCGCTAAATACTGCATAAGTACACAAAATACATTGCAAATGAATTACAAAAGCATCGTAATAGGTGAAAAAAATTATAAAATCTATTAAAATATTCGCTGAATCTTAATACGCAATCCAGTTTCAATTTTATAATAGGTATAAAAGGCTATTTCCTTTTTTTTTTTGTTTTCTTGTCTTTTAATACACACACTGACTATAGTTACTTTTATCTTAATGTTAACTTTTATTAGATTTATACCTGTAAGAACCTATAATTGGCCTCCTGATTTTATATCTGTTTTAATCTGGTTTGCGAGCTGTTGGTTTTCCAATGAATATATAAATTTAAAAAACATGCTACTGTATAACTAGATTTAAATAAATTAACTAAAGTATTTGTTCCTAGAAGTAACAAAGTGTGTAATAATAAAATAGAACGAAATAAATACAGTCAGAAAAACAGTTTACTTATTAAAATTGGGTTCGATTACATTTTATGCTTTAACGCAATTTCAAAAATTAACTCTTTTATAATACGATGGCTTTAGATATAGTAGCCTATGGACTCCAGAAGAAGCAAGCGCGTTGGGAACCCTGTATTGATGTGAGAATTCCTTGTGTTATTTATTTATTTTAACACAAATCATTAAGTACAAAGAACGGTTTCAATGCCGTGAGGTATTCCGTACCAGTCAACTATAGAGCCAAAACAGAAACTTGGTAATATGCGTGGGTTAGTTCAAGTATCCAAACAAATATTATAAATGCGAAAGTGTGTCTGTCTGTCTGTTACCTCTTCACGCTTAAACCGCTGAACGGATTGAGATGAAATTTGGTATGGAGTTTGAATCCCGAGGAAGGACATAGGATAGTTTTTATTCCGGAAATTATCCCCTGAAGGGGTGAAATGGGGGGTGAAAGTTTGTATCGAGCTACGATATAAACGAGTTCCACGCGGACGGAGCCGCGGGCAGAAGCTAGTTACCTATACTTCGTCCTATATAAAAGTAGAGGAGGATTTTATTTAATGAGTAATCATCGCGTAAACGCAGGACTTTTAAATTGATTCATACATTTTTATTTTTATTAGTTACCTACATTTGTTTAACTAAAATCACGGACAAAGGCACAGGTAAAGGAACTGTCAAAGTGGTTCTTTATTACCTACATTTCAACTGCAAAGTGAATCAGACTTCTGTACTTTAAAACATTTCTGTAGAAACCTCTTTACAATTTACCAACATTATTGAGGGGGGAGATAAATTGAAAATAGTCTTTAAAACCATGAACATATGACCTTCGATATGTTATAATCAAGTTGGTACAAATATCTCTTGTTTAATTAAAAAATGGCTCGCGGTTGTCGAAATGCAATAAGAAAGTGAAGATTACCCCAGTCAAAACGAGTGTTGGGGTATTAAAAAGATTCAACCGTTCAGATTGCTTTTTTTTTTTTTAATCCTGACAAGTCTGTACTCATCACCATATCAGCCGAAAGACGACCACTGCTGGGCACAGGCCTCCTCTCATGGATGGGTGGGGACGGGCAGTACTCCCTAGGCTGGCCCAGTGCGGGTTGGGGACTTCACATACGCCTTTGAATTTCTTCCTCACGATGTTATCCTTCACCGAAAAGCTAAACGTTAATATCAAATTATTCCGTACGTTCCGAAAAACTTACGGGTACAAGCCGGTATTCGACCCCACGACCTCCGTTTGACAGCGTGTCTGAACCACTAGGTTACCGAAGCTGGCTACTTTATTATAAAAAAACTGTCTTCGTTGACTGGGGTATAAAGACTGTAGTCATAAGCGGGGCGGTCCGTCAATCCGAATCAACACAGATGCTATTAACGCGGCCCATCTCTAGTCCGAGAGGCAGGGGCTGAATCAGAATCAAAATAATTATTCAGCAAATAGACCAAGAGCACTTTTACAAGTCAAAATATATATCTGTAGACAATAAATAGTATGAGTATATCATTTACTAGCTTCCGCCCGCGACTTCGTCTGCGTAGACCCGGAATAAAAACTATCCTATATTTTAATCCAGGCTATAAACTATCTTAGTGCAAAATCTCATCCAAATCCGTTATGCCGTTTTAGCGTGATTGAGGAACAAATATCAAAACATGTAAACATCCAAACTTTCGCTTTATAATATTTATAATATTAGTAGGGTAATAGAATCAACTACATCTAAGTTTACATGTCAAAACAATAGGAGAAAAAAAATACAATCTTATTTCTGTATCTCTCAGGTCTTCAAGTGACATAAAACAATTATAATTAAACCTCATAGGTATCCACAGTGTGTGTTAGCTCACTAGTGTCAAAAACGAAGTAATAAATAACTACAACGTAGAAAAGTTAAAAACCCCCGACATTTTCATTTCAAAGTCCAATATCATAAAAACGGCTGAACAGATTTTCATGAAACATGGCTAAGAACACTCGGGATAAAATTATCTATGACACCAAAACCACCGCATTTAAATAGGTCCATCCGTTTGGGAGCTACGATACCACAGACAGATACACAGATACACAGACACGTTAAACTTATAACACCCCCTCTCTTTGCGTCGGGGGTTAACAATAATACAATCAAGTGAAAACATAGTGAAATTAATCATGTCTATTCCGCAGCATAGTGGAATGAAGTTATGCTTGTCGTCCTTGCAAACGTCCTTGGAAATACAGCATATCATCCATGCAAAACATTTTTTTTTTATTCATTGTCGTTTCACATTTGACGGAGTGGTCGTGGCCATCATTTCAGGTGTTGGTAGCAAGCTTCACAAAACGCCGCCATTCCTCTCTGGCAGTCGCCTCCGTATGTTTGGGTGTAGTGTTGCATCTACTGAAGCTGCTGGCATGTACGTCTCATTGGTGGTCTGGCACCTACACTCGTCCAATAAAAGCTTTATTTTATTTTATTCATCATCATATCAGCCGAAAGACGTCCACTGCTGGACATAGGCCTGCCTTAAAGAGTGCCACAATGACCGGTCCTGCGCCACCCGCATCCAGCGGAATCCCGCGATTTTTACCAGGTCATCAGTCCACCTTGTGGGGGGTCTACCCACGCTGCGCCTTCCGGTACGTGGTCGCCACTCGAGAACCTTTCCGCCCCAACGGCCATCGGTTCTACGTGCAGTGTGCTCCGCCCACTGCTACTTAAGTTTAGCGATTCATTTTATTTAATTGTAAGACATTTATTACAAGAGGTCCTGTCACTTGATCTACTAACTTTTTCCCTAATGTTTCGTTAGACCTAATGTTTCACTAGACCTAATGCATAACGTCTAATGAAACACTAGGTCAAATGAAGCATTTAGGGCTAAAGTAGTTAGGTCTAACAAGGGAGAACCTTATTTTTTATTTTATTTGATACTACCTCTTAGCCTACATTCGTGATAACCTCTTATATTTCAAGCGCACAGACACGCCCAAAATTTAGATTGCAATGTCCTTCTGCCCATGCCCCTTATCACTTTGCAATAAGGTCCATTTTCGCTCAACCCATCTCAATAACGGTAGCGAAATAAACGCACATTTGTTATGAATTTTTATTAAGTTTAATCTTTATAGTCAACATTGGGGAGTTATGCTTGGGAGTACAAGGTGCTTTTTACAAGAGCGAGTAATTAAAGAGACTTCAAAGAAAATATAATTAACTAGCTTCTGCCCGTGACTCCGTCCACGTGGAACTCGTTTTTTCGTAGCTCCATACAAACTTTCACCCCCCATGTCAGCCCTTTAGGGACTGATTTCCGGGATAAAAACTATTATATGGCCTTCCCCGGGACTCAAAACTATTTCTATACCAAATTTCACCCATTTGTACGTTTCCACCCCTATTTAACCCGCTCAGGGGTGGGTTTTTCCATAACCCTACAATTACTTTTCTTGTATTGTAATAAGGAGTCCATACACAAAGTTTCAAGTCTCGCACTTAAAATTTTACTCCAACCCCATACAAATTTTCAACCCCATTTTTACCCCCTTGAAGGTAGAATTTTCTAAAATCCCTTCTTAGTGGGTACTTACGTCATATAAACTACCTATTGTGAAAAAACTGCTTTTTAGGTTCAACGATTTGGGCTGGGCGTTGATTGAGGTGAGTGAGTGATCACTCCCTCACTCACTTAAAAACGTAAAAGTCCTGGCTGACTGACTGACTCATGAGACAGTCAGTCAGGACTTTTACGTTTATATATATGATCATTCATTTATAGCAACCATGGAATTGCACGTAGAACCGTAGCTCGTCGGGGCGGAAAGGATCTCGAGCGGCGACCACGTGCCGGCAGACGCAGCGTGGGTAGAGCCCCCACAAGGTGGACTGATGACCTGGTAAAGCGCGCGGGAGTCCGCTGGATGCGGGCGCAGGACCGGTCATTGTGGCACTCTTTGCTGCCGACATACGATGATGATCATGTGATGAACCATGGAATTTACGGGAGATAATATTTGTTTCAACCTTAGCAACTCATTTGGGAGGGTAGGGACTTACCCTTCTATAAGGGAAGGAGGGAAGCGAATACCCACTAAACCCTCTGCGCCGTTAACCCTCATCGCCTTGTAGGATGGGATCGCAATCATTCTTCCACGATGCTCCCCCAACAAACACATTCTTTGCCAAGTATCGGTACGCTCTGCGCTCGAAGCCGATCACGTGGTTTTCCTCGTATGTAGCGGAAAGCGACTACGGCGTAGGCGCCCGGCGGTTTCCTGGCAGTCATCATCATCCTCTAAGTGATATGCCCGGTTGTGCCTAAAGGAGCCCGGGGTCTGTTTTGATACCTAATCCCACACGGAAAAAAGGTTGTGTTAGATCAACACAATATCCTATTGGTCAAGACAAATATAGTTTTATATATGGGGAACACTTTATTGCGTTGAATTGAGTAAAATATTGTAAATCTTAGTGCAAGAATTTATTATTTCTTGACCCAAGAAGAACCTTTGTATTTTAAACCAACACAAATATTATTTTGCAAGAAGAATACATTGTTTCAAATCAAAATATTTTCCTAGTCTTTATTTAAAATAGGTAGTTATCTTCAGTTAAGAACGCAATATTCTTCAATTTGGAATATTATCTTAGTGGAAGAATTTGTAATTCTTGACCCAAGAAGAACCTTTGTATTTTAAACCAACACAAATATTATTTTGCAAGAAGACTACATTGTTTCAAATCAAAATATTTTCCTTGTGTAAAATAGGTCTTTATCTTCAGTTAAGCACGAAATATTCTTCAATTAAAAATATTTTCTTGGAGCAAGAAAAAAATCGAAGAATATATTATTAGAATAGAATAGAATAGAATAGAATAGAATAGAATTTTATTGTTTAACCGTGTTACATAGATGGTATAAAATATTACAAGGCCCCAACGGTTACCCATTTCGGGTGTACAATATTTGCTTAAAACGAAGGAAAATATAACTAATATCATTAATATTTTACATTATTTTTCTTTTAAGACGAAGATCAAAAAATTCTTTCAAAGAATAGAAACCTTTCTTGCTTAACCATTTTTTTAAATTCTTCATTAAACAAAGCAAGATTTCTTGGTTTAAGACTATTTTCTTCGCTTAAGAATATATTTACTTGCATTTACACAATATTCCTGAGAATATTAATTTTCTTGGCTGAAGTATTCCTTTTTTCCGTGCAAGATTTCCACGGCGGGTTCCTGGCTGCAAGTGTTATTATATAGACCTAGGAAGCGGGTAGAGTGCATTTGCGATTGAAATGCTGCAAGTTGCCTTTGCATGTGTAGAGATGTTATGTATGTGTGTGTATAGTCATTATGTTAATAATCAATTGTCCAAACTGGTTGGTACTACCGTAATGCCCTCATAATGTGAGCGTGTATTGTCACTGCGCGCGCAGGTTAGTATGGATTTTAACCTGCTTAAAAAGGTATTGTACGATTCAGTTACTTTTTACTATTCAATACTTCATAGCTAGGTTACCAGTTGTGTCAGTAATAAACTACCTCAATGCCACCTCAGTGAGCTCAATAAGGGAATGGCGACTTTTTGTAGCGATTCAGTAGCGATGCAGTCGCTAAAAGGCCGTGATAAAGTCGCGATGCTGTCGCTGATCATATATCCTCGCACACGTAAACACGACTCTGCATCGCTATTATCACGATACACCATCGCTGCAGGTGCGATACAGCATCGATACAGCCGCGATACAGTGTCGATACAGTCGCGATTCAGAATTAATTCAGTCGCGATGCAGCATTGATGTAGTCGTGGGCTCCTCTCCCAACTCTTCCTGTACCTGATGTCGCGCGAACCAGCCGCGCGTTATGCGCCAGTTAGCACTGTCTCGCCCATTTTGCTCGGTACGTGTGATCAAGGCATTAGTAGCAATACTGAATCTATGCAGTCGCGCGTTTGCATCGATGCAAAAGCGATGCTGAATTAAAACAGCACGACTGCATCGCGACAGTCGCGCGTAGCAAATGCGACAATGGGCCACATACGGCGACGCAGTCGCGTGTTCACGAAACGCGCGACTGAATCGCTTGAAACAGGTCGCCATGTGCCTTCTAAGGCTTCTCCTATGGGTACTAGATGACATAGAAATCATCAAAGACTTATACCACAAATATTTAGAACCCAGGACCGTCCGTAGACAGGATCACTTTAAATTCTAACCTTCCTACTCAGAGGGAAATCTAGGCCTCATTGTGATTAGACCGGTTTCCTCACGATGTTTTCCTTCACCGGAAGCTAACGGTAAATATTTTGTACATAAGTTCCGAGAAACTCATTGGTACGAGCCGGGATTCGAACCAGGGATGCCGCGGATGCGGATATTTGGGGGCACACATTCGCGAATGCAGATTTTGGGGCAAACTCTCAAAAACGTAAATATTCAACGTCCATTTTGTGATACGAGTAGGTATCACGCAACGTTTGAGATTAAATTACAATCGCAGCGAAAAAATCAAAAACGAGTCTTAGTCACAGAAACGAAAATAAGTTTTTTTTTAACTAATGGTGTAATATCTAAAACTCGGGCTGTAAGCGCCGCGTGCCTAGTGATGTGCCATTTCCAGGAATATTCCCCAGGTGGGAATATTCCCGGGAATGTTCCCGGGAATATTCCCATACAAGGTAACATACGGGAATATTGAAATCGTGTATGTTTATATATCTTGCTATTAGGGATTCCATGATAACTTGGGCCCTTGATTTTTTTACCAAGACATTAACCAGTGTAATTTACCCGCAAAAGTAAATTCCCAATGTTCCCGGGAATATTCCCCGGAACAATGGGAATATTCCCAGTTATTGGGAATATTCCCCCATCAGAAAAAAAACGAATTTTACAAAAGTACTTCTGAAAGTAACAGAAACGATACAAAGTTAATAAAAAAACCACAATAAAATATTATACGAATACAAAATATGAAAATATTTTCATATTAAATGGTAATAGAGATAAAAAGTCAGAATTAGTACAATAATGCAGTTTTTGGCGAATGGCACTTTATTTGTCGGGGCACTATTCATTTTATTTACTTTTATTACAACTTAAATTTTCCTAATTTGCATTTAAATATTCCCCTGTTTGGGGAATATTCCCCGTGCCTCATTTCTTGTCATGAATTGCACTAAATCCACATCGATAATTGCGAATGCGGATGCAGATGCTGAACTTTCGCGGTTGGGGATGCGGATGTAAATGTTGCAGACAGAATATCCCTGATTCGAACCCACGACCGTGGAGTCACAGCCGCATGTCCGGCCACGAAGGGTTAAGAAACATGAAGATCTCAACGCTCTTGCCTCATCCATACTATTCGCCGCCATTATGTTTACATATCATAAACAGCACAATGCTCTAGCATTGTAATGAGTGCGCCTACGCAGCGAGGAGCTTAGGGTGGTGCAGTTGTTGAGCGGGAGCGTTATAGTTAGCGGTAGCGGGTGGGGTTGGTCTGTTAACAGGATAACTTGCTGCAGTCACGTCGTGCGGCTCAGAGACTGCTGTCTTACTCACACTATGTATAGAAAGAGGTGTTAGATTCGTCTCGTGTCGCGTCGCCGCGTGATTTGGAAAACCAATTTTTGTTTTCGGAAAAGAGGTTAATTTTCGGATATTTTGTATCAGGTATTAACTTTTCTACCTAATTATTTGGTTGTTTGTCAAAAGAAGTCAAAATGGTATTGGATGCATAGGTCTCACCATTAAGCCTCAAAGATATTTAAAAAAGTGCGAGTCGGAGTCGCGCCCCGAAGCACAGTAAATAGTTGTTCTACGCATACCTATCTAACGCGTACCTTAAGAATAAGCGATTTAAGGCTGTGCACTGGAAATTATCGCGTGCTTTGAAACGCCGTTCTGACTAGATTAAGAAACAATAAGGTCTGATTTTCAGATATATGATTGTTTATCTGATTTTATCGATACATGATTGCTTAAAACCTCGATAGAAAAAAATCCAAAGTTGGGTCTGTATTTTCCTTTTTTTACTCAGCCTACTCAAACGATACATTATTTTACGACACAATAAAGTTAATACTATAGTATTTTATCTCATCTAAAATCTCACTTTATGAAATTTAAATAAAACGTCTCTAAGTTAGGTATTTATCGAAATTTGTCCAAAAAAGCTATTCCCGAAGAGTGTTACATCTCTTTTCCTCGTGCGCGGAAGGCATCAGCGTGTCTCTGTCTAGGGGGCGTGTTCGACTCAAATCAAAGCATCGCCTTAACAGACTGACTCGCAGTGATCCTGTGTTTTTTTTTCTCTTAACGGTACGGAACCTGCTGCACATTCTATTATACCGATAAGTTATTGTATAAAACGTGTATAAGATTAACGATAGATTAAGTACGTGACATGCGAGATGTATGAATGCGTGACTATTCATGTAGTAGCTACTTGTATTATTGTGTTAATTAATGAATAAATAACTATTGTATAGAGAGTACTTCCGAGTCTCTCACTGATTGTGGACTGCCATAAACCCCTCTGAGGTGAAGTCCACACTCACGCTCTTCTCTCCCCCATCAACATTCTAAATATTGCCAGGCACTATCCTCAACCATCAACCAGAACCCAAAACATGATGGGCTTCAACTTTGAACCACACACCCAGCAATAACTTACCGTCTACCGAGTTCATAAAGAGGCCGTCAAATGCATGTATATGGGAGTATTTAAACTATTTCGTCTTGCTTGTAGGTGTTAATATTGTCAGCTGTGCCACCTTTATGGTAAAGGCTTCTGTACCATAATACACCATAGACTGTGCTTGTTTGCAACCGACTTCAAAAATATCGACAATGGTATTTCTGTTTGGATTCTCCTAAGTTAGATAGTTCTTATAATGGGCGGGAGTCCGCTGGAAGCGGGTGGCGCAGGACCAGTCATAGCACTCTTTGAGGGAGGCCTATGTCCAGCAGTGGACGTGTTTCGGCTGATATGATGATAATGATAAATGGGCCAAGAACTAAGGGAGGGTATACAGACGGCCGAGCGTTAGTAAGGCCTTATAAAAATACCAGCGCGTTAGCAAGTCCTTGTGATACTTCTGGTTTCGCAAGCGTCAGTAGGCAATGGTGTCTGCTTACTATCTTGCAGGTCGTATGCTTGTTTGCTACCGTCGTGGTATAAAGAAAAGTCCATGTTTCGGTCCTGCCCCCCTATTCTGTAACTTGTTTTAAGCTCACCGTGTTACACGCGATGCGTGGTAACTAAGCGTAGGTAGAGGTCTAGTTTCGTGACGGGTGAACGGCGGGGTGAGCCGCATTAGCGCGTTGCGAATAACAGCCCTGTAGTATCTGCGTGAAGGTAGTTTTTATTTCACGACGGTAACAAACAGCCATTCGGCCCTCCTGGTGGTTAAGCAGTTATCGTAGCCTATAGTTGCTCCAGAGTACCTGTGGGGTTGTAGCTTTGTAAGTTGGTATGCAGGAGGTTGTACCTATAAAGAAAGAAAGAAAGAAAGAAGACATTTATTCTCTACATAAGAGACAAAGGGAGTACAGATACAATACAATTGACACATAATGTGTGTGTCTTCGCGGCAGTGAATCGGTCGCTGTCTCAGCATTATGCCAAGGTGTCAGACAGACACCTACAGCGCTGCTACACCTATAGGTATATTTCTTATAAATAAGTTTTCCTGTGTATGGAATGGACTTACTAGGTGCATATAGGTTATGTTTCCCGCGGGTGTGTCTGCGTAATTTGCAATGCGGAGCCGAGCGGCCAGTACATTATAAAATAAATCAACACCATCAAAAAACTAGTTACGTCTAAAATCATCAAACCCATTGTTAACGTAGTCATTTCGTTCAAAAAAATCAATATGGCGTCGCTTTTTGTGTCCGGAATTAATGTTTGCACTGTTAACAGTACTGATTGCTTTATTGGGAGCAAATATGGAAACGCTGGGTTTTTGTTTATTAATATGGCAGCTCGGTGTGATAGGTTTTATTGGAAAGGTCAGCGGACGTGAGTTTAATTGTGCCTTTTTAGGGTTCCGCACCCGAAGGGTAAAAACGGGACCCTATTACTAAGACTTCGCTGTCCGTCCGTCTGTCTGTCACCAGGCTGTATCTCAAGAACCGTGATAGCTAGACAGTTGAAATTTTCACAAATTATTTATTTCTGTTAACAACAACAAAACAAATAACAACAAATACTAAACGCAAAATAAAATAAACATTTAAGAGTCCGCAGTAAGCTCGGACGAATTTCACCTTCCCATACAAATGTAACATAGTACGTACTTTTTCCAGCGGGAAAACATCTAATTTTTTTCCTATAACCACGCGGGCGAAGTCGCGGGCATCAGCTAGTAAATAATAATAAAAAATGGACGTTTGCTCTCCGAAAGAATCAAGGTGGTTTTCCACCGTCGAGGCGAGGCGGGGCGTGGATGGGCGAGAATTGAAATTCGTATGGGACTTACTACCTATTTGCACTGAGCGCGCGCGCGTGGTAGAAATAGGTAGTAAGTCCCATACTAATTAAAATTCTCGCCCATCCACGCCCCGCCTCGCCTCGCCGGTGGAAAACCACCTTCACACGGGGCTTGTCCATAAATTACGTCATCGTTTTTTTCTATTTTTGACCCTGTTATCATCAGCCTGTTATTCCCTGAAATGGACCCTCCCCGCCTAATAAAATGACTGTCGTCATCCAATGGCCAGATCTTCCCCCCTATTTTATTTTGAAATGACGTAATTTATGAAGGCCCAACCGCCCCAAGCGCGCTGCTTGCTGTTGGCCATTCGTTGTGTTGACAGCAAGAAACAAATGCCGGTCCCTCACTTGATGCAGCACATCCTCGGAAGCTCTGGCGACGTCACTCATCACCTGGAACACAACAGGTGGTCTTCAGTAAGGCGGAGGTACAGTCAGCATCAAAAGTAGCTGCGCAATGGAAGACGTCAAAAGCTCTTATTCCCTTTTAATAAAGACGTCGACGACGTTTTGACGTCTTCGTTTGCGCAGTTACTTTTGATGCTGACTGTAATCCCCCAGTGCCGCCCCGATTCCGCTGTGGCGTGTGGCGCCGCTCTTAAGGGGGTGCATTGGAAAATATCGCATACTTTGAAACGCCGTTCTGACTAGATTAAGAAACAATAAGGTCCGATTTTCAAATATATGATTCTTGACTATATTATTGTTTATCTGATTTAATCGATACATGATTGCCTAGAATTTCCTCAATCCAAAAAATCCAAAGTTGGGTCTTTATTTTCCTTTTTTTACTCAGCCTACTCAAACAATACATTATTTTACGACACAATCAAGTTAATATTATAGTATTTTATCTCATCTATAATCTCGCTCACTCAATGAAATATAAATAAAACTTCAGTAAATAAGGTATTTATCGAAATTTGTCCAATTAAGCCATTCCCGAAAATAGGTAGCATCTCTTTTTCTCGTGCGCGGAAGGCATAAGGGTGTCTCTGTCAAAGGGGCGTGGTCGACTCGAATCAAGGCATCCCCTTAAGGGGGTGAATTGGAAAATATCGCGTTCTTTGAAACTTCTGACTGCATTAGGAAGCGAAAATATGATTGTTTATCTAATTTAATCGCTACAAGATTGCTTATGCTCGTAGAAAAACATATCAGAGTTGGCTCTTTATTTTCCTTTTTATATCCAGCCTACTCGAACAATACATTATTTTACTACACAATCAAGTTAATAGTAGGTATGGTATTTTACTTAACCTAAAATCTCACTAAGTTAGGTAGGTATTTATAGAGTCCAAAAAAGCCATTTTGCATCTCTTTTTACTCGTGCGCCGAAGGCATAAGCGTCTCTCTGAGAAGGGGGCGTGGTTTCCACCAATCCACTAGAATCAAGGCATCCCGTTTAAGCTAGCTGTTAACTGTCAAACATCGGATATCATCGCCACTTAACCTATTTGACAGACTTGGTGGCCCCCTTCTCTTTTTGCAGAATGTTTTTGCAAAATGTCATGTAGAAAAAAGTAATAAATACATAACGTAATAATACAGCACTGATGGAATCGTCACTGAAAAGTGAATGAAGCAACAGTGACATAAGCCACGTCCGACCAAATTAGAGCAGGGGATCAATTCGTCGCGCGTTCAATTCGTGACAACTGATTAGGATTGGATTGGATGCTTGTGTAATAGGATAGCACTTTTTTATGCTTTTTGAACGCGTTAGGTTTGGGTATTATAGTACGAACCAACTGAATCATGACCCACCATAGAACCTTGTTACAATTAACGATTATACGTACGATCATATGACGTTAATATGTCAGTTAATTGTAACAAGGTTCCATGGTGGGTCAGGATTTAATTTTGTCGATAGTACCAGTGGCTCCATGAGCTATGGAAGTCGCAAGCCTGACTAATAAAAAAAACACAAACCAAAAAGTGACAGAGTAACAAATAACTCTTCTGCAGGCCGCACTTCTCAACCGATTCTCGTGAAATTTTGTGAGCAGTTTTGCAGTATGAAATTTAATTCGTGATATAAAATAGCACAATGTCAATCTATCAATGATTCTCGGCAACTTTTACACCAGGGAGGGCTTTCGTCGGGGATGCGATCAGCGGTGGACGCCTGGCTTCTTAACCATTTCACCGCCAAAGACGGCCATTCATGTCATAGAAAAATCTTGCCATTCGTGCCCCTGACGCCAGAGCCATAAAATAAAGATAATAATACCAAACATTATAAAAGAGTTCTCGAAGTGGTTTTAATTGGTTTTCTGACGCTGATTGCTTTATTGACGACTGACCAAACTACCGAACGATGTCGCTTTATAGGCAAACTTGACATTGGCGAAATCGTCTTAACTTAGATGGAAGCTTTTTAGAATGAAGATAAGATAAGAATTCCAGGGGCTATTTCAAGAAGCTAAAAGTTACAAAGCACTGGTCCAAAGGCTAGTTGTTATTGGCCAAGAGCTGAAGCTCCGAAAAGTTACAGCAACTATGAATAGTTGCTGTAACTTTCAGTAGCCAGCGAACAAAAAAACCATAGAGCGAGCTCCTTACAAATTTCTACCCAGACACGTGCCTAATACCCAGTGTGCGCATGTTCGAACTAAACGGCTGCCTGGCATCGTTTTGACACCCCGCCCCCATCCCCGCAATATAATGGCTATGGCACCCATTCTGTGGGGCCATTTTGCTACGCTACTTAGGGCTTAGACTTCCATGGTTCTTTCGTTCGCTGATATTAGCGTAGTAAAATGGGCCTCAAGGGTGTCACATCAGCGCTGCCATTTCAACATTATAAGCATATTGTATATTTAATTATTGTACCAATAATATATGTTCTTTTTTATACGTTCATTATGAATGACATTTTTATAACACCTAACCCTCAATTAAATATACACGAAATCCTCCGTTGAAACAAACCGACATTTAAATACAGAAATATTTTTTTTATATCGGTTACCAATCCGCCTCTTTCTCCTTAAAGAAGGATACATCTGGTACAAAAAAAGGATTTATTACGTTTTGGAGATGGGTACACACCTACCGCACTGGAGTCTATAATTCACTAAAATATTTATATATTTCGCGTCGGCGTCCCAAGACCTCACTGGTCACCCCACCTCTCACCTCACCTATCACCTCTCGCCTCTCGCCTAATGCGACAGAGAAGATAATCTTACACCGATACGTCACATTTCTTTAATTTGAGAAAATATTGGCTCTGTACTTATGTTTCACACATACGATTAGCAAAGTTTAATTGTTACTTTAATTTCTGGTACTGTTAGCGTACGCAAGACTAATGGTATTTGGTGTAATGTAATATGTTCATAGGTAGTGAATGTATTCTTTGGGTGACATTTAATTTGCAAGGGACTCTCCTTATTTTAACGACAAACGTTTCATCGAATGCATTGTTTCGCCAAATTTTAATTTCATCCAACCTTTTTTTCTCAGAAACCGTTAACTTATATAGGTAAAGGGTAATTAATAATGATGTAGAAACCATTACGTTCGGTTTGTTTTATAAGACTGCTTAAAAGTATAAGAAGTGTATAAAAATGTTTTCGTTGGATTGAAAATTCTGAGAAACATTCATTCCATGACACGTTTGTCGGTAAAATAAGGTTACCCCTAATTTGCTTTAGGTTTTTTGCGTCATTCAATCGTAACACTTTGCCTTAACATCCTACTAATATCCTACTAATATTATAAATGCGAATGTTTGGATGTTTGGATGTTTGTTACTCAATCACGCTTAAACGGCTAAACCGATTTGAATGAAATTTTGCACAAAGATAGTTTATAGCCTGGATTAAAATAAAGGATGGTTTTATCCCGGGTCCACGCGGACAAAGTCGCGGACGGAAGCTAGTAGTTTTATAAGTTTTTATTGTAACTTACATGATATGGCCATGAATGAAATAAATAATATGAATTCAAAGAGCCAATCGTTTTGTTTGGATCTTTTGACAGTATAACAAGCTAGGTTATTTTATTACAGAATCAGTGAGCATCTTAAGTCAATCCACGCGGACAAAGTCGCGGACGGAAGCTAGTAGTTTTATAAGTTTTTATTGTAACTTACATGATATGGCCATGAATGAAATAAATAATATGAATTCAAAGAGCCAATCGTTTTGTTTGGATCTTTTGACAGTATAACAAACTAGGTTATTTTATTACAGAATCAGTGAGCATCTTAGGTCAATCACTGGTCAGTCTGTAATAACAGAAAAACATATTGAGTACCTATGAAAACTAGAACTTAGGTATATCTAGTCAGAGTTTTTATTTGTTTATTGTATATTGCAAAGATAAAAAAAAACAACACTACTACAAAACTTCGCCAAAGTTCGTTAGCGAATTCTAACTCGTATCTATGAATTTTTCTCAACTTCAATATTAATGTGTTTATCGGTTATATTCCTTAACCAACATATTTCTCAACCTGCACAAGGTCAGCTCAGGTTTCTCAACCGAGAGAATTTTGCCCAGCAATGGGAACGAAAGTACCTCGGGATGGCAAGCATCTGGTGCATATATGGCTTATATGCTCGCGGTATTATTCACAAGTGAAGGCACAAAATCTACAACTAATTAAATCTAGTAGCCTCCATTCGCGACATGTGGTCAGTGATAGCTATCATTCTATCACCCTCACGCACTTCGCTATACGGTAACACATGGGAAAGAGCATAAATCAAGACGTCATCATCATCATTATATCGAAAGACCACTGCTGTCCACTACTGGACATAGACCTCCCCCAGAGAGTGCCACAATGACCGGTCCAGCGCCATCCGCATGCAGCAGACTCCTGCCACCTTTACCAAGTCATGGGAATCAACACGAGAACCAAGAGGATCGCCATAAATATGTTCTGGGATTGGGCCCCCAAACTCACCACGTGCGGTCGGTGTGCACCCGCGCTGTTATAAAGGCAGAACATAACCGCCAATCCGGCTCGACACCTACAATTATATTTTCAAGATATTTATATCTCTCATCGTAAATTATATGAGACGGCATCGGTAATAGGGGAACTCACCTTTAACTCGCTTGAAAGTCGATGTGAAAAAATATTTGTTCATAATTAGTCATTGCATTATTCTCATAAGTCTGGTCACAATCAAACCGAATATTTATTATCAGACAGTATCTGACATGTACAGAAATGACGGTTGCAATCTGTTATGCATTCAGTTATTAGTTATGTTGAATATTGATTTTATAGTGCAAACATTAATCTAGTATATTAAGGCATATAACCCTATTTGTATTCAATCTTAAACTAAGCCTTCTTAGTTAATCATCGAATGACACGATTTCACTTTTTCATGTCAAATCACAAATAAAAATAAATTAATTTATATTAATTCAACTACATTTTTTTATATTCTTTAATGTGATAACAATAATTGCACATACTGCAATTAAATTAAAACAAAATTACTTACCAGATATTATTCCAGACAAAGATAAAACAAGGAGATTAGTACCTAATCTCTGTCATAATTAAAGATAAGCAGATGAAATTGACAGAGGCGCAGCGTGGGTAGGCAAGGTGGACTGATGACCTGGTAAAGGTCGCGGCAGTCCGCTGGATGCGGGTGGCGCAGGTCATTGTGGCACTCTTTGGGGGAGGCCTACGTCCAGCAGTAGACGTGTTTAGGCTTATATGATGATGATCAGATGAAATTACATTAATATCGCAGAGGTATAAGGTATCCGAGCGTACAACCTTACCATCGGGACAGGTGTAACTAAATCAAAACCTGTGAAACACCAAATGAGTTCCAATGGTAACTCACCATTCCCGATGAACTAAATACTCGACGTACGAATTTGACATTTCATTTACAGTTTACAGTTCGCTGTAAATGTCAAACCGTGATATATGCCGGTAACGGAGTCTTTGTGAATTAGCCATATTCGCGATTTTAATTCACAAGGGGAGGCAGGTTGGGTCATTGTGAAGAAATCTTACATACTACATTTTGGTTCTGTTCTAAGCCGAATGCGACCCTCACTTTTTTTTGTCGCTTGCTTGCTAATGCTGGCTCGATAATCTGTTGGTCGTTCTTCGCCCGCGCACTCAAAATACGGATATGGACTCAAAATTTATTATTACACCAAAAGAAAGAAGGCAAAAAAATATGCCTGGTGACGAAAATCCCATTCAGATAATTATCTCAAAGAATTACGAAGCGACAATCGTTTTAATATTGCTCGTTAGAGAGAGAAAACGCTCATAGTAAATGACAATCGTTTCATATGAGGGTCCGTTTTACGGAAAAGTGACAGAATATACCCCCTCTTTAAACTTTGGACACATAACTTTGTGATTATTTAATCCCCTGCTTTACTTTTTTGTCGTTTATTTGCTGTCTACATCCCTATTGCGAAAATTGGTATAAAAATAGAAACGCTTTTGACAAATTCAACCCAACTTCCCTCAACCTTTATGGTTGCCAGGGTCGTAGTTGTCCATAGACTATTCAATCCATCCTTCAGTCCTTTCATTGGATTTCTTTTACAATTATCCGGCGATTAAACGATCTTAGAGTTTGTTTGTAAATTCACTGATTGCTAATGAATTATGAATAACAATTGTATGAAAAGTTGTTATTTTCTAACGAAATGAATAATGTCTTTGAGAACGGTTAGTTTAGGAGATCATAATTTTGATATACTTTTTGGCAGTCTGCCCTTTTGAAATGTGAGACATGTGTATCTTATATCAGACGGGCATAAACATAAAATTATGAAATATAACGTCATAAATATTGCCAGCAAATTATTCACTGGAGCTTTATTACTTTAGGTGAGACTTAAATGGCAGAAACAGATTCGAAGTCATCAAATAAACTGGGAATAGGCACCAGAAACCTAGAAATGTAATTATAAAAATCTCAGGTGACTCTGAGCTAAATGACAGTAAACATTTAGAGATCGGTCTTCAAATGAACTGGGAATAGGCACCAATAAAAAGGATGATTTGAGACAGGAGTGCGTTTGGTGTTATATGACGACCACTTTAGCGTAGTTGGTATTGGTAGTGACCCTGCCTGTGAAACTAGAGATCCTGGGTTTGAATCACGGCAAAAGCATTTATTTGTGTTATGAGCATGAATACTTGTACCTGAGTTAGGGATGTTTTAGTTCTATGTATAATAAATAATAATAATTATTATAATATGTATTAATAAGTAATTATTCATCTACATAAGTATGTATACGTCCCCTAGCACCCATAGTTCAAGCTTTGCTTAGTTTGGGACTAGGTGGGTTTGTGTAAGATTGCCATGTATAATTATTTATACATGGCAATCTTACACAATCAACTTTGAGCTTATTCAACGGGCTCTGCTAAAGTTATATTAGTAGTAGCAAGTCAGCTGCCTACGTTTATTGTTCGGGACTCGAACCCGCACTCGGGAGCGGTAGGACTCGCTTAATCCTACTAATATTATAATGCGAAAGTTTAGATCGAATGCATTGTTTCGCCAAATTTTCATTTCATCCAACCTTTTTTTCTCAGAAACCGTTAACTTATATAGGTACAGGGTAATTAATAATTATGTAGAAACCATTACGTTAGGTTTGCTTTATAAGACTGCTTAAAAGTATAAGGAGTGTATAAAAATGTTTTCGTTGGATTGAAAATTCTGAGAAACATTCATTCCATGACACGTTTGTCGGTAAAACAAGGGTACCCCTAACTTGCTTTAGTTATTTTGTGTCATTCAATCGTAACACTTTGCCTTAACATCCTACTAATATCCTACTAATATTATAAATGCGAATGTTTGGATGTTTGGATGTTTAGATGTTTGGATGTTTATTACTCAATCACGCTTAAACGGCTGAACCGATTTGAATGAATTTTTGCACGAAGATAGTTTATAGCCTGGATTAAAATATAGGATAGTTTTTATCCTGGGTCCATGCGGACGAAGTCGCGGGTGGAAGCTAGTGTTACATAAAGATGACAGGTTAAAACTATTTAGTTAGAAATGTGTGGCTTGAAGTCAACGCACGTTAAAAGGGCTCATTGCCATATAAATTATGGCCGTATTCCTTTTTTTTGTATGTCATTTTAAAATTCACAAAGATCGTCTGTTGTATTTTCTTTGGTCTCAAAAGTATTTTAGTCGAGTCTGATTGAACACTGCTTGCTGCACATACGTTATAAGATTTATGACAAGCACCAATAATGGAACCAATTTTGTTGGTGCGTTTTAATGAACATCTCTCTCCTGCTAAGGTTGTATCAGAAGCAAGTTAACTGCCTATGTAATGTCCGGGAGTGATAAGATATCCTTAATTAATATTTAATTCAGTAACCTGTCTTCTCTTAAGGTAATCCTTAAGAGAAGACAGGTTACTGAATTCCCTCTTTCAGCAAGTAATTTTAAAATTCACAATCATCATCATTTGCACTTTCTTTTATCTCAAAAGTATTTGAGATAATGATTTGAACACTGTTTTAACACTATTGCTACTGCCTGGTTGTTACCGCATACGCTATTAGATGTTTTACGATTTACACAGACAATGGAACCAATTTTGTCGGTGCTTTTTCAATGAGCATCTTTCTCCTGCTAAGGTTAATTATCAGAAACAAGTGAGCTGCCTACGTATATTGTCCGGGGTTCGAACCCGCACACGGGAGCGGTAAGACTCGCTTAATGTTACCGGTATGTAAAACGAGCCGGCTGGCTGCAAGCATAGGCATGAGCGATAGCGATTTAGAAGCTAATTAGTTTTATAAGATGAAGTCTATATAAGTGTAGTCACTGAGTTTCATATTTTTTGTGAAATTTTGGTAGTATTAGTACCCGTACAAAGATTTCACTAAAATTAGTTCAAAATTTAGTCAAAGGAAAATAATTACGGAAATTGATTAATTTAAATGTTTATCACGTAATTAACGTATCTGATATCTGTAAGAATAGAAATCCTTGTTTTTGATGCAAGCAAAAAACATTGTTTATTTAGGAATTTTGTCAGTGCCTTATAATCTAAATATCGCTCATCTGTTTGGTTCACAATTATAAGTATTGTGATGTTGCTTTCGCCAATGACCTTTTTGGCTTGGCACAATTGTAGTAGATGCTAATAATCACCAAACTACATATATTTACATTTTTAAGTTCTTAATAACATCTTTGTTGTATCTAGATTAGATTTATTTATTTGGAGATAAACATTACAATAAAGATTCGCATACAATGTCAAAATTATAAGAATCCTTATCACAATCGTCAATAATAAGAAATAAAAATTAAATAACATTCAAAATGTCAATACAGAAAGTGGAAATAGTATCACCGATTACGGATAGACATGAATTTATTATAAGTGTGTTACTTTTTTATTAACAATTTATTTTAAATGTCTTATAAAGTGACTTTTTTTAAATAATGTTTATTTTGATTTTTGGATCGTTTTCTCTAAAATCCTACTAATGAACATCGGTCAGATTGCAAAATCCGTTATGTGCACGGTGAATTAAGACATAACACCATATGTGTAATTACTTAGAGCATTATTTTCTTGGACGTAAATTATATCAATAACGGATTTGGCAATCTCACCGACGTAATATTATTAACGTAAAAGTTTGGATGTGTGTGTCAATCACGCTTAAACCGGCTCAACCGATTTGGATGAAATTTTGCACGAAGATGGATATAGGATTTTTTTTTTCCGGGTCCACGCCGACGAAGTCGCGGGTGGAAACGAATCTTACGAACGTTACGTGATCGACCTACTGGATGACAAGAGAGTAGTCTTAAAATGAAGTATTTACTCTAAGAAAACTTAGTTTAATAGTTAAATATTCCGCACCAAGCCGGATTCGAACCGGCGACCACAGGCATTCATTGCTACTGACGAACTGAGCTATCGGAGTAATTTGTCTCCGCAACTAAATCTTTGAATCAGTTCCTTCTTACAACGCCTTGGGGAGGCGGGTAGCGACACCTACCAGAAGACTTAGGCTCCTTAACAGCACCAACCGACAATCGGGCTCGTAGCATTGAATGTATCAATTATTCCTTTAATTTAAATTTATAATTTCGTTAGCAGCGTTACTACTTAGTACTAAAGTAAAATAAATTATTCCGCGAATTGACCTTTTTAAGTCCCATTAATATTACATACATAAAGTGTGTAGGAAAATCATTCCCACAAGAATAATAACGAATTAAAACCGACATTAAAGTCGATTCAAGTTTCATAAATCCGGAGACTTTCTCATGAAAATGGTTAGTGATTGTACACGACAATAAAAGTATTCAACAGGTGGTCTTATTGCAAAATAGCGATTTCTTCCATATGACATTTGGATATGATAATTTTCTGTCTGTCTGTTGTGTTTCGGCTACACCAAAAGACACTAAAACCCTGCTTCTAGTAGCACCAATAACTGCATTTTCCATGCCAAAGCGCGTGCTAGTTTATCTAAATATTCTATCGCTCCGCTCATCACCCCGTCCTCTCCCTCTATTACACATGGTAATTATGACAAAACAATTGGCAATTAAGTCTCGACTCAAACTGCGTTTTAATTATTTAACACCGCACGCGTATTAGCCTGTGCATTAGCACGTAATGTGGATTCAGGGTTCCGTGGGCATTTTGAACAATATATTCATCATCATAGCCGAAACACGTCCACTGCTAGACATAGGGCTCCCCCAAAGAGTGCCACGATAACAGGTCCTGCGCCCGCATCCAGAGCACTCTCGCGGTCTTTACCAGGTCATCAGTCCTTGTAGGGTATACCCACACTGCGCCTGCCGGTACGTGGTCGCCACTCGAGAACATTTCCGCCAACGGCCATCGGTTCTACATGCAATAATTGTCAACTCAAATTTACCATAGATAAGCCATAGTTTTAGTACCTTTTTTCTTTTTCTTTTTAAAAAATTAAGAGGCAGGTGTCTTTTTGTTTTTATTTATTGATTTTTGTTTTTAATGAGTTTGTGTTCTTCGTTATTTTTATTGTTTTTGTATTTTGCGATTTGTCCTTGTGTGTGATCGTGGCGTCATTGTTCCGTCCTCACCTCACCAAATGGCCACAACGGGAGACCAGCGCAGGCGTCGCCAGCATTACGCTGAGTTGTGACCATTTCGTGGCAAATGTGTATGTGCGTACATGTCCACAGTTTGTCTTTTTGCCACGAATAAATGTTTTCTTTCTTTCTTTCTTTCTTTCTTTCTTTCTTTCTTTCTTTCTTTCTTTCTTTCTTTCTTTCTTTCTTTCTTTCTTTCTTTCTTTCTTTCTTTCTTTCTTTCTTTCTTTCAATCCTTGTAGGACAATGTATTGCGTTAAATTAATCAAACTAGGCATCATCAACATCGTTTTCCCGCTGTACCCTAGAGGAGCCTAGGGTCTGTCTTGGATAATCCCAAGATATGGCGAAGGAAAAAGTTTTACGAAAGCGACTAGAGTCTGGCGAGGGAAAGAGGCGCCTAGAAAAGAGGGGAAAACTTTAAAAAACACTGTGTATAACGCTACCAAATAAAAATGATAGTCGAACAATTTTTTTTTTTCTTCAATTCACACAATGCACAGTAACTGATCAATCAGAAGGAAGTTAAGCTATATTAATTAAAACTCTTAAACATAATTCTACTTTAAATATTTAAGAAGAATAATCTAAACCACTCACCAAAATTTCAATTTTGACGAGACGTCATACTTAAACTTTTTATGATAATCTTCAATGTGAAAAATAGTAGCAGTAATCTCACTCTTTAGTTCTCAACGACGGTGCCAAACAAGCGTACGGCCCGCCTGAAGGTAAGCGGACAACGCAACCTATAGACGCATGCAACTCCAAAGGAGTAACATAGGCGTTGCCGACCCTTGATATGTTTACATTTTTAATTACATTACTTAGCTACCATATCAAGTATCAAGTTTAGGCCTCATACTAATTTAAGACGTTTGAGACATTTGTCAATTATATTGCTGTTGTCATATAAAAAGTAGCCATATAAAAAAGGGCTCATCTTTCCCTGGCCAGACTCTACCATCAGACCTTCCAATTCATAGGGGAAAATAGACCTTGTTGAGTTGAGATTAGATAGGTTACCTCACGATGTTTTCCTTCCCGATTATGCGCTGTTTTGAGAGTGAGGGACTGCGTTTGTTCTACCTATCGACAGAACGAATCCTCATATCAATAAAGGTTCGCCAACGCGCGTGTATAGGCTATGGTGCCAGCTTGCTATCAGGCAGGCTGTATGCTTATTTGCCACAGTCGACAAAAAAAAAATTGTGACGAAATTTTTAGCTCATTTACGCTTTAGAAAGATTTTTTTTATTTTTTTATTTTTAAAGTAATTTTCTTACAAAATCATAAATCTCCATAAAACCTACTCCTACATAGGCAAACCCTGGCAACAGCTAGTTTGATAAACTTAATCTACTAGAAACCAATAAAAGTCTGAAATCACCTTTAAACCGAAATCATGCCCATAATTTGTGTATCAAAACAAATTATTTATCGACTTTATGACCATCACTTTAAGGTGTATATTGGCTTGGAGCGTAGGTGTAAATTGCATTATCTATTTTAACGTTGTAATTTATTTTGACAGGTTAGTGGCGTATGGAGGTATCGTTGGGTGTAGGGTGACCAAGATATTGGATAATATTGGGACAGGTCTTTTCTATTTTTATGCTGATTTCCTTAACGCTTTCGGTAATAGTATGTACACATGCGTTCAATGTGTGCGTTCAAATACGCTGAATTGGCAGTAGGTACTATCAGTTTGTTTAAAACAAATTCATCTATCCTGTTGTCAATATTTAAGAACTTACGTCCATATAAATAATGTTCTTATTGCATAATCCTATTAATATTATAAATGCGAAACGTTGGATGTTTCGATGTTTGAATGTTAATGTCGGCCCGCTTACGTCTGAAAATAGAAAAGCGTGCTTCTCACTACATGTTGTCAGTATGTGCTCAGCTTTAGACAAATAATGAGCCGCGGAGACAGCCTCGAAAAGCCTGTCATCGTTGGGAACACGGGGAAAAGACCCAGAGGCCGCTCACGAACTAGATGGTTGGACCAATTAAAGAATCCAGATACACCGAAATTGTACACTGTCGCTCACATATCAACTGACAGGAGCCGATGGAGACAGTTCGTCCGTTACACTTGCATCCCAGCATGACCACCATGTTCAGACATGATGCATGTCACATGAAGAGAGAAAGAGTGAGAAAGATTGAGATAAGTAGTTCAAAGTATAGTTCACATTTACGTGTCGTTCTCTGGAAAAAGGATTCTTATTGTCATTAGCACTTATGCCATTATTAACTTGCAGGACACAGAACAAGAACCAGAACTTGCGCTGAGCGTCGCCGTCTTAACGTATGTTTGTGTTAAGTATGTTATAAGTTTTGTATATTGTTATGTATGTTAGTCTGTAAGGTATTTGTAAATATGGGCCTTGTTGCCTGACCCACATAAATAAATTAACGATGCGCTAATACAAATGCAATGAATTTGATTATTTAGAGATGAGTCAGAATTAGCGCCAACTATAATAAGGTATATATGACGGGTGACTCAATAAGAGTGCACTATTATATACCCTAATTATATCTAATTTAAGGGTTATTTTAAAACGAAATAATAATTCTGCTTGTATAGTCTGTAATACACTTAAAAACCATTCATGATGACGCTATTAATATGTCGTTTTCAGAGCGAGAAATAATATAAAATCAATGAATCTTCGTATACAAATGTGACATGGTCCCCCTAGCCTAGGTTTCCCGAGGAGTTTTTATAAGACATATAATATATGGCAGAGAAATTAAACTCAATAATTATAAATTGAACTTTATCACAGGTTGAGTATGCCTCCTGAGACCAGGGTACGCTTAAGTGCTTTTGAATAAGGAACTTTTTTACATTCAGTAAAAGTTTAGTCAATTTTGAAATTTGTACAAAACGTTGTACAGTCAGCATCAAAAGTAACTGCACAAACGAAGACGTCAAAAGTCTTTATTAAAAGGGAATAAGAGCTTTTGACGCCTTCGATTGCGCAGTTACTTTTGATGCTGACTGTACTCGGGGTCTTCGGAGGTGAAGTATGAATGCTCAATATGCTCGTAGCATAGTTGCATATATATAACACTAGCTTCCGCCCGCGACTTCGTCCGCGTGGACCCGGGATAAAAACTATCCTACATTTTAATCCAGGCTATAAACTATCTTCGTGCAAAATTTCATTCAAATCGGTTCAGCCGTTTAAGCGTGATTGAGTAACAAACATCCAACAATCCAAACTTTCGCATTTATAATATTAGCAGGATTATACAGAAACGTTATCTACATAGTATACTCTAAAGGTGCTAATATTTTAAAGATGATTGTGTAGCTTTATAAGTTTGTATGTTTTGGGTAATCACCGGAAGCGCTATATTGAATCCCGCGGGTTTACCTGAGTTATTCGTCATACGCGGGCGAAGTCGCGCGGGCGCCTAGTACATTATAATTATACTAATCAGCACAGGCTAAATAGTACAGTCGCCTTCATATATATCGGAGCGGCCAAAGTGCTCACAAATATCTGAACACGTTTTTAATGTCTCAACAATAGATACGTGTTCAGATATTTGGATGACATTTTGCAATAACCAGGTAACTAACAAAATGGCAAAAAATTGGACTTTAATGTCGATAGATACCTCAAGTCGTCTTCGCTATTACGCAATATCATATCAAGTTAGTTGATACATTTATCTATGAGAAAATCGTGTTTAAAATTTTGTTTCAAGTCTGTACAGGTATACAATGTTTAACGATAATTTCATTTCATTTATTCAGTCACATAATAAACTTACAGTGCGGTCACCAAGACGTTTACATGCTATAAGACAAAAGCAATTGAGGCTTAATTTACGAACAAGATTAATTTACGAAAATGTCAAACATTGTACAAGTCACAAGAGTCAAATTATAAAATATTAGTGTTAAAAAAAATACAAGTAAAAATGTTCTAATTCATCAAATCAACAAAAAGGCTAAAAATTACAAATTCATCACATAAAGAGTATGTACTCGTATGTCACAAACTAAAATATAAAAACAAAAATTAAAATTAAAATTAAAACCATGAAAAAATAAAACAGAGCAATAAAGAGTCAGATTATAAAATATCAGTTTAAAATAATAAAAGTAAAATGTTCTAATTCATCAAATCAACAACACGGTTTTAAATTACAAATTCATAACGTAAAAAAATCATAAAATTAAAATTAAAAACATGAAATAAAAAATAAAACTGGGCTTATTGCCTGTGTTAATAAGTCAAAGCACTTGAAATGAAGATAAAACAGCATTACTGATTCAGATATTTATCAATAATGTTTTAAGTGCACTTCACTTGTTACTGCAGTTGCGGGTAGGAGAATAACAAGTTGCATTTTTCCTAATTAATAAATATTATTCGTATAAGGTGGTGCACAATTCACAAGTTGAAACAATTAATATTTAACCTAGATGTGGTACGTATCTTGTACTGCAGTTGAAATAACAGGTAAGTGTTATTTTTTGATATTATTGAGATGAAGTAATTTCGGAGGTTATTTTTTTCGCGGTAATTATTTAAATCTTTGCAATATGCGGTACTGGTTGATCTCTAATTTGGTATATGTCTCATTTATAATATTAAGATACAAACATTTATTCAATCACGTAACTTATGAACCGTTTTTACTGGTTTTTTAGAAATTATTGCACTTGACGTCATTATTGTAAAATGTATAACTAGTTCTTAGTATGAATTTGATCTAAAAAAAAATTAATCAAACTAAGGTGTCATGGAGAAAACCAATGTTCCGTTTGTGTTAAGTCAATTGAAACATTATTGCTATTTTTTTTAATGTACAATTCATTTTTGTGTATTGTGTATTACTTATAAAATTTTATCCAATGTTACTGATCAAAAAAATAATAATTAAGAGTTAGTAGTGTAAACCTGAGCCGCTGACTACTCCGTATGTGTGGACGTGCACGTTTTACAATAACATGTTAATTACCTTGATAGTGTTGCAAAATAATTATATGCTGTATAGTATTTCATTTTTTCCTTTTTTGTTTTTTTTAATTAATAAATGCCTTATGATCGGAATGTTTTTTATTTAGGTCCACTAAGAAACACAATTTCCACCCAAATGATCACTAATCAGTAGTGTACAATGCTTGGAAAAAATATAATTGGATTAAATGTAGTAGGAAGTTATTTTTGCGTTTATCTCAAACTTTACTTTTTGTTGGTTGATTGGTTATTGCAAAAGGTCGTCCATTTGTGAGCACTTTTGCAGCTCCGATATATCTGATGGTGCCTGTTCTAAGGTAACAATGACGCGTAAGTTGAGTGTCCAGAGGCAGCCGGATGGCTCAAGGTATTTAAGTGTTGTGGAACCGCTTCGGGAGCTCAAATACCGCGGCCACTAAAACTACACGTCGTTGCTTTAACTACAACACTGATGATAGCTTTGTTTTTTGACAGCTAGTAAACACCAAATAAAATAAAATAGCAACGACCAAGCCGTTCCGTTTCTCAACGAACGCGTTGTACGAAGATGCGTCAGTTCTTAGAGTTCGCCAACTTTTCATAGTAAAAGCTGTGGCTGAATCTCACAAAATCGCAGTCACTTCTACTGACCATGACAGGCGCCGACAAAAACGTCTTAATCACCTGATCATTTGCTCCCCTCGAGTCAAAACCGCATTCGCAAGGCGGCTGCCTTATTTTCTGCATCCTACAGTTTACAACAGGGTTTCTAAACAGTGCGCAGTTGATGAATTCTCCTGCGCGATCCTAAAAAGCAAAGTTATAAAATGGCTTCTTTCAAAGACATATGAACAAACAGAGGACATCACTAAAACATAAACGCACCTAACCTAGACATACACACACAAACACAAACGCACGCACACACTCCTACTCGCACTCGTACTCGCACATACACACACATCACATACACAAACAAACACAATCAATCTCACATAATATATACACATGAAAATACACTTCATAGTTGTTAAGATATATACCTACATTGTCTCTTTGCTAACTCTTAAGTTATTGTTTAAATGTAAAAAATACTGTTAAATCTGTACCACTGGTGCCCAAGATACAGGCTGTGCCTAGTTTGGGACCAACGGATACCGTCAGTGCTGTTGTTTTCCTTTACATGTAATAATACCATTAAGTTAAATGTATTCGCATAATGTATGTATGGTAATAAATATTTCCTCATATTTCCAAATAGAAGACGATGTAGTGACTAGGATTGACCAAGGTATGCTTCGGTGGTTTGGGCATGTTGAGAGGATGTGGGAAAGTAGGCTGACTAAGAGGATATACGTCCAGGAGATGGATGGAAGGGTCGGTAGGGGGCGGCCTAGGCGAGGGTATCATGACCAAATTTCAACGATACTGTTAAAAGGCCAGGTCAGGAGTACCCGCAACCGACGAGCCTGTATGAGGAGATGTATGGATGTGATCGAAGCGAAAGAAGTATGTAAGGACCGTAGTATTTGGCGTTCCTTAGTCTCTGCCTACCCCAATGGGATACGGGCGTGAGTATATGTATGTATGTATGTATATTTCCGTTATAACCTTCAAGCCTTTAAGAAAAGAGCGTACTCCCATCTTAAAGGCCGGCAACGCACCTACAACTCTTCTGGTGTTGTAAGTGTCCATGGGCGTCGATTATCGCTTACCATCAGGTGATTCGACTGCTCGTTTGCCTCCTATATCATAAAAAAAAATAAAAAAAAATGGCGAATTCGTGTGTTTCAACCATAAGTGTTGAAAACTGACACAGGGCGAGTTGCACCAACTTACGATCAACGTTAAATATGGCCGCATAGAAACTTTTCAAACTTTCCAAGCATTCAGATTTGAACGCCGCCTACGATTTCAGACGGTTTGGAGCCCACACTTAAACTTTAGCAGAATACAGCGAGCAAACCATATTAAGTACTTTATATTTATACATACATACACATACATACATTCACGCCTTTATCCCTAAAAGGGGTAGGCAAAGCACATGAAACTTGTGTTCCAGTACCACTTTTAGCATAAATGTGGGTATAAAAGATCGACAAATGTGTTATCGCTGTGACAGGTTGCTAGCCCATCGCCCACAACACACTTCAACCATGTTCCCTTAGTCGACTCTTACGACACCCACAGGAAGAAAGGGGGTGGTGCTAATCTAACCCGACACCACACGGGGGGCTTTATATTTATATTTTTGACGTCATTAACCCCCGGCGCAAAGAGAGGGGTGTTATAAGTTTAACGTGTACACCTGTCTGTTGTATCGTAGCTCCCAAACGGATGGACCGATTTGAATGCGGTTTTTTATTGGAAAGCTGATGTGATCCTGAGTGTTCTTAGCCATGTCTCATGTGTCATGGAAATCTCTTCAGCCGTTTTTGAGATATTGGACTTTGAAATGAAAATGTCGGAGGTTTTTCAACTTTTCTAAGTTGTAGTTATTTTATGACAAGTATTTAAATGAATTTAGTAATATTTATTATAAATAAATTATACCTACTTATAAAAATGAAGTAAAGACGCGAGCCCAAGATAGGCTGGAATGGAGAATGCTGCAACGACAGAGGGCCAGGCCCTCTTAATATTGATGATGATGATAAAAATGAACTGAATTTAGTTTTTATTACGGATACAACATTTATTAAACCGTTGACAAATCTTTATTGTACAAAATAAACATACTTAGTAAGTACCTATCTCATAATTAAAAAGTTAAGTCAGGTACAAAGGCAAACTTATCCTATTTTTACAATGTTTACTACACAACCTAATTGGAACAAAACTTAGAGAAAAATGTAATACCTGTAATCGTTATTCGAACGAAAAAAATATAAATATCGAAGAGTAGATATCTCAAATAGATAACCTCCTTTTTAATTCGGTTAAACCATGGCCCGGATCAAAGCTGTCACAACAATTCAATGATAAAGCAACTTCTTAATTATCGCCTAAAGTGACCGATTCGCTTAAAAAAACCATTAGTGACCCCAACCCACGCGAAGGACCAAGTATCCATCAATTGATATCAAAATATCTAACTCTTCAAACAAACAAAGACACGTAGCTTAACAAGGTCCTATCTCCATACAATACCTAATAAGATAAGCCCTTGTCGCAGTAAAAGTATGATAAGAAAACCAAGTATCGATGTCTTTGACTGAAGAAGAGTATATAGGAAAAGCGGCCTTAAGTATTGATACTAAATTATTAGTTTGCCGAGTTGTGTCAAAGTAATAGGTATTCAAATAGCGACTTTGCTCTATTAGTTATAAGGTCCAAAATCAAATAAAAGCGGAACAAATTATCGGCCACAAAAGAATGTCAACTATCGAAAACGTCACTCATTTCTAGTATAAAATGAGCTTCATATTAGTAATAATATAATGTATTCAGATATCTGAGTTATATTGGTCATGTGCGGTAAGTCGTGAATAACAGCTTTATTGGTTCTAAAAAGGTTTTCGTGCCTGTATTTGTAATTTGGTTGTGGGTTATAAACATTTTATTTTGTCTCGTTTATAGGTATTTGATTGGTGTGTTGTATGGAGAGGGATATAATAAAACAGATATGAAGCAATGAAAGAGGTTTCATACATGGTATTTTTCCACTTGGATGGATTTTATTGAACTTACTAGAGGTAGGGCGCGGCGGAATTTCATCTCACATATTTGGAGCTGTCCAACTTTAAGTATGTACTTCCAACTAATCCATAAGATCCATAAGACCACAGTCATAATATCACCAGCTACTCTCCAGGAAAGATGGGGTTACGACAAAGATTAGGTAATTCAAAATATCGTTTTTTTTTTCAATTCAATTCAATCAATTTTTATTCAGAGACCAAAATGGATCATTATTGTTAGTAATTAAGACTTAGCTTAATATTAGTAATTACAGTATATTTTTGTTTATTTCATTTTGAAACGTTATTCTACATACATACATACATATATTCACGCCTTCATTCCCAAAAGGGGTAGGCAGAGTACATTAAACTTATGTTCCAGCGCCACTTCTAGCATAAATGTGGGTATCAATGAACGACTAAATATTTTAACGTAGTAATAGGTTGCTAGATAATCGCCCACAACACACTTCAACCCTTATTCCCTTAGTACGTAAACGTTATTCCAAGATACTTATTCAAGAATCCTACAAACTTTACGCCCGGAATCAATTATATAACTTAAAATGAAACATTATTTGTCTGTTTTGTTTGTATGATTTATATTTTTCTGACTTTTTGTTTTATTTTTATTTATTTATTGGAGAACAAACAGAAACAAGTGTACAAGAAGACATAAACTAAGAACACTAATGATTGCAATCATGATTTTTGGAGCAAATTAAGTAGTATTTTTTTGGCGTCTGATATTTTGTTGAGTTTTGTATGTAGATGATTACTTAAATGATGACAGACGTGTATACATTACTTACTTACACAAAAAACCAGCTAAGTATTATTCTAAATGATTTCCAAATTTTTTTTTCTGTAGGTAGGTACCTACATCAATAAAATGACGGACTAAACTTGATGAAGGTACATCTGGTGGTGTGTTCCTCCTGATTAGTCAGGTCGCCAGAACTCCCGAGGAAGAGTGTAAATCTCCACTTGACACGCAGTCAGCATAACGAATCCTCAAATCAATAAAGGTCGGCAACGCGCTTGTGACTGCTCTCGTCACAAACGACCATATACTACGGTGTCTAACTGCGTATCAAAAAGACTTGGAAGAGGTAATTATAAAAATACTATCATACGTGCATACGTCTGCGAAGAAATTCAAGGCAGTAGTCCCCAACCCGCACTGGGCCAGCGTGGGGGCTAGTGCCCGTTTCCCTCTGAGGAGAGGAGGCATGTGCCCAGTAGTGGAACGTAGGCTGATTTATTATAAGTATGTTTTTTCCATATCTCGGGACCATGGTGTCCCGGAACTTTGGAAGGCATGCGTGGAGCCGAAGTCTACAGCACAGAGGCCCTTTCAGACAACAATAATCTAAAGCGAGGGATACGCATGGCGGATACCACCTCCGAGCGCACAACACGATATATACAACCGGTGATGGTCCCCGCCAGGTGCAAAGACCATTGCAGTGCAGCACTCTGACTGCAATGGAAATTTAGGTCATGGGCTTTTGAGCTGAATGTTGGATGGACAGGATAATGGGTTATTGAAGGAGACTAGCGGACACCTGCCATGACAATCAGTCTCAAAATTGTAAAAAGGCAGGCGGTGACTCGCCAGCTCGCAAAGTAGGCCCCACAAAACTGTCGCACGCACAGTGCGACAATGGGGCAACACGTCTGAGCGGCTGTGAGGTTGTCGAGAGATGAGTC
Source organism: Epinotia bilunana (assembly GCA_947049275.1). Classification (NCBI taxonomy): domain Eukaryota; kingdom Metazoa; phylum Arthropoda; class Insecta; order Lepidoptera; family Tortricidae; genus Epinotia; species Epinotia bilunana. The sequence goes on from OX346278.1 coordinate 2,122,857, forward strand.
TGTGGTTGCCAGATCCCGGTGTTCCCTTCAAGGGCCGCCGGCGTGATGACAATTTACACTTACAACCTGGAGCATAGGTTCCGCTCTTGCGACTCCACTCTGGCCGGCCGGGTAAGGCAAGCACAGAAGCGAGGGCCAGATCACTCGGGCCTCGGCCAGATTACTCTGGAGGTTAGGGGTCCGCGGTGTCGCCACTCACCGTCAGCTCGCCACAAGCTGTCCCCCGCGGGCTATTGTTTTTACTATCACGAGTATAGTGTAAACAATATAATTAAAATGTTTATTATAAGTAATGCAATTAAGTGAAACAAATAAAGTCCCCACTAACGACGCGAAAGCAATTTCACACAGCCGGCCGTTCGATGGGCGTGCATGGCGGATTTAAATTAGTCGTAAACGCGAATCGGTCGTGAATGGAAATTTTACGTGTATTTTATCACCTGTGTATTCTCGAAAGCATTTTTGAGTATATTTTACGGTGACCCCTTTTGTTCTGAAAAATATCCTATTTCCGGCGGCTTCTTTTTAACCGACTTCAACAAGGAGGAGGTTTTTTGTCCAACGGTATGTTGTTAACAAAACTATAGAATGCGAGCACCTGCCTTAAACCCGGTATGCGTATGTTGGAACTAAATGGCTGCCTGGCATGGTTTCGCACCCCGCCCCCAACCCCGAATAATGGCAACGGCACCCATTCTGTGGGGCCATTTTGAGGCGCTACTTAGATTTCTACGGTTTTTTTGTTCGCTGGTTGGTAACCGATTTCTCTGTCAATTAAAACCGATTTTCAAAATGTTATTTTTTAATTACATACTGACGTGGTCCCAGGGAAATATTTCAAACCCCGGTCGATTGGAAGGCGTGCGTGGCGATATAGATCCAACACGTAGAGGCTCGGCTCTTTGGAGACGAAGTTTAATGTGATGTAATACACCTGCTAGAACCCATTACATCGGTAGATACCCGTGAACCGGTTCCAACAGGCGTTGGGGCTATTGTGGCTAAAATGGATAGAGAACTGGGTGTATGGTGATGAGATATGGGTGGATTATGAAACTGGGCTATTGCAAAGAGGTCCGGACACCCTGCTATAACATTGTTGCGCACAAAGTTATCGAGGCAGGCGGTGACTAGCCACTCATTAGATGGGCCCCTGAAATTGCCGTCGTGAAGACGGCCAGGAGCAACACCGGGGTGTGCGGCTCAGGGGTGTCGAGAGGTGGTGCTGCACGTTCTCCGAAGATACTCGCGGCGTTATGCCCTTTAACACTTCCACCCCTGCGGGGCTGGCGTAACTTACGCTGCGCCGCGACGCTAGTCGAGAATGATCTACCCTCCTGTTTCTAATTTGCACGGTGCGAGTAAGATAGGAGACGCCTAGTCGCGCGCGAGGCGACTAAGCTGCAAGTTGTGCCAGACGTACTGGAGCATATAGCTCTCACGACTCCTCTCTGGACGGCCAATGAAGGCAAGCCAGAGCTGAGTGTCTGCCTTGGGGTTCCACTCCGACCGACTAAGACACGCCGGAGACGGAGGATCTGACCGACTGTAAGGAGGTAAAAGCAAAAATATCTTCTTTTGTATATGCACTCAGCGAAATAAAAAAATGTACTGACTTTAAGACTGCGCTTGTTACCTATTATGCTTATGCAAACGCATGGTTCAGCTACGGTATAATACTTTGGGGCAATAGCACAGACGTATCATCCTTATTTACTCTACAGAAAAAACTTATTCGCATATTAGTAAATATTGATAACAGAGACAGTTGCAAACCCCATTTTAAGAATCAGAAAATACTGACCCCCTTATTCATAAAACTTAAAATGCCTCTGCTAAATAAAATGTGCTTTGTCCCTTTCTTACGAACACAAATGTCAACGTGACAGATAAGGACAAACGAATTTAAACGGCATTTTAGTTAAAATAGGCTTGTAGAACGTTTATGAACACGGCCGTTACTAACTAGTTTATATATTCTAGAAGTTAGTACGTTCGTTCGAAACTATGCCCAATACTATAAGAAACGCGAAGACGTACCCACAACTCATAATCTCCGATATAGAAAAAGACTCATGTTACCCTCATCAAACCTAAAAATGCATTCTGATGCAACCTATACCATGTCAGTGAAAGTATATAATAAATTGCCCGATACAATAAAATCCGAGAAAAAACAACAAATTCATAAAATTATTAAGAGAATTCATTATTAATAGAAGTTATTATACACTAAGAGAATACTTAGAAGAAAAACTATAAAATAAAAAGGAAATTTAAACTCATTTTATACACAAATATAATACATAAAAACAAAGTTCCTATAAAAAAAAAAAAAATGCAATAAACAAATTTTGATACTTAAATGTAATGCTCTTTATAATTTGAAATATAATTTGAACATTGCACAGAATATAGAAATTATAAAAAGCAGAACTTTACATAAGTATGTAAGTCGTCTTCTCTTCACTAATTTTGCGGTGCCCAGCAGGGTCCACAATTAAGTTTTATTCTCATCACTTAGCAACTAAAACCTTGTAAACTAACATTGTGGAATGCAATAAATGATTGAGTATTGAGTATTGGCTCTCGGGAGCACTCGAGCCCGTGGGGTCGTTACTTCCCAACAGCTTGCCACAAGCTGCCCAGCGGGCACATATTATATATATATATATATATATATATACATTTATTATTATTCCTATCAGAGGGCCTTTCTAGAAGTCCACGTCAAATAAGGCAGGCTATATACAATTCCCATGGGAACTTAGTTGTAAGTTAGTACTTAGACTATAATTATGTTTTTAATGGACCATAGATAAGCAGAAAACAAAAGTAACAAGACCGAAATAGCCTAAATAAGATACGTTCGCGCCATATATGAAAATACAACAATATATAAATATCAGCATTTTTTCACATCAAACATTTGGTTTACATAATCATTTAACCAATTTTAATAATCTTCTTAAATTTAATACCGTGACAATCAAAAATATCTAATATATGATATATATTTTGGTATATTATAGCGAGGTATCTTAAGATATCGACCTATAATTAGTTATAGCTGAGTGTGTGGGACCTGACAACTATTACGCAAAATAAGGTAACGGCGCCTATTACCGGGGGTATCAAATTCGTCTACCATTACCGCGGCATTTCAAAATACGCATTTTAAAAGCAAACCGTTCGATTTACAATAAAACATATTTTACACAAATGAAGCCTAATTTAGTTGACTAACGGTTCTGTTTACGCAAATGTGTGTGGATGAAATAACAAGCTCGCAATTCGTCAGTTTCTGCGACGGCGGCGTAGGAAGAGGTCGCGTCATACAAACGCGTGGCGTCACTGGTAAGTATACCTGAATCTTATTTATTATTTCACGTAATAGCTATGACAATTGAACTAATGCTATGGATTTTAAATGATTATTTATAGTTTTCTGCGCGTCTTGTGCGTACTCTTTATATATTTTTTGGCCTGGAAATGCATTTAAAATAGAATATAAAATACAGCGGTGATAGACGCCATTTTTAGTTGGGGTAACTAATACCGTGGCATCCCACGGTAATAGTTAAGTCGGCGATTTGCTTCTTTATACTTTATCTTTTTAATATGTTATCGATTATATAATCTCTTACAGTTATTCGAATCTTGATCTATTGACGCTATTAAAGAACTAATTCCGTGGTATGGAAAGTATTCAACAAACCCTTAATTTTTAACCAAAACTTTAGTACTGAATCTGCAGTTTCTATGGAAACCCTTATTTTGTCATGTCGTTTAAATATTGTAATAATTAACTATATTTACTCACCAGTTATGTGATTTTGGTTTTATACCAAGCTTGTAATATATATGTTTGATTTGTAATGAAAATACAATTATATCCTAAAGTTTCTATGGGTCGGAATTAGTTTTTACAAAATTCCAAATTAAGTCTATTACCGATGGTATGATCCCATACCACTCGGTAATAGTAACTAAAGGAATCTTTTACCGACCCATTCAATATTTGTTTGGGTCGGTAATAGGTTAACAATAAGTATCTATTACCGAGTGATATTTTAGTCTTCTATTAAAATAAATCACATCTAGGGTTCCATTCGTACAATTACAATTGAAAATATCTCTAGAACGCATTATTAAGATATATGGTGAACGGAGATAATAACATATCACAGCAAAATTTTAAAATCAAATAAAGACACCATAATATTACACATACAGAATGTTACGAAACTCCCCTTTAACTATTTAATTAGAGTCTGGCCCAGAATACTAAATTGTTCGAAAAGTATTAGACATAGGCTTGGTTAAATTCGATAAAACTTTTTACATTTGTTTTTTCTTTGTATACAAAATACCGAATCCATACTGTATGTAATGTAACAGTGATTTAATAAAAGGTAGGCTTTACCTGCTATGTATGTAAGTAGTAGTTATTCTTATAATCAGTTGACATCATTTGTAGATTTATGGTTTTTTTTATATACACATACGCCTACACCCCTGCCAGTTTGGTGTCCCACTGATGGGCAAAGGTCTCTCCTATTTTTATGTTATTACCAAAGTCAGAAATATTATTTTAATCCTCGATATTGGGTACCGAATTGTGTATTAGGTTACTATTACCGATGGTAGAAAATTGCTGCTTTTTGTACCCTCGGTAATAAAAGCTAAATTCGCGGTAATAGAATCACATCCTATCCATTACCTCGGTAATAGAAGAATCTCCTTTCCTGGTTTCAATATTTATTTTATCAAATACAATAAACTAAAATTGGTTCAAAAAGTTACGATTCTGAAAGTTCAATAAACACCCTTAAATAAAAATAAAAAACTAGGATGTTAAGGAGCTTTCATACCCATCATTTTTTATAATCATTTGAAAACTACCTAAATACCACGGTAATAGGCGCCGTTACCTTACCTATATCGTAAGATGCTTTGCTATAAATATATGGTTCGGTATTTTACGATACATTATAGATAAGTCTGTGACGTGACGGACGTAATCTTTTGGATACGATTATATCATGAAATCAAATCAAATAAAGTTGGTATTTATTCTGCAAATAGGCCTCGTGGGCACTTAAGAGGCATGGCTTTGTTTATGTTTGCATGTCACTACAATAATATCAGCTGCATGTACATTTAAACCGCCACAAATAAAAACAGAATTACAATTAAACTGACACTTAATTAACCGAGACCAATCAGAACGTGCCGTAAAATGGCGTCATAAAGTCCAAACAAAACGGCCATTTTTTTCCGTTCAATTTTGAAATTTATCGCCAACTTCGGCCATTTGGCCTTATTACACCCAATCATGGCCTGCGGTGAAATTTGGGGGTATATTTAAGTAATGCATTAAACTGGTATCAATTTTATATTACGTTACTTGACAAAACCAACGTAACCGATATAGCCCTCCGAATCGCTAAACGTTAGTGGCAGTGGGCGGGGCACTGCACGTAGAACCGATGGCCGTTGGGGCGGAAAGGTTCTCTAGTGGCGACCACGTACCAGCGGGTGCAGCGTGAGGTCCAGTTCATCAGACCCCCACAAGATGGACTGATAATCTGGTAAAGGTCTCGGAAGGCCATTGGATGAGGGTGGCCCAGGAACGGTCACTGGCACTCTTTGCGGGAGGCCTATGTCCAGTAGTGGACGTCTTTCGGCTGATATGATGATGATGATGTTGATGAGGCTACGGCCTTTCTTTTCTTGATTATCTATTTCGTGACGCGTTTTATTTACTTATATTTTTTTATTCAATGATTGTCGTTTTGTGTGTCACGAATAAATGTTTTTCATTCATCTTTCTTTCAAGCAGGCCGTATGATTGTTTGCCATCATTGTGGAATAAAAAAACACGCACTAGCTTCATGCGTAAGCGCAATAAATATTAATCCAATATCAATTGAATACGTTCAGTAAAAATAATCCTGTTATTCGTAAGTGTACGGTTGATATTATTTAATGTGGCCAACTTTTTAGCAAACTGCCGTTGGAATTGGAATCTTCTGCTCAGGACGGTAGAGTTGCTTTTTGCATAGACCCCTTTGATGCGATTCGGCCAACACAAATAATCTCAAGCAAGTAAGTGCTAGTAATAATAAGATATGCTGGGAAACATGTAATTTGGTTAGCGGATATTTTTGATGGCATTAAAGTTATCCTATCCTATCTAGCTCATTGGTTAGCTGGTAGAGAATACCATTTGGCATTAAGCTCGCCATTTGTACATTTGTGTAATTTGTGCAATAAAAAAACACTGAACCACCAAAATAATAAATATAAATATTTGGGGACATTCTTACACAAATCGACCTAGTCCCAAACTAAGCAAAGCTTGTACTATGGGTACTAGACGACGATATACATACTTATATAGATAAATAAATACTTAAATACATAGAAAACATCCATGACTCAGGAACAAATATTCATTCTCATCACACAAATAAATGCCCTCACCGGGATTCGAACCCGAGACCTCCGGGACAACATCGGCAATGTCACTTCCTTACAAACAGCACAGTCGAATAGCGCCCCAGATCATCCAACCGGCTCCGTACAATGTGCCTATACACCGTAGACATGCCCAGCCATCGATATGTGCTCAGGAAGCGGGCATGTTAATATGCAAAGCAGAATGCGCTGTAATAGTTGTGCAGTGCGGTTATAGGGAACTGGCTCGTGGCAATTTATTTTACACTTGGCTTCTAAATACAATACAGTACAAATATTCTTCATCGCTCACCAGGAAGAGTATATAACAGAAACAGAGACAAATTAAACATAAACAATGGTAGACAGCAGGCGGTCTTATCGCTAAAAAGCGATCTCTTCCAGACCAACCTTTGGGTGGTGGAGACGATGCAAAATAATCATATGATTTTAGTAGGTGAAACAGACTAACATAGTACAAACAACTTAAGTATAGGAAAGATTATACACTTACATAAAGACATAAACGTACATACACATACAATAACTTAATATCAAAGAAACAGTATCATTTAAAGTCGAAACACACACACACAGCTGAAGTTTGAAATCATACTAAAATTATAAAGGCGAAAGTTTGGTTGTTTGTTACACGCTTAAACCCCTCAACCGATTTGGATGAAAATAGGCACGAAAATAGTTTATAGCCTGGATTAAAATAAAGGATAGTTTTTATCCCGGGTTCCCGCAGACGAAGTCGCGGGCGGAATTTTTTTTTTTTTCTGAAAATACATTATTTGTTTGATCTATTTAAAACAATAGAAATACAAATAATCAAATAACCTTGAAAACAATAATATAGTCTGCAAAATACCAAGAGAACCTTCAATACCTGAGATCAACCATTTCTCCCGAGTGACCAATCCTCACCGCCCCGACTGCAGAATTAAGCATGCATGGCAGTGGTTCCTAAAATTTGGACAAAGCGATGAGGGGAGTTTATGGCTTCCGGCGACTTGCGGCAGCTAACTCGAGGATGACGTCATGGTGATCAATACTTCCTTGGTAAAAAGTATTTGAAGATGCGATTAGCCTAGATGCAAGAGGATACATTGCCAGAACTGGAAAAAAGGATATATCCTACTAATATTATAAATGCGAAAGTTTGGATGTTTGTATGTTTGGATGTTTGTTACTCAATCACGCTTAAACCGCTAAACCGGTTTGATTTTGCACGAGGATAGTTAATAGCCTGGAATAAAATATAGGATTGTTTTTATCCCGGGTCCACGCAGACGAAGTCGCGGGCGGAAGCTAGTAAAATATAAATGCATTGCAAAATTTCTCCCCTGGCGTGTCTGGCGTCCATAGACTACGGTAACAGCTTACTATCAGACAGTCCTCATGCTTGTTTGCCACCGACATGGTATACAATAATAATTTCAACCGCAAATAGTGGCTAAACTGGAAAAATCATTAAGTTTCGTTCATATCTCTACATCTAAATCGAAGCTAATTTACTGTTTTAGGTAAAATACAAAATAGGAAAGTAGTTTCTTAGTAGCAGACAAATGATAACTCGAAGCATAACAGCGTCCGCAGGCTAAGGTATCTTATCATGTATCATCTTACCATAAGGCGGGCATTCAGAAGTTTTTCTTTGGAAAGACAAAAATACCTGTGTCGAGAGCTAGCGTAGCCTAGTGGTGCAGGCATGCAGCTGTCAAGCGGCGGTCGTGGGTTCGAATCCCCGCTCGTACCAATGAGTTTTCGGAACTTATGTACGGAATATTTACCGTTCAAAAACATCGTGAGGAATCCGGTCTAATCCCAATAAGGTCAGGCTCTCCCTCTGGGTTGGAAGGTCAGATAACATTCGCTTTCGTAAAACTAGTGCCTATGCCAAATCTTGGGATTAGGTGTCAAAGCGGACCCCGGGCTCGTTTAGGGCACAACCGGGAATAACACTGGGAGACTGATGATGAAAAATACCTGAATAAATATTGTATTGCGTTTGTAGTGTATTGGGTGTAACCGCTCTAAAGTTATTTCACCCTCTTATTTGCTTCAGGAGTTAAAAAAAACCGGACAAGTGCGAGGCGGACTCACGCACGAAGGGTTCCGTACCATGATCTATAAAAACAGTTTAAAAGTTTGTTGTATGGGAGCCCCCCTTAAATATTAATTTTATTTTGTTTTTAGTATTTGTTGTTATAACGGCAACAGAAATACATAATTTGTAAAAATTTCAACTTTCTAGCTATCTCGGTTCTTGAGATACAGCCTGAAAATAAAACGTTTGTTGTATGGGAGCCCCCCTTAAATATTTATTTTATTTTGTTTTTAGTATTTATTGTTCGCTTTCGCGGTTCTTGGGATACAGCCGGGTGACAGTCAGACGGACGGACGGAGAGACAGCGAAGTCTTAGTAATAGGGTCCCGTTTTTACCCTTTGCGTACGGAACCCTAAGAACCGGAAAAGTGCGAGTCACACTCGCCTATCGAGGGTTAAATAAATGCGGCCATATTACACAAATCGACCTAGTCCCAAACTAAGCAAAGCTTGTACTATGGGTACTAGACGACGATACACATACTTATATAGATAAATAAATACTTAAATACATAGAACACAGCCATACTTAATCTGTACTAAATCACAAATATATAGTTATCATATTATTCCCTGTAATTGTAGTAAAAGACGATAGGTACTACTTAGTACCTTGCCTTACCCTTTAAATTTTGACTCCCTTGAGAGTGCCGATATATACGTTTTTCGCCGCCGCGTATTAACTTTTTAGGGTTCCGTAGCCAAATGGTAAAAAACGGAATCCTTATGGATTCGTACTGTCTGTCTGTCCGTCCGTATATCACAGCCACTTTTTTCCGAAACTATAAGAATACTGTTGAAACGTGGTAAGTAGTTGTATTCTGTGGACCGCATTAAGATTTTCACACAAAAATAGGAAAAAAACAATCAAGTTTGAAACTCGAAAAACTTTTTTTCATCAAACTCATACGTGTGGGGTATCTAAGGATAGGTCTTCATATATTATTTTTTTCTAAACTGAATATTTTGCGCGACAGACACTTCCAAAGTGGTAAAATGTGTTGTCCCCCCCCCCTGTAACTTCTAAAATAAGAACATTATACAACTAAAAAAATATATGATGTACATTACCATGCAAACTTCCACCGAAAATTGGTTTGAACGAGATCTAGTAAGTAGTTTTTTTAATACGTCATAAATCGTATACCGCAATTTACCTTTCATTCGGATAATGGTATGGAACCCTTTGTGCGCGAGTCCGACTCGCACTTGGCCGGTTTTTTTTTACGTTAACTTAGAAATTTGATTTTTTCACAGCTACTGACTGTAGTGTTGAGTATATGGTATTAATTTCAACTTGATACCTCCACGCGTTTCCGAGATAAAGATTCTTGACAAACAGACAAACAACAAAGTGATCTAAGGGTTTCGTTTTTCCTTTTGCGGTACGGACCCCTAAAAACAGTTGAGTCGTCAACTGTATTTTTTTAAAGTCGGTAACCTATAATAAAAGTAGCTATACAAACAATCGAATACATACACTCCACCCACGCTATGTAAATCGACTTAACAATATAATTATAATATGTAATGTATGCGAGTGATAATGATATGATTGATCGGCGAAGTGTGGGACGGTACTAGCGAGGACGCAAGTGTATTACATTTCAACCTAATTATATTTTAAAGACAATTAAATTGATGATTGAATTCACTATAAAAAAACAGATTTTTTTAGGGCTAGATAGCCCGGGGTCTGCGTGAGTACGTAATCCGTTTATTTCACGTAGAAACTGATTTTACGAAAGCGATTGACATATCTGATCTATTAACTCAAGGGAAAATTTTACCTTGTTGGGATAAGATCAGTTTCCTCGCGATGTTTTCACCGCAAATGCTTCGGATAAGGGGATGCCTTGATTCGAGTCGACCACGCTTCTTGACAGAGACATGATTATGTCTTCCGTGCACTGTGCTTTTTTGGACTAATTTCGATAAATACCTAACCTACTGAAGTTTTATTTATATTTCATTAAGTGAGATTTTAGATGAGATAAAATACTATAGCATTAACTTGATTGTGTCGTAAAATAATGTATCGTTTGAGTAGGCTGAATAAAGAAAAGGAAAATAAAGACCTAACTTCAATGGACAATTATGTATCGATTAAATCAGATAAACAATCATATAGTCAAGAGTCATATATCTGAAAATCAGATCTTATTGTATCTTAATCTAGTCAGAACGGCGTTTCAAAGCACACGATAATTTCCAATTCACCCCCTTAACTTAGGGGAAAACTTAACCTTGTTGGGATAAGATCGGTTTGCTCGCGATGTTTTCACCGCAAAAGCTTCGGTTAAATGTCAAATGATGTTTCAAATGTAAGTACTTTTTAACAAACCCATTGGTACGAGGCCCCGTGGCGGGATTTCCGCCTAGGCCTACAAGGACGGCCTAGGGGCGCAGGCAGCCTCTGGGGCCCCAGTAGAGGGCCACAAGCTCCTTGAGGCCCCTAATGCCAAGTGCCTAGGGGCCCTGGCTCTCTAAGTCCCTGCGAGCCCGCGGCGACAACCCCACAACGCCCAGATGGCAGTTCCAATACGGGTGTAGACACTACATAAAATAATCAATAATGTCATATTTCCTCGAAAAAGGATTAAAAATGTAGTCAAATGGAGGAAAAATCAACGCATCAACTTCAATAATCACGAATTTATAAGTGTCCAAAGTTTTAAGAAGGGGTATCATATGTTCTGTCCCTTTTTCGCAAAACGCAACGTCATATGAAACGATTGGACGCTCGCAGTTAGTGACGTCACTAGAAGACGACAACGTGCCGTGTGCCATCGTGTTCGGCGTCGCCATCAATGCGGCCTGCCGCGCGCGCGACGCGCTCTGCGGTAGCCACGCAGATTGTGACGTCACTAACTGCGAGCTTTTCCTCTCTCTAACAAGAAATATTAAAACGGTTGCAGCGTCGTAATTCTTTGAGATATCTGAATGGGAGTTTCGTCACTAGGCATATTTTTTTGCCTTCTTTCTTTTGGAGTAATAATAATTTTCGAGTCTACACCCGTATTCATAACCTTCAAATAGTAACATTGAAATTCATCCACTTTCGTTCCCACGCGTACCAGTACAGTCGAAGCCACATTTCGACCGTCCCCCGGTGTCCGACGACTTTTGTCTTCGGACACGTTTGCATGTCCAATGCCTCATTTGAAATTGTAATTTTACAATACTTAAACTTTTTTTAAACTAAGTACCGTTAAGATATTTTCCTATTGTTTAGGCACTTCATCATCATATCAGCCGAAAGAAGTCCACTGCCGGACATAGGCATAAGAGGGGGTTATGCGCTACCCGCATCCAGCGGACTTTTAGGTACGTATTAAATTTTTAAACTACCTTAACTTCTGTAAAAAAACACCGATCGTCCTCTAGCTTTGGTGGTCTAAACCTAGTGCCTACGACAGTTTCTACGGGCTCCAAGATTTAACCGGGATAACGCGAAGATGAACTAAGAAGCTCATGAGTGAAAAAAAATATCGTGAGTAAACTTGAATATTCATTATTCTGGCAATAAATTAAAACTCAAAACAATAAAGCATGGTTGCCGTTTTATCACTTATCGTTCTGGATAAGACACCCGTCACTCTCGCACTCGCAGGCCCTATGCTGTAACTTGTTTAAGCTCACCTTTCTTGTGATGTAAATGCTATACTTTAACGGCCGTATTCATAAACGTACTTGAAGCCTGTTTTAACTAAAATGGCGTTAAAACTCGTTTGTCCTTATCTGTCACTTTGACATTTGTGTTCGTAAGAAAGGGACAAAACACATTTTATTTAGCAGAGGCATTTTAAGTTTTATGAATAAGGGGGTAAGTGTATTATTGACCCTTTCAGGCCGAACGCTGTCAGCGCTTTGCGCACCGCTAAGGCGCAGAACTAACAAAACGCTCTGTAAACCCGATGCGCCGAACCGGCGTCATGCCGGCCGACGGGTGCGAATCGTGAAATGGATGGTTTGATGCGTTATTTCCACAAACCAAAATTGAAATGATGCATGTTTTCATCAAAGTCCGTTATATTCGGTTCCGTACAGCAATCAGGGTCGAACATGGAATGCAGAGATATTGGGTCCGGTGGGCAAGCAGGGTCATGCATGTTGAGCGTGGTCATCGTTGAATCACAAGGAGAGCCAAGTCGTATAAAATATCAACAAACAGAGAAAAACACAAAACCACGAGCACAGTACAGAGGTCAAACCAAGACTGTGCAACTCTCTATCATGGTGCAACTTATTTTTCAACACCCCTAGCTGTCCTGTTGTTCAGGAAAACATGGAGAAGTGACGAAACATAATAATGTCTTTTGTTTTTTCGCTGCTCTTTGCGAGAAAAGGGTCACAGACGCCATAAATCACACAATGACGATACTACCTACTTATGTCCTTATCGGGATTGTACGTCTGAAATGGGCACTGTTGAGACCTATTATATTTTATGACATGTTATGTACACAGTTTTGATAATAAATTTTATCTTATCTTATCTTATCTTATCTCAACGCTCAAACTGAAATATATCTTGACGCGTAGGTGGTCTAGTTTTGTGACGGGTGACTGGCGGGGTGAGCCGCATTAGCGCGTAGCACAACTTACTGCTCTGTCGCTTCCCGCGCGACTGAGCGTCTCTTATCTCACTCGCACCGTGCAAATGAGAAAGAGGAGGGTAGATCTTTCTCAACTCGCGTCGCGGCGCGGCGCGGCGTCCGTTGTGCTAGCCCCGCTGGTCGAAGTCCATCCACTGCGATAAGTGATAAAATGGCAAGGAACCGCGAGCTGTGTCGCGGCGAGATAGACTATCCCTCTCTTTCTAATATTCTTTATTTAGAAAGAGACGGGTAGTCTATGTCGCCGCGACACAGCTCGCGGGCTGTCCTATGATAGCCGTGTTAGAATTCTAAGTGAGCATCCATAGGCTACGACGTCTCCGTACCATCACGCCGTATGCTTGTTTACGACCAAAATTCAAAAAAACCAGTGGGTGCGAGTAAACGGACATTCATTTCAAAATATAAAATGTCGAATAGTCATTAATGTCTTTATTATAACGATTTACAAGCTCAAATTTGATAATTGGACAGAATGCAATATTTCGTAAAAATATGCCAAGTCTAACATTGTTGTTCCAAATAAGTAGTGAGTTCTCATGTAAAGCCAAGTCTGCCAATATTCTCAGCATTCATTTATGATTATGACATAAACTTTGTAAATACCCGTCCTAAAAACTGAAGATCACTCAATGCTTCATAATTTTCATGTTTGTATTTTTTACGAAAATAAGACTTAGGTCTTTTGCCTAGTTAGTAATAACCCTGCCAATTAAGTTAGTGGTCCTAGATTCGGAACCTCGTAAAGGCAAATATTGGAATGATTAACACGAGTCTGGAACAAATGATGCTTAGTCAGATTGTTTGTATTTAAGTGCGTTTTTATATATATTTTATTATGTTTATCCATCGTCGTCTAGTATAAAACAAGCTATGTCGATTTGTGTAAGAGTCTACCCAAAATTTTGATTTATTTGTCGACGGATGCACGAACCACTTCGTATTTTTTTTTAATCAATAGATCAATTAAGATGAAAGTGAGTAAGTGAATTAGGTACTTCGAGAATAGGGTATCGTCGGCTGTGCCTCTTCAACTTGGCGGCGGCACTGCCGTACCCCTGAAAAGATTACGCTGTTATTTATATACGGAGCCCTAAAACGAAATCTTTCAAGAAAGAGCGTTAATGAAGACAAACTAATAATGGTTATTTAACTAATGATGCGTTTTTCATTGTCAGCCATTAATACTAATACAAGTTTTAGCGTGGGCGAGGTTTGTTCGCCTTGTCTATAAAGGCTCGATTGTATAACACTAAAGTTATTTTGAATTGGATTGGTTTAAATCTCGCCATTAGAAAATTAAGCACACATTTCGAATGTCAGCTGTAAAAAAGTATCACGATATGCCGTTTATTGAACTTTTAAAACATATGTAATTACATTCTGATTTTCATAAGTATTATATTTAATATTAAGTAAAACGAAAAATATTCAACGATTTCCGAATGTACGGCCGAATGAAGGAACAAGTTCATTTCTTGTACGGATGATACACTTTTATCGTCAGTTTCGTCATCGTGCTAATTCCTTGACTGGACTCTCCCCGCCTAATAAAATGACTACCGTCATACAATGGTCAACATAAATGGACTTGCTCCAAACAGAAATGAATTGCAAACGCTAATGGATGAGCACGCCCTAGACATTGTACTGGTATCGGAGGCGCACTGCACTAGTAGAAGTAAAATCGAATTACAAGGAAGTAACACATATATCACAACCCATCCTGATGGCACGGCTCATGCGGGTACGGCAATAATAGTAAAAAAAAAGATTAAACATCATGTGTTACCGGAATATAAAACTAACCACATACAAGAAACTACTATCGCCATAGAAGATAGTCAAGGTTATTTCAATGTGTCAGCAGTTTACTGCCCTCCAAGACATAACATAAACACAGAAATGTTCTCAGAATTCCTATCAACCCTCGGTGGAAGATTCATAGCAGGTGGGGACTGGAACGCTAAGCACGTGTATTGGGCTTCCAGATTGACTACAACACGGGGAAGACATCTAAAACGATGTATTGATGCCAATAATCTCAAAGTCATTACTAGCTCAGAACCAACATACTGGCCATCAGATCCCAACAAAGTACCGGACTTACTAGATTTCTACATAGTGAAGGGGCTCTCCAAGAACTACTTTAAAGCAGACTCTTGCCTCGATAGCTCATCTGACCATACACCAGTTTTGCTTACTGTGAGCAATACTATTATAGAATACTCAAAACCCCAAACCCTCTGTAACTGCCGCACGGACTGGAATGGCTTTCGAGAGTACGTTGAAGGAGCTATACAGCTCAACACAAAATTGAAATCCGCCGAAAATATAGATACTGCCCTGGCTAGATTCACCTGTACGTTGCAAATGGCTTGCTGGACAAATACTCCCGTCATACCGGATAGCAAACCCGTTGTAAATCAACCATTAGAAATAAAATACAAAATTTTAGAAAAACGCAGGCTTCGACGAAAATGTCACCAAAGTCGGCACCCAACAGATAAAACTGCTTTGAATCGATCGATAGTTCAGCTTAGGTCTCTGATAACCGCAAACAATGATAATACACTACAAACGAAATTGGAATCACTAACCGCGACACATTCCACAAACTACTCGTGGAAATTTGCTAAAGCGTATGATAGACCGCAAGAATTTAAACCTCCTAGCAAATACGAACAAACAAAAGGCCGATGTATTTGCAGAGCACTTATCTAATGTGTTTATGCCTAACGAAATAAGGAAACCGGATTCGGAGGAATACGTTGCCTCTGTGTTACTTACCCACCTCCAGATAGAACGACCACTCAAATTTACTTCACCACAAGAAGTACATAAACTAATAAAAAGCTTGGACTGCAGAAAATCCCCTGGGTTTGACCTCATAACCAAAGAAGTCCTTCAAGAACTGCCAAAAAAAAGGGATTGTATTTATAACAGTGCTGTTCAACGCGATGCTTAGAGTACAATATTTCCCAAGTCTATGGAAAGTTTCCCAAATCATCAGATTCACAAACATGGAAAACCACCTCAGGAAAAAACATCATACCGGCCTATCAGCCTTCTGCCGGTGTTATCAAAGATGTTTGAAAGAGTACTATTGAATAGACTGGCACCAATACTGCAAGAAAAAAGAATAATACCAGATCACCAGTTCGGATTCAGGAAGGAACACGGAACCGTAGAGCAGGTATATAGAGTCTGCGCCACCATCAGAGAAACAATAGAAAATAAGCAATACTGTTCGTCGGCTTTCCTAGATATCCAACAAGCCTTCGACAAGGTGTGGCACGAAGTCTGTTGTGTAAAATAAAGCTTAATCTTCCACACAGTTTCTTCAATATTTAAATCATACCTCACAGAAAGAATGTTCTACGTTAAAGAAGGTGTAGAAACCTCAAAATTCTTTTACATAAAAGCAGGAGTGCCCCAGGGGTCAGTTTTGGGACCTGCTCTTTACACAATATATACAGCAGACTTACCGTGCCCTCCAGGCGTCACTACCGCGACCTTTGCCGACGATACTGCAGTACTGGCAAGACATAACGACCCCAAAAAAGCATCTGATGCACTACAAAAAGGTCAGCAGGAGGTTCATAACTGGCTTGAAAAATGGAAAATAAAAGCAAGTGCCGCAAAATCCACCCAAGTAACGTTCACACTTCGCCAGGGAAACTGCCCGTCGGTTAAACTCGGACATAACACGCTACCACACACCGACTGCGTAAGATACTTGGGAATGCACCTCAATCGACGCATGACCTGGAAAAATGATATAAAAAACAAAAGGAACGAAATCGCACTCAAACACAAAAACCTATACTGGATGTTGGGAAGAAATGCTAAATTGTCAATGGACAACAAACTACTTATCTATAAGGCTGTACTAAAACCGATATGGATGTATGGCGTGCAATTGTGGGGCTGCGCTAGTGACTCAAACATTAACATCATACAACGATTACAAAATAAGATCCTGAGATCAATAGCAAACGTACCATGGTATATTACTAACAGTGAACTGCATGAACATCTGTCAATAGGCACAGTAAAGGAAGAGCTCCGAGACATTTCCTTGAAATACAAGCAGCGACTAATTAACCACCCCAATAAATTAGCACAACAACTGAGCGTCCAGAACCACACAAGGCGACTGAAACGACATAACATCCTGGAGCTACAAAATAGAGAGTAGCCTCAGACTTGAAAAAAATGAGGAGATGCTCTCGCTGGAGAGCACACTCGAATTGCCAGGCCGTACTAATGCACACATCGACTTATAAGTCTTCGGACTGATTGCCGATAAGCAGAGAACAAAAAAAAAAAAATACAATGGTCAGACCCCCGCCGCCCCTATTTTGAAATGAGGTAATAAGAATAAGAATAAAAAAATATTTATTTAGCACACAAAACACGGAAAAAAGAAATGCAATCAAAAAGGTAACCTTATATTACAGTACTAAACGGGAGCCTCACTCAGCATGTTGTTACGGGGCCGTGACGCTGGTTTTCAGTGAGAGCCCCAAAAATAAATAAAAGTAGGACTAAACTAAACAAACGATTTTATAATTTTTGGGCACTGTATGCCTAAAAATTAGAAAAGTGAACTTAAAACTAGCGGGTAACATTAGAATTTATTTGCATGTGTAATAGGTATATGGACAGCCCCTTTGCAATGACAAATATCCGATTTTCACGTATAGACCAGCGGTTGAACAAAAATGGGTTTTTACAAGATTAAAGTTTTTTCTTTTTTGATATGTCGTTGGAGGCATGGTAAATAATACTTATGTAAAAAGTTAGAAAATTTTAGCTGGAGCTTTCGGCTATATTTAAATATTTTCGTTTTTGCCAATAACTATGTCAATATAGAATTAGAGTTACAAAAACCTGTAACATAATAACACTTTTATTTTTATACAATATTCTGTTTTTAGAAATCTGGAACTTCTGCATTCCGGTGAACGTAAAAATGCAAATTATTTTGTAAATAAAGAATTAGAGTAGCTGATATTGCAAAATTACGATGTTATCGACCCACTTAACATATCGGAAAAAAGTTAGAAATGTAGACAATCGGCTTGTCTAGATATTGATTTCGGGCTAAGCAGTATAGCCAACATTGAATTAAAGTTTGTAGAGTTAATAGTAAACGGTCATGACAATGATCTCAGTTACCAAACAAAAGTTAAGAAAAATAAACTCACGGCGACACTAAATATTGATACGTAAGTACTCCGTGCGTAAATTAATACATTTAAAAAGCGCGGCCTGTATGCGCGCGCCGCGTTGTGCGCTGTGGCAGCAGGCATCGAACAACGCAAAGTAGCCTGAGAGCGGTAGGTACGGTTTCGCTCTATGGAAAAACAACAATATATCGATATCAGCCCGATTTTGACACCAAAAAATAGATTGGGTAATTTGACTAAATATTAATTAATAATCCACCTACATCTAATACCGCGACGGTACTAAATAATAAAAACTTATCTATATAAATTACGTAAAAATGTGGCGAAAATGCTGTAAGAATTATTTACTTTATAATATACTACTTCTATTTATGTTCTTAGTGATGCATATAAAATCCACTTCGTTTTGTAAAAGAAACTTCATAATACATAATATTTTTATTAAAGTAATAAAATAAAAATTCATACCGTTAATGGCATATAAGGTATCAGTATAGGTTATGGTTTATATATGTCTCTTTTACGTGTCTGGACATTTTTTATACTGAATAAATCGTAAATACCTAAAGTCATATTAACTTTGAAAAAGTCTTGTGAAATAAATATATCAGCCAAACGAACTACGAAGTTTTCCTAAAGGTCAAATTGTAATAGATGAAACGATAATCTACCTTAAAATTACCTATTAAGTGGTTTTCAATATATAATCACTTCCAATAGGCGCAAGAGGGGAATGCGCGGTGAGCGGAGGGGTACCTACGGCGAGGCGGCACGAGGCACGCGGGCGGGGACAGTGACAAGCCGACCGAGAGACAGTTTTTCGAATTGGCAGTGTGCAATTTTTCCATAATTCGTTTTTCGTTTTTAGTGTATAATTGTTGTGTTTGAAAGAGAAAGTAATCATGGAGGGCAACGAACATAATACGAGTAGTACGGCGGAAATTGGCCAATATTGTTAAAAGTCGTGGACACGTCTTCTATATACCTGGTATGGATGTTTCTTGTTCTCTCCCGAGTACGAATCTACCGGCTTTAGTTAAGGGAGAGGGGGACGGACATAGCTGTCACAAAAATGGCGGCCGACGTTTATCGATTTTTGTGAAAATAGTTTTTTTTCACTTAGACGTTTGCTTACTTACCATCATAATTCGAGAAAGAGATACTTTAGCGTGATTAATGTCATTATAAAAAATATCATATATTTTATTAGCTTGCCAAAAATTAGGGATTAAGCGTAAAAGGTGCGATGAGTTCATTAGTTTAAATTGAAAACTCTGTTTTTACACATATAAATATCTTAAAAATCATCAACTGACGTTTCAGCTTAAATTTTATATTTTTCATAATGTATTAAAGAAAGCTACTTTACTGAAAATAGTTTTGAAAGCAAACGTAATCTAATGCTAAAAGACGAAGAACTCCATCTAATTCCGCCGTCCCCATTTAACGGTGTTAGAGAATAATATTGTTCTCATTAACCAAAAAAAAGTTTAAACAACAAAATAATCCGCACCTACTTACTACTACTACTTACCTACCTTTTGGTTCTGAGAGCATCCCTGTTCTAACCTAACCTAACCTACATTTCTGGTAGCTCTTCGGTTCTGTAAGGGTCGTGGTTCTAACTTAACCTAACCTACTTTTCTCCTAGCAGTCGGATTATGTATGACCTATACATACTTCCAACCCTTTTTAGCCTCCGTAGAGGATGAATTTTAAGAAATGCTGTAAGTAATTAGTTTCCTAGTTTTTAACCGAAGTTACGGATCCCGTACTTTAAAATTGTCTTGTTCCCCGTACAAACATCAACTCCTTTTAGCCCATTTAGGGGATGAATGTGTACCCCTTCTGGAATCTATTTAAAACAGTCTAAAACAGAAGTTACAAATCCCTTACTTTAAAAATGTTTTGCTCTCCATACAAACTTTGAACCCCCTTTAACCCCTATAGTGAATGAATTTCAAAAAACTAAAATCAGTTTTGTAGTCTTTTAACATATAGGCTAAGACCGAGGTTAAAAATCTCTTACTATAACATTTTCATGGTTTCCATATAATAGATCTTTAATCACGTTTTAACCCCTTAGGGGAGGAATTTTTTCAAAACGCTGAAAGAACTTTTATTTATTCTGATAAGAAATCTTTATACAATGCTTTAAGTCTCCAGCTCAAAAATGAGTGTTTCTCATCCAAAGCTTGCACCCCTTTTTAACCTTCTAAGGGATAGAATTTTCTAAAACGCTGGAAGTAATTGTTTATATTATAATAAGTAATCTTTCTACAAAGTTTCAAATCTCTAGCTCAAAAAAAAGTGTTTCCCATACAAATCTTGCAATCCTTTTTAACCCCCTTGGCGTGGAATTTTCTAAAACGCAGAAAATACTTTTTGTATTATAATTAGAAATCTTTCTACAAAGTTTCAAGTCTCTAGTTCAAAAAACTATGTTTTTCCATACAAACATTGCACCCCTATTTAACCCCCTTAAGGGTGGAATTTTCTAAAACGCTGAACGTGCTTTTTGTGTCTTTTAATAAGTAATCTTTCTACAAAGTGTCAAGTTTTTAGTTGGAAAAATAAAGTTCCCTCCATACAAACTTTTCACCCCTATTTAACCCCCTTAGGGGTGGAATTTTCTAAAACGCAGAAAATACTTTTTTGTATTTTAATAAGTAATCTTTTTACGAAGTTTCAAGTCTCAAGTTCAAAAAATTATGTTTCCCCCATACAAACATTACACCCCTATTTAACCCCCTTCGGGGTGGAATTTTCTAAAACGCTGACAGTACTTTGTGTTTTTTAATAAGTAATCTTTCTACAAAGTTTCAAGTCTCAAGCTAAGAGAATAAAGTTTTCCCAATACAAACCAGGCACTCCTTTTTAACCCCCTTAGGGGTAGAATTTTCTAAAACGCTGAAAGGACTTTATTTATATTCTAATTAGTAATCTGTACAAAGTTTCAAGTCTTTAGCTAAAAACCCAGTGTTCCCCGTACAAAACCTTAAACCTTTTTTAACCCCCGTAGGGATAGAATTTTCTTAAACGCTGAAATTACTTTTTTTCTATTTTAATAAGTTATTTTTCTACAAAGTTTCAAGTCTAGCTCAAAAAATAAAGTTCCCTCCATACAAACCTTGCTTATTACCCCCTTAATGGTGAAAATTGCTAAAACGCAGAAATTACTTTTTTTGTATTCTAATAAGTAATTTTTATAGAAAGTTTCAAGTCTATAGTTCTGAAAATGATGTTTTCTCCATACCAATTTTGCACCCCTATTTAACCCCCTTAGGTGTGGAATTTTGTAAAACGCAAAAAAAAAATTTTGAATTCTAATAAGTAATCTTTCTACAAAGTTTCAAGTCTCTAGATAAGAAAATAAAGTTTTCCCCATACAAACATTGCACCCCTATTTAACCCCCTTAGGGGTGGAATTTTCTAAAACGCAGAAAAATATTTTTGTATTCTAATAAGTAAACTTTCTACAAAGTTTCAAGTCCAGATAAGAAAATAAAGTTTTCCCCATACAAACATTGCACCCCTATTTAACCCCCTTAGGGGTGGAATTTTCTAAAACGCAGAAATCACTTTTTTTGTATTCTAATAAGACATTTTTCTAGAAAGTTTCAAGTTCAGAAAATAATGTTTTCCCCATACAAATTTTGCACCCCTATTTTACCCCCTTAGGGGTGGAAATATCTAAAACGCAGAAAAATATTTTTTTGTATTCTAATAAGTAATCTTTCTACAAAGTTTGAAATCTCTAGCTCAAAAAATAAAGTTTCCTCTACACAAACCTTGCACAGTCAAGTCTTCTTTTATATATATAGATTACGATAAATTGATGGTTTACTATCATTTAGATCACTACGTTATCAATTTGAACATGAGGCATCATACCTATTGACTGAGTTTTAGTGTGCCACTTTTAGAGCGATTATAACATATATCTACCTCTTTTTTATATTACATCACTGGATTTGAAAGAAAAAAGCAGCGCTTGCGCGGCAGTGCGGGGGGCGGGGCGAGGTATCGCTGGCTAGGTCGGCTGTGATCAGCTCCCGCGGGCCAGCACGGCGTGGCTATGAATTTCGCGCCATTTTAAATAGATTGTGTACTATTATAATGCAATCTATACACAGAAATTTCTTACTTTTCATAATACGGCTGCATATATTTTGTTATAGTAATAGACTTATTTTTACAGACTCTAATTCAACATTAGATCTTACAGGACAAAAAATGCATATTACTTTTATAGCATGTATCCTATTCCTCTACATTTTTAGCTTTTTCTATTAACTTAAGGAACTAGAGATACTGTTGAAGATTTTTTAACTTTAATTCAATATCGACAAAGTAATAATCTAATTCTGGTTTCACAAAGAAGCTGCTTAAAAAAATTCTACAAACTTAACAACATATTAGAAACGATGAAGCTAAAACTTTGCACTTAAATTCAATATTCACAAATCATAAATAAAAATATATAAATACCTAATTTATACTTAACGCTCGTTCTAACTTTTCATCATATATTGCAAATATGCTTAAAAATATGTCTGATGCCATATAAGCATCACTTTTCCATCTTTAGAATTATCAAAACTTTTAGGGCGAAAATCCGGTCCCACTACTGGTCTAGGAAGAAGCTACATACTTACGTGAAAAGCCAGTAATGGATGGGGGTCATTCTCAGAGAGCTAAATTTTGCACGTCCAGGCCTAAATTTGTATGTAAACCAAATTATAATAAATTGGTATTTTTTTGTAGGATAGTTTACGTCTATACCTAGGTGTTGCACCTTAGATCGAAGCCTTGCCATTAGTTGTTTAATAGATATGTTTTTTCAAAGCCCTGTTCTCAAATTACCACAACGCGTCCACGCGCTTTCTTAGTTTACGAAATTTTCTTAAAATTTGGAAGAGTGCAGATTTTTTATCGCATTTTAAATAAAGGAATGGTTTACCTACGACATATAAAAAATACAACAAGATACATTACATTTTCTTTAACAAAATAATTAATGAAATACTTGTCCAGCCTAAAGGAATAATTGCCTGCACCGCTTACAATCGCGGGCGCACAGCCCTAGTCAAAACTATCTGGCACATCACTATAGCACAGGCCGCGAGCCATCAGTTATGCCGAGGTGCTCGATGAGTGCGGACGTATTTGTGTCAGTGTTGTAGCGGGACTGCACATAAGTATCTAATTGCCTCGACTTTGGCTTTCGACATTTCTAATTCATGTTGTCATGTTTAATAATTCATCTGTTATCGTCAGTGGGTTACAGCTTATTATAAAGAAAGCAGAATAGTGGGCTTCGCTGGTTCTGATCTATATATTTAAGCTATACTTTCATTTAACAGCTGTTTTTCTACGAAAATGTGTTTCTCTCTAAGAGCCACTACGCTAATTGCCAGGATTTTTCTAATTGCCATCGTATTGATTTAGTGTTGAAATATATTATAATTAGGTATATAATATTAAATATAACCGACAATATAAAATATAAACTAATATAAAATACAATGGTCATGCCACGCTCTATTGGAATCGATCTGTCATCACGGACAGGACTATTCTAGCCAACAGGCCAGATATCGTGCTGACAGATCGATCGAAACGCCAGGCAGTGCTTGTCGACGTCAGCATCCTCCACGACGAGAACCTAGTGAAAGCTGAGAAGGACAAAGCCAGCAAGTACCTAGATCTGGCTCATGAGGTAACCACCATGGGGAATGTTGATTCAACGATCATTTTCCCGATAGTTGTTTCTGCAAACGGTCTAATAGCGAAGAGTCTCGACCAACAGTTCAATAGACTCTCCCGCAGATTGCTAGGTCAAGGGTCAGAGACAGAAGGCTATATACTACTGGTCACTGCGTCGGTAGTCAGGTCAGGAGGTGCATTCTGGTACGCCCTAATCCTCCCTTGCTGGCTTTGTCCTTCTCGTCTCGGCCTTCACGAGTTTCTCGTAATGAGGGATGCTAATGTCGAGCACTGCCTTCTTTTTATCATTATGTTTTACTGGATTTAACATGTTGTAATAATGTTAACGGTTAAAGTTTCTAAGTGCATATATCTAACGAGACAGAACTGTCATTACATTTATTTTGTCTGAAAAGTGTATTCTTCCCAGTATAGCGATCATTTGAGAGTTTTCATACGTTGTTTACATAACAAAATTATTTTTTTCTAATCGCCGGAACGGAGCGAATTTCAATATTCTAATCGCCAGGATCCTAGAGAAATCAAGATGACCATAACTCAAATACCGCGTATGCTATTGCAGTGCTAAAGTAATTAAATAGGTAATTGTCGTGTAAGGATTCCATTTTCAGTCATATTGTTTGGAAATAATGAAGGAATAAAAAGGGTGGTGGCAATTAGGCTGAGAACGCCCGCAGTGAGAATGGCCGATGGATTACCCTAATAATACTCTTTTGGAATGATGATTGAGTGACTTTTTATAAAATATAGGAATATTTACTGGTAAATCTTCGAAATATTAGCAAACGTCTTTGTGAACCGACAAAAATTATACAAAGAAATCAAACTTAGGTGATTGTGACAAGTCGATACAAATCCATTTTACATTCTAATTTAAGAATGGAATGGAGGCAAAGGTTACTATTAATTATGACTAGTTACATGCTGACGGTTTTGTCTGTTTAAAGTCAAATATGATAAAGCAGAAGATTATGTGTGTCTTGTTTGTGTGTAGGTAGTTGTATATTATACTAATATTATAGGCTATCGTTTATGAGGATGCTTAGACGTTGGACATTCATTCGCGCCAAAACTATTTAACGAATAAATGTCACACATCATCAGGCCAAAGATGATTTTTACAAGCTTTCTATTAACTGGCAATGTACATATGTACCTAACTAACTATGTAACTAAATATGTTTGTTCGGGTGGAATCTTGCAACTCAATTTTTAAGCAGATATCTTCACCACCGGTTGAGCTGAAATTTCGGGTTTAAGTATAGTGAAACGTATGAAAACGCATTAACAACTTTTGTAGGAAAAATCCATTTTATTTTACCTTCTGTCATTTTATAAGTCATTATATATCTATTTTTAAATTAACATAAGTCAAAAAATATAAAAAAGGTTTTGTCGGCACATTCAAGCAACCACCTTTGAGTCGAGTTGCTTTTCTCTGACGCGACAGACTCAATAGCCGCAAGTTCTGCCTGCAGTTCTAACTCGGCAGCTTTGCGTTCATGTTCAGCCAGCATTCGCTCCCGGTCCGAAGCTGCTTTGGCCAACATTCGCTCCCGGTCCGAAGCTGCTTTGGCCAACATTCGCTCCCTATCCACATTTAAGCGAGCATGCTTGGGTAGGGCAGCCAGCTTCTGTGTCTTGGTAGAGGCTCGCGATGGCGCTATGGAGTGTGTCTTGGCGCGCGATGGCGCCGCGGAAAGCGCCTCTGAAGGTAAAGGTTCTGGCAATTGGATAGTTAGATAGGGTTCGTGAATATCATGCTCCTGTGAGAGAGCCTCATCGTGGCAAGATTGAGCAGGCGTAAAGCCTGACGATGGGGCTGGAGCGGTTTCACTTACCTCTGTCCGGAATTGTTTCCTTGTTATTGAACGCGTTATGGGCATTATCACAATATTAACACTATACTTTTACTTCTGACACCATATGAAACGTATGAAAACGCATTAACAACTTTTGTAGGAAAAATCCATTTTATTTTACCTTCTGTCATTTTATAAGTCATTATATATCTATTTTTAAATTAACATAAGTCAAAAAATATAAAAAAGGTTGATCGGTCGGCAACATATAGTTTGGATAACAATTCAATATTATGGTACCATCGGGCTGATTTGATGATGGATACAAAAGGTGTCCATGGGAATTCAGTACTTAACTGACGTAATACGTAATAAGTTTAGGCTCGTTAGAATCGTCTCAATTAATAGTTGATGAATGATGACGGTGCATACCGTCAATTGAGACGATTCTAACGAAAAAACGGCAAAAAAACTGTACTTTTCTGCATAGAAAAGTACAGATTTTTTGCCTGGAACTTACGAAAAAGAAGATATATTTCAGACCGTGGACTTAAAAAGATGAGATTGTCATTCAACCGTTAAAATATCACCTTGATAAACCACCGTTGTATAAACTTTTAAGTACCTAAGTTAAAATGGCACAATTTTACTTCAAAAACTGGTCGTCAAAATTTTACGTTTTTTTTTCAAATTTGCTACTAATAGTATCATGAATCATCATAGATTTTCTAGCCTTATTGAACGAGGCGAGCGAAGTGCTTGGGCCAAAATGTTCTAGCCTTATTGAACGAGGCGAGCGAAGTGCTGGCGTCAAAATTCTTTCGTAGGTAAGTCCGGATGTTCGACTTTCTGGCTGTTCTCCTCTACAGATCCCGTTTTCGCAAACGATCTCGTGTAATTTTGTGAGCTGGTTCAATAATTATTATTTAGAATATTTTGTCGATTCAGTTTTAAAAATTAAAAAGAAGACACATTTCTACAGCCCACACCCACTAGTAATATTAGTAAACAACGTGTTAAAAAATAACGCAAAACCGTTTAAGGGTAGATACCTATAACAGGCATCGTGTTCTTATAAGAGAAAAGTAAGAGAATATTTTTTTTGACGCGTTTTTTTTACATTAGTATGGAGCGTTGGCCGACTGGGGCGATCTACTCCATTCCATCCAAAAATAAAAAATCTCTCACTTTTCCTTATCAGAACACGATGCCTGTTATGCCCTTAAACGCTTTTGCGTTTTTTTTTTAACACGCTGTATGTAGATATGACACAGTTTTATTTCTTACTTAACTTGTCGTCAAAGCATGTTTTTTGTATCCTACTATCCTACTAATATTATAAATGCGAAAGTTTGGATGTTTAGATGTTTGGATGTTTGTTACTCAATCACGCTTAAACGGCTCAACCGATTTAGATGAAATTTTGCACGAAGATAGTTTATAACCTGGATTCAAATATAGGATATAAGAAGAGGAGGATAAGATAGGAAGATAAGATCGCAAATGACCAATCCAAAACAGCCTTACGAGCAAAAAGTGCATTCGGCATGGCACCGAAGTTATATTATAAGTTACCAGACTCTATAAGAAGTTCTGAAATGCCAGAATTTAAGCGACATCTATTAGATTTTTTGACTCAAAATGCCTTTTACTCTGTGAAAGAATATTTAGATTATAAGCCTGACATGTATTAAGTACTCTGTAATAATATAATTAACTTTTAATATTGTTATTAACTTTTAGCATTTGCATGCCCAGCAGCTGGCAGAATACAATGTACGAATTTTATTTTTATCAACATCCGCTTGACTGTATTCTAGCAAATAAACTATTTTGATTTGATTTGATTTGATTTGATTTGATAGTTTTTATCCCGGGTCCACGCAGAAGAAGTCGCGGGCGGAAGCCAGTTTGAGTATAATTATAGATTTTCTAGTCTTATTATTTTAGGCGGCCTAAAATGAACCCGTTAAATATCGCCATAGGCATACATGATTTATTGCCAGTATATAACGGACCGGTTTGGACCGGTCGCCAAAACATACAGGACATATTATAGTTGTTCGTTAGAATGAAGCTGAACCAAAGACCTGTCATTTATAGGGTCCCGTAGTTTAATTTCATTTTAAAGAGTCCCCGGCACGGGCATTTCAAGTCGACTCTCTATACAAAATTATTTCGGTTCTAAATTTAAAACGGCACACTTTTTATACTCAATGGCATCCGCCATATCTAGTTTGGAAACTAGTTCCTTTTGCTATAAATTATAATACATAGAAATATAACAGCAATTAAATGAAGCGTTCATAGAGGTAGAGACTTTGTACGAAAGACTGTCAAATCGCTCTTTTTCTAATACTTAATAGAAATTAGTTTCCGACCTAGATATGGCGGACCCCATTGTGTATACAGTTTCATCTTATTCTAGCATGACGTTTTAAAAGGAGAACCAAACTACGTTTGTATGAGGAGTCGAGCGTCTTGGCGAGCCTTAAGAGTCCGCAGTGAGCTCGGCCGAATTTCACCTTCCCATTACAAACGTAGTTACGCTCTCATTTTAAAACTACGTGTTGGATTGTGACGAAACTTTGCATATACAATGACATGAGGTATATCTATGTCTGTAATTAGTTTATATGGTTCCAGTTTATAAAACAAACGAAATACAGCAACAACAAGTTTTGTATGAAAAACTTAAATTCGCTGTATTTTTTTTACTATGGTATATGAAGCTACATAAACTAACTACAGACATAGATATAACTCATGTCTCAACACACTGCTACCCTATTCCCATAGTAAACTCTCAGACCGCGGCCTGATAGTCGTACAGGTGGTTATTAATGACAAACTTTACAACGCTCGTTCGGAAAGTTACGCAATGCGACACCCACGGGAACAAGGGCACCCATATGGGTCTCACAAAAGTAAGTTTCTTAAATAATTTAAAATAAATAAGTAAGTTAATTTAATCAATTAAATGTTTGTACAAGTTTTTCTTGACTGTACTTTTATTGCGCTGTGGTCAACTATAGTCCGACGGCTCAACTCAGTTAAGCGGGCAACCTATAATTCTTGAGAAGTTTTCAATGAGCCTTAACACGTCGGGTTTCTCTTGTGTTCAGGAGTTGCTATGACCACTTTCTGTCTCCATTATCAGATCAGTTCGGTGATGCCATAATACGGGTGTAGACTCACAATGTATTATTACTCCAAAAGACAGAAGGCAAAAATTATGCCTAGTGACGAAAATCCCGTTCAGATATCTCAGAGAATTTCGAAGCTACAACCGTTTTAATATTGTTTGTTAGAGAGAGAAAACGCTTGCAGATCGTGAAAACTTTGTGATTATTTAATCCCGTGCTTTACTTTTTACTCCATTTGACAATATTTTTAATCCCTTTTCGGGAAAATTCAACATTATTGGTTGTTTTATTTGGTGTCTACATCTACACTAGGGTTGCCAACTGTACTATATTATATAGTATTGTACTATATTATATAGTATTGTACTATATTTTGACTCTTTGTACTATATACTGTTGAAGGAATATATAGTACGCGAAAATACTGCATTTTGAGGGACCTTACGAAGTGCTTCAAATTGCCGAGATTTTTTACTAAATAGCAAAAATGCCCAGCCAAGTACCTACTATATTTTTTTACAGTGTACTATATTTTTGTCGTTTTTTATGAAAAAAATACTATATCTCCCCCAAAAATAGTTGGCAACCCTAATCTACACCCCTATTATATTGCGTCGTCTCTGAACTGTATAGGTATGCAAAATTTTAGCTCAATCGAATACAGGCAAGTGACTGAGAAAATAGTGTACCTATGAAGCAAAATCCTCTTATTTCGAATTTAACCCATTGCTTTGACATCGTACAACATCGCATCGAGGACTACTTAGGACGTTTACCGTATACATAAAAACAGTGCCAGTTAAATAAAAGCTTGTACAATACGGAACCCTCTCTTTTCAATTTCGATAGAACTTAACCGGTTTATGCAAATATTTTTTTTATTAACTACGGGAATTATCCATTATTATGTCTCACCATATCAATTTGGCGTAGCAATTCATACAACAGTAGTTATTAATACTTTGGCGAAGGTTGTCAATGTCAACCATGATTAATTGAAATATTGTGTATTTTTCATGTTATATGACAGACATCCAAAAAAGAAACATGTCTCATTCTGTCATATGACACAGTACTGGCTTGAGCATATTAATAAGCAGTATATTATTTGAAGAATTAAAAATGTTGGCATTATAACATTGCTGGGTGAATAATATCGATGTTCAACTGCAAAAAAGTAATATGTTTGCCCGTGTGGTGTCGGGTTAGAATTTCACCACGCCCTTTCTTCCCGTGTATCTATGTATGTATGTATAAGCCGGGTGCGAATCGGCATGTATAGGCGCTCTGCCACTGGTAGGTATACCCACTACATATTGTAAAGATTGGAGGTTGGCCTAATTTACTTAAATGTGCCTTATGTTTGGTTGCGTGTTAGTGTGGAGTGGACCCGGTAACTTCTTGGAACACATCTGTTTAACTCCTGGGCGTACGATAATTATCACATGAACAGGGAGTTAAGTAAATAAAATGTAGGTAGCAAAGTTGTTTTCTCGTTGTTCTGCACTCAATTTATTGGCACATCTCAAAAAAAAACTCAATTTATGTGCCGGGGAATATTGCCGGGAACGGGAATATTCCCGTATGGGAATTTCCCGGGAATATTCCCTTGTTCCCGGGAATACTCCCCAAATAGGGGAATATTGAAATACAAATTAGGAAAATTAAAGTTGTAATAAAAGTGAATAAAATGAATAGTGCCCCGACAAATAAAGTGCCATTCGCCAAAAACTGCATTATTGTACTAATTCTGACTTTTTATCTGAATTACCATTTAATATGTAAATATTTTCATATTTTGTATTCGTATAATATTTTATTGTGGGTTTTTATTAACTTTGTATCGTTTTTGTTACTTTCAGAAGTACTTTTGTTAAATTTGTTTTTTTCTGATGGGGGAATATTCCCAATAACTGGGAATATTCCCATTGTTCCCGGGAATATTCCCATTGTTCCGGGGAATATTCCCGGGAACATTGGGAATTTACATTTGCGGGTAAATTACACTGGTTAATGTCTTGGTAAAAAAAATCAAGGGCCCAAGTTATCATGGAATCCCTAATAGCAAGATATATAAACATATACAATTTCAGTATTCCCGTATGTTCCCTTGTATGGGAATATTCCCGGGCACATCACTGATTCAGAATCGGGGCGGTCCTTTTTGTTAGTTTAGGTTATAACGTGTTATTGACGAAGCCTGTCGCGGATTCAGAACATCAAACTTTATATTTAAGTAAATATCAGGCGCCAGGAGCGTTTTTTCTTAATACTACGCCGGTGGCAAACGAGCATACGGCCTGCCTGATGAAACTGCAACAGTACTTTTCTGTATACCGTCATCAACTACTCATTGAGACGATTGTTACGAGCCCAAACTCAAAGGGATTACGTCGGTTCAGTACTGAATTCCCATGGCCACCTTCTGTCTCCATCATCAGATCAACTCGAGCGCACCAAAATATTGAATTGTCATCCAAACTATACTTATGCCCAAAATTTCAGCTCAATCGGTCACCGGGAAGTGGGTCAAATTTAACTTGCAAGATTTCTTCACAGACTCCCAGACAGGTGAAATTAAATAACATACATACATACATATAATCACGCCTCTTTCCCAGTGGGGTAGGCAGAGATCACGGATCTCCATTTGCTACGATCCTGACAAACCACTTTCGCTTCACTCACTTTCATAACATTTCTCATACATGCTCGTCGGTTTAGGGTACTTTTGACCTGGCTTTTTAGTAAGATTTCTCCAATTTGATCGGAAAAAGTTCGCCTAGGTCTTCCCCTTCCAACTTGCCCTTGCACTCTTCTTATATACACTCTCTTCGTTAATCTTGTTTCATCCATCCTCTCTACATGCCCAAACCTATTAAATAAAAGCTAAAGTAATAGTGGTATTTTTAACATTAACATATCAATATCGGTTATGGATGATCAAACTTTATCTCGCGGCACTACAAAGCTTAAGTACAGTCAGATAATGTGTCATCAGTCTTGTTTGTTTGCCGACTGTAGGTACTTGATGGATCGTTGGTGATAAGATAGGGTTTTATGTAAACAGTTTTAGGAGCAGGCATGAGAGCACGGAGTCTATTCGGGCAAAGGATTGGAATTGGTTTAGTAATGGCACTGTTAGGGCCGATTTTTCAATTCCCCGATAAAACTATCTGTTAGATAAATGTTAGTCCTTTTCTTTCATATGACTTAAGAAAAAGATGGCGATAATTTCAACTAACGGATAACTTTAGGTATCTAGAGATTGAAAAATCGGCCCTTAGTCTGGGCACAAACCGCTAACGCTTGGAGGATTATTTACCTACGGAATATAATAGGGGGGTAGACAGCAAATAAAATAACCAACTCTATTATCAATAATAATAATAATAAATACTCTTTATTGCACCACGACAAGAGAGAAACATCTTACAAAGAAAAAATGCTTAATAAATAATGGTCCTGACCCGGGTACGTCCTAAAACTACGACCAAGACCACCGGGGGATGGGCAGCAGCGTCCCTGGAGTGCGGTGGAAACACTGCGATCGACAATCCGCATGCCAAGCGTGGCGATTATGGCATATACCCCCCCAAATGGAAGGTACAAAAAAACCACGACCCCGAGGTTCCGGCGACCCCCGGTACACTGGTTGTGGTAGCGACCAGGGTACCAGCGGGGTCAGGGGTGCGAAGAATCTCCGGCGAAGAACCGGCTACCGTCTACAGTCTACACCCGTATTTGTTAGTTAATCGTTAGCTTTTCGGTGAAGGAAAACCGTCGTGAGGAAACCTGCATTGCACATACAATGAGATGAGATATATCTATGTCTGTAATTAGTTTATACGGTTCCAGTTTATAAAACAAACGAAATACAGCAAAAAGAAGTTTTGTATGAATAATTTAATTTCGCTGTATTTTTTTACTATGGTATCTAAAGCTACATAAACGAATTACAGACATAGATATACCCCATGTCAATGTATATGCAAAGTTTCGTTACACTCCAACACGTAGTTTTAAAATTAGAGCGTAATTACGTTTGTATGGAGAATCGAGCTTACTGCGGACTCTTAAGATATATGAATATGCTAAGACCCCTTAAAAACGTTCTCACGTTAAATTGGCAAGTGTCATGTCGTGATGTGTGACGCCGGATTGATGTCGTACATAATTTAGTCGTGGAAAGTGTAGTCATCGCGCGTAATGAGGCACTCGCTGTTACGGCGACGAGGATGGCGTGACGCTGGATGTGTCATGGTCATGACGTTTCATCGGCCTGTTCAGGACCTAGGTTCCTTTTAGGTATTTCGCGAATAGCTTAGGTGAATCATCAATGAATAATGTTATTATCAGATTCATCATCATCATATCAGCCGAAAGACGTCCACTGCTGGACATAGGCCTCCCCCAAAGAGTGCCAAAGTGACCGCTCCTGCGCCACCCGCATCCAGCGGACTCCAGCAACCTTTACCAGGTCATCAGTCCACGTTGCGGGGGGCCTACCCACGCCGCGCCTTCCGGTTCGTGGTCGCCACTCGAGAACCTTTCCGCCCCAACGGCCATCGGTTCTACGTGCTATGTGCCCCGCCCACTGCCACTTAAGTTTAGCGATTCGGAGGGCTATATCGGTTACCTTGGTTCTGCTGCGGATAGCCTCATTTCTAGTGCGATCACGCAGAGAAACTCCCAACATAGCCCTTTGGGTGACTTTGAGCCTTAAGATTACAAAAACGGATTTATTCTGAATAAATTAAATATAAAAATAAATGGAATAAATGGAATGTACCCGTGTGGTGTCGAGTTAGAATTTCACCACCCCCTTTCTTCCCGTGGGTGTCGTACAAGTCGACTAAGGGACCAGGGTTGAAGTGTGTTGTGGGCGATTGAAGTGTTTTATACCGACATGTATGCTAAAAGTGGCTCTGGAACATACGTTTCATGTGCTTTGCCTACCCCTTTCGGGAATAAAGGCGTGAATGTATGTATGTATGTATACAGTGTTTTTTTTAAATGGGACAGTATGGGGAAATCCGAATCTAAAGGAGATAGAGGAAAAGTGTCCAAGGAGACATTAGGTGTTTTTTATGTAAACAAATTTGGCTCATTAAAATTTTTGGTCAAGCGTGAGTTGTTCTTAAAAAATTATAAAGTTGGTCAATTTTTTTTTGACGCGGGTCGGCTCTGTTTCTTGTAAGGATTATTTCATTGTATGGAAAGAAAAAAATCTGAACAGCAGAAGTTGGTCAAATTTAATGAAAACTAATCTTCATACAATTGCAGTATTCGCCTTTTAATATTGTTACAAGTGCCTAGGCGTGTAAAAAAATATTTAAAATTATTCCATTTTTAAATTTCGATAATCGATAAGAGCTCCAGATGATT
This sequence comes from Epinotia bilunana, assembly GCA_947049275.1. Classification (NCBI taxonomy): domain Eukaryota; kingdom Metazoa; phylum Arthropoda; class Insecta; order Lepidoptera; family Tortricidae; genus Epinotia; species Epinotia bilunana. The sequence goes on from OX346278.1 coordinate 2,157,315, forward strand.
CAAGAGAAGAACATTTTTTTTAATCTTCGTAAACATAAGCCCGACTTAACGCCATTCGATTTTTTCTTATGGGGTTACCTTAAGGGTCGAATTTATGAATCCCGATACAACTCCGTACAAGAATTAAAAGATGCTGTTTACAACACTTTAAACACAATTCACCATAAGTCTCTGTTAAATGCAACTAGAAGTGTCTTGAAGCGTGCTCGTACCTGCATAAGACGACGGCGGCCACATCGAACATTTACTCAAGTAATAAACCAACTGTATGAAGATTAGTTTTCAATAAATTTGACCAACTTCTGCTGTTCAGATTTTTTTCTTTCCATACAATGAAATAATCGGGATGCAAACGGCCGTCGATAAAGTCAGTTTGGAAGTGTTCTGAACAGTCCTCCTAGCGTGCCCTAAAAGCGCCCGAGGTCCGCTTGAACATCTAATCCCAAGATGTGGCATAGGCACTAGTTTTACGAAAGCGACTGCCATCTGACCTTCCAACCCAGAGGGAAAACTAGACCTTACTGGGATTAGACCGGTTTCCTCGCGATGTTCTCCTTCACCGAAAAGCTAACGGTAAATATTCCGTGCATAAGTTCCGAAAAACTCATTGGTACGAGCCGGGTTCGAACCCACGACCGCCGCTTGACAGCCGCATGCCTGAACCACTAGGCTAGCGTAGCTTATGGTCATGACGTTTGATATGTAATAAACAGGAAATATAACATACATATAATCAGGCATGTGTTTGTGAAAGGGGTTGGAAGATTATGTTTCATTTGGTATAACTAACTTCTAATTTTTTGTTTCGAAAACTGTAAATGTTATAAACCAAAAAAAAAACAATACGACATAATATCACAGAATAGATAATAGTACAAGTACCTACAGAAGGGACACTCCTTTGATCTGTACAGAAGGCGCTTTGTTCTCAGCCGAAACATTAAGATTTATTCGTCGCTACAAGTACTATCGACAACGCAGCTAACTGACCATCGGTGCACCTTAAGTGCATTATAATAAGGTTCTTTATAAACGCAGGATGGTCAGTTAACAGTGTTGTCGTATGTACGAGTACATGCCGGTTCCCCAACATTGGGGCACCGGCATTTACTTGTAGCGACGAACGTAAATCGCGGAGTGTCCCGCGCCTGCACGGCTAACATGCGACGGCGCGCGAGCTCTCTCGATTTTTCTCGCACTGCCCGTCTCTTTCTTATTAGAACACTTAGAACAAGCGATATAGTGCGATAAAAATCGAGAGTATGTCGCGGCCGTCGCATGCTAGACGTGCTGATAATATATGAAACACATACAATTTGTGTTAGGTAATTGTATTGTACTTCTACTCCCTTTGTCCTTTGTGTGTCTTTTGTGTAGTGAATAAATGTCTTCTTCCTTTCTTTTTTCTTTCGACATAGGAATCAGTCATTGAACTTCGTATTTATCGTTTGTTTTTTGGATTTTCAATAGACTTCCATCTTGAGAGCGGCTTCATATCATACGGTCTGGCTCAAAAATCGTATCGCATCGCCTAGATATGTGAAGTTAAATAAAATTGATTCAGTTTCGTTTATTCTCAACATACATTACATGTCAATTTACAAGACACCTATTGTGATTTCAAGTGAAATTAGTGTGTCTTCATATGGTTATGTGATTCGGAATGGACATTGTGGCACTGTTTGGGGAGGGCCATGGACGTCTTTCGACTGATGCAATGATGATTATGTATGGCATAAACATTATAAAGATATATAAAATCCGTGACTAAGAAAAAAAAATACAGGCATTAAGGAGTGAAGAGACAAAGAGAAGGTAACTGTAGTAATAGTAATCTGTATCAGGAACTCAAGTGGCAAAGAAAATAATTGAATGGAATTACTTCATGACGACGATGATGAATATGGTATTCTTTGAAACTTAATGGACACTCCTCTTGTAGTAGTGAAGTGTTGGAATAGACATTCCAAAATAAAAAATAAAGTCTTTTAAATTAAGAGTCCGCAGTAAGCTCAGCCGAATTTCACCTTTTCTTACAAGCGTAGTTACGCTCTCATTTTAAAACTACGTGCTGGATTGTGACGAAACTTTGCATTGGTCATGTCTCTATCTGTAATTAGTTTATATGGTTCCAAATGAAAAAATAAACGAAATACAGCAAAAACAAGTTTTGTATGAAAAACTTAAATTCGCTGTATTTTTTTACTATGGATTCTGAAGCTACATAAACTAATTACAGACCTGGATATACCTAATGTCATTGTGCATGCAAAGTTTCGTTACAATCCAAGACGTAGTTTTAAAATGAGAGCGTAACTATGTTTGTATGGAGAATCGAGCTTACTGGGGACTCTTAAGGGATCGTTTGCAAACGAAATAGAAGAAGTTTGATACATCCTGCCTGGCCACTTGAAATTTATTATCATACTCAGACTCATTTATTAATAAAAAAGTGCCAAATGAGGGAGTTGTCATCCGCAAGGATTTTTGCCTACCCGGGGATCGGTCATATCGCTATGACACATTCAGTTTCTCTATGGGTACGCACAGACGGACCGCTCGACGCATGAAGCGTTATGCGGGTTTTCACTTAGCGCGAGATTATGCGTTCCTACAAATTGGCGCATAAAGCATAAACCTTTTACACGCCTTTTCGGTGTTGTGGGACGTTTTTCAAAATGCTACAAGGTCATACGAAGCAATGCGTAGGGGGGTGTTTTTGGAAAGGTAACGCAGAATGACATTCATTGTTATCTCGATCAAATTAGTGGTAAGAACCTCAACCGTACAGAAGGTAGCACCCAATAATAACATCACTCCTTGCTCTGCGGGTATGTGGTGGTGTGTTCCTGGCCCCGTATCATGGTCGGCCTTATCATGCGATAAGTGACAAGATAGAGGGTCCGTCACTGGCTGACACCGTTCGATGGAACGAGACGGACGCTCTATCTGGTCACTTATCGCGTAATAAGGCCGACCATGATACGGGTTCTGGTACTTCTGGTGGTGAGGAAGGTCGTAAGAGCAATGTTGACTATTTTGTATCTAAAACAACACCTACTACTTTAACAATAGAGTCGCTATTCGAGTAAAGTACTTATTAAACATGGCCTTTTCATTTCGCAGCGTTTGCGGCACTTGGCTATTGTGGATAAACAATTGCCTCGTTGGACAGGTGGGTCTTAAGATAAGAGGGGTAGTCACGTAACGTTTCAAACAAATAGGAATGATCCGGCCAATTCACAAAAAAGGAAGCTAAACTGACACAACTATAGGCCAATCACTATTCTTCCGACCATAGATAAAATAATTGAAACATTCTTAGGTGTATCCATTAACGAATTCCTATCAAGCAACGGTATCATACATGAAAGGCAGTATGGCTTTCAAAAGGGAAGAAATACAGCTCAATTGCTCGCTCAATTCACAGATGAGGTCAATTGCCACCTAAATGAGAAAAAGCATGTACTTATAACCATGATTGATTTTAGTAAAGCCTTTGAAACACTAAACTTAAATAATCTGTATGAAAAACTGGAGCAAAGTGGTATACAGGAGCCCTTTAGAACTTATTAAAAACTACCATACAAATAAAATAATTTTAATTTAAAAAGAATGGTAGTAGGAAGTTGATAAGTAGTTATAAATATTATTCAATGAATAAGAATAGTCCATCAACTCTTAAATTATTTTATAAAGTACATACAAGAAATATTATAAATTACACCACCACACCACAGATTGAAACTATCCTATATTTTAATCCAGACTATAAACTATCTTTGTGCAAAATTTCATCCAAATCGGCTGAACCGTTTAAGCGTGATTGAGTGAAAAACATCTAAACATGCAAACTTTCGCATTTATATTATTAGTCGGATAGTAGGATAACAATATACATTTAATTAAACTGGGATTGACACGTAATATAAAAATTATAATTGAACTAAAAATAAAATAAAACCTAAAATTAAATACACCAACAAAGTCAAATGGTAACTAAGCATCGAAAAGCCCGCCCCGCGTCACTGCAGGTGCAAAGGTACCCATAACACTAGCCGCATTGCCGCGCTGAATTGCTACGGCCAGCCTCTGCACCAGAAATGGCCCAGAGAAAAAAAAATAGGTATAATATGGTCAGAATAGCAGACGAGCAGAGTGAGTTGGCTCAATCGCTACAAGGCACAGCCCAAGGCTCAATAATCGGCCCTACCGAATACATAATTTATATATATATATTAGGGGACAATCTTACACAAATCGACCTAGTCCCAAACTAAGCAAAGCTTGTACTATGGGTACTAGACGATGATAAACATACTTATATAGATAAATAAATACTTAAATACACAGAAAACATCCATGACTCAGGGACAAATATTCGTGCTCATCACACAAATAAATGCCCTTACCAGGATTCGAACCCGGGACCTCTTGCTTCGTAGGCAGGGTCACTACCAACTAGGCTAAAGCGGTCGTCAAACTTAAAAAACTTACCTGCCTTCAATCAAATAATTATTGCATGTTTTCACCCAATTTAACGTATAATTTGTATTTTAGTTTAGTTTTGTACCTACAATGTCAAATTAGCACAGCGCATACGCTTTCATGAATATTATTATTACAACCCTTATAAGGGGCCAAACTGAAAACCAGCGCTGGGCACAAGCCATTTATGTTAACGATATGTGTAACATATTTAGGGAAGCCTCCGTACACCAGTTCGCCGATGACACCTGTTTAATAACTACAGACAAGGATGGAGATACTGCACAAAGTAAGATGCAGATTGAGTTCGACATACCATGTAAATGGGCCCATGATGCTGGACTATCTATTAATTATTCAAAAGCTAAGCTAATGCATATACACTCTCCTTACGTCAAAACTAATATGATACCCAGGATTGTGGCTCATAAACACTCCCGCATGCATACCACTCACACTTCCTGTAACTGTGATACCCTAGAAGTAGTGTCACATCACACTTACCTTGGGCTTACAATAGACAATACATTTAATTGGAATAATCACATAGAACTAGTTTGTAAAAAACTTAGAGCCATCCTATGTAACATAAACATACTTAAACATAAAATCGGGAGCACAGTGGACGCAATTGAGATGAGGCATCGAAAGAAATTTCTGCTCTTTAACGGCATACCAGAAGAGCCGGGCGAAGACATAATTAGTGTGGTAGCCGGTGTATGCCAGAGTAAACTTAATTTGCCGTCAGTGTCTCGAGAGTCCGTCTTGGTAGGTTATAGGCTCGGAGCCCCAAGTACTAACCGTGTACGGGCGGTCCTTATTCGCTACGCTGACCATCGATTGCGCAGCCAGGTGTGATCAAACAAGAAATCACTCAAGGGCTCATCAGTGGTAATCAGGGAGTTCCTTTGATGTTCTTTGAGGCGCGGAAACACTTCGGCATCAGAAAAGTTTGGACTATGGATGGCAACATCTACATAAAATTGCCTAACGGCAGGAAGGAGCGGTTGTCCAGCAATCAGCAATTACAATCACTGAAGACTCCGCACGCTTCCGTCGTCATGAGCGAAGAGACCTCGAAGCGACCGACATCAACGGTGCCTGCGGCCGTGCCCGCTGCCTGCGCAGACTCGCACTCCTGCGGCGCCTGCGCCCGCCGCCGCCGCCGCGGGACCGGCAAAGGGAGCAGCACCCGCAGCGTACAAGAAGTCTGATGAGCGGTATGGGAAGCGTGTTACTAAGAATTAGTGAGCACTCTGCTACATTCCCATTGTGTCGTTATTTTTACGAAAAGTTCGTCGTTTTACACTGTGAGTGGGTAATAATTGATTCGCCTTGTAAATTATCGTGATCATTGATATTTTTGTAAGGATACCGCACTTTTATTCCTCATACTTTACTTATTATTGGATACCCGTCTTTATTTTGTTATTTATTTGACGTCACATAACTGTCAGCGGGGTTCTCTTATTTTTCGCAGAAAATTGTTTGGCTAATTATTAGTTCCCAACCAACGTTTCGCAGAATATTATTTCGCCAAAGAATCACTTGCCAACTTGTCATAAGATTTCGTTTCGTTTGCCAACCTCACAGTTGCCAACTGTACGTTTGGTCTGATGATTATAAAGTAAACTTTCAAAATGCCAAAAATCGTTTAACAGAATGTTTTAGTTGGCTGAATAGTCATTTCGTTGTATAACTTTTCCCAAATGTTTCACGCAGTAGGGTTGGTACAGTTACTATGTAATATAATTTACAATGTGGGTAAGCGCAACTGCTCACTTCTTTTAATAACTTTGTGGGTGAGTAAGAATAAACTGACTTATTAGTTATTAGCGATAAGTGTTTACGTTATTACTTGCGGGACGTTGCTTTGTATTTTTCATTACTTATTCTGAATATTCAATAAGGCGATTTTGGCACTCGCCGGCCCCTGCCGCGGCACGCTCGCTTCGCTCGCTCGGCTTCGTGCGCTGTAAGATCGCGGTTAACCTAACACGCTCCTCCTCGCTTCGCTCGTCGTCGCACCTATCTGGACTATGTCACAGTTATTATTTCTGTTGCTATACTTATCACGAAACCGTTCTTTGTTTCAGGCAAGTTCAACAGATGGGTTTCGCCAAAAGATACGCAAGTGACGTAACGATTCACTGTAACTTTTAAGTTGGCTTATATGTTAAAACGTAACTATTGCACTGACGGAACGTTGTTCGTTCAATAGTTGTTTGGCCTAGTGAAATAGTTGGCAAGTGATAAGTTTTCCAAACATTTTTAGTCATTGTGATATTCTGCTTTATAAAAATTCGACCAAGTATCAGGTTGTCATACAAAAAGTTGGTAATGGTTAGTTGTCAAAGTGAATCATTTTCGAAATGTTGGTTGGCAAGTGATGTTTGACCAAAGGAAATTCTGCGAAAAGGCGGAACACCGTCAGCGGGGTATTGCTGTGACATAAGTCAAATATTGCGTTTTGTTGTTCCTGCATGATTTCGCGCTATATTCATTCGACTTTTTCTTTTATTTCACTTTCTTATTTTGAACCAACTATTTGTTATTGTTTAGGTATTTTTGTGTAACAATGCTAACAATTGGGAATAGTAGGCAACTTTTATTTTTATTTTTTGTACTGCGTAAATGGTTAACTGGCGGGGTAAACAGAACCAGGTTGGGTAGTTAGTTTGCCTTGCCATTGTGTGCTACAGTATATTATATATAGAATATTTATATCTTATTTTTGTACCTACCTACCTACGAGATTGGCGATGATTCTTATCACTCTGCTTGTGACTTGTCAACTTCATTTCATTCCGCTGATAGCTTTGCGTCTGGTACGTTCCAAAGTGACACCAAATTTTTAAATATCTGTCACATCAATGCTCAAAGCGTGCCTAGTCATTAAAATGATCTCTTGGACACTTTCTCCTTATACACTATACTTGTCTCTGAATCTTGGTTTAAAGCCGGCCTTGCTTCGACTTCTTTTAGCCTTCCAGGATACATCTTACTGCGCAATGACCGAACTGGCAAGGGAGGCGGTGGTGTGGCCATCTATCTGCGCAGTGATATACCCTTCAAAATTATCTCTTCGTCTCCATCCCAATTTTCAGGCTCTATAGAATATTTATTCGTAGAAATTAATATTAAGGGAGCAAAGGCAGCTCTAGGAGCGGTCTATTGTCCGCCTTTGATTGCCTATTTCGCGGACTTTGAGTCTATTCTCACCCCTCTTAGTACTGACTACGTACATCAGGTAGTCATGGGTGATTTTAATACGGACCTCTTAAAATGCAACCCCAGAACGCGTAGACTCAACGCAGCTTTAGAATCTGCCGATCTTGTTGTGTTTCCACTTCAACCGACCCACCACAATGTCGATGCACCTGATTCTTGGTTGGACCTTATTGTCACCTCTTCCGTAGCCCATGTCAGTAAATTTGGTCAATTGTCGGCTCTAGGTTTTTCACACCATGACTTAATTTATTTAAGCTACAGGATTAAGCCTCCCAAGCCACAACGGACGTATATATAGATACGTAGCTTCGCACGGATGGACGTGGAAGCACTAAAGCAGGACGCGCGCAATGTGGACTGGACGGCTGTTCTCGCAGCGCCGACAGTGGACGAGGCGGTCGCATCTCTTAATGCGACGATTCTGAAACTGTACGACGCTCACGCTCCGTCTCGATCTGTTAGACTGAAGCGGCCACCCGCACCTTGGATTACGAGAGGGCTACGTATGGCCATGACAAGACGGGATAGAGCTTTTAGAAGGTTTAAGCGTGACCGGTGCGATGAAAATTGGACCACTTTTTAATTTGCAAGAAACCGGTGTAATCAGATGGTGAGAGCAGCCAAGCGCAAATATATATACGAAAACGTTGTGTCCTCCTCTACTAAAGCGACTTGGAAGTTTTTACTCTTTGGGCATTGGTAAATCCCCAAATAAACACACTTGTCCTGCTTCTTTTTCCTTAAACGATCTCAACTCGCACTTTGCCAAATCTTCCTCAGTTGACCCCCTTACCAAAGCCCAAACCACTTCTCTCATCAATGCTTTGCCCTGCCCTTCTAAAACACTCTTTTCTCTCACCGTCGCCGCCGAAGACGAGGTTAGTAAGGTGGTTAGATCTATCAAGTCGAATGCTGTTGGTCATGATGAGGTTAGTAGACTGATGGTTGTAAGCATCTTAGAATATATTCTCCCAGTTATCACTCATATTGTTAACTTTTCATTGTCTACTGGGGTTTTCCCTTCTTTGTGGCGTAATGCCCATGTCATCCCTCTGCCAAAAGTGTCTAACCGCAGCTTACTAAAAGATTTTCGTCCTATTTCTATTCTGCCTTTCCTCTCAGGTCTTAGAAGCAGTGGTTCACAAACAGCTGTCAGCCCACATCCACTCTAACCACGTCCTCTCTCAGTATCAATCGGGCTTTCGCCCTGGTCACAGTACAACAACGGCATTGCTTAATATCGTTGAAGATGTGAGGCAGGGTATGGAAGCCTCTTAACTAACAGTATTGGTTTTGATAGATTTTTCCAACGCATTTAATGCGGTTAACCACGACCTCTTATTGGCTTCACTTAACCACTTAAATATTTCGTCATCGGCGGCCAAGTGGTTTACTTCCTACCTTCATGATCGCCGTCAGATGGTTCGTGTCAATCGTTCCGTCTCTGATTGGTCTGATCTTACTTCTGGTGTTCCACAGGGCGGTATTCTCCACTGCTTTTTTCCGTATTTATTAACTCAATCACGTCCCACATTGTATGCTCTCACCATCTGTACTCGGACGATCTACAACTATACACCAGGGCAACTACCAGCGGACTAAATAGTGCTATTGACGGTATTCATGATGACCTGTGCCGCATTTCCGCTTGGTCGCGCAGTTTCGGTGTAGCTGTGAACCCGACCAAATGCCAGGCAATAGTGCTCGGGAGCCCCCGTTTACTTTCTTTAGTTGACCTGACACAGGCAACTCCAATTTTCTTTGAAGACGTCCCAATCCCACTTTCATCACAAGTGAGAAACCTGGGGCTGATTTTTGACTGTGGTCTGACGTGGGAACCGCAGGTGTCTGATGTCTGTCGCAAAGTGACCAACACATTAAGAGCCCTCTACCGATTTAAGAATTTCCTCCCAGTTAGCACTAAGCCCCTCCTTGTTCAAGCTCTAGTCTTACCAACCATCGATTATGCTGACGTGTGTTACTCCAATATAACACAGGCTCTCCTAAGTAAGCTGGATCGTCTTTTGAATAACTGCATCCGATTTATTTTTGGACTTCGCAAGTATGACCATATATCCGCTTTTCGCCGTCGACTAAACTTGCTCCCCATTCGTGAACGCAGGTCATTACGAGTCCTTTGCACACTTATTCCCTTCTATTCGACCCTGCCGCGCCAGAATATCTCAGGTCCAAATTTATTTTTGTTCCTGCTCGACCCGGAGGCGTACTCCGCAGTTCCCGTAGCCTAAAGCTGTCTGTTCTCCCTCACCGGTCCGGTTTTATGTCTGGTTCTTTTACCGTTCACGCAATTCGACTCTGGAATGCTCTTCCACTATCCGTCAAGCACAAAGCAAATTGACTTTCAAGCGCAAGTTACGCAAGTATCTTTCTGATAAGCGCGTAGGATAGTTGTCAACATAGTATTTTTCACTAGGTACAAAAGGTAGGTAGCAATATGTATATATATTAGTGTATATTATTTTGTATATATGTGTATGTTTTTTTTCGTATGTATTTGATAGTTTATCTTGGATTAAGTTTTCATTTAAATTTAAATGCCTGCACCAAATGTTTCTGTTTTGCCCAATGGTTGACTGGTAGAGAATGCCTTATGGCATTAAGTCCGCCATTTGTACTATACCTTGTATTGTGCAATAAAGTTTAAATAAATAAATAAATAAATAAAATGCAATATAACACTTTGGGACTACCTACTGTACATGGCAATGGCGGACTCAATGATAAGCTATGGAATCTCTAGCTACGGAAGAACCTACAAAACTTATCTACAACGTATTTATAACTTACAAATTAGACTACTAATAACAATAGTCCCGTTAAAAATCAAATATAAATATAGGGATAATTATCATAAACTATTTAAATACTGCAGAATTATGAATGTATTTGATAAAGTGAAAATGTCAATTGTAATGCAATATAAATATAAATCGGGAGATCTGGTTAAGTGCACAAGGAATCTACGAACTCTCGTCAGCAAAAACACATACATAGTCAGTAAACATAACAACATATATGGTCAAAGAGTATGGTCTCGCTACCTCCTTGGTGTCTTAAACAGCTTTCACAAAATTATTTTAAACAAGATAAACCCACACAAACTAAAAATATAATAAAAAAGATGTTCATTGAGGCACCCAGTAATATAATAGGTAAATATAATTAGCTAGTAAGAACAAAGTTTACTAAATAATCTTAAAAAATAAAGATTGTGCTAAACGAAACCCATCATGTATATATAAGTATTTGTTTCTATCTAAAAATAAACAGTTTAATTTTTTTATTTCTTTTTTATAACTTTTTTTAACGCTTTCCATATACCAAAGTGACATTTAGATGTACCTGACGCGCGTACAATGCGTTACGTGATCGACCTGAAGATCAGAAGGGTAGTCACTTAACGTTTCCAACGCGCGTTAGGACAGTCCAACTGTCATTTTTCCACATAAAAATTGACATGTAGATCTATCTAACGGACACCGTACAATGCACTACGTGATCGATCGGCCGCAGCTCTACAAAAATAATCCGCACTATACCATCATGCAATCACATAGACCGAAGTTGTTTGGCACCATCGCGAACTTACAAAGCTTTTACTAGTCATTGTTTCCAAAGCTGCGTAAAAACATTTTATATGTGTTGGCACTTATTCTAAACACTTTTACGGCGCGCATATAACATTGTTGGGTGGTTAGAAGTTTTCACACGCGTTTCGTCTTTGTTGAAGCCGTAAAATGCATTCCTGGATAGTTTCAATGCGCACGGGAGTAAAAATGGTGTTTTGCAACTTTGTCGTTAATGCGAATTTAGAATTAGGTTTATTTGAGACTAGCTTCTGCCCGCGACTCCGTCCGCGTGGAACTTGTTTATACACTTTCACCCTCTTAGGGATACTTAGGGGTTTATTTCCGAGATATTAACTATGCTATTTCCTTGGGACTCAAACTATCTCTATGCCAAATTTAATTTAAATCGGTTAACCGGTTTAAGAGTGAAGAGGTAACAGACAGTCAGAAAGACACACTTTCGTATTTGTAATACTAGCTTCTGTTTTATTAATTTTTTGTACCTACTAACATAGTCGTTAAGTCGAAATTGTTACTAACATCCTATGGATCATTGGTCTGCAATTTTTTTTTTATAGTGTATTCTGTCAAAGCAACCTTCAGTCTTTCAGGTAAGGTTTACTCTCTTGGAACGCTACGTTGTTGTGAAAAAGTGCCTTCTTTGGAGTTCTTAGTTACGCTAAAATCTAGCTAAATGCTAGAAGACTAGTATGCCAGTCATATGTATATTTGACCAGAGAAATCGCTAAAATCGCAAGCTAACGGCTAGTTGTGACTTTTTAATATGTCGTTAGGATCACTACCAGTAGCGTATATCCAAGTTTGCAGCTTCGAAAGACCTGTGCTAATTTTGCAACACTCGAAAAACCACGATATTTTCGCCCATTTTTGGTATTGTCAATATAAATCCTAAACTATCCGCATAGTTTAGAACGTTTAGATTTTTTAAATAAAAGTCTAAACGTTTGTTTAAGAAGACTAAAATTACAATTTGAGACCAGAACGAACTTTGTATAAATTCAATAGTTACCGAGATAGAGCTCTCCAAAACTTTTTGATGTTTAGCCAACTCAGTCGACTCTAAATGTTTATAAATCCTAAACTGTTATTTCAACTAAAAAACGTGGTATTTTCACGGTCCTGTCGAAAGTGGATTGACAATGGAATAAATCAAATTCATGTTGATTGTCATCAGCAATTTATGAGTTCTAATACGGACTATATCGCTGCTAAAAGCTAGTATCTGCACTTATAAAATGTAGCATACAGTTATTGTGGCACTGTTTGGGGGAGGCCTATGTCCAGCAGTGGACGTCTTTCGGCTGATATGATGATGACGATGATACAGTTAGTAAGCGTCCATAGGCAACAACATACTTACAATTGTTTGCCAACATCGTAGTATAAGAAAGGTTCGTCGCCCAAGTGTTTGCCCATTTGGGTGGCCCACTTGACACCTAACTGTCATTAACCTAAGAACGTAACCGCCATATAAACTAATACAATTCACGTCGTATCTGTCCTGTTTCGGTGACAAGTGTTTAAACGTACAAATTTTATGTCACGGGCCGTGACGTAAAAGCGTTTGCTGTGTTACGCATTCTTGTGTTACCGAATGTCAAGGTAGTTTGTTAAGGGGTCGGCAGGACGCTTGATTTCCATACAAACGTAGTTTGGTGCTCATTTTAAAATATGCTAGAATAACATGAAACTTTGTATGCGCAATGTCCGCCATATCTAGGTCGGATTACCGGGATTCGAACCCAGGACCTCCAATCAATCCATCAATCAATCAATCAATTATTTATTCTGCAAATAGGCCACAAGGGCACTTTTACATGTCAAACGGTAATTTACAATAAAATAATAATAATAATCTTACACAATAATTATTTAAAATTATAAATATATAAATGGTTAACCAACTAAATGTCACTAAGTTAATGTAAACAAAACAAAATTGCAAAATATGACCATTACATTCGATATAAGATCTGTATCAGCATTAACAAGAAGTCAATGATATTAATTCAGTATTCCAGAGATGTATAAGGTCTCTGAGCGTCCAAATACAATTAATAATTATTCTAATATTCTAAGAGATGTATACGGTCTCTAAGCGTCAAATCAAAAAAGGCACATTGATGTAATATTGTCAGAGATGTACAGGGTCAATAACAATAAAACGTGTCCAGATCGGAATGATGCTCTCGTCAATACGATAATAATAATAATAACACTAGTATGTAAGTAGTTAACTATGTACTATGCCCTTGCAAGCATGAACAGTCCGGACTCCACAAACAGCACCCGATCACGAGTATGACTCATATCTCAGCCATCGCCTCCCTCGATGACAACCATACTACTTTTGTATGGAGAGCCGACTAATGTACGATTCCCACCGAACGGGCCGGGCCGGGTCGCGTGGCGCCGCGTCGCAACGGATGCGCGAGCACCCGGCGGAAGCCGTCCGCGTTTTAAAAGAGTGCAGTAGGCAACAACCGACAGATCCGGTCACATGCGACGACAGCCGACCGCAGCCGTCCACGTCCGCGAGTAGCCGACCGGCAGCAAGTACATTCGAATATTAAATGTAACGTCTATATTAAAGCTTCAAATTCCTTTGGCAACATGTAAAAAGCGCGCAGGCGCGCTCCGGCCCGGCCGGTGAAAATCGTATCGTACATAAGAGTCCGCAATAAGCTCGATTCTCCATACAAACGTAGTTACGCTCTCATTTTTAACCGACTTCAAAAAAAAGGAGGAGGTTCACAATTCGGTTGTATTTTTTATTTTTATTTTTTTTCAATGTTTGTTACCTCAGAAGTCCGTCATTGATGAGCCGATTCGTAATTTTTTTTTTTTATTTGTAATTATATGCTTCCAGGTGGGTCCCATATTTTCAAAAATTCAATTGGATGATGGGATCCATGAGCAATTGAGGGAACTCCTCAATTATAATAGGCACGCGTGTAGTGATTTTGGTATTTTCTATTATAACTCGTGTATTTACACCCGGAAATCATAAATTTGGTGGAGTGGAATTGATGATGAAGACCACAGATGACTTATGGAATTCCTCAATTATGTACATAAAATTGAAAAAGTATATCACAGATTCTGATAAGATTCCGTTGAAATAGCAACTAATGAAGTGCCAAAGGTGATCCTTGTTGAATCGACGGAAGTCCTCAAATATTATCGGCCCACATACAGCGATTGGGTTTTTTTCTCTAATAATTAACGCATTTGCTCTCGGAATGATTTCCGAGAGCAAATGCGTTTACCACATGAACTGATGTTCATGTGGTAAATTGGAAAAGAAATGTGGAAATGTTCTCGTGGCTTGGCGGAGTACTAAATTGAAGTCGGTTAAAACTTTGTTTTTAAAGTAAATTATAACACTACGTGTTGGATTGTAACGAAACTGCATTTACAATGACATGAGGTATATCCAGCACGGCTAATATCATGCGACGGCCGCGACATACTCTCGATTTTTCTCGCAGTATACTCTTGTACTAAGATAACCGTGCAGTGGGCGTAGCATGGTTGCCATTTTATCACTTATCGTTGTGGTAAAGACGCCCATCACGCTCTGACAAGTATGCGAGTGCGAGAGTGACGGATGCCTTATCCACATAAGTGATAAAATGGCAACCGTGCTACGCCCGCTGGTCTGTAATTAGTTTATGTAGCTTCAGATACCATAGTAAAAAAAATATAGATAATTTAAGTTTTTCATACAAACTTTGTTTTTGCTGTAATTCGTTTGTTTTATAAACGGGAACCATATAAACTAAAGACATAGATATACCTCATGTCATTGTATATAACGCGTAGTTTTAAAATGAGAAGGAAACTCCGTTTGTATGGGAAGGTGAAAATCGGCCGAGCTTACTGCGGACTCTTAAGGTTGTTTGCTATGCGACGGCGAGTTGGGCATCTGTTTGAATTAGTTAGATTGGTTCCCTCATTTTTAAAAAAAATCTCCCATTCCAACGAATAGCGCTGAATGGAAGAGATCGCTCTTCAGCGATAAGACCGCCTGTTGTCTACCTCTACCTACATGTTATTGTATTCTTTTTCTTTTTAACTGCTTTGTTTGTGTGAGGTGTGCAATAAAGAGTATTTGTATTGTTGTAATGTATTGTGAATAGCTTCATAGCAAGTAACACCGCGGGAGTCCGTTGGATGCGGGTGGCGCAGGACCAGCCACTTCGGTACTCTTTAGGGGAGGCCTATGTCCAGCAGTGGATGTCTTTCGGTTGATATGATGATGACGTGTGATATTTTCCTTTTTTTATATACAACGACGGCGGCAAACAAACGTACGGCCCGCCTGATGGTAAGCGGACACCGCAGCCTATAGACGCATGCAACTCCGAAGGAGTAACATGGGCGTTGCCGACCCTTGATATGTTTGAGGATTCGCCTTTCTCTATTTCTTCCTTTTACACATTTTCTTGCTCTCTTTTCGTCCTCATATACCTAAAGTAAAGAGGATAGAGTAGGAATATAAGTTTAGGTTATACAAAAATACAAATACTCTTTATTGCACACCTCACACAAACGAAGCAGTTAAAAAGAAAAACAATACAATACCATGTAGGTAGAGGTAGACAACATGCGGTCTTATCGCTGAAGAGCGATCTCTTCCAGACAACCTTTGGGTATCGGAGAAATAGATAAAACTACATTATGTAGTAGGTGGTGCAGAGATTATAATAAGCTTAAAATCAAAATAATTATATTAATGCACGTACATAAACAGCTCTATATATAAACATACATACACAATCATACATATATACAAATAACACAAATAAAAATATATAATACATAAACAGTCAGCCAATAATAATAATAGTAGGACAATCAGGGTTAGGGGAAAGACAAATAATGTTCTTTAAGAAGAGATTTGAAGTTGCCGATAGATTTAGCTTGTCTTATATGAAGAGGGAGAGAGTTCCACAGTCAGTTATGTTAGTTGTGCAGAGGTTTATTAAACCTCTGCACAACTAGCCATCCGGTTGCCTCTCGGACATGAAATTACGCGTCATTGCTTGGGAAAAATACAATTCGCATGAAAGTAAAACGCAACATCACTATCACTACGTATAAGTACATAGTATAAAATAAAGTCGCTTTCCGCTGTCTGTCCCTATGGATGCTTGCATCTTTAAAATTACACAAAGGATTTTGATGCGGTTTTTTTAAATATATAGTGTTTCAAGAGGAAGGTTTATATGTATAATATAGTACCTTTGCGAAGCCGGGGCGGGTCGCTAGTTGAAACTAAACGAATGTTAATTTATTTATTTAATCATACTAAATGTATCAGTAAAGGAAAGGTAAGGTAAGGTTCTCGAGTGGCGACCACGTACCGGAAGGCGCAGCGTGGGTAGGCCCCCCACAATGTGGACTGATGACCTGGTAAAGGTTGCTGGAGTCCGCTGGATGCGGGTGGCGCAGGACCGGTCATTGTGGCACTCTTTGGGGGAGGCCTATGTCCAGCAGTGGACGTCTTTCGGCTGATACGATGAAATGTATCAGTTATACGGTAAGGAACTAAAACTGTACATTTTAAAACACTTAACATGTAAAAATCGAAAAGATCATAGGGTTGGGGAAACACGCAAATGTTTTTTTTTTTACCCCCGACGCAAAGAGAGGGGTGTTATAAGTTTAACGTGTCTGTTTGGATGGACCGATTTAAATGCGGTTTTTTTTATTAGAAAGCTGATGTGATCCCAAGTGTTCTTAGCCATGTTTCTTGAAAATAAGTTCAGCCGTTTCTGAGATATTGGACTACGAAATGAAATTGTCGGGGGTTTTTCTACTATTAACCGACTTCAAAAAAAAGGAGGAGGTTCTCAATTCGGTTGTATTTTTTTTTTTTTTTTCAATGTTTGTTACACTCCGTCATTGATGAGCCGATTCATAAAATTTTTTTTTGTTTGTAAGTATATGCTTCCAGGTGGGTCCCATTTTTTGAAAATTCAATTGGATGATGGGATCCATGAGGAATTGAGGGAACTCCTCAATTATATTAGGCACGCGTGTAGTGATTTTGGTATTTTCTATTATAACTCGTGTATTTACATCCGGAAATCATAAATTGGTGGTGGAATTGATGATGAAGACCACAGATGACTTATGGAATTCCTCAATTATGTACTTAAAAGTACAAAAGTATATCACAGATTCTGATAAGATTCCGTTGAAATAGCAACTAATGAAGTGCCAAGGGTGATCCTTGTGGAATTGACGGAAGTCCTCAAATATTATCGGGCCACATACAGCGATTGGGTTTTTTTCTATAATAATCAACGCATTTGCTCTCGGAAATCAGTTCATGAGGTAAATTGGAAAAAAATGTTCTCGTGGCTTGGCGGAGTACTAAATTGAAGTCGGTTAAAACTTTGTTTTTAAAGTAAATTATTTAAGTTGTAGTTATTAAAACTGTAGGCACAGAAAATGTACGTATTAGGTAAAGCAGTATACCAACTAGATGTCAAAATAATTCAATCAAATCATGACCTTGAAGTTATACTCCAGGCAAAATACGGTTTTGAAAAATATAAATTTATAATAGCGTTTTTTTTGTTGATTTCGTTTTAAAATGTTATTCCAAGATGATTTATTTAAGAATCCGACAAACTTTCCACCCGGACGTAATTATGTGGATTTAAATGAAGCATGCATTGTATTTTTTTATAAGATTTAATTTGAATATTATAGAGTAAATGTAAATGAACCAAAATAAAGACAAAAATATTTATTAATATTTTTTCGGATTTTTCTGAAAAAAGTTAATTTATAATTTTTTTGATGGCTGAAATTTTCTCGGATTTTATCGCTGGGCAACTATTTAATTGATAACATATCCGTTACACATAAAAAATAAGCTATTATAGATTATTTCCAAAATGTCATTTTTTCCATACAAATTGTCAGTTCATTGACCGGACTATTAACGTTGAAGGGAAACCCAGAAAGGTTCCAACTTACAACGCGTTGTAAGTTCGAACCTTTTTGGACGGTTAAAGACCCTGGTCGATCACGGAACGCATTGTAGGCTCGTCAGGTAGATCTAAAAGTCACTTTTTGTATGGGAAAATGACATCTGAGTTGTACTAACGTGCGTTTAAATGTTAAAAAATTTGGTCGGGATAAAATTATATCAATTGTTATTACACGTTATGAGACCTTATCTCATGACGTACCGCAAATTAGTATGGCGCTGGCGCCGTGTAAACCTTCAATTTGTAAAAAAAAAGTGTTGGCCGTTGGCTCGGAGATGTTTTTGCGGGGCCCTGTCGAGTTTCCGAGGACTTGGAAGCCATAACTGCGTGGACACGCGATGGAGCTGTGGCGGTGTGGAAGAGGCTTTTCTATGTAATTAGCTTTTATCCAAAGGTTGTCCGGAAGACGCCCATTGTTTACCTCTATTTTTAAGTTGTTGTTGTTGTGATTTTTAGTATTTATTTCATATATTGAGGTGTTATCTCAAAGAGAAGCAATGCAGTTTTAAAATTTGAAAGTTGGTTTATTATGCGAAAGGTTGGGTGTTCTTTACTGTATCACGCAAAAACGGCTGGACAGACTTAGATAATCTTTCGCATAAAGACGACATAGATTACTTGGGAGAGTGAGCTGTTATCCTGACTACTGGAATTACAAATGATTCTAACTTATTCGCAGTTTGCTGGAGAAATAATAGGAAAAAACCACGACAGTTTTTTTTTCTGACAGCGACAAACAGTACACAAATTGACAAAAAATATGATTCAGATATAATATTTTTCAAACAGTTGTTTTTTAAAAAAATTACAGTACATTTTATCAGAGAATCATCCGCGTATCCCAAAGGATTCGCGGGCATGGGCTAAAATATGTGTAATCGAATTTAATATATTTAACTTTTCCTGCGGGGCGCAGGACCGGTCATTGTGGCACTCTCTGGGGGAGGCCTATGATGATGATGATGATGATCTTTTCCTATTTACAAACATTTTATATTTTTATAGCCGAAAATTGGAATGCACCTACACTACACGTAAAACTTTTGCTGACTTTACTAATCTACTATTAAGAGTACATATTAATTAATGTAATTTTATATGAGTTTTTTTATACTCTTGATTTCACACATGTGCGAGCTGTGTAAGAGACCAAATTTTTTGTTCAGATGTGTTATCAGTTGGTGGTCCTTAAAAAAATAAAAAAATAAAAGCCGTCTCTCTACTGACTGCGCGTGCGTCTTGGCCTTTCACCACAACCCCAGGATATGCGTGCCACATTCTATACACAGGGTGATACCGAAACAGTTAGCTCACTAAACTACTATTGTATACCTTATTCCGTTAACATAAGGGTGGCAATGGCGAGTAAACAGTGTGGTTTTTTAATTAGCCAGACACAGTAAGATCTCAATTTTGAAATATTTATTTGAGCCCTGTTTATATTACTAGCCTTATACTTACAGTTAGCATCGTTTAGTTGGTAGCAGCCAAAGTAGCCAAATACATCGTAACACGACCTCACTCTTACAGTAATAAAGACGTGTAACGAACTATTTGACTACTGGGGCTGCTACTAACGATATGATGGTCACTGTACTCTTGTTCAAAAAACTTAACAAACCTCTGTCAAGGTGGTTTTCCACCGGCGAGGCGGGGCGGGGCGTGGATGGGTGAGAATTGAAATTAGTATGCGACTTACTACCTATTTCCACCGCGCGCGCGCGCGCTTAGTGCAAATAGGTAGTAAGTCCCATACTAATTTCAATTCTCGCCCATCCACGCCCCGCCTCGCCTCGCCAGTGAAAAACCACCTTTACACGTCTAGTGGCATATCTAGAAATGCAATCCATACTATTATACTATAATTAATATTATAAATGCGAAAGTGTGTCTGTCTGTCTGTCTGTCTGTTACCTCTTCACGCTTAAATCCCTAAACCGATTTGGATGAAATTTGGTATAGAGATAATTTGAGTCCTGGGGAAGGACATAGGATAGTTTTTATCCCGAAAATCATCATCCAAGGGGGATGAAGTGGGGGGTGAAAGTTTGTATGGAGCTACGTTATAAACGAGTTCCACGCGGGCGGAGTCGCGGGCAGAAGCTAGTAATATTATAAATGCAAAAGCATCTAAACATCCAAACATCCAAACTTTCGCATTTATAATATTATAGTAGGATAGGATGTATGGCCTAAGAATTACCTTACTTTAAAAATTACTTATTCCTCATACATGAGTGGTATTATTTACCATGGTTATATTATTACCGGGTTATATTATTTACCATGAGTCTTCCTATCATATTGCACAGATTTTTTTTCTTTTACACGCCATTACCTTCCGGGTGGACCCTCCGCCTGGGTGGGTCGTTGGGGCGGGCAGAGCCGAACGGGCAGCTAGTCCGCACTCAGTTTCAGTTCAGTTCAGTTCAGTTTATTTAATTCATTAACAATTTTAATTGTGTTTGAATGTAACATAATAATAAATAAAACATTATTAGTAGCATAAGAATAAGTAGTCAAACAATTAAATGACAATAAGATATTCCATAACAGTATGTCCAATAATAAAAATAGCAATAAAATCCAATATCACGAAAATGTTAAAAATATAAATAGTTGTCAAAAAAAATCCTAATAAATATGTTTTTAGCCTGTTTTTAAATAAAGTGGAGTTTCTACTAATATTACACTGTCTCTCTGTCTGTTACCTCTTCAAGCTTAAACCGCTGAACCGATTTAGATTAAATTTGGTACAGAGATAGTTTGAGTCCAGGGACGAACATAAGTTAGTATTTATGAATTCATTCCCTAAGGGGGTGAAATGGGGGGAGGGTGACGGAGTCGCGGGCAGAAGCTAGTAGTTTATATAAGTGACTGTTTTGACATCACCCTGTAGACGTGGCTATCTAGTTACTTGTTTTGACAGGCGTTTAGCGAAGCCCTAGCTCATCAGAGCGTAAACAACCCGCGACAAATCACGCTAGGCCTACCACTTGGCATAAAGGGCCCATAAGAAATTTCCGCCATTTTCGTCCTATTAGCATGTTTCCACTAAATATAGAAAGATGAGTTTTTTCGTGGAGAGCAGGCAGGAGTTTAAACAGAGTTGTTGTTAATTTAGATATACATAGACATATTTTGTGATAGCATACAAGTAATAAAATCTAAACTGACAAGATTCTTCATGTGTGATAACTTCAGGTGTAGGCTCGGGTTCGGGTTACTAAAGGTGTATATATCCTAATTTATTAACTACCTTTTACTTGGGTATTCCCATTGCCATGCTTGCTATTAGTGCGCGATTAGATTAGTTTGACCATAGATTTCTTTGTGTTAGGTTATTTATAAACAGTAATAAACAAATAAACAGTAAGGATCTGTAATTGCTTCTTGCTTCGCGTGCCTTCCAATGCACGGAAGCGCTCATTTATATTAACCACTCAATCATAAGGCGGTCACCCATCTAAAGACTGACCGCTGCCATCTTTGCTTGACCTACCTACGTTATCGTTTCCGACTCGACTAGGCTATGAGCGCTTTAAATGGAGTCATGGGAAGCTAGTTATTTATATGGCAACTCAGTTGTAACTCCTACGCCGCCATACGTTGACTGAATCGCATTAAAGTAGTCTATTCAAAAAGCAACTCTTACCGTCGAAGATAAAAAGATTCCAATTCAAATGGCAGTTTGTATAAAAAGTCGGTCACAATTAATAATGTCACCAATACCAGCAAGTTGTGCTAGACCGGGTTTAACCCTTGCAAAGGCGAAAAACCGATCTAGCTAAATGTAATTATTTAATTACATTTTATATAACAGATTGATATAAGGTTAAACTCTTTCTCTTAAAAAATACAAAAACGCCAAGCAAAATCCGCTTTCCCGTCTGAATGGAATATTAATAAGTAACTATTTATTAAATAATAAATAATATACAACTTATCAATGATCTCTTTCAAATCTTTGACTGAATGAACGTTAACGTAACTGCATTGCGTTTATCCCAAACTTAATTACGAATCCAACACACCCATAAAGCTATCCTTAGTAATTACTAATTACGTCAAGATTTAGTGAAAAGAATTAACTGAGAATTCCGAAAATCGCAGTGGATTTCACCACATCAAAATGGAGTATTTATAGAAAGGAATGTGTTCAAATTTGGTCCTTGTGGTCCATGTGATTCGGATTGAAATTGTGTTGCAGAGGTTAATGTTATAGTTGATATAAAATGACTCAGAATTTGTCAGCGTTTATTGAATTACTTTGATCGCTCAAAATCTCAGAACTCCCGGGCGAGCTATCCGATCCGAACCCAATATCAAAAGTAGCAAAGAGAGGTCATTCAACCCAAATTGCAGTTTGGATGCGGCTGAAATACTCGTAGATAATATTACTACTTGCTCTCCGCTGTAGGTACAATCAGCATCATATAGTTGGTAGCAGCCAATGTAGCCAAATATATCGTAACAAATCCTTTCTCCTATAGTAATAAAGACATGTTGCGATATTGTTGGCTACTTTGGCTGCTACCAACTATATGGTGCTGACTGTACCTACTTACATATAAAAGTGTCTATACATATATAAGAGAAGTGTGTGTATACGTCACGTCTAATCCATATCCATACTATAATATTATAAATGCGAAAGTGTGTCTATCTCTCTGTTTGTTACCTCTTCACGCTTAAACCGCTGGACCGATTTGGATGAAATTTGGTATAAAGATAGTTTGAGTCCCGGGGAAGGACATAGGATAGTTTTTATCCCGGAAATCATCCCCTAAGGATATTAAATGTGGGCCAACGTCAGGCCACGTCTAGTGGCATATCTAGAAATGCAATCCATACTATTACCTATACTATAATTAATATTATAAATGCGAAAGTGTGTCTGTCTGTCTGTCTGTCTGTCTGTTTCCTCTTCACGCTTAAATCCCTAAACCGATTTGGATGAAATTTGGTATAGAGATAATTTGAGTCCTGGGGAAGGACATAGGATAGTTTTTATCCCGAAAATCAACCCCTAAGGATATGAAATGTGGGCCAAAGTTTGTATGGCGCACCGATATAAACGAGTTCCACGTGGTCGAAGTCGCGGGCAGAAGCTAGTAATATTATAAATGCAAAAGTGTGTATGTCTGTCTGTCCGTCTGATACCTCTTCACACTTAAACAGCTGCCCCGATTTCGGTGAAATTGGAGATGGAGATAATTTAAAACCAAGGAAAGGACATAGAATAGTCATTATTGTATATATAAAACTAGCGATCCGCCCCGGCTTCGCACGGGTACTATATTATACATATAAACCTTCCTCTTGAATCACTATCTATTTAAAAAAAACCGCATCAAAATCCGTTGCGTAGTTTTAAAGATCTTAGCATACATAGGGACAGACAGCGGGAAGCGACTTTGTTTTATACTATGTAGTGAAGATCAGGTTATGTTACATTGTTAGATCATACAAACAATTATATGAAATGAGGGGGTAAAAGTCCATACAAACTTTCAACCACCATTTCATCTCATTAGGGGGTCATTTTCGGATTGGATGAAATTTTTCACGAAGATAGTTAGCCTTGATTAAAATATAGGATAGCTTTTTATCCCGGGTCCACGCAGACGAAGTCGCGGCTGGAAGCTAGTATTATACATGCGAAAGTGTGTCTGTCTGTCTGTTACTTCTTCACTCTTAAACCGCTGTTTAATTTGGCACAGAGATTTTCATCCCGGAAATCATTCCCTAAGGAGATGAAATAGGGGGTGAAACTTGGAGCTACGATAAACGAGTCCCACGCGGACGGAGTCGCGGGCAGAAGCTATAGTGACACATAATGCCCCGTCATGACTTGAGTTTCAATTATAAGGTTAGCTGGAAGAGATCCCTTAGGTATAGGGATAAGTTTGCCTTTGTATTTTGATCTATTGTGTGACCTGTTTATTCTTTAACCTGTTATTGTGTACAATAAAGTGCTTACATACATACATACATACATACATACATACATACATACATACAAGTAACACTGCTAAATCTCACAGAATCTCAATATGCAAGTTGTAGAGTTGAAATCAGAGCAGGTGAATAAGCTAGTTAAACATATTTGTCTACGCTAACGGTCGTAGGCCCCAACCCGCATCAGACACGCGTGGGCGGCGCGCTGTGATGTATATATAAATGTGACGCCCTGCACACGCCCATACGAATTTGGTGCACCTTGAAGAACAGAGGTGATGGAGCCGACTTAATCTAATACTTTATATTTTAAATCATAAATCAATAATTTATTCGTAACAGCAAATACACACTAATACATATAGAAAAGAAAAAAAAAGAAATATTATATGCGTCACGAAATGGACCCGGCTCAGCATGATGCTGGCATTAACTGCCAGCGCTGGTGTTCCGCCGAGTCCATTTGGTGAAGGAACGGAAGGCAAGAACACAACAAGAGATATTTATACAAATAAACACATAGTACTAGAGAATGATAACATAACGGAATAAGTAATTTTTGACAAGCTTTTCTGAAAGTGGCTAGACACGGTAGCCCCTTACTGTTTTGACAGCTAGATGTAGGTTGCTCGCTCTCAACACAATACACCCTCGGCAGCTTTGGCGGCCTTACTTTCACCTACCTGATGGTAGGTTACTGTAGCAAGGGCTGCAAGCCCTCCAGGGGTGTTACATGCGCGTTGCCGACCCTTTAAGAATGTATACACTCCTTTTTTGAAGGACCCCATACTGTAGGTGTAGTCCCTCGGGAAAACCTCCGCAGGGAGCTCATTCCACAACCGGTGCGTCCGTGGGAGGGAAACACTAAAAACACACCACATACTTAAAAAAAAAATTAAGCAGTTAATTCATTTAAAAAAAACTTAATTCTACGTTACGTCTATAGTAGAAAGAGACAAAAAGTAGCCTATGTCACTCTCCATCCCTTCAACTACCTCCACTTAAAAAAACACGTCAATTCGTCGCTCCGTTTTGCCGTGAAAAACGGACAAACAAACACACACATACACTTTCCCATCTATAATATTAGTATGGATGATGTGAAGGGGGAAGCCCCCCCATAAGATATATTTTTATATGTTCACCATTTATATACTATGTTAACAGAAGAACTTGCAGAGCCAGTAGTGGTATGATTCTGTAAGGTGGAGTCACTTATCCCTAAATGATTCTGTAAGGTGGAGTCACTTATCCCTAAATGATTCTGTAAGGTGGAGTCACTTATCCCTAAATGATTCTGCAAGGTGGAGTCACTTATCCCTAAATGATTCTGCAAGGTGGAGTCACTTATCTCTAAATGATTCTGTAAGGTGGAGTCACTTATCCCTAAATGATTCTGTAAGGTGGAGTCGCCACCCTAATGAGGCTACTCTAAGTAGGAACAAGATGACGTTTCGCTGTACCGTACCCCACCAAATACATATAAATGACTAGCTTCTGCCCGCGACTCCGTCCGCGTGGAACTCGATTAAATATCGTAGCTCGATACAAACTTTCATCCCCCATTTCACCACCTCAGGGGAAGATTTCCGGGATAAAACTATCCTATGTCCTTCCCCGGGATTCAAACTATCTCCATACCAAATTTTATCTCAATCGGTTCAGCGGTTTAAGCGTGAAGAGGTAACAGACAGACAGACAGACAGACACACTTTCGTAGAAAAATGAAATTGGTAGATTCATACTGCTATAAAAAATCCTACTAATATTTTAAATGGGAAAGTTTGGATGTTTGGAAGTTTAGATAAATAAATAAACAGTATGGGACAATCTTACACAAATCGACCTAGTCCAAAACTAAGCAAAGCTTATACTATGGGTACTAGACGATGATGAACATACTTATATAGATAAATAAATACTTAAATACGTAGAAAACATCCATGAACCAGGAACAAATATTCGTGCTCATCACAAATAAATGGCCTTACCGGGATTCGAACCCAGGACCTCTTGCTTCGTAGGCAGGGTCACTATCAACTAGGCTAAAGCGGCCGTGGATGTTTGTTACTCAATCACGTTTAAACGGCTCAACCGATTTGGATGAAATAGTGCACAAAGATAGTTTATAGTCTGGATTAAAATATAGGATAGTTTTTATTTCGGGTCCACGCAGACGAAGTCGTGGGCGGAAGCTAGTTACGATAAAAGACAGGGAAATCTATAGGTACTCAACTTCTTATTGTAAACAATTTAAAATATTTACTGATTGTTAATTTCTCTTATTCCGTCTTGCAAGAAACGAAAAATTACATTTCGGAATCATAATTTGGCCCTCCTTGGCAGCGACATGTTTGGACAATCGTTGGGGGTTTAGTGGGTGGTCGGGGCCTTCTGTTCAGGAGTCCCACACACCCGTCTGGCTCCCCTGACCGGGCGGACGGTGCGTCAAAGCATTCCCCCAACGTAAAAAAAGGCCCTCCATCTACTCCGACCTCACGCAACCTCTTTGACATCTCAACATGACCTAACATGACCTCTCTTTTTGAGTTGCTCTATGTAGTTTATTCTATTTATTCTAGGTCTTCCTCTTCCTCGCTTCCCCTCTCTTTCCTTCAATGTAATTTGATTATGAAGGTGTATCATCTTCCTTCTTCTGTTTTCTAAGTTCTTCTCTAGGCATAGGCCTACTAGTGTAAATTTGGTGGTAAGACCTCCTAAACTTAATAAAATAAACCCCTCGTGTTTTGGCTCATTGGCAGCATATATTATAAGAATGCGACATTAAAAGCTTGTTTTTACCAAAAGCTTTTTGGGCTAATTTTTTTTTTTACAATTGTTCGACTCTATGAACGCCCCTGTTCCAGCACATCGCCGCGTCCATTCCCACGGCGCATTCCCTCTAATTATTGACTTATTCTCCACAACCTAAACGGAACGTATCACTTTTAATTGTCTTTAGAATAGTTCTGTCTATGTTGGAAACGCGTTGTCATTGGTAGAAACAAACTTTTTTCTTTCAGGTTTTTGTTGTCTATTTATTGTTGTAAGTTTAATAATAGTTTGTATAATATCTTATTCTTCTTCAACTTAATCTTATCCTATACTGGTAAGCGATCAATCGTTCTGTATAACGGCATTAACGGCTCTAACGACTTCAACGTGCAATATCCGGGCTTTCTGTGAGTCTGTGTGTATGTGTCGCTGTGTGTCTGTGTGTCCGTCTATGGCATCGTAGCTCCTAAACGAATAGACCAATTTTAATGCAGTTTTTTTGTCTGAAAGCTGACGCGACCGAGATGATTCTTAGCAACGTTTCAATAGAATCTCGTCAGCCGGTTATAATATATTGACCTTTGAAATGAAAATGTCGGGAGTTTTTCAACTTTTCTATGTTGTGTTATCACCAGAGCAGAGCTGGATCACCCAAGGTACTAGTTTACAAACTGAAACAATAAACGTAAGTAAACAACACTTAAACTTAAACACTTAAGGCACACGTCCCACTGACCGACACTGGCCTTATACATGACACTTTCAATCTTAGGTAAACATAGTGAGGCATTTTAAGGTGACGAGCATTGGGACTTTTACCTTCTAACTACGTCTCAACTCAACTAAGACATACACTCCCAAGGTTATCCCCCTGGGAAGCTTGAATCAATCAATAAAAGGTTGCATTGCGGCTTTTCATTCTTCTGGAGTAGCAAGCGTCTACGGGCTACGTTGACTGCCTATATATGGAGGCCGTATGCTGGTTTACCATCGTCGTAGTATAAAAAAAAACACCGTTCATAGACGTCGAGGTGTTGTAGGTGGAGTATGAGTGCGAGGAATAAATCCATCAATAGAATAGCTATAGCATCCCCTTTTTGGTGGATTTATCCTGGCCCGCCGGTAGGCTGCCTCAAATCAATCAATCAATATGTGGCGACCGGTTAGCCTAGTGGGTAGTGACGCTGCCTACGAAGCTGAAGGTCCTGGGTTCGAATCCCGGTAAGGGCAAATATTCGTGTGATGAGCATGATTATTTGTTTCCGAGTCTTGGATGTTTTCTATGTATTTAAGTATTTATATCTATTAAATATATCGTCGTCTAGTACCCGTAACACAAGCCTTATTGAGCTTACTATGGGGCTAGCTCGATTTGTGTAAGATTGTCCCCTAATATTTATTTATTATTTATTTATTAATATAATTTATTTGCCAGAATACAGTAGGTAGTTATATAGTATAGATGTCAATAAGATCCCGTGTGGTGTCGGGTTAGAATTTCACCACCCCCCTTTCTTCCCGTGAGTGTCGTAAAAGTCGACTAAGGGACCAGGGTTGAAGTGTGTTGTGGGCGATGGGCTAGCAATCTATCACTGCAATATCACATTTTGTCGACCTTTTAAACCCAAAAAAAAGTGGCGCTGGAACATACGTTTCATGTGCTCTGCCTACCCCTTTTGGGAATAAAGGCGTGAATGTATGTATGTATGTATGTTAATAAGTTTTCACAGCACAGTATTCAGCCAACATGCAGACATTCAAATATCGTGAGTTTCATTACATATGAGTATAAATAATCAATTACAAAAAGTCAGAATTACACTATTCGTCTTATTTTTCTGGTTATTTAAGAGCTAAGCTCTTGTCGGTGTAGCCCAAAGTAGGCCCTCCATCTACTCCGATCCCAGGCAACCTCTTTCACATCTCGATACGAAGAGCTGCTCTATGTAGTTTATTCTAGGTCTTCCTCGCTTCCCCTCTACACAACACAAAAAAATCCTCGCAAAGCTCTGGGTGGATTCTCACGCTTGTTCTTACGGAACCCTCGCGCCTGGGCTGGTGGATGACAACATTTCTGAGACTTATTTCCTTTTGTGTGGTCCGTTCGTCCGTAATGCCACAGTATAGGAACAGTAGATAAACTTCGAACAAAGGTACATCGCACGGCTGCACACATGCGCGCGTGTTCGGTACGCACACACACATAGCCTTCGGGAATGATGGAGAATGCTTCAATCGGGGCCGCGCCGTTGCGGTGTTCGCTCGTTCTCACTCGCTACGTCAAAGGAAACCGCCTCGTAGGTATGAAGACAGCGAACCGCCATTGCCACGGTATGACAAGGAGCCGAATAGGCTTGTAACTAAGCACCTACCAACCTAGTGCAGTTTAGCAACTATTATACTTACTAGGAAATATTTTAGGCAAAGTATAGTGGTTTTAAAATATTCGATGAAGTGGGAAACTAAAAACACATACCTAACTATCTATAATATTATTACTTTGTGTATACAATATTGTCTATTAAGACTGCGCCGAGCTTTTGACGCGGGCACCGATTTGGCATTTGCACCTGTGTGTGCGTCATCACGCACACTACGGCCGGCTCGCTCGATCGGTACGGTCGGTAACAAGCTAAAAGTTAATAGCTCATCATTCTCTAATAATAAATCTCAAGTCCGCATATAAACCGTGGATGGTATAAGGAATAAAATACAAAACGCAATTATTATTTTTATTGAAATTTGTCCGTTAACTAAGGAAAAGAAAAAAATAAGCAAAGTAATAATAACGCAGTGTTACCGGTGGACTAGTGTTGCAATTGAATTAGCAATCAGCAGCGACGTGCACAGTCTTTAGACGGGATAGACAAAAAAAATAGCCAACCTAGCCAAGTCCACGAAAAGCTAGCTCTTGTTTCTCCAAAAAAAGCAAAAATATCTTTGTGAAAATATTGTCGATTTCGGCCATTGAGTCCGTTTCAAAAGATTCCTGTAATAAGATGCAAGTGCTACATATAAATTTAAGTAGAGCATTTAAAATCGTAAGTTTCCATTTTTGCCATTTTGGCCATGGATTCGTCATGTCCGTCTGTCTGTCTATCCGTCCGTATGTCTTAGATTTTTTTTGTAAGTTGCAAATGCAAACTCGACTACAGATTGAAAAATCAACTCTAAAAATGTTAATCAACTAAACATACTGTAAAGTCTTTAGTTGACACGGAATGTTCGTTCTGGACCTTTTCCTCACATGACGATTCCTAAAAACAGTTCAATACATAGTAATGTTGATAATGTTGATATTAGCTAGTTTCTTTAATGTTAAATATATTGTAACCTCTTTATTATTTGAAAACAAAACCTTACCACAGATTCATTGCGTGCCGTAACATTGGACGCTGCACTTTTTCCATTCTCATTTTTTGTTCCAAATACTCCAATCGGATTATTCGATGATTTCTAAAAACATAATTAGTAATAAGTACATTGAAAATAAGAAATTTCTTATTATCTGCCAAATATCTGCTTATCTGCTTAATACAGGGTGTACCAAAAATGATAAGAAAAAACAGAAAAAAAAATCTGACGACGATTTTTTTTTACCTTACTATGGAGCGTTGGCCGACTGGGGCGACAAGCTCCATAGAAATGTAAAAAAAACGCGTCAAATTTTTTCTTTCTGTTTTTCCTTATCAGAACACGATACCTGTTAAGCCCTTGATCGGTTCATACCCCGTTTTTGTTACACTTTGTATAATGCCAAAAGTATTAAAAAATATATAGTTACATTGGAAATTCCTAATTCATTTTGTCTCTTTGTTCGTGCAATAGAAGCAAGAAGCCGTATGTGGAAATACTTAGGGCCATTTTTACGTGTATTATATCTTTCCTTGCGTCTTCCCATTTTAAGGGGCTCCCATACGATACGCCAATGACCTTCGATCTGAATCCCTTAGTTTTCTAATGTCTTTTATAGCTTAAGAACAACGGCTTTAAGAAATATAGTATCCCATATTTACTTCAAAGTTCATTGTTTTCGAGGTATTTGGCATCAAAGTTGAACAATTATAGGCCAAAAAACTGGTTTTCTGGCCATAACTTTTGTGTTAATTAGTTTCAATTGAAATGCCTAGACACGTTTTCAGAGACGTCATAGACGAACCCATTTGTAGATTTCGTATTATGTTAGGTCTTTCATGTCAATAGTGTAGTGTAGTAGTAATCTTTCACGAAATAAGTGTTTTAAGACAATGTTTAAAACCGATAGCCGTTAGACTTATAATTCTATCTGTAGTGCAAAAGTAGGAGATACGATTATAACTCGGCAAAAATCGATGAAAACCTCGGGTACTTAACCCCTTAACTAAAACAATAAATAGTTGGTGCACCATCAATAGGTTAAATGTTTCCTCTATTATCATTTATCACTAAATGTTGGACACGTATGTTTTCTTTTGTCAAGGAAAAAAAATTACAGAAAAAGCACGTCAAAGTTCAGAGCTGCGGCCTAGTGACGTCAGTTGTGGTAAAAAGTGTGGCACGGCGTGACGTCACGCGGAACTTTCACGGGCTATATCTTCATTACTTTTGTAATTGAAAAAATAAGAAATACCTGTCTAATATTTTTTTGATTTAATAACTGACTATAGAGACTATACAGGAATAAGCTAACGAGCTTGAGTTTGAAATCGACTGTCTTAGCCCCTTCCATCATATAGTTCCACTAGCCATCTTCCGGCTTCATCATGAGACCCTCACCATCATGTTTAATGGTAAGTACTCAAGATAACAAAGCAAACGAGCCCAAACTCGACTATCTTAGCCCCTTCCATCATAGAGTCCCACTAGCCATCTTCCGGCTTCGTCATGAGACCCTCGCCATCATGTTTAATGGTAAGTACTGAAGATAACAAAGCAAACGAGCCCAAACTCGACTATCTTAGCCCCTTCCATCATAGAGTTCCACCAGCCATCTTCCGGCTTCGTCATGAGACCCTCGCCATCATGTTTAATGGTAAGTACTGAAGATAACAAAGCAAACGAGCCCAAACTCGACTATCTTAGCCCCTTCCATCATAGAGTTCCACGAGCCATCTTCCGGCTTCGTCATGAGACCCTCGCCATCATGTTTAATGGTAAGAACTGACGATAACAAAGCAAACGAGCCCAAACTCGACTATCTTAGCCCCTTCCATCATAGAGTTCCACCAGCCATCTTCCGGCTTCGTGATGAGACCCTCGCCATCATGTTTAATATTAAGTACTGACGATAACAAAGCAAACGAGCCCAAACTCGACTATCTTAGCCCCTTCCATCATAGAGTTCCACCAGCCATCTTCGGGCTTCGTCATGAGACCCTCGCCATTATGTTTAATGGTAAGTACTGACGATAACAAAGCAAACGAGCCCAAAGTCGACTATCTTAGCCCCGTCCATCATAGAGTTCCACCAGACATCTTCCGGCTTCGTCATGAGACCCTCGCCATCATGTTTAATGGTAAGTACTGACGATAACAAAGCAAAAGAGCCCAAACTCGACTATCTTAGCCCCTTCCATCATAGAGTTCCACCAGCCATCTTCCGGCTCCGTCATGAGACCCTCGCCGTCATGTTTAATGGTAAGTACTGACGATAACAAAGCAAACGAGCCCAAAGTCGACTATCTTAGCCCCTTCCATCATAGAGTTCCACCAGTCATCTTCCGGCTCCGTCATGAGACCCTCGCCATCAGTTCTCGTTGCTCCTGAGGGGCAACCACGTAACGTTTCGAACGCGCGTCAGGTAGATACAAGTCTCATTTTTCCATATAAAAATTGACATTTAGATCTAAACTGACGCGTGTACAATGCGTTACGTGATCGACCTGCTTAGAAGCTTATAATATCAAAAATAATACTTACCCTGTTTTGCTGCGTATTACTGCTGTATTCATACACAATTGACATCGAAGTATTTTTAAGTGTCACAGCGCCGCATTGAGACGTGCTCTCTCTCTTGAGCTCTCGGGGGTGACTGAATATGTCATGCGTTGCTTGCGTATTATATTTCATCATTTTGTTCCATAGTAATTTTATATGGCGGATTTGAAGGGCGTTTTTAAAAAATCATAAGTAAATAACCAAAGCACATTGAAATGTCAGGATTGGATTCTTTTGTAGTTAATATATTGGAGATTCGTTTGAGTAGGATTATGAAACTAAAGTATATTTATTTTTATTCAATTTTACCTAAACGCCGACACACGTTCTTCTCATTTTTTGTGCAACTTTACGGAATTGTATTTATTAAACTGTAGATGATTTGAGAATATTTATAGTTTATTATTGTAAACTCACTCTTTGTGATTATAATTACATATAATTTATATTTTATTGTAAAGAATTGTGAACTCCACCGTCGAAACGGTGACTGCCGTTTTTGCCGATTATGCTCGGCGCAGTCTTAAACTGTAACAGAAATACTTTGCATACTTAAAAGCAAAATTACTATTATAGGTATGCCAAGCCACAAACTTGACATAGCCCTGCGCATCGAGCGAAAGTAGGTAACGAACGCTCCTAAACGGCCTCAGATTACCTACTGATTATTCTTCTATACTGTGGTAATGCTGTGCAAATAGTTAAGTTAATACGGCATTGGGCTGTAAAATTTATTATTTTCAGGTGATTCAACTTTCTTCGCCACTAGCTGCCTTAGTTAAGTCTCCTTCTTTCTATCAGGGATGTTGCAGACATTCGCATCTGCATCCGCAACAGCGGATGTTCCGCATGATTTTAAACATCCGCATCCGCAAAAATTGATGCAGAGTTTTTGCGGATGCGGATGTAGTAGAGTTCGCGACCAGATAGGGGCCAACGCGGCGCGTGCCGCGCGCGTGTTCTGTATTGTTGTGATTAGTCAATAAGAATCTTCATTTCGTTTCTGTAATCTGACGATTCGCCGTATTCGCTATTGGTGATGGGTTAGGTTTGCAACGATTGTCATTGTCAATCAGTCGCAACGTCTAGCACTGCGTGACCCTAAAGACGTTGCGTATTTATTTTTTTGAGTCTTTCCTCATGAGCCTAGAAATATCCGCATCCACGGATGTCTAAAAAGTCGCATCCGCAGCATCCCTGCTTTATATATAAGTAGGTATAATAAATTCTTGTAGTTTTCAACCTATTCTTATGGGTAAATTTCAATCATACTATGGTGCGACACTTTTTTAAACTATGCACTTCAAAAAAAGGAGGTTCTCAGTTTGACCTGTATGTTTTTATGTACCTATGTATGTTTGTCCGCAATTATTTGTAGATCAAATCTCTATGTACAGTCAGCGTCGCAAAATCGAAAATGCTTTTTAATACAGGGTGTAACAAAAATGTGGTATGAACCGATCAAGGGCTTAACAGGTATCGTGTTCTGATAGGAAAAAACAGAAGAAAAAAAAAATTTGACGCGATTTTTTTTTCACCTTAGTATGGAGCATTGGCCGACTGGGGCGACAAGCTCCATAGAAATGTAAAAAAAAATCGCGTCAAAAAAATTTTTTTTTCTGTTTTTTCTTATCAGAACACGATACCTGTTAAGCCCTTGATCGGTTCATACCACATTTTTGGTACACCTTGTATAACGCTAAAGGAGTAGTTTTGATAGTACCTTCTCAGGAATTGTTTAAAGAAGACTTTTATTTAATGTATAGGTATGTATTTGTGTAAATATGTTGTATATAGGAATACCGTAATGTTATTATTCTTTTTAGTTGTTATTTGCACTGCCCACAATCTTTTCCGCTTTGCAGGTTTGACTGGTAGAGAATGTCGTTTGGCATTAAGTCCGCCTTTTGTACGATAAGTTTTCTTTTGTGCAAAAAATTTTAAATAAATAAATAAATTTACTAGAATATGACACTAGAATTGTCTCTGCGAATCCAATAGTGTCCAGTGAAGTTTAAAATATTGCAAAAAATTGCGAATTTCGATAAATTTATGAATTTTGGAAAAGCTTTATGTCTGAAACTATTGGGTCTACTGAGGCAATTCTAGTCTCATATTGTATCAAATTTAGTCAACATATTTTAAAAACGTCCTGAGAAGGTTCTATTAAAAACTAGTTTTTTAGGGTTTTAGCGGTATTCTAGATTTTTGACAGTTGCGTTCGGCGCCCTATGTCACAAATTTGGATTATTCATTGGACAATCATAAGTAACAAGCCTGCAAAAAAATCAGAACTATCGGATTTGACACAAAGTACTCCGTTCTTTCAGGTAACAAGGTTACCGGATTAATAATATAGATAAACCTAGAAAAAAATAAAATAAAATAAATAACCTAAAATTTCAACACCATAAAACAAAACAAAAAGATCGATTCTCCATACAAACGTATTTACGCTCTCATTTTAAAACTACGGTGTTAAATTGTAACGAAACTTTGCATATACATTAACATGAGGTATATCTATGTCTGTAATTAGTTTATGTAGCTTCAGATACCATAGTAATAAAAATACAGCAATTTTAAGTTTTTCATACAAAACTTATTTCTGCTGTATTTCGTTTGTTTTATAAACTGGAACCATATAAACGAATTACAGACATAGATATACCTCATAAGAATTTGCGTCACAATATAACACGTAGTTTTAAAATGAGAGCGTAACTACGTTTGTATGGGAAGGTGAAATTCGGCCGAGCTTACTGCGGACTCTTAACAGCTGGTAATTTATGCAGTCATGCAAATGGTTGTGCAAATTGATAAAAAAATACATACTAGTGAAGAAGAAATTGAGTTAAATATCTTGTAAGCAGTCGATTAAATCAATATGAAAGCCGAACAATGATTTTGTGATGATAAGCCAACGAATTAAATATCACTATCATCCTCCTAACGTTATTCCCGGTTGTGCCCCTAAAGGACCCGGGGTCCGCTTTGACATCTAATCTCGAGATTTAGTTAGCATATGCACTAGTTTTACAAAAGCAACTGCCAGCTAACCTTCCAGAGAGAAAACTAAACCTTATTGGTAATAGACCGGTTTCCTCACGACGTTTTCCTTCACCGAAAAGCTGCTGGTTAATATCAAATGATCTCTTATATTTATTATAAATGCGAAAGTGTGTCTGTCTGTCTGTCTGTGTCTGTCTGTCTGTTACCTCTTCACGATTAAACCGCTGAACCGATTGAGATGAAATTTGGTACGGAGATAGTTTGAATCCAGGAGAAGGACATAGGATAGTTTTTATCCCGGAAATCAACCCCTAAAGGGGTGAAATCGGGGTTGAAATCTTGTAAGGAGCTACGATATAAACGAGTTCCACGCGGACGGAGTCGCGGGCAGAAGCTAGTTAAATATGAACTTGAAATATCCTATTCAGTCAGATAATAAGGAAAACTTCGAAAGCACATTAGAGATCACAACGTGACAGCCCGCACTTCCGTAACGTATTGGGAAACATCAGAAGACACGGTTGTATGTTCACATTGAGCGACAATTTTTACCACCGACGCAAAAAGAGGGTTATAAAGTTTGACGTGTCAATGGACCCGATGCTACGTGCACATGGCTTAACTAGCCTAAGTAAAACTAAATTGTCTAATTTTTAGACATAATTTAGACGACAGATTAAAAACGACATATTTAGAATGGCATTTAGGCAGCTAAGTAAGTTGAATAGACCGCCTAAAATAAGAAACGTCAGTTTGAAATTAGCGCTGTCATTTGATTATGACAGCTGCACATAGAATAGCCAAGTGTTTTAGCGACACCTAAATAAAATTAGGAAGTTTAGAAGCCACCACAGAAGGGTCCATTGTATCTATTAATCTTTATCTCCTATTTAAACGAGTGGCCCGATTTTAGTACGGGTTTGTCCGAAAGCTGACATGATCGAGATGGTTCTTAGCTACGTTTCCATTAACACATTAATCGTACCACTATTCGCTCTGTATTTATGTTGTGGTTGTGCTGAGTTCCTGACCTTTGGGCAGGGTGGAATCGGTATGCAATACTTCAGGGATTAAGGATGCAACATGGAGGTGAGAAGAAATAGAGAGGTATGGCACAGCGCAATGACATCACGGTCTCATATTTGGAGCAACCCCACTGGAGTAGCACCTCCACAATACAGAAGACAGCAGCCGCAATTATACCACTACTCGCTCTGTTTCTGTATGTATGTTGTGCTGAGTTCCTGACCTGACCTGCATGTCTGTGTATGTGTACAATAACGACTACTCAGTTAAAAGAAATCGGCGTCATGTCTGCTTACAAGGCATGGCGTATGCCGATTTGCCACCTCTTTTCAAAAGAGATCTTCTCACTAATAACGAGAGACATCATTCTGATCTCGACATGTTTTATTGTTATTGACCCTGCACATCTGACAATATTACATTAAATTTTCCCTTTTTTTTTGTTTTGTTTTGACGCAAGACCGTATACATCTCTACGAACATTTGAATTATTAATTGTATTTGGACGCTCATATACCTTATATAC
This sequence comes from Epinotia bilunana, assembly GCA_947049275.1. Classification (NCBI taxonomy): domain Eukaryota; kingdom Metazoa; phylum Arthropoda; class Insecta; order Lepidoptera; family Tortricidae; genus Epinotia; species Epinotia bilunana. The sequence goes on from OX346278.1 coordinate 2,194,871, forward strand.
ATCTCTGGAATACTGAATTAATGTCATTAACTTCTTGTTAATGCTGATACAGACCTTATATCGAACGTAATGGTCATATTTTCAATTTTGTTTTGTTTTCATTAACTTAGTGACATTTAGTTTGTTAACCGTTTATATCGGTCCTCTGCAAATTTTAAATGATTAGTGTAAGTTTATGTTTTATTGTAAATTACCGTTTGACATGTAAAAGTGCCCTTGTGGCCTATTTGCAGACAAATAATTGATTTAGATTTTAGATTTTTTGAATGTGACTTGCTCTTACTGGGATTCCTTAGGACCGCAACCGTCATAGGCTGCCGTGTCTGCTTACCAGTACCGTATGCTTGTTTGCCACCGTCGTACAGCAAGTCAAACGTGACATTTACAAATGTGAACAATGTGGACGTGTACAAGTTAGTGAGGTATGTGTCCGCATTGACAAGGGTCGTGAGATACTAGATAAACATGTCGGGCAGTGCAGACGGGCAGATTCTAGAAATTGGTCGTTTATAAAAAATACGCTTACCCTATTCATTGCACTCCTCTATAAAAGACAACTATACAGAACACAGTCAATAAAAGTAACGGCAAACAATAGGTGGTTTTTGACGACCGCTTTACCCTAGTTGGTGGTTGGTGGTAGTTGGTGGTTGGTTGGTTGGGTTGAGTGTATGAGGAGCAGAACCAAGGCAACCGATATAGCCCTCCGAATCGCTAAACTTAAGTGGCAGTGGGCGGGGCACATTGCACGTAGAACTGATGGCCGTTGGTGCGGAAAGGTTCTCGAGTGGCGACCACGTACCGGAAGGCGCAGCGTGGGTAGGCCCCCCACAAGGTGGACTGATGACCTGGTAAAGGTCGCGGGAGTCCGCTGGATGCGGGTGGCGCAGGACCGGTCATTGTGGCACTCTTTGGGGGAGGCCTATGTCCAGCAGTGGACGTCTTTCGGCTGATATGATGATGGTTGGGTTGGGTGGTGGTGGTTGGTTGGTTGGGTGTTGGACCTCTTGCTTCGTAGGCAGGGTCAGTATACCAACTAGGCTAAAGCGGTCGTCAAAAAATACTTAGTACCTAACCCTGGAGAGTTCGACCGGTAAGGGCATTTATTTTTGTGATGAGCACGAAACGAATATTTATTCCTGAGTCGTGGAGATGAATTTGAAGAAGTTGTGGCTTTCCAATGACTTGTGAATTGGTTGAATATAGTATTTATTTATTTATTGTATATTTGCGATATATATAGTGTGTATTATATTTTATACTGTATATTTATATATGTATTGGCATGTTTTTATTTGTCTAGAATTAATACCTATTAGGTTTTGTTTTCATTTTCTCTGTGTTTTTGTACACGGTATAAGTTTGCCTATCTCGGTCTACCTACCTTCCTCTCAATTGCTCAAAGGTTAGCTGGAAGAGATCCCTTATAGGGATAAGTTCGCCTTTGTACTTTGATCTATTGTGTGACATGTATATTCTTTAACCTGTTATTGTGTACAATAAAGTGCTTACATACATACATACGTTTTCTATGTATTCCAGTATTTATTTATCTATAATAAGTATGTTTATCGTCGTCTATTACCCATAGTATTTACAAGCTTTGCTTAGTTTGGGACTAGGTTGGTTTGTGTAAGATTATCCCCTACTATTTATTTATTTTATCTTTAAATGCTATTGTCGCTAAAAACATACCTAAAGTCATGACCCTAAAATGCAAACCACCTGAGCGCTTCTAAAACATATATTAACCTAAAGAAATATAAATGTTATTATAATTAATTTGATTAGGCCAATAGATCGTCTAGTGTCTACGTTATGTTCCGAGCAACCTAAATTCTTTTATGTGTAGCAAATTAGACTGACTCCTTCCTACCTACTCAACCCTGTGTACACCTACTGCAACCTAGTTCAAGAAAATAACCATGTAATAAATAAAAATTGTTTTTGGTTACTAAACCCCAACCAGATCCTACCGTGGCCGGTTAACGTAATGGTAGCTTTATCAATATTATCTCAACATTTAATATTTCTCAAATCAAAGCATTGATTTCTTAATACACCAAAACATTGCCTCAACTTATAATCATATCATCAAATAAGATAACAGATCAACCTCAGATTCTCTTTCTTCCATACTATGCTACCATTTCCGTCTGGATGTGGGTCTGGCCATCTAGCTAATTAAATACCCATTTTATTATATTTTGTTTCTAATAGGTATTCCTAACACTTTGAATTTACCTGTGCTTTGTACCTAATTTCTGATGAGAAGAAGCACTCAACAAACTCATCAGACCTAACAATTGAATATTATTTCATTCAAGGAAAATTATGTATTAAGGCATTATTCCACCCTTTACATAGAGACTAATGTATCCATTAGATCCCTATAAACCTGCTATAGTTAAGATATTTATAATACTGAGGTATACCGTTCATTAAATATGAAATATTGTACCTGAAGTTTACCCTAAATACTTAATGAGTATACTCCACTCATGATAATTCGATACCTTAATATTAGACATAATGGACTGCTCCGCTTGCCATTAGCCTAGAATCATTTCATCTTTTTGAAACAATTCTGATATCCTAATCATAACTGGAAGTATAATACCTTGATGACAATATGCAATACAATTATTACACCTTTAATATTTCATATGTAATAATATACGGAACCCAATACTACTGATCCACACACAATAACTAATTCCTATTCAGTATTCATGATTGCAATTAAATCTTCAAATAAATGCTATTTGATTTGTAAACCTTCTTTCTAATTATATATATAGTGTTCCTAATACCCTATTACGGTGCTTGACTCTATTCCTAAGCCTACCTACCACTAAATCCTAAACTACTCTATGCAAAACTCCCATCATTACTTTTAACGTTATGTGATGTGTATGTTCTAAGCTAGGGACCTAAGCTGTAAATCGTTCGGAAGGCTAGTCCGAGAATGCAACCTAGAGCCTGTGTAATGTACATTTCACAACGTGTCCGTGGACTTAAGGGTTCTGTGAAATGCACGCCCTATTTTATAACATATAAATATATATTCAATATAAGAACAAGTCTTAAGCACAGACAAGACCTCAACGAGTGGATAACAATCCTAGCGATCGACTTATGGGAAATGGCGATCTTCTCGCTTCAGCCTGTGGCCAACCTTAAGACGAGTGAGAGGCCCATCAAAGATAGGCTACACCATCTGTGTTGTTAAAAAGATAGTGCCAGGCTTCTCTCAAACCTGGCCTACTACTAACAGGATCCCGAAGTGTGTCTCCTTGTCACCGTCAGGGGAAATGCACTTCGTTAAGTTGACCATGCAACTAGGACTTTAATCTGGTTCGAAATAATAATAAAATCATCTAAAATAAACCCAAAATTTAACAGAAAGTGAAATAGTTCATTACTACGCAACATAATTTCATAATACTGAACCTTAGAATAAACTCAGAATCTAATAAGTAGTGGAATAGTTCAATACTATACAAACCAAACGCACAATATTGAACTTTCCCGCCACAACAATAATGTATCCACGAATGTTTACGTTACGAATTTAAGCTCGACCCAGAGTCAATGACAATGACATCGTCTACCCTTTTTTTTTTCTTTTTTGAACCTGACTGTTGTTATAATAGGACGCACCCAATATAGCGGTCGAATTGCGTGGTTGGAGGGTAGCCTGGGGAAAATCCAGGGGGAGCCTCCGACACGACCACACGGGAAAGTTTATACACTGGAATACTCTACGAGTTTGCGCTCCAGTGAGATTGGTTGAACGGTATCAACCGAATCTGGGGTGTGAGTGGTGTCGAACTGGGAGTTTTATCGCTGGTTCGCTAAGACCTAGCCTAGCTGAGAAGAGTCCAGCAAGAAACTCAGCTAGGCCCGACTTGGGTCGGACTGACTCTACCCGGTATGCGGCGGTACCGGGACGAATAGGGACTGTATGTGTCTGTGTTGTCGCTATCTCGCGGTGGACGTCCCCGCCGGCGGGAACACCGAAGTGTACGCGATCTGATGGACGCCGAAAGCGCAGCGTTTTATCTTTAGATGGACGCTGTGATTTCGTCGTCCGGGTCCGTGAGTGTGTGCCTAGGACGCCGACCGTGCGGCCCCTAATCAGTGAGCGCCGAGTAACGACAGGGGGGGAGGGATGGGAACGTAATCAGCAGCCTTCCTAACTAACGGATTCCTATGGTGGGGAGCGTTGTCAAAATAACGTCTGGCAGCCTGCTTAAAGAAACCATACATGGTGCTAATCCTCATGTCGTTGTGCAGGCTGAGGTTCGATTGGTACCACGGGGCACCAGTCGCCCTACGGAGAAAGCGATTCTGAATGACCTGAAGCGGCTTGAGCGATGACATAGGCACGTGAGCAAATGCTACACTTGCATATGTCATGATTGGACGAACACAAGTCTTGTAGAGTGTCAGTTATTTCTAAGTGACATTTTACTAAACCTGTTGATCATCGGCCCAAGCCTTCCTAGTACGAACAACGCGCGGTTGCGTACCCTACGGATGTGGCTACGGAAAGTCAGTTTCCTGTCGAGGGTCACTCCAAGATATTTGGCCTCGTTGACCCAGGGGATGGGTCGGTCAAGCATCTGGATCGGAGCCACCCGTCATTCTGTACTAACGCAGTCAGACGGGTGGAAGACTATTGCAGTGCTTTTTTCCGGGTTGACTTCGATACGCCAAAGATTAAACAATGACCTAGGTCGGTGATTGCCTCTTGGAGGTATCGCCGGATAGAAGCGTACTTACAATGGGTCGTAAAGAGCACGGTGTCATCCGCAAACAACCCCAGTTGCACCTTAGGGTGCCTGGGAATGTCGTTCGTGAACAACGAGTAGAGAGTGGGAGAGAGCACGCAGCCTTGCGGGACTCCGGCCCGGATGGGGTATGGGTCCGAGCACGTTCCCTCCAGTCGGTATCGAAAGCTTCGATCACTGAGAAAATCTCGTATGGTGAGTACGAGTCTGTCCGGTATACCGAGCTGGTATAACTTGTATACCAGCCCGTTATGCCAGACCTTATCGAAGGCTTTCGCCACGTCGAGAAAGATCGCACCGGTCTTGAGCCCCTGGAATCGAGAGAAACCGTCCAACACGTGCTCCGTGACGCGGTGCACCTGTTGGACGCATGAGTGTCCGGATCTAAAGCCGAACTGCTCGTCGATGAGGAGGTTATTCTCAGCTGTAAATCTGAGAATTCTCGTAAGTAGGATCCGCTCATATAGCTTTCCAAGGGAGCTAAGTAAGCTGATCGGCCTATAAGAGGCAGGCGAGGTCCGGGGTTTACCGGGCTTCGCTATCCCTATGACCGTTGCATATTTCCACGCGGCTGGACAGTGAGCATTGGTCAGCGCGGCATTGAAGATGCCAACCAAAAGGAGGAGGAGGGTTTCGGGGAGAAGTCTCAGGATGCGATTAGATACACCATCTGCACCCGGAGCCTTCCTAATACGGAGACGCCTGACATGGTCACTGACTTCCTTAACCGACACCGGTAAAATGGGTGAAGTTACGGGGAGACGCGATCTCCTGTCCACCTCGGAATCGACCCTCCTAATATGGGATTCGTCGGTGTGGAGGAGATTGGGCGAACATTGGGACTCTAGGCTACTCGCAAGGCATTCGGCTTTCTCACTGTCCTCGAACGCGGGGGTTGAGTGATCCGGTCGATCCAAGGGAGGGATAGTCCAACAGGCATCGGATTTGAGAGATCTCGCTAGTTTCCAGAAAGCCAGATGACTAGGCGTTATCTCCCCCATCAGATCCCTGAACGAGTTCTCCCGAAATTCGGCAATTCTCTGTTTGGACTCGTTAGACAAGTCCCTCAGGATTTGCCGATTTTCGGATCGCTTGGTCTGTCTGTTCGGTTGTAGTTATATTGTCTTGGTTGTCTCTAAGCAAGGGGGGATCTGTCTGTAAGAGACCTGTTTGCACCTTGTCCCAGTCCACGAGTGTCCTGGTTCGAGGAGTACTATTGGGGTGAGGACCTAGTCTCAAAAGGACTGGCCTATGATCCGAGTCTAGTTCGTGTATCACTTCTATAGAACGCAGAGTTAACGCTACGTTCTTTAGCAGTGCTATGTCAAGTATGTCAGGTCGGTGATCTATGTTATGAGGGAAGTGCGTCGGTTCTAAGGGAGCGAGGAGATCGAAAGGGAGGCTATCGATCAAAAGGTGATGAAGCCGATTGCCGTTGGGATTGGTTGCTACGCAACCCCAGTTAATATGCTTACTATTTAGGTCCCCGGCCACGATGACCGAAGGACCTAGGGAGGCTAAAGAGTTGAGGTCAGTCAAAAGTAAGTCTCGTTGAGGTGAAAGGTAGGTTGAAGCAATCGATATCGGGGGGTGACCCTCCATCGAGATGCGACAGACCGACACTTCCATGTTAGTCAGGGGCGGGGATTGAGTCTTATGCAATGCAAGTTACGTTTGTAGAAAATGACCGTGCCCCCGAATGGCCTACCATCTTGCCTATCATCTCTAATCTGAGCGTATCCAGGGACGCGAAAGGCTCTAATGCTGGGATTATAAAAGGTCTCTTGGACCAGGAGCAAATCTACTGAGTGATCGCGAAGGAAGTTCATCACCTAGTCCTTCATACCTCTCAAGTCATTGGCATTGTAAATGCCAATGGTAATCGAAGCAGGTTTAAGCTTCTGGGATGTACTATCCATACTAGTAGGCACCGTGAACCTGGCTGCCGCTTGGTACGGCGAGATACTGCGTCGTTGTTGCGAATATACGGGCAAGCAGGCCGCTTGCCACCTCCGGTGGGAGTACCTGAATTACCTGCATAAGTGCATTGAGGGGATCTATAGCGGGCCGGCCCGCTTGACTAGCGGCGGGCCCCCATGCAGGGCCTGCCTGAGATCGGGGTGCAGAAGGCACCGGGCGGGGACCTGCGGCCGCAGAAGGCGGCGGGTTCCTAGGGGCACCTAGCCCTACGGCCGGAAGGGCGGGGTAGTGTTGCGGAGTGCTATGGGGAGCAGCACGGCCCGCGCTTTGCTTACGCCCAGAGGGAGGCGAGGACTTCGACTTTGCTCCGTTGTCGCGACTCTTTGGGCGGCAAGGGCATCCCCCATAATTGGCAGTATGCCCATGGGGGAGCCTTCGAACCAAACAGTTGCAGCACCGTATGCCGTTCGGGTCCTTGCATCCCTTTGGGCGCTCGCAATCGCGAGTCGCGTGATCCCCAGCGCACTTGACGCAACGGGGGGGAGAGTGACAGCCACGAGCGCCGTGGCCGAACCTCTGGCAGTTGTGACACCGTGAGAGGTGGGTCCTCTTGTAAGGAGTCTCCACCCTCACAGCCATCTTAAGAACCTCCTTAAGGGAGTGGACTGCTTTACGCTGGTCCGGGTCGGTGACTACTAGTACGATATCGTACTTCCCTTTTTGCTTATTGTAGAGGCGATGAACCTCCCTGATGGCGATCCCCTTGCGCTTGAGATCCGCAGCTACCTCATCCTCTGGGATATCCTTGTGGATGCCCCGGAGGATGGCCCTATAACCCTTCTCTTCGACAGTCAGCCTCCGATTGCAGGCGACAGCTCGTCGAAGAGACGGGTCAAAGCACGGTAGTCTTCGGGTCCCTGGACCGTGATGCGCATCCCTTCTAAGGGCGACTTCAGAATCTCCAAACCGACCACACGGATGCCACGCTGGCTGGCTATGGTCATGGCAGTGTGGTACCTATGTGTGTCGATCAGGACACATGAGTCCGGCTTGTCCGAAGGGCTTTCTTCGCCGGCGAATGAGCCCTCGGAGACTTCGCCAGCGCACGTTTTCCCTTGCGGCTGCTGCCTACGGTAACCCATCCTGACGTGTCCATATCGTCGTGGTCAGAATATAAACGTTCAAGAGTCTCTGCGTCTGTTAGTAGGTCTCTGGAGGGACAGCGGGGGCGGGGGGAGCGGGGGTGTGGGACAACGCGTTCCTCTCGCAAGGAGGGTCGCCCGCTAAGGGAGCGAGAACGCGATTGCCTCACGTAAGACTCCGCTGCGGGGAGGGTCTGAGGGGCCGGAGGGTTAACTGGGGCAGACGCGGCTGCCTTTACTGCCTTGTTTTTGCCCTGTTTGGGCGATTTGGCCTTAGGGGCCTGGGACTGGGACTGGGGGATCGCAACTGCCGCCGGCGGCGGTGGCGGTGGCGGTCCCATGATGGCCTTAGGGGCCTGGGCGGTCAGAATGGCCGCCTGAGTGGCCGGATGGGCCTGGTGGTGCGAGTCAGCGATTGCTGGGGTGGGAGATCGCATGGGGGCCGCATGGGCCGGGTCTATGTCCTCGCCGTTGAGAGCCAACTTGAGCCGTTGATTCTCAGCGGCGAGGCGGTCGATTTCGGCCTGCATTGCCCGCATGGCTTCCTCCATCCTCGCGATCCTGTCTTGCATCTCCATCCTACTGGGTCGGTCGCCGCTAAAACTTTTCTTACGCTTAATGGGAACCGAAGGCTATCCTGATGTCGGTGTCGAGTCTTGTCCACTTGTCCGCCGTGTCAATGTCAACTATGTGTCCTAACACGAAGGGAAAGAGTCGGACTGATCGCAGTACTGGGCTTCGTGCTGGTATCCACCCCACACAGCGACTTCGTTGGCACCGTTAGGATCCGTCACTGTGCAGCCACTGCGAGCGTGGTCTTTCTAAGGGACAGAGACCCGGGTCTAACTTGAGAAAGTCTTAACTAACGGGTAGCCACTGAGAGTGTCTAGCCCACAGCCTCGAAAGACTGCGACCACTACGAGCGTGGATTTCCAGAGGGGCAGAGACACGCCGGTCGACTGAAGAAAGTCTTAACTAACACACCGATACATAATTGCGATAATCACCTCGCGGGGGAGCGATAAGAGCGAGCAGGTAGTCGGAGATGATATTCGGGCTACAACAACAATAGGGCAAGAGCGCACTGATAAGCACGACCTCACTCGACCGCTGCCGTAACCGGAAATCGAATCGTCTACCCGGTGCGCCGGTCTTATATATACACTAAAAAGGTCTGAATCGCTTGCTTGGCTCGAAGCGCTCGATCTGCTCGATGTGCTTGACGTAAACAAAATTATACCTTACAATCATTAACTTTAGGTTTACTTTCAATCGTGCGCGTACGTATTTATTCCCTATTGGAACCAACTTTACTCATTGTGCGTAGTGTTTGCGCCAGCATCGTAGCGACAACACGTGTTTAATTTACTGAGAAATATGAAAATATTACGTTTTGTTACGTACAAACGTCGATGAAACTATGTTCTTATTATATTCTATTCAGGTGTCCATATAATTTCGATTCATATCTAATGATGATGACGATTAATGTATTAATCTTTATTATATTGTATTATTGCTTCATTTAGCATTCATTAAAGACCATAATAAGGCCATAGGCATAGTTCTAGTTACACTATTTATACCAGAAAATCTTAGGATACCTTAGAAAACTTCACATCCTCGAATTTAAAAGGTTGTTTTTTAATTCTTCAATATTTAGGCTCAGTTTTTTAAACCATCGGTAATCGTAAATTACGTCTGTTACCCTAAACTTGACAGTGTATCTTTAAATGCACATTATTTTTGGTCTCATTTTTGTATTATTTTCTAGAATGTCTTATCGTTCTCTATCTTGCTCACTCACTCACTTGAACGCGCGATTTTCTTTTTAATTTTGCCAAGTTTAGGGTTAAAATCTGTGTGTATTGTACGGGAAGTTTGATGCTGAGAGTTAACGACTTATGAGTGGCCAGCGCCATATTTAACGTTTACGGTAAGTGTCAATCGGGCGCTCGAGCAATGGTGCAAATTAAATTGCTTATTTCGTTTCCTTTTAATTATGACGTTTATTGGCTTAATACACCTTTGGTGATATTAGGTATCCGACAATAGAGTTATAAGTATCATTATTATGCTATCCTATTTTTTACTCTATACCTAGCAGGTATAAATCGTTGCCTATTTCTAGAAAAAATATAAATATACATACCTATGTCAAGACTGGTCTATTAGAACACTGTAACGAATTAAATATGCGTACCTATGTAAAAATCCTGACATGTAACTTGGTGATATTAATAAAGTATTTGTATTTGTATTTGTAAATGTATATAATATACATTATACGGAAAATAAAGATATCATTGCAAGTATACACAGTTGCACAGACAAAAACTCGCTGTCCAACCGCCCGTCTGTCGTACCCCTGTCAAAATAGTCCATAAAAAACGTGACGTTTTCCGTGACAGTAATTCAGTGGCTACTTAAACCAGTTTTTTTTATATGTACCGTCCGCTGCAAAATTGGACCTTAGTCCGGTGCACGAAGGTTTATTTTTGCGAACATTGAAATCTGGACTGTCAGTTGACCAGATTTTTCAATAGTTTAATGAGGTGCGCGTAAGCATCTGACATTGAAACTTAGTCATTAATAAGAGTGAATGAAATCTTTGACCTTAAGAATAACGTATACAGGGTGGCGAGTTCATTTGGGTGCTGGGGTTTCTGCTAGGTACTGTTCTTTTTATCTTGATCTTTACATTCTTAAAAAAAACCTTGTAATGGCAACTGATTATTTCTGATAATATTTTGTTTAAATCTTGGATTTTTTCTTACCGGGTAAATACTTACTTGAGTTTATCTGACAATGACGATTTAAAAAAATACAATCGAATAGAGAAGATGCCGCTATAATGTTTACCATTATTTTGTGACCAAAATGTTGAAAACACATAAAATAATAGCTACTGAAACGTTTTTACTTTAGTTTATACTAATTTCAAACAATAATTACGATTTGAAGTAATGTGAAACGGAACGTGTTTAAATCCAACAATCAGCGTCTAGTGACGTCACTCCTGTCAAAAGTCAAAACTTAGGCAACTCTATTACATCTAGGGACGAACCACGGTCAAACAAATATGGCGAGTGACACACATGAGTGACGTCACAAGAACTGTAGATCCGTTTGGGCGCGAAAGTTTAAATTGTCAGTTTGTAACAGGAATTTTTGACTATAAATTCTAGTATTTTTTTTAAATGCTTTTGTGGTCTATTCTACATACGCTGCATGCACTGGACTATAATGTTGTAATTTTAAGAACTATGTAACTGCATTCCGAGCTAAATAAAAATAATTGAATCTTTGAATCTTTGCGATTCATTCAAATGAAACTGAAAATTTTGCATCTTCCCTATTGAGAACCTCCTCCATTTTTTGAAGTCGGTTAAAAATATGTGGGCTCTAATAAATGGTTAATACTCTTGCTTTACCGACGAACGTTTCATCGATTTTCTCAGAACTTTCATCTTATCTAGAACCATTTTTTCCAGAAACAGTAAACTTTTCAGGCTTGTTATAAAACTAACCTAACCTAACCTAATGGCGTCAGGTGACAACCAAAACTCACTAAGTAACAAATACCTACTTAAATCAAAGGTCGTATCTCGATATCGACTACGTACCGAGATACAAGGTTTTGAAGAGCAGTGACAGTTTTGATAGTGACTTTTGGTTGTCAACAGGCGATGGGTTGGTTCTACAGAATGACCTTTAGCTGTTCTTTAACTTTTTAACCGTTACTGAGTATTCATTTTCGATGAAAGGAAAATTCGCCGAAACAATGCGTTTGGTAAACGCCGGTAAAATAACGGACTCCGAAGAAATTCAAAGGTGCATTGTGAGGTCCCCAAGCGTGGGGACTACTGCCCATTCTCTCTCATCTATGAGAGGATGCCTAAAGAGTGGGACGTACATAGTCAGCCCCCCTATTCTGTAACTTGTTTTAAGCTCACCTCAACTCTCACCCACAAATATACCTTGATACCGCGATGCTTAGTAACTAAGCGTAGATAGAGGTCTAGTTACGTGACGGTCGACCGGCGGGGTGAGCCACTTTAGCGCGTAGCGAATAACAGCCCAGAGCTTATAGTCTACGAGATTTGAGACTGGTCTTTTGACACATCGCGACACCCATATAACGTAAATTGGCACTGCTAATCGAAATAATAATAAAAAGTTTCAATAGCTTACGAGTTAGGAAACTAATTTCAATCTCCATGCACGCTCTTTTTAGCACTTACAAAATGATTGTAATATTTTTTTACGGCTTATTTGTGCATAAATTAGCATTGAAAACTCGGTATGCGAACAATTACGTCCTACGACTTTTTTTTAATTTAGAGTTCCACTGCTTCAATCGATTGGAGTCTGTTAATGGGTAAGGCCGTTATTTCTTGTTCCTGATTATGAGCGTTTCTAAAAAAAAATGCCACTATTATTAATTGTACATCTACAAATTTTATGTTGACTATTTCCACTCAGAATCAGGAGCTCTTCCCACCCTGGTAGGACAAAAAACTGTCCCATACATATTTTTCCTATTGTGTTACCATTTACCTTATACTTTCTATGGTGGTAACACAATAGGAAGGTTCAAAAATGTATGGCCATTTTGGGACACTTTTTTTCTCCTATTGGGATGGAAAGACATAGTGATTTTGAGTAGAAATAACAAAAAAGTTGCAGAAAATCTCCGATAAACGTAGTGGCATTTTTTTTTGAGAAACGCTCATTAAGCAGTTTAACTCGTCCACATTTTAATCACTTCCAGTGTGTTACGCCAATTAACTATATAAATGGATTACTAATATTCGTAACACACTGGAAGTGATTAAAATGTGGACGAGTTAAACTGCTTAATCAGGAACAAGAAATAACGGCCTTACCCTAATTCAGAAATAAATCGGTATGAATCAAATAATTGTGAATATAGGAAAATAACAATGTATATTTAATTACTGTCACAACTGTGTATAGGCTCTCTAATTGATTTCCTAAAAATAATTATTACACAGTAATCAATCGATTCCTTTTATTAGCCACCATCAATCGTAATCGGATATTATGACAATCGATTTGCTCTAGCCTCATCACTCTTTACGTCATATTGGAACGGTCAAAAGACCAGTCGCATTTCTCGTAGACTGTAGTTACTATGCATCGCGGTGTTAAGATATATTTGTGGGTGAGCGTTGAGGTGAGCTTAAAACAAGTTACAGAATACCCTATTGGCTGATGATGATGAATAAAGCTGTCGCGATCCCCTGTCACAAGATTTACCGTATCACGAACTACCAGAAATGCCAAAATGAACATACATACATACATACATTCACGCCTTTATTCCCAAAAGGGGTAGGCAGAGCACATGAAACGTATGTTCCAGCGCCACTTTTAGCATACATGTGGGTATAAAAGATCGACAAAATGTGATGTCGACTTTTCGACGGGAAGAAAGGGGGCCAAAACTAACATGTAAAAAAAACTCCAAAATAAAAGTGAAATCAGGCCCACTCGGCTTTTAACAAAAAGCACATCCATTGTTGCCTGCAAATAGCAAATGAAAATAAAAGAACGCAAAAAGTAAAAAAAAACGACTTAGACGCCTTTGCCACGCCGTAACCGGCTCCGGTTTTTATTATGTATATTGACTTACGCGTTTGTTTTGAGGTGTGAGATATGAAAATAGAGTTGTGGTAACTGGTTTTTAAAGGCATGAGTGTTTAACGAAGGTTGAGCGAGTATTAATAGCAGGGCTGTTCCTCTTGTGACCTGCCTCCACCAAACATTGCCAGACTACTTTTGGTACCTACCCTTACCTTATAAGCAGCAATCCGTTTTTTTACGCACTATGGCAGAAAAGCTGCCCACGCGCAATTCACAATTTTAACCCTTACATGCATATGGTATCAATCACTTTCCTTGTACGGAATAGCTTATGTACAATTAACTATGCCATATTTGAGACTCCATGTCTAGTTTAAGAGGGTGCATTGGAAATTATCGCGTGTTTTGAAATGCCGTTCTGACTAGATTAAGAAACAATAAGGTCTGATTTTCAGATATAGGAATCTTGACTATAATATGATTGTAGATCTGATTTAATTGATACATGATTGCCTAAAGTTTCCTCTATAGAAAAAAAATCCAAAGTTGGGTCTTTATTTTCCTTTTTTTACTCAGCCTACTCAAACAATACGTTATTTTACGACACAATCCGGTTAATACTCGTACTATAGTATTTTATCATATCTAAAATTTAAATAAAACTTCACTAAGTTAGGTATTTATCGAAATTTGTCCAAAAAGCCCTTCCCGAAGAATGTTACATCTCTTCTTCTCGTGCGCGGAAGGCATAAGCGTGTCTCTGTCAACGGGGCGTGGTCGACTCGAATCAAGGCATCCCCTTAACAAGGTCTATGACTGACATGAATTTGATTACTACTTGTGTCACTTCAGTTGTATAATGTTTAACCGCCGGTGCAAAAAGAGGGGTGTTATGCGTTTGACGTGTCTGTCTGTCTGTGGCATCGTAGCTCCTAAACGAAAAGACCGATTTAAATGCGGTTTTGCTCACGTGATCGAGATGGCTCTTAGCTGCGTTTCAACAAAATCGGTGTAGCCGGTTTTGAGATATTGAACTTTGAATCGAAACGAGGGTTGTTCAACTTTTCTTTTTCGTTTATTATTGACTAGCTTCCGCCCGCGACGTCGTCTGCGTGGACCCGGGATAACTATCATATATTTGACCCAGGCTATAAACTATCTTCGTGCAAAATTTCATCCAAATCGGTCGTGCCGTTTAAGCGTGATTGAATAACAAACATCCAACCTTTCGCATTTATAATATTAGTATAGTACTAGGTATACTGGATGCATCTAAGCGTGAAATGTCCGTCCTATCCCAGACTGAATGCTGCCGACATCGTCCTGCATTCCGGCGGACAGAAGACGGTCGTTTTTTTTTTCACCGCCGCGACATCCGAGACGGCGTTGCGAATACAAAGAAAAAAAAATCTTTACTGTAACAGGTTCAGTATATTTTAAAACTTATCTAACCCCAAAACTCAAAGCGGAGACGCGGTAGACCTCGTCGGCGATGGTGGGATAACTTAGACTCCTTTTTAAAAGACTGGTCAGATATTGCTAAAAAGAGGGGGGAGGCTTTTGCTCAGCAGTGGGGCATAGCCGGGTCGATATTATGATAATCTAATCTCCCATGTTACCCAAAACCGAATCAGAGCACCCCACTATCCACGTGGTCTTGTCTGCCCTACCCCTAGAGTGTATAAAAGCTAAACTTTAAAATGATGAATCTGAATGCCATTTGGCATTAAGTCCGCCTTTTGTACGATAAGTTTTCTTTGTGCAATAGAGTTTAAATAAATAAATGTGTTGAATTTTTCAAAATCTGTGAGATGTGTAATATACGTGGGGTTTCTAGAGTTGGTGATGGCGCGGACAGCGAAAAGACTGGAAACATAAATCGTTTTCTGTTGGAAAACCCACTGTGTTCTATAAGTGAATTTCGTGACAACCGCGTAATTTTTATTTATTGTTTTTGATATTATTAAAATATTGTTATATTATGTACTGACGATCCTTTTAGGTGAACTTTGATAGCTATGACATAAATATTAAATTAAATGGACATAGTTATGTTTCAATTGTTAGTTGGCGGAAGACTGTTGGGCGGGCGATTACTTATAGTATCCGCAAAACCAAGTGAGAATGAGGCAATAAAAGTCAGTACTATTGTTGCACGTCCCGCTCCATAAGGCAGTGCAGGTGCGAAAGAGATAGCATGATCTAATTATTTATGACCTGACTCGCCACTTAGTTTTGCGGATACTATAGTAGGTCGCGCTACAGCGAAATGCCTACCAAGCAATCTGCGTCCCAACTTACGCACCGAAACGTGTCTTACCATTAGGTTTTCGTTGAAAGAAAACGTACATCTGCGAAAAGATACTATAGATACAGATCGTTTAGTGGCTGGAATAATTGCGAAGATTTATTTAATTATGAATCGTATGTGGCTCGCTCGTCGTTGTATCTCCACTTCAAAGATTTACAGTTTTAAAATGCTCCACTTGCCCGAGGTACCTATTTAGGGAAGGTCTTTTTTAAGGTTTTTTTTATCAGTTAAGTGCCACTCTCGTGGTATTAGTATTGTTATTGTTTTGTTGAGAGCGTTTTCATTGCCGCTTCGACTTGTTACTTGTGGCAGCCCTTTATAGTCCGTTGCCGTCATATATAAAGAAGTACAAACGCGTTCTCCATATCACTGTATTGGTATAGAAAAACATGCAAAATAAAGCTGGCCATTTGCACGCTATTTAAAACTAAATGTCACCAGCACAGAACCCCAAAAATCACCAAAAAACGACTTACCCAACTTCACCTCGCAAACACCTAACAAGATATGTGGTGTTAGTCGTATCGCTTTACATTGTGTCTGCAAACTTAACTTTACAGCCCCATTATCCCTTATTACAGCTCTATAAGCTTCAAATTAAAAACATACATAATTTTGTGTGAAATAGTTGCTTTTTTGGGCGAATTTCGTCGTGTTGTTATGCCGATTTTGGTGAGTTTTTGTCAAAGTTTGTGTTGAATTTTAAAATTTGAGCGCCATCTTGTTTTGCCAATCCGGAATTCTCTAGACGGTTAAATGTGGTTAGAAAATTATTCGGTTTTTGGTTTTGTAGCCGGTTCGTTGTTTCTAGTGGTTCAACCATGCTGTCAAGTGGCGGTCGTGGGTTCGAATCCCGTCTCGTACAAAACCAAATGCGGACCTCCTGCTCCTTTCGGGCACAACCGGGAATAAAGGAGGATGATGGTGATCTTGTATTTTTATCTATGTCTTTATAAAATGTTTTTATTGCATTGCCTTTGGATAATATTTGTAGATTGTAGCTATATATTTTTTTTGTGGCACAGATTATAATTATTATTTTTGAGATTAGACTTTTAAAACCAGAAAAAAAACTTTCCGTAAAAAAATATATAATTATAATAAACTTTCATGTAAACATTTATTTAAGAAATAAGATTGATTAGGTGCAGAAAAATATCCGCAACGCAGGCTTCGTCAAGTACGTACAAAAAAATCTTTACATAAGTAAGTACTGTAAAAAATTATACGATGCCAAAAATTACCAAATTTACGAAATGCTGGAGATATATGATATATAATGTTGGATCTTCGACGGTTTTAAAAACGCCTTAAACGGACCGGTTGACATTAACTGTCATTTTACGCGGGAATGGGCGAGATTTTCACTTTGGTTAGGGATTCTTGTAATAGTTGGTTTGTTTAAAAGTTGCATTGTTATTTTTGGTCCGTATATCTTTTATTGCTACTAATATATACCTTATTTACCCTGCCTTTTAAAATAGGTATTTGTTTAAAATTTCACTTCTCAAGCGCTCTCAAAAACCTCACGTTCCGAGTTACAAAATCAGTCAAATTGTGAAGCGGGGCCTTGGCACGAGTCAAGATATTAATTATTTTGGCATTAACGGACGCCTGGCGCCTCTTCAATTATTTGGATTTAAATTTGAGTGGTTTGTGACTTACCCTGCTTTGCTGGCCGCAGATAATGTCAAGAAGACAGTGTACTCTGAACACCCTATGTTTTACAGGTGGCCGAGTCACCTCCAGTAACCCTGTATAGACGGGCGCTACCGGAAATCCAATGTTCCCAATAACAGCACACATACATCTATTCAATCTTTGTAGAAATGGACAAACGTTTTTTTTGTTGTGTGACGAGTACGTAGTATTCCAAAGGTATTCTCCCCTCTTAAATATAATGAGAGATCTTTAAAACAAGAAACACATTAAGATAAGATTCTCCTGAGGACAGTAAGTTTCTGTCAAAAATTCCATTTTTGGTGCAAGCTTTTATTGCCGACTGTACTTTTCAGTATACCATCATCATCTACTCATTGAGAGGATTCTAACGAGCCCAAATTCAATGGGGTTACGTCGGTTAAATACTGAATTCCCATGACCACCTTCTGCCTTTATCAGTAGATCAGCTCTATAATATTGATTTGTCATCCAAACTATACTAATACCCAAAATTTCAGTTCAATCGGATAACGGCAACGTGACTGAAAAATGTAGTACTTGACGGACAACTTGCAATACTTACATCGTACATACGTACAGGTCAAGTTAATATAAAGCTTGTAGTAAAATTTACCAACTGTGACCCTGTTTACCCCACTAATTACTGTTAGTTAGCGCCGCAGGTTTTCGCGGGTGGACGAAGTCGCGGGCAGAAGCTACTATTCTTCTTGGTAGTTTCCTCATTGCTGAGGGTCGTGACTACCACGAACGTTTTGCACCACGTTCCTCCAAGCACTGCTATTCTGCGCCATCCGTAGGCAAGCCTGAGCGCTGGTTCCTGCTGACGCTTTTACGGAGTCTATCCACCGGATAGGCACTCTTCCTCTACCTCTCTTCCCTTCCACATGAACGACCAGTATCAACTGCCCTCCTGTCTAGCCACGTGTCCGAAAAGTCGCATCAAAAGGCAAAAGAGTGGTAAACAAATATCACAATAGACCCGTGATTAGTTATCTTGTAGACAAGTGAACGTTTTTCAGAGAGGTAAGGGCACACCGGAATGTTAACTTGCTCATATTTGGGGCAGCCCAACTGGGGAAGTGCCTCCTTATGGAAAGCCTTAGCCATAATATTAACACCACTACGTACTTGCTTTGTGGGTATGTGGTGACGTTTCTGGTGGTGTGTAAGGTCGCCAGTGGTCCCGAGGGCTGTGTTGAGAGTTTTGGACCTACATTGTTTTCTAGCTGTCTACACATACATAACGTGGCATTTGGATTTACCTGACGCGCGTACAATGCGTTACGTGATCGACCAGCAGGTGTCGCGAGTGTCCATAGGCGCCGTCGTCTGCCTATTTACAGGTAGGACGTCTGTTAGTTCGTCCTAGTATAATAAAAAACAACTTGGAAAAGTTGAAAAACCCCGATATTTTCATTTCAAAGTCCAATATCTCAAAAACAGCTAAGCAGATTTTCATAAAACATAGCTAAGAACATTCGGGGTCACATCAGCTATCGAATAAAAAAACCGCATTAAAATCGGTCCATCCGTTTGGTAGCTACGATACCACAGACAGATACACAGACACGTTAAACTTATAACACGCCCTCTCTTTGCGTCGGGGGTTAAAAAGTGAACTATCTTCAGGCAATGTTATCTACTCGGCGCCTCATTAAGGCGGGGACAGACCGGGGTCATACACAAGGGTGGCTCAAGTGCTCCCATACATGCGTCCACCCTCCCATGCACGCTCTATTTTATAATTACAAAGTTTTTATTTTGTGTATTTATTTTCCTGTTACGCTTTTATTTTCCCAGGCCCCGTATCATGGTCGGCCTTATCACGCGATAAGTGACAAGATAGAGCGTCCGTCTCGTTCCATCGAACGGTGTCAACCAGTGACGGACTACCCTCCATACCTGAATATATTTATGTGTATTACTTTTTATTTTTTAAGTGACAAATAACACTAGAATATAAGTCTGTAACTAACGCCTATGGATTCCGTCCGAGATAAAAAGATGTATTTATTTATAAATCAAAAAGCGTCGGCAACGCGCTTATGACGGGCGCGTGCATAGGCTACTGTGTCTGTTTACCATCAGGCAGACCGTATGTTCATTTGGTTGTAGTGTATAAAATAAGTTTCTGTCAAAATGTTCATTTTTGGTACAAGCTTTTATTACCGACTGTACTTATCTATACACCGTCATCAACTACTCATTGAGACGATTCTAACGAGCCCAAACTCAACGGGGTTACGTCGGTTAAGTACTGAATTCCCATGGCCACCTTCTGTCTCCATCATCAGATCGAATCGTCATCCAAACTATACCTCTTCCCAAAATTTCAGCTCAATCGGATAACGGCAAGAGACTGAAAAACAACTTACTTACCTACAGTCAAGTTCGAAAATATGTTCACGGACAAAGTGATCCAAAAATTGTTAAGGTTGCACAGATATTTTTGAACCTTTGGGAACGTACATATATTTACGAACTCGACTGTACTTACGAACAGTGTAAGTTAAATGTAAAAAAGAAACATGTAAAAAGGGAATTAATCGCATATTTATTCGTCATAAAAGAAATAAAACCTTAATAACTCCACAACAAATTCATTAACACGACTAATCGTTAAGCAGTGTAAACATTAACACCAATTTAACCAGTGTCACGCGTTAAGAGGTGTGAGCGAGACGGCCGCATCCGCCGATATGTTTGATTCATAAGTCATAAATAATCGCGCCTTAATGCTGTGTACACATTGGTGCACTGCTAATCAAATAAGGCCTAATATAGACAAACTGCAATCATTGAACGAGTGAGCGAAGCGAAAGTATACTCCTTTTCAGCTTGGGCAAAAATACTTTCGTATGTCCGGCTGTTTTCCTCTACTGGTTGCATTTATCAACCGATTCTCGTGAAATTTTGTGAGCAGGTTCATATAAATATGTACACGTTCGAAATAAATACGTGTTGAATTTTGAACTTGAATTATTATATATTTTTTGTCGATTCAGTTCATAAAATATTTGTTTTTTTTTAAATCCAGTCTTTGTTTTAGCAGTAGGCATGAAATATATATTTCAAATTAAAGTGTTATTTTTTAATGTGTCGGCAGATCGTTACTAGCAGAATTTCTCGATCGAGCAAGATTGTTCCGATATCTCAGTTGGCTAGAGCGATAGCCGCGTGTGCCTGGAAGACGCAGGTTCTTATCCTGCTCAGAGCGAACCAGTGAGCTTCGCCTTAGGCTCTGTCATCGAGAGACCAGCCAGAGGCGGCGCGTGAAATTTTTGAAGTGAAAACTTCTTTAGCGGCGCTGTGCACTTTTTGGGATGGGGAAAAATTGTTAAACTCGCCACAGGTGTAGGAGCGTAGGAGGTCACGTGACTGTAAGATGGTGAGAAATTCGGGACGAGGACCGATGCCGTAGTACGAGACTGGCTGCGTCATTCGAGTTAGCGAGAAAAAGGGCGCAAATGCCACGCAATCCGCGGCGCTTACCCGTTCGGCCGACACACAATAAGTTCTCACGCGCTAATTTGCAAGTGAAACAGTTTAATTCTGTCGCTACGGTATTCGTCGATTCGAAATGTCAAAATATTCAAGTTTTCACTTCTACCGCCACTCCCGGAGTGCAACCCGGTCTTTTTTTAAACAAAAGGTTATGAAATGAAAAAGTATAGAAACTATAGGCTTGTCTAAAAATATTTTTTAGGTAAGCCAGTGATAATAGGCTTGCAGGGGCGGGCGCCCCGCCACTGGAGACTAGGGTCAATCCACTGGTTAGTACTTTATTTAAAAACAATATTTTTACATCTTCAGTGTGGCTGATCCCTTAACGTACAAATAACCTGTACCGGAAGCCGCCGCAGACTGCACGGCACATCTGCGCACGAGTCGACTTGCTTTTTTTAATATCACGGCGATGGCAAACAAGCATACGGCCTGTACGATGACACAATAATATATGACCAATAAGGACAAGCGATATGTTACTGGATAGCTTATTCTAGGTTCTAAAACTTTTACTGTGACAGGTTGTCCCAAATCTTTGTGTGAAAAAAGTTATCGCTGCATAAAAGATGTTTGAGTTGAAACATTACTATGTAGGTTTTTTCGATATCAAGATCCTGTTTCGCTTTGGCAAGGTTTTGTAACTGTCGATGATTTTGTATCATGTTTTTCTTTTTTATGCGTTTTCATATGTTGTTTTGTTTCATTCTGGTTTCAAATGGGTTCTGCACTTTTCCGTCTTTGCTAATATTCTGGTCCCTATTTCACCAACTTGACAATTGTCACCTGACACTGACAATTCGCCATACATTGCTTGTTCTAGAAGTTAAGGTGGTTGCTAGGTTACTTGTGGATCCAGCAATGTACGGAGAATTGACGTTGTCAGGTGACAATTGTCGAGTTGGTGAAATAGGGGCCTGGTTTTCTTATCGGTTTCTGAATACTGTCGCTGGTTATCGGACTCCGTGATCTAATGCAAGATTTACTTCATTCTTTTATATCTTGTCATGGCTTTTTTTACACAGTGATTCAAGATTTCCCGCCATACAAAAAGTTGTAGAATATGAAAAATCCTTTCCAATGATATATGGCTTGTCATTAATGGTTTCTAGGCCAGAGTCCATACAAATCTGCCCATCCTCCTTTGGAGACGTTATTGTTGTTAGATCAGAACATGATAGATTGAAAGAGAAATTTTATAGTAATGGTATTCGAGTGGGACTTGCCTAACATTGACAATTATTTTGGATGTGTTAAATTATGTTCAACTAGCTTCTGCCCGCGACTCCGTCCGCGCAGAACTCGTTTAAAAGTTTGGATATTTAGATGTTTGGATGTTTGTTACTCAATCACGTTCACGCTTAAACGGCTCAATCGATTCATTAGCTCGATACAAACTTTCATCCCCCGTTTCACCCCCTCAGGGAATGACTTCCGGGATAAACACTATCCTATGTCCTTCCCCGGGATTCAAACTGTCTCCATACCAAATTTTATCTCAATCGGTTCAGCGGTTTAAGCGTGAAGAGGTAACAGACAGACAGACAGACAGAGACACTTTCGCATTTATAATATTAGTATGGATATGGATTATCTATTTACTTTTGTTATTATGTCCCGTTAGCTAGAAGAAAATATGATAGTTTCTTAGAAAATGTAACAACATGGACTTCTATCATGTAAAAAAGCCAGAGCCTCCGCGGATGCGTTGTGTTGAGAGCGAGGGAATTTGTTCCTTCAGCGAATCCTTAAACATATCAAGGGTCGGCAACGCCCATGTTACTCCTTTGGAGTTGCATGCTTCTATAGGCTGCGGTGTCCGCTTATCATCAGGCGGGCTTTACGCTTGTTTACCACCGTCGTGTAAAAAAAAATACGAATATAAAAACGGGGTTTAAAATGTCAACAAAACATTACATTGACGACCCTTTTAGCTTAGTTGGTTGACCCTGCCTACGAAGCAAGAGGTCCTGGGTTCGAATCCCGGTAAGGGACTTTTTTGTGTGATGAGAACGAATATTTTTTCCTGAACCATGGATGTTTTCTATGTATTGTAAGTATTTATTTATCTACATTAGTATGTTTATCGTCGTTTAGTACCCATAGTACAAGCTTTGCTTCGTTTGGGACTAGGTCGATATGTGTAAGGTAGTCCCCTAATTATGATTTTATTTCATTTATTTGGTGTATTAACCCATACATTGAATGTAATC
The DNA here is from genome assembly GCA_947049275.1 of Epinotia bilunana. NCBI lineage: Eukaryota > Metazoa > Arthropoda > Insecta > Lepidoptera > Tortricidae > Epinotia > Epinotia bilunana. Next base: position 2,218,050 of record OX346278.1, read on the forward strand.
CCATGCAACTACAGTTTTATTAGGTGACTCCGGAGACGTTGACTCACCAAGTCACCATTCTGCCTTTTCCTAATTTGAAATCAATACACTGAACTAGGTATTAACTAAGTACCGTGAAAGTAAGATGTAACTATACAGCGTTTTAGCTAAATTTTCGTGGGAATCGACCAGAACGGCTGTCTTACTAAATGAAAATACGTAATTATCTTCACTTGTACATTCCGAAAACAAATAATAATTAGTCAAATAAACAAAAACACTGCCCCACCAATTTGTAAAAAAAAAAGGAAATGACAATACAAACTTATATTTTCACTCCGTGTACTCCAAGTTCACTCCCACTTTCAAGCACTTACAGAGAAAAGCTATTTTTGAATTGCATAATTAAGTTTGTCAAATGCTATCTCCAAACAGGCATGGAACAATTTTGCACATAAAAAAAAATTAAACTAAGGTGGCGACGAAATTATGTGAAATCATTTAACAATTGAATCTCGACCTTGATAAGATATGAATAAGGTGTGTTTTTCTTTAAAAGGTTTTATTTTAAAAAGCGAATAGCGCGCAGAATACCGAAAGAAATTTGTCCCCGCGGTAGTTTTTTTTTAATGTTCGAAATGTTTTGCAAAAAGTTGACATTGTTCGGGTGGTGCCTTGAATTTGGCGCCAATTAATTATTGAAAGAATAAACATAGAGTAGCTCGAGCATAGATCTATCAGATCTGCGATTAGTGGAAATTAATATTAAGGGGCTCCCATATGACAATGACCTTCGATCTGAATTCCTTAGTTTTCTAATGTTTTATGTAGCTTATTATATGAACAACAACGGCTTTAAGCAATATAGTATCCCATATTAACTTTAAAGTTCATTGTTTTCGAAATATTTGGCATCAAAGTTGAACAATTTTAGGCCAAAAAACTGGTTTTCTGGCCATAACTTTTATGTTAATTGGTTAAAAATGAAAACCAGTTTTTAGAGACGTCACAGGCGAACCCAAATATGTAGATTTCGTGTATGTTAGATCGTTCACGTCAATTGAGATACGAAATGTGTTTTTTTAGACAAAGTTAAAAAAAAATTTTTTTTTTCAAATTCCGGTAGATGAAAATGGAAATAAAAGATTGAAGAACCGGTAGCCGTTTGATTTATAATTCTATCTGTAGTGCAAAAGTAGAAGATACGATTCAAAATTTGTCAAAAATCGATGAAAATAGCCCCTTAATTTGAAAATGCCAAAGTCAGTGGACCATATACCCGCAATTTATTTAAGACAGTTCGTGATTTATGATGGTCTATTATCATCATCATCACATCAGCCGAAAGACGTCCACTGCTGGACATAGGCCTTCTCCAAAAAAGTCAAAAGTCAAAATAATTTAATCACAATAGATTCATACAGAACACTTTTTGAATTTTCGCAACATAAAAAAAATGAAGTACTAGAATTATACAAAATATATGTCAGGATTGTTCGGGCAACAAAGAGAGACAGCAAGAAAGACAATAATCATTTAAAGGCGTCTTTGTCATTTGTAAAATCGTTTTTCGTGTAGTAGGCCTTACGAACTAAATATTTTTTTATAAACGGCTTCAATAACTGGTAAGAATTCGACATTATTGCCAAAACCAAAATATTCCGTCGCCGTTATTAGTTCTACAGATATTTACATATAAATTCTGTTAATATTAGTTTATTAGTTTAGTTCATATTTATATAACTTTTTTTGATCTCACTGCAACATGCGTATAGCCAATGTTATGTACTTCCGTAATTGTTGTATATGTCAGAAATAAATACCTCCTCATATACTAGATTTAAGTGAAATGCAATATATATGATGTGGTTGTACTTACCAAATAAATACCTAAACCTTGTAATTTTTTTGGGAATTTCGTTATAAAAACGCACACAATGCCCATAAAAGACGAATTCACTTTTTGCAGTAGCGGGCAAAGAGTGCCAAGTGATCGGTCCAGTGGACTCCCGCGACCTTTACCAAGCCATCAGTCCACCTTGTGGTGATAGATAACTCACTTAATGTAGGATTTTAAAATAAGTCGCTTAAAAAATAAATACTGCTTACACACAGCTTGACGACTGTAGTTGTCATAATCGATTAAGGGGTGTGCGAAGTTGGCAACTCTATTTGTTCTAGGGCATGCATTTCAAGACTCAGCAAATTTTAACGAAAGCAAATTTTTTGTCAATTCATCACTAATTTAATGCTGTTTTTTAGTAATTGTCTTTTAGTCTGGAGCCTGTCGTCGCTGGTTCAAATCCGGCTCGAAGGATTTATATATTTTTTCTTTATATATTCTACAAGCTTTTATTTAAATACTTTCACCTGTCCCGTTGCCTGCCTGTAATCAAATCTTGCAAATTAAATTTGATCCACTTCCTGGTTTCCGATTGAGTTGAAATATTTGCAAATCGCGTAACAATGCAATATTATGATGACGTGGAGCTGATCTGATGATGGAGCTGGAAGGTGGCCATAGGAACTCCGTAATAAAACCACATAACCTCGTTAGAATCGTCTCAATGAGCAGTTGATGATGGTATACAGAAAAGTACATTCGGCAATAATAGCTTGTACCAAAAATGTTTCTTTTGTCAGAAACTTGTTTTAACTGAAACCTCTGCACCCTACTCTACTCTGCATAGATTCCTGGGCGGCCATCTTGTGAGATGCCGACGCCATTTTGTTGATCGTAATCGGTCTTGATAAATTATTGAAAAAATGGAATTGATTATTTAACATCACCTGATTTTAATCGTTTCCACATTTAATTGGTAATTATTTAGTTTAAAACCCAGTTTTAAGATGACTATCTTCAGTTTGGATTTTATACATTTGGGTTTTATTGGGTATTTTGGTGGATTTTCGAAATAGTTCTCTATGCCGAAATATGCAGTTTCCCGCGACTTTGGCCGCATTTAGTTAAAGAAATGTGCTTAGCTGTGAAGTGACACCAGCATGCAAGGTGTTAGATATATGAAACTAGCTTCTTGCCGCGAAGTCATCCGCGTGGAACTCGTTTATATCGTAGCTCCATACAAACTTTCGCCCCCCATTTCGCCCCCTTAAGGTATTATTCCCGGGATAAAAAGTATTCCATATGTTCTATGTCTTGATCTGTTTCGCTGTTTTTGCGTGATTGAGTAAAAAACATCAAAACTTTCGCATTTATAATATTACTAGGAAGTAGGATCAAAGCTTATTACAATCTCTGGTAGAAATAGGGGTGAAAATATGTAAGAAGTACGAATAATGACAGCTTTAGCCTGGTGGGTAGTGGCGCTGCCTACGAAGCAGGTCCTGGGTTCGAGTCCCGGTAAGGGCAGATATTTCTGTGATAAGCATGAACATTTGTTTCTGAGTCATCACTCACTCACTCACTGGTCACTGTTGGACTTAAGGTATATTTTTAACCCCCGACGCAAAGAGAGGGGTGTCTGTGTAACTGTCTGTGGTATGGTATCGTAGCTCCCAAACGGATAGTCTGATTTGAATGCGGTTTTTTTATTCGAAAGCTGATGTGATCCCGAGTGTTTTTAGCTATATTTCATGAAAATCTGTTCAGCCGTTTTTGAGATATTGGACTTTGAAATGAAAATGTTGGGGGTTCTTCAACTATTCTAAGTTGTTATAGATGTGATCTATTTGTACACAGTTTTAGTCAATAATGTTTCTTCTAAAAACAGAAACGACAAAAATAAACATACTCTCAAAATTTCACGAAAATCGGTCGAGAAATACGACCGGTAGAGGAGGACAGCTGGACAGCAGACAATACGAAAGAATTTTGGCCAAGCTGAAGCGGAGAACTACGTTCGCTCCGCTCGCTCGTTTAATGATTACTGTTATTTGTTCACACATACATACACACACATTTTCAACATACTTTATCCAAGTTTAAATATACTGTTATGCCAATTTGATACTGTTTCAATTAACATAAATTGATAGGCTATTTTGTAGTTTACGCTACCGGTTGTTCATAAAACTCAATTTAAAAGATTTTGAGCTTTAAGTGTATGACGAAAACGAACATAACCGAAAGTTAAACGTTCAACAGTAGCTGGTTTTGTTTTTTATTATAATTGTTCGTTATATGTACTGCCTTATGTTTTTATTAATACTACGACGAAGCTACGGTAGCCTAGTGGTACAGGCATGCGGCTGTCAAGCGGCGGTCGTGGATTCGAATCCTGGCTCGTACCAATGAGTTTTTCAGAACTTATGTACGGAATATTTACCGTTAGCTTTTCGGTGAAGGAAAACATCGTGAGGAAACCGGTCTAATCCCAATAAGGTCTACTTTTTTCTCTGGACTGGAAGGTCAGACGGCAGTCGCTTTCGTAAGAACTAGTGCGTATGCCAAATCAACCCCAAGATTTAAGTGTCAAAGCGGACCCACAGACACAGAACCTAATCCTTATTGAAGTCGGTTAGTAAAGGGAACCAGAAGACCCGCAGAAGAATCAGAAGCTGCTGCCGACCCTATATTGATTTGAGGATTCATAGTGTTGACAGCTCTTAACACAACACATCCTCGGGAGCTCTCACCATCAGGAACACAACTCCAAATTGTATAATGGCGTTAAATTCCAATCGGGTTCGTGCCTGATATTTCGTATTTCCTTCAGTATAACTGATTCATTATTTCTAATTGCTGAAGTATGGTTTTCTTTCATTTCTAAAGTAAAGAGCACAAAAAATCATTACATAGCAGTCTCTCTTCCTAGCTATATATATCCCACATGGTGCTGGGGTCAGCTTTCCTCTTCTTACTTCTCCACTTTGCTCTGTCCTCGACATCTGTTTCGGATAACTTGCACTCTCATTCTCTTAGCACTACATCCTTCCATCTTGCTCTGGGTCTGCCCCTGGATCTTCGACCAGAGACGGAAAGTTGGAGTGCCAAGTTACCAACATAGTTTGGCGGCCTCCTCTTCACTTGGCCATACCATCGCAGCTGTTCTTCTTCTTGGGTTCTTGGATCTTATCCGGGACGTCAGTGACTATAGAATAATTTAAAAAAGACCGGTTTGCACTCCGGGAGTGCCGGCAGAAGTGGAAACTTGAATATTAACGTTGTGCATTTTTGATATTTGATGACGATGAACTGACATCATCAACTATCGATAATCGTTTGTAAAGTGACCGTGAATCGAATCATTGTAGAACGTTTATGAATACGACTGTAAGAATCTACGGCCCCTACATTCGTCCCACTGCTGGGTACAGGCCTCCTCTCACGGAGAGGGAACGGGCAGTAGTCCCCACGCCGACCCGGTGCGAGTTGTTTGTTGGTTGACTATAGATAAAGGATATGTGCATTTACACATTCACTACCAAGAATCGCTAAGCTCGTAGCCGATCCCGTGGTTTTCCTCGTATGTAGCGGAAAGCGACTACGGCGTAGGCGCCCGCTAGACGGGTTCCTGGTAGTGAAAGTGTTAGATACACGACTGCCAAATTTAAGGTTAGGCGTAGTACCTACGTTGAAAATTTGTGAAGGGGGCTTAACTGTATTGAATTAATAAAGTTCTAGTTTCCTTTTTCTGTAAGTTCACCCAGAATTGAGAGCAATGTCTTAATTAAATCATTTTTTTTCTTTATTCGATTTAGATTTATTTATTTCATAATTTAACAATACAATATAAATTGCACTAGGCTTTATATTATGATCGTCAAATAATTAAACAAAGAATCAGAATGAAATTAACTAAAAAAAAAACACTTAGTATTGCTTCATGGTAAAACAGTTTAGTCTGGATTATTTGCCCTGGCTAGGAAACTAGAGATCTTGGGTTCGAATCCCGGTAAGGGCATTTATTTGTGTGATTAGCATGAATATTTGTTCCTGAGTCATGGATGTTTTTTAAGTACTTAGGTATTTATCTATATATATAAGTATGTTTATCGTCGTCTAGTTTCCATGGTACAAGCTTGGTTTATTTTGAGATTAGGTTGAATTTTGTAAGATTTTTCCGCAAATATCTATTTATTTCATTATGAATAATTACAGTACAAATATGCATACATGTCAAAGTTACAAGAACTACCAGACACAACAAACAGTCATAAAAATATCATAAAACAACACTATCATTAAAAATACATATTTATATCTGAAACCAATTAACTTAATTGTTATAACTAAGAATTAAAGTCATAAAAAATTCGAACACAACCCTTTTGGGCTTTTTATAGGTTGGAATTCGAAAGAAATGGAACAAACGCTGTCGAGAAGTATTTTATTAATCAGTTATGATAGTCTAGGAGTTAGTGGCCAAATGTAGATACCAGATAATATTTTTGCTTCGTTTCACATATGATTATATGTTTTAAAACCTCAAGAACATATATTAGTAATGTGGGTTTGATTCACGTTGGTTTATTTACATTTGATATTAAATGCTTTTAAATTTGTTTCTAGTAAACTCCACTGGCTTCCACCAATATAAATATGACAGAAATTAATTCGACGACCTCAGTAGCCTAGTAGTTGGTAGTGACCCTCCCTACGAAGCCGGAGGTCCTTATTTGTGCGATGAGCGGGAATATTTGTTCCTGATTCATCGATGTTTTCTATGTATTTATGCGTTTACTTATCTATATAAGTATGTGTATCGTCGTGTAGTACTCATAATCAAACACCGGTTTGGCGGGGGCAAAAATGTACCAGTGCTAGTGATTAATTAAAAATCGACTAAGTTTATCGACATCGATAAAAATAAATTTTTAACCATCATTATCATAACTAAACTAATGGCTAAGTTTGAATACGTTTAACTATGTGCAAACCTCTTTCATTTATAAGTATATTTTAGTTTCATTGATAAGTATCGGAAAAGAAATAGAACTGAGTCATATAGCAGAAATTCATCAATACTATAAATTGTTTGAATTTGCTCCAATTACTACCGTTGACCTAGAAAGGTCATTTAGTTGGCTAAAATGGATATTGTCACCCAGGCGACGAAGATTAAAGTCTGAAAATGTGGAGAAAATTTTGATTGTATATTATGAAAATTATATTAAATATTAAAAAAGTTAATTACGCAAAAAGTTTATTTTTGTGTATGTAGTTTTCTTCTTCATTCAAATTCTTGAAATTACCCAACGGTTGTACGTCATTTTTATCGATATCAACTAATAAAATTAGTTTAATGTGTCCTCGCACTATTAAACGTCAGTACAGATTTGCCCCCGCCAAACCGGTGTTTGCTCATAATATAAGTTTTTTTTAAATACAAGCGGCTTAGTTTGGGACTAGGTCAATTTGTGTAAAATTGTCTCCAATATATACATATAAAAAATGAATAAACCAAATATAAAAAACTTACGTAATTTTGCGTTATGTTTATTGTTTCTTGTCTTCGTTTTGGTGATAATAAGTGACATTCTAATCAATATATCTGCAAACAAAACTTGAACTTGAATGCTTGTAAGCAATTTATAAATCAAGTGATTGTAGTGTAGGCACTTTTTAAAAGTTTGTATTCTTTTTCTTCTGTGTTACCTTCTGAAATCATATAATTATCTGAATCGCCACCACTACTCAATGGTTGTCTGGAAGAGATCGCTGTTTAGTGATAAAACCGCCATCTAATTTACTAACTATTCTTTTGTCTTCTATTATGTTAATATGTACCTTCAATTATTTATTTTTTTGTTTTATTGTACGGGACGGTATCCACCAACAGAGTCGATTCGCTCAAATAAAGATTTATATTTAGTGCGACTAATAAATAATATACCTATTGTACTTTAATTTATGTTTATGTCTAATGTCCTCAGTCCTGCAAAATAATGTCGATAAAAATAAATATTACAACAGTTATTTATAGGTTTTCTTTTTCATTTATTTATATTAAAAGAGAAAAAACGCAATACAAAATTAATATACCTAAGAAGAAACCTATTTAAGGTTTATGCGTGACGCGAATGTATCACAACGCTCACAACAGTAATATTATAATCCTAATTCTTATAACACTATGTATTGCATTTCCACCCCAGCAACTGCACCTCGCTGTCTGTTCCCGTTAGAATAGTACATTACTACAGAGGCTGGGAATTAAGGGGTCGCCGGCCGAGTACATAAAGACGACCGAGCGTAGCGAGGTCGGATAGTTTTGAGGCTGGCCACCCCTTTTCACGCCGAGTATAGTGCTTTTCTTAAACATTACATACAGCAATTAAATAAATTTAAAAAAACTCCAAGAAATCAAAATGTAATTTTCATGGCTGAACGCTGTGATCCTAGGTGCCACAAATTGTGGAATGGAAATTAAAAAACCATTTTGCAGGCCTAGGCCTCCAATTTTGTATGAAATGCCATTACGGGTCTCTCGTCTCGCTGCGCCTGAAACGTGACACTTCGAAGCCCGTTATGAAGAGCACAACGACAATATTTCATTGCGCGTTTGAGAAAAATATGTTTTTAATGCGATCTCGCACGACTTTTTGTCTGCAAAGACACTTGTGAGTATATCTTCTGGTATGTTATATAGAAATTGAGGTAGCATGTACTCCCATATCCTTGTACTATGTTCATTTATATAATTAGGTAGAATATAGCTAGGTTGGTAGTCTAACTTACGTCATTGTTTATGCCTTTATCGAGTTTATAAGAATTTTATTATATCATATTTTCTAGAACTATTGACATATCAAGCTTGTTTGAAGTTGACATTACTTTGTAGTATTTAAAAACACTGTACTCGTCCATTAGTTTATTTTTCATGTATGTAGGTATAATAGTTTTGAGTAGGTATGATTAATTGTAGTCAACTTCGTTATATATTTTTTTACAGAAACGTGTAGCCATTAAATATACGAGCTCTTAGACTACACCGGCGCTTGCGCACCCCGTAATTTGCCCGTCAAACACTTCTTAACATACGTCATTCATCCTTTATCTTTTTTTTAAAACCAGCTTTGTTCGCTGTTGATTGAGTTTAGGTTTCGATTTTAATGATTTGGATATGACGTGTGTTGAGGTAACTTTTGAATAAAGAATAAATAAGGCCACACCTATAGTATTTACAAGAAAAAATACGTCTCCGTTAACGTTCAGAGACGTATCTTCGCACAGGTCATTCTCTAAAATGTTAGATTTTATTAGAATAAAATAGAATGTTTATTGACTATGTACATCTACCCATTAAAAACCTCTTTATATTTATACTATACTATATTGCACACTTCTTTCAACTATTAAATCACTATATTATTTTAAACAGTATAGTGGGTTTGCTGCCAGAAAACTCCTACTATTTTAACACTTTGTCGGTGTGTACATTCTATACCCATGCCAAATGACAGTGTTCTAGTAGTAAGGTGGAATGACAGACGTATTATTATTACAATAAATATTGTTGACCACGGAACCAAAAAGGCGAAGTGAAATTAATCACATTTGGATATGTAAAAGGTCTCCAAACGTCAAACGAAACTAAAAATAAATATAATTTTATTAATTAACCTCCAGGTTGGTCATCCGCCCGTCACCCGTGTATTGCACAGAATGCAAGCAAAGCCAGAGGTCCATTGTATTATACTGATTCTTGAATTTGAGTACACCCTCACAAACTATATAGTCTTTATTATATTATTCGTCGCAACGTTAATAACAGACAGACAAAGTTACTTTCGCTTTTAAATAAATAAATATTACGAGACAATCTTACTAGCTCAATGTGGCTTGTGTTATGGGTACTAGATGACGATATTATTTATTATGGACGTATGAATTTTCTCCCAACTTTACCTGCATTTCTGACGATACTACACATACTATATGGAAATATATGACTCGCTTATAGAAGCACTTGCAGCGCTCATATATCTGCGCAAATATCTCCCCATTGTCACGACAACAAAAGGAATAAAATGCAGAGGTCGCGGGTTCGAGTCCCGTTGTTGCATTAGAATATGAAGCGTCACGTCTGGGGTTAGGGAATTTAAATGTGTCTTTTGATGTATGAATGATTTTCACTTCACTTTAAAGTGATATTTAAAACGATAAATTGTTAATGTACAATAAGTAATTGTCTGCAAATATTTTATTTTTACACCTACCTAATTTTATAAATGCGAAAGTGTGTCTGTCTGTCACCTCTTGACGCTTAAACCGCTAAATCGGTTTAGATGAAATTTAGTAGAGTGATAGTCTGAGTCCGGGGTAAGGACATAGGATAGTTTTTACAAGCTTAGCTTTTTAGCTTTATATTAACTTGACTTGTTCGTATGTAAGTATGTAAGTAAGTTGTCCGTCAAAATTTGCAATCCATTTTTCAGTCACTTGCCGTTATCCGATTGAGTTGAAATTTTGGTAATTAGTATAGTTTGGATGACAATTCAATATTATGGTACCATGGAGCTGATCTGATGATGGAGACAGAAGGTGGCCATGGGAGTTCAGTATTTAACCGAAGTAACCCCGTTGAGTTTGGGCTCGTTTGAATCGTGTCAATGATTAGTTGATGATGGTATACAGAAAAGTACAGTCGGCAATAATAGCTTGTACCAAAAATGATTTTTTTGTCAGAAACTTATTATCCCGCAAATCATTCCTTAAGGGGGTGAAATATGGGGTGAAAGTTTGAATGGAGCTAGCACGGGCAAATGATAGTAACAAATAACTTAATAAAAATTAAAGCTAACTTTAAAATTTCAACTATTTCTAAAACGGGGCCCTCCGTGGCATCGTACCAAAGATGCATGCAGCAATTACCTCGCTGGACACCAATGGATACTTATCCGCTGTGCGAAGAAGCTGCCAGCACCTTGGTCACCTGACACCACAGGTGACCAAAAAGCTGGCAGCTTTTTCCAAAGCCCGTTAAAAAGCTGTCGAGCGCTTGGACCCCAAGGCCCAAGTGTCTCGACGCCGAATGCCATAAAATGGTACTGGGAGCCGGGACCTATATTTTTTTACTTTTTCAACCCCCGACGCAAAGAGAGGGGTGTTAGGTATAAGTTTAACGTGTCTGAGTATCTGTCTGTGGTATCGTAGCTCCCAAATCATCATCATCATCAGCCGAAAGACGTCCACTGCTGGACATAGGCCTCCCCCAAAGAGTGCCAAAGTGACCGGTCCCGCGCCACCCGCATCCAGCGGACTCCCGCGACCTTCACCAGGTCATCAGTCCACCTTGTAGGGGGCCTACCCACGCTGCGCCTTCCGGTACGTGGTCGCCACTCGAGAACCTTTCCGCCCCAACGGCCATCGGTTCTACGTGCAACATTGCACGTAGCTCCCAAATGAATGGACCGATTTAAATGCGGTTTTTTTTATTCGAAAGCTGATGTGATCCTGAGTGTTCTTAGCCATGTCTGATGTTCAGCCGTTTGTGAGATATTGGAAAGTTGAAAAACCTCCGACATTTTCATTTCAAAAAATGAAAATGTCGGAGGTTTTTCAACTTTTCTAAGTTGTACTTATTTTAATTTCAGTTTGTTAAATATGAACATTTAGTTACGACAAAAAAAAATACATAAGGTACATTAAAACTAGATTTAAAATTAAAACTAAAACTAACTTAAAAATAACTTGCCAAAAGAACTAAAAAATAAATTCTAAATTTGGACCCTTAGGCAGGGTACCCATCACGCAGGCAGCATTCCCGCGTTGAATTCCGATTGCAAGTCTTTGCGCGAGAAAGCTGCCGCGCTAGGGTCGCCCGTTGCCTCCCTCAAGCGTTAAATATGGAATTAATTAAATGCCTTTCTCCAGTGAAAGTCACTATCTATGTGCATACTTTTTGAAAAAAAGCCTCATATTTCCGAAACTCAAACAGCTTCAATTACATACATACTTACTTGCAGCAAGCTTTTTTCGCTTGAAACAAGAATCGTTGTCATGTCACATCAAAACCTTACAAGTCATTTAACCCGCAACAGATGCCCTTTAAAAAACTGAAGTATGTTAAAACAAACAATTTCACCATATTGAGTTATTAACAAAAAACGACAAATCTGTCTCCCATGACTCAAAAACATGGAAGACAAAAAAAAACTCGTTTGTGTCGAGTTAAAGTTTAACTTATGTCGTGTTATGGTGACATAGATTGACTTTTTGTTGGAGTACAGTCAGCTTGAATACTGGTTTTATTTATTTATTTATATTTTTTTAACGATATCAAAGCGAACGTAGTTCTCTGCTTGGCCCAAAATTCTTTCGAATGACAGTGTATCCAGATGTTCTCTGCGGACCCCGTAGCATGGACGGCCTTATCACACGATAAGTGACAAGATCGAGCGTCCGTTACTGGCTGACACCGTTCAATAGAACGAGGCGGACGCTCTATCTTGTCACTTATCGCGTGATAAGGCCGACCATGATACGAGGTCAGGTCGCATTTCTCAACCGATTCTCGTGAAATTTTACGACCAGGTTCAGACATTTTTTTTTGTGGATTCAGATTTTCGAGAGTAAAAAAAAAAAAAAAATAACAATTGAAATATAACTATGTACCCTAAACTTGACAGTGTATCTTTAAATGCACACATTTTTTAGACACGATTTTTCGCGCTCTATATACAGTACAACAGAGGCTTGAACGCACGGTTTTTTGAATTTTTGTCAAGTTTAGGGTTAAATTTATAATTTCATAGTTATCAAAGTTCACCTAAAAGGATTGTCAATGCATAACATAACAATAATAGGCTAAGGCTCATATATCTTTAAGGGTTTTAATAATAATGTTGGTTATTTCAGAAACCACAATTGCAGTATTGCAAATGTAGGTTAAGAGCGCTATTTGTACGAAATAAATTCATCTAAGAAACTTTTTCTCCTTGTCCAATTAAACTGATGGCTTAGCTTCTAAGTTAGTAAAATCCTGGTAATTAACATTATTTAAAATATTACAGGCTTGCCGCCAGTGCCACAGCTCACACGGCCACTAGGCCCTTTGCCTTGGACTATCTGGAATACTTATCTCTTTTTTTCGCGGTTTTCGGGCCAAAAAATATTCTGCAATAACAATGCAAAACAATTGAATGTGTATATCTAATGTAAACGTCCTAGTCCCCGACTTTGCACTAGTGTGTGGCATGAGCACTTTACGTCAAAGTGACATTGGCCTCAATTCGAATTAAGAAAAATCCTCTTAATTCGAATTCAACGACGTTTATCTTATGTCTTTTTTTTGCTGAAGTTAACAACGGTGATAGAAACAGCAAAAAAGCATTCCAACTCGTTTTTTTGTGTTCGATGCAAAAATAAAATCTTTTGAATCATTATTTTATACTTGACCAATAATCGGTTCGAATCAGTTCAAATTAAATCAATGGAAGTATTGTTTTATGCTATAATACCGAAAATAAGACTTACAGAATTACATCTTAAATAGTACTGCAATTCTAGAATTTATGTGTACACTACTGTATGACCATTAGTACTAGAAAACTGTAATTCGGCATGGGTATCCAAATCAAGCACGCCGACAAAACAGAAGAAAAAAACTTAAAAAAAAATTTTTTTTGGGTACTTCCTACACCTAAAGTGGGCATGTATTTTTTTTTCTCGTTAAACCCATACTGCGGGGTATCAATTACTTATCTTAAATATGATTTTGCTATTCTAGAATTTTTGTATACCTACTGTATGAACTTGCTTAGAACCATTTCATATATCAGGTCGACTGTACCGACAAAAACCCGCGCATCTGTCGCGCCGCACCCACTGTGCGCCATTCACGCCCGTCAGTCTGTCTGTCTGTGGCTACCGAGCCCGTGAAGTGTGGTGTGAACGCTTTTTATTATGCAAAGGTTATATTAAGTATGAGCGGGTAGTGCATAGAACTAAGTTATAAGTACAGATTGATAACAGAAGGTGTCCGCTGTATGCAGGTGGCGCAGGATCGGTCACTTTGGCACTCTTTGGGGGAGGCCTATGTCCAGCAGTGGACGTCTTTCGGCTGATATGATGATGATGATAGATTGATAAATATAATTGAACGGGAGTGCGAAACAAACGAAATTCTTTGCTTTATCGGGCCAAAATTATTTCGTGTCCGGATGTCCGGCTGTTCTTCTCTACAGGCCGCATTTCTCGATCGATTCTAGTGAAATTTTGAGAGCAGGTTCAATAATTAGGTAGGTACATAGTTTTATATTAGTTCAGTATTTGAATATTTTGCATTTTTAGAATTCCGTACGTCAAAAGTAAAAAACGGAACCCTTATAGGATCACTTTGTTGTCCGTCCGTCCGTCCGTCTGTCAAGACCCTTTTTCTCAGGAACGCGTGGAGGTATGAAGCTAAAGTTTATACCAAATACTCAGGTCTACTGTCCCTTGGAGCTGTGATAAAATCAAACTTCTAAGCCAACGCAATCAAAAGATACAGCCGTTTATGGCGCAAATTTTCGAAATTCGCAAGGGAATCAAAACCTACAGGGTACTTCCCGTGAACTCAGAATCTTGAAATTTGGTACGAAGCAACGTCTTCTAGCACAGATAAAGGAAAAATTGCGAAAACCGTTAATTTTTAGTTACATCATATAGTTTATAATAAAAATATTTTTAATAATTTTACAGTTATTACTTATATACCTACAGGTTTGTACGGAACCCTCGGTGCACAAGTCCGACTCGCGCTTGGCCGGTATTTTTTTTTTTAAATCACAGCCTCGAGTTTTGCAGCAAAGCGGGAGACTAGTTTACTTATTAAAAACTATAAAGTTACAATAGAAGTTAAAACTTATATAAATTGAGTAGTCAACTTAAAGTCCATGGAATTTTGTCTTTGCCACTCCAGAGTAGTAACTGAGCGCGTTGCCGTCTCTTTATGGAATTTGCTTGACTTATGACAGGTGATTTCTGAGGATTATAATTACTATGAAACTGTGATTACTCAGGACAAACTATGTTAATAATAATCCACGACCGAGCGAGATGGTAGTAACTATACAAATGTGACAGAAAGGATTATATCATTCGTTTTAAGGCAGGTCGATCACGTACCGAATGCTTAATAGGTACATACGTTAGGCAGCTCTAAATGTCAATTTTATATAGGAAAATTACATTTAGACTGTCCTTACGAAGGTTCAAATCGTTCCGTTACCCCCCAGAGGGCATTAAAACAATTTAACTGTAATTTTTCCGTACAAAAAGTGCCGTTACGTGATCGACCTGCTGTTCATAGTTCCACATTTATATGCCACAACTGAGTTAGTAAAAGTTTGCGGCAAATAAACCATTACCTGCCCAAATTAAGTGGATTGTTTAAAGTCAAGCCGTCAGCCATTTTAAGAACAGTTCAGCCTTTCCGTCCCTTATGGTGGCATGCGTATAGCTCCTTGATAGAAATCTATATTCTATAAGCTTCCAAACGCTCGCAGCGATAGCAACACCACTACTTGCTCTGTAGGTATCTGGTGTTGTGTTCTTGGTGGTGAGCTGGTGAGTGAGGTCGCCAGAGCGGCCGAGGGTGCGCTGTTGAGGGAGGGACCTGTGAATTTGTATCTGTAGGCTGTCAACACAACGAATCCTCAAATAAATAAAGGATCGGCAACGTGCTTGTGCCTCCTTAATTATACTCCTCAGAAATCAATTGTCATAGGTCAGGCAAATCTATAAACGGTCGGCAATGTACTTGTGCCTCCTTAATTAAACTCCTAAGAAATCAAATGTCATAAGTCAGGCAAATC
This sequence comes from Epinotia bilunana, assembly GCA_947049275.1. Classification (NCBI taxonomy): domain Eukaryota; kingdom Metazoa; phylum Arthropoda; class Insecta; order Lepidoptera; family Tortricidae; genus Epinotia; species Epinotia bilunana. Next base: position 2,233,731 of record OX346278.1, read on the forward strand.
TATAAACGGTCGGCAAAGTGCTTGTGCCTCCTTAATTAAACTCCTAAGAAATCAACTGTAATAAGTCAGGCAAATCTATAAAGGGTCGGCAACGTGCTTGTGCTTACGTAATTAAACTCCTAAGAAATCAACTGTCATAAGTCAGGCAAATCTATAAAGGGTCGGCAATGCGGTTGTGCCTCCTTAGTTATACTCCTAAGAAATCAACTGTCATAAGTCAGGCAAATCTATAAAGGGTCGGCAACGTGCTTGTGTCTCCTTAATTATACTCCTAAGAAATCAACTGTCATAAATCAGGCAAATCTATAAAGAGTCGGCAACGCGCTCGGTTACTGCTCTGGAGTTGCAAGCGACCATAGGCTACAGCGTCTACTTAGCATCAGCCAGGCTGTATGCATGTTTGCCACCGTCCTGGGATTAAAATAATTTACTTTAAAAACAAAGTATTAACCGACTTCAATTTAGTACTCCGCCAAGCCACGAGAACATTTCCACATTTATTTTCCAATTTACCACATTAACTGATTTCCGAGAGCAAATGCGTTGATTATTAGGGAAAAAACCCAATCGCTGTATGTGGCCCGATAATATTTGAGGACTTCCGTATATTCTACAAGGATCACCATTGGCCATTAGTTGCTATTTCAACGGAATCTTATCAGAATCTGTGACGTACATTTGTCTTTTAAGTACATAATTGAGGAAAACCATAAGTCATCTGTGGTCTTCATCATCAATTCCACTCCACCAAATTTATGATTACCGGGTGTAAATACACGAGTTAAAATAGAAAATACCAAAATCACTACACGCGTGCCTAATATAATTTAAGAGTTCCCTCAATTCATCATCCAATTGAATTTTTGAAAAAATGGGACCCATCTAGAACTACCTACTTACAAACAAAAAAATAATTTTACGAATCGGCTCATCAATGACGGAGTTCTGAGGTAGCAAACATAAAAAAAAAAACAGAATTAAGAACCTCTTTTTTTTTGAAGTCGGTTAAAAAGTCAAAGTCTTACATTAATGTCAAGTATTTTTCATTTTCGCGTTTCTTTGTTTATCTAGGATATCAAAGGGGAATATTATACTAGGTTTATATATTTCGGTCATAAAGTGCTTGCCAATACCAAGATACATTTTTATTTGCGCTGCAAAATGGTTTATCTTAAAATCGCATGGCGATTAACGGTCGATTTTTCTAATCTTATATGGAATAGGGTATCAAGATCCTGATAATATCGAACTCAATTCATTCAACATTCCTCGAGCATTACCGATTCCCCATTGGACTTCTGTCCACACAAATAGGTACAAATTCAACAGACAGACAGACATAGCCAGGCAGACGGTGAGTGACACATAGTGGGGGAGGGTAGACGGGTTCCAGCCAGAACTATTTCCAAAGGATTTCGTACATAATTTAAAGTCCGATAGCTAATGGTATGGAAAATAATAGTACATTACTACAGAGGCCGGGAAGTAAGGGGTCGCCGCGCCGGCCGAGTACATATAGACGGCCGAGCGTAGCGAGGTCGGATAGTTATGAGGCCGGCAACCCCTTTTCACGCCGAGGTATGTATAGTGCTTTTCTCAAACATGCAATGAAATAAATTAAAAAAACTCCAAGAAATCAAACTTTAATTTTCATGGCTGAACGCCGGGATCCTGTGCCACAAATAGTGGAATGAAAATTAAAAAAGACCCTCTTGCCGGCCTAGGCTTCCAATTTTGTATGAAATGCCATTACGGGTCTATCGTCTCGCTGCGCCCGAAACGTGACACTTCGAAGCCCAATATGAAGAACACAACGTCAATATTTCATTGCATGTCAGTGGCCAAAAAGTGGCGTGCGGAAACAAATATGTTGTTCCACGGCACACTAAGTAAAATACTTAACATATAAGTAAACAGGTGAAAAAGTTTTGTTTTTGGCAAACGTTGTGTTTAATAATATCGTTGTTTCACCTTAGTGGAGCGCAGAAAAAAACAAAATCCCTGTAAAATAAGTTTGTCAAAAATCTAATTTTTGGTACAAGTTTTTATTGCCAACTGTATTTTATCATATACCGTCATCAACCACTCGTTGAGACTATTCTAACGAGCCCAAACTCAACGGGGTTGATTACGTCTGTTAAATCCTGAATTCCCATGGCCACCTTCTGTCTCCATCATCAGATCAGCTCGAAGGTACCATAATATTAAATTATCATCCAAACTGTACTTAAACCCAAACTTCAGCTCAATCGGTTGAAGATATCAGCTTCAAAATTTGAGTTCCAAGATTCCACCCGCACAAACAAACGTAAAATATAAGAGCATGTGAAATATATTTGATTATGTCTTTATTATCAGCTTTTCGGTGAAGGAAAACATCGTGAGGAAACCGGTCTAATCCCAATACGGTCAGGGTAGGGTTTTCCCCCGGGGTTGGAAGGTTAGATGGCAGTCAATTTCGTAAAAACTAGTGCCTATGCCAAATCTTGGGACTAGGTGTCAAAGCGGACCGCGAGCTCCTTTAGGCCACAACCGGGAATAACGCTAAGAGGATGATAAGGTTTATGAAATAGATTAAGAGTCCTCGATTCTCCAAATCTCCATACAAACGTAGTTACGCTCTCATTTTAAAACTACGTGTTGGATTGTAACGAAACTTTGCATATACAATGACATGAGGTATATCCAGGTCTGTAATTATTTTATGTAGCTTCAGATATCATAGTAAAAAAATACAGCGAATTTAAGTTTTTCATACAAAACTTGTTTTGGCTGTATTTCGTTTGTTTTAAAAAATAAACATATAAACTAATTACAGACATAGATATACCTCATGTCATTGTATATGCAATGTTTAGTCACAATCCAATACGTAGTTTTAAAATGAGAACGAAACTCCCTTTGTATAGGAAGGTGAAATTCGGCCGAGCTTAATACGGACTCTTAAATGTACAGAATAGGCCTGTTACTTACAGCAAGTGATTAGCAAGCAACGTCGCGCGAAGAACTTGCTAATTGGCCTTTTACTATGAATTGTGTTTGCACGTCTTATTGTGCACGAAACACAAAACACAAACAGACACACACACACACACAAATACAAAAATAAAGTAAAAAATATTTTTTGTTTATAATTCTTGTGTCATGTTTAGAACTACATACTCGTATACTTACGGCCGTATTCATAAACGTTCTATAAGCCTGTTTAAAAATGAGATAAATATATGGATAAATATAAGGAGCTTTGTAATGACAGGCTGAGAAACATTGATTTCCCAGACGCTCTTAGGGATTGCTGTGATAATATGTGCTCAAATCGGAACCATATTAAAATAATTGATGATTTGTACCGTGACATTATTACCACACTTACAGATGCATCGGTGGCAACATGTGAATGTGACAAGCGTAGGAGAGGTGGATATATAGTAGGCTGGAATAAATATGTGACCGAAGCACACAGGGAGGCCAGGTTGCAGTTTCAAGTCTGGGTGCTAGCAGGTAAACACCAGAAGTGGTAAGTTGTTTGAGCAAATGCAAAATGCTAAGAGGATCTTTAAGTCTAAGTTAAAGTGGTGCCAGGACAGGCAGGAACAATTTAAAATGGATAAACTGGCTCTGGCCCACAATAATAAAAGATTTAAGGATTTTTGGAAAGGTACAAAAGGCTTGAATGTGAAGCCTGGCCTGCCTGTGAGTGTGGAGGGCAAATCCGAACACAGAGACATTGCCGAACTGTTTAAAGAACAATTCATTGTGAAGTCACTGCTAGAAGCGCGTCCTACTCATGGGGTGACTGATGCTGAGGTGGGGCGAGATACCTTCTTTACTGCGAAAGAAATCCAGATGGTCATTAATAAAATGCAGAGAGGTAAATCGCCCGGCCACGATGGCCTCAGCATCGAGCATTTCAGGTACGCGGGTGCTCACCTACCTCGTGTTTTGGCTATGCTATATAATTTCTGTGTGTGTCACTCATATCTTCCTGAGGCTCTAATGAGGACGATTGTTGTGCCAGTGGTTAAAGACAAGACAGGTGACCTATCTAATAGGACGAACTATCGGCCTATTTCACTTGCCGCAACCGCCGCTAAAATATTGGACAGTATGTTTGACGCGATTCTAGGAAGGCATCTGAGGATACATGACGCTCAATTTGGGTTTAGGCCCGGTTTGTCCACAGAAAGTGCGATACTTATCCTCAAGCATACTGTCAAATATTACACGGACCGAAAAACCCCAGTTTATGCCTGCTTCCTCGATTTATCGAAAGCGTTTGATCGTGTGGATTATGAATTGCTATGGCGTAAGCTGGGGGAGACTGGATTGCCGGTGGAGTGCGTGGCTGTCCTGAGGCACTGGTACAACAATCAGACCAATCAGGTGAAGTGGGCTAATGCTCTGTCTAGCGAATACAGGCTGGAATGCGGGGTTAGACAGGGAGGGATTACGTCTCCGAAACTATTTAACTTGTATGTTAATGGGTTGATAGAGGGGCTTAGCAGTATGCATGCTGGTTGCTACGTGGGGAGCACTTGTATTAACAACGTAAGCTATGCCGATGATATGGTGCTGCTTGGCCCTTCTATTGGAGCCATCGAACAACTCTTGGCTACCTGCGAGGCGTATGCCCGGGCACATGGGCTTGTGTACAACCCCACTAAAAGTGAGGTCATGATTTTTTCGGCAGAGAAAATTAAGCCCTATAATGTACCACCAGTTTGGCTAAGCGGTAGTCAGCTGTCGGTCGTAGATAGGGTCAAGTACCTGGGACATATTATCACGAGCGACCTGAAAGATGATATGGATATTGAGAGGGAGCGCAGGGCGTTAGCGGTTCGTAGTAATATGCTTGCTCGCAGGTTTGCTCGATGTTCATACGACGTAAAGATAACGCTTTTTAAAGCGTATACACAATCTTTTTACTCGAGCAGCCTGTGGGTTAAGTATACAAAGCGAGCCTATAGCGCCCTGCGCGTGCAATACAATAATGCTTTTAGAATGCTGCTGGGACTGCCGAGGAGGTGTAGTGCTTCGGGCATGTTCGCCGAAACCCGTGTAGACGGGTTCCAGGCGATCATGCGAAAAAAGATAGCCTCGCTATTAACCAGGGTGAGAGCAAGTGCCAACAGCATTCTACAGGCAATATCGTGGAGGTTTGACTGTCCAATCCTGTCTTACTGGATTGGGCAGATTAAGGGCGTTGCCCAATTTGTTATTTAAGAACTGTCTTTTTATACTTGCGTTACTAACCAAATTTAATTAGTCTTAAGTCACTTGTTACTAACACACTATGGATCAATTGGTCTGAAATAAAGTTTTTATTTTTTTTATTTTTATTATTATCTCTTTATTCTTATTTCTACTTAAGTTAGGTTTGTACAATAAATTTATAAAAAGTAAAATATAGAACTATACATACAAAACATAAAATCATTATAAAAACCTAACCTAGGGTGCAGCCGGCAGCGAGACGGGGCCTAAGCTACCGGCGGTCAGGGCGACAGAGACAGGAACCTCCTGACTATCCGCGCAGTATCCAGGAGTACCGCCTTCTGTATCTGGCCCTTGATCCAGCCATCTAGCGAGAGTCTCTTGAGGTGATGGTCGAGACTCTTCGCTATTAAACCGTTCGCCGAAACGACTATCGGGACGATGATCGTCGAGTCAACATCCCATATGGCGGTTACCTCGTGAGCCAGGTCTAGGTACTTGCTGGCTTTGTCCTTCTCGGCCTTCACGAGGTTCTCGTCATGGGGGATGGTGATGTCGACGAGCACTGCCTGGCGTTTCGATCGATCTGTCAGCACGATATCAGGCCTATTGGCAAGAATAGTCCTGTCCGTGATGACAGATCGATCTCAATAGAGCGTGGCACGACCATTTTCGAGAACTGGCGCAGGTGTGTACTTATAGTAAGGCACTTCGGAGACCACAAGACCGTATAGCAGAGCAAGTTGCTGGTGAATAATTCTGGCTACAAGGTTATGTCTGTGCAAGTACTCGCCGTTAGCAAGATGACCACAACCGGAGATAATATGCCTGAGTGACTCCCCGGGACGGCGGCATGCCCGACAAATGTCGACCGTACCGTCCTTCAGGATATACCTCCGGTAATTGTTCGTCAAGATAACTTCGTCCGCAATTGCACAGACAAAACCTTCAGTTTCCCCGAAGAGATCCCCGAAACGTAGCCAGTTCACCGACGCGAGCAGATCTACATCGGGCCCTGTGAGGGCCTTGTAGAACCGCCCGTGTAGCTCCTTGCTCCTCCACACCGCCCTGCGGTCCTCGACGCTCATTACTTTAAGTCTGCGCCAGTTCTCGTTTGCCAAGGAGAGCGGGGTGAAGTTTCCGTCTACTGCTACTACGTCACGATGCATCCCACACTCGTTGTTTAGGAAATAATCCCTGAGACTGCACACCTCGCGGTTGTGGAGGTCTTTGGCATTTAGAAAGCCGCGACCTCCACACTTCCGCGAAATGTACAGTCTCATAACAGACGAGCGTGGGTGTAGCATGCGATGCGCAGTAAGCAGTACTCGGACTCTTCGATCCAGGGCATCCAGCTCAGTCTGAGTCCACCTTAGTATGCCAAAGGAGTAAGTAAGCAAGGGCATCACCCAAGAGTTGAAGGCACGCACCTTGTTGCCGCCCGACAAAAGACTATTAAGTACTTTGGTCAGGCGACAAAAGAAGCGCTCCTTCACCGCTCGCTTTACGCCCTCACCCTCAATACCCAATGACTGTGACATACCAAGATACTTATAGGTTTCTGCTTCGGAGATAGATTTGAGAGACATTGTCTCAGAAAGTTGCAAATTTGTTGAATTTACAACTTTCCCCCGCTGTACATGCATGACCGCACACTTATCGACACCAAATTCCATTTTGATGGCGCTACTGAAGACTTCTGTTGTTTTCAGTAGTTCCAACAGGTTATGTCCATTCGGTGCAAATAGCTTAAGGTCATCCATATAGAGCAGATGAGAAATGACCTCACCCTCCCTCCGAAGCCGGCAACCTAGTCCCGAATCCTTCAGCAGGGTGCTAAGCGGATTCAGTGCTAGGCAGAACCACAAAGGACTCAGACTGTCACCCTGGAAGATCCCACGTTCAATCCTTATAGAGTCCTGCGGACCAGAAGGGCAATCTCCTCCCCCCGGTTGACGAATGACTGTGGTCCACTGCCCCATGCAAGCACTTAAGAAGGATCTTAGAACTGCATCAACTTTATACAACTCTAAGACCCTCCTGAGCCATGAATGAGGCACCGAATCATAGGCCTTCTTGTAGTCAATCCAGGCGGCCGAAAGGGCCCCCCTATTCCGCCGGACTCGTTGGCAAATGGTCATGTCTATGAGGAGGAGCTCTTTAGTACCACGAGATCCAACCCTACATCCATTTTGAGCAGGGGCCAAAACGTTGTTTGCAACGATGTGTGCGTTCATTTTTGTTCTCAAAATAGATGTAAGGAGCTTGTACAGCGTAGGCAAGCACGTGATGGGTCTGTAGTTTTTCGCTTCTGTGCTACTACCGGACTTATAGAGCAGGGAGGTGATACCAGTTGTCAAGAAAGATGGTAGGGAACCGAGCTCAAGGGCTTGCTGGAACTGCGTTGCCAAACGCAGGTGTGAGCATCGAAACCATTTCAGCCAGAAGTTATGTAATCCATCCGGTCCAGGACTTTTCCAGTTCGGGGCCAAACGGATGGCACAACTAACGTCCTCGGGGCTGATGGTAACAGTCCCCATGGGCTCGATGAACGCACACTCACGTTCGACAACACTCATCCACTCGCCTTCGGTGTGTTCGACTGGCACTGACCAGATACTACGCCAGAAGTCAACCATGGCAGTAGCATCCGGCTGCTGTCCGTCGGACACACGAAGGTCGGCTCCCTCCCACTTTCGGTATACCTTCCTTTGATCGTTTTGGAAAAGACAATTCTGCTGGTATCGATCCACTCGCTCTCTGTAGCGGCGAATACGGCCTGCCCATGCATAGACTTTCTGCTTCAGAAAGTCTATGCGCTCCGTGACACAGGCCATGTAGTCGCGGGGCCTGATACCAGTTCCCGCGAAGGCCTGGTTCACAAAGCGCATGACTCGGGGGCGGTTGTTGCCCCCCCTGAAGCAGATCAGCTTTGCAATGAGAGTCCTAAACGTATTGATACGACGCTCAATCCGCACTTGCCATGCAGGGACACCCCCGGCGGCCCTAGGTGCACGGTCAGCGTCCGGAAACTTGACGCGAGCAACATGGCACGCCGCGATGGCCCCGCAGTACATGATTGAGTGTGTATCAAGTAAGTCTTTACTAGCCTGTATATACGGGTCTAGCAGACCGTTTAGAGCTCCCATTAACGCTAGATTGCGTCTATTTACGGGCAGGCGTGGTAGTCGTGGCCTAGAGTTGTTTGTGGAACGATACCTCGTAATCGCATCTTCCAAAGCCCTCCTCAGTTGCTCATTGGTCTGGGTACTCATGCTCTGGTTCGCACAGTCCTCCTCGTCAGCACTAAGATCAACCCGCGGTGCCCCCAATGCCAGGTCGGGAGTAGGCATTGGAGCCGGCAACAAGGCGGGCGGATCCTGTGCCAAGGTAGAGGCCGCACGAGCAGAGAGTACTTCCAGGCGTAGCCGATCAAGCGTGACGTCATCCAACCGCTTGTGCCGCTGGATGACGCGTACCTGATCCGATAGACGCTGCGCAGATACGGTGATGGCCGGTTCAAGCGCCTGGAACAGAGGCAGCATCCGGACACGGTACGCGGACAGATTAGTTCCTCCCTCTGTCGCCCCATAGTAGGCGCGCATGCAGTTTTCGTTAATTGATTGCGTCCACTGCATGCGGCGCACTATACCACCGGTAGCGGGAGCCATGGGCGGAGCAGGATGCCCCGCAGGCCCCAAGCGTGCCGGCAGCGGTGGCCGCCCGCGCCGCGCAGGTGGTCGTGGCGGCGGCGGCGGCGACCCGCACTCGTCGCTCGAACTGCTGCTGCTAGTGTCGGGCGCGGTCGCAAATTCATCGCCCGACGATGACGTGTTGGACGATGGTGTGGACGACGAGGCAGGTGGAGGTGGAGGGCGTGCGTGTTCTTCCGCTAGTGCTTGACGTGTTTTTCGCTGTGATCTAGTTATCATCGCGAGCTGTCAGTGATATTTCAAAAATGGGCTATCTCCACCAAATTGCCGTTTTTCTGGACAATTTAAAGTTTTCCAGGGCTGTGTGATGTTTAAATACAGTGGCGATATAAAATCGAGCCATTTTAAACTGATAAAACACGAATACAACGAATACAAAATAAAATTGTTAAAAACACGTCTGACATGTGACAGCGGTCATTTTTTTTATTATTATTATTATTATTTAACTAAAATGCCGTTAAAATTCGTTTGTCCTTATCTGTCACTTTGATATTTGTGTTCGAAGAAAGAAAGGGACAAAGCACATTTTATATAGCAGAGGCATTTTAAGTTTTATGAATAAGGGTACTAACCCCCAGACCGTTAACTTAAGTTTTTCTTAAAGTCGCCCGATTCAGAAGCGTGTTTTTTTACAGAGCGCGACCTTTGACCTACCCTAGAGACTAGATGCGTGATGCAAAGCACGCAGGCAAAGGCGCCTGAAAAATATAGCCTGTGTTGAAGCGTTTATAGGTTATAGTGTCTGGCTGTCTGCTAATCGCTTGGGCCGTATGCCTGTTGCCACAGACGTTTTATATACATACATGAGTAACCGAGTCTCCCATGGTTCTCTTTGCAGATGACAGTACAATAATATTCACCGGCAAAGACTTGAAGACTTTCGAAACTGACATATGCAAAACTCTAGGAAATATTATAGATTGGCTTACTAATAATAATTTGAAAGTAAATTTGGACAAAACCAAAATAATGACATTTCTACAAAGAGTTAATAATATTACAAATTTAAATATAAATTATAAGGGCCGGAAAATTGAACAAACTGACATTACAAAATTTTTAGGGATAAGTGTTGATAATAAGCTATCGTGGAGAAACCAAATCGACATAGTATGTAAAAAGTTAAATAAATTCTCCTTCGCACTATATCAATTAAGAAAAGTTGTTAACGAAAATGTAGTTTTAAATGCCTATCAAGCATATGTAACGTCAACTTTAAGGTATGGAGTTATATTCTGGGCAAACTCGGTTGATAGAGAAATTGCATTCAAAGCGCAAAAAAGGTGCATTCGATCTTTGTGTGGTCTACACCATCGTGATTCTTGTAAATCATACTTTATAAAATTAGGAATTTTAACTCTACCTTGCCTGTACATTTACGAAGTCATATTGTTTGTAAAACGTAACTTGCATTTGTTCCCGACCTTTAATAGTACACGTCTAAGGAATAAATTAGTCGCAATGTCCTGTAAAACCGCTCTGTGTCGTAAAAGTGTGCTTGGTACAGCACCTACAATGTACAACAAGGTTCCAAAAGAAATTATTAATATAGAAAGCACAGCTGATTTTAAAAAAGCATTGTTTAAATTTCTTGTTAGTAAAGCCTATTATAAAGTGACAGATTTCTTAACAGACACCATGTAGTTAGTGGAGATGTGTACCACACGGCCTCCACCAAATTACACATAAATTTTGTATGCCTGAGGGCCCAACATAGTGATACTGTATTTAATTTTTAAGACCCTTATGTATTTTAGCACCTACCTATGTTGAACAAATAAACAACAAACAAACAAACAAACATACATTCACGCCTTTATTCCCAAAAGAGGTAGGCAGAGCACATGAAACGTACATTCCAGCGCCACTTCTAGCATAAATGTGGGTATAAAAGATTGACAAAATGTGATATTGCAGTTATAGGTTGCAAGCCCATCGCCCACAACACACTTCAACCCTGGTCCCTTAGTCGACTTTTACGACACCCACGGGAAGAAAGGGGGTGGTGAAATTCTAACCCGACACCACACAGACGTTTTATAAAAGCACATTGGTAGTTTCTGATTATTTTCATCTAATTTTGCACTGCTGGACGTAGGCCCCCAAAGAGTGCCACAATGACCGGTCCTGCCGCATCCAGCGGACTCCCGCGACCTTTACCAGGTCATCAGTCCACCTTGTGTGCTGTGCCTGCCGGTACGCGGTCGCCACTCGAGAACCTTTCCGCCCTCAAAACTATGCGCAAGCTTCGTAAAATTACTAAATGAGCGACAGTTGAAAAACACGTGTTTCCACAGTAAAAAGTAAACCTGTAGAAACTATGAGCGATTAAACAGCATCATTTGTACAACTAATTGGATGTTTTTGCTACTAATTATTTTGTTAAACCTTGTGGCACACTGTGCGCTGATATGCCAGTGGAAATTAAAAGCTATGCTTATATCCATATTACTCGAACGAGGGAGTGAAGAGAACGAAGTTCTATGCTTTAGCTTGGGCCAAAAATCGTTTGTTTGTCCGGATGTCCCGCTTTCCCGCTTTTTAAAGGAACTTGCGAGTTACACTCACTGGTATAATATTGCTGTAAGTGTCTGTCTGTTACCTTTTGACGCTTTACCTCTGAACCGATTAAATTTTTTTGTAGGCATTTGGGGTCACAAAAAAAAATTGAAAAAAAATAGTAGTTATTTTTTAATTATAAATTGGCTATCCCAAAAGAATTATCCGTACAACGTGGTTACTCGGGGTTCAGTGCCGCGCCGAGCGGGGCGGGGGTGGGGGAGGGGGAGGAAGAATGAATGTCCAAATTCAAGTATAAGATTCTTCAGCAAAAAATATGAAACAAAAAAACACGTATTTTATAATTTTTGCTGAAAAATCTTATGTACTTGCATTTGGACATTCATTCTTAGCGTTATTCTCGGTTGTGCCCCTAAAGGGGCCCAAGGTACGCTTTGACACCTAATCCCAAGATTTGGCATAGGCACTAGTTTTACAAAAGCGACTACCATCTGCCAACCCAGAGGGAAAGCTAGACCTTACGTAAATATTCCGTACATACGTTCCGAAAAACTCATTGGTACGAGCCGGCATTCGAACCCACGACCGCCGCTTGACAGCCGCATGCCTGAACCACTAGGCTACCGTAGCTTACATCGCAGCGTAGCGGTAAATTATCCCACTAAGGGGGTGAAATGGGGGCGGAAGTTTGTGTGCAGGTACAATAAGAACGAGTTCTAAGCGGACGAAGTCGCGGGCAAAAGCTAGTTGGGAAATATTATAAATGTGACAATAGCTCTGACTGTCGGTATGCATGTCTGTATATTTGTTAGCTTTTCACGCTTAAACTGCTCAACAGATTTCGAGGAAATTCGTTATGGAAGTAGTTTGAGATCCTTGCAAGGAAATGGGATAGTTTTACCCCAGAAATAACCGGAATTTGCACCTTTTTTTCATTTTTTTTTTTCATGCAGTAATCCTGCGATCCAGGTACCGGGGGAAGTCTGGGTGCAGGATTCGCACCTAGGACCACTAGTTTCGTAAGCCCGGGTACCAACTGCACTAAAGTGATTGAACCAAAGAAAGCACCTGTGAAATATAGTATAGCATAGTACTCACTGTGTCACCGCCCTAACGGTACTTAAACAAGTTGTCTTATAGGGTTGTGCATTGATGTTAATAGCCAAGCGACTCCAATTGCATCGTGTAAGCTTTTTATTGGAACAAGGTTATATCTGACAGCTAGCATGGCGCCTGCCGCTGTCATAAATCTGTTAAAAACCAACATCCTGAGTCCTGGGTTCTCATCATCATTATCATCTTCAGCCGTTTGTTGTGCATTCTTGAAAATAGGCCTCTTCCGTATGGCGATCTTTTGCTGTCCTTTCTTGAACACAGGCCTCGCCCATGTCCCTCCATCCATGTATCCGTCTTGTGCCATCAGCATCCAGTCTCGTCCTGCGTGTCGCCGGATCCATGCATATTAATAATTAAACTTTATTGCACAACAAAATTGCGAGCATACTGCCAAATGGCATTCTCTACCAGCGAATTCTTCTTAGTTCTGCGCAGAAGCTGTGTCCAGAAAGCCGACTTTTTTTGTTGCTAGGTGTTTTATTTCGTTAGTCAGTAGACATGATTTCTTAGGATAATTAGAAAACTTAGAAAAGTTGAAGAACCCCCTCATTTCAAACTTAAACATATAAAAATCGACTGAACCGATTTTGTTGAAACGTTGCTAACAACCATCTCGATCACGTCAACTTTCGGACAAAAAAAACATCATTGAAATCGGTGCATTCGGTTCGCGTTCGAGCTACGATGCCACATAGACATACAGATACACAGACACATAGATACAAGACACGTCAACCTTATACCCCCTTGTTGGGTTGGGGGTTTTATTAGTTTAATGTTTTTTTTTGTTACAATATGGACATCGAATATGTTTCGATTATGGCCAATGAAAAAGGGGTTAGGTACAAAACAAAACCCTACATTTGGATATCAACCCATAAAATCACAGTTGCAGAAAGTGATCCAAGAGACGTTTCCATGGCAACTAGCGTCAGAAATAACCTGAATCACTTACTACAAATGACCTAAAGAGGATTTTGGCTTCCGTACGATATTGGGCTTTAGAACGAATCTCTTGTAAATGTGAAAAGTCCCACAACCTCTTTTGTGACGGAACCGCGTGAATATATGTTCTATGTGACCTGCGAGTGGCCATAGTCTGCAAATTCGACTGAAAACGCCGGCCGACTGGGATCGCTGTCAAAACTGAAATTGAAAATGTTAAAATATGAAAGTGATGCATGTATCTGGAATCAGGAAGCCTATGGATAAATGTAAGTGAAACCCATTTTCTTTCGCCAAATACGTACCTTGTTGTAGTTCAAACAGCTTCTGTTAACTACAATAGAACCTTCGCGTCTCCCAATTCTGCGCCAACTCACACCAGTGAATGCCCCAATGGTGGTCAGATCTTTATGAGGGCTTCGTCACTCCAGCGGTACCTGAGCCGGCCCAGCGCACGCTTTCCATTGGGCAGACCCACTCACGAGCGTTTTAAAAATAATGTGTCCATGAAGTTATTTTTTTTTGGGATTTTCTTACTCAGAATCATTGATACTGTCGCTACTTATACAAGAAAAAATTGTCTCCGATTTTACTATGTAATTTTTTTTTCCAGTGCGTCACGCGACTATAAACCTATAAAAAAGAGGGCAGACGAAAATGACGAGATGATCTGCGGTGCTACCACGAACTTAGAAAGTCGAAGTTCGGGTATTTCCATCTCTATCGCTCTCCCTTACTCGAGTGACAGGGATGCATGTATTACAAACTTCGACTTTCGAAGTTCGCGGTAGCGCCGCTAGAATGGAATATTTGGGACACTTTTTTTTCTTCTGTGAGGATCCGTCAGTATTAAACGATCAAGATTAAGAATCGAACAAATTGATACTTAATTTAGGACATTTTTTTGGGAAACGCCCGGCTATCAGTTCTTCATCATGTAAGCTGTATCAAACAAACCAAACTAATTTCAACAATTAGACCTTTCGTTACATAAAAGTAAAAAAACCGTAACAAGACGTACTGAAGCGTTGAAACAATGTGTAGAGGTTATAAAAACGCTAATACGATCCGACAACCTGGCCGCCATGTTGTTATTTAAACTAAACATCCACGCTTCAGTGGGCCTTGTTAACGGAGCAGGGTTGCCACGCAATGATTTATTTATTCAATATATTGCAGTCATGTACATTTCGTAATTATGTCTAAGAACTTTATAAGTAAGTACTTGCATGAAACCCATGATGGAGATGTTAACAGCACACAGAAAATCTGAAAAATTCAAGTTCTCAAAAAGAATTCAAAATAAACTCTAGTGGCTATGTAAAATGTCAACCCTTGAAGACTTAATAAAAAAATACAATAAAAAACAAAATATTCACTAGTGGCTCTGTGAGATGTCGAACAAGCAAGACAATTTTTTGAAAAAAAATCTAAAACGTGATCTACAAAAAAATATTTAATTATTGAATCGGTTGAGAAATGCGACCTGTAGGAATAACAGATGGACATCAGGACATGCGATTTTTTTGCCTCTAACTGAAACGGGGAACTACGTTCGTTTCGCTCGCTCGTTCAATAAAACAATATTTAACAATGTTTCCGAACAAGAATTAAAAACATAGTTTAACGGAAAAAGCAACACAAAATAATTAAATCTGACACGACGGGAATAAATTGACGATTCAAGAACGCGCACGTTATAAAATTAAAGTAATTGGAACCTTATCAGCAGTCTGGTATCGTTAGACGTGACGGGTGAGGTAAGAAACATTAGGTCGTTCCGAACAGCCTTGCATTGGCATACTATCGATAACACAGCTAACTGACCATCCGTGCACTTTATGTACATTACATCAAGGTTCTTATAAATACAGGACGGGTAGTTAACTGTGTTGGTATTTATACACTTTCATGAAACTGCTCGAATAGTCTGTAACAGAGATTACGATACAATACAAATATTCTGTATTGCACACCTTACACAAACAAAGCAGTTAGAAAGAGAAATAATACAATAACATGTAGGTAGAAGTAGACAAGATGCGGTCTTATCGCTGAAGAACCATCTCTGAGATTGTATGTGAAGGAGACGACGATGTGTATTTTGTGTGCCAAGATTTAAAACACTTTAATAGTGCATTTGCGACAACCCTACCAATAAAAAGTCTGAAACACCGCACCGTTTCGGTGGCACGAAGGAATTCGATACTCGCGATACGACCCGGGTTCGATCCCGGTAGCAGCCCTAGGTGGCCGTGGCGTGACCGGATTTTTACGTCACGTGTTTGCAAAAAGACTGATTTGAGTAGACAAGCGATCATCTGAACAGCCTAGCTAGGCGTGGTGGCGTTTATGTCGGACATAAAACATGATCGAATTTAAACTTTCGTTGGGACAAGTTTTAAGTCATACTAATACGATTAAACTCACGTAATAAATGCCACTATTTCCAAAATATTACAGCCCCCTATTAGTTAAAGCAATGACGCGTAGTTGCATTATCCAAGAGGCAATCGGATGGCTGCGGTATTTGAGCTCCCGAAGTGTTGTGGAACCACCCTGTGCAATCTGAACTACCTACCCGAAATAGGTAAACACCCAACTAGGTCCACACCACTGGGAGGTCAAATGCCGCGACCCACCCGGTTGCCTTTTGGATACTGCAACTATGCTTCATTGCTCTGAATATATATCTCGGCAACCCGTTGACTGAAATATTAGGCTCATGTTACGCAATCGAACAGCTGGTTTGAAACGGAGCGCAGGTGTAACATGGTATTAAGAGACTTATAGCTTAATCTGTAGGTAGTGTAGGTATAGTATACCTTTGAAGATGATGAAATCACGTCGTTTGAATCACGTCGGGGTCACCTTTGCCGGGCAGTGGTTGGTGGTTGAAGATCGTGTCCACTGCCTGGCAATAGTTACGATGTTGATGGGGGAGTAGAGAGGGTGAGTGTGGTCGCTTATGAGCAGCTTACCAAATTATCAACTAACCATATTCTCAGTTCACCAAATTCTCATCTCACCACATGCTCAGCTCACCAAAATCTCATCTCACCACATTCTTAGCTTACCATATTCTCATCTCACCACATTCTTAGCTTACCACATTCTCATCTCACCACATTCTTAGCTTAGTCTTCACCCCAGAGGGGTTTATGGCAGTCCACACTCAGAGAGACACTCTGAAGTACTGTCTATACAATAGTTATTTATTGATTAATGAACACAGTATATATACAAGTAGCTACATGTATAATCATTCATACATCTCGCACATACTTAATCTATGGCTAATCTTAAGCACGTATTTAAGAATATCGTATCGCAGATTGTTGTGCCTTGTCGGCACAACAATCTTCAGTTTGTCATCTCACTCGTATTTGGAGCAGCTCAACTGGAGTAATACCTACTTCTGCCTTACAGAAAACCGCAACCAAATAACGCCACTACTTGCTCTGTAGTTAAGAACATCTCTTTGCCCTAGGACGAGCCAAATGTGGCGAGGCGCGAGGGGGGCTCCAGTGCGTTCAGCATGAGATCCAGGAGTCCCCCGCATGAGAGCGCAGATGCAGGGCACCGTGGAGTTTTTAGTGGATAGATATTAGAATACCACATAACCCAGTAATTTCCCGGTGATTGGGTTCCTGGCTCGCAGGTTTTCTGCACGAAAAGAAAAAGAATGTATATGGTGTTGTATTCCTGTACCGCGCGCGACTGAGCCTCCCCTGTCTCACTTGCACCGTGCAAATTCGAAAGAGGAGGGTAGATCTTTCTCGACTCGCGTTGCGGCGCGGCGGCAGTTGTTATAGCCCCCTGGTGGTGAGTAAGGTTGCCAAAGCTACCGAGGATGTGTTGTGTTGAAATTGAGCGTTCGTATCTAGCTATCAACAAGAATCCTCAAATCAATAAAGGAGCGGCAACGCCCTTGTGATTCTTATGTAGCCGCAATCGAACCTAAGGTGTCTCGGTGTCTGCTTACCATGAGGCAGACCGTTTGCTTGTTTGCCACGCAGTATAAAAAAGTTAATAATATAGTCACTACTAGCTTCCGCCCGCGACTTCTTCCGCGTGGACCCGGAATAAAAACTATCCTATATTTTAATCCAGGCTATAAATTATCTTCGTGCAAAATTTCATTCAAATCGGTTCAGCCGTTTAAGCGTGATTGAGTAACAAACATCCAAACATCCAAACATCTAAACTATCGCATTCATAATATTAGTAGGATGGTCTGCACAGGAGCGCAGCTAACACTACGGCTGTGCGTGACCGGATCTTTGCGTTACGATGTAACGGCAAAAAGATTTCATTATAAGCTAATTTGTTAAGGCGAGGCGGAAATGGATTATTTGTTATTTGCATCTGGCAGCATATTTACAAATACCTTGGGCCGCGGACTGGGCGTAGCAATCTACACAACACACAGGTAATTTCAATTAGAAAGTTTTTTCACAACCAATCTTCTTCACAAATGCATGAGGCTTTTGTAAGCGCTGATCGAAAATTTACTCCGCTAAAGAATGACCATACAAAACAAAAGAATGAATCCATCGCTCAACAAAAATAAGAAGCATGGATACAAAAGGCAGCCACGGCAGACACCGACTGGATCTGACCAATCCCAACGTCGACAAGCTGGCATCTAACATGTGGCTCAAGAGAGGTGAGTTGTTCCCCGAAACTGAAGGTTTTATGATCGCAATCCTAAATCAAATCATAGACACTAGGAATTATAGAAAACATATCATCCGCGATCGTAACTTAACTACTGATATATGTCAATTATAACAGGAGCGTGTTGATCTATAACCCAGGCAGATTATAAAAACCGATATGACCAGCGGGCGTAGCACGGTTGCCATTTTATCACTTATCGTTGTGGATAAGGCATCCGTCACTCTCGCACTGGCATACTTGTCAGAGCGTGATGGGCGTCTTTACCACAACGATAAGTGATAAAATGGCAACCATGCTACGCCCACAAGTAGCAGCCATCATCCACCAATGCCTCGCATATAAATACCGCCTTATTGAAAACAGAACTCCTTACTATACCCATAAATATACACCGCAAATTGTTTTAGAGTCATCCGAGCTGGGACAGAACTAGAATCACTGACAAAACCGTGCATTACAGTAGACCTGACATTATACTCCGTGTATCTGATACCCACTACAGTGTCTCTCCAAGGGGAGTGTTGCCGACCCTTTATTGATTTGAGGACTTTGTGTTAGAAAAAAATTAGGTTACTCACAAGACAGCACATCCTCGGGAGCTCTGGCGACCTTACTCACCACCAGGAGCACCACTTACCTACAAAGCAAGTGCTGTTGATAATATTATGGCTGCGATCTTTTATAAGAATCTTTCGCGATTGGAAGACAAGGATATTTTGGGCATTCATTTGTCTGAATAAGTTTCTGTCAAAAATATCATTTTTGTGGTCAACTACTCATGGAGACGATTCAAACGAGCCCAAACTCAACGGGGTTACGTCGGTTAAATACTAAATTCCCATGGGCACCTTCTGTCTCCATCATCAGTTCAGCTCGATGGTACCATAATATTGAATTGTCATCCAAACTATACTAATACCCAAACTTTTAGCTTAATTGGATAACGGCAAGAGACTGAAAATGGATTGCAAATTTTGACGGACAACTTACATACTAAGGGTCAAGTTAACATAAAGCTTGTCAAAAAGCCGGAATTTCAATATTACATTAGTAGAGACAGATGGGCCCTGGGGCAGTGAGGCTCTCGGGCTGTTCAAGGAGTTAGGCAGACGTTTAAGGGGCTACCCGAGGTTTTCATCGATTTTTGACAAGTTTTGAATCGTATCTCCTACTTTTGCACTACAGATAGAAATATAAATCAAACGGCTATCGGTTTTTCAATCTTTGTCTCCATTTTGGTCCACCGGATTTTGAAACAAATGAATACTTCATTTTGTATGATTTTTTAAGCATTGTCTAAAAAAACACTTATTTCGTATCTCTAATTGACGTGAAAGATCTAACATACCTTTAAGAAATCTACATATTTGGGTTCTTCTCTGACGTCTCTAAAAACTGGTCCAGGATTTTCATTTTAAATCAATTAACTCAAAAGTTATGGCCAGAAAACCAGTTTTCTGGCCTAAAATTGTTCAACTTTGATGCCAAATATCTCGAAAATAATGAACTTTGAGGTAAATACGGGATACTATATTACTTAAAGCCGTTGTTATTAATATAATAAGCTACAAAAAACATTAGAAAACTTAGGGATTCAGATCGAAGGTCATTGGCGTAGTGGAGCCCCTTAAGGGAGAGGGGTCTTGACCCCCGCTCTGGGTCATGGCTCGTCAACAGGTCTCAATTGCTCTTCAGCGAGGCAATGCCGCAGGCATTTTGGGGACCCTTGGTTCGGGCTTGACACAGAGCGGGATCAACACGTAGTTATACTTTTTCTCCTCTTTTAATAGGTAGTTCCTACCTCTGATCAGGGGTGGCCAAAAAGTGCGACAGTATGGAGGGGGCCAGTAGGCAAAAGAAAGAAAGGGAGACCTTGCAACAGGTGGGAGGATGAAATTAAACACACAGCGGGTCCAAACTGGCTACAAACAGCAAAGTCCAGAGAAGACTGATTCACTTTGGAGGAGGTCTTTATCTGCAGAGGGGTTCTTGCAGAAAAATTAGTGCAACAAAAATAACTACAATAATATATCTTAAAATACTGGTACTTTCCTACCTAATATTCTTTACAAAACTTAACTTACTAACATAAGAGAAGATACTGGTACTTTCCTACCTAATATTCTTTACAAAACTTAACTTAATAACAGAGTTATTTGTGTCACAAGGGAGCAAAATAGTATATTTACGGCGAGGGCGGTGTATTTAATTCTGAACGTAGCTCCCTACAATTGAATCCTGAGCGTAGCGTGGGATTCCAACGTAGGATCCTGAGCGTAGTGAGAGATACAAGTGTTAACGC
The DNA here is from genome assembly GCA_947049275.1 of Epinotia bilunana. Classification (NCBI taxonomy): domain Eukaryota; kingdom Metazoa; phylum Arthropoda; class Insecta; order Lepidoptera; family Tortricidae; genus Epinotia; species Epinotia bilunana. Next base: position 2,254,227 of record OX346278.1, read on the forward strand.
CCGAGTTGAAGATAATTTTGCTACCGAGTGCTAATTTTGCTACCTACACATGCTATTTTTCACACCGACTATGAAGAAATTTAAAAAAGATGCTGTTAAAATTACTCAACAAGTTTTAACAAATTTTCTTAATTTTTAATAAAAAATTTTAAAAATTTCGAAATAACATACATTTTCAAATAACGTTATTAAAGTTAAAACTTGAAACATGATCATTTTTAACCGATTACGATAAAATGACAGTCGATTATTTTATTAAGATCTGTGTTCAATTGACACATTGCGTAAATGCTACATGCCAATGAATAAATTAAAAAAGTAGCTTCAACAGAAAATTAGCATTTTGATCCCTCTCGTCGTGGACGTGGAGCAAAACTTACTTTTCCGAATGAGAGGTGTGAAAAAATAATTAATTACTCAACTCAACTTAACTACTTTGTAAACTTAATTCTGTAAGAAACAAGGCTTTTTTGTTTTTTTTTTTTTAAATTACTTTACAAAAGTTTTTCAAAACAAAGTTTATAGAGACTTTAAAACAGTACCCAGAACGCTTCAAGTGTGCCTATATTTGAAGGGTTCCACCGGTGTCTCCAGGATCACATCAGCAGATCCTGACCTGGTGACCATAGGGCCCACCTGGTCCCGTAACATGGTCGGCCTTATCACGCGATAAGTGACAAGCGCTCTATCTTGACAAGTGTTCCATCGAACGGTGTCAGCCAGTGACGGACGCTCTATCTTGTCACTTATCGCGTGATAAAGCCGACCACGATACGGGGTCTGGGAAGGATACCGTTTCTAGCAAAATAAGATTTTTCCTAATCGGTCCAGGCTTTTTTGAGTACCGAGACCGGTCACTGTGGCACTCTTTGGGGGAGGCCTATGTCCAGTAGTGGACGTGTTTCGACTGATATGATGATGATGATGACGATAGACAAAACAGTGGATAGCGCTTAGTATATATCAAGTCTGCAAGACTTCCTTCAATTGAAATTTTAAGTTTACTCATTCCAAAAATCTTTTAATCGCCGAAAATAATTAAAAAGCACCGCGCTTCAATATTCGGCCATTCCGTTAAATTAAGAAAAAACTCGAAAACTGCGGTTTCGCTAAATAAACAGTAATGAGATAGCATCGGACGGTAATGACGGGTTTTCTGCCCGCATGAAATATGCGCCGGCGCGTATCAGCGATCTTAACATTCGTGGACTAGGGCGGCAATGGGATGGGTCTTTTGGCGGACACTTTGAGATTCAGTATGGATAGTATACAACGTAGAAGACTATAATTAACTAGCTTCTGCCAACGACTCCGTCCGCGTGGGACTTGTTTATATCGTAGCTCCGTACTAACTTTCAACCTCCATTTTACCCCTTTAGGGGATGATTTTCGTGATAAAAACTATCATATGTCCTTTCCAAGGACACACTACTTCTATACCAAATTTCATCTAAATCGGTATTGCGGTTTAAGCGTGAAGAGGTCATAGAAAGGCAGACAGACAGACGGACAGACAGTCAGTCAGATACACTTTCGCATTATAAATATAAAGTAAGTATGGATACAGATCAGTTCGGCTATCACAAGACGCCTATCAAGCTATGTTGCGGCGACGCCTGCGTGTGGTATTTATTAAAACTTACAATTGCTAGAAATTAATAGGTATTATTTATTTATTTAATAAACAGAATATAGAAACTTAATAAAGCTTTAATGTCATGTTACTTTGATTTGAGGAAGAACGTCCATGCAAATTTCTCAACATGGTCACCCTAGTAATTTGAATTATTTGGACTTGAGAAATTTTCCGTTCCGCAAAAGTGTTATCGTACCAATAAAAATAATAATAAAAATCAATGTTTAACCTCGTCTCGTCTTACTGCATATTTTATTTATCTTAATCTTTTGTATAATATTAATAAAGTTACAAGATTAAGTGGGTACTAGATTAAGATGCGTTTTCGTATAAACAGACACAGTGTTCAAATATCTTCGGTACAGCTCAATTTAGTAAGTAGATACGTCTTCGTTGCAGAAGACCGCAGCCACCAACACCACTATATGCGTTGATAGTATTGTTAGGGTTCCGTAGTCAACTACAGTTTTGCCATGTCCGTATACTCCGGTAGTATACTCCCTGTCAGAAAAAGCTGCGTAATGGCTGTGGAATTGCAATACGGATTTGAAATTTGAAAATTTGAATACTATTGATCCAAAAAGTAGCCAGTAAGTTGGTGTGTAACGTTCCGTTACACGCATCGTTACAGACATTACTTGCCTTTCATAGTTTTACGTCAACGGAAAGTAACCAAATTATGATTCCCTTGACGACTGGTCCTGCGCTACCCGCATTCAGCCGACTTCCGCGACCTCTACCAGGTCATCAATCCTCCTTGTGGAGGGGATTGCCAACGCTGCGCCTGCCAGTACGTGATCGCCAATCGAGAACCTTTCCCCAACGGCAATAGATGCGTTGTGTTGAGAGCGAGGGAATTTGTTCCTTCAGCTGTCAACACAGCGAATCCTCAAACATATCAAGGGTCGGCAACGCCCATGTTACTCCTTTGGAGTTGCATGCGTCTATGGGCTGCGGTGTCCGATTAACATCAGACGGGCCGTACGCTTGTTTGCCACCGTCGTTGCATAAAAACAAAAAAGTTCTTTCTGCAATATGCCCTGCCCACTGTCACTTAAGTTTAGCTATTTGGAGGGCTGATGCGATAACGCAGAGAAACTCCCAGCATAGCCCTCTCCATCTTGGGTGAATTTGAGTCTTCTAATGAAGCCCGTAAATAAGCTTAATAATATAGTATCGTACGGTATTCTGGCATACATAGAACATTTCTATTACAAGAACGGTCCTGACAAAATTATGAGAATACTATTCATGTCATTAAGAACCTGGACTAATTCTGTAAAAAATAGGTTGTCTACAACTTGGATAATGGTAATAAAAACAAAATTGCCCTTTAAAAGATTCGTGCTTTAAGGACAATGAACTTTTTTTTATTAAATTACCTGATGAATTTTGATAAATATTAATGTGAAAATGTGACTAGATGGGAAATGGTAAAATTGGAAGGAGATGAAGGGCGATGAAGAGTTATGGAAGAAGAAGACCTGCTGCGTCGACCCGAAGTAAGAGGTATAGGGTAGAGCGATGATGGTCATATGACAACTATCAAAGTTATATTATAACGGTTGAAAATGCTTAATAAGCAATCTAATATTAAGTATATATTTGTTTCAGAAACCAATAGGGATGCTTACAACATCAGCTGGCAAGCCGGTAGAGATTCGGGAGACGATCACTCTCAACACTGACGTTTTCAACAACCAGTACTTCTGGGACCTGCAAACCGCCTCCGAGTACGAGCGCATCCCAGAACGCACAAACCACGCGAGGGGAACCGGCGCCTACGGCTATTTCGAAGTCACCAACGATGTCTCCAAATACACGAATGCAGAAGTCTTTAATGGCGTCGGAAAGAAAACCCCCGCTGTCGTCCGCTTTTCCTATCTGGTCCAGAGCGTGGGCGGTCTGGATTTAGTTAGAAAAAACGCGGGCTTTGTAACCAAGTTCTACTCAAAAGAAGGCAATTTAGATTTCCTAGGTCTCTCTATTCCAGTGTTCTTCTACAACCAGCTTCATAACTTCAATCCTACAGTGCATTCGTTCAAAAGAAACCCCAAGACAAACATCTTAGATAGTTCTATGCGTTTAGACCTTCTTACGAAGTTGCCTGAACTCACACACCAGATATTGTGGTTGTTTTCGGATTATAGCATTTTTAATGGTTATAGGAAAATGGACTCTTTTCCTATTCATGCTTATGAGATTAATAACCAACATGGTGATAGTTACTTCGTGAGGTTTAACTTCAGAACCGAGCAGGGTTTGGAGTTGCTCTCCGATCGAGCGGACGCCGCTATAAGATCGTATGACCCTGACTACTCCACCAGAGATCTCTACGACAACATAGCCGCTGGGACCTTCCCGTCCTGGAGACTAGACATGGACGTGATACCAAAGAGCCACCTCCCTACACTGTTTAGTGTAATTATAGTTTATAATCCGTTTGACATGAACATTCTCTGGAGAAACGGAACCTATAAAACTGTGACAATTGGCCGCTTGGTTTTGAACAGAAATGTCGACAATGTCTTCAAGGATGTAGAATAAACCGCGTTCAACCCTGGCAATCTCGTTCCTGGGATCCCTGGTCCTGTAGATGATGTTTTCAAAGCAAGAAGATTTTCGTACAGAGACGCCCAAGCTTACCGCCTAGTCATCAATCATAACAACATTGAAGTCAACCGGCCGAAATATAGCATGACTTACAACCAAAACGGTGTGCCGCCTGTTTTAGATAATATGCGAGACGCACCCAATTACTACCAGAACTTGTTCAACGGACCCGTCCCGTTCGTAGATGAAGCGGAACCTAAAGAGACTCTAGCAATCAAGTTCAGACAATCACCTGATCTCCAAGATTCTTCATACTTCTACAATCATTACGTGAACACGGAAGAAAAGAGGAACAGGATGGCAGCGAACCTAGCGAGCATAATGATCAACGCTGTGCCATCCGTGCAGAAGGAATGGCTGAGGATTCTGTACCTGATAGATCGGGATCTGGGTCGGCGTACAGAGGCAGCCCTGCCTATTGCGGCAGCGCAAAGGTTGCTGCAGCGCCCTAGGCTTCAATTAGTGGAGGAGAACCCTAAAACGTATGATTTAGTACAAGTTGGCAATTGTCCTTAGTCACACCGCTAGAGTGAGCAACTTAAGCTTTGTTAATATCTACTGCGTTATTTATATTCTCTTTTTTATTTTACGCCGCCCCGTGTAGTTAAGATTGTTTGAGTTGGCCAAGTTGTATCAAAGTTTGTCCATCAGAACGCAATTCACCGTCCACGGTAGAAGATTCCAATTCTAATAGGAGTTTTATATAAATTCGGCGACGTTAAATAATCTCAACCATGCAGTCAAGTTAAAACAAGTAATTGTTGGTTGGTTGTTACATTCCATTTTGTAAAGAAAGAATGAAAACATTATTGTTAAACATGAACAATTAGGTCTTAATAATAAGTATGTGAGTACTATGGCAACCCATTTCGGGCATACAATGTTAATAAAGTTACGATACCTGCTAAGTAGTCTGGTCAAGGATTATGACATTATTTAAACTGAAAGTATTCTTTTGAATCATAAAATTCATTTTGTGTCAACCATCGCTTTAGGTGGGGCTTAACTTGATGTCCGCTCAACTGTTTCAGGCTAAAGGGCAGATGGTTGAATACTTTGATTGCGGTTATAAAGGTGCTCCTGTAATAGGTTAAGTTTCTGATCGCCGGCAGTGATACGTTGTATTTATATTGTGATCGTAAATTGCCACGCTGATCTGAACAGAAATTAAAATTATATTTATGGTTGATAACAAATGAACACAGCTCTAAAATGTAAGTTAAGGTAAGATATTTATTTTTCCTAAAAATATTTCTAACAGACTGTATTGTATAAACGGTGTAATTTTTTTGCAAAATGAAAGTTTTTTGACATTTACAGTTACCCCAATAAATTAGACCTTAAGTAAACAATGGATAAATATTACCATGATAGGCATTTCTGACAACATCTTCCGAGCAAGTACTTGATAATACGGATAAGGCCGATATAAAGATTGACCGGATATTTGTTTATTTATCTTTTCAATATGTGTTTTGCAGCGTAAATATGAATCTATAGAGACGCTTAAAAAGTTAGTACTATTTAGGTTTTGAATAACAGCTCTTCCGTGTTTTATATTCAAGTTTATTGGGTTTGTATTGTATTTTCTAAATTGTATTGTTTTAGTTTTATCTGCATCTATATACTTTTAAGTTAATCGATTTAAGCCAGTTGACTACAGTTTTAAGGGTATCGTTTATTTTATCTGGAAAATTTGGGTCTAAGTTTTCTCCAGAGAATAAGATAGTGGCGTCGTCAGCAAACATTACGCAAAGTTCGTCTATGACCTTTGGCAGATCATTAACATACAATAAAAATAGAAGAGGACGAAGGATGCTGCCCTGGGGTATTCCAACTTTCATTTGTTGAAATTGAGACTGTGTTTTCTGTATGGTCTTAGTTTTCGTGTCATACTTTTCAATGACTTTCTAATAATTTTATTACATTACCTCTAATACCTACGCTACTAAGTTGCGATAACAATATTTCATGCACTACACAATCAAAGGCCTGGGAAATGTCTCAAAATAAAGCGATGCATGGCCTTTTATTATTGATTTCATCCCATATGTGTTTAAATAATTGAAACACTGCAAGTGATGTTGATTTATTCCTCTTTGTGTACCAGCTAGTGGCCTTTTTTTGTTATTCCTAGATCACGCGTTAATGTTCGTTATGATTTTTAACTTCAGAGAGCGTGGTATTGCTAATCTATCAAAACTTCAATATTATTTTTATTTTATTTTATTTATATTACTTATCATTCTTAGCAAATTCCTATCCTTTATTCCAGCGTTATTTTGCACTTGGGCATATTCTCCATACAAATTGGCGAACTTTTGCGATTATTCTTATCCCATTGGTCCACTCTGTATACTCATACCAAAAATGTATTATTGACAGAAACTAATATTCGCTGAATAATACAGGGCAAGTAAGATTTAAAAACAACTAGCTTCCACCCGCGACTTTGTCTACGCGGACCCGGGATAAAACAATCCTATATTTTAAATGAGGCTATAAAATATTTTCGTGCAAAACTTCATCCAAATCGGTTAAGCCGTTTAAGCGTGATTGAGTAACAAACATCTAAAGATCCAAACTTTCGCATTTATAATATTAGTAGAATTACATTCCCACCACCGTCACCATCCGTGGGTCGTTTAGCACCCATTACATAGTACAAGCTTTGCTTAGTTTGGGGCTAGGTCGATTTGTGTGAATTTATTTTTACTTTTATTTATTTATACTTACCTAAAAATTTGTGGCTCTGAGAGATGTAGAACTCTCTTTTTTTTTTCTTTTTTTTACTACGAGTATGTCATTTCACGATGGACTGGATCGACAAAAACAAGTATACAGTGATTGATACTGCTCACAAAATTTCACGAGAATCGGTCAAAGAATGCGGAATGTAGTTTTTTTTAACGTATTGGTACGCATTTGACCACTATCTCGCCTGATAGTAAGTGATGATGAGGTCGAGCATGTTACATGCATACCTAGATAGTGCCTATTCACTCTCGTCCTGAAGAGATCCAAGTTATATATACCCTGGCAAACGTTTTGCCGGAAGTGACTTCCACTCTTTTGCTATACTCGCGAGAAAGCTAGAAACAAAGCGCTTCGTGCGAATCATTGGTAAATCAACAACATAAGGGTGGAACCCACGACCGCGCCTAGTGACTAGGCTAGGCCCTAGTCCCGAGATGGCGAAATGGTGAGGGCGGGATTAATTCGTGTAATCCCAGCGCACACTCTCCAAAATGTATCCTGTAGAACCCCCGATAAGCAGGCTACTTTTCTACGCTGTTCCAGCCTTTGCATTTTATCCTCAGTTCAATCTAGATCACCAATGAGCTTCCTGGCACGCCAGCAACTTACAGACTTCAGGATGTCGCACACTTAACCGCTCGGCACCGGACCGGCGTCGCCTCAACTCGAGCCGTCCAGTATTCTTTCTAAGAAATTCCATACTGTAAGGCACACATATCGGCATTGGACCAGCATCGCCTCCGAGCGGTTATGTGTGCGATCTCTGCTGGAACAGCATCGCCTCCGAGCGGTTATGTGTGCGATCTCTGCTGGAACAGCATCGCCTCCGAGCGGTTATGTGTGCGATCTCTGCTGGAACAGCATCGCCTCCGAGCGGTTACGTGTGCGATATCTGCTGGCCTGTAATCTGTTACGGCCAGACAGACACTGGACATACATTCGAAAGAATTTTGGCATAAGCCTTCGTTCGCTTCGCTCGCTCGTCCAATAAGACCAAACGTGGTTGAGACAGTAATTTCTACCACAAATAAAAGAGTGAAAGTTTAATGTAATTTTTGTTGGATAAAGGGAGTCCCAGAATTAAAGAGACAATTTTCAAAGTCTTACTGACTGAAAATTTTATTATAAGGAAAAAAAGTTTTGGTGTCACTGCGTCTATGGTTTCGTTATCTGTCATATAAAGTGGGAATTTCGTTATTGCATTCAATTTTTTCAACATGGAGCGTCAAGAATTTAAAGTTTTGCTGAGTTGTTCTATTTTACGAGTCACATAATAAAAAGGAAGCTAGACGAACTAGTACATATAGAACAATAAGACGTTGTGAAGAAACGGGAGAGGTTAGTTTCAAGAAGAATCCGGGAAGAGATAGGTCAGTGACGGTACCTCGAAATGTAAATCGAGTAAAATCGATTTTTAATAAGACTGCTTCAATCTCCGTCCGAGTGGCAGCGGATAAATTACAAATATCGGAGTCGTCTGTCGCCAGAATGAAAAGGAATGATCTAGGTTTGAAAGCATTTGTGAAACAATCAGCTCCTAAATACATAAAGGACCAAGAGGAACGTGCCAAAAGAGGGTGCCGAAGAGATTATAACAGTCAATTGAGAAAAGTACTCGTTATTGACGATGAAACTTATGTCCCGGCAGATCCCAACGCTGTTCCTAGAAAGCAGTATTTCCATTCAACCAGTCGTAACGATGTGACTTACGACCGAAAAATTGTACAAAAAGCCAAATTTTTCACAAAACATTTAGTATGTCAAGCTATAGACGAATTTGGTAACGTCTCCGAGCCATACATTACGTCAGCCTCAATGAACGGAAAATTGTATCTGAATGAATGCATTATTAAATGGTTGATACCTTTCATAGACAAGCATCATTCCAGAGATAAGGTTATCTTTTGGCCGGACATGGCAACATGCCACTACGCTACTGAAGTGACTCAGTACTTAGAGTGTGAAGAAATCGACTTTGTAAACAAAAAAACGCTCCACATGTATCACAAGCTCCCGGTATCGAGGTGTTTTTAACCGACTTCAAAAAAAGGAGGAGGTTCTCAATTCGGTTGTATTTTTTTTTTTTTTTCAATGTTTGTTACCTCAGAATTCCGTCATTGATGAGCCGATTCGTAAATTTTTTTTTTGTTTGTAAGTATATGCTTCCAGGTGGGTCCCATTTTTTTGGAAATTCAATTGGATGATGGGATCCCTAAGGAATTGAGGGAACTCCTCAATTATATTAGGCACGCGTGTAGTGATTATTTTCTATTATAACTCGTCTATTTACATCCGGAAATCATAAATTGGTGGAGTGGAATTGATGATGAAGACCACAGATGACTTATGGAATTCCTCAATTATGTACTTAAAAGTACAAAAGTACCTATATCACAGATTCTGATAAGATTCCGTTGAAATAGCAACTAATGAAGTGCCAAGGGTGATCCTTGTGGAATCGACGGAAGTCCTCAAATATTATCGGGTCACATACAGCGATTGGGTTTTTTTCTCCAATAATCAATGCATTTGCTCTCGGAAATCAGTTCATGTGGTAAATGGGAAAAGAAATGTGGAAATGTTCTCGTGGCTTGGCAGAGTACTAAATTGAAGTCGGTTAAAACTTTGTTTTTAAAGTAAATTATGGTCCCTATGTAAAAGAGAATATAAGATACAAACCGAAAAACCAAAATCCTTAAAAGCTTTTAAGTAACGATGGACCAGATTGTCAAAAGAAGTGGCTGAAAAATCTGGAACAGCCGTAATGCGGCGTGCCGCCAAAAATCTAAGGAAATTGGTTTTAAAGTTGTCGTGGGTGCAAATTTATTATATACCTTGTAATTTAATTACTATTGTTACAACATTCAACAAATATTATAACTTTTATTGTTTACTTTATATTAAATATTTTGAAAATAAAATTGTCTCTTTACTTCTGGGACACCCCAGTAAATCTAAGCGGTCAGACGGTCAGATGGTTATTAACGGCTAAAGGGCAGTTTGCACCAAATTACGATTACATCTGATCAATCTTATACATATATAGCAAAGCTGAAGACGGTCGCAAATCTGTACATGGAAGATATTCGAAAACAAATTGTCTGGGGATACTTAGAATCGATAACAGAACACGTTCCAACAGTTTTTAGAATTTCAGTCTGTTTATGTGATTGCGCATCACGTGAAAACGACTGAACGGATTTTGAATGCAAACTTTACTAATCTGTCGAGAAAATTCTCAGCCAGGTTTAAAGGCTATAAAAATTATAACAAGTAGAATAAATAATAAATTTTATGTTTATAAAAATACATTTTATGTTTATCTACAGAACTTCGCACCACTTCTATCTCAATTCTTTTGTCGGTGAAGTTTACAATCACGCGTATTCTCAATATTGAACTTGGCTCCCATTTTCACATTTATGTTTCGGTGGGATAATATACTCACCGGCAATAAATTTGGCCCAAATTAGAAAAATGCATTTAATCTATTCAATTTATAGTTTGAAATCACGAAAAGTTTTTGGGCCAAATTTTCTACCGGTTAGTGTATTAAAACTAATCTACTGATAATCATTCTTCAGAAGGAGAGTAGAATAGATGTACCTACGTTTTACAGCGCTATGGCCAGAAATTGGTAGATTTTACGTCATTCATTTCTTCCATGACAACTCATAACTCATGTCCTCCCCCAAAGAGTACCAAAGTGACCAGTCCTGCGCCACCCGCATCCAGCGGACTCCCGCGACCTTTCCCGGAGGGGCAATCAAGTAACGTTTTGAACGCGCGTTAGGTAGAACCAACTGTCATTTTTCCATATAAAATTTGACAGTTAGATCTAACTGACGCGCGTAAAATGCGTTACCTGTTCGATCAGACCACCTTGGTGGCCTACCCATGCACGCATATAGGAAAATCTGTAAGAATGTAAGTTTGTATATATATAATATGAATGTTCTTCAATTACGTAGATTGACAAAAATAAACCACAGCGTTGCTCTGTAAACAAAGTTTTATTCAATCAGTAAGGAATTTATTCCCTAGTTACATTATAAGTATATACTAACAACAAAAATCTCACCTGTAAACAAAGAAACGACATTTAAAGTTTATTTCTCATTTCGTCAATCTTTAACAACAATTATTCTAAATTATAATCCAATGATATTTACAACTTATTTATTTTACCTCATGACAACGTGACAGTATTGACAGCACGCTACTTTACCGACAGTGTCGCGTCGCGCGCTGCTTTGGAGCAAAGCGGTCGTATTCAAAATAAATACTATTTATTGTTTACATATAGGTAGGGATAATTTCCAGAAGTACCAGAACCGATTATAGAATTCATTCACCAGAGTATACTCGTTCGTATAACTACAACATAGAAAAGTTGAAAAACCCCTGACATTTTCATTTCAAACTCCAATATCTCAAAAACGGCTAAACAGATTTTGATAAAACATAGCTAAGAACATTCGGGATCACATCAGCTTTCTAATAAAAAAACCGCATTCAAATCGGTCCACCCGTTTGGGAGCTACGATACCACAGACAGATACACAGACACACAGTCACGTTAAACTTATAACACCCCTCTCTTTGCGTCGGGGGTTAAAATGGACTGTCTTGATGGATTTAGGCTGTAATTTTATCCCGCGGCTTTTTTTTCATTCTTTACAATACGCGGGCTAAGTCTCGCGTGTAGTTAGTAGTTAATTGGACACAAGGTTGGTTTAAGAAACTAATTCTTCAAGGAGGTAGCATCACAAATTAAAACTCCGATAAGGTGACCATGACTCGCGAGGTAGTGTAGGACGATAGACTGCCCCTACTACAAAACGTAATATCTAGAATATCAGTAACATTAAATTTGAACCTTAATACTTTGACGATACCATTGCTTCAATAAATGACAGACAAATTACTTAAACACTCATAAAAACCGGCCAAGTGCGTGTCGGGCCACGCGCAGTGTAGGGTTCCGTAGTTGCCTGTCTATCTTAGTTACATCGACGTGCGTTTTTGAACGAGCTATCCAACGATATACCAAACCATGGGTTGACGAGAAAAAAAAGTTACATCCCCGCTTTAAGTGTAGGGGAGGTACCCTAAAAAAAAACCTTTTTCCAAATTTTATTGTACTGTTTTGTCGGCGTGATTGATTTATATACCAATGCCGAATCACAGCTTTCTAGTAGGAATGGTTACTGAGCTAAGCCGAAGACGGACAGACAGACAGACGGACGGACATGGCGAAACTATAAAGGTTCCTTGTTGACTACGGAACCCTAAAAATTAGCTAGCAATTGTTTTAAGTAGTTTCGGAAGCAAGTTACTTAAAGCAACATATTATAAACTCCAATATAAACCCGCAAATTATTCCGACACCGTTTGTTACGCAACATTACCAGCCATGAAGCGTGTAATAGCGGTCCTCTGCTTAGCTATATCAGTTCATGCTGACGGGATCTCCTTTAATAATAGTTTGGATGCTGACGGGATCTACTTTAATAATAGTTTGGATGCTGTCGCGAATCAGCTGCCGGACTTCAAGATAAGACACTCGGTAAGAATAGTAGATTACGTACCTAGGGCGGTGAATTCGTGAAAGGTCCAGATCGCAGGTGTTTGTGGCCCGAACCGAAGGTGAGGGCCATAAATATGCGATCTGGGGCTTTACGAATTACCGCCCGTGGTAAGTAGGTACACAATTTTACGTCTTCATCTGGCCACAATGCGAGTTTTACCGTACGCGCAGCGTGCAGTAAAACTCAATGAGAGTTTTACTGCACGCTGCGCGTACGGTAAAACTGGCCAGGTGTGACGTAAATAAATTTAACGTTTCTGTAATGTAGGTAGATAAGATTCGTTTATAACGCCTAGAAAATGTAAGGTAGTCTTCAAGTCATTCTGCAAATACATGAATAATCCGGCGGTTGTGTTTCCTTGCGCTCCTGGAATCATAGGTATCCCTAGGGATTGGTGGGGTATATCACAGTGGCGACGAGTGAATTAAACCCGAAATTTTAACGACGAACATAAAATTAGTGCAGAACCAATGTCGATTGGAAAATTAAGTGAATTTGACGTTAAGTGCGGGATTTGGTCGTCGTACGTGGATCGGCTCAAAATGTATTTTAAAGTGAATAAGGTGGCGGACGATATGAAATTGCCAGTGCTAATCGCCTCTATGGGTGACGAAGCGTACGAACTGTTAGTCAATTTAGCCAGCCCGGATGAGCCATCTACGTTGTCATTTGACGTGGCGGTCACGTGCATGAGTCACCATTTGCAACCTGCGCCATCGGCCTTAGCGGAGCGGTTTCGGTTCAGACAAAGGAGACAGGGCGCGGATGAAACTATAGCCGGTTATGTAACGGAATTAAAAAGGTTATTAAGATATTGCAAATTTGAGGATAAATTGAATGATAATATGAGAGATCAATTCGTATGTGGAATAAGGAGCGACATTATTCGCCAGAGGTTGTTTGCTGAGAGCGATGACGTGTCCTATATGCGAGCGGTGAGGGTCGCGACCTCCCTCGAGGCGGCGGAACGGGATGCGGCCGCGGTGGAGACGAGAGGGACAAGGGAGTCGGTAGCTAGCGGAAGCGGTAACGGCGTCGGCGGGGAGTCGAGTGCGGTACATGCGCTCGCGCCGATCAGCAGGGGCGGGCCGTACAGAGGACGCGGAGCTGGCGGAGCGGGCTCGGGGCGAGCCGGCCAGCAGCGCGGTGGAGGCGGGGCGGGGGTCAGCGGCCCGGAGCGGGCCCGGCATTCCCGCCGCAGCAGCGTTATTCATGCTGTCGGGCCTGTGGGACGCAAAACCATGTCTATGCAACCTGTCGCTATAAGAACTTTGTATGCAGCAAATGCCAGCGCACTGGCCACTTACGTAGAGTGTGCCCAGAGTGGGGAGGGGCCGGGAGAAAAGGCCTAAACTTTGCAGAGGCGCAACAAGAGGGAGAGGAGGAGATTCAGGAGAACGGGTATGACATCGAGCAAGAGTTGAACCATCTATGCTTGGGCGATTATAAACCAGTAAGTTTTCGGTGTATATAGACAACAAACTTGTAACAATGCAAATCGATACAGGCACCGCTATTTCTTGTATTAGCAAAATAATGTACCTATTTATAACGACCTTTTCAATTATTATACATTGGAGCCTGATAATACTATTTTGAGATTTTATGATGGCAGTACTATAAAGCCTCTGGGAATTATAAAGCCTACAGTTCGTTATGGGAATAGGATGAAAGTTTTAGAACTGTTTGTAATAGATTCCGGAACAACTTCTTTGATAGGGAGACAATGGTTAATCGAATTAAATATAGAAATACCTCAGTTTAGCTGTAACTTTGTAACGGATTTGGATGTTAATAAAAAAATTGAAAATTTACTCGACAGATATAAGGAGCTGTTCAATGGCGGTCTGGGTCGGTACACGGGGGGAAGGCGACGCTCGCAGTGCGCGAGGGCGCGGTGCCGGTGTTCCACCGGGCGCGGCCGCTGCCGTACGCGCTGTTCGCGCGCGTGGACGCTGAGCTGGACGCCATGCTGCGCGCTGGCGTCATCGAGCCCGTCGACCACTCCGACTGGGCCTCGCCACTGGTACCCATTCCTAAGCCTGACGGCAATCTTAGATTGTGTGCAGATTATAAGTCTACGTTAAACCCCGTCTTACTGATCGATCGTTATCCTTTGCCTAAAATCGAAGATGTGCTAGTTGGATTAAACGGTAATCAATATTTTAGCAAAATTTATTTATCCCAGGCGTACAATCAAGTGGAGCTAGACGAGTCCAAAATGTACACCGTGATCAATACACACCGAGGACTGTTTCATTATAACGGTTAGTCTATGGGTTGGCTTCGAGTGTAGGTATTTTCCAGCGAATAATGACAGATTTACTAAGGGGTATTCCGAATGTGCAAGTATTTTCAGACGATGTCATTATAGGAGGCAAGTCGGAAGAGAAACACATTCATTCCCTAAATATGGTTTTACGTCGATTGTTAGATCATGGTCTTAAATTAAAAAAGAGTAAATGCGTTTTTTTCGCCCGGGAAGTAACGTATTTAGGTTATATTGTATCTAAAGATGGGATAAGAGCGGATAAGTCGAAAGTAAATTCAATTTTAAAGATGGCCACCCCGCAGTCGGTATCCGAACTTCGTTCTTTCCTGGGTATGGTCAATTTCTTCGCGAAATTTATTAAGAATATCAGTTCTATATTGACTCCATTATATAAATTATTACGCAAAAACGTAGATTGGGTATGGGGCGAGGAGTGCCAGAGTTCATTTCAACGGGTAAAACAGTTACTCACGAGTGCGGAGGTACTAGCCCATTACGATCCGAACCGCGAGCTAGTGCTAACCTGTGACGCTAGCCCGCGGGGCGTAGGCGCGGTGTTATCCCACAGGACCGACAGGGAGCGCGAGCGGGCCGTTGCGTACGCGGACACTCACCGATGCCGAAAAAAAATATTCGCAGATTCACCGGGAAGCGCTAGCCATCATATTTGCTCTAAAGAAGTTTCACCAATATGTATACGGTCGTAAATTTTTATTACGTACGGATCATAAACCTTTGGTGTCCATATTTGGACAACACAAAGGTATTCCACTAATGACGGCTAGCAGAATGCAGCGGTGGGCGGTTATTTTGTCCGCTTACAATTACGAGATAGAATACGTTAGGACGACAGAAAATTGTGCAGACGGCTTGTCACGATTGCCGGAGGTAGGGCGGGCCGAAGAGGGTACCATACCCGAACAAACATATCTTCATTTCGCTCAAGAGGCCTTATTGTTAGATTACAATGTAATAAAACGAAACACATCTAAGGACGCCATTCTCAGTAGAGTTTTATCTTACGTGAGGGAGGGTTGGTCGACCGAGTGTGAGATTGATAACTTGAAACCTTATTTTAATAGGAAACAGGAACTTTATGAAGAATTAGGATGTCTAATGTGGGGCCACAGGGCGGTGATACCGGAGAGTTGAGTTGAGCTAAGGTTATAGAAATAATTCACGAGCCTCATATGGGCATAGTGAAATCTAAGGCATTAGCCCGTAGCTACGTGTGGTGGCCGGGGGTAGATGAGGCTGTGGAGGGGGCGTGCCGCGCGTGCGCGGTGTGCGCGGCGCACGCGGACCAGCCGCCGAGACACACGCCGAGCGCATGGCCCTGGCCCGCGCGTCCCTGGGATAGGGTGCACTTGGATTTTTTAGGTCCGATCGAGGGAAAAATGTATCTTGTCGTACTAGACGCCATGTCAAAGTGGATCGAGGTCTTTCAGGTGCCAAATACAGCCGCTAACCATACTATAAATACACTTTCGGAACTGTGGAGCAGGTACGGTCTGCCTAAACAGTTAGTGAGCGACAATGGACCACCGTACACTAGTAGGGAATTTAAAGAGCACACGAGTCGTAATTTTATTGAACATATATTCACGGCTCCTTATCACCCTGCATCCAACGGGGCATGTGAAAATGTGGTCAAAACGGTAAAACGAGTAGTGAAATAATTTACTTTAAAAACAAAGTTTTAACCGACTTCAATTTAGTACTCCGCCAAGCCACGAAAACTTTTCCACATTTCTTTTCCAATTTACCACATGAACTGATTTCCGAAAACAAATGTGTTGATTATTAGAGAAAAAAACCGAATCGCTGTATGTGACCCGATAATATTTGAGGACTTCCGTCGATTCCACAAGGATCACCTTTGGCACTTCATTAGTTGCTATTTCAACGGAATCTTATCAGAGTCTGTGATATACTTTTGTACTTTTAAGTACATAATTGAGGAATTCCATAAGTCATCTGTGGTCTTCATCATCAATTCCACTCCACCAAATTTATGATTTCCAGATGTAAATACACGAGTTATAATAGAAAATACCAAAATTACTACACGCGTGCCTAATATAATTGAGGAGTTCCCTCAATTCCTCATGGATCCCATCATCCAATTGAATATTTGAAAAAAATGGGACCCACCTGGAAGCATATAGTTACAAACGAAAAAAAAAGTTTACGAATCGGCCTTTCAATTACGGAGTTCTGAGGTAACAAACATTGAAAAAAAATTAAAAATACAACCGAATTGAGAACCTCCTCCTTTTTTTGAAGTCGGTTAAAAAGCGATATCCGAACGGAAGTCCGTCACGGAATCACTAAATACCTTTTTATTGTATCACCGTAACACGGAGCATTGTTCGACGGGAGAAACGCCCGCTATGTTGTTGATGAATCGTAGACTCCGTACTCGGTTAGATGCGTTAAAGCCAGACAGAGGAGCTAAGGTTCGGGCCGCACAGAAAAAACAAACGGACGCAGCGGGGGGAACCCAGAGAAGCGTAGGGGCCGGACACCCGGTGTGGTATAGGCAGTATTTGCGAGGTGAAAAGTGGGTTCCGGGGACGGTTTCAAAGCAGCTTGGAACAACCAACTATAAAGTAGTAGATAGGGACGGTAAAGAAGTACATAGACACATCGATCAGTTGAGACGGAGGTCGAGTAGACTAAGTTCTCTGGTAGCACCTAGCGATCAGTCGGATACGCCGAGTGAACCAGTGGCTGGGTCGGAAAGGTCAAATGAGGGTTTAGGGCACCGCTCGGCAGACGCAGGGGAAGAGGGAGAGACGTGGCACGATGCCGACCGCGGGGGCCCGCCGCCGGGCAGCCCCGCCGCCCATGTACCGACCCAGACTCGCGAGGAACGTCATGTACGACAATGTCGTGTCGACAATCCTCCTAAATATAAGTACTAGAAAAAAAAAATAGGCGTATGGTACTTTAATGTGGTTGGTTATTTTTGTCGTTTTTAATACTTACTAACGTTACATGTAACTACTACATATTAGATTTATAAAAAAAGGTTAATTACGGTAATTAAGTGTGGAGAGATGTAATGTAGGTAGATAAGATTCGTTTATAACGCCTAGAAAATGTAAGGTAGTCTTCAAGTCATTCTGCAAATACATGAATAATCCGGCGGTTGTGTTTCCTTGCGCTCCTGGAATCGTAGGTATCCCTAGGGATTAGTGGGGTATATCACAGTTTCAATCAAAGTGAAAAAACTGGACTCGCCCACCGAGGGTTCCGTACTTAATTACAAATGTATAGATTTCCGACTTGTCCCTCTCCTTGTAGTAGGTATACAACGACATTACTTGCCAAATTTGATAGTTCTAGGTCAACGGAAAGTACCCTAAAAATTTTGATTGCCTTAAGTGTCGAAATATACGTTTTTTGTAGCCTTTTTTTACGTTAACTACGAAGAATTGTTACAGCTCTAAGGGACTGTAGACCTGAGTATATGATTTTAGTTTCAACTCAATACCTCTACGCGTTCCCGATATAAAGGGTCTTAACAGACAGACAGACTGACAAGTGATAGTGATACCAAATTTGAACTAAATCAGTTCAGCGGTTTAAGCGTGAAGAGGTAACAGACATACACACTTTCGCATTTATAATATTAGTCTAGATTGGTAGGTAAAAATGACGGTTATTACACGTTAAAATCAAGGAAATTACGGATTAAATACCAGAAAATACCAACTACACCATTCGACCAAATGTGGCAACCCAAGTACGTTCTTAATTATCAGTTAGGTATAAAGTACGTAGATTTACAGTTTCTGAGGCATCCCTTTAAGGATAATTCCCACCAAACGGCGCGCGTCGCCTCGGATCGGAACGGATTTTACAATCTTTAAACGATATTAAATCATGTAGGTGACAAATTCGAAACTAACAAGTTTACACGAATATCTGTCTTTGTTTGGTGAGTCAATACATTTTCAGGAGCTCATGATGACCTGGACGACCAAATATTTACCGGGTTTGTATGTGACATTAAGATCATATGGCTGTAATCTAAGCACTATTCTTTGTAATTGTGGCAGTCACTGTATGACTTATCATACAGTGACTTATTGAACATATTGACTAGGTATCGGCTTATGATCTGTCTCTACTAACACTTTATTGCCATAGACTTGGTGAAACTTAGTGCACCCAGTTATTAGTTATTTAACCCAAGTCATTCTACATGCCCCATTATAAACACAATTTACACTATCCGACTGTGGGTATGGCATTACCTGTCAAAGTAAAAATCACTTTTTTGGCAATTAGAAATCACTTTTTTTGATTAAGTGGGGCGGCAGTTTTAACTTGAAAGTCGTTAGAAATTATGTTCGTATCTGCTCCCGAGTCAATCAGAAAAAAAAAAAAAAAAACTATTTCAGAATTTACTTCCATATTATAGTTAGTACAGCTTAGGTAACCTAGGTATTAGTAAAACAGTTGAGCAACAAATTCTTAATTAAGTAACTAAAATTATATTTGGCACAACTCCTAATTTGACCAACCCAGTGTGCCAGGATTGGACAGTCAAACCTCCCCGCAATGACACAATTAATGAATGAAAAGTCATTGGAACATTCTGAATATCTAAGTTAATAGTCCACGGTCTATTTTCATTAATGTCGTTGCACGTAATGGGATCAAAAAACGAAACATTGTTCTCGTCAGTATCGTTATCAACAAATGTGGCAGCAATATTTTGTCTACGACAGTTACCACATTTGGCACCTTGAGCGGGAAAGAGATGTCTATGTACCTGTACGCATTGATTTCCGCATGGACGTCGTGACGACGGTCCTGGCGAGTTGGACGAAGCAGCTCGCGACGGTGTACTGGATCTGGATGGCGTGCTCCTGTATAGCGTAGGATTATTGGCTCGGGACGCGTGCTTGAATATCTGTGAGCTGACGTAGCCGAAGGTGATGCTCTCGCTTGGCCTCTGTACGCATCTCTTGAGTAATGACGCTTCGGCTGGCAGGATGTTTGCTAAATAAGCAATCTAATATCCTCGGGCATGTTTGCCGATGCGCACACTGACGACTTCTTTGCGCTCATGCGTAAAGAGGTCACATCTCTTATGAATAGAGTGAGGGGAAGCCCCAACATTCTCATGCAGGTTGTCGCAGGTAGGCTGGATAGTGCTGTGCTAGCTAGGTTTAACGAGCTACACAGCACTATGCACGCTGTGAGAGTGCCTCGATAGCAATAGTTAATATATATTAATAGTTCGATAATAATAGTTCTTTAATTTATGACACTAACATTAGCAGTTAAGATCATTTGTTTACTAACAAACTATGGGCCTAAAGTTGCCTGAAAATAAAGATATTTTTTTTATTTTTTTATATTATATGTTTGTTTCAGAACCCAATAGGGGTGCTTACAACATCAGCTGGCAAACCGGTAGAGGTTCGGGAGACGATCACCCTCAACACCGACGTTTTCAACAACCAGTACTTCTGGGACCTGCAAACTGCATCCGAGCACGAGCGCATCCCAGAACGCCAAGTCCACGCGAGGGGAACCGGCGCCTACGGCTATTTTGAAGTCACCAACAATGTGTCCAAATACACGAAGGCAGAAGTCTTTAATGGCGTCGGCAAGAGAACCCCCGTTGTCGTCCGCTTCTCCTATCTGATCCAGAGCGTGGGCGGCACGGATGTAGTTAGAGAAACCGGGGCCTTAGTATCCAAGTTCTATACAAAAGAGGGCAATTTGGATCTCCTAGGTCTCTCTTTTCCAGTGTTCCTCTACAACCAGCCTCATGCCTTTAGTCCTTTAGAGCATGCGTTTAAAAGGAACCCTAAGACAAATATAATCGATTCTACAATGCGTTTAGACCTTATTACGAAGTTGCCTGAACTCATACACCAGATATTGTGGTTGTTGTCGGATTATGGCATTTTTAATGGTTATAGGAAAATGGACGCCTTTCCTATTCATGCTTATGAGATTAATAACCAACATGGTGATAGTTACTTCGTGAGGTTTAACTTCAGAACCGAGCAGGGTTTGGAGTTGCTCTCCGATCGAGCGGCCGCCGCTATAAGAGCGTATGACCCTGACTACTCCACCAGAGATCTCTACGACAACATAGCCGCTGGGACCTTCCCGTCCTGGAGACTAGACATGGACGTGATACCAAAGAGCCACCTCCCTACACTAAACTATAATCCGTTTGACATGAACATTCTCTGGAGAAACGGAACCTATAAAACCGTGACAATTGGCCGCTTGGTTTTGAACAGAAATGTCGACAATGTCTTCAAGGATGTCGAACAAACCGCGTTCAACCCTGGCAATCTCGTTCCTGGGATCCCTGGTCCTGTAGACGATGTTTTCAGAGCGAGAAGATTTTCGTACAGAGACGCCCAAGCCCACCGCCTAGGCATTAATCATAACAACATTGAAGTAAACCGACCGAAATATAGCAAGACTTACAACCGAGATGGTGTTCCGCCTGTTTTAGATAATATGCGAGACGCACCCAATTACTACCAGAACTCGTTCAACGGACCCATCCCGTTCGTAGATGAAGCGAAACCTAAAGAGACTCTAGCAATCAAGTTCAGACAATCACCTGATCTCGAAGATTCTTCATACTTCTACAATCATTACGTGAACACGGAAGGAAAGAGGAACAGGATGGCAGCGAACATAGCGAGCATAATGATCACCGCTGTGCCATCCGTGCAGAAGGAATGGCTGAGGATTCTGTACCTGATAGATCGGGATCTAGGTCAGCGTACGGAGACAGCCCTGCCTATAGCGGCAGCACAAAGGTTGCTGCAGGCCCCTAAGCTTCAATTAGTGGAGGAGAACCCTAAAACGTATGATTTACTACCAACTGACAATTGTCCTTAGTCACACCGCCAGAGAGAGCAACTTAAGCTTTGTCAATATCTACTACCATTTATATTCTCTTTTTAGGGTTCCGTAGTCGACTAGGAACCCTTATAGTTTCGCTTTGTCTGTCCGTCCGTCCGCTAATAATAAAATTGTTCGCCAAGTATTGCTTGTGTTGTGTCTGTTTATATTTTTTTAACGCTTAAGTGGGGACACTTACTGTGACGGACGAAAAACTACGGAACCCTACACTGAGCCCGACACGCTCTTGGCCGGTTTTTTTATTTATTTACGCCACCCCAGATTTTTTTTATATTTCTAGGTCACCTGTTATGTGCGTTATGATTTTTAAAGTCAGTGAGCGTGGCAGTTTTATTCCTGCGTTACTTCAAACTCGGGAATATTCTTCATACAAATAGGGTATACAACAATGAAACTAAATAGTTTTTTCATCAGCAACAGATAAAATAGTACTCGGAATCTTTAATTGATGTTTGCTATTTTAAAATTTTCAAATTAATTAAAACTGTCAATAATGACGTTGTTTGATTATGACGTAACAAGTAAGTAACCCCTACAAATTCCGTACTAACGTGCTGGTCCCACCGCCGGCTAGTAAGCTAGAAAAGTTGGGCGAGTAGCATTACATTGCGGATCTGTAAAGGTCGATTGATCACACTGTGCCTGGTCAGCACGCAATGAACCGTTACTCGCCCAACTTTTCTAGCTTACTAGCCGGCGGTGGGACCAGTGCCTTAGAGGCCTTCGGGCGGCTTAAAAACTTCTGACAGTCGAGATGCCCACTCACTTGACAAAGGGGGGACAACTGATACTCGCCTCCGCAGGAGCTACCTAGCACCCCCACAACCCTGCACGTCTAAATAAATAAATCCAGGATATACTCTATTCATACCTATACTTAAATGTATCTTTTTATTTATTTATACTAAAAAGAAAGAATAAAAGAAAATATGTTTATTTAGCATATAAGAAATGAAAGACACAAAAAAAAAAAAAAAAAACAGCTGTGTACGAGTACCACGAAATAAGCCGTAACCGTAAGGTTATATACTGCTCAAAAAAAAATAAGGGCCACTTGAATTTTTCAATTTTTTTGTTAATTATATTGGACATAAACTAATTGATAAGTAGCTAATTCCCGCATCCTTAAGAATCCAGCCTCTTTCGTTCTGTTGTTTAAGTCTAATAGCTAGAAAATGTATATATTGCTGTTTAACATAATTTTCACGTAACGATCACCATACTAATACTAATGGCCCCTAATTTCTTTTGAGTAGTATATATCGCAGCGCTGATTTTCAGTGGCGCCTAGCTACCGGGGTAATTGTCACTTTCTGGTTTGTGTTGATTTCATCTACAAATACAATTTTATATAATTTACGTCACACCTGGCCATAATGCGAGTTTTACTGCACGCTGCGCGTACGGTAAAACTCGCATTGTGGCCAGATGAAGACGTAGAATTGTGTATTTACCACGGGCGGTAATTCGTAAAGCCCCAGATCGCATATTTATGGCCCTCACCTTCGGTTCGGGCCACAAACACCTGCGATCTGGGCCATTCACGAATTCATCGCCCTAGGTACGTAATCCTACTAATATTATAAATGCGAAAGTTTAGATGTTTGGATGTTTGTTACTGAATCACGCTTAAACAGCTGAACCGATTTGAATGAAATTTTGCACGAAGATCGTTTATAACCTGGATTAAAATATAGGATAGTTTTTATCCCGGGTCTATGCGGACGATGTCGCGGGCGGAAGCTAGTGTTCTATAACCGAGACATGCAGTAAAATAAAACATTAGGGAGTGTATATGCGTGCGTGCGTGCGTGTGTGTGTGTGTGTGTGTGTGTGTGTGTGTGTGTGTGTGTGTGTGTGTGTGTGTGTGTGTGTGTGTGTGTGTGTGTGCGTACATTTAAATTAAAGATTTTTAATTATGACATTTAAATATATTTACACAGCGTTACAGATCACTTAAGTCTAACACACTGTGAAACGAAAATCAAATTAAAAGAACAAAGCATTAATAATAATAACTACGTACACTACACTAGAAAGCCTATCATTCCTCATCTCACAAAACCTCAGACACCCTACTCACAGCTATCCATCGCCACGGAGGCAGATCACACCAACGAGGCATTCAGCAGCGCCAGGGCACGGAGGTGAGGCGAGCTCCTGTGCGACACAGTGCGAGCCGGAGGCAATGCCAAAAGCGGGCGCGTCCGAGGTATAAGAGCCATTCGTGGAACTTCTGGGACGTGCAGCCTCACAAATTGCTCCACTATTTAATGTAGTAATAAACATCCAAAAATCCATACATTTGCATTTATAATAGGTATTAGTACCTAGGCTTACCTTTCTAGAAACTAGGAGCTGTGTGAGAACTCACAAGATCGTGAAAAAAGTTTTTGTTGAAACTTCCAAAAACTGAAATGATCAAAAGAACTTCAGCACTGAGAACAGCCGGATAGCGGGACATCCGGATATACAAAAAACGGAGAACTTCGTTCGCTTTGCTCGCTCGTTCTGTAATAATTGTACAAGACCAAAACGTTACATACACAGTCACTTTACCACAAGTAAAAGAATAAACGTTTTATGGATTTTTGTTGGAAATATCGCAGCGGTCAGACGGTCAGATGGTTAGCGGCCAAATCTCCCATAAACAATTTATTTTAAAAGTGCACCAACGTGAAAACGATGTATTAATAAACTAACATTTTAACTGACTCAATCTCACCTGCTGTACCATAAATAATATTGTCAATAACTTTTAAATAACAATCCAACGACACACCGCTTTTTTTTTTTTTTTGACAAGACGGAAGACACCTTTTCGGATAAAAAATGGTGAAGGCAGTTTGGATTTGGATGGTAAATGGTTCTGTTGCGCCGAAACTTTTATTATAACGAGTTTTTATCTGAAGATAATTATTATGATATACTTAGGTGTAGACTACCACCAATGAATCCATACTAATATTATAAATACGAAAGTGTGTCTGTCTGTCTGTCTGTCTGTCTGTTACATCTCTTCACGCTTAAACCGCTGATCCGATTGAGATGAAATTTGATATGGAGATAATTTGAATCCCGGGGAAGGACATAGGATAGTTTATATCCCGGAAATCATCCCCTGGGGGGTGAAATGTTCCACGCGGACGGTGTCGCGGGCAGAAGCTAGTAGGTCTATTGTATATACCCTAGTGGTGCCAAAATCGAATTAGCGAAGATTCATATTATTGAGTCTATAAATATGATGCACTGTTGGTTTTTCATGTATTAAATAAATTATTATTTTGCTTAAATTCTAATTTGTTGAACTTTGCATGGATTGCACTTCATTACTTTTCGTATAATTAGGTACTAACTACTCGCTTTCGAATGTAATCAAAATAATAAGCGTTTCTCAAAAAAAAATGCCACAATTATTAATTGTACTTCTAGGAATTTTATGTTAACTATTTCCACTCAGAATCAGGAGCTCTTTCGACCCTGGTAGGACAAAAAACTGTCCCAAAGATATTTTTCCTATTGTGTTACCATTTACCATACACTTTGTATGGTGGTAACACAATAGGAAAGTTCAAAAATGTATGGACATTTTGGGACACTTTTTTTCTCCTATTGGGATGGAAAGACATCGTGATTTTGAGTAGAAATAACATAAAAGTTGCAGAAAATCTCCGGAAAAATGTAGTGGCATTTTTATTGAGAAACGCTCATTTCCTCTTGTTATTTGCCGTCTACGGACTTGCTGAAATACGATACAATACTTAATTTGTTGCACTGACATGGGGACCAGGGTAAACATAATAAATCAAATCTCATATTGTATCACACCTTACTGTCAAATTGTTTAACTCGAGGGGGTCTAAATTCATCTCCTTACAATTATAAACCCCAACCGATGCCGCCATTTTGGAGCTAGGATTGATCATCATCCTCCTAGCGTTATTCCCGGTAATGCCCCTAAAGGAGCCCGGGGTCCGCTTTGACACTTAATCGCAAGATTTGGCATAGGCACTAGTTTTACGAAAGCGACTGCCATCTGACCTTCCAACCCAGGGGGAAAACTAGACCTTACTGCGATCAGACCGGTTTCCTCACGATGTTTTCCTTCACCGAAAAGCTAACGGTAAATATTCCGTACATAAGTTCCGAAAAACTCATTGGTACAAGCCGGGATTCGAACCCACGACCGCCGCTTGACAGCCGCATGCCTGAACCACTAGGCTACCGTAGCGTTTGGAGCTAGGATTGATGTAAAAAAAAATATAAAAAGTTTCAAAAGAAAAATATAACATGTAAAAATACTTTTTCATTTTCATTCGTATGCTCTGTTATAATTAACACGTTCGCTGACAGTACGTCGCCAGGCGGGAAGCCTGTTTGGAATTTTATCTATAAATACATTTCATTTTGATACCTACTAAGAAAAGAATATGTATTTTGTTCACTCGCACCTAATTAAAATGCACTTACGCAAAGGAGAGCGTGAATCAACACAATTAACACATTTATTCACTTTTACAAGTGGTTAATTGCTATAGACAACGTCAAACGCGATCCAAAATTAACTTCATTGCGGGTTTTCAATATACCTCGGTAAGCCGCAATGTAACGTAACTTATGCAAGTCTGTGATTAACTTATGTCCTTATTATTAACTTTATGTCAATATTTCATTGCATGTTTCAGAAAATACTATTACGTCATTCGAGTATGCCGTTTTAGAATGAGCACCAAACTGCGTTTGTATGGAGAGTGGAATTGAGTCGACCGTGCTGCGTACGATGCCGGGCCCGGGTCACCATTGTCACCACCCTGTCCCTACGGACCCCTAAATTCTCCCAGGACACTTCATTTAATGTCAATTATTATCTACTCGACTTTGCCTCTCGACGCACAATACATATTTGCGAACATCTGCTTGTGAAAAAAAAATATCATTGAAAAAGCAAAAGTACAAAAGAATGTTGAAAATCTTCGAAGCGTTAAATTTTGATCTTCGAACGCTACAAAGACATGTCGGTATTGTTTAGAAAAACAAAATAAATCTGCCGTTCGCGAAGCCCAGCAGTACCTTTATTGCGTTGTATTAAGGTTTAATTTTAAATGGCTTCGATTTTCAAAAGTGAACGGCTAAATTGTTCTTTCCAAATTTAGACAACTTCAATGAACACTTTCTAAATCGTATTATGAGCATTATTTACTTCCACTCAAGGATTATATTCGATGAGTTTTGACTTCTTCAACAGTAGCGTTAAGTTTGCAAGTTGGTTTTACGCTAAGTTTATCTATGAATGACAATTTTTTTCTAAATTTAAACTTTAAATTGGAACTTGTAAGCGGAGAGCGTTTTGTTCCTGCGAAGTTCCGACGTATTGCATTTCATTGCGGTACTAAGGTTTTGCTAATTGCTTTGAAATTTGAAACTTGTATTGGTTTAATTATTAAAGCTGCGGACATGGTAACTTGATACTTTCTGAACTCAATTATGTTGTACATGTTGATTAAATTGCACAAACGTATGTGGTGTTTTTGATAGTTATATTTAATTTTAAAACGGACGTGAAAAAAGGTTGGAATACCTACTTAACACCATCTTTTGGAGTGTTGATGTCATTCTCGTTTTATAGTTATGGTAAAACATGCGACAAATATACGGTAATTATTTAGTATTTGGCAGAATTCGATATTCGATTTAATTGCCAATTATGTACGGAATAATTAAAAAAGGCGTTGCTTTTTGCATTTGATAGTACCTATGTGGATCATGTATGTAGACTGTATCTAGTTTGCCTTAAGGTTGACTGGTAGACAATACTTCCTCGTCCCTAGGTAAATAAAAATAAATACATGCACCACCCGTATGTTACATAGATCATATTGGATCATGAATGTAAAATGTAGGTATAATAAAATAATATACATTATTTTTGCGAGATTATTTCATTTAATTACAAGCTAAACAAGAATAATAATTTTTTTTTTTTTTTAAAATGCTCTGAGCCGGATTCGAACCGGCGACCACCGGCAGGGTTTCTTTATTTCTTTAGAAGGAACTGATTGAAAGATTTATTAGTACATAATGTGAGAATAAACGTCAAAATAAAGACTTATTTCTACTTAAATCAAATTAACACTAAGTAAAATCCTTACGCTTTGACACGAAAAATAGGTACATAATAGGAGTAAGTTTTAAGCTATCTATCAGTGACACTTCGTAATTGACAATTTAACTGATTTATATTGTCAAAGAAATACCGACCACACACAAAATACAATAAATTAACACTAAAACGAAATTCCCTTCAATATAGATAACGTTGGATGAAACACAGCTTAGAGTAACAGAGAGGGTATTTTCGTTTCAAAACGGTAATTTTCGAACGTTGGGCCAAAATGGAACTATATTCTCCCTAAACCTGCAACATTTTTGCATTTTTTTGTGGAACGATTTTTCGCGCTCTACATATACAGTAAGACAGAGGCTTGAACGCACGATTTTTTTAATTTTTGCCAAGTTTAGAATTAAAAGTTGAAAATGCTAATAATAAAACTGTACTTAAGTCATGTGAGAGTAAGTACTTATGTCATGAAGTTTGTTGTGTAAAACTGAATAGTGCCAGTGGTTGATTTCACAAAAAATATCTTTGCTCAACAGTGCAAATTTTGCAATCTTTATGTAAGTGTCTAAACATCTTTAAAATATCATAATTCAGAGATCGATGTTTTCCGAATATTCTCGAAAGTTCTGTCTATTTCATCATCCTCCTAGCGTTATTCCCGGTTGTGCCCTGAAGGAGTCCGGGACGGTTCGACATCTAAACCCAAGATTTAGCATATGCACTAGTTTTTACGAAAGTGACTGCCATCTGACCCTCCAACCCAGCGGGAAACGAGACCTTATTGGGATTAGGCCGGTTTCCTCACGATATTTTCCTTCACCGAAAAGTTAACGGTCAATATTCCGTACATAAGTTTAGAAAAACTTATTGGTATGAGCCGGGATTCGAACCCCCGCCCGCATGCCTGACCCACTAGGCTACCGTAGCTACCATCAGGCAGGCCATTATGATATATGTCGTATATATTTCCAGGGTGATCCTGGACGCGGATCTTACTTTATCTTCTTTAAAGTTCTGTCTATTTCAATATATTTTACTGTTGTCTTTTGTCCAACGATAAAATTCCAAATACGACCGACGAGATGTTTTTCCGCCATTCTTAATGTTATTGAATTATATTCCCTAAATTTGATAAAGATTGCTGACACTCAAACACAAAATATTTATTGCACGCATAATATTACAATTAATAAAATGGACCGGACTGTAGAATAAGTAGTAGGAAACTACTCCATTAATTAGATTTTAATAATAGCCGATATTTGACAGCCGTCATTCCGGTACAATGAACGTCAATGATGACATAATATAATGACATAAGTTGTACTGGAATGACAGCTGTCAAAATTTGGATGTAAGGGCATTTTCACTATGGCTTAGCTCTTCCATGTTTGATGATGATTCAGTGACTTATCTTCACAACGACTAATCTGTATTAAAGTGTAGGCGCCTTATCTTTGACAGAGTCCGTCTGTTCCCGTCTGTCTCATTTTGGTGTTAATAGTGATCTTCACACCTTTCTAAATTAACTTAAAACGTCAAAGTATTTGTTTTTGGAATACCTCAAGCTACACTCACAGCGAAGACAGGTCAATTTGTATGGAAGTTCTACGAAAAGTACACCCCGCTTTCTTGGTTCTTGACTTTATTAAGGAGAGAATTTCATGTCACTGATTTGGGCCAGCATGACTGCAGTCCAGAGTCCACCTTACGGAAGACCCCAGCCATAATAACGCCACAACTTGCTCTGTAAGTATGGAATTGTTCCTGGTGCTGAATCAGGTCGCCAGAGCTGCCGAGGATCTGTTGTGTTGACGATGGACCAGCGTTCGTCTCTAGCTGGGTCCTGCAGGTCGATCACGTAACGCATTGTACGCGCGTCAGGTAGACCTAAATGTCACTTTACATGGAAAAATTACAGTTAAACTGCCCTAACGCGCGTTCAAAACGTTACGCGATTGCCTGCGGTCGTCCACGTAACGCATTGTACGCGCGTCTCAGTTAGATCTAAATGTCACTTTTTATATGGGAAAATGACAGTTGGACTGTTCTAACGCGCGTTGGAAATGTTACGTGATTGATTGCCCCTCTGCATTTGGCTCCAGCTGTCAACAGAACGAAACCTCAAATTAATGAAATGAAGGGTTGGCAACGTGCTATGGATTCTACTGCAACCGCAAGAATCCATAGACTAGTGCGTTTCATTAGCATAGGGCACATGCGTCTTTAAAAAAAACTGTAGACCTTAATTGCAGGTAATTAGTTCGTTAGTCAATGATTTAATATAATACGTTGTCTATACGAGTCCGTGTTCAAAACTGACAGCTGAGAGATGTATTGACGACGCGTAACTGAGGCAAGTTGGCGCAATTGACTCAGTTTAGTGTGCCACTTTTGGGGCGCTTACATGACCTATCTACATACATACATACATACATACAGTCCCGCCTTTATTCCCAAAAGGGGTAGGCAGAGCACATGAAACGTATATTCCAGCGCCACTTTTAGCATAAATGTGGGTATAAAAGAACGACAAAATGTGATATAGTAGTGATAGGTTGCTAGCCCATCGCCCACAACACACTTCAACCCTGCTCCCTTAGTCGACTTTTACGACACCTACGGGAAGAAAGGGGGTGGTGAAATTCTAACCCGACACCACTCGGGACTATCTACGTCTTTTTCATATTACATCATTGTTTACAATCCAATCCGCGATTTGTCTGTAATGGACGCCAATACATAACCAGTTTATTGAGTTATGTACTTTAATATATTTGTTTTATCTGGGTTAATATTCTAAATTACTTACGTGGTGAGTCTGGTCAGTCTGAGAAGTTGGAACAATGAGTTTTGGGTACTCGTAGCGCCATCTAGCGAGCGGTTGTAAAAACGAATTCTATTTGCTGCGCGGGGTTATCACAAGACGGCGCGTGAGCTTGCACTCGCTGGGCCGAAGAGTGCCGCACGATGGTTTTGGCCCTCGGATTGGATTGAGATCTTGGGAGGCGGTGGCCTCCTTTTGCGAAGTCGTCACATCGCAGAAGGAGGCCGCGGAGCGGGAGCGCGAAGACAGCGCGGACGCGCTCCCGCTCCGGCGCAGACGGAGGGGTCGAAGACGCGCGCGGTATGCAGCCGCGGGCCGCGTCTTCCCGCAGTAGGGCCAGTGGGTTGGGGACCCACATTGCACATGGCCCTACACGTCTGGGGGGAAGGTCAAGCGTCTCTGACCTTCCCCTCCCTTGGCGCGGGTGCCCTGGCTTGGCAGCCAGGGCCGCTGAGGGGCGTCGTGGTAAGTAATGCTGCATCCCACGACGCCCCCTTAACGGCAGGTGAGGGTGACGCCGCTGGAGTTTTAGTGGGTAGGCTCTTCCCCTCCCTCCGCCTTATGCGGAGAGGGTTACGGGAGGAGAGATCCCCACATAATCCCCCACTATGGCCATCCCCGGGCCGGGAGGTATGTGTAACACATTTCTCCAGCGTCAAAAAAAAAAAAAGACGGCGCGTGAGCTGTGTCGCGACGAGATAAGATAGACTATCTTTCTCTTTCTAAGTGTTCTAATTAGAAATAAATGGATAGTCCATCTCACCGCGACACAGATCGCGCGTTGTCTTGTGATAACCGGGCTGTGCGCTTCATATTAGTTTGAGCAGTTGAAAATTTAATAAAATATATACTAGCGGGTGTAGCATGGTGGCCATTTTATCACTTATCTTTGTGGATAAGACAACCGTCACTCTCACACTCGCACGCTTGTCAGAACGTTAAGGACGGTTCGATGATTAAGTATACTGTTTTTTTTTAATGCAAATAGGCGAGGTCTACTGTTCACAGAGCTACTATAGTATACTTTTTGTTTACTCAAATTTTCTGCCGATATATACAATACACGCTGGAAGGCGCGGCGTGGGTAAGCCCTCCGCAAGGTGGACTGATGACCTGGTAAAGGTTGCTGGAGTCCGCTGGATGCGGGTGGCGCAGGACCGGTCACTTTGGCACTCTTTGGGGGAGGCCTATGTCCAGCATTGGACGTCTTTCGGCTGATATGATGATGATGATATACAATACATGTAAATCAGACTAATGATCCCCGTATAAAGTTATAATTCAAAAAGTTCGGGGGTATTGGCTAAAAGTTTCACTGTCAGTCGAAAATTCATACTAACATTATAAACGCGAAAGTGTCTGTCTGTTACGTTGCCACGGCTAAACGTGCTAAACTGATTTAAATTTAATTGAACGAGCGAGCGAAGCGAACGATGTTCTCTGCTTCATCTTGGGCCAAAATGCTTTTGTATGTAGAATAGAATAGAATATAATAACATTAAAAACATTTATTTATTAAGCAATATTTTTTTGTAAGATGTTTCTTTCCTGTCTTGGTGCAATAAAGAGTATTTATTATTATTATTATTATTTATTCATGAATATATGCACATAACATACAAAAGCGAAGAAAACATTGCCACGAAACGGTTCCATCTCAGCGTTGTGCTGGTCTGACGTTGTGCTGGCCTGGCGTTGTGCTGGCCTGACGTTGTGCTGGCCTGGCGTTGTGCTGGCCTGGCGATGTGCTGGCCTGGCGTTGTGTTGCGCATGTACCAGTTGTTCTCCTCCACACGTCGAATCACTCAACCGATTCTGGTGAGATTTTGTGAGCAGGTGCAATAATTATTAATGATATAGTTTTCTCGACGATTTCATTTTTCGAAATAAAAAAAACAAGTCTTGCGAGTTCTCCAATTCACAATAAATTAGGTCAACACGCTTCCAACATTATAAAATTTAAATGTAAATACGATACTACCATTCCCTTGGTAAGTACCATCAGGATTAATTTTCTTTGCAGATGTTTACTTGAAATTAATCCGGTGACAGAGTATTTTAGCTATGATTACCAGCTGTCCGATTGCGTTATGTTCTGTTGTTAGGTAGATCAAAATGTATTTTTTGGATGGAAAAATGACAGTTGAGTTTTTCTCACGGCCGTCGAAAAGTTTCGCCATAAGATATTGTTCGTGGGTGCGAATCCCGGCTCGTACTAATGAGTTTTTCCGAACTTATATATACGGAGCATTTGGTAGTCACTCGTACCACTTGCTTTTCCGTGAAGGAAAAGATCGTGAATAAACCTGCGTATATCTGCGAAGTGTCAACTTGTGTCGAATACCTGGGATTCCACTTGGACCGAAGAATGACATAAAGAACAAGAGAGACGAAATGAATCATCGATCCAGCAATCTCCTCTGGCTTCTCAGCAGTCGGACAATCTCTAAGTCTCTAACCAATAAGCTGAAAGTGTATTAATAATAAAACCAATATGGACATATGGCATCCAACTGTGGTCATCAGCCAGCAAATCCAACATATTGTATCTCCAGACAGCTCAGAACAATTTCTTGAGGGTTATGTCATCAGCGCCCTGATCCTGGTACGCTCGCAACTCAGAAATCCATCAGTATCTGAAAATCCCACCCATACTCGAAGAGGAAAAACCCAATCCGCACTGCGCCAGTGTGGGTATCTACTGCTGCCCATTCCCTCTGACCCATGAGAGGTGTCTGTGCCCAGCAATGGGATTATATAGGCAGTGTCTTATCCACAGCGATAAGCGATACAATGGCAATTATCATAAGAATGCAGGGCATTTTGTTTCGCACCGTGGTCATGATAATGATAACACTCAATGGCGGCGTTTTTACGGTGATTAAATACCTGATGATCCACCTGCATCATAATCGGGGTCACATGCATATTGACGTGTATCACAGGATTGTCAATATAGTGCCAAATATCCGGATGATTTTGAAATACCCACGGATAAGAAATAACATGTGGGCGACTAAAGGCACACCACACGAGTCTGCTTGGTGGATGGTATGAGCGGTACGCAGCTATAAGATAGAGTGAGATGGGGATACTGAAGAAGAAGAACTACCGTCTGACCACTCTTTAATACTGACGCGATAAATAATAAGCGTTTACAGTGCCATTCAATACTGCTTCCATACTGAGTATTGCTGCAAATACTGACAAACCATGATCCTGGTGGGCAGTAATCAATCACCGTGTAATGGCCGCCAATGAGAGTTTCAAGCATGCATTGTGTTACCAGGTAAGCACTGTGGCGAAAGGTCTAAGTAATCAAAATCAACCAATCATATTTATAAAATAAAATGAATCAGCCTATATACCGTCCCACTGCTGGGCACAGGCCTCCTCTCATGGATGAGAGGGAACGGGCAGTAGTCCCCACGCTGGCCCAGGGCGGGTTGGGGACTTCACATACACCTTTGAATTTCTTCGTGGATGTATGTAGGTTTCCTCACGATGTTTTTCCTTCACCGAAAAGCTAACGGTAAATATCAAATGATATTCCGTACATAAGTTCCGAAAAACTCATTGGTACGAGCCGGGACTCGAACCCACGACTGCCGTTTGACAGCCGCATGCCTGAACCGCTAGGCGACCGTAGCTATAACCATATTTAATAAGCATCAATTTGATTGGTGGATTTTAAAAGCCGCTGTCAAACAGACCTCACGCCAACGCAATAGTGCTGCCACCTGGTGACATAATGCATTCTGGAAACTCATTCAGATTATGATGGATTGTCCAATGTCCATGCAGCTTCGCTCACGCATTACAAAAAACGCATCAAGGCTAGGCAGCATAAGCAAGCACTATTGTTTAATGATCAGGTTTTACGGCCCAGATGGCCTACAACGTCACATTAAGACATGACCATAAAACCTATTATGCTAGGCCATTTTTTTTGTCGAGAAATCCTGCAAACCAGGTACTTAATCACCGGGGGATGACTGGGATATGTGGTATTTCTATATGTGGGGGACTCCAGGATCTCATGGTGAACGCAGTGGACCCACATCGCGACATTTGGCTCGTTCTGGGGCAAAAAGATGTGGTCGCTTTCCCTGGGGTCCTTAAGCGAGTGCCCCGGCCCCCACCAGAACACTGCGACCCCGCTGACCCCCTTCAGTCGCCATCTACGACAGGCAGGGGAGACCGTAGACCTATTCTTGTCCGAGCCTACACGATATATCATGCTAGGCCTAGTCGCTTGCATCCATGCCCGGCTTTAATATCTTGTTAGAACGTTGAACAATGCAAATAAGATTGGAATTTGACACGTATTGTTGAAGGAGGGGTCTCCGTTTAGGCTTGCTGGTGCAACATGTTCAATGTAATTGATATTTATATGATTTGAGAAGGATGTGATGGGTGGTTCTAATTAGAATTCCCATTAATAAAATGATCAAATACATTGAACAAAAGCCGACAGGTGGGCGGGTGTAATCGTACGCGGTGTTCGTCAAAATCTGAATGTACGGAAAGTTTGACAAGTTTCTATGGAGTGACAGCTGCCAGCACCATATTTAACGTTGATCAGTGAATCTTAGTGGAACCTTTTGCGTAGGTATAGACAGTTCACAAGTGCTTCGTGCTTCTTGCTTCTAGAGGGCGCTACGTACCTACTTTGACTGAAGAGAAATTTAACAATGGGGTACTATATCAGAAAAGGTTTTGAAACCATGACCAGAGTAATTGAATTACGTAACTTATTGAACTAAACGTTTGAACAAATTAACTGCCATTTTCCTATGCAAATGATGACATTTGCCAACCAGTGTGACGTTTGGTAGCAAGGAAGGTGGCAAATAAGCAGTACCAAGTCACCATAAAAAAAGTATATTCGGGACACAGGACCCGTAAAATTAAAAGAAAGGGTCGTGGGTGGTCTATGCCCTTCTAGATTGGCCTCCGTAGATCCGGTACTCTCCTGGCTGGTCGGCGGCGGTCCGAAGCAGGGGTCACGGTCGGCCGGCTGTGATGAGGAGCAGGCCAGGGCTGTTGTTCGCTACGCGCTAAAGTGGCTCACCCCGCGGATCACCCGTCACGAAACTAGACCTCTAGGTACCTACGCTTAGTTACGCATTGAGGTGTCAAGATATTATTGTGGTCGAGCGTTGAGTTGAGCTTAAAAGAAGTTACAGAATAGGGGGCATCAGGAACAGCGGCGGGCGAACGTCGAGCGGTTCCAGGCGTTCCAGCCCAGGCCGCCGAGGTGGTGGTTGTGCGCTTTCCGTGTTTTAAATTAAAAACGACGCACCCAATTACGTGGGCTGTATTCACCAATTTATACTGGTGCCAGGCGAAGAAATGTCGCCTCAAAAGGTGTCCGCGACCACCGAATAAAAAAAAAGAAATATTTAAAAGCGTGCACGAACTGCAAGACGACACGTATTTATTTGTGTGCAATTCGGCACGGGTCTGTTGTCTAAAGCGTAATAAAGTCGAGCAAAGAAACACTGTATTTAAGTACAAAAAGGTTTATTCACACGTAGCACAAAGTATTAATACTATTTTTAATCACCAAAACTTGGATAACCATCCGAAACAATCCTCTCGCTTTTGACATATCAATGCCCGCCCAAAACTGACACAAGTCATCGACATTAAGAAAAAAGTAATTCGTTCGGGAATCGAATAAATATTAATCATCTACCACGCTACTGTA
This sequence comes from Epinotia bilunana, assembly GCA_947049275.1. Lineage (NCBI taxonomy): Eukaryota > Metazoa > Arthropoda > Insecta > Lepidoptera > Tortricidae > Epinotia > Epinotia bilunana. The sequence goes on from OX346278.1 coordinate 2,290,672, forward strand.
CCACCTGTCGTACTTATGAAGGGTACCTAAGTACGTAATCGAGTAGATGAATATAATATCACAACACTGCTTTTTATTCGTGTAAGACTATACGTATATTGACGAATTAGTACTGACTAATATGACTACCGCCAGGGACTATGACTGACAGGATAATACTCCTGTTTGTGTAACTGTAAAAATCCAAGGAAGAGAACCCATCGAGCTGTACATTATTATCGACTAGCTTCCGCCCGCGACTTCGTCTGCGTAACCCGGAATGAAAAGTATAAAGTATTTTAATCCAGGGTATAAACTATCTTCTTGCAAAATTTCATTCAAATAGGTTCAGCTGTTTAAGCGTGATTGAGTAACAAACATCCAAACATTTAAACATCCTAACTTCCAAACTTTCGCATTTATAATATTAATAGGATTATCGATAACGACTTTAAACCTCCTCCGCGTTTTGCGGGTCGTAATCGGTACCTTTACGTTATTTTGTTTGGTGGACGGGCCTTGAGCTCGTCTCGCTTTATGTCAAAATTACGGCCCTCAGCTTCAAAAGCTACCAGACCCCGTATCATGGTCGGCCTTATCACGCGATAAGTGACAAGATAGGAGCGGCGTCTCCTTCTATCGAACGGTGTCAGCCAGTGACGGGCGCTCTATCCTGTCACTTCGTGTGATAAGGCCGACCACGATACGGGGTCTGCTCATGGATAAATCGTTGCCATTTGGGCCGGCGTGCTGCTTTCTCTTCCCACTCAGAGGGCTCTAACTTGCATGTCTTCGTATTCCAGAACATTCTTGTAGCGAAGGCCTGTTTTCCGCTTACCATTTTGAAGCTCTGAAAAGGGGATGCGCTTCGCCACTATTTCGGCTGACATGCGAGAGACGACCACACTAACGCAGCTGTCGGCTCATCAGATACACCTCAAAGCCTCCAACTTTAGTGCTCCTTTGGTGATTCGTGTTTCTAACGCGGTCCGACCACTTAATATAGTCTATAGGATAGGGTGTCCGTTTACCACCAGGCAGGCTGTATGTTTGAATGCCACCGTCGTAGTATAAAAAAAACCGAGTATGTTTTTATATCTTGTATTCAAATCTGTTAACAAAGTCTGTACTTTTTTGCAGATCCTACAATGTTTTATTGATAAGCTGCAATTTGGCTAGAATGAGTAACGCTTGGTAAATTCCCTGCATGCCCAGACTGCTAAATTGCCTGCTTTGTTATTATAATCCAAGAGCTAATAACAATGCCGATACGATGGTTGACAACAGTCAAAATTAATTATTCACAAGGTTTTTTTGTCGAACTAAACAACGAATAGTGACAAACATCGCTACGAACATTTTCACAATCAGTCTAGCGAACGCTCTAGTAAACGGCGTGCGGGGGGTGTGGGCGGAGAGGGACGGTGGCGGAACAATAAAAAAAATACGCGGCTCAGCAAAAAGCTCGAAGAACATATTTCGCTCGAATGAATCGAACATGTTTCGTTTGAATGCTCGATAAAACGCTCCTGTTTGTTTTGTCAGCTTTTAACCTGTAATGTAACACTGACTAGAATGCTCGTTACAAGTATTCACTTCAAGTCTATCAGCATCTTTACATTACTAATAGACCGTCAGCTCACTCCCGATGCAACTAAGTCACATGACAACATGATAAAATGCATGGCAGCAGGTCGAGAAAGCTGTGCTGAGCAAAAAAGATTGGTCGCAAGTTCAGACTTCCGGTCAAAATATGTATGGGAACGAGACATTTTTCATTTAGCCCTTTAATCGTAGTCAGTCCTGAAATGACCCGAAGTACTTGGCAGACGGTACCAAAGTTGGCAACTTTAACGCCATCTGTCGAGCATTTTATCATGTTGTCATGTGACGTAGGTGTATTGGGAGTGGGCTTACGGTCTAAGGAGACAAAACATCACGCTTCACCTTATTATTGTTTGTTTTTAATTAAACAAATGCACGCTGTTTTATCGTAGAGAATAGTGACATTACGTGTTCCTATTTCCCTACAAATTTCATACTGTCAGAACGCTTTGGCGTTTCATAAAAAGTCGCTGATTAGACTGCGACTCTTTTGATCATTAAAATACCGTATTGTGTTAAAAAGATGACTTTTAATTTTATTTCGTACATATGAATCTATTTTTTATAAAAATTAAGTTTGCCCAGGTCGCTCGACTGTATCAGTAAATAGGTAGACAAAGGTACAAATGACAATATAGTATCACTAAATCCTGCCTTTCCAGGCCTACATACATGTGTTGTAGTTAGTTCATAACAATGAAAGTATATTCAATTCAACAAATCAAATCAATATTGTATACATTCATGCAATCGTTTTAAAATAAAATAAATACAGTCATACGAGCTAAATTAACGAGATGATTATTACATGTACTTATAATAATAATAATGTCCTAAAACTAAGTAAATTTCATAAACAATAACGATAATCTATGTCAATTGCCTGCATTTTTTTCATCAATGTTTTTATTCATTAGAAGATTACTATAGTATTCTTCTAATAAAGGTCTGCAATAAGTTTATATGGCTCCATTTAACGAAACAAACGAAATACAGCAAAAACAAGTTTTGTATGGAAATCTTAAATTCACTGTATTTTTTTTACTATGGTATCTGAAGCTACATAAACTAATTACAGACATGGATTATACCTCATGTCATTGTACATGCAAAGTTTCGTTACAATTGTTGTTATTTGCGAAATAAAGTTTTTCTATTCTATTCTATTCTATAATTGTACTACTAGATTTATGTAAAATTGGTGCTAAATATATAATTAAATTCCTTATAATTAATGCTTATATAATATAATATATATATAATACATTGCAAAGCCTGGAACTTGAGTAATTTTGTCCCCAGCTCTTGGACTATGTTGGCAGCTTTTCAACGTAATTATTAATGACACGAACTTTGTCTTTCATAATATTTTTATATAACTAAGCAATATTTCACGACTTTACATGCATTATTATTAATAAAGGATTATTTCATTCTGTTTGAAAAAAAAACATCGTTTTACATTTAAACTTTAGTGATTCATGTTTAATATGATAATCTAGGTTCTGTTTTAAGGCCGAATTATTGAAAGTACTCTATAGCATTAAGTGCGCCTTTTTCAACTTGTAGTAACAAGTTGTTATTTTGTACAGTCGAGTTCTTCAATATCTACACGGACAACCTTTCAAAAATATCTACACATGCGTCTTATGTCAGTAACAATAAAGACTGTGTACAGATATTTTTGAATGGTTGTCTGTATAGATATTTGAGAACTCGACTGTACGATAAAACTTAATTAAATAAACAAATACTCAAGACAACTGTTAAAATCACGTATTTGCAACTTGGCTCTCATGCTACGCCGAGGTGACATTATAGTCGCGTTTGAAATTATAGTGTAGGTATGTAATGGGCACTTTATGTCAAAGCAATAACGATATTTCTAGTGCAAGGCCAAGGACTAGAATGTTTACCTTATTTAATCTACGCCAACACATTGAAATGTATCCATGTCAATTTGCGATAAGAAGTGCCGAGCCAAATTTACCTCCTCCCTGATTATTTCCAACTAATTAGCTCCAGACTAAGTCTAGCTCTCATCAGTGCATTTCACAACCTGTCTCGACCACACTACTGAAAGTGTTTCAGTTGACCCCCAGACTTATAGAAACTGTATGCAGTTGGAGCTCGAGTTTTATTGGTTTCTCTAAAGCGAGTTGCGAAGCTTGTGAATAGCAATCAATAATATTCTCATAAAACTGTCTAGTCCAGTCAAAAATCGCATTAATCTTTGGCACGTTTGTAGGAGCTTCTCTGTTCATTAAGTTTTTTATTGTGTATTATTAAAGTTACTTGCTGCCGTGCGGCTCTGCCTGATGCTATGTATGATTTTTTTTTGTGCTTCTCAATAATTAATTCGAATTTTATGTCTATTGTTACTTTTTATTTTATTAATGAGCGTTATGACGACTAGCTTATAGTAGTCATGTAATAATAGTAATTATTGGACTGAAGTATGTTTAGTATACTGCTAATAATAATATTTAGTGTTATATTAAATATTTTTAGTTAAATTAAATATATAACAAATCATTTTGTTAATTGTACTTTTAATAACTGTAATGGAATTTCAATTATTTTTTATTTTAAATAATTCATAATGTGTAATTTTAATTTCTTAACTTTCAATTTAACTATGACATGTAAATGAGCGTTTCTCAAAAAAAATGCCACTATTATTAATTGTACTTCTAGGTTTTTTTTTTTTACTATTTCCACTCAGAATCAGGAGCTCTTTCGACCCTGGTAGGACAAAAAACTGTCCCAAAGATATTTTTCCTATTGTGTTACCATTTACCATACACTTTGTATGGTGGTAACACAATAGGAAAGTTCAAAAATGTATGAAAATTTTGGGACACTTTTTTTCTCCTATTGGGATGGAAAGACATCGTGATTTTGAGTAGAAATAACATAAAAGTTGCAGAAAATCTCCGAAAAAATGTAGTGGCATTTTTTTTGAGAAACGCTCAAATTGGCTTTATGAATAAATTGAATATGAACACGACCAGGGGCGGCTAACTCCGTGATTGTGTCGCGCCCCTACAATTAACATGCCTACCGACCCTGGCCGGTATGTTAGCGCTGCAAAGGCAAGCATGCGTTCTGTCTAGGGTTGCCAACAATTTTTGGGGATATATCGTATTTTCCAAAACGACAAAAATATAGTACACTGTAAAAAAATATAGTACTTGGCTGGGCATTGTTGCTATTTAGTAAAAAATCTCGGCAATTTCAAGCACTTCGTAAGGCAAAATATAGTATTTTCGCGTACTATATATTTCTTCAACAGTATATAAGTAGTACAAAGAGTCAAAATATAGTACAATACTATATAATATAGTACGATTGGCAACCCTAGTTCGGTCGCAGGGCGTTGCATGGGATGGAAAGTGATGGCCACGTTAAAGCCGGGGTTATTTAGAATCACGCCGCGTGTCCCAACGCGTACGTTTTGACGACCACTTTAGCCTAGTTGGTAGTGACCCTGCCTACGAAGCAAGAGGTCCCGGGTTCGAATCCTGGTAAGTGCATTTATTTGTGTGATGAGCACGAATATTTGTTTTGAGTCATGGATGTATTCTATGTATTTAAGTATTTATTTATGTATATAAGTATGTTTATCGTCGTCTAGTACCCATAGTACAAGCTTTGCTTAGTTTGGGACTAGGTCGATTTGTGTAAGATTGTCCCCTAATATTTACTTATTTATTATTATTTATTTACTTTGTATTGAACGAAGGGGCTGACCTAAATGCGACCACGTTCATACAGAATGTATGTAATCGATTGCGTTGCGGCACGCGGCGTGGCCGACATAACCCCGGCTTTAGGTTCATTCGGAAACAGTGTTTTTTTTACAGTCTTATTTGGTACGTACTATTATTTATTTTGTGCTATGACAGAGAACCCAGATTAAATATAGCCTATGTCCAAACCAAAGACCGGAGATTACCCCTTACATACAAACTTGCAAAACTACAGGACTTCACATACAATGTGTAGTAGGGACCTATAGATTATGCTTAATTCAGGGAAAAGCTTTGGTATAAAAATTTAAGCGAAGCAAAACGCAGTCAACCGCAGTCCGCAGTAAGCTCGATTCTCCATACAAACGTAGTTACGCTCTCATTTTAAAACTACGTGTTGGATTGTAACGAAACTTTACATATACAATGACATGAGGTATATCTATGTCTGTAATTAGTTTATGTAGCTTCAGATACCATAGTAAAAAAATACAGCGAATTTTCATACAAAACTTGTTTATGCTGTATTTCGTTTGTTTTATAAACTGGAACCATATAAACTAATTAAAGACATAGATATACCTCATGTCATTGTATATGCAAAGTTTCGTTACAATCCAACACGTAGTTTTAAAATGAAAGCGTAACTACGTTTGTATGGGAAGGTGAAATTCGGCCGAGCTTACTGCGGATTCTTAAATCAAGATCCTAATCACCATATTACCCTAACATTATAAAAAATATCCATAATTCATACAAATTTTCCATGAATGTCATATCAATGGGCCTTTTCATAGTCCCCTTCGTCAAATCAGCTTTTTCATCCATTTTACTACCTCGTCACATTCACTCGAGCTACATAATCATATAGAAGCCCGTACGAAACTAAATATGAAAGGGTATTATGATTATACACGAACGTTTACATTCGTGTATATACGAACAGTGCGTTACGTGATCGACCTGCAGTACTAGGTTGGACTACTTGCTAACGCATGGTAGGTTGTCCAGTGCTTTGGTCACATTAAAAAATCTAGTATTTATCCTCCAAGCAAGCTTCGAGAGCTCATCTACATACATACACTAATATTATAAAGAGGAAAACTCTATGAGATTGTAGCTTTATATGTTTGCATGTAATTATCCAGCGGCGTTGCCTGCGATCTTTGCAATACGCGGGCAAAGCCGCGCATGCAGTTAGTATCATAATAAAGAGACCAGCGTTAGCAAAATTGTAATTGAAGCCGTTAATACTCGTACTTGTCACGGCGAATCTTGATCCATATGACAGCTGTCATCTCAATAGAATTTTACCTTTTAAAAGTCCGCAGTTAGCTCGGTTCGCCATACAAACCTAGTTACGCTCTCATTTTAAAACTACGTGTTGGAGTGAAACGAAACTTTGCATGTACAATGACATGAGGTATATCTATGTATGTAATTAGTTTATGTAGCTTCAGATACCATAGTAAAAAAAAATACAGCGAATTTAGGTTTATCATACAAAAATTGTTCTTGCTGTATTTCGTTTGTTTTATAAAGTGGAACCATATAAACTAATTACAGACATAGATATACCACATGTCATTGTATATGCAAAGTTTCGTCAGAATCCAACACGTAGTTTTAAAATAAGAGCGTAACTACGTTTGTGTGGGAAGGTGAAATTCAGCCGAGATAACTGCGGACTCTTAAGGTTAAATTATACGGAGATAACAGCTGTCATAGGGATCAGCATTCGCCGCGATACATATAATGATCTATACAGTCGTCGTAATATCGATACCTATTCCTATTTATGACGTTCCTCGTCTATAGCACGTGCATTCCTATTTTGCGTTACGTGACAGCTGTCATCCCAGTACAATGAACGGCAATATTGACGTTTATTGTACTGGGATGACAGCTGTCACATAACGCAAAATAGGAATGCACTCACTATAGATGCTCGTGCATGCTATTTCAGACAACCATTGACTGTTCTATAACTGTGATTCTGATTCAGATTCAGATCATTTATTTATAAATAGTATAAACATATTTATAGGTCACATTTTAAATAGGTACACACAGTTCATAAATATTAGGTGCTCAGTTTCCCTCCATCGCTGGATATCATATTCGCAAAACATGATATTCTCAAAATATCATATTCGCAAAACACGATGTTCTCATAATATGATATTCGCAAAACACGATGTTCTCAAAAATTTACATTAATATTATTACATTCCCTTCCCTTCTCTTCCATTTACTCGTATCTAGCAGACGTACACTTAGGTAAAAAAGTTATTATTAAAATGTGATCCAGTGAGTTCGCATCGAGAACCACTAGTTGATCGGGGGTAATCAGACAAGCGTATTCAGGGTGCACTCAGGGAGAAAGTCACCGATACCGGTGCCGAGACAGCGGGGGGTTAATGGGTAAGTTACCGGTTACAGCCTCCCAAGTCCAAGGTAATCGGAGGGAAATACTGGCTTTTACCGGTGACTTCGTTCACGAGAGACAGCGATACCGACGCCGAGACGGCGGGGGGATAACCCATCATGACCTGAATTATTTATTTTCCTTTCACTGCCTCGGAAAGCCGTCTTTTATCCTTTAAAACCAGTGGGCAAAAACGCATTTTATCCACTAGTGGGGAAAGTAATTTGACCTTGCAGCGTGTTTAAGTATGCTTTTGACAGATAACAAAACTTAAAACGCTCATAATACAAAAAAACACAGATGATGTATTTCTGTTGCCGCTATAACAACAAGTACTAAAAATCAGGATCAAATAAATATTTAAGAACTTTTACAAAATTAATTGTTGCCTTCATTAGGCGCTGGGTCTCAAAATGTATGGGAAAACTAAAATCCGACTCGCACTTGACGAAAATTCTACTTGATATTACTTAACGTTATTATTACTGTTAAAAAAATTAAAACGTATTATTATTTAAATCAAATAAAGTGGTTTTGCATATTGGACTTTCCTCGCTACAGTGAGGTGAAAAGTTTTGTGTTACACACGGGTGCAAATGTATCTTACTTCTCGTGTGTTGGAACACTCGCTGCGCTCAGGATTCTATTTTAGAACCACTCGCTTCGCTCGTGGTTCAACTATAGCATCCTTTCGCTTGCTCGTGTTTCAATTCCACACTCGCGGGTAAAATACAACTTTGTATAACATATAACTATTTCACTTCATCGGTCAATTACAGAATTTCACTGTGGCCAAGCGGTGGCGCTAAAATATGAACGTAGGCAATTGGGTCCTAGGTCCAAGATGATCGCCGGTATATATTGGCTTGTGCCGGCGACTTTGTCTACACGAACTCTCATAATTTCGATCCCTATATCTTTTCTTTTTTTATTTGTTTATTAGGCAAGCAAAATGTAAAAAAATATAGATGATTTCCGGAATAAGGCTGAATATCCACCAAAAATGTACGAAGACTTGTTTTGATATATTATTTGGAGGTAGGTTAATGTTTGATAACAGCTAGGTATTTCAATACATTTAGGTATCCATTTTTTGTGAGTTACCGGGGCCAGTAATATGCAGACAGGTATATATATATTCAGGTTCACAAAGCTACCAATATTAACCCGTTCCATATTCAAACTCGCAAAAAACGGTTCCCATACTCCTGTTTCCATGCTTTTAACGAAACGGCAATAAATAATAGTGAAAAGGGTACTTGAGGTGAAGTGGCACTGAAAAGTGCCTCCAGAAACACGTGTTAAGATAAAATGTAGCAAAAACAACGGTTAATGAGCACAGAATCAGACCGGTGTTTTGACTTAAGAAATGTGATGCGTATTCTCATTCATTCTCGTTTTGAAAACTGAGAAATAGGAGTTATGAATTGAATTTACTTACCTAATAACGGCCCGACGAATTCCCCGACGCAACAATGCTTGGATAATAGTCAGCGTGTTTTAAACGTAGTGTAATTTTTTTTGTTACTTTTTCACAGGTTTTTGCATCTGACGTTTTTTTGTTATACTTTAGGTAAGTACTTTTTTTTCAGTTGTTTCATTCCAACTTGTTTTAAATTGTTTCTTTAAAACTTTTTTTGTACAAGAGAAGAATTTATGGTATAAAAGGCGGACTCAATACCATAAAGGGTCTAACGAAAGTTATGTTCTCACTAGATAATTAATAGATCTAGGAAAATGAACCTTGTTAAAGAAAACTTCTCCTAAGATCCGCCTATTACTAAAAACAAAATTACTAAGATGTATCTAATATTAATAAATTCTTGGTCAGTTAAAGTGTTATAAAACTTTATTTACTAAAGTAAACATATACGAAATGATATTAAACTAATTATAATAAATTACAATTAGAAAAATGTATCAAAATTTTGCCCTTTAGGCAGGGTGCCCATCACACAGGCAGCATTCCCTCGCTGAATAGCAATCGCTATTCTTTGGGCGAGAAAGCTGCCTGCCCGAGGGTCACCCGTAGCCTCCCTTAACCGCTTACTGATCTCCTTGTGGAGCTTAAGCGCGTTTCTTCCCCAAGGGCCGAGTGTCTCGACGCCAAATGCGACAAAATCGTATTGGGCGCCGAGACAGCTATACTTGCCGACCTTGGATCACTCTGGTCAGTTAAATGTATCTAAAGAGAATAAAATTCTACTCTGATTCATTTTGGATAATCTAATGAGAAATAAACACTCACTAGATCCATTCTCCCAAGGATTTAGAAAAGTGTATCAGATAAAAGCAAAAATCCCAGTAGATCCATTATAAATACGAATGTAGCGGTAAAAAAAAACTCATTAGATCTGATTGAAGTATCTTATAAGACAGATCGACGTAATCGATTGGATGCGTTGCCGGTTGCTGAGTAATTGCATGATTCCGAAACTTTTGATTTTTAGATAATAATTCTAAACTAACCTATTTAGTTCTATACCTATTCCATTAAATCATCTGCGTAAAACTTTCGTTTAGCGGAAAACGGCGTTCGGACTTTTGAAATTTCGGAATAATTAATGGTTTCGGACGAATGACTCTTTGGATTTTTTCTGTGTTCCATAAAGTATTATACTTGCCTATCAACCGTTTCAGCCCAGAAAATTCAAAAATACAATAAGGAAATTACATTTAAATTTATATTAAGGAAGTTATTTGCGCAGAAGTATGTTTATGACAACAAAGAATATTTTGAATTAAATTTTAATGACATTAAAATAGCATTTAGCTTTAGACATGTAACAAATAAAGCACAATAGACTGACTTAGTAAATAATAATAATTTAATTCATTTATTCACTCATATTAACGAGATCCAGTATTTGTAAGTATATAAGAAATCGTATTTTTTTATTAAATTAAAATACTTAGCATGACTTACTTATTATTACGGAAGCTACGGTAGCCTAGTGGTTCAGGCATGCGGCTGTCATGCGGCGGTCGTGGGTTCGAATCCCGGCTCGTACCAATGAGTTTTTCGGAACTTATGTACGAGATATTTACCGTTAGCTTTTCGGTGAAGGAAAACATCGTGGGGAAACCAGGTCTAGTTTTCACTCTGGGTTGGAAGGTCAGATGGTAGTCGCTTTCGTGAAACTAGTGCCTATGCCAAATCTTGGGGTTAGGTGTCAAAGCGGACCCCGGGCTCGTTTAGGGCACAACCGGGAATAACGCCAGGAGGGTGATGATGACTTATTACTTATTATTGACATGGATTTATCTAATCATTTTTGTAAACAAACCTATTGCATTCTCTTAAATCTCTAACAGCGCCGTAGGTTCGGCGAAGTTAAGCGAACAGAGGTTTTGAAACAATATAATGCGTCTGTTTATAATAATATGGTTTCACAAAAATATGATTAGTAATCTTGAGGCTTTTCTGCAGGGAGATCAGTGATTTCAAACATGATTAAGAGTCCGCAGTAAGCTCGGCCGAATTTCACCTTCCCATACAAACGTAGTTACGCTCTCATTTTAAACCTACGTGTTGGATTGTGACGAAACTTTACATATACATTGGCATGAGGTATATCTGTCTGTAATTGTTTATATGGTTCCGGTTTATAAAACAAACGAAGTAAGGCAGAAACAAGTTTTGTAGGAAAAACTTAAATTCGCTGTATTTTTTTTACTATGGTATCTGAAGCTACATAAACTAATTACAGACATAGATATACCTCATGTCATTGTATCTGCAAAGTTTCGTTACAATCCAACTAGTAGTTTTAAAATGAGAGCGTAACTACGTTTGTATGGAGAATCGAGCTTACTCCGGACTCTTAAGCAATTTTCGCTCGATAGAAAAAAATCACGAACATATAGGTCTAAAATGCACTTAAAATATTCGTAACAAATTATGCACAAAAGCTAAAAATATTAAAATTGCTTTTAAAAATTTGAGAGAATTCAGTGATTACTTTTTATTTATTTAAACGGCCAAAAAATTAGAATGAAAAAACATGCTATCCGCGCTTCCGAGCACGCACTTCCATCTCGCTCACGCTTATGCTCAGTGAGCGGGAGAGAAGACCATGAACCTACGGCGCCTTAAGTTAAGAGTATGTGGGTGAAAATCAGAAAAATTGTACATAGTTAAGGGCCTTAATCTAATCTACGCTTTAACTTTTCTCATTTTAGTAACGACAATTACCCATACATCTTACATGGGTAATTGTCGTTACTAAAATGAGAAAAGTTAAAGCGTAGATTAGATTACCATTTTCATTTTCAAAATACTCGAAAGATCATGAATCTTGTTTTATAACTTGCTATTTACTTCCTAGCTTTATGGTGAATAAAGTATTCCCTTTTTTTTCTCAAACGGATCCCTAAAACTAAATTCAAGATGACTACAATAAACATCCTTGTTAACCATGTTCCATTGCATGATAAACCTTGTGTCTTAATCATTACAGTATATTTCAGCTTGCCATCAACGACACTTAGATATGTCACGTTAAAAACATAAACATTTTAAGGGTACTTTAGATCAATTATGGGACTATTAGTTTTATTTTTATTAAGGGTGCAATGGGTAAACTCAATTTGTTGTTATTAAACACACTCATACTTACTGAGGAGGATGTTCTAAAAGATAAGTCGTTTAATAAATATGGATGGTAAATTCGTAGGGCCAACAAGGTCCTGCCAGTAATAATCAGTAATACGCTGGCAGTGGTGCACTCAGCGTGGAGAGCCATGGTGTCCTTCTGTGAGGCAGTTATGACCCAGACGGAGATCGCTGAACGGGAACGGGAGAGATTAGATCCCGCTTAAAGCAGACGACGTCGAGGACGTGGACGGACACGTCCACCATAGGCCACCGCCGTACACCGTATAGGCTCGGACAATAATAGGTCTACGGTCTCCCCCGGCTGCCGTAGAAGGCGACTAAAGGGGATCATCGGGGTCGCAGTGTTCTGGCGGGGGCTGGGGCACTCGCTTAAGAACCCCAGGGAAGGTGACAATGTTCTTTGCCCTAGGACGAACCAAATGTGGCGAAGCGCAAGGGGGGCTCCAGTGCGTTCAGCATGAGATCCTGGAGTCCCCTGCATGAGAGCGCTGATGCAGGGCACCGTGGAGTTTTTAGTGGATAGAAACACCACATAACCCCGTCATCCCCCGGTGATTCGCAGGTTTTCTCCACGAAAAAAAAGGGCCAACAAAGTATGATGGACATAGACATAGAATATACAGTGCTGGTACACACTTGAGCATTCACTTGTTATGAGCTCTCTAGCGGAATACAGGCGTCACAGGTGAAAGGTCACAAAATAAACAGTAGCGTCATAGCGAGCATTCTAGCAGCCCTCCTATTCTGTAACTTGTTTTAAGCTCACCTCAACGCTTACCCACAAACACACCTTGACACCGCTATGCTTAGTAACCAAGGCGGGGTGAGCCGCTTTAGCGCGTAGCGAATAACAGCCCAGCGTTCTAGTGAGCATTCTAGCGAAATGACAGTGCCTCGAGCTGAGCCATTTTGTTAGTGTCCATCTCCGCCCACACCTCCCGCACAGCATTTACTCTTTTTTTCAAACGAGCAGTCGAATCACCTGATGGTAAGCGACAATCGACGCCCATGGACACCCACAACACCAGAAGAGTTGTAGGTGCGTTGCCGGCCTTTAAGATGGGAGTACGCTCTTTTCTTGAAGGCTTGAAGGTTATAACGGTCCGGAAATACCGCAGGCGACAGTTCATTCCAGAGTTTGGCTGTGCGAGGCAGAAAGTTTCGGGAGAAACGCACAGTTGAGGACTGCCAACCATCTACGTGGTGAGAATGGAAAAGCTGTCGCGTAGGGCGATGGCGGAAGGAAGCGGCGGGGATTAATCCGAACAATTCATCGGAACACTCCCCATTGTACATGCGGTAGAAAATGCAAAGCGAGGCTACATCTCTACGCAGTGCTAAGGGATCAAGCCGATCGGAAACACGCTGGCAGCCGACAATTCGAATCGCTCTCCGTTGAATGCGGTCTAGAGGGAGGAGTCTATGGAGCGTTCTTACTCACCACCAGGATATTTAAAGCAATGACTCGAAGTTTCAGTGTCTGAGAGGCAACCGGATGGCTCGCGGTATTTGAGCTCCCGAAGTGTTGGGGACGCGCCCTGTGCAACTAAACTGAGCCAACTTGGACTTGACCGGAAATTGTACCTGTCAAGTCAAGACTCGGGTAATAACTGTTTATTCAGAGAAAATGTATGCCTTATATGCTATTGCATTTCCTTGTGTTCCCGTGAGTGGAAACAGCTATCAAGGTTGTCAGTACAAAGTCCAGGCATGTACAGGCTATTCCGAGGTCGAGGTATTATGTTACAGTTTGTTATGATTAAGTACTAATGGAAAATAGGTATAAACTTTCCATCAGGTGTGCCGTGTGCCCTCACTATTTACAATACTACGGGCTCAGGAGACAGGAGGCACTTGTGAGGGAATTTCGCAAGATCAGCGATAAGCCCAGCCTCCCCATGCATAGGGAATTTATGGACCCTATATCTTATCTTATCTTATCTTATCTAGATGAGGGCCCTTTCGGATGCACTTCGACCCAGCGGGATCTTTTGTGCATTTGCCCTCTCCTTTATGCCTACTCCCAAGCTCGCTCCATCGTTTCCACAAAGCGGATGATGCAGCTCAGCGGGAGCACCTTGAACTCCCTTGGTTGCGGATAGTCGCTACCAAAGTAATTCATTCTTTGTCTGGCAAGGGCATCACATTCACACAGTAAGTGTTCCATGGTCTCATCCTCCTCGCCACACATTCTACAGACTAAACTGTCCGACAGTCCCTATAAGATGCCGCTTGAAGTCCAGACATCCATCTTACAGCATTGCCCAAACACTGTCTAAAACTAGTTTTAACCTCAACCAGGAGTGGAAGCAGTCGTGGTCTACTATGACGGCTGGAAAGTTTGGCTCCAGTGTTTTTTTTGTAGTATATAAAAGGTGGCAAACAAGCGTACGACCCACCTGATGGTAAGCGGACACCGCAGCTTATAGACGCATGCAGTTGCAGTTGGTCGGCAGCGCCCATGTTACTCCTTTGGAGTTCCAAAGGAGTAACATGGGCGCTGCCGACCCTTGATATTTTTGAGGATTCGCCGTGTTGACAGCTGAAGGAACAAATTCCCTCGCTCTCAACACAACGCATACTCGGGAGCTCTGGCGACCTTGCTCACCTCCAGGAACACAACACTACTACAGAGAAAGTAGTAGTGTTATTATGGCTGTGGTCTTCTGCAAGGCGGAGGTACTTCCCCAGTTGGGCTGCTTCAAATTCAAGCGGGATAACATTTCGCTCTGCCCTACCTCACCTTGTCCCAGGTTCAAAGTTAGAAAGGTAACAACTACTGAGATGAACCTGGTGCAATCTCAATTGACTGCGCATGGTCGCTGCAGCCTATACCGTTTTCGTTGTGGCTGGCAGGACTCCCCTGCCTGCGAGTGTGGTGCCGTGGAGCAGAGCATTCATCACATCTTTCAAGAGTGCCCGTTAACTCGGTATACCGGAGGACCTCCAGAAGACCTGTTCAATTTGAACGACGAAACCCTTAAGTGGATTTAATGCTCTGGAGATTAATTCATGATTTTGTATCTGACTTATGACTTGCCATACGAATAAATGAATAAATCGGATACCGCAAACTATGATGGACAACTTAAGGTAAACGTCACAGTCCTTGACATTGCACTAGTGTATGACACGTGTATTTTATGTCAAAGCAATAAGGGTTAAATTTGAACTAAGAGGGTTTCCTTCCTACGTCACTATGACACAAATTAAAACGCAAAAACAAAATAATGGCAATGTTTGCTGGGAAACCTGATTCTCCCATAAGTATACCTTCGTGTCAATAATTTGATGATTGCCAATTAGTAGGTGAATAGGTTGTTGACAGGAAGGGTGTAGTAATTAAAAAAAAATACATATATATGTATATATATATATATGTATTATGTAAGTGTATAGTCTTTCTTATACATAGTTGAGTTGTTTATATTCTGTTTTTCTGTTTTCACCTACTCATATCTTTATTTGCATCGCCCCCAAAGGTTGACTGGAAGAGATCGCTTTTTAGCGACAAGACCGCCTGTTGTCTACCATTGTTTATGTTTAATTTATTATTTTTTTATTATCTACTATGTCTGGCGAGCAGTAAGAATATTTGTATTGTATTGTAATGTATACTTTACTACCAGTTTTGTAAAAAAATGTATTTAGTTACTAACCAGTGGATCAAAGTCACCTGCATAAATAATATTAATTATCTCTTTATTCTTATTTCATCTTAAGTTAGGTTTGTACAATAAATTTATAAAAAGTAAAATATAGAACTATACATACAAAACATAAAATCATTATAAAAACCTAACCTAGGGTGCAGCCGGCAGCGAGACGGGGCCTAAGCTACCGGCGGTCAGGGCGACAGAGACAGGAACCTCCTGACTATCCGCGCAGTATCCAGGAGTACCGCCTTCTGTATCTGGCCCTTGATCCAGCCATCTAGCGAGAGTCTCTTGAGGTGATGGTCGAGACTCTTCGCTATTAAACCGTTCGCCGAAACGACTATCGCGACGATGATCGTCGAATCAACATCCCACATGGCGGTTACCTCGTGAGCCAGGTCTAGGTACTTGCTGGCTTTGTCCTTCTCGGCCTTCACGAGGTTCTCGTCATGGGGGATGGTGATGTCGACGAGCACTGCCTGGCGTTTCGATCGATCTGTCAGCACGATATCAGGCCTATTGGCAAGAATAGTCCTGTCCGTGATGACAGATCGATCCCAATAGAGCGTGGCATGACCATTTTCGAGAACTGGCGCAGGTGTGTACTTATAGTAAGGCACTTCGGAGACCACAAGACCGTATAGCAGAGCAAGTTGCTGGTGAATAATTCTGGCTACAAGGTTATGTCTGTGCAAGTACTCGCCGTTAGCAAGATGACCACAACCGGAGATAATATGCCTGAGTGACTCCCCGGGACGGCGGCATGCCCGACAAATGTCGACCGTACCGTCCTTCAGGATATACCTCCGTAATTGTTCGTCATGATAACTTCGTCCGCAATTGCACAGACAAAACCTTCGCTTTCCCCGAAGAGATCCCCGAAACGTAGCCAGTTCACCGACGCGAGCAGATATAATTATATATTAATTATTATTATTATAAACTGCAATAATAATAACGTCAAGGACTAATGACAAGTTCAATGAAAGCTTGCAAAATATCAACTACCTAGCAATCTTTCTTCAAGATTTACTTGCTCCCTTCTAAAATCTCTTTGCAAAAGGTAGAAAATGACAAAAACAACTCAATACCTTATCACGAAGCTATGTAGCTATGTATACACACAATATAAGATTAAGTATACATAAGTAGGCTTAATGAGGACAGGTAAATGACACCGGGGACATCCTGGCTGCGAGGGCGTGCTCCACTTGTGACCTATGTTATTTACTAGATTAGAAAGTTAAGTCCGCAGTAAGCTCGATTCTCCATACAAACGTAGTTACGCTCTCATTTTAAATCTACATGTTGGATTGTAATGAAACTTTGCATATACAATGACATGAGATATATCTATGTCTGTAATAAGTTTATGTAGCTTCAGATACCATAGTAAAAAAATACAGCTTATTTAAGTTTTTCATACAAAACTTGTTATTGCTGTATTTTGTTTGTTTTATACACTGGAACCATATAAACTAATTACAGACATAGATATACGTCATGTCATTGTATATGCAAAGTTTCGTTACAATCCAACTCGTAGTTTTAAAATGAGAGCGTGACTACGTTTGTATGGGAAGGTGAAATTCGGCCGAGCTTACTGCGGACTCTTAAGTGGGTAGACCATAAGTCCTTTTACATTTCAAACTAAAATAAAATGAAAACTAATTATATCAGATAAAAACCGTTTATTAATTATGAAAACACATGAACAGGGATTTTATTTTAAAAAAATTACGTCATCCATATGTGATCCTTCATTATTTTGGCATTGCCGTAACCTAGAGCGAAAATTTTCAGTGACGGCCTGACAAGTGTTCCGAGAAATGTTTTGCATTTCCTCGCGAATACGTTGCTTCAATTGTTCAACAGACACTGGGTTGGTCTCAAAAACTACTTTTAAGGTATCCCCAAAGAAAAAAATATTGGGGACAGGTCCCGGCTGCGAGGAGGCCAGTTAATTTTGACTTTTTGGCTGACAATTTCTCGAACTGCACTCAATGAGCTATTGGAGGTGTGACATGTTGCCCCGTCTTGCTGAAACCACGATTGTTGATTAAAACCATCAAAATCCTGTAGCGTAGGAGCAAAAAAGTTTTGTAACATGACAATATACCGCTCTGTATTCACTGTAACACTGCGTCCTCTTTGATCTTCAAAGAAGTAGGGTCCAATAATGCCTCTTGCTGGCCGGATCGTGGTTGTTTTAACGTTGAACCTGTCTCTTCAAATTTCTTTAATCAACTTTTAATCAATTGAATCGATGGAGCTTAACTTTTATGCCGTATATTGTAATGATTGCAATATTTTCGTTGCGATAATGTTAAAGAATCGTTATTTTTATAATACTCGCGTACGCAGTTGTACTCCGGTGAAGGACGCCATGGCACTAAATTCCCATTGGCCGCTCCTGCATTTCGTAACCCTGCCGCCTTACCCCGCCACCGCTCCCCGACGCAGCTACCGATTCAAAAGTTAACGGACTTTTGGTCCACCCTGTAGTATAATTTACTGCACGAAATCAATTACGTTACGTATAAAGGATCCAGGTTACAGTTGCATAAAGAAATAATGTAAGTAGTGAAAAAGCTCGTATGTAAGGAATTTCAAATCAGAACGTTTTTATGTAAAAAATAGGACTGTGACAAATAACGAATGTGCATAACTGCTGCACGGCTATCATGCGACGGCGCGCGAGCTCTCTAGATTTTTCTCGCACTATCCGTCTCTTTCTTATTGGAACACTTAGAACAAGAGATATGGTGCGAGAAAAATCGAGAGTATGTCGCGGCCGTCGCATGATAGACGTACAGAACTGCTGTGCTGCTGCTGCGGTGCACAATTGCGTTTTGACGTGTCGTATCGTGACGTCACAGAAGATATCGCTTTCACAAAAGAGATTCACTCCCATCTGATGCACTCTGACTTGACTCTTTGTGTCAGTCGAGTCAGTACGCATCCGGCTTTAACTAGATAGCCATACCAACTTAATTATTATGCGCATCGCCCCGTGCGTTCCTCGCCTTAGAGTACATAGCCTTTAACCGAGTCCCAAATTTAGATTTACTCAAGCGCTCGGACGTGACGCCCGGATGGGCCCTTGTATCACGTCAGAACGTATTACAGAGCATCACGTCAGAGAGACTTAGAATAGCCGTCAACGCGGCCCTAAGCGGAGCGCACCGCCGCTCCCCTCCCGCCGGATATTGATTTTGGTTGTTAGGGATTTATTTATGACTATTAGCTCGTGAGGGGCGCGTAATGAGTTCATTCTGTCGTCTGCTGAAACGTTAAGGGTTTGGGGCCTGGAGATAGGTCAGAAATACTTAGAGAACATAGATAGAATTTCTTTGGTTTTCGTGATTATTACTCATTAGATAATATTATTTGGACGTTTGCTCAATAGTCTGAAACGGACTCGAAATGTACGAATATTTAATACAAAAAATATAAATATAGATACAATTATTTTATTTCTCTTAATCTATTACACTAATAATGAGGAGATATGTACTACATGAGTTGACGTACGACATTTAATACACATAGAATATTTAATATCAATCGTTTTTAATGGTAGATAGATTCAGACTCATATATTCAATATATATGATCACATTATATAATACCTATCAATTTACAATATTGCAATCGTTAAAAAACATAACTAATCAAGGATATAACATTTAAACTATAATTACTTTTGTATGTCCACTTCGTTAAAAACAGAACGAATATTTTCATGTTTATTATTTAATTGACCTTTAAAAGATCGTCATTACCAATCATCATCATCATTGGATTAAATAATATCAAAAACAATAATTCAGATAAAATGGAAAAAAATCTAGGATTAAAATAAGCATAGATCAGACCCCGTACAGTACTATGATGGCTTTATCACGCGATAAGTGACAAGATAGGAGCATCGTCTCGTTTTATCGAACGATGTCAGCCAGTGACGGACGCTCTATCCTGTCACTTATCGTGTCATAAGGCCGACCATGATATTACGCTCTAGTGGATTCTTAGTTGCGACATGGCAATCAGTGGGGAAATAGTATGGTGTGCTAGTCATAGGCCTCCCCATTTTCAAGCTTAAACATCGATTTAAAATTAATTTAGTTTGCAGATAAAGAAAAACACTTATTCCCAAAATCAAGTAAGTACCCAGATCAATAAATGTACATTTTAAAACGAAAATACCCGCCTTTAAGTTTAAAAATATTCGCATTTGTCCTCTCAAGTCTCAACTCAAGTGAGCATTAGTATAATCTAATGATTATACAAAGTGTAACAAAAATGGGGTATGAACCGATCAAGGGCTTAACAGGTATCGAGTTCTGATAAGAAAAACAGGTTTTTTTTTTTTTACATTTCTATGGAGCTTGTCGCCCCAGTCGGCCAACGCTCCATACTAAGGTAAAAAAAAACGCGTCAAAAAAATATTTTTTTCTGTTTTTTTCTTATCAGAACACGATACCTGTTGAGCCATTGATCGGTTCACACCCCATTTTTGGTACACTCTGTAGTATACAATAATGTTCAGAGCTTATGTGTCCCACTGCTGAGATTCCTCCCTCTTTTTTCGCTGTTCTCAGTTTTTAGCTTACTTTGGCCAATCCTTCAACACCTTTTTATCCATTTAAAGATAGATAGATAAACAAATAAATGCTTTATATAGCCACCCATAAAAGGGGTCCAACTCCCGCCTTCGAAGGATTAGTAACTGTAAATTAAAAAGACTATCAGGCAATCCGAGCCGACTGTACAATTATTTGGCCCCCGGATCGAAGGATCTTAGCAAACGGACAAATCACACTTGACATATTTTTCTGCGAATTACTTGGGGATACACAGGGCGCAAAATTACTTAAAATGTATTATTTGCCCTAGAAAGTAAGTAAAAAAAAAGGTGGAGAGGTGTACAAGTCAAATCGAAAACGTGGCGTTCAATACCGTTTTGTGTTTTCTTCGATTGATTAAAATTATTTATTAGGGCCATTTTACGGAAAGTTGTGCACTCGACTTTTTTCTTTAATTTTGATATAATCGGGTTTTGTCTACTCAGAATCGAGAACACTTTCGAACCTAATAGGAGAAAAAAAGTAGCCAAAGATTTTTTATTCCATTCCGTTACCGTTTCCATACTAAGCTTGTATGGCGGTGACGGAACGGAAACCCGAAAATTATATGTAACATTTTGAACAGTCTTTTTCTCCTAGTTAGGTTCGAAAGTGCTCTCGATTCTGAGTAGAAAAATCCCAAAATAAAATAAAAAAGTCGTGTACAACTTTCCATAAAATGGCCCATAGAATGAACATTTATAAAATGAGCCCCTTTTAGATCACCAAAAAAACTTTTTCGCAATTCTTCACAAACAGGACTTTTGACTGCAGCATTTCAGCAGATTCGTTACTTTTACCGTTCTCATTTTTACAACTTCTGTATTTAATAACAAATGTTCTGAAATGAGTTTTTACTATTCTGTACCTACAAAATGAAATGTGGTAAATCGACCTAATGAAACATTGCGAATGTGTAAAATTGCAAATAAGAAAAAACGCAAGCGTTTTTATTGTGAATTGCTGTTGTAATAGTACATTACTTACCAACGACTGTAAGAGAAAGAAAGCCCGAAACCGCAGGTACTTGTGACCCGAGCCGCAGGCGTGGGTTGTAATTATGCGATAGAGGGCTTTCTTTTTTACTGTCCGTGGTAAGTACCCAATTTTACGTCTTCACCTGGCCTTAATGCGAGTTTTACCATACGCGTAGCATGCGGTAAAACTCACATTATGGCCAGGTGTGGCGTAAAGAATTGTATATTTGTGAAAAATTGCGAATAAGAACGTTTTGGTGAAAAGTCTGCATAATTCTCTTGCTGTCAACGCAGTGAGTGACTCAGCAATAAAATGTTAGTAATGCTCATGTGACTCCTACAGCTTTGCAAGTATCCACAGTTTAACATTTCCGCTTACCAACAAGCTGGCACCGTGTACCTACGCTTGTTTGACAACGATTTACCCATACTAATATTATAAATGCGAAAGTAACTCTGATGTGTCCGTCTGTTACCCTTGCACGTTTAAACCGCTGGACCGATTGAGATGAAATTTGTTATGGAGTTTTTATCCCGGGAAAAACATAAGATACCTTTTATCCCGCAAGTCATCCCCTAGGGTTAAAGGGGGGGGGAAGCTTGTATGAAAGTACGGTATAAACAAGTTCCACGCGGGCAGAAGCTAGTCCTACTATATGTATATATCCGACGACCGGTTAGCCTGAAGGTCCTGGGTTCGAATCCCGGTAAAGACAAATATTTGTGTGATGAGCATGTTTATTTGTTTCTGAGTTTTGGATGTTTTCTATGTATTTAAGTATTTCTATATATTAAATATATCGTCGTCTAGTACCCATAACACAAGCCTTATTGAGCTTACTATAGGACTACGTCGATTTGTGTTAGATTGTCCCATAATATTTATTATTACATACATACATACATATAATCACGCCTCTTTCCCAGAGGGGTAGGCAGAGATCACGGATTATTATATATATATTATTATTATTATATATCCCACTAATATTATAAATGCGAAAGTTTTGATGTTTAGATGTTTGTTACTCAATCACGCTTAAACGGCTCAACTGATTTGGATGAAATTTTGCACGAAGATAGTTTATAGCCTGTATTAAAATATAGGATAGTTTTTATCCCGGGTCCATGCAGACGAAGTCGCGGACGGAAGCTTGTAAAAAATGAATTTCAATCCCCTCCCAGTGTGTACCCAGCCCCCCATCCGGATCACAGTGAAGTCCTCTCAACGGATTCCAGCTCGCGATTCGGAACATTTTTCCCGGAATCCTTCGGAATTATCGGCTCGAGGGCTGTTTGGAACAATTGGCGCGATGTGATTGAATGTACTTTTATTTTACGAATTAGAACTACCTAACTAGTAATCGAGTTGGGATAAATACTTAGGAGATAAGATAAGCAACAAAAGAAAAAAAAAAACATAAGCTCTAATAAAAAATCCATGCCTCTCTTTAGCCCAATTGTTGGCTGGTAGTGAATGCCATTTGGCATTAACCCCGTTATTTGTATATATCTGTATTTTATGCAGTAAAACATAAATAAATAACCTAGAATATCGGGTAACTCTTGAGGGAATGTTTCTTTTATAACACATTATAACATTAATTCATTATTTTATTATATTTATTTCGCCTTGATTGAAATTTTTAAACCCATGGGTGTGGAGTATCGTTGTTCAAAAATATTATAGGTTTCCTAAAACCATTTTTCAAATCAGTGATCCGTTTGCGAGATATTGGGCTTTAAAGCCCTAATTTTTGTTCGAGTCATGTGTAATGAATTTAAAAGGAAAACTATCACGGACAAGTAAGCATGAATAGTAATAGTCGACCAACTTAATGTGTACTTCGAAAGGCCAATTTTCGTACAAATTCGGCCAACGCAACCGCACCGCACGTCGATGTAACTAAGACAGACAGGCAACTACGGAACCCCACACTGCGCGTGGCCCGACACGCACTTGGCCGGTTTTTTTTATTTGAACTTATTATATACATTATACCTACGTAAACCCATTACAAAGACTAAATGACTTCAAGACATTGTCATAATTGATTCAATGATCAAAGAATCGACGTAAAAGCTTACCCGGGGCTCCTAATGTCAATTTCGGTACATTATCATAAGCACATTATTAACATAATAAAATGGAATGTATGAAATGAGGGCTTATGAATTTTTGCTTGAGTTCGTACGAAAACGCATACTTATTACAATGGCCATCTTTTTTCTAAGTAACATGATTATCTGTACCAACTTTTCTTTTTCTGCCTTGTACCAATATTTAATGTCGTTAGGTTAATATAATTTCTAATTTTTATTTTCTTTTATAACTAGTTTGTGAGTATACAGCTGTGTAAAGGTAAAGCTTTGTAAGTTTGTATGTGGACAAAAAATCTTAAATGAGTATCGTAACTTTTGGTTTTTTCCCGTTGTCGAACACCGTTTTGAATCTGTAGCCGTGTAAAGCCAAGTTTTAGGCAACTGCAAAGCAACTTTGGTAAGAATATTTGAATTAGGAATCCTACATAGTCACACGCATTTTTGTAATTTTTTGTTAGGACAGTAGGTACCTAACATTAGCCATTGCAGAGTTCCACCTCTGATTCCATCATCAGATCAACTTGATGGTGCCAAACTTCAGCGAGGTAATGCTGCCAGCATCTTCGGCACAATTCCGCTGGGGCCATTTTTAGATTTAGTTTAGTACTATTCTATTTTATTTTTAATTTAGTTTTTTATTATTACTTTAGTTAATATCTCTTTTGCTCATCTCATGTACGTTTTTCTGTGTTATCTCCTTTATATTGACATCTATATTATACATACGCACTAATATAGAAATTATTGAAAACCGACTTGCAAAGCTAGATTAGATTAAATCGTCATCTGACACTATAGCCATTACTACCCATGTTGATACGTCCATCGTTTTTTAAATAGCTAACATTTGATTACATTGTTGAATGTAATCAAATGGTATTTAAAAGATTACACGGGTCTAACGCGATATTTATTTTTCTGACATTACATACTTAGTTACAGATTGATACTTATTTACAGATGAACATTAATGCTCGTTAAAATCCGAGTCGTCAAAAACTATCACAGCACAAAACTATGAGTCACAGCCGTAAGTGGCCGCATGTTTGTCGTCCTGTTAGCGACGAACGTTTTAACACCTCAGGCTTGTTTGCTCTACGCCCTTTTAAACGCCGCGTGTTTGCCGCCTTTTAGTCGTTTATTGATGGCTTTGTGATGGGCTTCCGAATATTTCGTGCTTGTAACTGTAAGATTTACAGTTTTATACCAGGGCGGTGGAACACTAGCACACGTTCGAGTTCAGAGGATTTTATAAGCACGTTGCTGAACCTGACTGGGCTGTTATTCGGAATATGGGTGAAGAGTCAAAATTTATTTTTACTTCAAAAGAAAGAAAGTAAAAAAATATGCCTCGTGACGTAAATCTCATTCAGATATCTCAAAGAATTACGAAGCTACAACCGTTTTAATATTGAAAACGAGAGAAAACGCTCGCAGATCGATCTGCGAGCGTCATATCATTCATAGTAAATTACAGTTGTTTCATATGAAGGTGCGTTTTGTGGAAAAGGGACAGAACATACCCCTCTTAAAACTCTGGACACTTATAACTGTGATTATTTAACCTCTTGCGTTGCTTTTTTTCTCCATTTGACTACATTCTTAATCCGTTTTCATCTTAAATCACCCGTCACGCCTAACGAAACAAAAGCTCTACCTACGCTGTTACTACGAATCAGGGCGTCAAAATATATTTGTAAGATGAGCTTAAACAGGTTACAAAATAGCGGGGCTGATTTGGAGTCATCCGAATTTTGCTGACTTCATTGATTTGAGGATTCTGTGTTGACAGTTAGAGGACAAACGCAGGAACCGCATCCGGTTCGAAGGACCATGTTCAAAGGGGTCCCATACCACTGTTGGTCGCCAATACTGTATATTGAGTCACAGAACTATCTTCTATAATCGTCTTCATAATAAAACTTGTACAAAAATCAAATAGAGCCAGAGGTCGTTATTGCCAGAAAAATCTTTATAGCGCCATCCAGGAATCGACCCGAACGGTACAGCGCCATCTAGCGGTCAACTCAACGAAACTTATGTACACACTGCTGAACACAGCCCATTCTTGTAGGAGCCTTGGCAATCATACTCACCATCTTGCTCAACACTTCCACTTCCAGTTATTCAAAACTAGCTTCTGCCCGCGACTTCGTCCGCGTGGAACTCGTTTATATCGCAGCCACATACAAACTTTCACCCCCCATTTTGCCCCCTTAGGGGATGATTTCCGAGATAAAAACTATCCGATGTCCTTCCCCGGGACTCAAACTATCTCTGTACCAAAATTCATCTAAATCGGTTCAGCAGTTTAAGCTTGAAGAGGTAACAGACAGGCAGACAGACACACTTTCGCATTTATAATATTAGTATGGATAAGATTGGAATTTCACACATTAAAACAAAGAGCGCAATATCAAAATCGATTACATCAGTTGTAAATTCACAAGAACATCCTGTAATATACCTGTAACAAACATAATTGTATTATTCTATTTATCAAGACACTAAAGCACGTAGGCACTACACCAGTTCCCCTGTGATTCTTCTGGAAAGAAGACCGCCAGCAACAATTAGCACCCTTGGATCAATAATGTAATATTTTCTCGAAAAAGGATTAAAAATGTAGTCAAATGGTTAAATAATCACGAAGTTATAAGTGTCCAAAGTTTTAACAAGGGGTATGTTCTGTCACTTTTTTGCAAAACGCAACTTCATATGAAACGATGATGCTTGTAAATTATGACGTCACTATGGACGGCAACGTGCCGCGCCGCATCGTGGTCGGCGCCTCCGTCGACGCGGCCCCCAGGCAGCATCCTGTAATGTGACGTCACACACTGTTTGCGTTTTCTCTCTCTAACAAGCAATATTAAAACGGTTGTAGCTTCGTAATTCCTTGAGATATCTGAATGGGATTTTCGTCACTAGGCATATTTTTTTGCCTGCTTTATTTTTGGAGTAATAATAATTTTCGAATCTATCCCTATTAGGTACAGCACTACTGATTGCTTCATACGCTCTTGGGCATGCCCAGTAGGTGCAGTGCCTCTGAGGCTCGCATCATCGGGTCTTCAGCAATCATGAGAACGGGGATCCCTGCTTGGACGAGTCAGACCGGGCTCCACCCAAGTAGCACAAAGGTTCTGTGTGACAGCATTATTAAAGTACACGTTGGACACATTAGCTGCTAAAAATGAAGGTATATTCTGTGAGGCTCGCAGCGACGGATTTCCAGCAATCATGAGAACGGAGATCCCTGCTTGGACGAGTCAGACCGAGCTTCACCCAAGTAGCACAAAGGTTCTGTGTGACAGCATTATTAAAGTACACGTTGGACACATTCGCTGCTAAAAATGAAGGTATATTTTGTGAGGCTCGCAGCGACGGATTTCCAGCAATCATGAGAACGGGGATCCCTGCTTGGACGAGTCAGACCGAGCTCCACCCAAGTAGCACAAAGGTTCTGTGTGACAGCATTATTAAAGTACACGTTGGACACATTCGCTGCTAAAAATGAAGGTATATTTTGTGAGGCTCGCAGCGACGGATTTCCAGCAATCATGAGAACGGGGATCCCTGCTTGGACGAGTCAGACCGAGCTCCACCCAAGTAGCACAAAGGTTCTGTGTGACAGCATTATTAAAGTACACGTTGGACACATTAGCTGCTAAAAATGAAGGTATATTCTGTGAGGCTCGCAGCGACGGATTTCCAGCAATCATGAGAACGGGGATCCCTGCTTGGACGAGTCAGACAGAGCTCCACCCAAGTAGCACAAAGGTTCTGTGTGACAGCATTATTAAAGTACACGTTGGACACATTCGCTGCTAAAAATGAAGGTATATTCTGTGAGGCTCGTAGCGACGGATTTCCAGCAATCATGAGAACGGGGATCCCTGCTTGGATGAGTCGGACAGAGCTCCAGCAGTATTCTGAACATTGCTGTCCGCGTATCATGGTCGGCCTTATCACGCGATAAGTGACAAGATAGGAGCTTCGTCTCGTTCTATCGAACGGTGTCAGCCAGTGACGGACGCTCAATCCTGTCACTTATCGTGTGATAATTAAGGCCGACCATGATACGGGGTCTGATAAGTACGACTGCCCAATATTGATGTATTGGATCGAGCAGATCGAAAGGGTAGTGTACTTTATAGATATATTTTTATTATTTTCTAATTCTTACCTAGCTTTAAGTATGTTACTAATATAACATTTTGGTGAGGTAGGGCACAGCGAAATGTCATTCCGCTCGAATTTGGAGCAGCTAGTGATGTGCCGTTCCCAGGAATATTCCCCAGGTGGGAATATTCCCGGGAACATTCCCAGGAATATTCCCATACAAGGGAACATACGGTAATATTGAAATTGTGTATGTTTATATATCTTGCTATTAGGGATTCCATGATAACTTGGGCCCTTGATTTTTTTACCAAGACATTAACCAGTGTAATTTACCCGCAAAAGTAAATTCCCAATGTTCCCGGGAATATTCCCCGGAACAATGGGAATATTCCCGGGAATATTCCCCGGAACAATGGGAATATTCCCGGGAACAATGGGAGTATTCCCGGGAACAATGGGAATATTCCCAGTTATTGGGAATATTCCCCCATCAGAAAAAAAACAAATTTTACAAAAGTACTTCAGAAAGTAACAAAAACGTTACAAAGTTAATAAAAAACCACAATAAAATATTATACGAATACAAAATATGAAAATATTGACATATTAAATGGTCATTGAGATAAAAAGTCAGAATTAGTACAATAATGCAGTTTTTGGCGAATGGCACTTTATTTGTCGGGGCACTATTCATTTTATTTACTTTTATTACAACTTTAATTTGCCTAATTTGTATTTCAATATTCCCCTGTTTGGGGAATATTCCCGGGAACAAGGGAATATTCCCGGAAAATTCCTATACGGGAATATTCCCGTTCCCGGGAATATTCCCCGGCACATCATTAGGAGCAGCCCAACTGGGGAAGTACCTCCGCCTTGCAGAAGACCACAGCCATAATAACACTACTACTTCCTCTGTAGTAGTGTTGTTCCTGGTGGTGAGCAAGGTCGCCAGAGCTCCCGAGGATGCGTTATGTTGAGAGCGAAGGAATTTGTTCCTACAGCTGTCAACACGGCGAATCCTCAAATATATCAAGGGTCGGCAACGCTCATGTTACTCCTTTGCAGTTGCATGCGTCTATAGGCTGCGGTGTCCGCTTACCATCAGGCGGGCCGTACGCTTGTTTGCCACCGTCGTTGTATAAAATAAAAAGCTGTGTAATTGTAATACTCGTATTCCGAAATTAATAATTTATAATTATTATATGATTGTTTTACCACACAGCATTAGAAAAAATTACATTACGAATGAGGTCATAATTTACTGGTCTGGAAGAATTGTCGGGAAGATATTTATAAATCGTTGCAGCGCATCAATGGCGCATGCGCTAAAGAGGCGCGGACAGAACGTGCGTGTGCGCACCTCGTTAGCGACGCTAATGGCGGCCGGCGGGAGGGAAAACGGGGGAGACGGTCAGTAACAAAGACAACATACATCATCATACTATTATTCCCGGTTGTGCCCTAAACGAACCCGGTGTCCGCTTTGTCACCTAAGGGTTAATCCTATAATTTGGCATAGGCACTAGTTTTACGAAGGCGACTGCCATCTGACCTTCCAACCCAGAGGGAAAACTAGACCTTTTTGGGATTCGATTTCCTCACGAGATTTTCCTTCTTCTTGAGTGAAACGAAAGATTCTAAAGTAGAATATTGAGCGTAACGAAAAGCCTAAGACCGTTTTCTTCTACCGTTTGATACATACTAGTTTCATATGAATGATCAATTTAATGTGTACTGTAAATATAAATATTTTATTGAAGCTGCATCTAAGTAGTGTGTACATGTATTATCTCACTTTTTATTTATGTTTATTTCTCTTTCGCCTGTCCCAATACTGTAGGTAGTTTATTTATTACATTTGTATGACGTTTCCGTGAGTCACTGACGGTGCTGGCTGAAAATCAGCGCTGCAGGCGTCTGACACCTCAGCATAATGCTGAGCCAGTGTCCGGTTCACTGCCGCAGCGACCACTTGTTTCATGTTTTATATGTTTTCTGTCTTTTGATTATTTTATTGTTTAACACGTGTGTCCTGTGTGTTTGTGAATAAATATATCTTTCTTTCTTTCTTTCTTTCTTTCTCATATTCATACCTATGAGGAAAATTTTATTAAACAGTGAATATTTAGGGATGAAAAGTAGAACATTTATCTCTCATTTGAAGGCAATAATTACATACTCTTTTCTGAGTAACAGGTGTGAGAAGGTTTATTTCCTTAAGAAGGTCTTAGCTTTAAATCCCAAGGTGTCTATAGATAATGACGATTTGATATGCGTGCCAAAGGCTAGGAATTTAGGTGTCCTTATGGATAGTGTGCTCCATTTTGAGGGTCATGTACTTGAAACTGTTCGCAACTGTTTTTATCGATTAAAAGTTCTTTATAGAGTCAGAAAATACTTAACGGTCGATATGCGGGTTAAATTATGTGACTCTCTAATTCTTTCAAAACTCAATTACGCTGATACAGTTTTTGGTGAGTGTTTGCTATCTCGTTCAAAAAAGCTAGTTCAGCGCTTACAGAACGCGTGTGCGCGGTTTTGTTATCCAATTCCTCGTCGAGCCCATATAACTCCCTTTCTAAACCAGGGGAAATTATTAAAGATGGAGGCTCGTCGAACTATGCACCTTGCCACACTGCTCTTCGGCATCATTAAAACTAAGGAACCTTCATATCTTTTCCAGAAGCTTCGATTTGCGAACCCTCGTCCTAGACGGATCCCTCGACTTATCTGTCCTCGACACGGAAGTGCGTCTTTTCGTGGCAGCTTTACCTATTCTGCCACGAAATGCTGGAACAACATCCCACCCCCCGTCAAAAATGCTCCCACAATAAATTCATTCAAAAAAAACTTAAAAATGTATTTACTAAATCAACAAATAAATCCAGCATAGCCTTACAGTGTCTTTGTGTATGATCATGTACATTTTCGTACCTAGGTAGCAATTTATTTTCAAATTCAAATTTAAGTTCTATATGCATCCTTTGTAATTTTAGATGAAACACATTTAACAAGAATATTATTAGTGTATAAATAAAATCCTTTAAGTAGTAGTACTATGTAACGTGCAGTTCTGTAGCGCACCACACGTGGATCCACATAATACCAGCGTCGTTTCGCCTTCTGCGGAGCGACATTATGCTGAGTGGACTCCGTTTTCGCATCTAATCTTAGTTTTAACATAGCATCTAAGTGTAAATCTAAAATGTACTTACTGTTATTTGCGAAATAAAGTTTTTCTATTCTATTTCTATTCTATTTAACTACCCTATAATAATAAACCTATACCTAACTGTTCACCTTTGTTTATGTTCAGTATTTTTTTTTCTTTCTGCGAACAATAAATAAATAAAAAATTAATATATCATTAAAAATTACAGAATACAAAAACTTTGAAAATAAAATAAAATACCTACTAACATAAATAAATAAATAAATAAATAAATAAATAAATATAAGGGGACAATCTTACACAAATCGCACTAGCCCCATACATAGTAAGCTCAATAAGGCTTGTGTTACGGGTACTAGACGACGATATATTTAATAGATATAAATACTTAAATACATAGAAAACATCCAAGACTCAGACACAAATATTCATTTACACATATTATTCACACAATATTCACACAAATATTTGTCCTTACCGGGATTCGAACCCAGGACCTACATAAATAATCTAAAAGCCCCCCGCGTCCCCCAGAAGCAAAGTTGCCCGTTGCTCGTGACATTGCTTAGACAAGGATACATTTAAAAAAAAGTTTACAACAATAAGTAA
Organism: Epinotia bilunana; assembly: GCA_947049275.1. Taxonomy (NCBI): domain Eukaryota; kingdom Metazoa; phylum Arthropoda; class Insecta; order Lepidoptera; family Tortricidae; genus Epinotia; species Epinotia bilunana. The sequence goes on from OX346278.1 coordinate 2,322,330, forward strand.
AAAAAAAAGTATTGTAACCTCCGTTAATTTCTCCACTCCCATAGATTTTCTAGTTTCGAAAGCCTTCCCTATTACACTATTACTACACAAAGGCACTCACAGAGGCACTAATTTCTTAATAACACAACATTTCAAAACTGTTATAGAGACGTCAGAATACTAATTTGTAACATTAGGAGTAAAGTATGCCTCGGTTTTCATATCTACTTTGTATGTATGTAATAATGTACGTCTAGGACAAGCAATGTGTTGTCTGGAAGAGATCTCTTTACCTTTAAGACCACGTGTAGTCTATCTCGAATTTTGAGCTTTCTGAGGCTCTAGTATAAGTTTTACGGAAACAAAACGTTACGACCGCGTTCGCGTTTAACTGTCAAATCTCGTACAAATTGAGGGTAAAACGCAAACGCGATCGTAACGTTTTGTTTCGGTAAAACTTATACTAGAGCCTCAAACCCCATACAAATTGAGGGTAGAACGCAAACGCGATCGTAACGTTTTGTTTCGGTAAAACTTACACTAGAGCCTCTGTATTTAGTTTTTGTGTGAAAAGTGAGTAGATAACTATTTTACGGGTAGGTACATGAGTAGCAGATAGCTAAAAAGCTAGGTTCAAATCCCGGCTCGTACCAATGAGTATTATCATTTACTATGGCCGCTCGCAGATCGTGACGTCACTATCTGCGAGCGTTTTCTCTCTAACAAGCAATATTAAAACGGTAGTAGCTTCGTAAGTCTGAGATATCTGAATGGGATTTTCGTCACTAGGCATCTTTTTTTGCCTTCTTTCTTTTGGAGTAATAACAAATTTTGAATCTACCCCGTATTCAACTGTCATTTTCCCATACAAAAATTGACATAACTACTAACACGCGTAGAAATGACCAACTGGTGGTGAGTAAGATCGCCAGAGGTCCCGAGGATGAGCTGTGTTGAGAGAGACCTGCATTTGTCCCTAAGCTGTCGACACAGCGAATCCTCGAATCAATAAAGACTCGGCAATGCACTTGTGACTCGATTGGAGTCGCAAGCGGTACTTACAGAGGCCACGGTATCTGTATATCGGCAGGCCGAAGGGTCATTTGTCACCAAAATGGTATCAAAAAGAAAAATACTTTATATCATAAACAGCTTTTTTATCGACGTAGTTGGATAAACGTAGAGTTGAGTCGTACATTAAATCTTATTATTCTCATTATTTGTAAATATCGCCCGTAAGCGATTTAAATCATGACACAGTCAAGAATTTCTCAGTAATACACTTATCGAGCGAGATAAAGTCTATACAGGGTGTGCAACGAAGCGCTTCAGTCAGAAACGAAAATACTTAAATAAGATACCTGCTGACTATTAATTAGGTAGGGAATAGGTTTTTTGAGTGTAGGTACCTACTTTTTTGCACAGTCCAGCAGGTCGATCACGTAACGCATTGGTAACATCAGGCGTTCTTATCGCTTTAAAGCGATCTCTTGACAACCTTTACAATACACGAACACGATGTTTATCTTTTGTGGTTGAGAAGCCTTCTATTTCCATCATCAGATCAGCTCAGTAGTGTGCCACACCAATTGTTTTGTCACCAACGTACGAAAGAACCATAGAAGTCTAAGTAGCGCCGCAAAATGGCCCCACCGAGTTGGTGGCATTTCCACTATATATTATTGCTATTTCTTTTGAAATAGTGTGTAATTTAAAGTAATAATAATATGAATTTTACTTTACTTCAACTTTTTTGTATGTAATTTAATTGTTTTTTTTCTTCTGTAGTATGAAATTTATGTATAGGAAAACTTATGTAGTAGGAAACTGTAGGTTTAATACTATTAATGTATAGCTTCTAGTTAATTACTTTGTAAATAATTTAAGACCGTTAGTTTCTAAATAAAAAAAATAAAAAATGCGGGAATGGGGGCGGGGTGTCAAACGATGCCATGCAGCCGTTTAGTTCGAACATGCGCATACCGGGTTTTAGGCACGCGTTTGGGTAGAAATTTGTAAGGAGTTCGCTGGTTGTCACGGAAGTTATAAGTATACCAAATATCAGCTCACAGGTCAACCAAAGCCGCCATGTCCAAGCTCTGGCGATCACGCACTACCTGCTTTCCTGACACAACTGTCACTAGCGACACCTAGTGGCGCGTCTAAGAGCCAAGCCGAGATCTACCAATACATACTGCTCTCGGTGGTTCGGCTTGCCCCCACTAGGTGGCGCTGGGATCGATCTGCTTTACCCTCGGAGTGCTCCGTCGGTAAAGCGGGTCGATCGTTCTCTTCCCTTTCAAACATGGCTGCGGTAAGTATGAAAAATATATCATTGTACCGAAATAAATAATGCATGAAGAATCTCATATTTTATTTGTGAAAAAGAACAAATTTCCTTCAACAACATCACATGGGCCATTATGTATATATAATAGCCATTACCGCTTAGGCCAGAAGTATATTCCCACCCTGTATACACAGTCAGGGCTCGAACCCGCGACATGCCGGGATGAGAGCTAATACGACATGATGCCTGATAGGTTACATCTCAGATGCTGCCAGCTACGTATGCATTCTAGTGGGGTGACCATGGTTTAGACGATTTGGGACGTCACTACCTTATCTTTAATATGGGTCATCATCCTCCCAGCGTTGTCCCGGTTGTGCCCCTAAAGGAGCCTAATCCCAAGATGCCAAATAGGCACTAGTTTTACGAAAGCGACTGCCATCTGACCTTCCAACCCAGAGGGAAAACTAGACCTTATTGGGATTAGACCGGTTTCCTCACGATGTTTTCCTTCACCGAAAAGCTAACAGTAAATATTCCGTACATAAGCTCCGAAAAACTCATTGGTACTAGCCGGGATTCGAACCGACCACGACCGCCGCTTGACAGCCGTATGCCTGAACCACTAGGCTACCGTAGTTTTCCACTTATCTTTAATATGGGTGTTGACACCAAATACATTAACCGTGGGGACAAGCCTATACGTTATTTAAGGAGGTAGAGGTGCGCGTGACAGGAACGCTGGATGACATCTGGCACAGTGGATCAGCATTGACATTCAACGTGGCATTGCTGCCAGCCTTCTGGGCACGCTGCTCTGAGAAGTCGATTTGGGGCAAACATTTTGTATGAATTTCGAAATTTATTTTGAACTTTTAATTAATGTCAAAAAAGTTCCTAATGATAACACGAAAGCGCAGAGTACTGGGTCTCAGAAAGAGTTATTTTTAGCCATTCATAAGTATTGCCATTTGTAAAAGTACTATTTATTTGTATGGCATAGGTTACAATAGGTTACAGTTTGGTTAATATTTATCACTATGCCTTACCAGAAGGTACAAGGGGTTTTCTAGAAAAAGGCTTAAAAATATAGTCAAATGCAGAAATAAGTAACACGTTAAAAGTGACCAAAGTTTTAAGAGTCCCTTTGCCGCAAAACGCATCTTCATATTAAACGATTGCCATTTAGTATGACGAGCCACTTTCTCTCTAACAAGCAACATTAAAATGGCAGTAGCTTCGTAATTTTTTGAGACATTTGAATCGAATTTTCATCATCATATTTTTTGTCTCCTTTTGAGTTTGAGTCAACAACCCTAAAAGTTCATGCTTTATTTAGGATTGTAAAATACTAATCTGACTTTCTAATATATATTAGACTAAATACGTTGGCAAAAATACATGCTACCTTCCGGATGAAAGCAGACATCGTGCATTGTATATTGTACTTGATAAAAAAGGGAAAACAATCAATTTTCATTCTCATTTTCATCGAAGTTTGCGACTCTAGCGGAGTCAAGCGTGTTGCCTACGCTTTATCGGTTTGAGTATTCGCTGTGTTTACAAAAACAAGCCTCCTTCCTCACTCTCCAACACATCGTAATAGTCTCTGATATCGTACTAATCGTAGTTTTTAGGGTTCCGTACCTCAAAAATAAAAACAGGACCCGTCATAGGATCACTTTTTTATCGTCTGTCTGTCAAGTCCCTTTATCTCAAGAACGCGTGGAGGTATCGAGCTGAAATTAAAAGCATATACTCAAGTCTACGGGTTCCTTGAATGTGTGAAAAAATCAAACTTCTAAGTATTCAAAAGAGGAATTCAAAATGTATAGGGTACTTTCCGTTGACCTAGTAATAAAAGTAATATCGACTATACTACAAAGTACAGGGAAAAATCTGAAAACTATCCATTTGTAATTAAGAGTCCGCAGTAAGGTCGGCCGAATTTCACCTTCCCATACGAACGTAGTTTACGCTTTCATTTTAAAAATATGGGTTGGATTGTGACGAAACTTTGCATATACATTGAAATGAGGTATATCTATGTCTGTAATTAGTTTATATGGTTCCAGTTTATAAAACAAACGAAATACAGCAAAAACAAGTTAAGTATGAAAAACTTAGATTCGCTGTATTTTTTTTACTTTGGTATCTGAAGCTACATAAACTAATTACAGACATAGATATACCTCATGTCATTGTATATGCAAAGTTTCGTTACAATCCAACACGTAGAATCGAGCTTACTGCGGACTCTAAAGTACGGAACCCTCGGTGGGCGAGTCCGACTCGTACTTGTCCAGTTTTTCATATACAATCAAGCATACAGCCTGCCTAATGGGAAGCAGCCACCATAGCCTGTGAACGCTTGCAACTGTAGTTAAATCACAAGCGCACCCTTTATCGATTTGAGGATTCGTTATATCAACAGGAGTAGCACAACTTGCTGCTATGTCGCATCGTGTGCGACTCAACGACTCCTATCTCTTTCGCAATGTGCAAAAAAGAAGGTTAGATATTCTCGTGCCGCGTTGCGACGCGGCGTCTGTTGCGCTAGTCCCAGTTAAATGCTGGTCTCAGTTTAAAAGACATACCCCCTTATTCATAAAATTTAAAATGCCTCTGCTAAATAAAATGTGCTTTATCCCTTTCTTACGAACACAAATGTGAATGTGACAGATACGGACAAAAGAATTTCAACGCCATTTTAGTTAAAACAGGCTCATAGGACGTTAAAGTCGCACAATTTTATCCGTGATTTTCCAAAAGCCTGGCCACCCCACCAACTCAGCATTGAATGCGCTCGCGCAAGCCTCAAAATTCAAATCAGTCTCATGCGCACAAGGATTTACATACACACCCCACCCAGAAACGTCTCAAACGCCACCTCACCCATGCACCCTTACACCCATTCGTCCAACCGGGGCAAAATACTTGTTTCGAATGTAAAACTTTGCGTTTATACTAAAACTTTATTTTTATGTTCAGTTTCCCAAGCTAACGATTGCCATTTTTAGCGGGGTGAATGACCTGTCTGTCGCTGTCAATTTGCATGGAGTTTATGGGATCCATCTCTGATTTGAATGAAATAGTTTTTACATGGTTGTCTATATGTTTACTAGCGACCCGCCCCGGCTTCGCACGGGTGTACCCGTGCAAAGCCGGGGCGGGTAAAAAAATATATTTATTATACATATAAACCTTCCCCTTGAAACACTCAAAATCTGTTGCGTAGTTTAAAGATCTAAGCATACATAGGGACAGACAGCGGGAAGCGACTGATGATGTTGAGATTGTATGCACACTTCCTCTCTCAAGACTGTTATCACAGCACGGCTCTCTCGATATTTCTCGCAATATCCGTCTCTTTCTTATTAGAACACTTAGTACAAGAGATAAGTGCGAGAAAAATCGAGAGTATGTCGCGGCCGTCGCATGATAGACGTGCTGAGACGTGTGATAGCCGTGCAGGGGAAGTACCAACAGCATTCTGCACGTCTAGCACACGACGGTCGCGACATACTCTCGATTTTTATCGCACTATACCACTTCTTCTAAGTGTTCTAATAAGAGAGAGACGGATAGTGCGAGAACAATCGAGAGAGCTCGCGCGCCGTCGCGTGCTAGCCGTGTTGGGCGTCATTGCAGACCGGTGTGACTGTCCAATCTTGTCGCACTGGGTCGGGCAGATTAAGTCCGTTGCACTATTGGTGGGGAGCCATTCATAAATTACGTCATTTCAAAGTAGGGGGTGTCTGGCCATTGGACGACGATAGTCATTTTATTAGCCGGGGAGGGTCCATTTCAAGGAATAACAGGATGATGAAAGGGGCGGAAAGGATCTCGTCTCGAGTGGCGACCACGTACCGGAAGGCGCGGCGTGACGTGCGGGTGGCGCAGGACCGGTCACTTTGGCACTCTTTTGGGGAGGCCTATGTCCAGCAGTGGACGTCTTTCGGCTGATATGATGATGATGATAGGGGTGGGGGGGGGTCAAAAATCGTAAACGATGACGTCATTTATGAATGGCCCCTGCTGGGCAAATAGAGTACCAGTTATAGTTTATTTGTATAACTAGAATATAATACTAACATACCTAGGGTACCTAAGTAAATGGATAATTTGAGAGAAATAAAGAGTTTATTATTGTTATTATTTAATCGATTTTTTTGTCGCTGCTGTAGGTACGGTTAGCACGATACGGCGCGTGAGCTGTGTGGCGGCGAGATGGCTGTCGCCTCGCTATGTCTTGTACAGACCGTGCAACTGGGTCCATGTTGGGTTCGCTAAAGTTTTGCGTCCGAAAATGATGTTCCTAAGTAATTGTACTACTAATGATCACTGTTCCTAAAAATTTGATTGCTAAAGTTTGAGTTCCTACAATTTATTTTACTATTAACGTAATCCATAACACTATGTTACTTCAAAATGAGCATCTTTTACTTTAAACACTTTTCTCTAAAGAAGTTTTTTCCGCTCTTAAAAAACCACGAAGACGGCAGCGGGAGCAGAGCTCCCGCAGCCGTCTTCTAACCTATCCGCCATCCGAATCGGTTTTGCCACGATAAGTACGCGCTAACGAATTTTCTAAGTCTCTGGGTCTGGGTTGTAACCTAATCAATTTTATGAATAAAAACAAACCTACATAAAAAAATATGATGATGAATAATAGTGTAAAAGATGGTTATGTTGCAAAAATATAGGAAAACAAATACTATTATGATAGATGTTTATTGAAACGGACATTATGAAGTTGAATTATTAGGAATTCAGAACGTTAGGAACAGAGTAGTTAGTAGTGATTATTAGTATTTAAATTTTTAGAAAACATTTTCGGACTTCCGATAATCGACATTAAAAAATTAGTTCAACTTTGGCGCACCCGGTGCAACTATTTGGATATTTTTTTAGTATCAAGTATTTTGTCATTAAAAAATTGTTTGATGATTGGTTGATGATTGGACCCGATTCTACAGTGGCCTCTAAACTTCCTAATTTTATTTAGGTGTCGCTACGACTAAAACACTTTGCTATTCTATGAGCAGCTGTCATAATCAAATGACAGCGCTAATTTGAATCTGACGTTTCTTATTTTAGGCGGTCTATACAACTTACTTAGCTGCCTAAATGCTATTCTAAATATGTCGTTTTTAATCTACCGCCTAAATTATGTCTAAAACTTTGACAATTTAGTTTTAGGCTAGTTAAGTCATGTGCACGTAGAATCGGGTCCAGTGTTTTCTTAAGTTTAAACAATTATGAGCCAAATACTGTATGGTGCGCTGGACAGGTCATTGTGGCACTCTTTGGGGGAGGCCTATGTCCAGCAGTGGACGTCATTCGACTGATTATAATGATGATGACTGTGTGGTAATTTCTCCGAACAGTTCCATAAAAAGCAATTGTAAATCTAGAAAATGTTCCCAATGCCCCTTCCCACGGTACCCAGCGCAGGCGCATCTTTTAAACATGTCCTCTGCGTGGACTAAATCATGCTGTCAGCTTAGTTTAACATACTCGCCAGCCTGATATCTCCATACTACACTTGCATGGTTGTTTCAGGGTCTGAGTCAAAACCTGAGGGTCAGGTAAACTTAAAATATCAAATACTAGCTTCTGCCCGCGACTCCGTCCGCGTGGAACTCGTTTATATCGTAGCTCCATACAAAATTTCACCCCCCCACTTCATCCCCCTGGGGGATGATTTTCGGGATAAAAACTATCCTATGTCCTTCCCCAGGACTCAAACTATCTCTATACCAAATTTCTTCCAAATCGGTTCAGGGGTTTAAGCGTGAAGAGGTAACAGACAGACAGACAGACACACTTTCGCATTTATAATATTAGTATGGATAGTATGGATGGATGTCCTTCCCCGGGATTCAAACTATCTCCATAAAAAAAATCATCTCAATCGGTTCAGCGGTTTAAGAGGTAACAGACAGATAGACAGACACACTTTCGCATTTTTAATATCAGCAGTGTTTTTCAATCTTTCACATGCCGCGACCCCCTTAGTATAGAATAGAATATTTCGCGACCCCCCACCTTCGCTGTTCAAAATACTTACAGCACTTTAACTTTAAAAATACTAGTAGCCGCGAACCTTTTTAAAAGGCTTGGTGACACAGTTTGAAAAACAATGATATTAGTATGGATAAGGCAGAGTCGTATCGCAACAAGACAAAATTTTCGTCTATAATTACTTAAATTGACATAAATAGCAGTCTGCATATTACAGTAAAGTTTCCTGTCTGGCCTACGGGTTAACTGGAAGACCTTATTGGATTGAGTTCGCCTTTTCTATTTGTAACTTGTTACTGTACAATTTATTTAAATAAATAAACGAAGTTTATAGAGTAAATAATGTCATCATGTCTGTAGTTATAGGGGAGAGAACACATGTTATTATTATGGATTGCAATAAAAACAGGATCTCCAATAAAAGCACTTACTTGTTGGTGCCGTAAAATGCGTTTGAGAGCAAATAGTTTCCGCAACGGGGGATTTGATATTGTTATTATATTATATTTACTTTCATTCGATTCGACGTAGACAACGGTACGGAAAAGGCATGAATTAAAAAAACATGAAATTTTTCAAAGGCTGTATACTACCTGATCACGTAACTTTTCGAACGCACGTTAGGACTCAACTGTCATTATCCTATACAAAGTCACATTTAAGATCTACTCCAATTTTGCTTGAGCATTGAATAAGTAATAGTGAAATTGTCAAATTAAAAAGATCTTACATACAAAATATAGTTCCAAATGGGCCCTGTTAGGGCATCGCAATGACAATATCTGACAAGTCTGTTAAGTTATGGTAAACATTAACAGTTACAAAGAATTGGGGTGATGTTTCTTTTTGCAGTATTAAATTTGTGTAATCATCAATATTCGATTCTACTGCCCTTCTATGAGAAATATATTTTTAATACAGTTGCTCAAAATGTGCTACTTTACGTAGCTGTTTAGCGTGCGGAAAGTTGGTTTTCACAAACTGGTGCTTTTCACTTTTCCCACTCAATAATTGTACAAATTGTACCATTAATTATTATGTCAATAATAAATTAAATAAGACTGTCGTAAAAAATGGTTTTTGAACCACTTCATTATTTTTCAACTGTATTACAATGACGTTACTTGTTGTTTTTCTTATTTTTTCGCAACTGTATTAAAAAACGTCGTTCGATACACGTGCGGAAATGTCATTCTTCACTCATCCCGTCTTGCCACTCGCCTACGGCTCGGTGCTTGCTCGTGCCGTAATGACATACTTTCCGCACTAGCATCGAAATGTACTATTCCTTAAAGTTCTAGGATAACATCCACCCTGTTTATAGATAGTATTAATAATCTTGAAAGTATCTTGAGTATATAGTTATTTTGTAGAAGACACGCCTGCCTAAAAAAACATAGAAATAGGTAATCTAATACCCATTATCAGATTACCTTTTTTACGGTTCCGTAGTCAACAAGGAACCCTCATAAGGTGCGCCATGTCCGTCTGTCCGTGCGTCCGTCCGTGCGTCTTCGGCTTAGCTCAGTAACCCTTACTACTTACTAGAAAACTGTAATTCGGCTTTGATATATAAATCAATCACGCCGACAAAACAGTAGAGTGAATATTTTAAAAAAAATTTTTTAGGGTACCCATCCTTCACCCAATGTGGGGCTGTAATTTTTTTCTATTTAATCCCATAGTGTGGTGTATCGTTGGATAGTTTGGGTTGCACGTTGCACAGGGCGGTTCCACGACGCTTCGGGAGCCCAAATACCACGAGCCATTCGGTTAACTCTGACACTGGAACTACGCATCATTGCTTTAACTAATATCTCTTACGTGTGGTATCAGAATCGAGAGATATCCCCGTAGCGAATCTATTTAAGGCCTCCACCCACCGAACGCGTATCGTGCGCGGCGCGTGTGCTGCGCGGGCCCGCGCAAGTTGTAAAGCATTGAAACTACACTTCAAACACACATCGAACGCGGTACGAACGCGGGCCCGCGCGGGTCCGCGGCGCTAAAGTTACAACTCGGCAGCGCAAGTGCGTGGCAAACGTGCGCGGAACACCTACTGAGACGCCATGGCCCCTTCCTTGTCGAAATTTCAGCAGCATGTTTTGCACAAAAACAAAAACATTTTTTTTTGGCTAGGTTCCTTATATTCCTCACTAGTTAAGTCCCACAGACACGGAAGGTCTCTATACAGTTCAATTAGTTCGGTAACCACCTCTCGTTCGTTCGCCGACGCCATTTTGAACCTAAACCTGCGCGACACGTCTACACTCGGTGCGTGCGGCGTGCGACTGTCGTTCGCGTGTTTAAAGCCAGCGGCTACATTGTTGTAAATCACCGTTTCTGCCAAATGGTTTGCCGACCGCGCCTGCCAACCAAGGTCATGCGAAATTTGGTTTGCAACCACAAGGTCACGTGGTAGAAACCGCGGCTGTAAACCGTGTAGCACATGCTAGTCTACCACAAGCACGAACAATTATTAAACGACAAGCACCATTTACCAGGCCACTCACTGGTTACAATGATATCGCCAATGATGCATGCTTAGACATATATCACGACAACTTACGAACCTATACAGAGGGCCGATTTTTGACTTTCGAGCGGTCGAAAATTAAATAAAAGTAAATGCTATTGTAGTGTCATAATCAGGCCTCGGATTATTTTTCGCATGGTAAGATTAAAGAATACTATGGAGTCGATATTAAAAGTAAATTGTTATTTATATTCATACTCACACTCATTCTTTTAATTAAGAACGAAATTAAATTATAAATAAAATAATTTATTTTAAATAATTAGACATAATTGTTCACGAAATAATTGCACGCACTGATTGCAATAAATAATTAAGTGACACGTCGTGTTGTGAAAGATTGACATGACATTGACACGCACATGGTTTTTGATAAAGCGGCTAGTACCTGGCATTACGTTTACCGCAACAAAGTAGTCTGAACAAAACAAAATAGTAACTAATTTGATATAGTTACAGGGTAAATGTAACCCTTTACCAAGCGAAAGGCATAACACTTCCCAAATAATACTACATAAATTCATTTTAATTACATTAAGTAAGATTAATTTTCGATTAACATTTTCGATCTGCAACCTGCATAAGGGACAGAGGTATTACGGGACTAAGAAAATTAGTGAGTATGAGTATGAATATGAGTTAGTTTAATTTTAATATCGACTCCATAGTTTTCTTTCATCTTACCGTGCGAAAAATAGTCCGAGGCCTGATCACAGGCACTTACTTTTCTCCCGATAGAATTGAATACGAGTGGTCAATACCGCACTTTTTTAAATCTATTGTCATTTCAAAATAGCATTTCATAATTTTTGACAGTTTTCGAGTGAGAGAGTCGAGCGCTCGAAAGTCAATAATCGGTCCGCAGGAAAGCTAGTCAAATACATGACACCCAATAACGGGTGATAAGTAGTTGATTGATCTTTCAATTCTATCCGTTGAATATGAATTTATATCCGTTGCCTTCAAGAAAAGAGCGTACTCCCATCTTAAAGGCCGGCAACGCACCTACAACTCTTCTGGTGTTGTAAGTGTCCATGGGCGCCGATTATCGCTTACCATCAGGTGATTCGACTGCTCGTTTGCCTCCTATATCATAAAAAAAAATATAATTTGATAATCCAATTGTAGCGCTTATTTATTTATTTATTTTTACCCTTAATATACACTATACTTCACTAAATTGTTGAAATTATGCATGAAATGTAATAATCTTAATTATATAAATCTCAATTAATAATAATAATATATGACAATGATGTGTCCACCAATTGGGGTACATAAAATCCCAAATAATAATTGTGCTACAGATAAATTTATATACTCAGCCTATGTACTCTGTTGGTGTCCCGTATAATTGAATAAATAAAATAAAATCAAGACAATTTCACATGATCCTTGTACTGGGGCAACACGGGCGATGTGGCCCGTGGCAATATTCCTAGAAATAGGAATATTGGCAACGGCAAATCAGTAATTTTACCTCCCAACCTCAATGTTCCCGTCAAAGCGACATACCCAGCCTAAAATTATTATTAAACCAGCGTGATACCTTTATAGGCATCTACGAGTAACATTTTTTTTTTTTTTTATGATATAGGAGGCAAACGAGCAGTCGAATCACCTGATGGTAAGCGATAATCGACGCCCATGGACACTTACAAGACCAGAAGAGTTGTAGGTGCGTTGCCGGCCTTTAAGATGGGAGTACGCTCTTTTCTTGAAGGCTTGAAAACCTTCAAGAAATTATTTATTATTATTATTAGTATTTCCGGACCGTTATAACCATAACGGTCCGGAAATACCGCAGGCGACAGTTCATTCCAGAGTTATCATAAATTGCATACCGTGCCACAGTAAATATGTAATTATGTATGTATGTAAGCATTTTATTGTACAGCCAAGTGTAAAAATATGGTGTAAATATATACAACTTACTCATAAATATATATACGAGTAACCTATCGCTCTTATGTCGGCGGATTAAGAGTCCGCAGTAAGCTCGGCCGAATTTCACCTTCGCATACAAACGGAGTTTCGATCTCATTTTAAAACTACGTGTTGGATTGTGACGAAACTTTGCATGCCTATACATTGACATGAGGTATATCTTTGTCTGTAATTAGTTTATATGTATTAGTTCAGCGCTGTAGGTGTCTGTCTGACACCTCGGCATAATGCTGAGACAGCGAACGATTCTCTGCCGCGAAGACACACACGTTTTGTGTCAATTGTATTGTATTTCTACTCCCTTTGTCTCTGTGTGTCTTTTGTGTAGTGAATAAATGTCTTCTTCCTTTTTTTTATGCTTCCAGTATATAAAACAAACAAAATACAGGAAAAACAAGTTTTGTATGAAAAACTTAAATTTGCTGTATTTTTTTACTATGGTATCTTAAGCTACATAAACTAATTACATACATACATACATACATACATTCACGCCTTTATTCCCAAAAGGGGTAGGCAGAGCACATGAAACTTATGTTCCAGCGCCACTTTTAGCATAAATGTGGGTATAAAAAAGATCGACAAATGTGATATTGCAGTGATAGGTTGCTAGCCCATCGCCCGCAACACACTTCAATCCACACTTCAAACTAATTACAAACCTAGATATACCTCATGTCATTGTACATGCAAAGTTTCGTTACAATAGGTACAACACGTAGTTTTAAAATGAGAACGAAACTCCGTTTGTATGGAGAGTCGAGCTTAATTTACTGCATAGCTATTGATTTACTGTGACCGTACTAACCATATTATGACATCATCGTTCGAGATGAGCAAAATCACTTAATGGTGTCGATATTTTTAAGTATTAATACATTGAGACGATAAACAAGTTTGATTTGCGTTTTGTAAATCCGAGTTCTCACTTGATATTGGCGATTGTTCATTTTGTGCTTTACAAAGCACTAGCTTCTGCCTGCGACTCCGTCCGCGTGGAACTCGTTTATATCGTAGCTCGATAGAAACCTTCATCCCCCATTTCACCCCCTCAGGGGATGATTTCCGGGAAAAAACTACTTATCCTATGTCCTTCCCCGGGATTCAAACTATCTCCATTCAGTTCAGCGGTTTTAGGCGTGAAGAGGTAACAGACAGACAGACACACTTTCGCATTTATAATATTAGTATGGATTATAATGCCCAAGTTATTTTTAAGGCGTAAAATTACGGCGTTGTCATAAAAAATACACTTGATATTATTAAAAAAAAAACAGCCTATATACCGAGGCCCAGGCCTCCTCTCATGGCTTCTATATTATTTGATCTGATATTATTATCTCTGATATTATTGAGTTGACCGAATAGCATCAAGGTTGTCCATTCCAAAAGCAACCCTACCGTCCATAGTAGAAGGTTCGAATTCCAATGGCCGTTTTATAAAATGTCGGCCACATTAAATAATCTCAACCATACAGTACATAATCATTCTATTTAAGACTAGCTGAACGCGCGGCTTCGCCCGCATATTACCAGAGCCCAAAATAACTTAATCATTCATATAGCTTATCCGGACATGTGTTCTTGTAGAACAACGCATTATGATGATTTTTTTCTTTGTATTTCTATATTTGACTTATTTTAAGTAGGTTAAGAACTATCATCAATGTATCTAGCTAATAAGCTATATTGGTGTCTTTGTGTATGATCATGTACATTTTCGTACCTAGGTAGCAATTTATTTTCAAATTCAAATTTAAGTTCTATATGCATCCTTTGTAATTTTAGATGAAACACATTTAACAAGAATATTATTAGTGTATAAATAAAATCCTTTAAGTAGTAGTACTATGTAACGTGCAGTTCTGTAGCGCACCACACGTGGATCCACATAATACCAGCGTCGTTTCGCCTTCTGTGGAGCGACATTATGCTGAGTGGACTCCGTTTTCGCATCTAATCTTAGTTTTAACATAGCATCTAAGTGTAAATCTAAAATGTACTTACTGTTATTTGCGAAATAAAGTTTTTCTATTCTATTTCTATTCTATTTAACTACCCTATAATAATAAACCTATACCTAACTGTTCACCTTTGTTTATGTTCAGTATTTTTTTTTCTTTCTGCGAACAATAAATAAATAAAAAATTAATATATCATTAAAAATTACAGAATACAAAAACTTTGAAAATAAAATAAAATACCTACTAACATAAATAAATAAATAAATAAATAAATAAATAAATATAAGGGGACAATCTTACACAAATCGCACTAGCCCCATACATAGTAAGCTCAATAAGGCTTGTGTTACGGGTACTAGACGACGATATATTTAATAGATATAAATACTTAAATACATAGAAAACATCCAAGACTCAGACACAAATATTCATTTACACATATTATTCACACAATATTCACACAAATATTTGTCCTTACCGGGATTCGAACCCAGGACCTACATAAATAATCTAAAAGCCCCCCGCGTCCCCCAGAAGCAAAGTTGCTCGTTGCTCGTGACATTGCTTAGACAAGGATACATTTAAAAAAAAGTTTACAACAATAAGTAAAAAAAAAAAGTATTGTAACCTCCGTTAATTTCTCCACTCCCATAGATTTTCTAGTTTCGAAAGCCTTCCCTATTACACTATTACTACACAAAGGCACTCACAGAGGCACTAATTTCTTAATAACACAACATTTCAAAACTGTTATAGAGACGTCAGAATACTAATTTGTAACATTAGGAGTAAAGTATGCCTCGGTTTTCATATCTACTTTGTATGTATGTAATAATGTACGTCTAGGACAAGCAATGTGTTGTCTGGAAGAGATCTCTTTACCTTTAAGACCACGTGTAGTCTATCTCGAACTTTGAGCTTTCTGAGGCTCTAGTATAAGTTTTACGGAAACAAAACGTTACGACCGCGTTCGCGTTTAACTGTCAAATCTCGTACAAATTGAGGGTAAAACGCAAACGCGATCGTAACGTTTTGTTTCGGTAAAACTTATACTAGAGCCTCAAACCCGATACAAATTGAGGGTAGAACGCAAACGCGATCGTAACGTTTTGTTTCGGTAAAACTTACACTAGAGCCTCTGTATTTAGTTTCAGTGTGAAAAGTGAGTAGATAACTGTTTTACGGGTAGGTAGATGAGTAGCAGATAGCTAAAAAGCTAGGTTCAAATCCCGGCTCGTACCAATGAGTTTTTCGGAACTTATGAACGGAATACTTACCATGAAGGAAAACATCGTGAGGAAACCGGTCTAATGCCAATAAGGTCTAGTTTTCCCTCTGCGTTGGAAGGTCAGATGACAGTCGCTTTCGTAAAACTAGTGCCTATGCCTAATCTTGGGATTAGGTGTCAAAGCGTACCCCAGGCTCGTCTAGGGCACAACCGGGAATAACGCTAGGAGGAAGATGAAAAGAGAAGCAGATACAAAATAAGGTTTTTCACGGTTAGAGCAGGCTGGAATGATATCTAAATAAATATTTTTTTTAATAAATATAAATATTTGCAGACAATCTTACACAAATCGACCTACCTAGTCCCAAACGAAGGAAAGCTTGTACTTATGGGTAGTTACTAGATGCCGATATATTATAAATGCGAAAGTTTAGATTTTTGGATGTTTGTTACTCAATCACGCTTAAACGGCTGAACCGATTTCAATGAAATTTTGCATTAAGATAGTTTATAGCCTGGATTAAAATATAGGATAGTTTTTATCCCGGGTACACGCAGACGAAGTCGCGGGCGGAAGCTAGTAGTTAAGTAAATACAAAACAGCCATGACTCAGGAACAAATATTCCTGCTTATCACACAAATAACTGCCCTTACCGGGATTCGAACCTGGGAGCTCTATCTTCGTAAGCAGGATCACTACAAATTAGGCTAAACCAGTCGTTTTGCAAAAGTCACCTTCATACGAGACGATTATCATTTACTATGGCCGCTCGCAGATCGTGACGCCACTATCTGCGAGCGTTTTCTCTCTAACAAGCAATATTAAAACGGTAGTAGCTTCGTAAGTCTGAGATATCTGAATAGGATTTTCGTCACTAGGCATCTTTTTTTGCCTTCTTTCTTTTGGAGTAATAACAAATTTTGAATCTACCCCCGTATTCAACTGTCATTTTCCCATACAAAAATTGACATAACTACTAACACGCGTAGAAATGACCAACTGGTGGTGAGTAAGATCGCCAGAGGTCCCGAGGATGAGCTGTGTTGAGAGAGACCTGCATTTGTCCCTAAGCTGTCGACACAGCGAATCCTCGAATCAATAAAGACTCGGCAATGCACTTGTGACTCGATTGGAGTCGCAAGCGGTACTTACAGAGGCCACGGTATCTGTATATCGGCAGGCCGAAGGGTCATTTGTCACCAAAATGGTATCAAAAAGAAAAATACTTTATATCATAAACAGCTTTTTTATCGACGTAGTTGGATAAACGTAGAGTTGAGTCGTACATTAAATCTTATTATTCTCATTATTTGTAAATATCGCCCGTAAGCGATTTAAATCATGACACAGTCAAGAATTTCTCAGTAATACACTTATCGAGCGAGATAAAGTCTATACAGGGTGTGCAACGAAGCGCTTCAGTCAGAAACGAAAATACTTAAATAAGATACCTGCTGACTATTAATTAGGTAGGGAATAGGTTTTTTGAGTGTAGGTACCTACTTTTTTGCACAGTCCAGCAGGTCGATCACGTAACGCATTGGTAACATCAGGCGTTCTTATCGCTTTAAAGCGATCTCTTGACAACCTTTACAATACACGAACACGATGTTTATCTTTTGTGGTTGAGAAGCCTTCTATTTCCATCATCAGATCAGCTCAGTAGTGTGCCACACCAATTGTGTTGTCACCAACGTACGAAAGAACCATAGAAGTCTAAGTAGCGCCGCAAAATGGCCCCACCGAGTTGGTGGCATTTCCACTATATATTATTGCTATTTCTTTTGAAATAGTGTGTAATTTAAAGTAATAATAATATGAATTTTACTTTACTTCAACTTTTTTGTATGTATTTATAACAGTTAACAGTTATAGTGATTTAATTGTGTAATTTAATTGTTTTTTTTCTTCTAAAATAGGAAACTGTAGGTTTAATACTATTAATGTATAGCTTCTAGTTAATTACTTTGTAAATAATTTAAGACCGTTTGTTTCTAAAAAAAAAAAAAAAAAAATGCGGGAATGCCATGCAGCCGTTTAGTTAGAACATGCGCATACCGGGTTTTAGGCACGCGTTTGGGTAGAAATTTGTAAGGAGTTCGCTGGTTGTCACGGAACTTATAAGTATACCAAATATCAGGTCACAGGTCAACCAAAGCCGCCATGTCCAAGCTCTGGCGATCACGCACTACCTGCTTTCCTGACACAACTGTCCCTAGCGACACCTAGTGGCGCGTCTAAGAGCCAAGCCGAGATCTACCAATACGTACTGCTCTCGGTGGTTCGGCTTGCCCCCACTAGGTGGCGCTGGGATCGATCTGCTTTACCCTCGGAGTGCTCCGTCGGTAAAGAGGGTCGATCGTTCTCTTCCCTTTCAAACATGGCTGCGGTAAGTATGAAAAATATATAATACCGAAATATATAGTACCGAAATAAATAATGCATGAAGAATCTCATATTTTATTTGTGAAAAAGAACAAATTTCCTTCAACAACATCACATGGGCCATTATGTATATATAATAGCTTATCTCAAACATTACCGCTTAGGCCAGAAGTCTATTCCCACCCTGTATACACAGTCAGGGCTCGAACCCGCGACATGCCGGGATGAGAGCTAATACGACATGATGCCTGATAGGTTACATCTCAGATGCTGCCAGCTACGTATGCATTCTAGTGGGGTGACCATGGTTTAGACGATTTGGGACGTCACTACCTTATCTTTAATATGGGTCATCATCCTCCTAGCGTTGTCCCGGTTGTGCCCCTAAAGGAGCCTAATCCCAAGATGCCAAATAGGCACTAGTTTTACGAAAGCGACTGCCATCTGACCTTCCAACCCAGAGGGAAAACTAGACCTTATTGGGATTAGACCGGTTTCCTCACGATGTTTTCCTTCACCGAAAAGCTAACGGTAAATATTCCGTACATAAGCTCCGAAAAACTCATTGGTACGAGCCGGGATTCGAACCCACGACCGCCGCTTGACAGCCGTATGCCTGAACCACTAGGCTACCGTAGTTTTCCACTTATCTTTAATATGGGTGTTGACACCAAATACATTAACCGTGGCGTGGGGACAAGCCTATACGTTATTTAAGGATGTAGAGGTGCGCGTGACAGGAACGCTGGATCACATCTGGCACAGTGGATCAGCATTGACATTCAACGTGGCATTGCTGCCAGCCTTCTGGGCACGCTGCTCTGAGAAGTCGATTTGGGGCAAACATTTTGTATGAATTTCGAAATTTATTTTGAACTTTTCATTAATGTCAAAAAAGTTCCTAATGATAACACGAAAGCGCAGAGTACTGGGTCTCAGAAAGAGTTATTTTTAGCCATTAATAAATATTGCCATTTGTAAAAGTACTATTTATTTGTATGGCATAGGTTACAATAGGTTACAGTTTGGTTAATATTTATCACTATGCCTTACCAGAAGGTACAAGGGGTTTTCTAGAAAAAGGCTTAAAAATATAGTCAAATGCAGAAATAAGTAACACGTTAAAAGTGACCAAAGTTTTAAGAGGCCCTTTGCCGCAAAACGCACCTTCATATTAAACGATTGCCATTTAGTATGACGAGCCACTTTCTCTCTAACAAGCAACATTAAAATGGCAGTAGCTTCGTAATTTTTTGAGACATTTGAATCGAATTTTCATCATCATATTTTTTGTCTTCTTTTGAGTTTGAGTCAACAACCCTAAAAGTTCATGCTTTATTTAGGATTGTAAAATACTAATCTGACTTTCTAATATATATTAGACTAAATACGTTGGCAAAAATACATGCTACCTTCCGGATGAAAGCAGACATCGTGCATTGTATATTGTACTTGATAAAAAAGGGAAAACAATCAATTTTCATTCTCATTTTCATCGAAGTTTGCGACTCTAGCGGAGTCAAGCGTGTTGCCTACGCTTTATCGGTTTGAGTATTCGCTGTGTTTACAAAAACAAGAGCAGGTTCCTCACTCTCCAACACATCGTAATAGTCTCTGATATCGTACTAATCGTAGTTTTTAGGGTTCCGTACCTCAAAAATAAAAACAGGACCCGTCATAGGATCACTTTTTTATCGTCTGTCTGTCAAGTCCCTTTATCTCAAGAACGCGTGGAGGTATCGAGCTGAAATTAAAAGCATATACTCAAGTCTACGGGTTCCTTGAATGTGTGAAAAAATCAAACTTCTAAGTATTCAAAAGAGGAATTCAAAATGTATAGGGTACTTTCCGTTGACCTAGTAATAAAAGTAATATCGACTATACTACAAAGTACAGGGAAAAATCTGAAAACTATCCATTTGTAATTAAGAGTCCGCAGTAAGGTCGGCCGAATTTCACCTTCCCATACGAACGTAGTTTACGCTTTCATTTTAAAAATATGGGTTGGATTGTGACGAAACTTTGCATATACATTGAAATGAGGTATATCTATGTCTGTAATTAGTTTATATGGTTCCAGTTTATAAAACAAACGAAATACAGCAAAAACAAGTTAAGTATGAAAAACTTAAATTCGCTGTATTTTTTTTACTTTGGTATCTGAAGCTACATAAACTAATTACAGACATAGATATACCTCATGTCATTGTATATGCAAAGTTTCGTTACAATCCAACACGTAGAATCGAGCTTACTGCGGACTCTAAAGTACGGAACCCTCGGTGGGCGAGTCCGACTCTTACTTGTCCAGTTTTTCATATACAATCAAGCATACAGCCTGCCTAATGGGAAGCAGCCACCATAGCCTGTGAACGCTTGCAACTGCAGATAAATCACAACCGCACCCTTTATCGATTTGAGGATTCGTTATATCAACAGGAGTAGCACAACTTGCTCGTGTATGACTCAACGACTCCTATCTCTTTCGCAATGTGCAAAAAATAAGGGTAGATATTCTCGTGTCGCGCTGCGACGCGGCGTCTGTTACGCTAGTCCCAGTTAAATGCTGGTCTCAGTTTAAAAGACATACCCCCTTATTCATAAAATTTAAAATGCCTCTGCTAAATAAAATGTGCTTTATCCCTTTCTTACGAACACAAATGTGAATGTGACAGATACGGACAAAAGAATTTCAACGCCATTTTAGTTAAAACAGGCTCATAGGACGTTAAAGTCGCACAATTTTATCCGTGATTTTCCAAAAGCCTGGCCACCCCACCAACTCAGCATTGAATGCGCTCGCGCAAGCCTCAAAATTCAAATCAGTCTCATGCGCACAAGGATTTACATACACAACCCACCCAGAAACGTCTCAAACGCCACCTCACCCATGCACCCTTACACCCATTCGTCCAACCGGGGCAAAATACTTGTTTCGAATGTAAAACTGCGTTTATACTAAAACTTTATTTTTATGTTCAGTTTCCCAAGCTAACGATTGCCATTTTTAGCGGGGTGAATGACCTGTCTGTCGCTGTCAATTTGCATGGAGTTTATGGGATCCATCTCTGATTTGAATGAAATAGTTTTTACATGGTTGTCTATATGTTTACTAGCGACCCGCCCCGGCTTCGCACGGGTGTACCCGTGCAAAGCCGGGGCGGGTAAAAAAATATAGTTATTATACATATAA
The DNA here is from genome assembly GCA_947049275.1 of Epinotia bilunana. NCBI lineage: Eukaryota > Metazoa > Arthropoda > Insecta > Lepidoptera > Tortricidae > Epinotia > Epinotia bilunana. The sequence continues at coordinate 2,343,881 of OX346278.1, forward strand.
ACCTTCCCCTTGAAACACTCAAAATCTGTTGCGTAGTTTAAAGATCTAAGCATACATAGGGACAGACAGCGGGAAGCGACTGATGATGTTGAGATTGTATGCACACTTCCTCTCTCAAGACTGTTATCACAGCACGGCTCTCTCGATATTTCTCGCAATATCCGTCTCTTTCTTATTAGAACACTTAGTACAAGAGATAAGTGCGAGAAAAATCGAGAGTATGTCGCGGCCGTCACATGATAGACGTGCTGAGACGTGTGATAGCCGTGCAGGGGAAGTACCAACAGCATTCTGCACGTCTAGCACACGACGGTCGCGACATACTCTCGATTTTTATCGCACTATACCACTTCTTCTAAGTGTTCTAATAAGAGAGAGACGGATAGTGTGAGAACAATCGAGAGAGCTCGCGCGCCGTCGCGTGCTAGCCGTGTTGGGCGTCATTGCAGACCGGTGTGACTGTCCAATCTTGTCGCACTAGGTCGGGCAGATTAAGTCCGTTGCACTATTGGTGGGGAGCCATTCATAAATTACGTCATTTCAAAATAGGGGGTGTCTGGCCATTGGACGACGATAGTCATTTTATTAGCCGGGGAGGGTCCATTTCAAGAAATAACAGGATGATGAAAGGGGCGGAAAGGATCTCGTCTCGAGTGGCGACCACGTACCGGAAGGCGCGGCGTGACATGCGGGTGGCGCAGGACCGGTCACTTTGGCACTCTTTTGGGAAGGCCTATGTCCAGCAGTGTACGTCTTTCGGCTGATATGATGATGATGATAGGGGTGGGGGGGGGTCAAAAATCGTAAACGATGACGTCATTTATGAATGGCCCCTGGGCAAATAGAGTACCAGTTATAGTTTATTTGTATAACTAGAATATAATACTAACATACCTAGGGTACCTAAGTAAATGGATAATTTGAGAGAAATAAAGAGTTTAATATTGTTATTATTTAATCGATTTTTTTGTCGCTGCAGTAGGTACGGTTAGCACGATACGGCGCGTGAGCTGTGTCGCAGCGAGATGGCTGTCGCCTCGCTATGTCTTGTACAGACCGTGCAACTGGGTCCATATTGGGTTCGCTAAAGTTTTGCGTCCGAAAATGATGTTCCTAAGTAATTGTACTACTAATGATCACTGTTCCTAAAAATTTGATTGCTAAAGTTTGAGTTCCTACAATTTATTTTACTATTAACGTAATCCATAACACTATGTTACTTCAAAATGAGCATCTTTTACTTTAAACACTTTTCTCTAAAGAAGTTTTTTCCGCTCTTAAAAAACCACGAAGACGGCAGCGGGAGCAGAGCTCCCGCAGCCGTCTTCTAACCTATCCGCCATCCGAATCGGTTTTGCCACGATAAGTACGCGCTAACGAATTTTCTAAGTCTCTGGGTCTGGGTTGTAACCTAATCAATTTTATGAATAAAAACAAACCTACATAAAAAAATATGATGATGAATAATAGTGTAAAAGATGGTTATGTTGCAAAAATATAGGAAAACAAATACTATTATGATAGATGTTTATTGAAACGGACATTATGAAGTTGAATTATTAGGAATTCAGAACGTTAGGAACAGAGTAGTTAGTAGTGATTATTAGTATTTAAATTTTTAGAAAACATTTTCGGACTTCCGATAATCGACATTAAAAAATTAGTTCAACTTTGGCGCACCCGGTGCAACTATTTGGATATTTTTTTAGTATCAAGTATTTTGTCATTAAAAAATTGTTTGATGATTGGTTGATGATTGGACCCGATTCTACAGTGGCCTCTAAACTTCCTAATTTTATTTAGGTGTCGCTACGACTAAAACACTTTGCTATTCTATGAGCAGCTGTCATAATCAAATGACAGCGCTAATTTGAATCTGACGTTTCTTATTTTAGGCGGTCTATACAACTTACTTAGCTGCCTAAATGCTATTCTAAATATGTCGTTTTTAATCTACCGCCTAAATTATGTCTAAAACTTTGACAATTTAGTTTTAGGCTAGTTAAGTCATGTGCACGTAGAATCGGGTCCAGTGTTTTCTTAAGTTTAAACAATTATGAGCCAAATACTGTATGGTGCGCTGGACAGGTCATTGTGGCACTCTTTGGGGGAGGCCTATGTCCAGCAGTGGACGTCATTCGACTGATTATAATGATGATGACTGTGTGGTAATTTCTCCGAACAGTTCCATAAAAAGCAATTGTAAATCTAGAAAATGTTCCCAATGCCCCTTCCCACGGTACCCAGCGCAGGCGCATCTTTTAAACATGTCCTCTGCGTGGACTAAATCATGCTGTCAGCTTAGTTTAACATACTCGCCAGCCTGATATCTCCATACTACACTTGCATGGTTGTTTCAGGGTCTGAGTCAAAACCTGAGGGTCAGGTAAACTTAAAATATCAAATACTAGCTTCTGCCCGCGACTCCGTCCGCGTGGAACTCGTTTATATCGTAGCTCCATACAAAATTTCACCCCCCCACTTCATCCCCCTGGGGGATGATTTTCGGGATAAAAACTATCCTATGTCCTTCCCCAGGACTCAAACTATCTCTATACCAAATTTCTTCCAAATCGGTTCAGGGGTTTAAGCGTGAAGAGGTAACAGACAGACAGACAGACACACTTTCGCATTTATAATATTAGTATGGATAGTATGGATGGATGTCCTTCCCCGGGATTCAAACTATCTCCATAAAAAAAATCATCTCAATCGGTTCAGCGGTTTAAGAGGTAACAGACAGATAGACAGACACACTTTCGCATTTTTAATATCAGCAGTGTTTTTCAATCTTTCACATGCCGCGACCCCCTTAGTATAGAATAGAATATTTCGCGACCCCCCACCTTCGCTGTTCAAAATACTTACAGCACTTTAACTTTAAAAATACTAGTAGCCGCGAACCTTTTTAAAAGGCTTGGTGACACAGTTTGAAAAACAATGATATTAGTATGGATAAGGCAGAGTCGTATCGCAACAAGACAAAATTTTCGTCTATAATTACTTAAATTGACATAAATAGCAGTCTGCATATTACAGTAAAGTTTCCTGTCTGGCCTACGGGTTAACTGGAAGACCTTATTGGATTGAGTTCGCCTTTTCTATTTGTAACTTGTTACTGTACAATTTATTTAAATAAATAAACGAAGTTTATAGAGTAAATAATGTCATCATGTCTGTAGTTATAGGGGAGAGAACACATGTTATTATTATGGATTGCAATAAAAACAGGATCTCCAATAAAAGCACTTACTTGTTGGTGCCGTAAAATGCGTTTGAGAGCAAATAGTTTCCGCAACGGGGGATTTGATATTGTTATTATATTATATTTACTTTCATTCGATTCGACGTAGACAACGGTACGGAAAAGGCATGAATTAAAAAAACATGAAATTTTTCAAAGGCTGTATACTACCTGATCACGTAACTTTTCGAACGCACGTTAGGACTCAACTGTCATTATCCTATACAAAGTCACATTTAAGATCTACTCCAATTTTGCTTGAGCATTGAATAAGTAATAGTGAAATTGTCAAATTAAAAAGATCTTACATACAAAATATAGTTCCAAATGGGCCCTGTTAGGGCATCGCAATGACAATATCTGACAAGTCTGTTAAGTTATGGTAAACATTAACAGTTACAAAGAATTGGGGTGATGTTTCTTTTTGCAGTATTAAATTTGTGTAATCATCAATATTCGATTCTACTGCCCTTCTATGAGAAATATATTTTTAATACAGTTGCTCAAAATGTGCTACTTTACGTAGCTGTTTAGCGTGCGGAAAGTTGGTTTTCACAAACTGGTGCTTTTCACTTTTCCCACTCAATAATTGTACAAATTGTACCATTAATTATTATGTCAATAATAAATTAAATAAGACTGTCGTAAAAAATGGTTTTTGAACCACTTCATTATTTTTCAACTGTATTACAATGACGTTACTTGTTGTTTTTCTTATTTTTTCGCAACTGTATTAAAAAACGTCGTTCGATACACGTGCGGAAATGTCATTCTTCACTCATCCCGTCTTGCCACTCGCCTACGGCTCGGTGCTTGCTCGTGCCGTAATGACATACTTTCCGCACTAGCATCGAAATGTACTATTCCTTAAAGTTCTAGGATAACATCCACCCTGTTTATAGATAGTATTAATAATCTTGAAAGTATCTTGAGTATATAGTTATTTTGTAGAAGACACGCCTGCCTAAAAAAACATAGAAATAGGTAATCTAATACCCATTATCAGATTACCTTTTTTACGGTTCCGTAGTCAACAAGGAACCCTCATAAGGTGCGCCATGTCCGTCTGTCCGTGCGTCCGTCCGTGCGTCTTCGGCTTAGCTCAGTAACCCTTACTACTTACTAGAAAACTGTAATTCGGCTTTGATATATAAATCAATCACGCCGACAAAACAGTAGAGTGAATATTTTAAAAAAAATTTTTTAGGGTACCCATCCTTCACCCAATGTGGGGCTGTAATTTTTTTCTATTTAATCCCATAGTGTGGTGTATCGTTGGATAGTTTGGGTTGCACGTTGCACAGGGCGGTTCCACGACGCTTCGGGAGCCCAAATACCACGAGCCATTCGGTTAACTCTGACACTGGAACTACGCATCATTGCTTTAACTAATATCTCTTACGTGTGGTATCAGAATCGAGAGATATCCCCGTAGCGAATCTATTTAAGGCCTCCACCCACCGAACGCGTATCGTGCGCGGCGCGTGTGCTGCGCGGGCCCGCGCAAGTTGTAAAGCATTGAAACTACACTTCAAACACACATCGAACGCGGTACGAACGCGGGCCCGCGCGGGTCCGCGGCGCTAAAGTTACAACTCGGCAGCGCAAGTGCGTGGCAAACGTGCGCGGAACACCTACTGAGACGCCATGGCCCCTTCCTTGTCGAAATTTCAGCAGCATGTTTTGCACAAAAACAAAAACATTTTTTTTTGGCTAGGTTCCTTATATTCCTCACTAGTTAAGTCCCACAGACACGGAAGGTCTCTATACAGTTCAATTAGTTCGGTAACCACCTCTCGTTCGTTCGCCGACGCCATTTTGAACCTAAACCTGCGCGACACGTCTACACTCGGTGCGTGCGGCGTGCGACTGTCGTTCGCGTGTTTAAAGCCAGCGGCTACATTGTTGTAAATCACCGTTTCTGCCAAATGGTTTGCCGACCGCGCCTGCCAACCAAGGTCATGCGAAATTTGGTTTGCAACCACAAGGTCACGTGGTAGAAACCGCGGCTGTAAACCGTGTAGCACATGCTAGTCTACCACAAGCACGAACAATTATTAAACGACAAGCACCATTTACCAGGCCACTCACTGGTTACAATGATATCGCCAATGATGCATGCTTAGACATATATCACGACAACTTACGAACCTATACAGAGGGCCGATTTTTGACTTTCGAGCGGTCGAAAATTAAATAAAAGTAAATGCTATTGTAGTGTCATAATCAGGCCTCGGATTATTTTTCGCATGGTAAGATTAAAGAATACTATGGAGTCGATATTAAAAGTAAATTGTTATTTATATTCATACTCACACTCATTCTTTTAATTAAGAACGAAATTAAATTATAAATAAAATAATTTATTTTAAATAATTAGACATAATTGTTCACGAAATAATTGCACGCACTGATTGCAATAAATAATTAAGTGACACGTCGTGTTGTGAAAGATTGACATGACATTGACACGCACATGGTTTTTGATAAAGCGGCTAGTACCTGGCATTACGTTTACCGCAACAAAGTAGTCTGAACAAAACAAAATAGTAACTAATTTGATATAGTTACAGGGTAAATGTAACCCTTTACCAAGCGAAAGGCATAACACTTCCCAAATAATACTACATAAATTCATTTTAATTACATTAAGTAAGATTAATTTTCGATTAACATTTTCGATCTGCAACCTGCATAAGGGACAGAGGTATTACGGGACTAAGAAAATTAGTGAGTATGAGTATGAATATGAGTTAGTTTAATTTTAATATCGACTCCATAGTTTTCTTTCATCTTACCGTGCGAAAAATAGTCCGAGGCCTGATCACAGGCACTTACTTTTCTCCCGATAGAATTGAATACGAGTGGTCAATACCGCACTTTTTTAAATCTATTGTCATTTCAAAATAGCATTTCATAATTTTTGACAGTTTTCGAGTGAGAGAGTCGAGCGCTCGAAAGTCAATAATCGGTCCGCAGGAAAGCTAGTCAAATACATGACACCCAATAACGGGTGATAAGTAGTTGATTGATCTTTCAATTCTATCCGTTGAATATGAATTTATATCCGTTGCCTTCAAGAAAAGAGCGTACTCCCATCTTAAAGGCCGGCAACGCACCTACAACTCTTCTGGTGTTGTAAGTGTCCATGGGCGCCGATTATCGCTTACCATCAGGTGATTCGACTGCTCGTTTGCCTCCTATATCATAAAAAAAAATATAATTTGATAATCCAATTGTAGCGCTTATTTATTTATTTATTTTTACCCTTAATATACACTATACTTCACTAAATTGTTGAAATTATGCATGAAATGTAATAATCTTAATTATATAAATCTCAATTAATAATAATAATATATGACAATGATGTGTCCACCAATTGGGGTACATAAAATCCCAAATAATAATTGTGCTACAGATAAATTTATATACTCAGCCTATGTACTCTGTTGGTGTCCCGTATAATTGAATAAATAAAATAAAATCAAGACAATTTCACATGATCCTTGTACTGGGGCAACACGGGCGATGTGGCCCGTGGCAATATTCCTAGAAATAGGAATATTGGCAACGGCAAATCAGTAATTTTACCTCCCAACCTCAATGTTCCCGTCAAAGCGACATACCCAGCCTAAAATTATTATTAAACCAGCGTGATACCTTTATAGGCATCTACGAGTAACATTTTTTTTTTTTTTTATGATATAGGAGGCAAACGAGCAGTCGAATCACCTGATGGTAAGCGATAATCGACGCCCATGGACACTTACAAGACCAGAAGAGTTGTAGGTGCGTTGCCGGCCTTTAAGATGGGAGTACGCTCTTTTCTTGAAGGCTTGAAAACCTTCAAGAAATTATTTATTATTATTATTAGTATTTCCGGACCGTTATAACCATAACGGTCCGGAAATACCGCAGGCGACAGTTCATTCCAGAGTTATCATAAATTGCATACCGTGCCACAGTAAATATGTAATTATGTATGTATGTAAGCATTTTATTGTACAGCCAAGTGTAAAAATATGGTGTAAATATATACAACTTACTCATAAATATATATACGAGTAACCTATCGCTCTTATGTCGGCGGATTAAGAGTCCGCAGTAAGCTCGGCCGAATTTCACCTTCGCATACAAACGGAGTTTCGATCTCATTTTAAAACTACGTGTTGGATTGTGACGAAACTTTGCATGCCTATACATTGACATGAGGTATATCTTTGTCTGTAATTAGTTTATATGTATTAGTTCAGCGCTGTAGGTGTCTGTCTGACACCTCGGCATAATGCTGAGACAGCGAACGATTCTCTGCCGCGAAGACACACACGTTTTGTGTCAATTGTATTGTATTTCTACTCCCTTTGTCTCTGTGTGTCTTTTGTGTAGTGAATAAATGTCTTCTTCCTTTTTTTTATGCTTCCAGTATATAAAACAAACAAAATACAGGAAAAACAAGTTTTGTATGAAAAACTTAAATTTGCTGTATTTTTTTACTATGGTATCTTAAGCTACATAAACTAATTACATACATACATACATACATACATTCACGCCTTTATTCCCAAAAGGGGTAGGCAGAGCACATGAAACTTATGTTCCAGCGCCACTTTTAGCATAAATGTGGGTATAAAAAAGATCGACAAATGTGATATTGCAGTGATAGGTTGCTAGCCCATCGCCCGCAACACACTTCAATCCACACTTCAAACTAATTACAAACCTAGATATACCTCATGTCATTGTACATGCAAAGTTTCGTTACAATAGGTACAACACGTAGTTTTAAAATGAGAACGAAACTCCGTTTGTATGGAGAGTCGAGCTTAATTTACTGCATAGCTATTGATTTACTGTGACCGTACTAACCATATTATGACATCATCGTTCGAGATGAGCAAAATCACTTAATGGTGTCGATATTTTTAAGTATTAATACATTGAGACGATAAACAAGTTTGATTTGCGTTTTGTAAATCCGAGTTCTCACTTGATATTGGCGATTGTTCATTTTGTGCTTTACAAAGCACTAGCTTCTGCCTGCGACTCCGTCCGCGTGGAACTCGTTTATATCGTAGCTCGATAGAAACCTTCATCCCCCATTTCACCCCCTCAGGGGATGATTTCCGGGAAAAAACTACTTATCCTATGTCCTTCCCCGGGATTCAAACTATCTCCATTCAGTTCAGCGGTTTTAGGCGTGAAGAGGTAACAGACAGACAGACACACTTTCGCATTTATAATATTAGTATGGATTATAATGCCCAAGTTATTTTTAAGGCGTAAAATTACGGCGTTGTCATAAAAAATACACTTGATATTATTAAAAAAAAAACAGCCTATATACCGAGGCCCAGGCCTCCTCTCATGGCTTCTATATTATTTGATCTGATATTATTATCTCTGATATTATTGAGTTGACCGAATAGCATCAAGGTTGTCCATTCCAAAAGCAACCCTACCGTCCATAGTAGAAGGTTCGAATTCCAATGGCCGTTTTATAAAATGTCGGCCACATTAAATAATCTCAACCATACAGTACATAATCATTCTATTTAAGACTAGCTGAACGCGCGGCTTCGCCCGCATATTACCAGAGCCCAAAATAACTTAATCATTCATATAGCTTATCCGGACATGTGTTCTTGTAGAACAACGCATTATGATGATTTTTTTCTTTGTATTTCTATATTTGACTTATTTTAAGTAGGTTAAGAACTATCATTGTAATAAGCTTTTTTTGGCAAAAAATGACTGACTGTTGAGCTTGTTTCGGCGTTTGTTGAAATTATTGTGAATTGTAATAACAGTTGTTCTATTTATTTCTAACTAGATTCCGCCCGCGACTTCCTCCGCGTGGACCTGGGTTAGAAACTATCCTATATTTTAATCCAGGCTATAAACTATCTTCGTGCAAAATTTCATTCAAATCGGTTCAGCCGTTTAAGCGTGATTGAGTAACAAACATCCAAACATACAAACATCCAAACATCCAAACATCTAAACTTTCGCATTTATAATATTAGTAAGATTTAGTTTAAAATTGTACTTTGACATGATATATTTAATAATTTTTTAATTACTTTAACTGAATGGTTCTATTTATTTATTACTTATAGAATGTATATTATAAGATTGTTTTTGTACGCCAAAAGGCAAAACATAGTGAAACGAACATTTATCCTAAGACCACTGTAACCAGAATGTTATAACAAATAAACACTTTTGATTTGATTTGATTTGATTAGATATATACAGAGATGTCCAGATGTCCTGTTGACTACAGGTCATATTTCTCAACCGAGTCTCGTGTTTTGTAAGCAGGTTCAATTCTCGAAAAAAATATTTTCGTCGATTCAGAATTTCGAAAAAAAAAACCGGCCAAGTGCGAGTTCCGTACCATTATCTATAAAAACGGCAAAATAAAACACGTTTGTTGTATGGGAACCCCCTTAAATATTTATTTAATTTAGCTTTTAGTATTTGTTTTTATAGCGGCAACAGAAATACATCGTCTGTGAAAATTTCAACTGACAGACAGACAGACGGACGAACAGACAGCGAAGTCTTAGTAATAGCGTCCCGTTTTTGCCCTTTGGGTACGGAACCCTAAAAAGACAGTCTCGCCAGTTTTACAGTTCACACAGAAACTATATATATTATAATCGCGTTAGTAAGGTCAGTAATAAACTTTTTCCCAAAAATATCAACAGAATGGAGCTGTTTAAAAAACTCTGTCGTTTTTTAAGGCAATAGTGTTGCACTACCTTTGAAACTAGTCAACTTCAATACAATATCATTAATATGTTAAATGCGACACAAACAAATACCCTACATTAATCCGTGACAGTGCTATTTAAAGGACAAACGTTTTTGGAATCCAACACGGCTGTTAAAATGGTAATCTGACAGTACTCATTTATAAATAACGTTTAAACTATCGAAGTAGTTTTAACTGATTTAAAATCGTTGCGATTTTAAATACGACATTTCTATCACGACGACGGCAAATAGGTGTCCGGCCGGAATGATGGTGGGATGTACTATCGACAACACAGCTAACTGACCATCGGTGCACCTTAAGTGCATTGTAATAAGGTTCTATATAAACACAGGATGGTCAGTTAACAGTGTTCTCGTTTGTATGCCTATGGACCCTTAGGACTTCAGAGGATTTTTTTTAAAGAAAGCATAACCAATTCTTCCCCGCCCCGCCCCACAAAATCCGGCTAAGTACCTCAAACCTAGAGATAAAATTCCAATTCCAGCATCTAAATTAAAAATGCACGCCTCTAGTCCACACGTAATGTGTATAAAGGTGTACAATAAACTTCCAAAGACTATATAAATAAGAAATGAAGAGAATAATAATTTATTTAACACAAAAAGTACCAAATACTTAATGATAAAAATTTAATGAATGACTGTTTTTAGTCATTGCACATTGCAAGAATCTTTTACCTGGATATAGCTCAGATAAATATATCTGTTATATTTTTTATAATATATTTTGCATGCTCATTATTTTGTATATGAATAATAATTAAGAGTTAGCCTTAGACTGTTCTAACTTACTAAAATTTTAGTTTTAGTTATACAGGGTGAATTTTTAAAGAGTGTCTAAATTTTTTGTAGACATTGAGTATCACTAATAGACTCCATTTTTGAAAAAAAACTGGTAGGTATTTTTTTAATTATAAATTGACTATCCCAAAAGAATTATAGATCTGTACAGCGTAGTTACTCGGGGTTCAGTACCGCGCGGAGCGGGGCGGGGCGGGGCAGGGGGAGGCGTGCCGTGTTAACCCTTACTACCCGCTGAGGTGCCCGCGCGGTAAGGTTTTTTTGGGATAATTTTAAGCAGCAATTACTAAAATTTTTAGTACTTACTTACTGAATGATATGAAACAAATAAACACGTATTTTATAATTTTTGCTGAAGAATCTTATAAATTTGGACACTCATTAAAAAATCACCCTGTATTGTAGTGCCGTACAGGGTTTCATAGCTAAAGAAATATAATCTATCCTGTATTTACCTATGAAAGCAATAAACATACTGATTACTAAGTTTCCGGCGCGTTTCCCTGCACCCTTCATAGACTTGAAGTACACAAGGAGGGAACCAAAAAAAAGATGCATTACTTCGAAACCGAGCCTTTCCAAGCTAGGCATACTTTTTTTAATCTTTGAAAGCAATACTTGAGAAAAACGAATGGCTTTGTGAGCTGTACTCACGAGTCTGTTTTTTTTTAATTACAAAAAACTGTTTACGCAAAAAATTTTTTTTTTAACCTGCTAAAAAGTTTAACGAGAATCGATTGGGAAATGCGATCTGAAGAGAAGAACAGCCGGACAGCGGGACATCCGGACGTACGATAGAATTTTGGCTAAAGCTAAAACGGAGAGCTTCGTTCGCTTTTTTTTCAGAAAGAAAAAGTATGGTACGGTTTACATTTATTTCAGTTTCGCCAAATATTACTTTTATCGGCGAATGGTACACGCACTGGTCGCTCATTCAAAAAATATTAAAGGTACGTTTCCTTCAAGTCGCCCAGCAGTGAGACACCCTGTATAGCCCCTGAGTACAGTGCCTTTGACCTTATTAGAAAAAACATGACTGGTAATAACTCACAAAGTAATTCTACTGTCAAGCTTCTATTACATCAAAAGACACAAACAACTTACAAAAGCTCTTCTTAGAACAATTAATATTTATAATGAGAAAATGAAACGGCAATTTTGCAGATAGCGCTTTGAGTCATCGGTTTAGCAAAAAGCTTTCATAAAGCTTTTGCGGTTTTGGCATCAATTGATGGTGTTAAAGATAAACATGCGTTGAGCAGCCCAATTGAGAAAGAACCGCTAAACTTAAGAGGCTGACAAGACCTAATTTTGTTAAAAATGATGTTTTTAAGCATTTTTTAAAAAAAAACAATTTGTTCTATCACATCAAAAAATATATATGTTAATATTCACCATATATCAAAGACCGTGTACGGGCTCGATACATAATTTGGCGAAATCGGCTCGATAGAAAATAATTGCAAAGATTTGTCTTAAAATCATCTTAAACGGTTCTATGTCTTTATTTTTTTGACGTATGGGTCTGCAATTAAAAACATGAAGTCAACATATTCATACCTAAACCGCTAAAGAGTCACATTTCACAAATATTCCACACTTTTTTTTATTTCGATATTTATGTATGTATCTTCAAAAACCGGGCCGCCCAGGCAGTGACACTCGCTCTCGTTTACTCCGATACAAATGGACAGTGTGCGCTCTATCCCAAATCCTCAAGGGCATTTTGGGGTTGACAGCGTCTCAAGTGGCAGTGGGCTGAGCACGCTGCACGTAGAACCGATGGCCATTGGGGCGGAGGAAGAGGAAAGAGTGGACGTCTTTCGGCTGATATGTGAATCTTTTGTTATTTAAGATTAATAGTTAAGTAATTGTCATCGATATTTTTTTACTGAAATAATAAGCTATAAAAAAAAATTGTGTAAGGTACCTACATATTGTTATTTTTTGAAATGGCTCTTGACGAAGCATGTTGCTGATCGCTGGTTGTAAATATTTACTACTAGATTTCACCCGCGACTTCTTCTGCGTGGACCCGGGAAAAAAACTATCCTTTATTTTAATCCAGGCTATAAACTATCAAAATACTATCCTGCAAAATTTCATCCAAATCAGTTGAGCCGTTTAAGCGTGATTGAGTAACAAACATATCATCTAAAGACTAACGAATAGCGCATAGCGCAGTGGGGTGCCGGCATAAGGTGCTCGCATTCTATGGTTTTTTCCTTCGCTGTAGGACCCGCGTTTGTCCTTAACTATCAATCCGCAAATCGATTAATCGTCGGCAACCCGATTATGATTCTTCTGGAACACAAGCGTCAATTGCGTACTTATTAAAATTAATATAAATTCGTGCGGTCCCAGAGTTGGAGGTGGTCATGACCAGCGATACCCCATCGCTATCGCGGTCCGGACTCTCCGCTTTCTTTCCGCGGGCCGGATTAGAAGGGCTCGCGGTTCGGACTTTGTACTAAAGTATATTGAAACTTTGATAATAGTTATAATAATAATTGTTTAAATTAATCGTTTGTATAGCGACGCACGCGGTACCGTTACAAGCTACGTCTGTGCTTGACGATAAAAAATTATAGACGTGGAACTATGTTATGTTGGATGTCGCATATTATTGTACTAGTTTCTCGCGCGGTTCTACCTGCGTGTTACACAGAACTGTGGCTGAGCGGGTGGGATAAGATATAATATAGGGTATGTCTATCCGGAAGGGTCTGTAGATACTTATACCGCAGAATAAGTAATACGGTATATTTGTTAAAGAACCTTTGAAATCGGATGCGTGGTTCCTGAGATTACCTCCTATTTATTATACTTATAACCTTACAAGCTGCAGAACATCACAGACGTTCCCTCTTTTTGATACACTCGCGGTCAAATATTTCGGGTCACCCTAAATTAAATAACTGCAATAGGTTTTTAAAAATATTTAACACTTGTTTTATTTACATAATATGCTATTCTTTACAATACCCAACCGTATTAGCAATTTCCTGGATCCTATCATAAAAATATCAATATCCAAAAATTACGGTTTTTGCGATATCTCGCTCCGTTAACGTTGTTTTTTTTCATGGGTTTTTACGAGTCCGATTTAAACCTGGTAACGTTATATTTTTTACTGTTATTTTAGCAGTTTAGATGTAAAATTAAATAAAGATCATGACAGGATTAAACAAAACTACAACCTTGCACTATTTTAGGAAATATGACGGTATTTTACCAACCCGTATTCTTTGTCAGCGAGGGTATTTAGTACAGATAAGCTTACGTTGTTTTCGTCTGGTAGATACCCGCTAAAAAGTCAAATAGCTTTTTGTTAAGTTTTATTTAATTTGGGGAAATGGTATTGTTGACAATAGCAGCGAAGAATACTTTTAAATGAAACGTCAACGTAGCTAGAAGTTTGTATCAAAATACAGACCAGAGATATCGCAGTTTTCTGTGCACGAATTTCGTCCTCTTTTGTTGATCTTTCAAATAGCAAAAACAATGTGTAGGTTGCTGTAGATTTTCTGGGTATTTTCATAAATTTTGTTTACCTACTGCTAATTAGACTAGATACTGATATTTTATTCAAATTCAAAACATTTATTCGTGACAAAACAAAAACAGCACAGATAATTAAAGAAAATAATAATAATAAAAAACACATTTTGCTCTGTCACGAAATGGACCCAGCTCAAAATATTGCTATTTAGACGACATAATATATGTAGTCTAGTTGGTAGTGACCCTGCCTACGAAGCCGGAGGTCCCGAGTTCGAATCCCGGCAAGGACATTTATTTGTGTGATGCGCTTATTTGTACCTTAGTCATGGAAGTTTTCTAATGCTTCAATTTATTTTAAATCAAAATTATTTAAATCCTTAACAGATAAAGCTTTTAATTCAGTGGATGAGTACTTAAACTGCAGTGAAGTATCATTTTAATTAAGACTATCTATATATAAGTATGTAATGCATGCTGCTTGCAAATTTGTATGCCTAATAGTGATATACTATATTACCATTGTACTTACCATCTTTGTTACCGATGTTTTACAAATAAACTTTACTTTATCTATATTTAACAAATTTATTATATTAATTATATATTATTATGTGTATACGTTTTGATCGGTAGTATATGGTGTGTTGCGTTCCGTGGGTCACGTACGGTGCTGTCTGAAAATCAGCGCTGTAGGCGTCTGTCTGACACCCCGGCATAATGCTGAGTCAGCGACCGATTCACTGCCGCGAAGACACACACAATATGTGTCAATTGTAATGTATGTCTGCTCCCTTTGTCTCTGTGTGCCTTTTGTGTTGTGAATAAATGTCTTCTTTTTTTCTATATAAGTATGTATATCGCCGCGTAGTACCCATAGTACAAGCTTTGCTTGGTTTCGTCCTAGGTCGATTTGTGTGTTTATTAATGTACATAATTTATTTGACGTAGAAATATTTTAACTGTTGTCAAATGCCGAAAGTATTGTTTTTTTCATGAGTTAGAGAAACTGTTTTCGAGAGCACCCCGGCACTCATTGAAACCCTTAAGGCTACCATATCTTACTACGTAGTCATATGTATAGTTGAAATTTTCTAAACTAAGCTCATGAATGGCCATTGTACTAAGCTCATTAATGCCTTTGTTTGCCCCACAGCGCCACATAAAATGGTCTTTGAACAATGAACTATCTTCTTTTACAATAGATTCCAAATTACCATAGCGCGCAGTCGCGGAATGAAAATTGAAATAAGGCCAAAAAGTGGTCAACCTTTTCATTCCTCGACTATACTTACATACTAGCAATCATGTCGACGAGATGCCATATCCATGGATGGGTCATCTTCGTGGCTCCACGTGCGAGTGACCGGTCGGTCGCGTATACCCGCCAAACGCTGCGTCATCGTTACAATACGGTCGGACAAACCTATAGAATGTGTGTATTCAGATACATTACATTAGAGATAATCCTACAACCTTTTTTCGTATAAAAAGTGAGAAGGTCGATGAACAAGCGTAGGAACAGACATTGCCATTTTGTATATTTTCGGAAATTAAATTCATAAATGAAGTAGGTATGTTTTATTTATCTACCTATAACTACTCGTAACATTATAAAGAGAAAAAGTCTGTGAGAACTTTGTAAGTTTTTAAATATCTATATACCTAATGGGTAATCTACGGAACCATTGAAACGGTTTTAAAAAAATCTTTCACTTTTATGCTTTTATAAAGATTGGATTTTCTTCTATTATAAATGCGAAAGTGTGTCTGTCTGTCTGTCTGTCTGTCTGTCTGTCTGTTACCTCTTCACGCTTAAACCGCTGAACCGATTGAGATGAAATTTGGTATGGAGATAGTTTGAATCCCGGGGAAGGACATAGGATAGTTTTTATTCCGGAAATCATCCCCTGAGGGGGTGAAATGGAGGATGAAAGTTTGCATCGAGCTACGATATAAACGAGTTCCACGCGGACGGAGTCGCGGGCAGAAGCTAGTAGGCTATAATTTATCCCACGGGTTTAGCTGCTTTCTATGCATAACGTGGGTAAAATTGGGCGGGCAAGTCGTTAGATATATGCTACCATGTGCTGACTGCTTCTTCGCATATCTCCCTTTTTTTCGATCAAATGTATAAGTGCGATAGAGATGACGAACAATCGAAGTTCTCGTTTCGTGGTAGTAGCTCTGCACGGTCGCGGTGGCGTAGACTATCCGTCTCTTTCTAAGCGTTCTAATTAAAAAGAGACGGATAGCCCATCTCGTCGCGACACAGCTCGCGGGCCGTGTCTACCGCGGCCGCGACTTACCCTCGATTTTTCTCGCACTATACCTCTTGTACTAAGTGTTCTAATAAGAGAGAGACGGATAGTGCGAGAAAAATCGAAAGAGCTCGCGCGCCGTCGCGTGATAGCCGTGCTGGGGCGCGAAATAATTACCGAAATAGGAAATTTTCTTCACTAAAAACAGTGGCGTAGCTAGCATGGGTGGCACCCGGGGTAGAAATTGCTTGGGTGTCACCCAGTGGCGTAGCGGGGGGAATCGGAGGTTGACCCGTATCATGGTCGGCCTTATCACGCGATAAGTGACAATATAGGAGCGTCGTCTCGTTCAATCGAACGACCGGTGTCAGCCAGTGACGGACGCTCTATCCTGTCACTTATCACGTGATAAGGCCGACCATGATCCGGGGTCAGGGGACGAAGATTGTGGCACTCCCGGGTGTCACCCACCGCTATTCACGCCACACTGACTACAAAAATATATCTATATATTAGGGAAAAATCTTACACAAATCTAACTAGCCCCTCCCTGTTTTATGGGTACTAGTTAGACGACGATATATTTAATAGATAGGTATACTATACAGAGTGTACCAAAAATGGGGTGTGAACCGATTAAGGGCATAACAGGTATCGTGTTCTGATAAGAAAAAACTAAAAGAACATTTTTTGACGAGATTTTTATTTACATTTGTATGGAGCGTTGGTCGTCTGGGTCGACATGCTACATACAAATGTAAAAAAAAATCTCGTCAATTTTTTTTTCTTTCAATCAATCAATCAATCACTTTCGGTTTTTGTTATCAGAACACGATACCTGTTATGCCCTTGATCGGTTCATACCCCATTTTTGGTACACCCTGTATACCTACTTAAATACATAGAAAACCAATTCTCAGAAATAAAGACTCGAACTCAGTAGGTACCTTTGCTACTCAGGCTGCGTAGGCAGCGTCACCCACTAGGTTAACCGGCCGTGAAACATCTGCACGTTTACTTACACATTCCTAAACTCGGAAAAAAATACGTCTATTCTAATAGACTCCAAGCTCACCGTCCCAAATACGTGCTGAGAGCGGCCTAACAGAACAATAGCAATTATTGTCGACACTGGCGAGATATCGATGAGATACCGACGAGATACGGCGAGATCTGGCGAGATCCGATCTCGGGTCAGCTAACAATACAATTTGAGACAGGTACATCGGTCAAGATGTAATGAATGTGACGAAGGTATTAGGTGGCTAATAAGTGATCGGCCTGCGGATAGAAACCAAGGTATATGGATTTGTTTTACAGGGTTACCAATCCTCTTCTGGCCACGTCGGTGTAGGTAACCGTCGCCTGTGGACGCTTGCAAAGGTGCATTTCCAACCTTTTAAAAATCCCATCATCATTGGTCTTTAGCATCTATAAAAGATAATATAAGCGTCCATTAAAGTGCGACACTTACGTAGGTACGTGGCTTGTCAGGCCAATACGAGAGCCTGTTGGAGGCGCAGCAGCGCGCTGGTGTCTCGACGCTCGTTTGTGGGAGAAGAGGTCAGATCAAGCGATATCGTGTACCGTCACGCCGTCAAAAAGCGTCTTTCTCCAGAGGTCTCGGTCCTGAGATTGCTTTTCCCAGTTCATGGGGTCGACCTTGAAGGTCAGCACGTTACGTTTGGCGCTGTCCTTAATTAAACCATAAGTCCATAACATAGGGCGCTCCACCGGTCGCATAGCAGGAGAGTTTGACGTGGCAAACGAGAGGGCTCCATCCTTTGCACGTGCCCGAGCCAGCGTAGACGTCTTTGCACACTACGACGGTAATAAATAGGCATACGGCTTGTGTTAGAGGAAGCTACGTTGTCGCCTAAGGCCCTTTATTGCAAGCTTTTAATTAACATGCAATGTATTTTTGTCCGGGTGGAATCTAGCTACTGAATTTTAACCGACGTAACCCCGTTGAGTTTGGGCTCGTTAGAATCATCTCAATAAGTAGTTGATGACGGTACACAGAAAAGTACAGTCGGAAATAAAAGCTTGTATCAAGTGAAATTTTTGACAGAAACTTATTGATTTGAGGACTCAATGTGAATGTCAGCTAGAAACAAAAGCAGGTCTCACTCTCAACACATCCTCTGCAGCCCTGGCGACCTTACTCACCACCAGGAACAGGACCAGATACCTACAGACCAAGAAGCGTTGTTATGATGGCTGCGCTCTTCTGCAATGCGATACTTCCCCTGTTGGGCTGTTTCAAATATGAGCGCGATCAAATTTCACTATACCTCTCAAGGTTTTTGATTTTAAAACGACATGCTAAAATTACGTGTAAGTTTGTGTACACAATAGGCGCCATTAATCGGTCAGAAACTACTTTCTATTACCAGAATAAAAAAACAGCGAGCAGAACGTTTTTCAAACAAAGTATCTAATGGCATAACTTTTTCCTATTATGTTTCTGTTTAATTTAAAGGGACAGAAACTAGTGTCTGACCTAGATATGGCGGATTCAATTGTGTATGAAAAGTTTAATGTTCTTCCAGTGTGGCGTTTTAAAGTGAGAACCAATATACGTTTGTATATAGAGTCGACTTGAGTCAACCGTGCTATCTTAAAGCTGATTTTCCACCGGAGGGGCGAGACGAGACGAGGCGAGGCGAGAATTTAAATTCGTATGGCAAATTTTAAATTATCTACTCGCGCGCGCTTGGTGGAAATAGTAAGTGCCAAATGCCGATGGAAAATCATCTTAAGAGTCCGCAGTAAGCTCGATTCTCCATACAAACGTAGTTACGGCTCTCATTTTAAAACCACGTGTTGGATTATAACGAAACTTTGCATATACAATGACTTGTGGTATATTTATATCTGTAATAAGTTTATGTAGCTGCAGATACCATAGTAAAAAAAATACAGCGAATTTAAGTTTTTCATACAAAACTTGTTTTTGCTGTATTTCGTTTGTTTTATAAACCGGAACCACATAAACTAATTACAGACATAGATATACCTCATGTCATTATATATGCAAAATTTCGTCACAATCCAACTCGTAGCTTTAAAATGAGAGCGTAACTACGTTTGTATGGGAAGGTGAAATTCGGCCGAGCTTACTGCGGACGGACTCTTAAGATAAGTCAGCTATTTTTGCTTACTTTTTATGGCAGATATTAATGCTGTTGACTGTGCGTCAAATTTAATCATGTATACTTTATTGACTTCAAGTATCGGAGATTGTCGAGACCTAATAAAGTAACTTGATACTTATAACTGACTCCAAAATTCTCATTAACTTTAATTTGTCCCCTAGTCTATAGCTGATAGGGTTAATATTTATATTTTCCCAATTTCTTAAGGCAGCTTAAACAACTAACTTAAATTGTTTCATTATTGGTGAGTAACCTTGGGAAAGTACTATAAAGTGAAGGTCTAACCAGGGTCTCAATTAGAAAAAGATACAGGGTGTATCAAAAATAGGGTGTGAACCGAACAAGGGCATTGCGATTCGTCGGGGGACCGTCGGGCGACGCCTCGAAAATAAAAATATTTGAACTTACATAATATAGGTATGTGACGATAATAGTTATAATAGGTTTAAAATATTATTTGTTCGTTTTAAGAAACTTAAAACTATTTTTTTTGTGACGGGGGTTTTTAATTATTTTATTATTTGTTTTTCAATACTTTAATGCTTACCTATCTCTTTGCCTGGGATACTGGGTAATCCTAGTTCAAGAGCATTAACTCAATTCACCTAATATGTAAGTAACAAGTGCGTTTTAGTTATAAAATGCTCCTTAAAAATTAATTGTTATAAACAATCAAACATCAAAGCAATGTCCAGGCCAGCATCTATTTATTATGAAAAAAAATCTTATGTAGCTTATTAGAAGTAAGTTAAATCGTATAATGCAATAGCAAAATTAAAGTGTGTAAATTTATTACAAGTCTTTGCCTTTGTATTTTTACATTCCTTTCCACACATATTTTGTAAATTACTGGATTTCTTAATCTATTTTCACAAGTCTTTTGTAAATTACTTAAAAACCAATTATTTTAACTGCTAACTTGGATTCTCGCATGAGTAATCCTGGCATTAAGGGTAAGTGATTAAAATAGTGGTCAGAGTTGAACTAAGATTAATAGTAGCTGGATGTGATTGATGGGGGTGAATTAGTGATATCATTTTAGGGTTAACTTTTGTTACATATCGTTTTTAAGGTTTACTCAGAAAAAACGGAACCCTTATAGACTGTCATCCGTCTGTCTGTCTGTCTGTCAAGACCCTTTATCTCGAGAATATCGAGTTGAAATTAAAAGCGTAATACTCAGGTCTACAGTCCCTTGAAGATGTGAAAAAATCTGTTACCTTTATGTTACCGTAAAAAAAAGATATGCCGCAAAAAACGTATATTTCGACACCCTCAAGGGACAAGGGAAGGTACTTTCCGTTGACGAAGAACCTAGAACTATGAAAGGCGAGTAATATCATCTTATACTACAAGTTCTGGGAAAAATCTGAAAAGTATATATTTGTACCCGGAATCGGAACCTTCGGTGGGCGAGTCCGACTCGCACTAGGCCGATATTTGTATACTACGACGGTAGCCAAGCTTACCGCCTGCCTGGTGGTAAGTAGAAACCGTAGCCTGCGGGCGCTTGTGAGATTGTGTCATAAGCGCGTGGCCGACTCTTTATTGACGTAAATTCGTTATGTTAACAGCTTGCTAGTCCCTCGCCCTCAACACAGCACATCCCCGGGAGCTTCGACGACCTGACTCACCACCAGGAACAACACCACATACGTTACGCTGTGCCCTACGTCTTTAACAATGTTTGTATAGTCTCTTGACGACCCGTGTAGCCTAGTTGGTAGTGACCCTGCCTACGAAGCTGGAGGTCCCGGGTTCGAATCCCGGTAAGGGCATTTATTTGTGTGATGAGCACGAATAGTTGTTCCTGAGTCATGGATGTTTTCTATGTATTTAAGTATCTATTTATCTATATAAGTATGTATATCGTCGTCTAGTTCCCATAGTACAAGCTTTGCTTAGTTTGGGACTAGGTCGATTTGTGTAAGATTGTCCCCAAAATATTTTATTTTATATATAAATATATTTTATAGTAAGGTTATTTACCACTTAGCGGGGTGGAAACTGACCATACGGGGTCCGGAATCGATGAGGATATATACCTGCCTTTCCCCGTATCATGGTTGGCCTTATCACGCGATAAGTGACAAGATAGGAGCGTCGTCTCGTTCTATCGAGCGGTGTCAGCCAGTGACGAACGCTCTATCTTGTCACTTATCGTGTGATAAGGCCGACCATGATACCGGGTCTGCCGTTTTATTGAACAAGGGAGCGAACCGAACGATGATCTCTATTTTAGCTTGGCTAAAATTCTTTCGTATATCCGGCGTGTCCGGCTGTTCTCTTCTACAGGTCGCATTTCTAAACCGATTCTCGTGAAAATTTGTGAGCAGGTTCAATCATTGGTGGGGGGGGGTAGACTAAAATTTGTTTACGATGACATTTGAACCAGTTCTTGGAGAGGAACAAATGTTTGTATGGGAGCAACTACAATTAAAGAACATAAATACCCAAAATTTGACGCTAGCCCAAAACGCTTCATACTAATTCACATAACAGTATATCGTCAGCACATTCCGGTATTTGTACTAATTTTTTGTATGGAAAATCAAGTAAATTGTTGGTCCGATTGCGAAATACTGCGTTTAGGTCCATAGTCGTCTTACAATTTTGTTTCTATAAAAGCGTACAGATTTTATTGGTAGCTTTAAAACTTCAACAATAATAATAATAATAAAGGGTCAAATACAGAAGGCGGTACTCCTGGATACTGCGCGGATAGTCAGGAGGTTCCTGTCTCTGACGCCCTGACCACCGGCAGCTTAGGCCCCGCCTCGCTGCCGGCGGTACCCTAGGTTAGGTTTTTATAATGATTTTATGTTTTGTATATAGTTTTTATATTTTACTTTTTATAAATTTATCGTAAAATCCTAACTTAAGATGAAATAAGAATAAAGAGATAATAATAATAAGGTACTCCTTGCATTTTATTAAATTGTCAAAAGGGCCTCTACGTGTTGGCTCAGTTGGTACTTTGTAGGTACCTAGCTCCACGCACGCCTCCCAAAGGTCCGGGACGTCATCGTCCCGTAAGCGGGAAAGACATAGGTACATAATAATAAAAAGCTAAACTTTCAAAGCCCACATCTTTTTATCATTTTAATTATATTTTATAATTTACGCTTTATTACAATAATTTGATGGTTTACTATCCATTTAGCAACACTATGTTATCAATGTTAACATGAGTCTACCCTCCTATTATACACATAGAATATTTTTGTAAATTCAGTTATTCATAATTTATAACAAATTTTGAAGAAAAGGCTGGCTCGCGATTACAGCTCACAAACCCAGTTTGAAATAGTAAACTTCACATTATCACAAGTATAACAGTCATTTCCATTGCCCAAATATCCTCGTTAATAGTTCGAGGACCGGTGGATAATAGCAGATGAGACTAGATTCGAACCAGGCTGGCTGAATTATCGAATGAAGTATTTATAGCTTTCGACATGTCAAGCCGGCTTGGGAACAAAGGATGGTATATTATGTAGTTAAAATACACTTAGGGCTTGGCATTTACCGTTAGCTTTTCGGTGAAGGAAAACATCGTGAGGAAACCGATCTAATCCCAATAAGGTCTAGTTTTCCCTTTGTGTTGGAAGGTCAGATGGCAGTCGCTTTCGTAAAAGTGCCTATGATAAATCTTGGGATTAGGTGTCAAAGTGGACCCCGGACTCCTTTAGCGCAACCGGTAACAACGCTAGGAGAATAATGAATTTCAAATTGACAATTAGATGACCCTTTAATGACGCTTCAAGTTACAGTCATACAAATGCCAACACTGGTCAAATAAGTAATCAGTCGTTATTCGTCACGCACCTCAGTGTCGCCAGCTTAGACATGAAATTGTAACTTGCAGCTTCATGAAACATAGAGCCATCCTTATGCACGGCTGTGAGGCCTGGACACTAAAGCAAAACGAGGAAAATCAGCTACCGGTAACGGAGAGGAAAGTTTTCCGGAAGATTTTAGGACCTGTCAAGAGAGACAATCAGGAAAAATGTCGAGATCGAGGAGTGGCCGAGCCACACATCATCGGCGAAATCCCACAGGCTTCGCTGGTTCGGTCGTCTACTGCGAATGGGAGAGGATCAGGCAGGCAAGAGAGCGTAGGTACCTACTTGGGGCGACCGACTGGTCACCACCGAGTACCGCTGGACGGGTATCGCTGGGGGGATAGCGTGCAGGATCTGCGTCATCTTCAAGGTGAAAGCTGGCAGGGAGTGGCGCAGAATCGGGATAAGTGGCGTGCTCTCGGCGTAGGTACTTGGGCCGACCGACTGGTCGCCGCCCAGTACGGTGGAACGGGTATCGCTGTGGGGATAGCGTGCAGGATCTGCGTCATCTTCAAGGTGAAAGCTGGCAGGGAGTGTCGCAGGATCGGAATAAGTGGCGTGCTCTCGTTTTGGAGGCCAAGATCCTTTTTGGATCACTTACCCAAAATAGTTAGCTTCATGCAGGTATTAGACTAAATGTTTACTAAGCAGAAAAGTCCGCTAGCGAAGTCCTAAATTTTGATCAAAGCCTCCCAAGGTGTAATTAGAAGAGTGGAAGAGATTGAAAGATTAGTCGCCACTAGCGGAGCCCACGGTAGCTCAGTTGGATAACGGAACGACGGCTTCCAGAGGTAGCGGGTTCAAATCCTAATATTTTTCAATATTCCAGTTTGATTGAAATTAAGGTATTAGACTGTATCAACAACTAAATTCTAAATAAATAAGCAAGCCTTCCGTTCCTATTGCGTGAATGAAATACATTTGCCCGTGCCTGAAGGGTAGGAGTGCTGTTAATTTCTCTTTGTGTCTGAACTCAAAACTGATTTTGCGCCGCGACGGTGTCTGTTATGCTGTAAAGCTGGCTACACACTCGGAGCATTGCATTTAACACATTCACTACCAAGAATCGCTTCACTCGTGTCCGATCCCGTTGTTTTTCTCCTAAGTAGCGGAGAGCGCGTACGGCGTAGGTGCCCGCTAGGCGGGTTCCAGGGCTGTTACTATTTACGCGCTCGTGCGCCTCACCTCACCCGTCACGCCTAAAGAAACTAAACCTCTAACTACGCTTAGCTACGAATTGCGGCGTCAAGATATATTTGTGGATGAGCGTTGTCAGCTTAAAATAAAGTTACGGGGCTGGCAATAAAAGTGTTGTGCCTGATGAACGCAGGTCAAGCCACAGGATAAAATATAGCCTTTGTCCATCCTGAAGGTACTTTGTGTACTAGTTAAAGATTTTTTGAAATTGTATCACTTATTCCGAAGATTACGTTAAGATGAATGTAGAGGTAAATTACAACCTTACAATTTCACAGCCATTTCCTCTTTAATAGTTTAGGCTATATACATTTCGTTCAATAATCAATAATAATTTATTCATTGCAAGAATGTAGTACAATTTATTTTATGTATTAGGAAAAGCACGATGCATGAAAACTGTGATATAATATTAAATTAAGCCCACTCGTTCTATCTTTTGTTACACCTTCGGGTAAGACATAGTGATACCAAGCTGCATTTTATAACATCTCTATAACGTATGTTTAGCAAATAAATACTTTGACTTTGACGAAAACAAGGTGGTATAAACATTTAGTGTCCAATACATTCTGCTTTACTAAGCATGTAAGATTTTTTAAATAAGTACATGATTTTTCGTTTGATACAATGTACAGCATTAATGCATTGGATATATTTAAAGCTAACTTAAATTAAAATTAGAAGCTAAGAGAAAGTTAATTTAATGTCGTATCAAGAGCTCAAAACAGTGGCAGAGAGAGGACTAGCTGAGAGAAGACTACCAACCTAGATATATTCTACCTAATTATACAAATACAAATATAAATACAAATATATTTATTTCCACATTGAAATTACATGAAACCTTAGTAAGTACATTTAGATTAACTATAGACTGTATATAACAGTTTCCTAGAGCAAACAATAGCCCTCACACTAGGTCGAGCCTGTGTCGTGAGGACTTTGGGGCATTAAACATAAGATTTACCAACAAGATGCGCAGGATACAGATCTGTCAGTTATAGAGGCGTGAAGTAATATCATATATGCTACCTATATCAATGATTCTTAAACACAAAGGACTATACTTAACTTATTCATACAGATATGCTCCAGGTTTGTGTATGGGTGTATGTGTATTTTGGTGTTTGTGTGTGAGCGTGTGTGTGAGAGTGTGTATCCTGTGTATGAGGTGCATTATTGCAAGGGTTTTATTATGTCTTCGGTGGCCTTGTAGGAAAGAGAGATTAACCATTTCTTAAGGGTGTACAGCAGTTCTTTTAGGGACGATGTTTGAATGTTGAAAGCTTTTAATATTTGGCTGTAAATGTATGGATGTAGAAATTGTGGGAAGCGTCGCGAGTAAGATGTTTTTGTCAAAGGTAGTGGAACACGACACCCTTTTGCGTTGCAATGCTGCGTATATCCCCACATGGGGGAGTTGAGAGTGAGCTTATGCATCATCATGGCAACCCTACAGACAAATAATTGTCGAACTAAAAGTAATTGGGTTTCGGCGAAAAGTTGGTCCGTAGGATGTTGGTAGGGCTTCTTGTACATAACCTTGAGAACGGCTCTTTGCGCCCTTTCCAACCCGAGCATCGTGGTGGTACCAGCTCCGGCCCATACTGATATACAATGCCCCAGTATAGACTGACATAAGGCAATGTAGACTTGACGCAACACTCGGTTATCAGCGGAGCCCCGAAGTAGGCGCATAACATATATTATTTTTCTTACTCGCTGTGATAGTGAGCCTATGTGTTGCTTAAATGAAAAGTGCTGATCAACGTCAACACCCAAATACCGAATGCAGTCCGTTCGACTGATCGAATTGCAGGGGTCATTCGATGGTAGATCAGCGGCACACTTGATATGAAGCGCAGTAACTTGCCTTGGCTCAGAGGCATACATACATACAATGTATGTATGTATGTAAGCACTTTATTGTACACAATAACAGGTTAAAGAATATACATGTCACACAATAGATCAAAGTACAAAGGCGAACTTATCCCTATAAGGGATCTCTTCCAGCTAACCTTTGAGCAATTGAGAGGAAGGTAGGTAGACCGAGATAGGCAAACTTATACCGTGTACAAAAACACAGAGAAAATGAAAACAAAACCTAATAGGTATTAATTCTAGACAAATAAAAACATGCCAATACATATATAAATATACAGTATAAAATATAATACCCACTATATATATCGCAAATATACAATAAACAAATAAATACTATATTCAACCAATTGGCTTTGGTTTTATGAAAACAAATATATTTGGTTTTTTTAAAGTTCAGAGAGAAGGTTATTGTCTAACCAGCGTTTCATATTAGACATACCCACTTCAGCTTTTTGCAGAGTATCTGCCCAGGATTTCCCGTAGAAAACAGCTACTGTATCATCTGCATAGCATATGAGGTCGCCCTGAGCCGGCGTGACGGAGAAGATGTCATTTACATAAAAAATAAAACTCCGAAAAAATAAAACTCCGAATAGAATTATAAAAACGGAAAGAGAGAAAGAGAGGAAATAATACTCCGAATAGAATTATAAAAACGGTTTAATAGTTAGCAAGTAAGTTAACAACAACAACGAATGATATAGCGAAAATTGGCATTGATAGTAGCGCCACACGGTGAGCATGTGGAACTAACCATGACGTTTTATTTTCGTCCAGGACTGTGTATGTTTGTGTTTAGTATCTTCGAACAGGATAAACAGTGTTGGGCCTAGAACACTCCCTTGCGGTACACCGAAAATAGTTGGCGTTTCTTCGCTCAAGTACTCATCCACCCGCAATCCCTGATACCTGCCAGTAAGGTAACTCCAGAACCACTGAAGCGGAAGTCCCCTAATTCCATAATGTTCTAGCTTTCGCAGTAATATGGGCACTGACACGGTGTCGAATGCCTTTGCTAGATCAAGAAACACTTCCACACACCTCAGGCCGCAGTCCAATGCAGAAGTGACTTTCCTGGTCAAACTTCCGACTGTATCTTCCGTCCACTTACCGCGTCTGAAACCGTATTGGGAATCTCCTAGCAGAGTAAGCGATCCAAGTAGGTAACTAGGCGACTATTAACAATTTTCTCAAGAAATTTTGAAAAGATAGGCAGAAGAGATAATGGTCTACAGTTTTCAGGTGCATTTCTTTGGCCGCTCTTGTGGATAGGGATAACCGCTGCTTTCTTCCACATGGAAGGGACTATTCCAGTTGTGAGACTTAGGTTGAATATATAGGTTAAAGGACTAATTATAGCATCTTTAATAGCTTTAAGGAGTGAAGGTTTTAGGTTTTCAGGACCAGGGGTACTATCGTTTCGCAGCCCGCTAATAAGTTTGGCCACTTCGCGTTCGTCAGTTGGGTGCAAAAAGAAAGTGTGCGGTAATGAGGCAGTTTTGTCGAGAGTCGATGCGAGAGTAAGCTCTGTCCTGTTCATTTTTGAGAGTAAGTTACTGGCTAGACGGGTCCCTGTATTGGCAAAGTGGTTATTGCAGTAATTTATTGATTCTAGGGGCGTTGGTCTTTTTGTTAGTTCCGTGGCTTTTGTCTTAATATTTGGGAATTCGGCAATGTTTTTAATTACTTTCCAGAGCCCTTTTGTATTGTT
Source organism: Epinotia bilunana (assembly GCA_947049275.1). NCBI lineage: Eukaryota > Metazoa > Arthropoda > Insecta > Lepidoptera > Tortricidae > Epinotia > Epinotia bilunana. The sequence continues at coordinate 2,372,272 of OX346278.1, forward strand.
TACGTTTTTTTCCAATTCTTTGCTATCATGAGCGTTTTTAAACTTATGTTGTAGGTCTGTAAGAAAATTTCTGTACCTCTTATACACCAATTTGCGCATGGGGTCGTCAGGGTGGTTTCTAAGTTCCATGTGTAATTGGTCACGATGTTTTTGACATCTAATAAGGCCAGGTGTTATCCACGGCTTCAGGGTATATGTCGATCTGCTCGCATGTGTTTTAACTATGTGATTATGGAAATGTTATGGTAGGAAGCATGTACTCCCAGTACATGCTTCCTAACTTTCTAAATAGAATACCAGAAGATATACTCACAAGTGTCCTTGCAGACAAAAAGTCGTGCAAGATTGCATTAAAAAGATATTTTCTAGCGGTCAGTTGCTGGGGTGAAAATGCAATAGGTATCTATCTACTGTAATTAATTACCTATAAGTATTAGAATTGATATCACTGTTGTGAGCGGTGTGATACATTCGCGTCACGCATAAACCTTAAACAGGTTTCTGTACGCGTCTATCATTTTGTATTGTGTTTTTTCTCTTTTAATATAGATAAACTAGCTTCCGCCCGCGACTTCGTCCGCGGGGACCCGGCATAAAAACTATCCTATATTTTAATTCAGGCTATAAACTATCTTCGTGCAAAATTTCATTCAAATCGGTTCAGCCGTTTAAGCGTGATTGAGTAACAAACATCCAAACATCCAAACATCTAAACTTTCGCAGTTATAATATTAGTACGATAAATAAAAAAAGAACAGAATGGCGATTACTCCAGTACAAGAGCCCGGCTCTTAAGTCTATGATGATGACAATCAGAAAAGCGTTACAAAACTTTTCCCTTAAGGCAGGGTGCCCATCACGCAGGCAGCATTCCCGCGCTGAATAGCAATCGGCTATTCTTTGAGCGAGAAAGCCGCCTGCGGCTGCGCGAGAGTCGCCCGCGTCCCTCAGCCGCTTACTGATCTCCTTGTTAGAACTTCATATATACCAAACTTTTATCATGTAAGAGTGCTGATTTGGAAAAAAAATGTTGTAGTGTTGTAGGTGGCACTGAAAAACAAACTTCATCCCACGGCTTCGCCTAGCGGAGCGGCACGCAGCGCTCGACACCAAGCGCGATGGGGTAAAAGGCCAGCACGGCTAGCACGCGACGGCGCGCGAGCTCTCTCGATTTTTCTCGCACTATCCTTCTCTCCCTTGTTAGGACACTGAGAAGAAGAGGTATGGTGCGATAAAAATCGAGCGTATGTCGCGGCCGTCGTGTGCTAGACGTGCAGACCACATGCGGCCATACAATGTATATATTCCGGAGGGGTGCTGATGTGTCGCACATTCGCCGCAAACATTGGCTATGTCAGTCACCTGAGGGCGCACCAGCGACGTGCTCAGCAGTGATTAGCAGTTGCCTAGGGCCCGAATACGGCTAGGAGAAGATGACTACGACGGCAAAGCCGCGAGGGCAGCTCGTTTATGAATAAACTAATGACCAAGGCCAGGCCGCAGGGGTTAAGTAAAAGAACTGACAACGCTGATTCGATGAGAGACGAGAAAATCTCCCAGTGTTGCGACACGATGTATCGATAAAACGTTTGTGGGCTGGGAGAAGATGAATACGTCGGCAAAGCCTATAAATAATAGACTACTATAACCAAGACCCCATAGGGGTAAAGTAAAACAACTTACAGCGCTGACTCGATGTGAGAGGAGAAAATCTTCCCTCCTCTTTATGATTTGCGCTGTGCGAGTGGAACAGGCAGGAGACTTGGCAGCAAGTTGTACTAACCCAGGAAAAGGAGAAAGAAAGAAAGAAAGAAATATATTTATTTGGTGTGACTACATGACATGTGTTTTTACAGTTGAAATGCACCAAAATTAGACAAGTGGGTGGCAATAAAATCCACCCTGTAGTAGGTAGTGGTTAATGAATTAGTTCAGACATTTTTTGACCTCGGTGTGTCGCAACCCTCCCGCCGCATAGGTGCGCCGGCGGTAGCCGTAGTAACAGACGGCCGGCTTTGGATATCGATCCCGACGCTAGTGATGCGACATGATATATCGATAAAAGGTTCGACGTGAGAAATTGCAGCCGTAAAAGACGGCCCCGGTTTTGGATATCTTTCTTTCGTCAGCCAGGCACAATAGTAGCGGCAACCTACTAAGTACTATTACATTCGAGTTCTCCAACATCTATATAGACATTCTTTCAAAATATCTATACATGCGTCTTATGTCAGTAACAATAAAGACTGCATACATATATATTTTCGAAAGGTTGCCTGTGTAGATAATGACATAATTAATTATTATTGTTATTACTGTTTACATTAACCATTTGAATTGTAACTATGGTACGTGTTACCAAGGAGGGGTTCGTCAGTTATGGTACACATTTTAGCACAATGTGACGTCACGCGGAACTTTAACGGGCTAACTCTCACAATTTTTTGTTTGAATGACAAAATAAAACATATTTGTCCAATATTTGTTGGATAATTTTACTGACGGATTAAATAGAATCATATTTTTTTACCCAGGAAAGTACCCAATTGCTTAGGACATAGAATGTCAATGAATAAAAGGTTAAAAAAAAAAAAAAAAAAGGTGAAATATTCGTGACGAACATTTTATTTTGGTCGGGTTTTAAGTTCAAGCGTTGGTCGGGCACTATGAATCGTCCTTTGAACGGGAACAAAATGTCGAACATTAATTCACTAAACCGAACGCCAATGCTATTAGCCCGACATTCGATTGTATAGCAACGGGATTTCCAAGGATAACTCAATTATCGATATCATCCCATCCCTAGTTCGCTGATATTTTTATAATTAAAGCGCTGGGCAGAGCTTTATTGAACTAGTTGGAAATTATGAGTTAATGCTATAGTATGCATCGTTAAACGATGGTTCGCGAATTCTGATAATTTGAACGAAGCGAACGAAGTTCCTCTGCTTCAAGCTTGGGCCAAAATTATCTCGTGTGCCCTATTGATAATTGTCTCGCAGATGCAGTGTCATATCTAAGACATATCTACGTTAGTATAATAGGGATGTAGACACTAAATAAAATAATCAATAATGACATATTTTCTCGAAAAAGAATTAAAAATGTAGTCAATAATCGCGAAGTTATAAGTGTCCAAAGTTTTAAGAAGGGGTGTATGTTCTGTCTCTTTTGTGCAAAACGCAACTTCATATGAAACGATGACGCTGCAAGATTGTGACGTCATACTAATAGACGGCAACGTGCCGCGCCCCATCGTGTTCGACGCGGCCCCCCGCAGCATCCTGTAATGTGACGTCACATACTGTTTGCGTTTTCTCTCTCTAACAAGCAATATTAAAACGGTTACAGCTTCGTTATTTGATATATCTGGATGGGATTTACGTCAATAGGCATATTTTTTTGCCTTCTTTCATTTGGAGTTATAATAATTTTCGAGTCTACACCCCTATTATAACTGGGTTGTAGCGGAGCGGGGACGCAGGCAAAAGAAACAAATCACGATCCTCCACAATTGTTTGTAATATTATTCACTATTAATACATTCAGGTATACCCATTTCGTGTGTCTGTTGATACACGGAAAGAACGAGCGTTAACTACAGACCTTATGCATGGAAACGCCACAATAAAAATAAAAATAAAATGTTGTTTATTCAGGTAATAACCCATTTACAAAAAATTACAAAATTATCAAAATTAAAATACAGTTAAAAGTTAAAATTAAAAGTTACTCATAATCGTAAGGTAGAGCATGTCGTGAAACCTATCTTAACAATACTGTTTGTCGATTCGCTCACTCTCTTGACAAAGGACCAGTACGGCTGCCATGAGTTTGACATTGTAATTTTTCGTTAACGTGAATCGAGTTTTCTATCTGTGAATCTCTATTGCACTTTGACAGTACGAGCGGGATGCACAGATAGAAAACTCGATACTCGTTAGCGTAAGCCGTCATTGTCAAACTCATGGTAAGCGTAGAGTGACTTTTACGCAATTGCGTAAAAGTCGTCCACTCTGTTCACGGCGAACATCCCAGACGCCCTACACCGCCACGGCAGCCGTAACATCACACGAAACGCGTTGTTGTATTGTACTCTGAGTCTGTTGATAAAGAACATTCCCATTCTAATATCACATCTTCATCAAATACGGCATTTGACAAAAGTCAAATGAGCTCCTTTTTATGAAACGTTAACAACGCTCCGTTAGTATGGAATTTTTAGGGATTACTTGCTTGAGGCGTCATTCCGAGTATTTTCGTAATGTTGACCTGTTGCTAATGAAATAACAATTTATTTTCACCGTAGTCAAATACCCTATTCAAAACATTCCAGCATTCTCAGACACGGTTTACATAGTCAGTTAAAAAGCTGAAAATACCATTAATTATTTAAAATGCATTACACCAGAAATTTGCAGTTGTTGTTAAATTTCTGTAAAAGTCGTCCTAATTAGGTAAAAAAACATTTTAAAGCGCGCTGTGAAGGATATCCTTTGAATTACCTTTTGACCGAAGTTAACAATATAAGGAGTCGGTACTACAATTAAACTGCTTAAAGCTGCCCCAGGATTCTTAAGAATAACCCCGTTTGGTGGGTTAGAACAACCCCGTTTGGTGGGTTAAACTATTCTATGGTGGGTTAGATGATTCTTACGACACACAAGAAAGGGGGTGGTGCTATCACCACCCCCTTTCTTGTATGTCGTAAGAATCATCATCATATCAGCCCAAAGACGTATCCACTGCTGAACATATGCCTCCCACAATGACCGGACCGGCACCCGCATCCAGCGGACTCCAGCGACCTTTAGCAGGTCATCAGTCCACCTTGTGAGGGGTCTACCCAATCGTCGTAAGGGAGGGCTATTGGAATAGGGTTGCAGTGTGTTGTAAGCGACGGACTAGCAACCTAATAAAACATTTTCTTCATCGTTAGGGCAATGCAATCGTTAGAGAGGGTACTGAAAATTTGAAATCCTAATGCCGCATGAAGTCTTTAAATCAACTTGAGTTTGACTGGAGCGGTACATCTGTCAAAGAATAACGCAGGTGTCAGGCCAGCTCAGCGAGGACAGAAACCTCGCGTAGAGCAAAAGGGCAAAAAGGTTAATGGCCCTTCCATTCAGGAGTAACCACTCGAAGCAGTCAACCGTTCTGAACTGACCCCAGTGTTCGTTACTAACCTCGCATACCATTTCCGGTTCTCTGGAAACATAACCCACTTAACATATCCCTCATTCCTCAAAATATTGGAAAAATCGTGAGACAATCGTCAAGTGAATTTAAGGAAAACATTTTTGAAACCTAAGAGAGCCGTTTCCTTTTGGGGAAAAGTTCAAAATAACTTGTAGTGATATATTAAAATATTAAACGGGTCACTCACTTTCATAATATTTGAATATGTCTGAGGCTCACGGAAGTTTTCTTTAAAATTGTAGTGCTATGTTTGAAAACTAATAATTGACCGTAATAAGTATTTTTTTTAATACAACGACGGTGGCAAACAAGCGTACGGCCCGCCTGATGGTAAGCGGACTCCGCAGCCTATAGACGCATGCAACTCCAAAGGAGTAACATGGGTGTTGCCGACCCTTGATATGTTTGAAGATTCGCCGTGTTGACAGCTGAAGGAACAAATTCCCTCGCTCTCAACACAACGCATCCTCGGGAGCTCTGGCGACCTTGCTCACCTCCAGGAACACAACACTACTACAGAGCAAGTAGTAGTGTTATTATGGCTGTGGTCTTCTGCAAGGCGGAGGTACTTCCCCAGTTGGGCTGCTCCGAATTCGAGCGAGATGACCTCACCAAAGTGACATCTTAAATAATATCCTAGATAAGCGGGATCCGGCGGGAGTTGGTTAGGTACCGATAATTGTGGCACTCTTTGGGGGACGCCTAGCATCCAGCAGTGGACGACTTGCAACTGATATGATGATGATGATCCTAATTAAACGACGACACGTAGACGACTTTGTCCGTTCAAATTCAAATTTTACAAGGAACGAGGTAAATGTTAATTCGATTCTAAAGATGTGGCAATAATAATTAACTGTTGCAAGTAAAGAACACAAATGATGAACACCCTTAATTACCATTCATAAGTTTTATCATTCAGATCTTACAATGGATAAACCTGGTCGTTCGGTTAAATAATGCTGTATGTGGCCGCTGCGGTGACAGGGGAGAAATGACAGAGTTGCGGGGCGCGTTTCCGTTGTCGTTGACCGACCGGTTTAACAGTGTTAGTCACTGTGAGTCACGACCCCCTGAGGGGGCGTGTAGCCTCTTAAAGGAGTCGCAGTTACTTTTATATATTTTTTTTTTAATTTACACAATTTAATATTCAGATATACAAAAATATGTTTCAATACATAAGACCACACAATTTTCCCTTGTCCACTTTTATAATTGCTTTGTTGCTTATGTATAAGTGCTAAAACTAGACTAAGATATTTGTTATGTTACTAATACTCTATGGATAATTTGTGGTGTTCTGCCTTTTCGCAGAATTTCCTTTGGTCAAACATCACTTGCCAACCAACATTACGAAAATGATTCACTTTGACAACTAACTTTTTGTATGACAACCTGACACTTGGTCGAATTTTTATAAAGCAGAATATCACAATGACTAAAAATGTTTGGAAAACTTATCACTTGCCAACTATTTCACTAGGCCAAACAACTATTGAACGAACAACGTTTCGTCAGTGCAATAGGTACGTTTTAACATATAAGCCAACTTAAAAGTTACGATGAATCGTTACGTCACTTGCGTATCCTTTGGCGAAACCCATCTGTTGAACTTGCCTGAAACAAAGAACAGTTTCGTGATAAGTATAGCAACAGAAATAATAACTGTGACAGAGTCCAGATAGGTGCGACGACGAGCGAAGCGAGGAGGAGCGTGTTAGGTTAACGGCGATCTTACAGCGCACGAAGCCGAGCGAGCGAAGCGAGCGTGCCGCGGCAGCGGCCGGCGAGTGCCAAAATCGCCTTATTGAATATTCAAAATAAGTAATGAAAAATACAAAGCAACGTCCCGCAAGTAATAACGTAAACACTTATCGCTAATAAGTCAGTTTATTCTTACTCACCCACAAAGTTATTAAAAGAAGTGAGCAGTTGCGCTTACCCACATTGTAAATTATATTACATAGTAACTGTACCAACCCTACTGCGTGAAACATTTGGGAAACGTTATACAACGAAATGACTATTCAGCCAACTAAAACATTCTGTTAAACGATTTTTGGCATTTTGAAAGTTTACTTTATAATCATCAGACCAAACGTACAGTTGGCAACTGTGAGGTTGGGAAACGAAACGAAATCTTATGACAAGTTGGCAAGTGATTATTTGGCGAAATAATATTCTGCGAAACGTTGGTTGGGAACTAATAATTGGCCAAACAATTTTCTGCGAAAAATAAGAGAACCATAATTTGTATGTCCGAAATAAAGAAATTGAATTTATTCCGCCTACGGTGGTATGGACATGTTATATGTTTTACTAGAAGGGCGGATACACAAATTGACATAGTATGTAAGATTTATTTATTAATTCAGTGAAGAATCCGTATTTATTTGATTAGAAAGATCTAATAAAATATAAATTAATTATACATATATTCACCCACCGCAAGGTGGACTGATGACCCGGCAAAGGTTGCTGGAGTCCGCTGGATGCGGGCGGCGCAGGGCCGGTCACTTTGGCACTCTTTGGGGGAGGCCTATGTCCAGCAGTGGACGACTTTGATGATGATGATGATACATATATTAAAATTATACAAACTGACATTTAATTTTCAACATACCTAATATATAAAGAATTCTTCATTAAGCTTAATACAGATGCAAGTAAAATTGTATTAAAATAATTTGACATGTAAACTTTTATATTATTTTTATCAATATATACGTATGAGTATGAGTAAGTAGATATATAGATAATAACTTTATTCAGCCACAACAAACAAGTATAGTGGTGCAAACATTTAGAAAAAACACATCATACAATTCGTAGTAACAATTAGTATGAATGTGGAGGGAAAAAAAAGAGGTAGACCAAGAAAAAGGTCATGAACTGCGTGAGAGACGATAGGAATGGGAAATGTGTGATGAGTTGACGGGCGATAGAGAGGTAGGGAAGAAAATAACATGCCGCGCCGACCCCAAGTCAATGGGATAAGGACAAGCGAACGATGAGTTTCTTGTATTTTAACACGTTCACGAACAGTACGTCTGGCATTACGTCTGAAGACGGGAATTTAATTTTCATTAAAAGTGGCGCTCCTGTTTGCAATACACTCGAGAGCAAAAGTTTCGGGTCACTAGCATTTACTTCAATATCTTGAAAACGAATAAAGCTATCGTATTGAAATAAATTGAACCTTATAGACAATTTAATAATCCTTCATTACACGTATAAAAACTTATTGGTTGGCGTGAAGTAATGGCATTAAAAAAGTTATAAACATAATGATCCCTTTTTTTCAAATCAGAACTTCTAATTTTCGCAACTATTTTTGCTTTTGTTTTTGTTCTGTCATAAAATGTATTTATAAGAAGTCTTCTAGGTATCCAATAGTCATTATTAAAGTAGTAATTATGTCACTCACACCTGAGGAATGTACGAGAATCCTCACGATCCTGGAAAATGGAAGCAGCCAGCGAGAAACAGCAAGAATAGTCGGTGTATCGTTGTCTACAGTTCAGCGTATTCGCCAGCGGTTTCTAGAAACTGGTTCAAACCTACGCAGACCAATAACAGGCAGACCCAGGTGTACGACGGCACGGGAAGATCGATATCTAGTCAACTCTATGCTGCGAAATCGGTTTCTTACGGGAACATCACTGACTCATAATTTTTTAGGGCTTGGTAGAAGCAACCCTTCTGCTTGGACTGTAAGACGGCGACTTGCTGAAGGTAATTTGAAACCATTTAGACCCGCAAATGGTCCGAAACTCGAGAGGCACCATCGTATAGCAAGACGAATTTATGGACGCGAACACTCGCATTGGACGATTGAAAATTGGTCAAATGTCGGGTTCTCGGACGAATCAAAATTTATGCTGTATACACACGACGGAAGGGCAAAGGTGTACAGAAGACCAGGAGAAAGATTTATGCAAGCCTGTATTGAAGAAAAGGTGGCATACGGTGGTGGTTCGGTACTCGTGTGGGCTGGAATTTCTGCGGAAAGCCGAACAGAGCTTGTACTGATCGAAAACGGTACTCTTAATGGCGTAAGATACGTGGATGAAATCCTCAACGAGCACGTCGGTCCATTTATGGCAAGACTAGGTGAGAATGCCATCTTTATGCACGATAACGCCCCTCCCCACACTGCTCGTGTAGTGCAAGACTACCTTGATGAGGTGAATATTCGTCCCATGGTGTGGCCAGCACGTAGCCCCGACCTCAACCCGATCGAGCACGCCTGGGACGAGCTCGGACGACGTTTAAGACAACGAGATCCTCCTTTAATTACGCTTCGTGACTTGAAACATGCATTGGTAGAGGAATGGGAGAACATTCCCCAACAGTGTTTCAGAAACTTGGTGTACAGCATGCCGAATCGCATTGCAGCAGTCCAGACAGCACGTGGGGGTAATACCAAGTACTAAACTGTGTTAAAACTACTTGTAAATATAAAAAGTTCAATATTTTCAGTTTTGGTTTTGGAAGCAAAATGACGCCATTTTTAATTTGTCGTTTTAAACATAATAAAATAAATGGTCAGTAGTAAATGTAATGCATTTTATTTTAGTAACATTAAATTGTCTATAAGGTTCAATTTATTTCAATACGATAGCTTTATTCGTTTTCAAGATATTGAAGTAAATGCTAGTGACCCGAAACTTTTGCTCTCGAGTGTATTTGTAGGGAGTCATAGTATTTATAGGGAGTTTATGACTCTGTGCCGTTTTTGGCTGTAACACAAACCCGCCAGTGCCACAGCAAGCACTCATACTGGTGCACACAAGTTACCTCCATCACGCACACATTGACAGACCGCGTGTTGCGGCACTACGTCTGTAGCCGGACGATTCGCATACAAATATTCTGTTCGTTTCGCCGTTAGTGCCGTAACACAGGTCTTAGTATTCGTTTGACATGAATACCCGTCTACAGGCGGTTACGTCTCTGGCCGTTACTGCCGCAACACAAACATTCAAAACCGAGCAATACGACAATCCGTCCCCAGATGTAATGCCATTTTCTATGGGGAATTTCTGTGTCGCATCAAAAAAAAACGAGATGGTCCTGTGTCCGTGAACGTGTTAAAAGTTTAAGTGCATGCAAGATTGTGTACGTTTGTCTGTATGTTACCTCTTCACGCTTAAACCGCTCAGCCGATTTAAATGAAATTTGGTATACAGATAGTTTAAATCTTGTCTGAGATAACTAGGTCCCGGATACAATACAATACAATACAAATACTTTTTATTGCACACCTCACACAAACAAAGCAGTTTAAAAGAAAAACAATACAATAACATATAGGTAGAGGTAGACAACAGGCGGTCTTGTCGCTGAAGAGCGATCTCTTCCAGACAACCTTTGGGTATCGGAGAAAGAGATAAAACTAGATTATATAGTAGGTGGTGCAGAGATTATAATAAGCCAAAAATCAAAATAATTATATTAATGCACGTACATAAATAGCTCTATATATAAACATACATACACAATCATACATATATACAAATAACACAAATAAAAATATATAATACATAAACAGTCAGCCAATAATAATAATAGTAAGACAATCAGGGTTAGGGGAAAGACAAATAATGTTCTTTAAGAAGAGATTTGAAGTTGCCGATAGATTTAGCTAAAACTATCCTATATTTTAATCTAGTTTATAAACTATCTTCATGCAAAAAAACATCCAAAAAGGTAAGCCGTTTAAGCGTGATCGAGTAACAAACATCCAAACAACTAAACATCCAAACTTTCGCATTTATAATATTTAGGGTGCATACCAAACAACCTTCCAAACATTCAAACTTGACATTAGTAGTTAGTAGGCTAGTAAGACTCGCTACTCTGCCTTCATGAATCCGTCTCGACCCCACGTCAAATCCCGTGCCGTGCAACAACGGGCTCACACAAAACAAGTCCGCGTTTAATCGAGAGTTCTATTAAACTAACATATGCGCGTATTACCATAAGTTATACGCGCCGTTGACGTCTCTATCCGCGCGTATTAAACAGACAGGGACAAATAGCGTCCACTGTGCGAATACATGAAATAAATATAGTGGTTGCACGTGATTATTTCATGTATCCAATATCGTATAACCTTCTTTTGTATTTAAATGTAGTGTAACTTAAATAAATACAGAAAAAAATCGTGGGTACCTATAAGATTTAAATATAATTATTTTAATTATGACATTTGGAGACCTTATACATCTCTAAGAAATAAGATTGTATTTTTTTCTCTTATTGTATTTGATATGTAAACTCTGATGTCGTTAATTCTATTATGAATAATGTACTCATACTGTTACGAGTCTATGGATAAACATTTTGACTTGTAAAAGTGCCCTCGTGGCCTATTTGCTGAATGAATTTTTGTATTTTGAATTTTTTAGTCTATTTTTATAAAATTCATAGGAACACCAATATGAATGAAAAAAAAAAACAGACAGCCTAAAGGTCCATAGTTTTTTAGTCTGCAAAGATTGGCTCTTATGATATAATGATTTCCATAATTTGATTTGCAAGGCTAAGGTGGATGTCACACTGCGCCTCATCTCCGGACGGAGGTGCGGAGCTGCATACTAATTTCGCCGGACGGAGGTGCGGTGCAGTGTGTCGTACCACACGGAGTTTATTTAAAAACTGATGAACTTGCATACAACGAGCTCCGCATCTCCGTAAGTAATTATTTATTAATTTTAGTTAATTTTTTTTTCAGCTATGCTCGTATTTTTAATTTTTTTAAACTATTCTATAAGTACATTACTTTTAGATACTAAATAAAAAATAATAAAACGAAAAAATTAAAACTAATTACAAAAAAAATAGTCCGTCCAAAAGTTCTGTCTGCGGCATGGACCCCATAACGCTTGCGGCATTTCCCCTTTGGACCGCAAGGGCGATCCTTTGTGAAAGGTACGCGCCAGCTCTGGGGTCCCCTGAGTTATAATTGTATTGTATAAGGTTGTCTGGAAGAGATCGCTCTCTAGCGATAAGACCGCCTGGTGTTTGCAGACTTGTGTGTACTATGTTCTGTACAGTGTTATTTTATTGAGCTGTGCAATAAAGAATATTTGTATTGTATTGCATGTACCTATGGTAGTCCTTAAGGTATTTATGACTATATCTAGGTCTTAGATGTCTGAAATAAATGGTTAATGATTAGTTAGTATATTATATTGTGTCATGTCGTACTAGTAACATTGGAACCAAGTTGACAAGAGTCAATCTTCACTGATCAGTCTTCTATAAATAAAATGATTAACCCAAATACAAAGACTGACTTTATAGTTATCATTGTAACTAAGTCATCATCATGATGAATCATCCTGAAATGAACTACGTAATTACCTCCACTGATTCAGCTAACAGCTAAAAATATTGGCTACTCCGTAACGAAGTAAAAAAAGATGCGGATTTATCTCATTACGTGATGAAATCCTTTGATGTGGCATCGGGTGGCGATGCTGCGTCCACACCATCGTTAAAAACACAGTCTCTGAAAATAATACAATAAAAATACTGTTAATATCTCCAGAAAACATTAGTGAATCAGATTTTACAGCAAAAATAGAATGCGCTGTTATATACCTAAGTCAACTGTCATAGAATTGGATAATTAAAAGCAAACATTATGTTTACCGACATTCTCACGATAAATATGCATTTAGTTTAGATGAATCAAATTGGATTGTTGTTATTGGGACTAGGTAGCAAGGTACCATGCGGCGTTTCCGGCATTAATCTTATAATTAATCCGCTAAATTAAGGGCTTTATAAGCATCTTCTAAGCATAATAAAAGTCGATGTTGTAACATTTTTCGAACAAACTCTTACACGTTATCCAGGGCCACGGGACGGGACAGAGTAACGATAAGTAGCAGTTGATTGACACGGTAATTCTTCCTCAAATTTCAATATTTTATTATAACAGCTACGTTTTTGTACTGCAGTGTAGCCACAGCATAACAATTAGGCGAAATGCAGACGCATCACATCTGGCGATTCTGTAACTGTAAATGCTCACTTCCGATGCGTTTATTTATGCGAAGACATACGGGAATGCTATTTATACCTATTGGTTATTATTGTGTTAATATTATTATTATACATTGATTAGACCCCGTGTGGTGTCGGGTAAGAATAGCACCACCCCCTTTCTTCCTGTGGGTGTCGTAAGAGTCGACTAAGGGTACAGGGTTGAAGTGTGTTGTGGGCGATGGGCTAGCAACCTATCACTATGATATCACATTTTGTCGATCTTTTATACCCACATTGATGCTGAAAGTGGCACTGGAACACAAGTTTCATGTGCTCTGCCTACCCCTTTTAGGGATAAAGGCGTGAATTTATGTATGTATGTATACATCGATCACTTCTATCTACAGTATCGAAAAAACAAACTACTTATTGTAGTAGTATCTGAGCTTTTCTAGAATAGTTTGTACCAATTAAGTACGACAATTAAAGCATAATTATAAATTCCTTCTCAGTTTTTTTTTGCTAGTGTTAAGATTATTCTTTGATAATTATTAAGGATCTGTCGAGAGAGGGTCCGGCATTGTTGAAATAAACTGGGAGATACTTTATAGAACTTCACTTTTATTGATTCAGTAAATTTATTTCACAATAATAATTTTATAAGATTAATGAAACTGCGTTGCACCAGCGATTGGCCGACGCCACAGTCAGTAGAAGAATGCCCCACCGATATATATTTTTTTTTTGAACCTGACTGTTGCTATAATAGGACGAACCCAATATAGCGGTCGAATTGCGTGGTTGGACGGTAGCCTGGGGAAAATCCAGGGGGAGCCTCTGGCACGACCACGCGGGAAGATTTGTACACTGGAATACTCTACGAGTTTGCGCTCCAGTGAGATTGGTTGAACGGTATCAACCGAATCTGGGGTGTGAGTGGTGTCGAACTACTGGGAGTTTTATCGCTGGTTCGCTAAAACCTAGCCTAGCTGAGAAGAGTCCAGCAAGAAACTCAGCTAGGCCCGACTTGGGTCGGACTGATTCTACCCGGTATGCGGCGGTACCGGGACGAATAGGGACTGTATGTGTCTGTGTTGTCGCGATCTCGCGGTGGACGTGCCCGCCGGCGGGAACGCCGAAGTGTACGCGATGTGTTGGACGCCGAAAGCGCAGCGTTCCATCTTTCGATGGACGCTGTGATTTCGTCGTCCGGGTCCGTGAGTGTGTGCCTAGGACGCCGGACCGTGCGGCCCCTAATCAGTGAGCGCCGAGTAACGACAGAGGGGGGAGGGATGGGAACGTAATCAGCAGCCTTCCTAACTAACGGATTCCTATGGTGGGGAGCGTTGTCAAAATAACGTCTGGCGGCCTGCTTAAAGAAACCATACATGGTGCTAATCCCCATGTCGTGGTGCAGGCTGAGGTTCGATTGGTACCACGGGGCACCAGTCGCCCTACGGAGGAAACGATTCTGAATGACCTGAAGCGGCTTGAGCGATGACATAGGCACGTGAGCAAATGCTACACTTGCATATGTCATGATTGGACGAACACAAGTCTTGTAGAGTGTCAGCTTATTTCTAAGTGACATTTTACTAAACTTGTTGATCATCGGCCCAAGCCTTCCTAGTACGAACAACGCGCGGTTGCGAACCCTACGGATGTGGCTACGGAAAGTCAGTCTCCTGTCGAGGGTCACTCCAAGATATTTGGCCTCGTTGACCCAGGGGATGGGTCGGTCAAACATCTGGATCGGAGCCACCCGTCTTTCTGTACTAACGCTGTCAGACGGGTGGAAGACTATTGCAGTGTTTTTTTCCGGGTTGACTTCGATACGCCAAAGATTAAACCAACGACCTAGGTCGGTGATTGCCTCTTGGAGGTATCGCCGGATAGTAGCGTACTTACAATGGGTCGTAAAGAGCGCGGTGTCGTCCGCAAACAACCCCAGTTGCACCTTAGGGTGCCTGGGAATGTCGTTCGTGAACAACGAGTAGAGAGTGGGAGAGAGCACGGAGCCTTGCGGGACTCCGGCCCGGATTGGGTGTGGGTTCGAGTACGTTCCCTCCAGTCGGTATCGAAAGCTTCGATCACTGAGAAAATCTCGTATGGTGAGTACGAGTCTGTCCGGTATACCGAGCTGGTATAACTTGTATACCAGCCCGTTATGCCAGACCTTATCGAAGGCTTTCGCCACGTCCAGAAAGATCGCACCGGTCTTGAGTCCCTGGAATCGAGAGAAACCGTCCAACACGTGCTCCGTGACGCGGTGCACCTGTTGGACGCATGAGTGTCCGGATCTAAAGCCGAACTGCTCGTCGATGAGGAGGTTATTCTCAGTCGTAAACCTGAGAATTCTCGTGAGTAGGATCCGCTCATATAGCTTTCCAAGGGAGCTAAGTAAGCTGATCGGCCTATAAGAGGCAGGCGAGGTCCGGGGTTTACCGGGCTTCGCTATCCCTATGACCGTTGCACATTTCCACGCGGCTGGAAAGTGAGCATTGGTCAGCGCGGCATTGAAGATGCCAACCAAAAGGAGGAGGAGGGTTTCGGGGAGAAGTCTCAGGATGCGATTGGATACACCATCCGCACCCGGAGCCTTCCTAATACGGAGACGCCTGACGTGGTCACTGACTTCCTTAACCGACACCGGTAAAATGGATGAAGTTACGGGGAGACGCGATCTCCTGTCCACCTCGGAATCGACCCTTCTAATATGGGCTTCGTCGGTGTGGAGGAGGTTGGGCGAACATTGGGACTCTAGGCTACGCCCCACCGAAGCCGGCTACCTGTCTTTTATACCGGAGCGTAAACAAGTCTAGTGGTAGGGCGGAGGGGATGGCGTGGCGTGGCGTGGCGTGATCGTCGGCCTATCGCAGGTGTTTACAAAATAGTACGATGACGTTGCGCCGTCAGATCTATTATAATTCTAAAGAATTTCAGAACAGTCAGTAGTATATAGTAGAAATTACATACAAAATTTAGAAGTAGGTACCTATGTCATCATTGACGAACTTAGTTAATTGGCACTTTCTAGAAATGCGCACCTACCTACGCAATGAAGAATGGGGCGTGTCTGTGGACTGAACGATGCATAATAGAATTGTAATTGGATTTATTTAAAACTAGCTTCTGCTCGCGACTCCGTCCGCGTGGGACTCCATACAAACTTTCACCCCCCACTTCATCCCCTTGGGGGATGATTTCACCACAGCACCATGCTGAGTCGGGGCCTTTTCGTGGCATACCTGTTGTTTTTGTTTCTGTGTTCACTTTTGTTATTGTTTCGTATGTGTCACGAATAAACGTTTCTATTCTATTCTATTTCCGGGATAAAAACTATCCTATGTCCTTCCCCAGGACTCAAACTATCTCTATACCAAATTTCATCCAAATCGGTTCAGGGGTTTAAGCGTGAAGAGGTAACGGACAGACAGACAGACAGACACACTTTCGCATTTATAATATTAGTATGGATATCTGCTCTGGTATGCTCCCTTGGAGCTTGGAGTAGCAGACCACTTGGTATTTTTTCAACATGTTTTCCAAAGATTAACTACAGTAGAAAACAAAAACGGATTCAGAATGTGCAACTCAAACCCTAGGCCCCTTCATATGATACTTGATATATTAACCAACTACTTTAACATTTTGAATTCTTACCTCCCCTCATATTCGTTATTTTCACAGAAAATAAAATTGTATGTTTTACATTTTCGTTATATACGTGCGATAGCTATTTTACATTTATTCCAAAACTCAACTTGCCATCTTAAGAGTTCCTGAGATATTTAACGTTGTGACAATTTGTTTGACCTTTTTGGTACGGAAGCCTAAAAACGGTAAAATTAAAGAAGTCGAGAAATATAGCTACAGTGCTCGGGCTACGGTGTCTGCTCGTCACCAGGCAGACCATATGCTTATTTACCACCGTCGTATTTGAAAAACATATATAGGGATAGGTACTTTACTAAGGTAAGGTTTTTAGGTAAGCTACGGTAGCCTAGTGGTTCAGGCATGCGGCTGTCAAGCGGCGGTCGTGGGTTCGAATCCCGGCTCGTACAGATGACTTTTTCGGAACTTTATGTACCTATTATTTACCGTTAGCTTTTCGTCTAATCCCAGTAAGGTCTAGTTTTCCCTCTGGGTTGGAAGGTCAGATGGCAGTCGCTTTCGTAAAACTGATGCCTATGCCAAATCTCGGGATTAGATGTCAAAGCGGACTCGCGTGCCTTTACGGCATAAACGGGAATAACCCTAGGAGGGTGATGAATATTGATGATATAGGAATAGGTACTTTACTAACTATTTTGGTGCTATATCAAACAACATCTAAATAATATACTTTGATACGTCCATCGGCTATGATGATTCTGCAGATAACACTCCTGAAAAACTGACATTTAGCAATTTTGTAAAAGCCCCACGCCTACATCCGATGGACTTGCAGTCGCGTGGGCTTAGGAAGGGATAGAAGTGTGAATATTGCTTTCTAAATCTGTCTTTTTCAAACCTACTGCGTATTGGACATATGATATATTTGACATGGTTAATTTAATTTTTTGTTTTATAATTTGATAATGTTCTAGTTTTTATTTTGACGTACATTACGAGATATCATACACAGATTTAGTTTCGCGTCTTTCCTGTGGACACTATCAAAGTTAAGGGCTAGGAAGCCTAATTTTTGTTTCGACTCTTAGTCCGCATAAACGGCGTCTCCACTTCTATATTACTATTCGATAAAAACATCATTAACTTGCACGTGAGCTCTTAATTATTGACCAAAGGAGAGTCCAAACAAAAATTAGGCTTCGAAGCCCTTAACTTTGATAATGTCCACAGGAAAGACGCGAACCTAAATCTGTGTATGACCCTGAATGAATATTTATGTGCCTTATTTGGACTCTATCATTAATCATTATGTAATATATGTCCATAATAATGTTGCCTGTGGCTTACTTAAGTGGCAGTGGGCGGGGCACATTGCACGTAGAACCGATGGCCGTTGGGGCGGAAAGGTTCTCGAGTGGCGACCACGTACCGGAAGGCGCAGCGTGGGTAGGCCCCCCACAAGGTGGACTGATGATGATATTCATTTGTTTAAAAATCCGGTAGACAAAAATGGAGATAAAAGGTGGAAGAACCGATAGCCGTTTGAATTATAATTCTATCTGTAGTGCAAAAGTAGGAGATACGATTCAAAACTTGTCAAAAATCGATGAAAACCTCGGGTAGCCCCTTAAACGTCTGCCTTAGCTCCTTGAACAGCCCGAGAGCCTCACTGCCCCAGGGCCCAGCTGTCTCCACTAATATAATATTGGCTTTTTTACAAGCTTTATATTAACTTGACCTTCATCATCATATCAGCCGAAAGACGTCCACTGCTGGACATAGGCCTCCCCCAAAGAGTGCCACAATGACCGGTCCTGCGCCACCCGCATCCAGCGGACTCCCGCGACCTTTACCAGGGCATCAGTCCACCTTGCCCCAACTTGACCAACTTGACCTGAAAGTAAATTATTACTGTTGCCGTATTAACTTCTTGTCCTGTCTTTCAGTTCATAACTCTCCAAGCAATCGCCGACGCCTCGAAATGGCCGCTTCCGGTCGCGTGGCAAGATGGCAGACATCCGGTCAACGTCAAACCGTTACGTTTCACCGAATCATTGCGATATCGGTTGTTTTAACAAATGGACACGATTTGTTAACTGGTGTTTGCCCGCGGTTATACGTGGAAACAAAAGTTTTCTATGATGTTAGAAAAAAACTAGGTCTGTAGGTACGTGGTGTGTTCCTGGCGGTTAGTTAACTCGCCAGAGCTCCCCAGGATGTGCTGTGTTGAAAGTATCCTCCCTCTGCGTTTAAAAGCAAAGTTATAAAAACCGGCCAAGTGCCGCCTAGTGCGGGTTCCGTAGAAGCCTGTAGGTATATAAGTAATAACTTTTAAATTATTAAAAATATTTTATTATGGGATGTAACTAAAAATTTACGGTTTTCACATTTTTTCCTTTATCTGTGCTATAAGACGTAATTTGCGGCATAAACGGCTGTATCTTTTGATTGCGTTGGCTTAGAAGTTTGATTTTTTCACAGCTCCAAGGGACAGTAGACCTGAGTATTTGGTATACATTTTAGCTTGATACCACGCGTTCCTGAGAAAAAGGGTCTAGACAGACGGACGGACAATCCAACAGGTAGTTTTAAAATAAGAGAGCGTAACTACGTTTGTATGGGAAGGTGAAATTCGGCCGAGCTTACTGCGGGCTCTTAAGTAAAATGTATTCGCATAATGTATGTATGGTAAATAAATATTCCTCCGTCTCTTTCTCTCTATATCTAGCCCATCATGACCAATGCCTCACGCATATGAGCCATGCCTCTACGTGCAATCGCTCATAATCATCATAATAAACTTAAGAGCTGGGCTCTTGTCGTTAAAGTAATCAGAGGCATCGGAGTTTTTGTCGCATGGTAAGACTAATAGCAAGCTATGGAGTCTAGATCCTACTAATATTATTAATGCGAAAGTTTGGATGTTTGTTACTCAATCACGCTTAAACGGCTCAACCGATTTAGATGAAATTTTGCATGAAGATAGTTTATAACCTGGATTTAAATATAGGATAGTTTTTATCTCGGGTCCACGCAGACGAAGTCGCGGGCGGAAGCTAGTTTGCCATAAATATAAACTCTTATTCATACTCATACTCATTTATTGAATTTATCTTAAAATCCCTTGAGAGCGGTCGGTCGTGTATAATTATCTTAATCGAATTATATTTAAAAAAAAACTATTAGATTATTCTCCTATTTTTGTATACATATTTTTTACGTGTTTAATCTTTTGTTTGTTTATGAATTTTCGTAATTAAATAAGTATAAAAATGGTAACTATTTTTATTGTAATATTTATTTTCCAAAGATAACATTAAATTATCGTTTCTAAACTCGTCAACGTTGTTGTCCTAGACTATGAAAAATACCTGACTAATTAAATAAAAGAGTACATTTATGGCAAATGTCGACTCCATAGCTTGCTATTAGTCTTACCATGCGACAAAAACTCCGATGCGTTAATCACCATTCTGCTCTCTCAGCCGCTGCTGTTTTGAGCTGATACGACATTATTAACTTTCTCTTTTTTTTTCCTCTTTTTTTTTCTTTTTCTTTTAAAGTGGCGCTGGAACATACGTTTCATGTGCTCTACCTACCCCTTTTGGGAATAAAGGCGTGAATGTATGTATGTATGTGTATGTGTAACTTTCTCATTAGCTTGATCCATAAACGCACGTCTTGGTAACTCCCTTGATCACCTTCCTTCAGCTAAAGTTTTTATGTGAAAAATAGGGGTGTAAAGTCTATTCATTCTTACGTGTCCTATCGTGTAAACAAACATGACATCAAATATGATAATAGATAATGACTAGTGATTGGAAACAACGATAAAATATATATGGAGCGTGATTCATAAACACGAGACATCGTTACATGTCAGATATTTTTGAAGTCATTCGTTCGTCACTTCGATTATTGAAGAAAATCTTGGTATACATTGTATTTTGCAGTGGTTACTAGGTTGATTTCAGTACTTTGTGAGTTTCTTTAAGCATACAACAACATTTTAAATGACGTTTATTTTGTAATCCCAGAGAAATGTGTGACAATGTCTTCGAGAAGTGTTTGTTTACAAGATATGACACGTAAGGATGAATATACTTTAGACACAAATAAAATAACCAATAATGATATTGTCAATTGGAGAAAAAAGTTAAGCAGGGGATTAAATAATCACAGTTATAAGTGTCCAAAGTTTTAAGAGGTATATTCTGTCCCTTTTCCGCAAAACGCACCTTCATACGAAACGATTGTCATTTACTATGACGCTCGCAGATCGTGACGTCACAATCTGCAAGTGTTTTCTCTGTCTAAACACGCAATATTAAAATGGTTGTAGCTTGGTAATTATTTGAGATATCTGAATAGGATTTTCGTCAATAGGCATATTTTGTTGCCTTCTTTCTTTTGAATACGAGTAATATTAAATTTTTAGTTCCATAAACATTATTAAGTAGGCATCCTTAATGAATTCGAGTTAGATTTTTGGGATAACTGTAGGGTTAATAATAATAAAAAAAACTTAAACAGTTTATTTGAATAAAAAAATTAATAGGATTAATTAAATATAAAAGATTTATGACTTAAGGAGCCTGCCTTATAACTAGTTAAACCTTAGATTTTTTATTAACTGATAAAACGTAATTAATTATTTTCCGGTGTACAATTAATGGTGACGTATTAAAACATAATGCTCCTAGCGGTGAGTAGCAGGCAAGTGTAGGTTCCGACGTAGATATGGCAGATTCCATTTTGAGAACCAAAATACGTTTGTATGGAGCGTCGAGTGTCCTGGGTAACCCTTAAGAATTTCTTACATTACAATGACCTTATCAATTCAACGTCAATTCCTCACGAAAGCTATCTTTAACACTTTAGATGCGATCGGACATTATTAGCTTACATCTTAAATAATGCTGAACAATTTCCGATACAATGCTTGCTGATTGATAGCGTGACATGGGTCGTGTGAACGATAAGGTCAGATAAGGGGAGCTGTTCGTGGGCGATTGCTGGTTGCGATTTGGGATGCGATTAACACAAGTAAAATTGTAGTGGACTTGATTTGTTGTTGATTTAATAAATCATACGAAAGACTATTAGGGTAGTGTACATGAAGGGCTTCGCACCTAACCGACCTTTTTTCAAAGTTCAAAGTTCAAAGTTCAAAGTTCAAAGTTCAAAGTGCTTTATTTGTAAAACATAGGTATAACTGAAAGATACAGAGATGTTAAATAATTATAGCGAACCACTATGTTTTGCCAGTTGGCGTACAAAAACATTATTTGCATTACATTATAATTATATATAATTTGCGTCGAAGTCATTAGCATAATAATAATATTCATAATCACAAAAAAATAATAAAAATCAATTGAAGTCGTCACTTAAATAATTAGAAATAGAATAATAACATTTATTTAAGAGTAATGTCATGAGTTTGCGTTTTAAAACCGGTATCGGGGTCAGCTTAAGTTCAAATGGTAATTTATTATATATCTTGATTGCTACAGAATACACACTTTTGCGCATTAAAGCGGTTTTTGCAACAAATGTGCATAGGTCCTCTCTGCGTCTTTGTCGTAAAGGCCTGCCAGTGGCTTCAATCTTTTTGAATAGCGCTGGATTATTTTTAATAAACATTACTGCTTCAAAGATGTAGAGAGAGGGCATAGTCAAGATTTTCATATCTTTAAAATGTGATACACAGCTATCTGTTGGTTGGAGACCACGCATTGCCCTGATACACCTTTTCTGTGCTTTGAAGACCGCTTCTCTATTCAACGAATTGCCCCAAAAAATTATACCGTAGCGCAGCGTCGATGCTACAAATCCATGATATGCAGTTAATACGGCATCAGGACTTACTTGCTTGGCCAGTTTATAAAGAGCATAAGCATACTGATTTAATTTTCGGCAGACTTCCTCAGTATGAGTATTCCAGGATAGATGGTTATCTAGGTGTAGTCCTAAAAATTTTGTAACAGAAACAGATTCAACGATTGTCCCATTATAATTACAACAAATTGGAGGGGGCAAAAGACGCTGATGAAAGTGCATGATTTTAGTTTTCTCAAGGTTAATTAACAAATTATTCATGTTTAGCCATTTAATTATGTCCTTAACAGTATTATTAATCTCACTTTCATAGTCGTCAACATTATTATATTTGATTACAACAGTGCTATCATCAGCAAATAAAACCATGGGATATTTGACATGTCGGGGAAGGTCGTTGATGTAAAGTAAAAACAGTAAAGGTCCGAGGACACTTCCCTGCGGCACACCATACTTGATTTGCCTCTTTTCAGATCGGTAAGCCTTTACATATTTTGAGCGCATACAGATTTGAGAGAGTTCAGTGTATTGCTCCCTGCCACTCAAATAGGTCTTCATGAGATCCAAAACATTGCCACGAATACCATATGCACTTAACTTTTTCAAAAGAATCGAATGATCTACGTAATCGAAAGCTCTAGTCATATCCATGAATATGGCACAGATATGGTTGCGATTGTCTATATTTTTTATTATCGATTGGATGAGATCATATATTGCCATATTTATGGATCTGTTTCTGCGAAAGCCTTTCTGTTCTGTTGCAAGTAATTGATATTTCTCCAAATAGTTGTAGAGTGCCTCGTAAATTACTTTTTCTACGACCTTTGAAAATACTGTTGCCAGAGCAATGGGCCGATAATTTGAGACATTGGCTTTATCCCCTTTTTTATGTAATGGTTTCACAACAATCGGTTTCAGCTTGTCTGGATAGACACCCGTTGTGATACAGAGGTTGACAATGTGACTTAGGGGATAGGCAATTATGTGTGATACGTGTTTGACGGCTTTTGTGCTTATGTTGTCGTATCCGACACTATTGGTATTCTTCAATGATTTTATTATGTTGTGGATGTCGTGAGGAATGATCGGCGCCATATACATAGATTGTGTGCAGTTAGTAAGCACATTACATTGCTCATCAGAGTTTTTATTTGAGGTTTGGTCAATGAAAAAGTTATTGAAAGTATTGGCTATGCGGATCGGATCTGATATTGAGATACCATCTTTAACTAAATTTAATATAGGCTCCTTGGGAAATAGTTGCTTGGCTTTATTAATGATCTGCCAAGTCGCCTTCGATTTGTTAGATGCTTGTTTTATGAAATGATCATTTTGTGAGCGTTTCGTCAGTTTTAATATTTTCTTGTATCTGGCATTATACGCTTTGAGAATGTTCTTATTGCCTACAGTAGGATTAAATCGAAACTTCCACAGTAATGCTCTCCTCTTTTTACTACATATTTTGATTCCACGAGAAATCCACTTAGGTTTTGTTTTAGATTTAAGTTTTATAATTTTGAACGGAAAGCACATATTGTAAAAACAGACAAAGGTTTCTAAAAATGATACACAAGCTAGGTTTGCATCGTTACATTGTAACACTTCTGAGAAAGACAGGCTACTAATAGACTTTTTGAATTTAATCAAATTTTCTGTACTGAGGTCTCTTTGTTTTACCCGCCAGCATTTAATACAGCAAGTCTTTTTAACAGGACACTTCAAGACTTGAGCCGTATGATCCGATAAGCCAAGTTCAACAACTTCTCCCCTGGACCCTTTGACATTATGTGCAAAATTATCAAGACAAGTGCCACTGGCTAATCTAGTCGGTTCCCTAATTTCTAATTTCAAATTATGGTTTAGTAATAAATATTCAAATTGTAAGGTGTTATTGTTTCTCTTTAAGATGTTCAGATTAAAGTCGCCGCACATTATTAACTTTTTGTTATTTGTATCATCGCATACGTTGCGAAGCAATCTATCAATCTTTTCAAAAAATAATGTCAAATTCGATTGAGGCGTTCGGTAGAGACATACAATAATGATTTTGTGCTGTAACAATTCAATAGCACAACATTCAATCGAGCACTTCAAAGATATTTTTTTTACATTAGTCAATTCTTTGCATTCAAGATGCGACTTAACTAAAATACACGCACCCCCTCTGCATTGTTCTCGAGAATAACTAGAGACAAGTTTGAAGTTAGGTATAGTAACAAGATTCTCTAAGCCTTCCATCAAAAAATGTTCAGTGATACATATTATATCGATCGGCGTGCTTTTAGTCTCAAACTCCTCCAAATATACCGATAGTATGTCTGCTTTATTTAATAGACCGGCTATATTTTGATGCATGAGGTAGATGAAGCTGTACGAAAAAAATCCGAGGATTGTTCTGTGGCTATTAGGCCGGTTCTCACAGGATCCGCTGAGGCTTTGACTTTGAAGAAGTCATTAATTTTTTTCTGTTGGGTCTTACCCTGTCTTTTTACTTTAAAGAATTCTGATATTTTCTTTTGTGCAGGTTTATCCAGACAATTCTTTAGTCCTTTTGTTGAGGAAATGAAACTCCCTATGTGACCAACTATATTTTTCATTCCACTGTCGTTAAGTTTGCCCGTTCTTTTCGAGAACATATCCAGAGATAAGCCTAGATTTGAGTCGAAGGAGTAGTGCCGATTATGGAACGGTATGTTGTTGCACAGCAAATTGTTGAAATCTTCGACTATTGCGTTGAAAATAAGTTTACCGCATATATATGTTGGGCAGGTTAAAATAATATTTGTGTTCAAAATCGGGCTCAGGGTCTCATTAATAAATTGTATAAGTTCATGGTGGTTACTGTCTTCTTGCATGTCCTCTTCGCCAATCATAATGACACAATAATCTCGCATCGTTAAATTTGACACTTTGTTTTCAATGTTTTGCAACATATTTCTGGTGTCTCCTCCAGGTGTAGTATAATGGCAACATTCCCAATTTCTTAATGTGGCATCATTTCTCACAATATTTCCAATTTTGTTTACATTATTACTACTAATAATGACTAACTTGTTACGTCTTGCGTCCGTATTTTGTATCTTTGGGGTTTGGGTGCCGTAGGATTGAATTTTAGGTCCTGGAGCGTGTCCCTTTATCGTTTTTGAAGGTCCACATTCTAGTTTATTTACTTTTTGGACTGTCGTTTTTCGTTAGCGGTGTTTGTTACCATCTGAATGTTGGGAAAGTTTCTATGGAATGACAGCTTTCGGCGCAATATTTAACGTTGATCGGTCTGTAATCGTAAGTTGGTGCGTACATACAGACATACGTACATTCACGCCTCCATACCTAGAAGGGGTAGGCAGAGCACATGAAACTTGTAATCCAGTGCCACTCTTAGTATAAATATATGGGTATAAAAAATCGACAAAATGTGACATCGCAGTGATAGTGGTGAAGTTGGTGCAACTCGCCCTTAATTCCTGATTGCATTTTTTTGTAGTTTTTTTGTTTATGTTTAGAAGGTATATTCTCATACAATTAAAATCGGGCAATATTTGTACAACACATCAGATACCATACCAGGCGGTATTGTTCAGAAAACTTTTTAACAGGATCATATTAATTTCATAACCCACAAATATTACAATTTTGAAGTTGTTTTATTGGAAGTATATGTTTATATATTGATTTAAACCTTTACGATTTTCAAACATTATTTATAGTATCAATTTTGTTTTTTTTATTCAGTTTTTGTTTGTTTTTAAAGTCCAATCGTAATAAATTTCGATAATTATTCAAAATATGTTCCGGTGCAATGGTATACTTGAGATTATTTCATTTGGACGAATTGCATCAAAATACTTCATTCAAAAAACAGCTCAGCAGTAGAAGATAACAATTCCAACAACAGTTCTCGAACACATTAAATAAGATCCAATAAAGACTGAGTAATAAATAAATCGAGTCGCAATACTCGCAGTACCAGTCTGCTCGTTAATAGCCCACCAACAAGCTAACCATCACAAAGGGCCGGCATACAAAATTACACCGTTAAAAAAAATTCAATAAAAACATCCAACAAGTCAATCTAAAGATTAAATTCGTCCAATTTAACAGCCACATGTACGTCAAAACATGAGTTATTCCTAGTAAAAACTTGAACCTTGTTTTTTTTTACGTGGCCAAAGGCTTTTTCTTCCTGGCTAAAACAGATTTCTTTGGCCATTCACGCCGCCAGTGTCATTGGAACTTTCGGGCCAACGACCCGGGGCGGTCCTTTTTGGTTGTTTAATTTATAAGAAATTCGCTACCGCTCATGTACAACCTATAAGTATTTTTTCAGTTATTTCGGGAAAATAATCAAAATAAATCATCCCAAATATAAATAATTGACTAAATAATTGATATTTATATTTATTTGTTACGAATACATAATTTTCATTTCATAAAATAAATCGAGTCACAATACTCGCAGTACCAGTCTGCTCGTGAATAGCCCGCCAACAAGCTAACCATCACAAAGGGCCGGCATACAAAAGAGTGTTAAAAGACTGTTCGGCTGAATGAACGCCTGATTGCGTGTTTTGATCTCTTACACCTTGGGGACGGGGTTGCGCAACATGTGGTCAGTGAAGTAGTTCAGTTCGTTTTCTTCCACTACCCAATCAGATTTCAGTCTATAATAATAAAAAGAAAACCGGCCAAGTGCGTGTCGGGCCACGCGCAGTGTAGGGTTTCGTAGTTGCCTGTCTGTTTTTGGTACATCGACACGCGTGCGCCAACTTAACATTTCGGTTAGGTCGCCCGAATTTGTACGAAAGTTGGCCGTTCCAAGTACAGTTTTGATTATCTCATTAACTAGTTATGTCTACTTATCCATGATAGTCTTCTTTTAACATACAGGGTGTCGAACCCCACTTAGTTAACTTTACCCTAAAATAAAAGTTGTAACATTTTTTATTCTACTATTTTGTCGGCGTGATTGGTTTCTATACCTATGCCGGATTACGCCTTTCTACTAAAAAGGGTCTCTGAGCTAAGCCGCAGACGGACAGACGGACATGGCGAAACTAGAAGGGTTCCGTAGTTAACAAAGGAACCCTAAACATGCCATATCACTTTGTAACTTCCAGCGCGTTGACAGAGCTTGATTAGTCCGTAATTAGGTTTAGTGGTTTAAGATTTTAAGATTTTTATTATCTCATAAAGAATTTACAAAATTCACTTACATTAGATACAATTGTATACAAAAACATTTTAAAGGCATGCATAGCGCGCAGTTTACTATTGTACTTTGATAAAAAATTACGTTGTGTGTAGGTACCAATATACTATTTAAAATCTTAAATACATGGCAAAGTGGGTAGAAATTTTAAAGGCATGCATAGCGCGCAGTTTTCTATTGTACTTTGATAAAAAATTACGTTGTGTGTAGGTACCAATGTACTATTTAAAATCTTAAATACATGGCAAAGTGGGTAGAAATCGCTTGATTAGTCCGTAATTAGGAAATTGAAAATTTGATAATCCAATAACGCATGTTGCATACCCCCATCCAAAAGTACAGCCAGCAATGTGATTTCCGCTGCACTTTCTTTAGGCACCGTCCCATTGTGGAGTATAATAGAGCTTTTGTCTGTTCTGATTTATTTGGCGATGGTGCTTGATTGGATTGGAGCTTGCTTTGATGCTGACCTTTTTAGGAACAGTTATTTTAATGTCTTAACATTCCTTACTCTAAAGGCATCGCGACGCCTCCATACCAATATATCATATCAGCTCAAAGACGTGGACTAGGCCTCCCCCAAAGAGTGCCACAATGATCGGTCCTGCGCCGCCCGCATCCAGCGGACTCCCATATACGTATACATTTTTTAATACTACGATGGTGGCAAACAAGTAAACGGTCTGCCTGATGGTAAGCAAATCATCATCATCATCATCGTATCAGCCGAAAGACCGTAGCCTATAGACGCTGACGATTCCAGCAGGTCGATCACGTAACGCATTGTAAGCGCTCCAAATGACACTTTTTATATGAAAAAATGACAGTTAAATTATTCTCACAAGCGCGTTGCGAATTCTTTATTGATTTGAGGTTATGTTGTGTTGATCTAGTGTTTGCGCGTGTTTTGATGCGCGTCACGCGCCGCCGTACGCCCCGCTTTTCCATGATCACGACTTTAAGGTGGTTCACTCTCCATACAAATCGATATTTGACATTCGCAGGCGAATTCCAAATGTGATTTCGGACGTGATACTTTGGAAAAACAATTTTTCTCAAATTATTCTAATGTGTACCGGTTTATTCTAGGAAAAGGGGAATTTCGCGCAAATGGAAAACCAATTTATGTAAGATTGTTAAATAAGTTTCTTAAAATATCGCGCCGTTAGCCTGCGAATGTCAAATAACGTTTTGTATGGAAAGAGAACCACGTTAAGGGAAAGTTCATGTAAACCACGTCCCCGTGTAAGAGACTCGTTTATGTTCACACGATCATCCGTGTGTGACAGAACGAGATGCAGCACACTTCATTCTTCTAGAAATCTCATTTTCCAATTTACCACGCCAACAACATCGGAGCCGAGGTCCTACACACATACATTTGACGATGATTTGGACGACCGGTTAGCCTAGTGGGTAGTGTCGCTGCCTACGAAGCTGGAGGTCTTGGGTTCGAATCCCGGTAAGGACAAATATTTGTGTGATGAGCATGAATATTTGTTTCTGAGTCTATGTTTTCTATGTATTTATGTATTTATATCTATTAAATATATCGTCGTCTAGTACCCGTAACACAAGCCTTATTGAGCTTACTATGGGGCTAGTGCGATTTGTGTAAGATTGTCCCCTTATATTTATTATTTATTATTTTTATTTATTTATTAAGAAAGAAACGATACAACATAAACAAGTACAGGGTCCCGCAAAACCGTTTGCACAGTTTGACTGTGGGATCGAACAGTCTCTACTCTCTTCTATTTATAATATTTATCTAGAAGTACTACGGTCTACAGGTACAATAAATTATTATATTTTGTGTTTGACAAGGTAACTACGCAGCTGTTTACATACATACATGCAATATCGCCTATTTCCCGGAGGTGTTGGCAGATATCGAGAAGAGAGTCTTTAACCAGTGTGTTGCCAGTGATGACATATGGCACTGAAACGTGGTCACTCACTATGAGCCTCATAAGAAGGCTCAAAGTCATCCAAAGGGCTATGGAGAGGGTTATGTTGGGAGTTTCTGTGCGCGATCGCATCAGAAATGAGGCTATCCGCAGCAGAACCAAGGTAACCGATATAGCCCTTCGAATCGCTAAACTTAAGTGGCAGTGGGCGGGGCACATTGCTCGTAGAACCGATGGCCGTTGGGGCGGAAAGGTTCTCGAGTGGCGGCCACGTACCGGAAGGCGCTGCAACTGGGTGGACTGATGACCTGGTAAAGGTCGCGGGAGTCCGCTGCGTGCGGGCGCAGGACCGGTCAATGTGACACTCTTTGGGGGAGGCATATGTCCAGCAGTGGACGTCTTTCGGCTGCTTTCTTGTTACGATCTTGACAAACCTTTCTTGCTTCACTCACTCATGACATTCTTCATACTTACGTGCTCATTGGTTTAGGATAGGTATACGTAGGTACTCTGGTGATTTCTCCGATTTGGTCGGAAAAAGTTCGACGAGGAAAAAGTTCGCTATCTAATATCTACTCGAAATTGGCGTAGGCACTAGTTTTTGCGTTGACCGCTACCTGAACTTCCAACCCAAAACTAGACCTTAATGGTTCAATGATAATTCATCAAGCTACAATATCGTGTGTGCTACATTAGTGTTATTAAAGGAGAACTTCAAAAAGGGTATAAGTTGCACAGCCTTTTTAAACAGTTACGATCTTTGGTAAATTATGTGCGTCGTATAACTTAAGGAAGGACGTAATTGCCGTAGTTCGGTAAGAGAGATACGATCTTTTTGCGAGGTATGGTGCTGTGGAAATATTTGATTGATCGCGCGGTGGATATTAATGCCGTTTGGGTACATGTACAGGGTGATTCGAGTTATATCAAGAACTAGCTGACCGCGCGGGTTCGCCCGCGTATTGCGAAGAACAGGCAAACCCGCGGGATAGAGAAAGTCCATTCTATAAGCAGGTAAAATAATTTTTGAAAACAGTAATTTTCTCTTTCGGAGATTACCCATTAAATACAAATAGACCTGGTAAAGGTCGCGGGAGTCCGCTGGATGCGGCTGGCGCAGGAACGGTTACTTTGGCACTCTTTGGAGGAGGCCTATGTCCAGCAGTCAGTATAATATTTATACTGAGAAAATAGGTACACAAATAAAATGGTATTGTCTGTGAAATTTAAGTAGGCATGTGGCTTCGTTCGCATCCGATTAAAAACTGACATCAGCTAAGCAAAGAACGATTTTTTTTAATAGACATCCACTAATATTACTTTTGGCTCTGTGAGCGAAATCGGAGTCCAAGATACAGTGGACGGAACATAAAATGTGTACCAAGTCAGTAGTCAACGCTGACCCCTTTCTTGTAATTTTTCACGTTTTCAATCCATATTTCCGCCATTTTTCAGAATTTCGAAACACTGGTTCGACAAAAAAAATCTGTATACTTACCGAACCTACTCACAAAATTCCATGAGAATCGGTTGAGAAATGTGAGCTCTAGGCGAGAACAGGGGGAAATCCAAACATCCGGATATGAGGAAAAACGATTTTTCGTCCAAGCTGAAGCATAAACGCTTCGCTCGCTCGGTCGATGAAGTGAATATGAAATGTTTTTTTTTTTACGTAACAAACAAACACATGCATCACATAACATGTCACATATCCTACTCCTACTAATATTATAAATGCGAAAGTTTCGATTTTTTGATGTTTGTTACTCAATCACGCTTAAACGGCTCTACCGATTTGGATGAAATTTCGCACGAAGACAGTTTAGCCTGGATTAAAATATAGGATAGTTTTTAACCTTGGTCCGCGCAGACGAAGTCACGGGCGGAAGCTAGTAAGCTATATATTTTTCCCGAAGCTTCGTTTGCTTTATTTGCAATTGCAACACGCGGGTGGAACCGCGCAGACACCTAGTGCTGAAATAAAAAGGACATTTAATTACTATCGGTAGATAGTTTAGGTATAAACGCAGTATTCCACAGGTAGACCAGAGGCTCTAGTATAAGTTTTACCGAAACAAAACGTTACGACCGCGTTCGCGTTTAGCTGTCAAATCCCGTACAAATTGAGGGTAAAACGCAAACGCGATCGTAACGTTTTGTTTCGGTAAAACTTATACTAGAGCCTCAGCAAGCAACTTAGTCATAATAACGTTAATCACAAAACCGGAGCCCCCTGTATCGCCGGCCATGTTACCAAATGATCTATAATGAAATATCACTCTGCTGCCTGCGTGAAATATGAAGTTATTTTGACCTGCGACACAACTTACTAATATACAGACTGACCACTTTCTCAATACAAATGCATGCTGTAGTTCTGACATTTACACATTTTCTGTGTAACCATGACCACATATTTTATTAGTAGAACTTACAAAACTAAGGGGTTAGTTGGTACATCTAAACTATGTATGCGCACGTAATGCGGAGGGATGAAAGTCATGTGACCAAAAGAGTATTAGGTATGAATTTGGCTGGATATAAGATACGAGGTAGACCAAGAAAAAGGTGGATGGACCGTGTGTGTGAAGACCTATACCAAACTAAGTCCGACCAACTGGATGCGAGTGGCGCAGGCCCGGTCATTGTGGCATTGTTTAGGGGAGGCCTATGTCGAGCAGTGGACTTTTTCGGCTGACATGATGATGATATCATAATAAATAGGGGTGTAGACATTAAATAAAATAATCAATAATGTAATATTTCCAATTTGTCATTTTATTGACATTTTATTTTGGCATTGTATCCTGCTTCTCAACAATCCTCTTAAACGTAACTAATTGTCGCACATCAAAATCTTTTTTTTTTTTATTGAATGCTCTAGTATTTACATTCTTATCTTACTAATATCATAAATGCGAAAGTTTAGATGTTTGGATGTTTGTTACTCAATCACGCTTAAACAGCTGAACCGATTTGAATAAAATTTTGCACGAAGATAGTTTATAGCCTGGATTAAAAAATAGAATAGTTTTTATCCCGGGTCCACGCGGACGAAGTCGCGGGCGGAAGCTAGTTACAAATAAAATAAAATAAATTGTAACTGCTAGATATTTGGACGGCGACAGAAGACGTAGGTAGTTTTGTAGTAGATAAGACTTATAGTTAAGTGTTAAGTTGGTAGTGTAATGATAAATAGTTTACTTTAATGTCTACTGTATTCTGCATGCTTTGTGCAGACTGCGATTTCTGGTTACTCACCATTCTGTCTTCATTCTTATTACTTAGTCGTAATCATTTTTTTCTCTCTTATTTTTAGCTAGTTTAAAATGTAGATTCTCTAACACAATCCGGTGGTGCTCGTAAATAAAAATATTATTTCTATGACTGAGACTCTTTGAACCAGTCGAAATACACATTAATAATTAATAAAACAAAGCAAAAGTAACTGGCGAAGCCTGCTACCTACCCATCCACGCTTCAACGGCTGGGCCGATTGTGATGAAATTCGGTATGCAGAGGCCCGTTTCACGTAGCTACATGTTACAGTTTACGAAGCCAAAACTGGCAATAGTTGTTATTGGTCAAGCACCTCAGTGTTGCCTTGTTAGACTTGGGGTTTTTCATGGTGGAATGGTCGATGACTTTAAAGTTTTTTCTACACTTTTTATTTGCAATAACTACAACTTAGAAAAGTTGAAAAATTCCGACATTTTCATTTCAAAGTCCAATACCTCAAAAACGGCTGAACAGATTTTCATGAAACTTAGCTAAGAACATTTGGGATCACATCAGCTTTCGAATAAAAAAAACCGCATTCAAATCGGTCCATCCGTTTGGGAGCTACGATACCAGATAGATACACAGATACACAGACACGTTAAACTTATAACACGCCTCTCTTTGCGTCGGGGGTTAAAAACAATAAGTGGACATTCTTCTTCTACGCAATCTTCATGTACCTGTTCTTAGAGTTGTCTCAATACAAAAACAGCTGAAACACATTGTAACTTCATGTACTATTTCATCTTTCTCCCCGCGAAAGAGAGAGAATGCATGTAAATAATAAGATATCGCATAAATCCAGTGTCACAGGTCACGTGACAGCGTTGTTTATGCGTTTGACAAAATGTCAATTGTAAAATAGTGTTGCCAGAGTAGACAATATAGTTATATGACATTTAGTAATCGTACAAACGACAACACTGTTAACTGACCATCCTGTGTTTATATGGAACCTTATTACAATGCACTTAAGGTGCACCGATGGTCAGTTAGCTGTGTTGTCGATAGTACTAACTACGGTAGTAACTCAAGCGGCGGTCGTGGGTTCGAATCCTGGCTCGTACTAATGAGTGTTTTGGAACTTATGTACGGAATATTTACCGTTAGCTTTTAGGTGAAGGAAGACATCGTGAGGAAACCGGTCTAATCCCAATAAGGTCTAGTTTTCCTATGCTCCTTCCTGTTCTAGTTTTTAGTGGGGTCATCGACTTTGCATTTTGTACTGAATCTTTCTGGTAATAAAAATTTACTTTACTTTACTTTATTTTAGTATATTTTGTACTAGCTTCCGCCCGCGACTTCGTCTGCGTGGACTCGGGATAAAAACTATCCTATATTTTAATCCAGGCTATAAAATATCTTCGTGCAAAATTTCATTCAAATCGGTTCAGCCGTTTAAGCGTGATTGAGTAACAAACATACAAACATCCAAACATCTAAACTTTCGCATTTATGATATTAGTAGGATTTACGTATGTGTATATGTAGTGTACAATACATTTGTTTTTTTCTCGTCACGTTCTCGTATTCGTAAAAGAAATTATCGTAACTTTTTTTCTTTGCACCATTTAAAAATCTCTGTTTAGCCATATAGTTAGCTGATAGAGAATGCCGTTTAGCATTAAGCTTGCCATCCGAACATTTGTGTATTTAGTGCAATATAGTTTTAATAAATATATGCAATGGAAGGATTTCTATATTACCGCCCTTGGTAGTACTTACAAAATGTTACGTCTCCACCCGGCCAAGTAGTGGGGTTGTAATTGCGAGTTTATGCCCGGGTGTGACGTAATAGTATATTACTCACCAAGGGCTGTAAAAGAAAGAAAGCCCGAAATCGCAGGTATTTGTGACCCCAGCCGGAGGTGAGGTGAGGGTGTTTACTCCCCGTGGTAAGTAGGTACACAATTTTACGTCTTCATCTGGCCACGTACGCGCAGCATGCGGTAAAACTCACATTATGGCCAGGTGTGACGGAAATGTATTTTGCAAAAAATTATACACAATATCAAGAACTCAACCCATCAAGGCCAAAAATCGTCGACCTCATGACGTCACCGATACAATGATCACAGCCGTCTCCACCTGCACCAATCACGGTAATAATAGAATAACTAAAGCCCGCACAATTAAGGCTCTTTTTGGGGCTAATCGATTGGTTATGCTAGTCAATTTGCCAGCTTTAGGGTCCAAAAGGCATGGGAAAAATCCTCTATAACATAACATATAAATATTAATTTAAACTTTCACGATTCTCACAATACTTACATCTAAAAATCCTTGTGGCACTCTTTGGGGGAGGCATATGGCCAGCAGTAGACGTTTTTCGGCTGATGTGATGATGCTGATGATAAGTTTTACTAAACGGGACATAATCGCGTAAGTAAACAACTTATTTACATACCTCTCTGAGGTCTACCGAAGTTTCGGATGTGTCGCAAAATCCATGGTCGCAGCATACATTGTCCCGTGACCATGAATGTTGCGGAAAAATACCGCGGATAAATAATAATACGTTTAAATAGATACCATGATGGCAAACGAGCATACAGCCTGTCTTCTAGTAAACAGACACTGCCTATGGACGCTTTCAAACTCCAGAAGAGTCATAAGTATGTCGCCAACTCTATCATGGCATTCTTAATGGCCTCATAATCGTCTTGTGCCTCGCTCCGTGCCACCAAACTGAGTGAGGACCTTTCAGTCCTATACGATTTATTTTCTTTTTTCTTCTTTTCTTTCTTTCTATCATTTGCTAGAGACAAGCTAACGAAGGATTTTTCGTGTCGACCGCTAGAGGCTAAAGCGTCTCACAGACCGGCGCGCTGCTTACTATTGACCGACAGCGCAGGCCGCCCCAGTGTCATTCGGGCTTAATGCAGGTCCCACCTCAACACAGCACATCCTCGGGAGCTCTGGCGACCTTCAGCACCAGGAACGTAACACCTATTAGGTACAGAGTAATACCAAGTCCAGTTCACTGCCGCAGATACACACTTGTTGTGGTAGTGACCCGGCCTACGCAGCTGGAGGTGCCGGGTTCGAACCCTGGTAAGGGCATTTGTTTGTGTGATGAGCATGAACATGTGTTCCTGAGTCTTGGATGTTTTCTATGTATTTAAGTATTTATTTATATATATTATGTAAGTATGTATATCGTCGTCTAGTACCTTTGCTTGATTGAATTGTGTAAGATTGTACCCAAATATTTATTTAATTACTAGCTTCCGCCCGCGGATTCAGGGTATATGTCGATCTGCTCGCATGTGTTTTAACTGTGTGATTATGGAAATGTTATGGTAGGAAGCATGTACACCCAGTACATGCTTCCTAACTTTCTAAATAGAATACCAGAAGATATACTCACAAGTGTCCTTGCAGACAAAAAGTCGTGCAAGATTGCATTAAAAAGATATTTTCTAGCGGTCAGTTGCTGGGGTGAAAATGCAATAGGTATCTATCTACTGTAATTAATTACCTATAAGTATTAGGATTGATATCACTGTTGTGAGCGGTGTGATACATTCGCGTCACGCATAAACCTTAAACAGGTTTCTGTACGCGTCTATCATTTTGTATTGTTTTTTCTCTTTTAATATAGATAAACTAGCTTCCGCCCGCGACTTCGTCTGCGTGGACCCGGGATAAAAACTATCCTATATTTTAAGTCAGGCTATAAACTATCTTCGTGCAAAATTTCATCCAAATCGGTTAAGCCGCTTAAGCGTGATTGAGTAACAAACATCCAAACATCTAAACATCCAAACATCCAAACATCCAAACTTTCGCATTTATAATATTAGTAGGATGCGTAATGCGTTATTTTGCATAATTGTTTTACTGTTTAATATGTGGTCTTCTGTGTTTGTGAATAAATGTATCTTTCTTTGTTACCAGAGCAATATTCCTTTGCAATATCCGCAATTTTTTTTTTAGCGGATTAGCAAAGAAATATTGTTCTTGTAACATATCATGGACTTCCGCAAAGTAACGCCTGATTCAATCAGGGGCCCTAGACAAGGTTACAATCGACAAGCACTAACGCCATTAGAAAAATAATAAAATGTATGGGAATGACATATGTGAACGAAAAGTGTTTCGTCGGCATCTGTCATTCCCCTAGATTTTATTATTTTCTACTAGCTTCCGCCCGCGACTTCGTCCGCGTGGACCCGGGATAAAAGCTATCCTATATTTTAATCCAGGCTATAAACTATCTTCGTGCAAAACTTCATTCAAATCGGTCCAGCCGTTTAAGCGTGATTGAGTAACAAACATCCAAACATCTAAACTTTCGCATTTTTAATATTAGTAAGATTGGCGTTAGCGCTTGTCGATTGTAATCTTGTCTACGGCCCCAGGTATCTTTCTTTCTTTCCTTCTAGTATTTAGTGATAATTATATGGCTGTGGTCATCGGTAAGGTGAAGATTTTTAAGGTCTTAAATCAGAGTCCACAGTAAGCTCGGCCGAATTTCACTTTCCCATACAAACGTAGTTACGCTCTCATTTTAAAACTACGTGTGGGATTGTGACGAAACTTTGAATATATATTGACATGAGGTATGTCCGTAATTAGTTTATATGGTTCCAGTTTATAAAACAATCGAAATACATCAAAAACCAGTTTTGTATGAAAAACTTAAATTCGCTGTATTTTTATAATTATGATATCTGAAGCTACATAAACTAATTACAGACACAGATGTACCTCATGTCATTGTATATGCAAAGTTTCATTACAATCCAACACGTAGTTTTAAAATGAGAGCGTAACTACGTTTGTATGGAGATTTGAGCTTACTGCGGACTTGAGAGCGAGTTGCCATAAAGATCGTTAAGTTCTAGTTAAGGCGAATATAAGCTTGCAGCATGTTATCTGTGAGCATAGCGCTACGAGATAAGTTAAGTTGTATACGGAACCCTTTACAAGCGAAGCTGCGCGCGCGCATCAGAAGTTATTAATGAGTCAGTCCGTCTGTCTGCTCGCTCGCACAATGCTTTTTATTCCCGCGACACAATGAGCGAGTAATTGATGAGTTTTATCAACAGGCATTCTGTCACACCGAATCGTAACAAACAGACAAATTTAAAAATGATGAGGTACCTACATGCTTTTTTCCGCGGAGTAAACCTGCGAGCTAGAGGGAATTCTGAGGAAATCGCTATTGGTATGGTATGGTATTTCTGCCCACTAAAAACTCCACGTTAAGAGTCCGCAGTATGCTCGATTCTCCATACAAACGTAGTTACGCTCTCATTTTTAACTGACTTCAAAAAAAAGGAGGAGGTTCTCAATTCGGTTGTTTTTTTTTTTTCAATGTTTGTTACCTCAGAACTCTGTCATTGATGAGCCGATTCATAATTTTCTTTTTTTGTTAGTAAGTATATGCTTCCAGGTGGGTCCCATTTTTTGAAAATTTAATTGGATGATGGGATCCATGAGGAATTGAGGGATCTCCTCAATTATATTAGGCACGCGTGTATTGATTTTGGTATTTTCTATTATAACTCGTGTATTTACATCCAGAAATCATAAATTGGTGGAGTGGAATTGATGATGAAGACCACAGATGACTTATGGAATTCCTCAATTATGTACTTAAAAGTACAAAAGTATATCACAGATTCTGATAAGATTCCGTTGAAATAGCAACTAATGAAGTGCCAAGGGTGATCCTTGTGGAATTGACGGAAGTCCTCAAATATTATCGGGTCACATACAGCGATTGGGTTTTTTTCTATAATAATTAACGCATTTGCTCTCGGACATCAGTTCATGAGGTAAATTGGAAAATAAATGTTTTCGTGGCTTGGCGGAGTACTAAATTGAAGTCGGTTAAAACTTTGTTTTTAAAGTAAATTAAAAACTACGTGTTGGATTGAATCGAAACTTTGCAATGACATGAGATATATCTATGTGAAATTCGGCCGAGCTTACTGCGGACTCTTAACCGCCATCTGCGCTATGCAATTCGGAGGATTCTGGTATATCAGGTGTAACTAACTATAGAGCCTTCCTCGCGACTTTCCCCTGCGGGCTCATGAGTACCTCGCCGCATTCTCTTGCGACTCCGATCACCAGGGGGTCATCGTACACGTTATTCCCAGAGGCGTAGACGCAGTTGCGGCCTAAGATTTATTGGCTTGACAGGAACATTATGGACATCTATCATCAAAGTCCACAAAAACAACTCCCGAAGAGTGCTTCATCTCGTTTTCTTGTGAGCGGGAGACATATGCGAGTAGGTAGCTTGTTTGGGGGCTTCGGTACACGAATCGAGGAAACACGAGGCACCCTTTCAAATGGAGTAGCTTGTTAGTTACGCCAGTTGATCGCTTTTGACGCTATGGCTATTAAATAATGAAGTATGATTCTCCTATTTATTTTCACATATCGGTGTGACAGGCGGCCCCTTTAAACGGTACCAAAACTATCGCCGACAAAGCCTCGTAACAACTTCATAGCAATTAAACACGGTTTCGAGCCTTTTGTCTAATCACAAATATTACCTTTCAGTCGGCGCTTTTGTGACACCCGTCTGAAGTTCGCCGACTGGCTATTTTAATATGTTCTCCTGGTTCGGCATTCACCATACTTACAACTATTGCCTAAGCGAAATCTTGGGATCAGGGCTGTTATTCGCTAAGCGTTAATGCGGCTCACCCCGCCGTTCACCCGTCACGAAACTAGACCTCTACCTACGCTTGGTTACTACGCATCGCGGTGTCAAGATATCGTTGTGGGTGAGCGTTGAGGTGAGCTTAAAATAAGTTAGAGAATAGGGGGGCAGGTGCCAAAACCCCTTTAGGCAAACTGGCAAAGGATGGTGAGAGTGACCATGGCGAAGAAACATACAGCATGGTGGAAAGCAGGCACAGTAGCCTATGGACGCAGCAGAGGCGCGTTACCGACCCGTAATTGATTTGAAAATACTTTTAATTCTATGACGGCGACTTTCATTCTGGAGGTCGCGGGTACGAACCCCAGCTTGTACCACGGGGTTT
This sequence comes from Epinotia bilunana, assembly GCA_947049275.1. Classification (NCBI taxonomy): domain Eukaryota; kingdom Metazoa; phylum Arthropoda; class Insecta; order Lepidoptera; family Tortricidae; genus Epinotia; species Epinotia bilunana. The sequence goes on from OX346278.1 coordinate 2,412,342, forward strand.
AAAAAAACCCGTGTAGGAAAACTTCGTGTGGAAACCGGTGTAATCCCAACAAAATCTAGTTTTCCCTCTGGGTTGGAAGTTCAGATGTCTGTTCAGTCTTGGGTTTAAGTGCCAAAGCGGACCCCGGAAATTTCAAGAGGATCGCTTGGGAAATGCGACCTGCGCGTCTACCTCGTATGTTCATAAGTTTTGAGACGAACAGAAACACAATTTCTCGAAAACTATTTAATGTATTTAAACAATTTTTTAGGATATTAATAACTATTATATTACGTATATATTTTAAAAAAATTATTCAAAATGCCCGCCTTTTTGCTGAATACAGGCCTTTAATCGTGCAGGCCATTCGTCAATAGCGGCACGAATTTTTTCCAGCGGAATTCGCTGTGCCTCCCTACACAAGGCTCGCTTGAGCGACTCCAAATTTGGGTGAGACTTACGACAGGCCCTCAGCTCCAATTCAGTCCACAGTGAATAGTCCAGCGGATTCAGGTCTGGACTTGATGATGGCCATTCTTCAGTACTGATGAAGCCTGGTAAATTGTCCTTAAGCCACTTCTGTGTAGTCTTCGCCTTGTGTGACGGAGCAGAATCTTGTTGAAAAATCCAGTCTTTATTTTTAAAAAGGGTTTTCGATAGTGGTTTTACTACGCCTTCCAATACGTCAGTCTGGTAATTTTGTGCCCTCACTTTAACACCTTGTTGGACAAAATGCAATTCTGTAGCACCTTCGTACGAAACACCCCACCATACCATCACACTAGCTGGGTGATGTGTTCGCTGAACATTTCGCTTAAAAGGCGGGACCTCTTTCAAGCTTTTGGCATACACTTTGTCGTTTTGGCGATTAAATTTTTCTTCGACGGTGAAGATTTTTTCGTCGGTAAACAAAATCTTTTTGTGGTCGTGTCTCCTTAGCAACTGCCGACATCGATTCAGTCTCAAAGTTTTTAAACGATCGTTTAAATAGTGGACTTTTCTTCGACTGTAGGCCCTTACCTTTAGATCGTATTTTAATATCCGGTTTACCGATATTCTGGAAATATTGGTCTGTAGAGCCATCTTCTTTTGAGTCCGACAAGGATTTCGACGAAGCCGTTCCCTGATCAACTTGATGTTAGCCGCGGTTCTAACCGAACGAGGGCGGCCACTTCTCGGGCGGTCATCAAGAGAACACGTGTCCTTGTACCGTTTTAATGTGTAGTAAACAAAATTACGGCTGGCTCCAAGACATTTTATTTGCCTGAAAATCTCCATAGGTTTTTTTCCAGCTTTCTTTAGAGAAATCACCGTTGAACGCAAATCTTTAGTTCTCGCCATTTGAACAACGAATGAATAATAACAATTGAATTTATTTTTTCTAATAGATGACATTCTAAATTTAAAATTTGTGTAGTTTTTTTTTTTATCCTCCCAGTTTTTTTTTTCCAAATTGGTTGACAAAACTCGTCTCAAAATTTATGAACATACGAGGTATCATGCGACGGCCGCGACATACTCTCGATTTTTCTCGCACTATACCTCGTGTTCCAAGTGTTCTAATAAGAAGGTGACGGATAGTGCGATAAAAATCGAGAGATCTTGCGCGCCGTCGCGTGATAGCCGTGCTGTAGAGAAGAACAGCCGGACAATGGGACATCCTGACATACGAAAGATTTTTGGCCCTAGCTGAAACATAGAACTTCGTCCGCTGCGCTCGCTCGTTTAATGAATATACCTACCCAATTATTTTAACCTCAACCGGTGGTCTTTATAGTAACGAGATAGTTAAATTTGGTTCCGCACCGTTCCGCACAATTATACTTTATCGATTAACTATAAAATAAAAGAATGTGTATGTCTGTACCTAATTGCTCTGTCAACCGGATTTGGTAAGGTCAACGTTCCGTGATTCCGGTATCTTAGTCTAACACAACTTGCTGATAAGTCGCGTCGCTCGCGGCGCTACTCCAGCACGGCTAGCACTCGACGGCGCGCGAGCTCTCTCGATTTTTCTCGCACTATCCGTCTCTCTCTTATTAGAACACTTAGAAGAAGAGGTATAGTGCGATAAAAATCGAGAGTATGTCGCGGCCGTCGTGTGCTAGACGTGCTGTGTCGCTCGCACTGTGCAAATTTGAAAGGGGAGCGAGGGAGAGAGGGCATTTCGCGTCGTTTCGCGGTGTGATTTGTACCCCGCTGACTGAAATTTAAGGATCGCCAGGGCGCTCGACTCGACGTAGTTTGCATACTTATCTAATACTATTAGAATGTTTTTCCGGAATGTTGGGCCGCAAAGATGACGGATGAAACGAGATTGCATGTTACGGAGTTGAGACCGTTGAGATCTACGTGGTGACGGTGGTGGCAAAAATGTTCTAAGTGGCCAGTCTATACGCAGTAAAATAGAGGCAGAATCAGACGGTTCACTTGAATGAATGTTCACTCGAGTGAATGCTTCATTTTTCTTTCATGTTTTGTTTCACTTTTCGTTCAGGCGTGTCACTGAGTAAAAGGTACAAAAAAAGCAAGAAAATCAAAGAAAAGTGACCCGTCTGATTCTTTTTTTTATTTTTTATTCTTTTATACACCCTAGTAGCATTTTAAGTTGGCCATTGATCACCGAGTTGGCCCAACGAAATGCCAACGAAAAAGCTGCTAGGGCAACGACGGTGGCAAACAAGCGTACGACCCGTTGATGATAAGCGGACACCGCAGCCTATAGACGCATGCAACGCCAAAGGAGTAACATGGGCGTTGCCGACCCTTGATATAGTTTGACGATTCGCCGGGTTGACAGCTGAAGGAACAAATTCCCTCGCTCTCAACACAACGCATCCTCGGCAGCTCTGGCGACCTTGCTCACCTCCAGGAACACAACACTACTACAGAGCAAGTAGTAGTGTTATTTATGGCTGTGGTCTGCAAGGCGGAGGTACTTCCACAGTTGGGCTGCTCCAAATTCGAGCGGGATGACATTTCGCTGTGCCCTACCTCCAATAAAATGATAATGTTTCTTGACCTTTGATTCTTGAAGATGACCTTAAGTCAACGATAGATGCATTTAGACCATTCCAATTTTAATTAATCTTGCACTTAATTCAAACGATTTTCAAATCAAGCCGTTAATTCACCTTAACTTTTTTGACACGCTGTAATAGAAATTAGAAACTTGACGAGGGTAATTTGGGATTGTATTAGAAATGAGCGGGTAATTTTAGCGGTGGACATCTGTCAGGCGCGCGCGGGCTCTTGACGGGGGGCATTTATACGATGCGATTTTATTTATTATTTTTATTATTTATTGAATTAAAAAAAACTTGTATGTACAGATTTTACCTCGCTAAACTTTATTTACAATTTATTTAACAAGTAGTACTTATGTATATTATAAAACTAGCTTCTGCCCGCGACTCCGTCCGCGTGGAACTCGTTTATATCGTAGCGCGATACAAACTTTCATCCCCCATTTCATCCCCTCATGGGATGATTTCCGGAATAAAAACTGTCCTATGTCCTTCCCCGGGATTCAAACTAAATATCTCCATACCAAATTTCATCTCAATCGGTTCAGCGGTTTAAGCGTGAAGAGGTAACAGACAGACAGACACACTTTCGCATTTATAATATTAGTATGGATTAATTAATACACTTATAGACACAATAATCCATTATACAAATACGATAGAACTTAAACAAGAAAATAAAACTAAACTAAATAATAACGATTTTATAATGCATATTATAAAAAGAACGCCGCGACGAGGAGATCTCTTGTGGCATGTCCCCTGACGCTAGCTGCGTTACCTCTCCGTATCTATAATAGTAGTTACGTACTGAGTAACATACCTACTGAACTCAATAAAAATACTTAAATCTTGTTATAGATTTCACCACGCTAAACTGTATTCACAGTTTACTAGCGAGTTTTTAGCGTACTTAAGTACGAAATAATACCCTACCTTACTACCTACCGACAAATTAGTCGTTGCCCACAGACTAAAGAAAGAAAGAAAGAAAGAAGACATTTATTTACTACACAAAAGACACACAGAGACAAAGGGAGTACAGATACAATACAATTGACACATAATGTGTGTGTCTTCGCGGCAGTGAATAGGTCGCTGTCTCAGCATTATGCTAAGGTGTCAGACAGACACCTACAGCGCTGATTTTCAGACAGCACCGTACGTGACCCACGGAACGCAACACAACAACCTGCCGATACAAACGTATACACATAATAAATAAATAATTAATATACTAAATCTGTTAAATATGTGACACAAGCACAATGGGATAAGAAACAATGTGGAAAACGCGAAACGGTTGGGATGTTTAAAAAATGGTAAAAAATTAAATAAAGTGCTGGATGGGTTAGGGTTGGGATTTTGGGAGCGCCAACAAATAGCCCTTAAGCTGGCGCCTAAAGGTATACTTGCTAGACGCTCCTTGGATAGGTGGGGGGAGATCATTCCAACACTTGGACGCCGCGAACATGAAGCTACCTCGAAACGCCGCGGCCCGATGCTTTGGCACCAGAATCATCGCCTTACACATACGCGCACTCTTGGGCCATACAAGTCTACTCAGCAAATATGCTGGGACCCCAGATCGCATTATGCCAAAGAGAAGAGTGGCGAGGTGAAGCCGTCTGCGTGCAGGCATGTTCAGTAGACCAGCGGCGTTCAAGTAAGGAGTGATATGGGAGCGGGGTGGGACTCGGAAACAGAAACGAATGCATGCGTTTTGCACTCGCTGTATGAGCTTTTTTGTACGACTAGTAATGCAGCCAGCATAGACAACATCACAATAGTTTAATCTTGACAATATCAGCTATTCACAAAGGTTAACACGCAAATCAACACTTAAGTAATCGCGAACATTGTAAAGAACTTTAAGGCGGTAGAAGCAGTTACTCACAACTTTTAGTACGTGGTTCTCAAAGCGCAGCTTGCCGTCCATGAGGAGGCCAAGGTTAGTTGCTTCTACCACCCTCTCTATTGGTTCGCCCATGATAGCAACCTTACTGGTAGTCAAAGTCTGGAGGTTACTGATGGTACTACGGATTTGATGCTCTGACCCAAAACCAACATATTTCGACTTGTTCGGATTAAGGACTAGGCAGTTCTTTGCCGCTCTCGAATTTTAACTCCATTTGCTGTCGTCTTCGCCCGCCGCACGGGAACTGGCGAAAATCGGGTAACGCAACCCCTATTACCTCGTAAGGCCCCAGCTGTTAAAGACGATGACATGTTTTAACAGCGCAGTGTCCTAAACATGGATCATAATGTTAGTTGTGTTAGTTGTGGCTTTCCAATGACTTGTGAATTGGTTGAATATAGTATTTATTGATTTATTGTATATTTGCGATATATATAGTGTGTATTATATTTTATACTGTATATTTATATATGTATTGGCATGTTTTTATTTGTCTAGAATTAATACCTATTAGGTTTTGTTTTCATTTTCTCTGTGTTTTTGTACACGGTATGTTTGCCTATCTCGGTCTACCTACCTTCCTCTCAATTGCTCAAAGGTTAGCTGGAAGAGATCCCTTATAGGGATAAGTTCGCCTTTGTACTTTGATCTATTGTGTGACATGTATATTCTTTAACCTGTTATTGTGTACAATAAAGTGCTTACATACATACATACATACATAATAACTATTTGTTGTCCCAAACCCAAAATATGGTTCCAATGTTATCGTTAGGTATCACAAAAACTTAGAAGTAGAGCTGTCAAAGTAAGTATGATATTTCTGCTAGAAATCTAGCAGGACTCTTGTTAAGATGTGACAGAGCGAGACAAACTCGGTTCGTGAAATGCATTGTGGAAGACAAGACCCCAGTCCAGAGACAAGAGCCTTAAAATGTATGATAATGATTTTGCAATAAGAAATTCGTATGTAATCGGAACCGTGTCGTCACGTCTAAAAACACTGAAAACATCATCTAAACTGAGTTTTGGCGTTAAAATGATTTAGTCGACGAACCGACTGCTGAAATTTACGAGTGTTCCACCCAAAATAAATACCAACTTATCTTGATCCCTCGGTGCTGTGGCAATCCCTTGATTCGAGAGCTCAGGCTCACTGGTTTTACCACCAATGTTACTTGAGCTCTGGTGTGTGTGGTGGGTGAGGTTAATGGGGGTTCAACTAGTTTGGTTATTCGTTTCTTTTCGTGTTTTTGTTTTAAATTAAGTAGTTTTAAACAGGTCGACTCGGTTCAGTAAGTATTTCGGTATTTTGGTGGTTTAGGCAAGTTTTATGAGTACTCGGAATGGAACGTGAGAACGTCGTGAATTAGTACAGTCAACGAAGATCTTTTTTATTTTTTGACAGGTTTATACATACACAGAGAAAATGCAGGGTATAACAAACTAAAATATAACTTCATTTTCTCAAAAGATCATAATTATGGTAGGATTTAAATGTGTTAATATGTTAATGTATGAAGACAACAACATTTTCCTTTAGGTACTTACCTAGTGAAAAAAACTTCACAACTTGATTCCGGTCATGGACGAGCTATTTATATAGGTACAGTCAGGGGTATTAGAATAGAATAGAATAGAATCATTTATTTCAGGTCCAAGACCCACATAATTGTTAGTTACATTTGTGCTTATTCTATGTTAGTTTTATATCTAGGCAACTATCCATACTAATTTTATAAATGCGAAAGTGTGTCTGTCTGTTTGTCTGTCTGTTACCTCTTCACGCTTAAACCGCTGAACCGATTGAGATGAAATTTGGTATAGAGGACATAGGATAGTTTTTATCACGGAAATCATCCCCTGAGGGGGTGAAATGGGGGATGAAAGTTTGTTCCGAGCTACGATATAAACGAGTTCCACGCGGATGGAGTCGCGGGCAGAATGGTACGGAACCCTTTCTGCGCGAGTCCGACTCGCACTTGGCCGGTTTTTTTCCCAAAGCGATGTCTCGGAAAAATATAATTGAATTCCAATACCTATTTACAGCATAACTATGTTCCTCTAAACGCAACAAAACACGCCATAAAAATCCCGCATGTCTAATTTTAACCCCCAAATTAACCGTAAACTTGAACCGGTAACAGACACCGCCTAATTGATACTCTACCATCCCTAACGCTTAATTGCCTCGAAAATACATTAAAGTACAAACATATAGGTACAGAGTTACAAAGAAAGTGGGAAAAATTTATCCGTCATAGTATTTATTATGGTTTAAGTACCAACTTTTGGCATAATGTTTTCTCCCAAATAATGAATGTCGCCTTGGTACTAGGGTTGCCAACCGTACTACTCGTATCCTACTAATATTATAATTATGCGAAAGTTTGGATGTTTGGATGTTTGTTACTCAATCACGCTTAAACGGCTCAACCGATTTAGATGAAATTTTGCACGAAGATAGTTTATAACCTGGATTCAAATATAGGATAGTTTTTATCCCGGGTTCACGCAGTCGAAGTCGCGGGCGGAATCTAGTAATTAATATAAGAAGCGTCCAACAAAAATAGGCCAGGTCACACGCAAATCATGTTTCCGGACTACGGAGTAAAATAAAATAAGATGTTCATTTTATACGCGGTTAGGAGGAAGTTTATCTTTTGTAATTCGACGCGGGGACATCAAAGAGCGATTCTGGTCGTCGTATTATATTTATTCATAGATCCATTGAAAATTTGCGGGAAGATGAATCAATCTGTCAAGTATTAGGGCAATGTCTAGCTTAATTAAATGGCGAGGTAGATAACGCTGGTACTACCAAATATTAAACTAGAATTGAAGAATATAAGTAATCTTTCCCATAATATTAACCTACACCAGCCTAGCTAGCATGATCGCATATACCTCTAAGTATGTCGGACATAAGGCATTTTTGTCCCTTAGCGAGTCGAAAACTTATAATCTATACTGATGTTAATATGACAGAAGAAATGAATTCTCATTCATAAGTAGGTATATTTATTACGTAAATCATGTCCATCCCCACGATTTTCAAACTGCATTACCAAACTCCATTAGGAACTTACCTAGTAGTTCTTTTGCTAACGTTGGGGAAAAAAGTGGAAACGGAACGCGTAAACGCATTTTTATTATTATTTTTTAAAAATGCGTTTACGCGTTCCGTCCTGTCAGGGAAAGAATGACGGACTAATACCGTCTAAAACCACAACCCAAATCCGGTTCCGCCTTGTAAAGGGGGGCGTCTCAGGATCAGTCTTGGCATTCAACTGCGTACGTCCCGGCGGGCGACCCACAGTAGCAGGCCGTACAGACATTTCAAGACGTCAGCTAGGCGAGCGCCTTCAGTCCTGTGGAACCTTTGCTTACAGGGCTTGCCCCAACTCCCAGCATGGTTCCACTACGGCGGAGGCAACAGATGCACATAGCACCTGGCTCTGCCTCCAAGCCGTCGCCGGCGAAGCAGATCCGCAGCCTCCTTCTGTAACATTACGACGTCACAGAAGGAGGCCATTGAATCCATGCCTCCTCGCAGTTGAGCATGACGTTGACGACACTCGACAGCGAGAAGTCTATCCCTATTACCGCCGGAAAGGTGCTCCGCTGAGGCCCCAACACGGTACACTCTTAAAGAGTGTGAAGCGCTGTGTCAACAGGCGCGCCACACTCGTGACAACTCGTGCCTATCTTCTTATTCGGTGCAGATACTTGCCAAAGCATCCATTGTCGGGCGACCCACAGTAGCAGGCCGTACAGACATTTCAAGACGTCAGCTAGGCGAGCGCCTTCAGTCCTGTGGAACCTTTGCTTACAGGGCTTGCCCCAACTCCCAGCATGGTTCCACTACGGCGGAGGCAACAGATGCACATAGCACCTGGCTCTGCCTCCAAGCCGTCGCCGGCGAAGCAGATCCGCAGCCTCCTTCTGTAACATTACGACGTCACAGAAGGAGGCCATTGAATCCATGCCTCCTCGCAGTTGAGCATGACGTTGACGACACTCGACAGCGAGAAGTCTATCCCTATTACCGCCGGAAAGGTGCTCCGCTGAGGCCCCAACACGGTACACTCTTAAAGAGTGTGAAGCGCTGTGTCAACAGGCGCGCCACACTCGTGACAACTCGTGCCTATCTTCTTATTCGGTGCAGATACTTGCCAAAGCATCCATTGTCGGGCGACCCACAGTAGCAGGCCGTACAGACATTTCAAGACGTCAGCTAGGCGAGCGCCTTCAGTCCTGTGGAACCTTTGCTTACAGGGCTTGCCCCAACTCCCAGCATGGTTCCACTACGGCGGAGGCAACAGATGCACATAGCACCTGGCTCTGCCTCCAAGCCGTCGCCGGCGAAGCAGATCCGCAGCCTCCTTCTGTAACATTACGACGTCACAGAAGGAGGCCATTGAATCCATGCCTCCTCGCAGTTGAGCATTACGTTGACGACACTCGACAGCGAGAAGTCTATCCCTATTACCGCCGGAAAGGTGCTCCGCTGAGGCCCCAACACGGTACACTCTTAAAGAGTGTGAAGCGCTGTGTCAACAGGCGCGCCACACTCGTGACAACTCGTGCCTCTCTTCTTATTCGGTGCAGATACTTGCCAAAGCATCCATTGTCGGGCGACCCACAGTAGCAGGCCGTACAGACATTTCAAGACGTCAGCTAGGCGAGCGCCTTCAGTCCTGTGGATCCTTTGCTTACAGGGCTTGCCCCAACTCCCAGCATGGTTCCACTACGGCGGAGGCAACAGATGCACATAGCACCTGGCTCTGCCTCCAAGCCGTCGCCGGCGAAGCAGATCCGCAGCCTCCTTCTGTAACATTACGACGTCACAGAAGGAGGCCATTGAATCCATGCCTCCTCGCAGTTGAGCATTACGTTGACGACACTCGACAGCGAGAAGTCTATCCCTATTACCGCCGGAAAGGTGCTCCGCTGAGGCCCCAACACGGTACACTCTTAAAGAGTGTGAAGCGCTGTGTCAACAGGCGCGCCACACTCGCGACAACTCGTGCCTCTCTTCTTATTCGGTGCAGATACTTGCCAAAGCATCCATTGTCCGTAAGTATCTGCACCATGTGGAATGCCAATGTTCCGTGTCGCCTGTCGATCCAGCCCTCCAGGTATAGGCTGCTACCGTCGAAAGGCCAAATTGTGCTGGTGCCAGGTCCTCCTTCCACTGGCGTACCTAGTGAAATGGCCAGTGCCGAAGCCCAGG